>OZ038378.1:110519353-111719353 GCA_964036045.1 Eutreptiella sp. 'Long Island Sound 2002'
TAACTGGCCCTGTACTTACTGCAGAACCAGGTTTAATGTAATATAACATAGGACCAGAGTGTATCGCGCTTGGCCCGTGGATTAGCCACAGTGGGGCATTGGCAGCCGCAATTACCCATGTGTGGTCACCATCATGCCCCCTACACTCCCACGTGAAGCCGGATGTGAACCACATGAAACCTGAAGGAGCTGAAATGATTTCACAAGAGGATGTATAACGCATGAAGCTGGAACATGGGGTACGCACCAAGCAGGTCCTGCGCGCGGAAGTGAACCAACACGCGAGGTTGATGCGGAGTTCGAATGGTTAGCGGATCTCGCAGAACACATGAAGACAACTGGCCAGGACAAGGTGCTGAAAGATCCATTGGCGCGCGTCGAGGAGAGGAAGGACGACGCTCTGCGCGATATGCATGAGTATGAAGTACCAGACGTGCCATTTGAAAGGAATATGACCCCACGCTCCACGACCTCTCGCAGAAGATGGAAAACCTGATGCTGAGATCGAACCAACTAAAGGATGGCAGGAGGTGAATGGATCTAGACACTACTATCACTGCGTTATTGTATTCAGAGAACAAGCGCTCCCCCTCTGTCCCTTGGCAAATGTATGGCAAGGCAACACCGCTGTTCAGGAAGTCAGTGCCCATCAAGACGCTGCACGAAGCTCATCTCCACCGCCTATGAATTATCGCATGCTTGGTAGTCCCAACAGAGCTGGAAGCCAAAGATGCTACGGAAGAAGCAGAACAGAAAAAAGAAAGGAAAGGCAGCACTACGGCTAAGATCAAAACACCACTACCCGTATTCACTGGGAGGAACATTGTCTTGTGGGCAGAAGAATTCGCGCACGTTCTGAGACTCGCGGGTCAGACTAAGGCTTCAGACATGATCAAAGCTGACCTCGTGGTGACTGGATGCAAGACAGATGGGTTGCGCGAGCTCGCAGAAGACTGACTCACCGAATCTACTGGAATTCCTGGCTCAGATTGAAGAGACCTTCACCGTGTTTGAGACTGATATGCACATTGGCCCACAACTCTTAGACGTCTCCAAGCTCAACCGGTTCCTTAAACTGGACCAGATTAAACAAATGGAGGCAAGAATCAGATAGCTAGTGGCAAGGCTCTCGTGCGGGTACTCTGAGTATTACAAACTGATTCTACTGCGCAGCAAGCTACCTACAAAGACTTGGCCAGAGTGCAAGGACACACCTGCCCGCAAGGCGCTCACCCATAGCTACTCAGACCTGCAAAGACTGCTCAAACCCATATCTAGGGGGGAAGAGTCTGATCAAGACGCCCACCGACACGCCCATCCCAACTAGGCTAGGTACAACGCCGAAGCCGGACTACTCACTGGGAAAGGCAAAAGCCAAAGCAAAAGAGAAGGCAAAGGCGGCGGCAAAGGAGAAGGAAAAGGTTGACCACGAGGCGGCAGCAAAGGTAAGAGTGGAAGGGGCCCATAACAAACGCAAGAACATACACCACCCGCGTTCAAAGTCACCGTCTACGGCAAATACTGCGGAAAAAGAAACTACGCGGCTGTGGATTGCTGGAAGAAGCAGAAGGGCTACGGGGGCAGCAAGAAAGTCGGAAAGAGCAGCAACAAGAACAACGTTGGAATGCTAAGCCCGCGCGGCCACTTCTGAAGCACGCGCTGAAACTGAGGTCAATGCCAAGGAAAGTGCCTAGTCCCACTCTCACAGCGGCACCTGAAGAAGGAGGAAGCAACAAAAAGAAGAGGAGGTTGTTGGCCATTGAATAGTATCTTCTCAAGCAATGCAAGAAGCACGGTATTCACCAAATCACCGTAGGCCGCGCAGCAGTCAAGGGTTCGGTCCTCGGGACAGGGATCGTACGCGTGCCTAGTCTCACTCGGGGATCATGAAGCCGTTTATAGGGGGGGAAAAGACATTTCAATCCTACTGCGCCCCAAGTTCACATCCCCCGCCCTGAACATGCAAGACAACAAATCAATTACATGGCTTGCAAAGAGTTCTGAGAGGTTACTCACCTCTCAGGCAGTTCTAAAAAAATAGACACAATGGTTAAGGGTCAAGAGGAGAGGGAAATTGCAAACCTTCTCCCTGTTTAGCCTACGGTGATTATGGGACATAAATCATTCGAAGATGCCAAAATCGTCAATTCAGAAACAGATCAAAACGGGGTAACCAGACAAAAGCAAAGCAGGCCTGTATCTGTATATGCACATACAACACACTGTAGCACAAAACTGGCACCAAAACAGGCACAGGTGCACAATTCAAATTTACATTCGCATCACATTTGGACTACATGCACACAGAAAAACAGAAATGCACACCAAGTACAGACAGGTCACACCACAAACACTGTCCTGAAAAACAACCTGACTAGATTACCCTGCACAGAACACAGCCCTGCACATTGCCCCAAACACAGACAAACACACTGTCCTGCCTTGTCACTGCAGAATCTATGCCTTGCCCTGTCACTACAGAATTGGTGGTCAGTCACTTGCCGTGGTTGCCTAAAACTTACACACCAACCTGCTCTTTGTTTCCCCTGCTTTATTCTGGGTGCAGAGCACTCCCTCAGTGAAATGTGTCTGGCACTGGTAGAGCGTAAAACACGCTTCATCATGTACCGGTCAGATATCTCCCCCATGTCCCCAAGAACCCACTCCATCATGCGCTGCCGGACAACTGGGCCGTTCTCCAGGCCTTGTGGCATGCACTTGGGTCGTAGAACCCCAATGCGCGTATATGTTGCTGTGAGATCGCGGTTGTCCTTCTGTAACGGGATCTGACCGCAAGCATCTTTCAAATCAATAATACTCCACAAATCTCGCCTTCCTTGGCACTCCAGAATGTGACTGATGTTGGGCAGGGGGTATGTGTCAACAAGAGTTTCCTCATTCACCCCGTGGTAATCAACGACACCTCTCCACTCTCCGAAGACACTTTTTGGCACTGGGAAAGCTGCCAAAAGCCACTCCGCTGCCCCACATAACTCAAACCTGTTCTGCTGAACCCACTTCCTGGCTAGCTCCATCATCGCTCGATGTCGCTCACCCCCAGACCGCATACGCTTGCACTGGCGTACCCGGTACCCCGGCCGCAGAGGGAGACGGGCTTCTCCAAATAGTCCCCTGATTGGTTGCTCTGGCCATATTGTCCCCCGATGAGAAGTCTCTTTATAGCGGTCGTGTATGTTCCTTCGCCGCTGATCAATCTCACCCCCCTGCAATCGATTACTGACCTCTACCACCTGATGAAGGGCACGAGGCCCACTGGTCAGCCCTGAAGAGAAGTCCTCATCCAAACACTAATCTGCATCGTCAATGAAGGTGTAGCCCTTCAACGACCGTCAGTAAAGGATACGCCTGTCCACATCATGATCCTAATCGGAGTCATCCACTTGTACCCGTTACATGCCTGCCAAACACGAGTTAATGTAGGATTGCGTTGCGTCGGATGACAGGCAATCGGGTCGCTGTACTGCAAACCCCGAAGCTCTGCGAGGAGCTGGTTGGGACTGCGCTCCTCAAGACACTGTCTTGTGGCATCGGCCAGCCATCTTCTCCTTGTAGAGGAATGGGAATCCCAGAAAGGCTTCACAATGGATGTCTGCCTCATAAAACTCTGCCTCCCTCATAATAGAGGACTGCCGCGTGGTCATGAAACACATCTCAATCTTTCCACTCAACATACCACCAGACATTGCTCGCGCTGTAACACTCCTCAGGCAGATTGGCTTGGCTGCCGGTTCTGATTCGTGTTGCGAGGAAAGACCTGTACGCACGAGATTTGCCTATGCCCCCGCATCAATTAATAGCCCGAACACCCGCACAGAATCACCCAGGCGCATGGGGAGTTGCATTGCCAGCTGCAGCTCGTCCCCCTTGTGTGAGCTCTTGTTCCATTGGCATTCTTTGTACAAATCTGAGACACGTGGATAAAGATGTCGTTCAAGTACAGTACCCTCGCGGTCTTGGGCCTGTGGCAGGTCCCCCTCACCGCATGCTGACTCAGCATCGCCAAGACCATACTCCTCATCACTGTCATCGGGTTCATAATAGCTCAAGGCTTCACTGAAACGGACCTTTGACGGTGCTCGCGACGGGGTGATTCTGTGTTGCCAGCGCCAACTCCCCCCTTGGCCCTTCGGCTCCCTCAAGGCGACCCACCTTCTTGTCTCTCAGGGCTGACCCAGGGTGGGCTGTTGCCCTTCCCTTCAGGTGTACCCTGCCTTTGCCCTTCCCCTTTCCTCCTTCTCCCTTGCCCTCTCCCTTGGTTACTTTGCCTCCTCCTTTGCAAACCCGTCTCCAGTGTGGACATCCAGTCGGGTAGTGGCCCCTGTTACCAGAGTTGTAGTAGATGGTCTGGCTTTCTGTCTCTCCATGGTGTATTGGCACCGGACGGGTTGACACTCCAGTCCTCTGGTGGAGTCAGAATGGGAAGTCCTGGAGGTGGCGGGAGTTTTGGAACAACGTCATTCGCAGGAGTGGCTCCTGTGACCGTTGCATCCTCGGCTGGGGTATCCATAAGTTCCCCTTCCAACTGTCGTGCCCAGGTGGCCGACTTCTTCGCTGACATGTTATAATGATCTGCTTGTGCCCGAGTGTATGCTGCGACGTTGGAACCGACAAAATCATCTCTCGAAATTTCGGCCTCTTTGCGATGTAATGCGGTGACATTTGTGACTGGTAGAACGGCCATCAGCTTCTCATACGCCAGATGCTCGGTCACCGTGTGTAGCTTAGACTGAAGGCGCCTGAAGTACACCTCAAATGCGTCAAACTTATCGTGTGTCAGATCATTGCTTCGAGAGCACGTCAGTAAATCTGAAGCTCTTGTAAGTGCCTGCAATCTCGTCATGCTCCAGTCTGAGCCACTCTTCATTGAAGGTTACCCCAATTCCTCTCTCACGCTTGTCATGGATCCCGGCCCGGTCGGTTGCATCCAACAACTGCTCCAAGTATTGTAATCGTACAGCCTCTGACACCGCAGCTCCCCTAATGTTTTCGATATCTTGGAGAAACATCGTAAACTGAACAGCAAAATTTGGCCAATGAAGCTTGGCGATCAGTAGTTGGTAGCAGTGGGCGTTGCAGTCCTTGCAAGAATGAGTTGGTCGTGGGATTCAAACTTAAGGATCCGAGTCCTCCTCCCAAAGCAACTGGTGCAATCCTGAGTGCGTCCACGCTGTGATCCACAGCTGGTGGAACACTACCTCCTTCTGTAGACAATAACAGCTGCGATAGCTGACTCTGGATGTTGTTGGGGGATGACGTTGTCCTCGCTATGGCGGGCGTCAGGCTGTGGCCGGTTTGAATTGGCGTCGGAGCCGCTGCTGCAGTAACCTCCGTGGTCCTATCTTCGGTCACCGTGTGGAGCTTAGACTGAAGGCGCCTGAAGTACATCTCAAATGCGTCAAACTTCTCGTGTGTCAGATCATTGCTTCGAGAGCACGTCAGTAAATCTGAAGCTCTTGTAAGTGCCTGCAATCTCGTCATGCTCCAGTCTGAGCCACTTTTCATTGAAGCTTACCCCAATTCCTCTCTCACGCTTGTCATGGATCCTGGCCCGGTCGGTTGGATCCAACAACTGCTCCAAGTATTGTAATCGTACAGCTTCTGACATGGCAGTCCCCGTAATGTTCTCGATATCTTGGAGAAACATCGTAAACCGAACAGCAAAATTTGGCCTATGAAGCTTGGCGATCAGTAGTTGGTAGCAGTGGGCGTTGCAGTCCTTGCAAGAGTGAGTTGGTCGTGGGATTCAAACTTAAGGATCTGAGTCCTCCTCCCAAAGCAACTGGTGCAATCCTGAGTGCGTCCACCCTGTGATCCACAGCTGGTGGAACACTACCTCCTTCTGTAGACAATGACAGCTGCGATAGCTGACTCTTGATGTTGTTGGAAGATGACGTTGTCCTCGCTATGGCGGGCGTCAGGCTGTAGCCGGTTTGAACTGGCGTCGGAGCCGCTGCTGCAGTAACCTCCGGCTCGGATAGACTGGCCACAGGGCATTGATTTGCCTCCGTGGTCAGTCTAACAGGTAACAATCTGGCTGGAGCCTGGATTGTTGCCATCGGTAAAGTGGAGATAGGTGCTGTCGGGACAACCTTGAGTGTAGGAGAGAGAGCGTTCGATGAATCGGCAATATCCGTCGCATGTTGTTGCTCACTGGTCGCAGATGCTGTGTCTGATGACGAGACCCTATCCAAGAGCTTCTCCAACTTGTCGATCTTGTCGGTAAGCCCAGGGTTTGTCTGATCAAGAGCAGCCTTTGTGACCTCCTTCCCTTTCTTCTTCACATCCTCCTCTTCCTTATTCTTCAAAAGCTGTTGCCAGACGTCAGACACCACACTTTTGATATTCTCTTGCAGTTGCTTGATCTCCTCCTTCATGCCAATGACACGGCGTCGTTCGTTGTCGGTGAGCTTCATCATGCGTTTGACAACTTCCTGTGGCTGTATTGGCGACTCCTCCAACCCGATGCAACTGCCAAGCAAGGCTGTGTCCTCGGTCTGATTCTTACCCAGCCCTCCTTTGACTTGACGTAGCGCCTCCTCGTTGTCAGCGAGCGAACCTTCAGGGCGCCTCAAACCTGGGTTCGATTTCTTGAAGAGGGCCACCATCTCTTCGGAAGTCATATCTTTTGCCAGCAAGGCCTTTTCCAAAGTCTGGTATTGTGCATCAATCTTGGATCAACGGTGGGTCTCAATTTCTTTATTCCTTTGGAGTGCTAATTGCAGCTGATTGAACTTGTACTGGAGATCACGAAATTGTTGGATAAGGAAAGCCTTATCCTTATCGTAATCCTCTCTAAATTGTGACACCTCCTTGTTGAACTCAGACGAGAGACGAAGACCCTCATCTCTAACTGCTTCACTCGCACGAGCTTCAATCGCCCTTTTGTGTTCTTCCAACCTTTCCGCGAACTCTCTCTGCATACTGGGTTTAAGGTGGTCAACTTCATTGTGCCATGTTATTGAGCTTTTCATCCCTGCAGCGCAGAACTGAGAAGGTTGGTAAGAATGTTAGGAATGTCTCTAGAGACCTTTGTGAACTCACCCCTCAAATCCGCATGAAGCTTTTGTGTATGTTCTTCCAACTCCGTCATCCGTTTCGCAATTTCGGCGACCTTGGACAACAAGCTTGACCTTTGACTCACTGCACGTGATATCGCGCTTTTGGCGTAGTTGTTGAAGCAACTCATGCATCCCAAGATACTCCTTGCGCAACTCACTCGATACACTTCCCACCTGAATCATGTACGAGTTCTCCATCTTCTCCCGAATGGTCTCAAAAAGATTCACAAGGCTGAGATGAACCTGACCTTGATTGCCTTACTCAATGCTGAAGCCCATCCTTGCATCAGGAGTTTCAATCATATGTTGAACGACAACGTCTTCACAAAATGCTGTAGGCATGGATCGAGCGTGTGCCTCCAACCCAACACCTTGATCGTTTATAGGCAATGTGTGTGTGTGTGCCATCGTTGCTCAATTGATTGTCCCACCGAATCACTCAACGAAGGTAGCAAAGGTTGACTCGGATTGAGTTAGGGAGGTAAGTATCTTCGGGAGCTCGGGATGCCTCCTTTGACAATGCAGGAAGAAGGTCTTACCGAGGGGACGTCCTGTCCCTCCCACTGCCCTAGTTCCGGTACCTCCTAAGCCGCTCCCGCACACCTGGGATTTTATGGGGTCAAAAAATCCCAAAACCAGCTACAGTCAGAAGTACTGTTTTTTTCGTCAAATTATACCATAAAGAGCATATTTTCCGGAGTTAGCCCCCCCCCCAAACTCCAAATTGGAAATGTTCCAGCGCCTAGATCGGCAATGCAGGCTTAATTTGATCTAAAATTGGCCTTATCCGAGAAATAGGACATTCACCACCTAGTTGCGAATAGCAGCTTTTGTATAGCTCAAACCATACATGTTTGTTCTTGGCAAGAAATACGGTTTTTTGGTGATGGCGGCTCCAAACACTCGATAAGTTGCTCGGAAACCCTGCAAAACACGTTTTTATGAGTCCACCACACTCAAAATAGGGTATGGGGCCCTACAACTGACCACTCATGCCCCAATAATGCTGTTTTAGGCCAGAAAATTGGCATTTTTTGGGCAAAAAAAGCGGTTTTTTGGTGATGGTGGCTCCGGAACCCTTGGTCATTTGCTCCAAAACACTGCAAAGCGCGCTTTAGGTGATGGAGATGTGTGAGTGTTGGTACGTTGATGTCACTGTACCAAAATACGTGCTGTAATTCAATGCCAGGATTGTGCGTATTGTCAACGCTGCAGAACACGCAGCTCGGTACGCTGGTCGAAGAGCAGCAGAGGATTGGTAGCAGGACACAAGAAAGCTTGTCAAGGAAAAGACATGTGGAATCCAACCTGTGCATAGTTGCATACCGCGCGGAAAAACATGGTGGTGTTCACTCCGGCACAATGTGGGCCTATGTACAGTGGGTTTCGTTCCCGTGTCTCTTTGGAAGAAGCGCTACAATTTTTTCATGCCTATGTCTAAGTTCAAATACAGTTGTTTTGAGCCTTTCTTTGCACCCTCCGGTTCATATTCTTGAGTAAAAAGCATGCACGGGCACAATTTGTTCATTGTCCAGCCTCAGCTAGCACTAGTGACCAAGTTGAACAACTTGAAATCACACACACGGGCAGCGATAGCACTTTAATCAACATTTATGTCCTCAAAAGTGCAAACGTAGCTGTTTTGGGCTTTTTTTGGCACCCTCTGGGCCCTAGCCCTGAGTAAAGAGCATGCAGGGTCACAAGGTGTTGCTTGCCAAGCCTCACCTAGCACTCGGGACACATCTCATCAACTTGAAATCACACGAAAGCGCAACCGTATCACTTTAATCAACATTTGTGTGTTCAAAAGTGCAAATATAGCTGTTTTGGGCGTCTTTCGGCACCATCTGGACCGTAACCTTGAGTAAAGGGCATGCACGGGCACAAATCATTGCCTGCCAAGCCTCACCTAGAACTAGGGACACATTTCATCAATTTGAAATCACACGAAAGCGCAATCGTATCACTTTAATCAACATTATTGTGTTCAAAAGTGCAAATATAGCTGTTTGGGGCCTTCTTTGGCACCCTCCGGGCCATAACCTTGAGTAAAGGGCATGCACGGTCACAAATTGTTGCTTGCCAAGCCTCACGTAGCACAGCCGACAAATGTGATCAACTTGAAATCACACGAAAGCACGGTCGTATCACTTTAATCAACATTCATGTGTTCAAAAGTGCAAATATAGCTGTTTTGGGAGTTTTTTGGCCCTCTCCGGATTATTATCTTGGGTAAAGGGCATGCACGGGCACAAATCATTGCTTGCCAAGCCTCACGGAGCACAGCCGACAAACTCGATCAATTTGAAATCACATGAAAGCACGGTCGTATCACTTTCATCAACATTTATGTGTTCAAAAGTGCAAATATAGCTGTTTTGGCCGTTTTTTGTCACCCTCCGGATTATTATCTTGGGTAAGGGGCAGGCAGGGGCACAAATCATTGCTTGCCTAGCCTCACAGGGCACTAGGGACAAACTTGATCCATTTGAAATCTCGTGACACCACAAGGACATCATCCGAATGACTGTTTATGGCCCGAAAGAGGCAAAGATGGGCAAAAATGGTCGTATTTTGGGTTCATCTGGACATCCGGTAATGCAATCGACGTGACTCCAATACAGCAACTAGATAACGTCGTATTTTACCGATTGCGCTATCTAAATCGGGGCAGATGCGCACAGATTTGGCACAAATCACCAAAACCTCGGCAAAAATGGGTTGCGGCGGGCCGTAAATCGCGATCACCGCAGTTTTTGGACGGTTCAGTTACGGGATTCCGGTACCTCAGAAAATCCTAGGTGAGGTGCTTGGGAAAGCAGTGTCGCGGCGACCCGGTCAAGGTGTCCCAGGTGGGAGGGTGTCCTCACATGTGTCAATGGGTAGGGCCACATGCCCCCTCTTTTGGGCGGCAGCTCTGGGGGCTGCCCAGCCGTGTGCAGTATCTCTCATCACCAGGGGTATTGGTCCCGCTAGTCTACGGTATGACCGCCTCACTCTTGTGGCCTGAGTTGCGGGGCCTCTCTGCTTGGCAGGCGACTCCCTCCTGGACTGTGTACCGGCTCGCCTGTCAGCGGTTCGGGTGATGTTTGCCATGGTCCCAGATGCAGCCTGGCCGGGCTCGGACCAGTGGCCTTGGGGTACCGCCCCTGCTGCTGGCCCGGTGAGTCAGCTGGGTCACCCCATTGCGTCCGACCCGTGGGGTGTTGGTTCTTTCCTGTCCCTCGGCCGCCCTACATGTGCACGTGTGTGCGGTGCCCTGGGCCACTTGGCTCCTGTTCACTGGTGTGTCCGCTCTGTGCGTTGTTTTGCTTGTGCGGTGTCCTCGGCCACGGGGCTCCTGTTCACCGGTGTGCTCGCTCGGTGCCTTGCTTTGCGTGTGCGGTGTCCGGGCCACTTGGCTCCTGTTCACAGGTGTGCCCGCATTGTTTGTTGTGTTGCGTGTGCGGTGTCCTGCGCCACTTGGCTCCTGTTCACCCGTGTGCCGGCTCGGTGCATCGTTTTGCTTGTGCGGTGTCCTGGGCCACTTGGCTCCTGTTCACCGGTGTGCCCCCTCGGTGCGTTGCTTTTCGTGTGCGGTGTCCTGGGCCACTTGGCTCCTGTTCACCAGTGTGCCCGCTCGGTGTGTTGCTTTGCGTGTGCGGTGTCCTGGGCCACTTGGCTCCTGTTCACCGGTGTGCCTGCTGGGTGCGTTGCTTTGCGTGTGCGCCGCCCTGGGCCACTTGGCTCCTGTTCACCGATGTGCCTGCGTGGTTTGCTGTGTTGCGTGTGCGGTGTCCTGGGCCACTTGGCTCCTGTTCACCGGTGTGCCCGCTCGGTGCGTTGCATGGTTTGAGCGTGTGGCTCCAACCCAACACCTTGAGGCAATGTGTGTTTGTGTGTGATCGTTGCTCAATTGATGGGCCCGCCGAATAACTTAACGAAGGTAGCGAAGGTTGGCTTGGATTCAGATCCGTAGCCTGCCTTGCATCTTGTTGTACCTCATCCAAACCTTGGATTGGATCCTGGGCTTGAGCGGATGGAAAGTTGGCTTCCACCAAAGGTTTTGTTGAAACAAGCGCTGCGGCGGTCATACCTCTGGTTGGAAAAGTGTGGGAAGAGGTGCTATCTGGATGATCTGCGTGCTCTTCCATATCAGGGGGCGAGAAAGGAAGGTTTGGATATTGACATCCGGCCCGGAATTTTCAGCACACGGGCGCTTCGGGTCTTGCTCAACGGAAGGTGAGTCGTCCGACTCACTGTTGGCTCGCTCATCATGTGTCCTAACTCTACTTGAACCACTCAGCAACTCTTCATCATCGCTCTTCTGTGACTCATCGCTATCCGAATTATTGTGGTTACCTTTGGGCAACAACAGCAATGCCATGTTCGACCCTTGTGACCTCAACGATCCTCCAACAAGAATGTTTTATAGTGATTTCGACACTGTTTGTTTGTTGTGCCTCTCCTGCTGCTTGCGGCTGGTGTAAGGTTTCCTGCTGCTTGTTTTTGATAGGGAAAATGTTTTATTGCTGAAATACAACCAATCCTGGATATCCGAAAGCCAGAGATAAGCAGGTAGAAGACAATCCGGATCAAAGCATGAAGGACTGCAGCCATAAAGAGTTAAGATAA
Source organism: Eutreptiella sp. 'Long Island Sound 2002' (assembly GCA_964036045.1). Classification (NCBI taxonomy): domain Eukaryota; phylum Euglenozoa; class Euglenophyceae; order Eutreptiales; family Eutreptiaceae; genus Eutreptiella; species Eutreptiella sp. 'Long Island Sound 2002'. Next base: position 110,531,047 of record OZ038378.1, read on the forward strand.
AGAAGAATATCAACAATAGGCCACAGCAATTAGCATACATTGCAACTCAGGATGCATACATTGCAACTCTCTGTTTTTGGGTCCCATAGGTGCTGAGGTGGCATGGCATGTGGCGATGAGGTCACTGCCATGTCACATGGGATATTCCTACTTAGCTAGGCTGTCCGGGAATTGAACCCAGGACCACTCAAAAAGAGGTGCCCCAGCCCTCTAGGGTGCATACCACTGGCCCATTTGGAGGTGGCCTCGGTCACTCCTCCTGTGGCCTGTCCTGATTTGAACCTAACGGCTAGCTGGGTGTCAGGCGTTAGATCCCGAATAGCAGTGGGTCTCCAGGGGCCTATGCTGTGGAAAGATATGCCTAGGGCATGGATGGAGGCCCTCTGATTCGACCTGTGTAAAGACTGGACGTGCAGGGGGCCAACTGACTTTGGGGCGAGGCCGCAAAGGGCCCGTAATCCATAGTTCACAGTGGCAACGTGGACGCTGTGCGGTAGAAATTGCATACGCAACCCTCCCTTTGGGCGGGCCGCGAAACGGTCTTTGGGGGAGACTAGACGTGTGATGCTTCGAGACGCAACTCCCGCTCAGATGAGTGACCGAAGCTTTTCGAGCTGGTTGGGGGAAAGAGAGTGGGTGATTAAGCGGCAGGCGAGCGCTGGGACCAGCTGAGAGTTCGTCAGGCGGACTTTCTCACTAAGTGTAAGAAGCAAGGGGGAGGGTCGGGCAAAATAACTCTGGATCTCCGCCTTGAGCATGTGAAACAGGCCCTTTGCTTAGTGGCAAGTAAAAAGATAAACCCCCAGGTATGTATAGCATGTGTGCCGGCGACCCGTTTTTTTGCTGTACGTGAGGAATTCGGAGCCCCTGGGTGTCAGAAACTCTTTTTGGGGGGCTGTGCCATTGGCGTGGACTTCGTTCTTTGCAAATTCATGTCCAGACCCCAGTCCCTGGCTGGTCCATCGAAGTAGTTGAGACTGTTTTGGATGTAGGCGACGTCCTCACTTTTGATCAGGATGTCGTCGATGTAAGCGTGGTGGCTAGTACGGGCATTTGCCCGGGGGGGGGGGCACAGTGGCAAAAAAACGGTGGAAGAGAGAGTTGAGACAGGGAACGAAGAGTAGGGGGGAGAGGGGACATCCTTGTCGGAGGCCTCTGGTTTGGAGGTAAGCGTGGGGAGTGCGGCCATTGCTGATGGGGCTGTGCGGTGTCCTGGTCCACTTGGCTCCTGTTCAGCGGTGTGCCTGCTCGGTGCGTTGCTTTGCGTGTGCGCCGCCCTGGGCCACTTGGCTCCTGTTCACCGATGTGCCTGCGTGGTTTGCTGTGTTGCGTGTGCGGTGTCATGGGCCACTTGGCTCCTGTTCACCGGTGTGCCCGCTCGGTGCGTTGCATGGATTGAGCGTGTGGCTCCAACCAAACACCTTGATCGTTTATAGGCAATGTGTGTTTGTGTGTGATCGTTGCTCAATTGATGGTCCCGCCGAATAACTTAACGAAGGTAGCGAAGGTTGGCTTGGATTCAGATCCGTAGCCTGCCTTGCATCTTGTTGTACCTCATCCAAACCTTGGATTGGATCCTGGGCTTGAGCGGATGGAAAGTTGGCGTCCCCCAAAGGTTTTGTTGAAAGACGCGCTGCGTCGGTCATACCTCTGGTTGGAAACGTGTGGGAAGAGGTGCTATCCGGATGATCTGCGTGCTCTTCCATATTAGGGGGCAAGAAAGGAAGGTTTGGATATTGACATCTGGCCCAGAAATTTCAGCACACGGGCGCTTCGGGTCTTGCTCAACGGAAGGTGAGTCATCCGACTCACTGTTGGCTCGCTCATCATGTGTCCTAACTCTACTTGAACCACTCAGCAACTCTTCATCATCGCTCTTCTGTGACCCATCGCTATCCGAATTCTTGTGGTTACCTTTGGGCAACAACAGCAATGCCATGTTCGACCCTTGTGACCTCATCGATCCTCCAACAAGAATGTTTTATAGTGATTTCGACACTGTGTGTTTGTTGTGCCTCTCCTGCTGCTTGCGGCTGGTGTAAGGTTTCCTGCTGCTTGTTTTCGATGAGGAAAATGTTTTATTGCTGAAATACAACCAATCCAGGATATCCCAAAGCCGGAGATAAGCAAGTAGAAGACAATCCGGATCAAAGCATGAAGGACTGCAGCCACAAACAGTTTAGATAAAGAAGAATATCAACAATAGGCCACAGCAATTAGCATACATTGCAACTCAGGATGCATACATTGCAACTCTTTGTTTTTGGGTCCCAGAGGAGCTGAGGTGGCATGGCATGTGGCGATGAGGTCACTGCCATGTCACATGGGATATTCCTACTTAGCTAGGCTGTCCGGGAATTGAACCCAGGACCACTCAAAAAGAGGTGCCCCAGCCCTCTAGGGTGCATACCACTGGCCCGTTTGGAGGTGGCCTCGGTCACTCTTCCTGTGGCCTGTCCTGATTTGAACCTAACGGTTAGCTGGGTGTCAGGCGTTAGATCCCGAATAGCAGTGGGTCTCCACGGGCCTATGCTGTGGAAGGATATGCCTGGGGCATGGATGGAGTCCATAAAAGAGTTTTGCACCGGATCCGAGGCCCTCTGATTCGACCTGAGTAAAGACTGGACGCGCAGGGGGCCAACTGATTTTGGGGCGAGGCCGCAAAGGGCCCGTAATCCATAGTTCACAGTGGCAATGTGGACGCTGTGCGGTAGAAATTTCATACGCAACCCTCCCTTTGGGCGGGCCGCGAAACAGTTCTTTGGGGGAGACTAGACGTGTGATGCTTCGAGACGCAACTCCCGCTCAGATGAGTGACCGAAGCTTTTCGAGCTGGTTGGAGGAAAGAGAGTGGGTGATTAAGCGGCAGGCGAGCGCTGGGACCAGCTGAGAGTTCGTCAGGCGGACTTTCTCACTAAGTGTAAGAAGCAAGGGGGAGAGTCGGGCAAAATAACTCTGGATCTCCGCCTTGAGCATGTGAAACAGGCGCTTTGCTTGGTGGCAAGTAAAAAGATAAACCCCCAGGTCTTTATAGCATGTGTGCCGGCGTCCGGGTTTTTTGTTGTACGTGAGGAATTCTGAGCCCCTGGGTGTCAGAAACTCTTTTTGGGGGGCTGTGCCATTGGCGTGGACTTCGTTCTTTGCAAATTCATGTCCAGACCGCAGTCCCTGGCTGGTCCATCGAAGTAGTTGAGACTGTTTTGGATGTAGGCGACGTCCTCACTTTTGATCAGGATGTCGTCGATGTAAGCGTGGTGGCTAGTGCAGGCATTTGCCCGGAGGGGGGGGACACAGTGCCAAAAAAATGGTGGAAAAGGGAGTTGAGATAGGGAATGAAGAGTAGGGGGGAGAGAGGACATCCTTGTCGGAGGCCTCTGGTTTGGGGGTAAGCGTGGGGAGTGCGGCCATTGCTGATGGGGCTGTGCAGTGTCCTGGACCACTTGGCTCCTGTTCACCAGTGTGCCCCCTTGGTGCGTTGTGTTGTGTGTCCGGTGTCCTGGGCCACTTGGCTCCTGTTCACCAGTGTGCCCGCTCGGTGTGTTGCTTTGCGTGTGCGGTGCCCTGGGCCACTTGGCTCCTGTTCACCGATGTGCCTGCTTGGTTTGCTGTGTTGTGTGTGCGGTGTCCTGGGCCACTTGGCTCCTGTTGACCGGTGTGCCCGCTCGGTGCGTTGCATGGATTGAGAGTGTGGCTCCAACCCAACATTGTTGAACGTTTATAGGCAATGTGTGTTTGTGTGTGATCGTTGCTCAATTGATGGTCCTGCCGAAAAACGTAACGAAGGTAGCGAAGGTTGGCTTGGATTCAGATCTGTAGCCTGCCTTGCATCTTGTTGTACCTCATCCAAACCTTGGATTGGATCCTGGGCTTGAGCGGATGGAAAGTTGGTTTCCACCGAAGGTTCTGTTGAAATACGCGCTCCGGCGTCCATACCTCTGGTTGGAAATGTGTGGGAAGAGGTGCTATCTGGATGATCTGCGTGCTCTTCCATATTAGGGGGCAAGAGAGGAAGGTTTGGATATTGACATCTGGCCCGGAACTTTCAGCACATGTGCGCTTCGGGTCTTGCTCAACAGAAGGTGAGTCATCCGACTTATTGTTGGCTCGCTCATCATGTGTCCTAACTCTACTAGAACCACTCAGCAACTCTTCATCATCGCTCTTCTCTGACTCATCGCTATCCGAATTATTGTGGTTACCTTTGGGCAACAACATCAATGCCATGTTTGACCCTTGTGACCTCAACAATCCTCCAACAAGAAAGTCCCTAGTGATTTCGACACTGTGTGTTTGTTGTGCCTCTCCTGCTGCTTGCGGCTGGTGTAAGGTCTCCTGCTGCTTGTTTTTGATGAGGAAAATGTTTTATTGCTGAAATACAACCAATCCGGGATATCCCAAAGCCAGAGATAAGCAGGTAGAAGACAATCCAGATCAAAGCATGAAGGGCTGCAGTCACAAAGAGTTAGATAAAGAAGAATATCAACAATAGACCACAGCAATTAGCATACATTGCAACTCAGGATTAAATATTTTACATGTTTGAGAAAAACTGATTGGAACACTGCCCCAAGGGCTCACTCTCATCCTCAGTGCCATCTTGAGACGTGCACCCCTTGTTGTTCGGTCTCATAGGTGCTGAGGTGGCATGGCATGTGGCGATGAGGTCACTGCCATGTCACATGGGATATTCCTACTTTGCTAGGCTGTCCAGACATTGAACCCAGGACCTCTCAAAAAGAGGTGCTCCAGCCCCCTAGGGTGCATACCACTAGGATAGTTAAGAATTCATGAGAAAACAGAGATAAATACATAGGCTCTGCCCTGGATATGTCAGTTCTCAGTCAGCTCAGGATAAGATGAATAGCCTCACATTGATAGGGGATTAAGGGGTCCACTCCATATCCTGATTTAGTGTTTGGTTCCATAAGTCAAAATGTGTTTTCACCCATTTTGGTTAGGCCAATACTAAGATAAAATTGCTAGAGTGCTTACTGCATCTCTAATACAACTAGAGTATGCCTCAAGGCATTCTCTTTGAATTTTCCTAACGGCATCAACTTGTTCTGGGGCTGACGTCCCCCAACGAAAGTATTTACAAAAACATATTATGATATGTACACGGTTGCTCTGATGGTAAGGTTAGATGAACGCTGAATTACCCTGTGGGGGAGGGGGGGGGTTCAGGAAGGGGCAGAGGGCTGAAGGGGTGGAGAGGAGGGAACAGAAAGTCGCTGGATGGGCGGAAGAAATTTCGGATGTCCCGGGAGGCGCTAGAGTGGGGGGGGGCAGGGGTAGACGGACCTGGGCACCTAGTAGCGCTGCGCCTAGAGGGGAGAGGTAGGCGTGTTTGCCGGTAGCGTGTCTTGGAGCGTAGGGGTGGGAGAGGGGGAGTGGTCTTGGCAAACGATTGTGGTCTGATGGGTTTGTGATGATCGATGGCGGTTTTGTGGTTGCCGTGGGCGTGAGTGCTGAGGAGGGCAGGGAATTGCCGGGGGGGGGGGGGCGTGGTGCGGATGTGCGGCTGGATGGGCGTTTGGATTTTTCTGGCGCGCGACGAGCGGCTGGTCGTGCTTTGGCTGACGCTGGCTTGGACGGTTTTTTTAAGGCGTGTGTGGGGAGCGGTGGGGGGTGCTGGTATGTGGGGCGGGTCGGAGGGGGCATGTGGACGGAGGTACTGAACGCACCGTGCGAAACCGAGAAGAGGTTGAGAGGATCGGGGGGGTGTGCCCAAAGTATTGGGTCCCAAGGGAGAGTATTCGAACACAGCCAGTCACGCGCTTGGTGGACAGCCTTGTCCAGGTGCTTTACGCGTTCCTCTAGGGCTAGGCCAAGCATGGCCTTGTGCTCGGCGCGAGTGGAGCCCGGGACTGGCTGAGAGAGGCAGGACCATAAGGGCTTAGGCACCAGAGTTCTCATGAAGTTCCTGCAATCAGCCTTTGAGGGTCCAGAGAGCCACCAGTGCAGGACAATGGGGCTGAGAAGGGGCCCCCAGGAGGAGACGTATGCCTGGACGTGCTGGTCTAACGCTTTGCAGAAGGCCAGGCAGGATAGAGGGTCGAAGGGATGGTGCTGTCCGCACTTGGAACATTTGTAGTCATGAAGCATACTGCTCCACTGGTACCCGTGCACATTGTAGCACCCGGACGCCAGTTTGAAAAACAAGGACGAAAACCAGGAAGCTTTATTGTACAGGCTGAAGCTGGGGCCGACCGCTATGTTGTTATGGGAATGCTGCGGCAGTAGGTGGCGGAACTGCTGCGCCTTAAACTTGTGGAGGACAGGCAGGTGGTGTACCACCACTGAACCCAGGGGGGGTGGGGGAGGGGGTCTGGGGTAAAAATCAGGCTGTGAGCTGCCCATTTAGAAAAATGCTCGCAGATTTCGTTGCCAATAAAATTGGCGTGACGTTTAATCCACATGATGTGGAGGGGGTTGGTGATGAGAAGTGAGGCGCTGTGTACGGCGACTGTCCATGTGTGGTCTTGGAACGGGCTGGGCCTATAGATTTGGCATTGGACACCACCTGTTCGTTGTCAACCAACAAACATATTTCGTATTGGGAAAGTTCCCTGTTGATCCAGCGAATGGCTGCTACCGCCCCCCAGAACTCCGAACCCAGAGAAGAGGGATGCAGTGAGGATAGGCACAGGACTCTGGTTGTGCCGTCGGGTGGAAAGGCCGTGACGGCAGCTGCATGGCCGGACTCATCGGAGGAACCATCGGAATAGAGCCACACCCGTTGTAGGCCGGGGGCCGGCAGCCTGGTTAGTGCCTCCGCGGCATCGTGGCATCCCCACTCGTTGAGAGACTTCTTCTCTAGGTAGTGTTGTGCATGCAGGGCCAATAGATGGCCGTGTTGGCTGATCCTCAGTGCGTGTGCGTTGTGCGTTGGCGCTGGGGATTCGGGGATGGTCTCTTGAGGGCGCTAAATCTCAGGGACTAGCTGGAAGTGAGAGGGGCGGGTGTAATCCATGACAGCGTGGCATGGCATGTGCATGGTGTAGGACGTGTGGGTATCCACCGAGTAGAACCCGTCATTGAACGAGACCCTTGACCCATTTGGAGGTGGCCTCGGTCAGTCTTCCTGTGGCCTGTCCTGATTTGAACCTAATGGTTAGCTGGGTGCCAGGCGTTAGATTCCGAATAGCAGTGGGTCTCCACGGGCCTATGCTGTGGAAAGATAGGCCTGGGGCATGGATGGAGTCCATAAGAGAGTTTTTCACCGGATCCGAGGCTCTCTGGTTCGAGCTGAGTAAAGACTGGACGTGCAGGGGGCCAACTGACTTTGGCGCGAGGCCGCAAAGGGCCCGTAATCCATCGTTCACAGTGGCAACGTGGACGCTGTGCGGTTAGGGTTACCCAACCCTCCCTTCGGGCGAGCCGCGAAACGGTTTTTGGGGGAGACTAGACGTGTGATGCTTCGAGAGGCAACTCCCGCCCAGATGAGTGACTGAAGCTTTTGGAGCTGGTTGGGGGAAAGAGAGTGGGTGATTAAGCGGTAGGCGAGCGCTGGGACCAGCTGAGAGTTTGTCAGGCGGACTCTCTCACTAAGTGTAAGAGGCAAGGGGGAGAGTCGGGCAAAATAACTTTCGACCTCCGCCTTGAGCATGTGAAACAGGCCCTTTGCTTGGTGGCAAGTAAAAAGATGAACCCCGAGGTATTTATAGCATGTGTGCCGGCGACCCGTTTTTTTGTTGTGCGTGAGGAATTCGGAGCCCCTGGGTGTCAGAAACTCTTTTTGGGGGGCTGTGCCATTGGCGTGGACTTCGGTCTTAGACACATTCATGTCCAGACCTCAGTCCCTGGCTGGTCCTTCGAAGTAATTCAGACTGTTTTGGGTGTAGGCGACGTCCTCACGTTTGATGAGGATGTCGCTGATGTAAGCGTGGTGGCTAGTGCGGGCATTTGCCCGGGGGGGGGGGCACAGTGGCAAAGAAATGACGGAGGAGGTAGTTGAAATAGAGAATGAAGAGTAGGGGGGACAGGGGACATCCTTGTCGGAGGCCTCTGGTTTGGAGGTAAGCGTGGGAGTGCGGCCATGGATGATGGGGCTGTCTTGAGGGAAGGAGTATAGTTGCTTTATGAGAGAAATTGTGGAGGTAGAAAAATTTGCCCGCTCGAGGACGGTCCAGAGTGTGCCATGGGGCACCGAATTAGAGGCTTTATTGAAATCGATGAACAGCGAGTAGCTCTTCTTTGATTTTGCATAAAGGGCTTTGAGATGATACAGATGATCAGCGCATTGGTGGCCGGGAAGGCCACTGTGCTGGATTTCTGCAAGGATGTCGTGTGCAAAAGCCTGAGCGCGCAGGTGTTTGCAGGCAAAAGTGGCCAAGAGTTTGTAAGTACAGTTTAAGAGGGCAATAGGACGGTAGTTTGAAGGGGAGAAAGGGTCGGCTTTTTTATAAAGTAAACACATTTTCGCGCATAGCCAGTGCAGCGGCAGCGGTGAATGGAGGATGCGGTTGGAAATGGAGTGGAAAAAACGCTGGATGGGTTCCGGACATAGGGCCGGGATGTAGTTGTTTGTTTTGTCCGGTCCCCCGGCTTTTGCCGGTTTACTGTGTTTTAAGTGGTTCAGGAACTCCTGCCAGGTCACAGGTGGTATGTCGTCGTTCTTGGCAGAAACGGGGCATATGGGCGAGTGGGACAGGACCTGTTCGACGAAGTCATGGGGGGGGGCGTAATCTGGATGCCCTCCAAGATGAAGCAGGGTGTCCCCTTAATTTTCAGCTACAACTGCCGGGTCACTCAGGACCTCTTTGGTAGCTGGATCTCTGACAACGAGAGGCTTCAGGTCTTCAGGGCAGAGGGTGCGAGATACAGTGCTTTTCATCTGGACCCCGCGGACCAGACTGCTGTGAAGCTTTCTCTTCGCTTTGGTTTCTTTCGTGGACCGTAAGGTGTTTACCACGGACTGAACTTCTGCAATGTGCTCGGGAAATGCCGGGGAAGAAGGAGGCGGGGGCGAGCGTAATAATTTCCTGAGCTTGCCACAGCCCTCTTGGTCCTTGCGCTGCGGTTTTGGACGTGTGATTTTGTGGTACGCAGACCAAACCTGCATAACGAGAGAATCAGTGGCGGCGATGACCTCTTCGAATGGGGCTCTGGCAGGGGCGTCCTGGAGGTCCCGGCACCAGTCGGATATGAGTTGTACGCCTTTGGAGAATTGTTGCTTTTCGTCACTAGAAAGCTTCCGAAAAATGCAAGGGGGGAGTGGGGGCTGAGACAGAACGATCCGGGAGGGGGATTGAAAGACTGCAACCACTGGGTGGTGGTCAGAGATGGTGTAGTCGGTGAGGACCGACGCATCCAGGAGGGGAAAGTGAGACACCAGGCGAGGGGACGCAAAGATGTAGTCTAATCTTGCTTCGCTGTCCCAGCGGTCGCTTGCGTAGCGGGTATACTGACTGAGGGAGGGGTGCTCTGACCTGAAGGTGTCCACCAACCTAGATGGGAGGTATTCCACTTCCTCCGTGAGCCAGTGCCACTCATGCAGATCGACCAAGCTATGCTGGTTAAGTTCCGGATCCAGAACGCAGTTGAAATCACCTCCGAGGATGTGATGGGGATGATCGTTGAAATGAGAAGCAAGGACTCGCTGTATGGTGTCACGGTACGGAGCTGGGGCCCCCGTGCGCACCGGGGGGGGAGTAAACTGAAAAGACGTGCGGGGGAGTTGCTTCCGGAAGGGATATCTTGGCACCACAGATAAGGCTGTCGCTGTCTCTGGGCGGGACCGAGCTGGTATATCTCGCGATGCGCGGGCCTGCAATGACCGACACCCGGTGTTTGTGGCCGCAGACATTCGAGAAGACTTTAGCGCGGTCATTCCTGAAGGCGTACCGCTGTGGGAGGAGAGAGGGAGAGTTTAGCTCTTGAAGGAGTATAATGTCATATCCCTCGTTTAGGAAATGCGAAATTGACGCGGGCGTGTTCTGGCTCTTTGCCGTGTTGAAGGACACAACACGGATGGCCGGGAAGGAGGGAAGAGAAGGGGGGGGGCGGCGCAAGCGTCTAGGCTTGAAGGGCTTGTGCACTGGGCTGGGGGGTGGGAAGGAGGGTGTCCGAATGGAGGAATAGCGGGCATCCAGGGGGGAGTCCGGCGTCAGGAGCGCTGGTATGTGGGCAGGGTCCTCATTCTGTATTGAGGGGTTGGGGCCGCACTTTTCTAGTGTAGAAATCCGTGAGTGAAGTGGTTGTGCGTATGCTTTGGGCGAGTGGTGTAGGGCTGTGTCACAGGCAGTGCGAAGAGAGCGGTGTATAGTCAGGTCTGTAGAGACACTTGTGTCTGGGACCAATACTCTCGGGTTGATGTGTGTCTGCTCTACAGGGAGAATCTCCGCGATGCAAGAGACGGTGGCGGTGAGGGAGGCACTGTGCACGCCCAAGCGGGCGAGGACCTCTTGACACTGTCTCATGTTACATCTCCTGCGTTGGCACAGACGTGTGGGGAGGGGGCAGGAAGAATATGGGGACTGGTAGCATTTGGTAGACTCATCAGAGCTCCCCACAAGGGGAACCACAGGACCTTGTGGTCCGGCACACAGTGAGCGCAGATCAGCCCGGTCAGGGCATACCTGGCGGTCACAGGGGTTAACGAATTCATGTTACGCACAGGGGGAGTGGTAGAGCGATGGCGTTGCCATGCCTGAGAACATGCAATAATAGTGACGGAGGGTATTCGTCGTCTTGAAGCGAAGACCACGTCTCGTGTGCACAGAAGGTTGACGCCGAGCGCAGGTTCATTAATTCGTCTCATGTTGCCCCGGGTCAGGGGGCTCTGAGGATGTCGTATGGAGGTCCGTTCCTACACCAGTGTCACGGAAGACAAGGGATACCCTGGAGTCTCGGGGAATGCGCCGCTTCTCCACTGTGTCATAGTCGCGGGCTGGGATTTGGTGTTTTCACTTGTCGCGGGCTTCCCCACAAGTTAGAAGGAGGCTGCGGCGCTGTAGGAAGACTTTTTGCCTTTTCTCAAAGTGGGTGGATCCGGGGAGGGGAAGCGGTTCGAAAGCCATTCCCGCACCTGATCCCGCACCCCATCCAGGACATAAGGGCCTGGCTGAAGGACATCTACGTGGCTCTTCAGGACACTGCCGGGCTCGTATCGAGCTACTGACCACATATTGGGGCATAAGAGAGAGGAAGGCAGGACCTGGGCGCAGGCAGAGAATGCCTGAAGCCCAATCGCCTGAATAAACTCAGGAGGGGTCAGTTAAAAAGGTTCAACTTCTTTTGATTCTGGATTGTACCTGAATCCGAAATGAAGCATTGTGCGGTGCCCCTCGGACAGCCACTGGTGATTTTCATCTGCACTGAAGGACATCACCAGGGCTTCTTCTTCTTCTGAGAAAAATTCATTGGATATGAAGGCTCCTGCTATTTCCGGGATGGGGTCAAAAACTTTCCCCGTTTGGAGGTGGAGCTGTGCGATCTTTTCTGTGAGGGACAGTGGCTTGCTTGTGGACAAGTAATGGTCCCTCGCGAGACTTACTTGTTCCGCGCTGCCGTAGGCAGTCGCCGCCTCGATGACACGTGATAGGAAATCCTGGGCTCCCGAAACTAGGGAGTTGGCGGGACCCAAAAGGTTGTCGCGCGCCGCCATGTCGGGGCATTTGGGGTGAAACACGAGTTGTGATAGAGTGGAGCCTTCTGCAAGGAGCGCGGATTCGTGATGAACATATTTCAAGCGGTAGACTCGCACCTTAGCCATGGAGCGCTGAACAAGGAAATATGCCGAATTTCCCCAAGCAGGGAGACCCCGAACATTACATCAACGTCCGGCGTGGATGACGGGACGTGAACCTCTACCAGTTCTGGATCAGGAGGCTGGGGGAGGGGGTTGAAGCACGCCTTCAGCGGGGAGGATGGGGGAGAGAAATCTTTGTGCACATTTCGGGGGGAAGCGGATAGGTCCATCTTGTGTCCCGGGTGTTTGGAGCGCCACGAGGAGTATTCTCCTCAAGAGATCATGGCTCCTGTAGTGCCCCGATAAGTGACCAGGTTATTCTCTTGGAAGAGCATGTAACTCATGGAAGTGAGGGAATCTCGTTGGGGGAGCAAGGGGATGTTGTGATAGTACATGCACACGTAAAACTTGTGGTGTGTTCTGGGAATGGCCCCTAGGATACCGCACCGTCGCGCGGCTTCGCTAGTAAGGAGGAATTTCCACACGTCAATTTGTTTGAAGTCCGGCGTGGCCTGTTTGTATGCTTTAGAAGGGAAAACTTTGAAAGTTTTGTCCTTCCCTAGATCGAAACCACGGATGCAAAAGACTTTGCCAAGGGTCCACAAGGGGTGTTGTAAGATGGTGGAGAGAAGATTTTTGGCAAGGGGGGTTGGAATGGTGTAGTCGAAGCGGAACATATGTTCGGAGGACGATTGTAGAGGCTGTATGCGTTCCTCCGGAAAGAAAGCATTTTGGGAGTCGACCGAGATGCGGTCGTTTTCAAAATGGAAAAGGCGGTTGACGAGGACAAAAAAATCCCAGGCGTTACCACGGCGCCGCCTATAGTCTCCTCGTTCCCGCTTGGATTATTTGGAGAGCTCTTTTGGAGAAGAGATGGTGAAGTTCGGGAGCAAATGCCGTGCAACTTCAAATCGTAGCGTTGTGCGCACCACGGCTACTTGGACGGTGCTGTCTACCTTATTTATAGCCCATTGTAGGGAAGTGTGAGGGTGCATGATGTCGCCGTAGCGGATGTGTGCGTGGTGTCTGTGACGGGTGGAGAGGTGAAGGTGAAAATATGGGTATTGAGGAGAGTCAAGCAAGTTGAGCCACACGGAGCCATCAGGATTAGATGAGGGGTTGTACGTGTTGGCATCCGAAAGCCGGTCTACTCCACATACCCAAGGGGCAAGGGAAATCATGCCGGGGTTCAAGGGGTTCATGTAGAGGGTCTCCGCCGAAAGGTTGTCTTCCATTCCCGGGAGAATGAGAGGGCCTTCGGACACAACACCGGAATCAAAGGCTTCTTGCAAGGCTTCGTTTATCACATGGGCCCACTCGGTCGACGTGTTGCCGTATTTGTATTTGGAGTTGTAGTAATCTTGTGGGTGTGGAAAACTGTAGAATTTTGGCTGGTGATGAAGGATGTCTTTGAGATACCTAAAATCGTCATGACCGATTGTGGAGTAGGCATTGTTGCCGGAGCAATCAATGTCATCGAAAAAGGTGCACCCGTCGCTCGCGCAAAGGTCTATTGTTGGGTGTACTTGGTCATCGATGATTTGCTTGTGGTGTCTCTCTAACACGAGTTGATTTGTATCAATTCCTAACGTGTCATGGGCATGCATTTCTCCCCATAGTTCTTGTTGATCCTGTGTGTTGATCTCACCTTTATGTTTAATCAAGAATTTTGCAAAGACACCATCCGGGGCAAGGGAAGGGTTGACGAAGGGCTTTCTGGAATTACCATCCGCTTCATCGGGTGTAGGATCTTCCCCGTCTTCGGCCTTTTCGTGTGTTCCTTCGGGAGACGGAATAGCGCTTGGCGTATATTGCTCCTCACGTGGCGTTGAGAGGGAGTTGTCGGGCTCAACCCCATTGATACTCCTTGCGTTGTCGTTGAGAGCGGCGTTGTTGTTCATTGCCGAATTTCCACAAGGGTCTTCCCGACATTCTTCTTGTTGTTTCAACTCTTCGGCGTCACGTGGATGGCTTCCTTTGGTGTTCTCGTGTGTGCCTTCGGGCACGGAGTCTTGCAATAGTCTCGGAGCTGGTTGGCGGTGCGGGCGCTTGGACTTGATGTTGTGGTTCTCGGGCTCCTATTCTTTTGGCGGTGTGAGCCGTTGTCTCGGCCAGTGGGAAGAGTTCTTTTGCGACAATTTTGGGTTGTCCATCGTCTGAAATGACATCGGATGACGTGCCCTCCTCACGTGATGGGGAAAGGTCGAGTGAAGGGTGAAATGGGTCGTCCTCGCGCTTGGCGGGTGAAAGCGTAGGGAGAAGCCGACTTTGAGTCAGTTTGGCGTCCACTGTAGCCTGAGTTCGAGCAATGAAGTTTTCCACGGACTTTAGCTGTTTGCTTTTGGTCTCTTCCTTTGCGGAACGTTCCTTGGGCCCAACTTGCGACATTGCCAAGAAACCGGCGTTGCGAAGCTAGGCAACTAGGACGGCGCTCACAATTGTGGCTTTGCGCTAGGCAAAAAATATTGACGGCAAGGTTGTTTCGCTTGCCTCGGCTCCAAATTGCGGCGTTGGGACTTTTGATGGTAATCCACGGCTCCACAGGATCAGCCCGAAACTTGAACAGCCCAGGGGCGCGGACAGGGAAAGAAAAAAAAAAGAAAAAAAAAACACAAGGAACGGAGCGGCCAAGCAAAGCAGAAAGCCAAAGCGGCCAAAGAAAAAGGAGAGGCGCACCAGAACGCGCCCGGGAGGTCGGCCTGCCTGACCCGGCCAGGAAGAGCAAGCACACGCACACACGCGCGGGACCCGGGCGTGGAGTCCTCCAACCCGCAAGGGGTGGTGTCGGCGTCCACACGAAACAGCCCCGGTGCACCGGCGAAGTCCCCCGTCGAACGACAGACGGTCCAGGAAACCGGACGCGTCAGTGACCGGATCCACACACGCCAACTACCGCAGCGCACGCAGCCCGAGACCAACGCCGGAGGGACCCGCCAGGGACAACCCCATCGCAGGGCCCCGAAGTGGTACGACGCGGAGCGAGCCCAGCGCCCCCGCCTCAGCCGGGGCCAGCGGCAGGCACAAAGAGCCCGGCTCTCGGCCGGCCTCCGCGTGCCCCGCGTAGCCGCCCAGTAAAGCCGAGGGCGCAAACCCCCGGGGTGGGAAAAGGCACCACGGCGACAGGAAAGCCGACCGGAGCACCGAGAGCGACCAGACCGGACGAGGCGCGGCACACCACGCGGGGCCACGAGGCACGCCAGAGAGGAACTCCGCCGGCCACAAGAAAGGCACACGGACAGGTGCCAAGCAGCGACGGCCGCCGGGTGCCACAAACCCGGAGAGCGCGCACAACAAGCAATGAACAACGGCACACGAACAGGTACCAGGCAACAGCCAACCAAAACACCACAAACCCCAGCCAGGAGTGGCGGCGCGCAGCCAAGACCCGAGCCCGAGCACACACACCCTACGCATACCCGAGCCAGGAGTGGCGGGGCGCAGCCGAAACCCGAGCCCAAACACACACACCCACACCGCGCACCCGTGCTATGAGTGGCTGGGTGCAAGCGGAGCAGGCACACAGACCAACACCCCAGCCAGGAGTGGCGGGGCGCATCCGAAACCCGAGCCCAAACACACACACACACACTGCGCACCCGTGCCAGGAGTGGCTGGGTGCAAGTGGAGCACGCACACAGCCCAACACCCCAGCCAGGTTTGGCGGGGCGCAGCCGAAACACGAGCCCAAACACACACACCCACACCGCGCACCCGTGCCAGGAGTGGCTGAGTGCAAGCGGAGCACGCACACAGCCCAACACCCCAGCCAGGAGTGGCGGGGCGCAGCCGAAACCCTAGCCCAAATGAACACACACACACCGCGCACCCGTGCCAGGAGTGGCTGTGTGCAAGCAGAACACGCACACAGCCCAACACTCCAGCCAGGAGTGGCGAGGCGCAGCGGAGACCCGAGCCCAAACACACCCACCCACACCGCGCACCCGTGCCAGGAGTGGCTGGGTGCAAGCGGAGCACACACACAGCCCGACACCCCAGCCAGGAGTGGCCGGGCGCAGCCGAAACCCGAGCCCAAACACACCCACCCACACCGCCCACTCGTGCCAGGAGTGGCTGGGTGCAAGCGGAGCGCGCACACGAGCACGCAGACAGCCCAACACCCCAGCCAGGAGTGGCGGGGCGCAGCCAAAACCCGAGCCCAAACACAGACACCCACACCGCGCACCCGTGCCAGGAGTGGCTGCGTGCAAGTGGAGCACGCACACAGCCCAACGCCCCAGCCAGAAGTGGTAGGGGGCAGCCGAAACCCGAGCCCAAACACACACACCCACACCGCGCACCCGTGCCAGGAGTGGCTGGGTGCAAGCGGAGCACACGCACAGCCCAACATTCCAGCCAGGGGTGGCGGGGCGCAGCCGAAACCCGAGGCCAAACACACACACCCACACCGCGCACCCGTGCCAGGAGTGGCTGGGTGCAAGCGGAGCACGCACACAGCCCAACACCCCAGCCAGGAGTGGCGGGGCGCAGCCGAAACACGAGCCCAGACACACACACCCACACCGCGTATGCGTGCCAGAAGTGGCTGGGTGCAAGCGGAGCGCGCACACAGCCCAACGTCCCAGCCAGGAGTGGCGGGGCGCATCCGAAACCCGAGCCCAAACACACACACCCACACCGCGCACCCGTGCCAGCAGTGGCCGGGTGCAAGCGGAGCACACACACAGCCCAACAACCCAGCCAGGAGTGGCAGGGCGCAGCCAAAACCCGAGCCCAAACACACACACCAGCACCGCGCACTCGTGCCAGGAGTTGCTGCGTGCAAGCGAAGCACACACACAAGCACACACACACCCCAACACCCCAGACAAGAGAGGCAGGGCGCAGCCGAAACCCGAACGCAACCACAACCCAGACCCAAACACAAGCGCCACGCAACAGTAGGAGACCCAGTGTCCATAGCCCGGGCACTGAGGCAGCCCGAGCCATGCAGGTGACCCGGCCAAACAAGATCCGGAGACCGGGGGTAAGGCTGCATCCTAAGGCCTGCGCTGCTTTGGGACTGTAGGCGGAGCGTGCGACACCCAAGCACCTCGGAACCCCAGTACCAAGAACATGCATGCCTGCCTTGGGAACGGGATACGCCAGGAAGTCCGGTGAACCCCTAGGGTTTTGCTGGAAGGAGGGGACGTGGGCAAGCACGGGGGCCCACCCTCCCGGCATGACAAGCACTCACACTGGCGGCGATCAGCCCTCCCGGTGTTGCCCGGGGCCGCTTTGTTGGGGGCCACCAGTCAGGTCTAGCGGGAAGTAAGCCGCCTCCCCTCTTCACGCACGGAACCTCTTCCTGTTTGTCACAGGGGAGAAGCCAGGGGGAACCATGGGGCGCCTCTCAACGACTGAGTGCACCTACCTACCTACCTACCTTGAACAGCCCAGGGGTTTCGTTAATCACTGAGCAGCCTGGACTGCTGGTGGATCCATCAATAGACTTTTGAGGGTCAATCGAAAAAAAATAGACACTCAGAAAGCGATGTGCCTCAAGAGTAAGAAAAAGTGCTTTTCCAATGCTTTGAGGCATACTCCAGTTGTATTAGAGATGCACTGAGCATCCAGGCATATCTATCTTAGTATCGGCCCCACCAAAAGTGGTGATGGCACATTTTGACCTATGGAACCAAACACCCAATCAGGATATGGAGTGGACCCCTTAATCCCCTTTCAATGTGAGGCAAATCAACTTTTCCTGAGTCGACTGAGAACTGACATATCCAGGGCAGAGCCTATGGATTTATCCATGTTTTCTCATGAATTCTTAGCTGTCCTAGTGGTATGCACCCTAGGGGGCTGGGCACCTCTTTTTGAGAGGTCCTGGGTTCAATTCCTGGTCAGCCTAGCTAAGTAGGAAGATCCCATGTGGCATTACAGTGACCTCATCGCCACATGCCCTGCCACCTCAGCACATATGGGACCCAAAACAAAGAGTGCACATCTCCTGAGATGGCACAATGGAGATAGAGTGACCATGGGGCAGTTTTCCAACTCTTTTCCAAAACATTTCAGCTATCTTTGTGAATATGCAATCCGATTTGACCTGAGTTGCAGTTACTGTGAATATCCTGCCATCTTTCACTGATTACACTGCAGCCCTTCATGCTTTGATCCTGATTCTCTTCTACTTGCATATCTCTGGCTTGAGCTATTCTGGATTGATTGTATTTCAGCAAACAAAAGCTTTTCATCTTCAGAAACAAGCAGCAGGAAGCCCTACACGAGCAGCAAGCAGCAGGAGAGGCACAAACACAGTGTTGAAATCACTATAAACTTTTCTGGTAGCAAGAGGCAGACTGTCTCTGCGTACCGGCAGCAACCCCGTGCCGTACAACCAGTGTGCCGAGATCAGTCACATATAAGCAGAAGGGCGAACGGGGATGGACACAAAGAAGGAGGACACCGATGTGAAGTCAGCGCCTGAGGCACCAGCAAGGCCAGCACCTGGTGAACCTGGACCTGGACCTAGCGCTGTACCTTCGGAGCCCTTACATGGGCCAGTGGACGTGTCTGAGGACTCTTTGGATGGACTCCAGTCGGCCTTCAGGGCCCTCTCAGTCGAGGAGGTGGTCACTCAGCCTGTGAAGAGGAGGAGAGAGAGCGAGAAGGATGCTGGAGACGAAGCAGACGAAGGAGAGGACCAAGGACAAGACCTGACGAATGACCCTACCTTCGAAGGCGCACCAAGCGCTTCTGGCCTCCACGCATCACCCTCTCCTATAACCACCACACTCCCAATTCCAGACCCAGCCGCTGCAACATCCACTCCCATAACCAACCCGCCTATGGCAGAGGGCACAGGTCTTACTGGCATGCCTGCCTACCCTGCCTATGGTTTGGGCCCACCTACCACTGCGTTTCCTGAGGCAACTACTGCCAGTGAGCCGGTGGCTTCCAGTTCTGCGGGGCGATGGTATGCGGCTGACTATCACCATCCTCTACCCGCTACGGGAACCTATGTGGATGTTCCTGGGTATGCACCTGGGTATGCAACCTTGAGTGGGTTGAGGAGAGGACCTGAGTCTCTTGGAGGCAGGAGTAGAGGATCGGGGAGATCCTCCAACAGGTCCCTGACGCGGTCGGAGATCAACGAGGTGCTCCGAGGAGCCACTTCTAAAATCGTGGACGACCTCACTCAAGAGATCCGAGAGAAACTGGAGCCCCTGATGATACCGCCCCAAGCGTCACCTACCACGATGGAAGTGTCACCCCATCGAGTGCAGGCCAAGCACCTGGTGGCAGGGCTGACAAACACCCTGGGGGGCCTGACGAGCCGACCGATGCCGACCCCTGCAGCGATATCGAGAAGTCCTTTCGTACCGAGAACAGCCCAGCTGCCTTACAGCCACGTGACGAACTCTACGAGGGCCAAGCTGGACCGGCTGGGGCTGACAGCCTTGAGGGCAATGGTGGACGTGGAGCCTTATGGCTCTAGTGATCTAGGCGGAGACCCCTCCGATGATGAGCCGCCGTCTATGACTTCTGCTTCGCCCTCAGAGGACGATGACCCGGAGGACCCCGAGAACCCAAGAAAGAAGAAGAAGAAGAAGAAGAAGAAGACCCGACGCCCTGAGGGACGCAGGTCTCAGAAGGCGAAGGCTATTGCCACCTCCAAGATCGTGGTGAACCTGCCTGAGTTCACAGGCAAGGACCTCAGCGAGTTCGCTCAGAATTTTGGCCGGTTTCTCCGATTGACCGGCCAAACCCACGCTAGTGGACGAGTCAAGTGCGATCTGCTCCTGCAGTGCTGCAAGACCAGGTACCTGGAGAAGCAGGTCAGGCAGATGGTGACTAAGTCCGCCAGCTTTGTCGATCTGTTGGTTGCCTTGGAGAGGCAGTACCCGACCTACGAAACCGACCTCTCCATCAGGGCCGAGATCCAGAACCTGCCCGTGCTGCCCAACAACCCCAAACCTGACAGGGTCTCTGAGCTGTTGGCTGACCTGGATCACTGGGCTGGACGATTGACGCCCGGTTCCTACAGCAGCGACGACCTGCTGTTCTGGTTGGTGGCCAAGCTCCCTCGAGAGCTGTGGGACGAGTGCCGTTCGACGGCGGAGCGCAAGGCTAGATCCCTCCGCTACGAGGATCTATGCGTGCTACTCCTGGAGCTGGCGCTGGAGGACGAGAGCGACCAGCACCTGAACAACTACCGTCCTGGAGGAGTAGGTTCTGGAGGTCATGGCAAAGGGTACCAAGGGTCCAGACCTGGGCAGGGGACTACCCCCAAACACGCCCACGCCCGTATCATGGAGAACGTCGAGGAGCTCTTCTGGTGTGATCCCAGAGACGAGCAGGGCCACCTGCAGCATGCCCCTGACTGCAAGCACCGAGACTGCTTCGTAGTCCAGGGGAAGCAGCAGGAGAAGAACACCGGCGCCAAAGCGAAGCTGCCCAATCATTACAGGTGCACCATCACGTGTGCCTTCTGCGGGAAGCGGAAGCACTACGAGGATGAGTGCTACTATAAGCAACGCCTATCGGCGAAGCTTAAGGGTGAAGATCCTGGCAAAGGCTCAGGCAAAGGTGGAGGCAAAGGCAAAGGCAACGACTCCGGCAAGGGCAAGTCGAAAGGACGGGGCCAAGGGCAAGACAAGAGTCAAGGTGGACGAGGAGGAGGCGCTAACCGCCAGCCAGACAAGGACAACAAGACCAAGGACAAGAACGGAGGCAACACCAACCCTGATCCAGGGGGGAACTCTGAGCCCTCTGGAGGGCGGTCTGGTTCTACCACACGCTCACAAACGCAGGCCCAGCAAGAACAAGGAGCCAAGCGTGGGCATGAAGGTGGTGATGACAGCAACGCTAAGAAGAGGAGCCGTTTCATGAGGATGGCCCGCAAATTGCGGAACAAGGGGTTCAAGGTGACCTGTCCCGCGGAGTTCTGACAGGGACGCTCCGGTGGCACCCAAGACCTGGTGTTTTGGGTACGTATCCAACTAGGGGGACGCGAATACCTGGGGGTATTGGATACTGGCGCCAGCATATCTATAGTGGCCAAGAATAGTTTACCTTGTGGGAGCCTGAAGAACACCATGACCACCGCGGCTATACGTATGGGGGATGGACATGTGGTGCACAGCTGCGGGGAATGTGAAGTGGAGGTACCTATGGGCTCCCGGACTATCGCCCAACGGTTCTATGTGATGGACACTGAGGCCTTCGACTTTGTACTGGGGACTGACTTCTTCGTACAGCACTCCCAGATACAATCCCTGACGCTGCAAGCGCCCTACCTCCTCTACGTGGACCACGGCAGTGGCAGAGAGTCTGTGCCACTGGAGCAGTCGGAACATACCTCGAGTTACCTGAGGCGATCGAAGGAGGAGCCCTCGAACATGATGGCGGCCTCCAAAACTGCGGACTATCAACTTTTGCGGGAAGTCCTAGACCAAGGTCTGAAGGAGTTGGGTTACTCTAGAGAAGACCTGAGGGTGGAGTTGTTCGCCAGCGACAAGCAGCATGTACTGGACCTTTACTGCAGCAAGGGGAAGAACTGCAGCTACAAATTTTACTGGCCCTCTTTCAGGATGGCCTACGGGAACCCCAGGTTCGGTGAACTCGGGAAAGTGCTGACCAAGGTGGCCTTGGAACGTTCCTGTATGGTCCTGTGTTCCCCCGATTGGGGAGCCCATGGGGGCAACGAGTACTGGCGAAACCTCCTGGACAGGCTGACTATCAGCTCTGTTCGGTTACCTGATGAGGCCATCTACGTGCGTCTGGGGCGTAAGACGCCTATTGGGAAACCCGGATGGGGGAGTATGCTGAGCGTGGTGGACGGAGGTTCTACCTCCATCCCCTGGGAGGATCTGGACCCGACTCCGGTCCAGGCTATACAACGAGAAAGCGATGGACTCGCCTTGGGTGACTTGAAGGATCGCCTACGACCTCAAGATGCTATTGAGACTACACCCGGAGGAGATGAGTACGTCGTGACTGACACCAACGCCTCCAACTCTCCCTGCCATGTACCTGTTCCTGATGGAGTCTCTGAGTGTGGACTATCTGAGCTACCTAGCTCTATCCACTCAGATGACGAAACTGAGCACGACGCCTTCGTCGTGCAGACCTGTGTGGAGGAAGTGGAGAACGCCGAGTACGTCGCCCCACTGAAACCCCTACTCTCCATGAGGGTGGAAGACCCCGTGGACGAATAGCTGGACCCTCGATCCAGGCTAAGGGAGTATGTGGATTCCAAGAGGAAGTTGGTGGTGAAAGAGCTATGCTACGCAAAGCCTACCCGCAGCCCATGGCCACTGAAGCAAGGACGTATGGGAGATCTATCCCAATTGATTGAGGACCTCGAACATAAGATCACCACCTGGCAAAGGGAGGTAGATCTTAAGCTCATGAAGAGCGTGTGGGGCGCCCATGTGAGGACCCCAGAGGAGGACGACCTCTCGGAGGAATGTGTATGTGAACCCCCTCGAGCGTGCCTATGTTGCCATCGTCCAACAGGGGATGGTTGAACAAGACCTTCTATATGCCTACCAAGGGTTGAAGGACACCACCAAGGGCGAGGAGTCGGTGGAGGATCACCTCCCGACGTCTATTACGCAGGGGGCCAGCAACTTACACTCTGACGAGGACATGGAGGACAAGATCAAGCTATTGGACCCGCGGGTGCGGAAGCTTATAAGGACCTATCTGGAGGTGTTCGGAGAACTACCCCCTCCAGCCTCATGCGACAAGCTGGTACAGATGGACCTCAAGCTGAAACCCGAGTTCGTGGGTCACAAGATGCGGAGGAGACCCTATCGAGCTCCTAAAGGGCAGGCCGACGAGATTGAGCGACAGATACAAGAACGTATCGACGCTGGCCTAGTCCTGGAGTGCAAGGACGGGGACTACCCCCTACACTGCAGCCCCTGTTTCCTGGTGGCTAAACCTGGGTCTACAGCCAAACGGCTGGTAGTGGACTACGGAGGGCTGAACAAGAAGACATTGAACCACTCAGGGTCCATTCCCAATATGGAGTCTACCCTGGAGAAGATAGCCTCCTGCCGCTACATGACCAAGATGGACAAGAGGAGCGGATTCTGGCAAGTGGACCTGACGCCCAACGCACAGGAACTACTGGCCTTCATCACCCCTCAGAGGAGGGTGTTCAAGTGGAAGGTCATGCCGTTTGGTGTGGCCAACGCACCCGCTCTTTTCCAAGAGCTGATGAACAAGATCTTGTCCATCCTATGAAGGAGACCTAAGGTGCAGGAGCTTATATCCCGTGGGGCCCAGATGGAAGCTCACATCGACGATGTATGCCTCGGGACCAATACCCAGGAGGATCACCTAATCCTCTTGGGTGAGTTCTTTGCGGTCTGCCAGGAGAACCACACACGACTCAAGCTGGAGCAGTGTGAGTTCATGCAGGAGACCATGCAGTACCTGGGGTTTGACGTTCGCTATGGGTGGTGGACCCCAGCGGCCTCTAAGGCCAAACCCCTGATGGATGCTAAGGTACGACACAAAGACCCCAAGAAAGGACTTGATGATGTACGCAGTTTCATTGGGGCGTGCAACTTCTATCGCCGCCATATCAAAACCTTCACCTACACCAGCGCCATTCTGACGGACTTGATCAAGAAGAGTACTACTTGGCGCTGGAGCCAACAAGAGCAACAAGCGTTTGACGAACTCAAACACAAGGTGGTCAACGCTAAGTGCTTGGGCGTGCCTAAGACACAAGGGGAGATTATGCTGGTGACCGACGCCAGCAATGTGGGCGGTGGTGGAACGTTGTTCCAATGGCAAGCACTAGAGAAGGAGGAGTTCGACTCGGCCATTTCCCAATGGGGGACAGAAGGTCTCAACCGAGATTGAACCCCCAAGCACAGCTACCCTGACGACAAGTGGGTCCTAGTACCTCTGGGCCACTGGAACTGGAAGTGGAACCAGGCCAGGGGGAACTACTCCAGCTATGAGCAGGAATTGCTCGGGGGTATGCTGGTGCTATCCTCAAAAGCACGACTGTTGGGGAGTAACCCTGTGGTCTGGCTGTGCGACCAAGAACCGGTCCGCAGTTTCCAGAAGGGCCCCCCACCTGAGAAGGCCAAGCTACGGCGCTGGTGGACGTACCTCAGTCAACTACGGCTGACGGTACACCATATACAGGGAGTGAATAACGAGTGTGCAGACTACATCAGCCGCAACAACTTCGACGCCCTCATTGGTGCCCGGTCTGAAGCGCTGGCTAAGGAGGCGTTCAGCCGTATGGACGTCCACTTGGACCTCAACATGACGATGATACGCCCCCTGGATGGACTCCAACAATCGGAGTACCTGAAGGAGTTCGGGGATATCTACAAGCGCTTGGAGAAACGCCTTGAACCCCTCCTGGTCAACCAAGATCAGTGGAAGAGGGACAACAGCTACCTCTGGCACGAGCACCGCATCGTGGTGCCTAGTGACACAGTCCCACCGCTGCTGAAGTGGAGCCATGAGTCCAGCGGTCATGTGGGTGCTGACCGTACCCTGAGGCTGTTCAAGCAGTGGTTCCACACTACGTGGACTGACGACCAACCGCGGAAAACCCTCCAGCCTATCGTGGACAAGTGCCCGTGCAGGTCCTGCAAACCAGGGGATATCAGGGACAGAGGTCTCTACTCGACCCTGCCCATCCCTCACTGTGGAAACAGTGTTCTATACGTGGACTACACAGAGATGCCGAAGTTCGGGGGCTATGACTTCTCCCTCGTGGTAACCTGTGGGTTGACCAGGTTTATCAGGGTGTTCCCATGTACCAAGCACATTACCAGAGAGGAGACCATCAAGATACTCCTGGAGGAGTGGTTTTGTGTCTACGGGGCGCCCAAAGAGATCAACTCCGATGAGGACGTACCAGTACGCTCAGATACTGGCTGGTACAAGAGGGTCCTGAGATCCCTCAATGTCAAGGTTTCTACAGGGATTCCCTACTCTCACACGAGCAACCCCCTACGTGAGCGACAGATCCGTGTCCTCAAGGAGAATGTAAGGATATGGTGCAAAACTGAACGCACCAGAGACTGGGTGAGACTACTCCCCGTCATATCCTGGATGATGAACTCCCAAAAGAGTTCAGCTACTGGCTACTCGCCCCATGAGCTATTCTGAGGGCGCCCAGCATTGTTCCTACATGCCCCCTATCGGGAGGACACCCATTCCTCTGTGGCTGAATGGGTCCAAGAGCAACAAGCGAAGGTTGACAAGGCCAAGGCTATGCTCCAGAGAGTGAGGGAGCGTCAGTGGAACAAGAAGAACAAGCACCGAGTACCGGCAACCTACCAAGAGGGGGACTGGGTGCTAATGCACCACAGTCAACTACTCGCCTGGTCACGCTCTACCAGCGATGACCCATACTTCGGGCTGTACAAGATTCTATCAGTGGATGGACACCGTAACACCGTGCGGTGTTCTCCCCGTCTAGGGGGGACCCTGGTGTGCGCTGCCAACACCTGAAGCGCTACTCTGATCCTGAAGACCTCTGTGGGGAGGAGTGGGAGCTGAACGACGAGGAAATCGCCGCTCTGGACCTACAAGGGGCTGCCAGCCCTATGGAAGTTGAAGGTGAACTCCCCGACGTGAACGCCGAGGAGATGGCTAAGGAGGGCTTCTACCTGGTGAAGTCTGTCCTACGCCACCGCTATCGCCAGGGTTGGCGCTTCCTCACCCTCTGGGAAGGGTTTGGAGTCGGAGAGGCCACCTGGGAGCCCTTCTCTGCGTTTATTCTACCTGAGGGGCGCCTAAATTCAGTTCTGGTTGACTACTTGTCCCAGAACAACCTTGGTGGGTTGCTGAGGCTCGCTGGGACGCTTGCCTCCAAGACTAAAGCTAGGGACTGAACCTTACCTTACCCCTAAGTGTGCCACGTATGTCTGTTTGTGTCTCACTTCTCTCCCGGGCGGCGCTCCCGGAGACCGGGCTTCGCTGATGTCGGACCGAAGGTACTTGTCAGGTACTGTTACCACTCCTATGGCGCCCAATTTCTTTGCTGGCGCCTATCCTTGGGGTAGACGGCAAAAGCCCTACCTACTACAGGGGAGGGGTGGCAAAGTGTGCTAAGGGCATACAAAACGCCCATTTTTGCTAATGGCCAAAAGCTAACGCACTCCCCTGCCCACGTGGAAAAGCAAGCGGGACAGGAGACACCACTACACTACACACCCTAGCTACAGTGGCACCAACCTGGTGGGCGAGCGCTACCGCAACTGGCTCAAGCCCCACTCAGGACTACCACTCCTACACACACACTCTACTGGGTGTGGTTGAAGAACACGTCGTGGGTCCTAATGACCCTCCTGTGAAGAAGACAAGGGATCACAGCGCTGCTGAGCAACTGTGGCCTAACAGGGGGCGCCACAACGCGTTTCCCCTGCTAGGGCTTGGAGGGAAGAGGTGCTCTTTTTTGCGTGCACTGCGTGGATGTCGATGGAGTTGAACTGCCCTCGCCACTCCTGGCGGAGGTGCAGTCAATTGTTTGTGTGATCTGCACCCTTGTTTAGCAAGGCAAGAAAAAAATGGTATGCTGCTGCACCAATCACCCTACCTGCCCACCTGTAAAGCAGGGGCAAATGAAGGGGTGTTTGCGGCAGAGGGACCAAGCGACACTCCACGTATTATACCCTTCTCAGTGTGACCTATAATACACTGTCCGCAAACACGCCCTGTCAGGCAAGCAAGCGTTAAGACACTCCTCAGGTTCTCTTAGAGAACGTACCGAGGAGCCCCTGGGTAACCTAAACAAGGATTACTGTGCGCATTTCACGTGGCCTACCCTTTAATGCGTGTGTGAATGCACGAGCATGCACCAGTGTCTTGGGCAAACCTGCCCATCCGAACCACGATCACGAGCTCCACCAGGCGGTGGCCCCTCCTTGGCTTACTCACCTTACCTACCGCTGGGGAGTGAAGCAAGGTACGGCGGAAAACGAAGCGCAAGCGAAATCGTCGCTATGCATCGGTGTGTATGTTCTAATCAGTGCAACAAAAAAGAGGTTGGTGCTGTAAGAGCAGTTGTCACAGTTGCCGCGCATTGCACCGCAGGGCAGGACCGGTAGCCCCCCGTGACAACCACTCCCTGGCCGAAGGCCATCTGTTCTTTCCCTAATCTCACCTCTAATCATCTGCAATCTTTCTAATCTAGCCGTCTATCGTTTGTTAGCGCAGCTACAAGACTCGTTCACGGAGACACGAGACGAGCGATGTGCATGCTGCATACGAGACGAGCACACCTGTAGTTTATACCTGACTCATTGAAGTCTTTTTGTTGATATTCGAATTCTTCGATTTTTGACCCTTCTGGCAGTATGGGTGGAATCTGTATGTTTATTTATTAATGTGTGTCTCGTCACCTTCCGAGTTACGTGAGACATACGTTTATAATCTCACTTTTTCTGTATTCTCCGGCGCTTCGCTAGGAGCCGCTCCTGCGCGCCGCCTTTTTATGCGTAGGAATTTCTTGATTTAAAAAATCTAGAGATGACTATATCTTTTACAAAAGTGTGCTTCTGATGCACAATTGGATTCTGCTCAGGTGTGTTATCTTAGAAAAATTCTAGGCCGTCATTTGACGGATTTAGGTGTTGTCGCTTCGCGTTTGCGTGGATTCGTCCATAATTCTCCCATTCCTGCCTCTGCAGATACCCTCGCGAAAGCGTCGCTGAGGAGGCCGTGTTCGGGCCAAAAAGCAGCAGCCAGGAGACTGAGGAGAACCCAAGACCGCACCAAAGGGCAATTTAATTTTTTTGACGACTCCCCTCGCCCTAAGACAGGTCACAGGTCGCCAGCAGGTTTACGAGAACCAATGCGAGTGTGTATATTGTGTCTTGCGTTGGGTTTATGTCGCGCTGCGTCTTGGAGGGAGGGATGCACATGCACATGTTTATGGCATGCACCCTAACTAACCCAGCCAAGCCACAGGAACCCCAGCAGCGCCATGAGCGCTGAGCTTCCTGTAGGAAATGTTACAAACAGAGCAGCAAAAGAGCGCCAGCCACCGTGAGCGCCCATTTTTCTGTGTGAGGGAAACTATACGTATTTTGAAGTAGATGTGGAAACCAAGGAAAGGCCAAGAACAAATTTTTCTTTTCCTGAAAATGCGACAGTGTTGGCCACCACAGCACAAGGGGGGAGTAAGAAAAAGTGCTTTTCCAATGCTTTGAGGCATACTCTAGTTGTATTAGAAATGCACTCAGCATCCAGGCATATGTATCTTAGTGTTGGGCCCACCAAAAGTGGTGATAGCACATTTTGACCTATGGAACCAGACACCCAATCAGGATATGGAGAGGACCCCCTAATCCCCTTTCAATGTGAGGCAAATCATCTTTTCCTGAGTCGACTGAGAAGTGACATATCCAGGGCAGAGCCTATGAATTTATCTATGTTTTCTCATGAATTAATAGCTGTGCTAGTGGTAAGCACCCTAGGGGGCTGAGCACCTCTTTTTGAGAGGTCCTGGGTTCAATTCCCGGTCAGCCTAGCTAATTAGGAAGATCCCATGTGACATGGCAGTGACCTCATCGCCACATGCCCTGCCACCTCAGCACATATGGGACCCAAAACAAAGAGTGCACATCTCCTGAGATGGCACTATGGAGATAGAGTGACCATGGGGCAGTTTTCGAACTCTTTTCCAAAACATTTCAGCTATCTTTGTGAATATGCAATCTGATTTGACCTGAGTTGCAGTTACTGTGAATATCCTGCCATCTTTCACTGATTACACTGCAGCCCTTCATGCTTTGATCCTGATTCTCTTCTACTTGCATATCTCTGGCTTGGGCTATCCTGGATTGATTGTATTTCAGCAAACAAAAGCTTTTCATCTTCAAAAACAAGCAGCATGAAAACCCTACACCAGCAGCACGCAGCAGGAGAGGCACAAACACAGTGTTGAAATCACTATAAACCTTTCTTCAAGGCATGGAAAAAGCACTTTTTCTTACTCCCCCCTTGTACTATGGTGGCCACCACTGTCACAGTTTAGGAAAAAGGGTATTATCCTTGGCCTTTCCTTGGTTTCCACATCTACTTTAAAATACCTATGGCCTCCCTCACACTGGCGCCTTTTTGCTGCTTTGTTCGTGACATTTCCTACAGAAAGCTCAGCGCTCATGGCGCTGCCGGGGTTCCTGTGGCTTGGTTGGGTTAGTTTGGGAGCATGCCAAAAACATGTGCATGTGCATCCCTCCCTCCAAGACGCAGCGCAACATAAACCCAACGCAAGACGCAATATACACACGCGCATGGGTTCTCGTAAACCTGCAGGCGACCTGTGACCTGTCTTAGGGCGAAGGGAGTTTGTTCAAAAAATTAATTTGGCCCTGGGTGGGGTCTTGGGTTCTGCTCAGTCCCTAGGCTGCTGCTTTTCAGCTCGAACGGCGGCCTACTCAGCGACGCTTCGCGAAGTTATCTGTAAAGAGAGGAATGGAAGGAGGATGGACGAAACCACGCAAACGCGAAGCGCAAACACCTAAATCCGTCAAATGATGGCCTAGAATTTTTCTAAGAACACATACCTGAGCAGAATCCGATGGTGCATCAGATGCACATTTTTCTAAAATTTGTAGTCTTCTCTTGATTTTTTAAATCAAGAAATTCCTACGCAGAAAGGGGGGGTGCGCAGGACCGGCTCCTAGCGAAGCGCCGGAAAATACAGAAATAAGGAGATTATAAACGTATGTCTCACGTAGACAGGAAAATGACGAGACACACATAAATAGATAAACATACAGATTCCAACCACACTGACGGAAAGAATCAAGAATCCAAGAATTCCAAAGTCAATCAAAAGACTTCAATGAATCAGGTATAAACCTCAGGTGTGCTCGTCTTGTATGCAGCATGCACATTGCACGTCTCTTGTCTCCGTGAACGAGTCTTGTAGCTGCGCTAACAAACGACAGAGGGCTAGATTAGAAAGATTGCAGATGATTAGAGGTAAGATCAGGGCAAAAACGATGGCCTTCGGCCAGCGAGTGGTTGTCATGGGGGCCTAACGGTCCTGTCCTGCGATGCAATGCGGGGCAACCATGACAACTGCTCGTACACACCAACCTCCCTTTTTTGTAGCACTGATTAGAACATACACACGCGTGCATAAACGCTTGCTTTGCTTGTGTCTCGTTTCTGCTCCCCCTTGCTTTGCTCTCCAGCGGTAGGTGAGGTGAGTAAGTCCAGGAGGGGCCACCCCCTGGTGGAGTTCGTGATCGTGGTATGGATTGTGGGAAAAGTGTAAGATTGACAGTACCCTCGTGCATGCTCGTGCATTCACACACGCATTAAAGGGTAGGCCACGCGAAATGCGCACGGTGAACCTTGTTTAGGTTACCCAGGGGCTCCTCGGTACGTTCTCTAGTAGAACCTGAGGAGTCTCTTAACGCTTGCTTGCTTGACAGGGGCGTTTGAGGACAGCGTATTATAGGTCACACTGAGAAGCGTATAATACGTGGAGTTTGGCTTGGTTCCTCAGCCGCAAACACCCCTTCGTTGGCCTTTGCTTTACAGGTGGGCAGGTAGGGTGATTAGTGCAGTCCCTTGAGCCGTGCTAAAACATACGGCGCTTATCACACAAACAATTAACTGCGCCTCAGCCAGGAGTGGCGAGGGCAGTTCGACTCCATCGACATCCACACTGTGCACGCCACCTGTGCGCCTCTCCCCTCCAAGCCCCAGCACAGAAACGTGATGTGACGTCCCTGTTAGGCCACAGTTGCTTAGCAGCGCTGTGTTCTCTTGTCTTCTTCACAGGAGGGTCATTAGGACCCACGACTTCATCTTCAACACCACACAGTAGAGCGTGAGTGTAGGAGTGGTAATCCTGAGTGGGGCTTGAGCCAGTTGCGGTAGCGCTCGCCCACCAGGATGGTGCCACTGTAGGTAGGGTGTGTAGAGTAGTGGTTCCTCCTGTCCCGCTTGCTTTTCCACTTGGGCAGGAGAGTGCGTTAGCTTTTGGCCTTCAGCAAAAATGGGCGTTTTGTATGCCCTTAGCACACTTGGCCACCCCTGACCTCTAGTAGGTAGGGCTTTTGCGGTCCTCCCCCATGGATAGGCGCCAGCACAGAAATTGGGCGTCATAGGAGTGGTACTAGTGACTGATCAGGACCTTCGTTCCGACATCAGCGAAGCCCGTTGATTCTGGAGCCACGCCCAGGAGAGAAGTGAGACACACACAGACATACGTAGCACACTTAGGGGTAAGGTTCAGTCCCTAGCTTTAGTCTTGGAGGCAAGCGTCTCAGCGAGCCTCAGCAACTCACCAAGGTTGTTCTGGGACAGGTGGTCAACCAGAACTGAATTTAGGCGCCCCTCAGGTAGAACAAACGCAGAGAAGGGCTCCCAGGTGGCCTCTCCGACTCCAAACCCTTCCCAGAGGGTGAGGAAGCGCCAACCCTGGCGATAGCGCTGGCGTAGGACAGACTTCACCAGGTAGAAGCCCTCCTTAGCCATCTCCTCGGCGTTCATGTCGGGGAGTTCCCCTTCAACTTCCATAGGGCTGGCAGCCCCTTGTAGGTCTAGGGCGGCAATTTCCTCTTCGTTCAGCTCCCACTCCTCCCCACAGAGGTCTTCAGGATCATAGTAGCGCTTGAGGTGTTGAGCAGCGCACACCAGGGTCCCCCCTAGACGGGGAGAACACCGCACGGTTATACGGTGTCCATCCACAGATAGAATCTTGTAGGGCCCGAAGTATGGGTCGTCGCTGGTAGAGCGTGGCCAGGCGGGTAGTCGGCTGTGGTGCACCAGCACCCAGTCCCCCTCTTGGTAGGTGGCCGGTACTCGGTGCTTGTTCTTCTTGTTCCACTGACGCTCCCTCACTCTCTGGAGCATAGCCTTGGCCTTGTCCACCTTCGCTTGTTGCTCTTGGACCCATCCACCCACAGAAGAATGGGTGTCCTCTGGATAGGGGGCTCGTAGGAACCACGCCGGGCGCCCTACAAAAAGCTCATGGGGCGAGTAGCCAGTAGCTGAACTCTCTTGGGAGTTCATCATCAAGGATATGACAGAGAGTAGTCTCACCCAGTCTCTGGTGCGTTCAGTTTTGCACCATATTCTTACATTCTCCTTGAGGACAACGGATCTGTCGCTCACATAGGGGGTCGCTCGTGTGCGAGTAGGGGATCCCCGTAGACACCTGGACAATGAGGGATCTCAGGACCCTCTTGTACCAGCCGGTATCTGAGCGTACTGGTACGTCCTCATCGGAGTTGATCTCCTTGGGCGCCCCATAGACACAAAACCACTCCTCCAGGAGTATCTTGATGGTCTCCTCCCCGGTAATGTGCTTGGTACATGGGAACACCCTGGTAAACCTGGTCAACCCACAGGTTACCACGAGGGCGAAGTCATAGCCCCCGAACTTCAGCATCTCTGTGTGGTCCACGTATAGAACACTGTTTCCACAGTGAGGGATGGGCAGGGTCGAGTAGAGACCTCTGTCCCTGATTACTCCTGGTTTGCAGGACCTGCACGGGCAGTTGTCCACGATAACTGGAGGGTTTTCCGCAGTTGGTCGTCAGTCCACGTAGTGTGGAACCACTGCTTGAATAGCCTCAGGGTACGGTCAGCACCCAGATGACCGCTGGACTCATAGGTCCACTTCAGCAGCGCTGGGACTCTGTCACTAGGTACCACAATGCGGTCCTCGTGCCACAGGTAGCTCTTGTCTCTCTTCCACTGATCTTGGTTGACCAGGAGGGGTTCAAGGCGGTTCTCCGGCCGCTTGTAGATATCCCCAAACTCCTTCAGGTACTCCGATGGTTGGAGTGCATCCAGGTGGGGTATCATACTCATGTTGAGGTCCAAGTGGACGTTCATACGGCTGAACGCCTCCTTAGCCAGCGCTTCAGACCGGGCACCAATCAGGGTGTCGAAGTTGTTGCGGCTGATGTAGTCTGCACATTCGTTCTTCACTCCCTGTATATGGTGTACCGTCAGCGGTAGTTGACTGAGGTAGGTCCACCAGGGCCGTAGCTTGGCCTTCTCAGGTGGGGAGCCCTTCTGGAAAGTGCGGACCGGCTCTTGGTCGCACAGCCAGACCAACAGGGTTACTCCCCAACAGTCGTGCTTGTGAGGATAGCACTAGCATACCCGCGAGCAATTCCTGCTCATATGTGGAGTAGTTCCCCCTGGCCTGGTTCCACTTCCAGTTTCAGTGGCCCAGAGGTACTAGGACCCACTTGTCGTCAGGGTAGCTATGCTTGAGGCTTCCATCTCGGTTGAGACCTTCCGTCCCCCATTGGGAAATGGCCGAGTCGAACTCCTCCTTCTCTAGTTCTTGCCATTAGAACAACGTTCCACCACCGCCCACATTGCTGGCATCGGTAACCAGGATAATCTCCCCTCGTGCCCTAGGCACGCCCAAGCACTTAGGGTTTGCCACCTTGACTTTGAGCTCGTCAAACGCTTGTTGCTCTTGTGGGCCTCAGCGCCAAGTAGTACTCTTCTTGATCAAGTCCGTCAGAATGGCGCTGGTGTAGGTGAAGGTTTTGATATGGCGGCGGTAGAAGTTGCACGCCCCAATGAAACTGCGTTCATCATGAAGTCCTTTCTTGGGGTCTTTGTGTCGTACCTTAGCGTCCATCAGGGGTTTGGCCTTAGAGGCCGCTGGGGTCCACCACCCATAGCCAACGTCAATCCCCAGGTACTGCATGGTCTCCTGCATGAACTCACACTTCTGCAGCTTGAGTCGTGTGTGGTTCTTCTGGCAGACCGCAAAGAACTCACCCAAGAGGATTAGGTGATCCTCCTGGGTATTGGTCCCGAGGCATACATCGTCGATGTGTGCTTCCATTTGCGCCCCACGGGATATAAGTTCCTGCACCTCAGGTCTCCTTCGTAGGATGGACAAGATCTTGTTCATCAGCTCTTGGAATATAGCGGGTGCGTTGGTCACGCCAAATGGCATGACCTTCCACTTGAACACCCTCCCCTGAGGGGTGATGAAGGCCAGTAGCTCCTGAGCGTTGGGCTTCAGGTCCACTTGCCAGAATCCGCTCCTCTTGTTCATCTTGGCCTTGTAGCAACAGGGGGCTATCTTATCAAGGGTCGACTCCATATTAGGAATGGACCCTGAGTGGTCCAGTGTTTTCTTGTTCAGCTCTCCGTAGTCCACTACCAGCCGTTTGGCTGTAGACCCAGGTTTAACCACCAGGAAACAGGGGCTGCAGTGTTGGGGGTAGTCCCCGTCATTGTACTCGAGGACTAGGCCAGCGTCGATACATTCTTGTATCTGTCGCTCAATTTCGTCGGCCTGCTCTTTAGGAGCTGGATAGGGTCTCCTACGGATCTTGTGACCCACGAACTCGGGTATCAGCTTGAGGTCCATCTGTACCAGCGGTTCACATGAAGCTGGAGGGGGTAGTTTGCCAAACACCTCCAGATAGGTCCTTATAAGCTTCTGCACCCGCGGGTCCAATAGCTTGATCTTGTCCTCCATGTCCTCGTCAGAGTGTAAGTTGCTTGCCCCCTGAGTAAGAGATGTCGTAAGGTGATCCTCTACCGACTCTTCGCCCTTGGTGGTGTCCTTCAACCCTTGGTAGGCATATAGGAGGTCTTGTTCAACCATCTCCGATGGACGATGGCAACATAGGCACGCTCGAGGGGGTTCACATACCCATTCCTCCGAGAGGTCATCCTCCTCTGGGGTCCTCACATGGGCGCCCCACACGCTCTTCATGAGCTTAAGATCTACCTCTCTTTGCCAGGTGGTGATCATCTGTTCGAGGCCTTCCTTCAATTGGAATAGGTCTCCCATACGTCCTTGCTTCAGTGGCCATGAGCTGCGGGTAGGCTTAGCGTAGCATAGCTTCTTCGCCACCAACTTCCTCTTGGAGTCCACATACTCCCTTAGCCTGGATCGGGGGTCCAGTTCTTCTTCCACGGGGTCTTCCACCCTCATGGAGAGTAGGGGCTTCAGTGGGGCGACGTACTCGGCGTTTTCCACTTCCTCCACACAGGTCTGCACGAAGAAGACGTTGTGCTCAGTTTCGTCATCTGAGTGGATAGAGCTAGGTAGCTCGGATAGTCCACACTCAGAGACTCCATCAGGAACAAGTACATGGCAGGGAGAGTTGGAGGCGTTGGTGTTAGTCACAACGTATTCATCTCCTCAGGGTGTAGTCTCAATAGCATCTTGAGGTCGTAGTCGATCCTTCAAGTCACCCAAGGCGAGTCCATCGCTTTCTCGTTGTATAGCCTGGACCAGAGTCGGGTCCAGATCCTCCCAGGGGATGGAGGTAAGACCTCCCTCCACCACGCTGAGCATACTCCCCCCTCCCAATAGGCGTCTTACCCCCAGAGGCACGTAGATGGCCTCATCAGGTAAACGAACAGAGCTGATAGTCAGCCTGTCAAGGAGGTTTCGCCAGTACTCGTTGCCTCCATGGGCTCCCCAATCGGGGGAACACAGGACCATATGGGAACGTCCCAAGGCCAACTTGGTCAGGACCCTCCCCAGTTCACTGAACCTGGGGTTCCCGTAGGCCATCCCGAAAGACGGCCTGTAAAATTTGTAGCTGCAGTTCTTTTTTTTTCTTTTTTTGTAAAACAAAGTCCAATGATACAGTGCCTCGTCCTGGGTTAGCCCATCATACAACGATTGACCCTCATCCCGGGACAGTGGGTCGTGGAGACAACGGGCTGCAGGTTAGCGGCACAGTGCACGACATTGCTGTTTAGAAAAGAAAATAGACATGGCGGCATCACCACAAGCATACGCCCTACTGCTGTACCCGGGGGTGACAGAGTGGAAGGGTTGCCTGGCGGGCTGGAGGTTGCCGGTACCGTGAGACCAGTCATACAGGGAGCAGGTGAAGGAGGGGGGCAGCCCCACTTGCTGTGGAGTGTAGGGGTCATCCAGTCAGGGGATGGAAACAAAGAATAGTAAAGCGAAATCAGAGGAGCCGATGGGGGAAGGGGGGGCAAAGCTGTCAGCACAAGCAAGGCAACACGGATCAGTGGTGTACTGTATCTCGCCTGAGAGATCTGCAGGGAGCGAGCGCCTGTAGTCTCTATGTAGAGGCCCTGATGACAGGATCCCACTTGGATTAGGGTTCTCGTAGCGTTGTGTTGCCGGTGAGTGATACGAGGGTTCTGCACACCTGAATGAGGGACGACAGCACAGGGGCATATCTCGGGGGGGGGCGGGGCGGTGAGGGGGGTGGACTACAGATGCATTGGACCAGTCCAGTCAGAGGCCACAAACGGGTTGGGCCTGGTCTGGGGCTTTGTGCAGATGGCATGGGAGAGGGCAGCTGTGACGGCGTCGAGGGCGGATTGCTGAAAATGGCCCACTTCTTTACGGACTGCCTGCAGGCCGCCGAGGCGGTTCCGAAGGTAGTGGTAGAGGGAGCGGGGAATTGCCAGACGGCCGGCATTGCGGAGGTCGTTGCGGCACGCGGTCTGGCGCCAGTTCCGAATGTGTGGGCTGACAGTCCAGGCTGAGAGGCGGGCGCGCACAAGGGGGTGGGTGGGTGCACAAAAGGCGAGTACTCCATGCACACTGAGATTGTGTCGGCGTCTACAGTGGGGGCATTCGGTCTTGCCTGCTGCGTCAGTCCAAAAGTTGGCGTAGTGTGCATATCCCTGGCCAGACTGGAGCCCAAACAGCAATTTGTGCCATGCGAGGCGTCGGAAGCGGAGGGGGCGCGAGGAGGCGGGATGAAACGAGTCGTGGGAGTGTGACGGGGACAGGTCATGTGTCCACACTTTGTGCGGTGGGAGGAATGTCTCACCTACCCGGATCACGTCCCAGGGGCTGGTCCTCCGTGCTGGGGGAGGGGGGAGCTCAGTGCCAATTTCGGCATATTCGTCAGAAACTTCATTGTGGGTGTTACCTGTGTGTCACTCCACCCACTCTAGGGTTTGACGTTTGCAGGAGAGAGATGAGCGCACTTTCGCGACCCAGAATGCCTGGCGAATTGGCCGCCGAGTACCCTGTGCAGAGGCAATGGCTCCTTGGCAGTCCAGGCGTAGGCGCTCGTATGCGGCTGACAGATGTGAGCCCAGTAAGACGCCTATTAGCTCAGCTTTGTACGAATTGGGCACACCAGGCACGCGACAAACTGCTATTCTACCATCTCGCAGAAGGGCTGCAGCACCGGCCGAGGGGGGGCGTCCCAATTTTCTGCCGTCGGTATACGTTGCATCCGGGCGATAATCAGAGGGGAGCAGGTACACAAGCAGCCCGGCAACATGGGTGAGCGATGTTGCTGTGTGCAGGGGTGTTCTGTCACGCCATGCAGTATGTATGGGGGGTTTTTGGGTCCCAGTATCCGGGTACCGTAGCGATAGGGCTGACAGAAAGACATTGTATGGGGACAGTGGGTGCTGGGGTCGTGTGGACATGGTGCGGAGATGTGGGTTCCTTTGTGGGGTATCCAATACTCTGGTCTGATGTAGGACATGGAAGTATCCCATTCCTAAACCATGGCTGCGGTGTGTGTACAATGTTTTCTTGGCGACCAGGGATGGGAGGCCCAGGACACTAAGGACGAACGTTTCCAGCGATGAAGTGAAGGCGTACAGTTGATCTGTTGTCAGCGGTAGGCATTTGGTCCGGTAAAGGAGCCGGGGCAGTACCATTGTGTTTATCAGCAGGATCCTGTCTATCACTTGAATGAGCTGGGAGTGTAGTTCGTTTAACTGTGCACGTAGCTCACGGAGGATCAGACTGACTGCAGTGTCAACGCGGAGCTGGGTCGTCAGGGGGTGACCCAAGTGCATGAAGTGCTGAACTGAAGCGAAGGAGTGCGGAACCTGAGTGCTCCAATCTGGCGACTCGGGCGCTGGCAGAGCAGTCCACAGTGAGGTATCTGACGCCTGTAGAGCGAATGGCAGGTGGCAGTACTTGGGCAGGACTGGCGCAGGTGGGGGGGGGGACATCATGGGGAGGGCCTCGCTTTTGACAACGTTCAGTTGGCAGGCAATAAGGCTGAGGGCGGCCTGCACAATTGCAGAGTGCTGCTGACTGCATCGGGGGGGGGGCAGGAGAGCAAATGTCGTCAACATATGCCGAAAAAGTAATACCGTGCTGGTCCAATACCCTCAAGGGGATGTCGAAAACCACAACAAACAGGAAACAGGAGAGGGGACAGCCCTGTTCAACCCCATGTGCCGTCCTGAAGACGACATCCTCCGCCCCTCGCAGGAATGTGGATCCTCGCTCCATTACCAGGGAAACTATGCGCAGTAGCAGGAGCGGGGTTCCCAGTCTGTCTAGGGCGTCACAAATTAGGAGTTTGGGGGGGCTGTCGAAGGCGTGGTACACGTCGAAGGCCAGAATGGCCTCTGTCGGTCCCATTTTCCTCAAGTCGTCTAGGAAAATTTGTGTAGCGTGGGCAGTGGAGACGACCTGCTTGCCGCCGAACAGTCTGTGGTGTAGCTTGGGGGATGTGAGGGGGTATAACTGTGAGTATATCCATCGCATAAACAGTCTGTAGACTAGGTTGCTCATTGCTATGGGGCGTCACCTATCAGGGTTTTGCCATTTCCCTTTGCCTTTAAAAATGCAAAAGGTCTAAGAGATGAGCCAATCATCAGGTAAATAGCCCTCATTGTAGCACGGGACCAAACATTCATGCACTAGCTTGAATGCCGTGTCGGGGAGGATGTATAAGAGGTATGGGGGTACTTGGTCTGGTCCTGGGGATTTTTTCCGTGATGCAGGTGCCAGTCTACGGAGGTCCATCAGGGTGGGTGGGGGTACATCAGGGAGGCTTTGGTTGAGCGGGACGTGATCCATGGCATTTGAGGACCATGGGGTATTACGCTGCAAAA
This sequence comes from Eutreptiella sp. 'Long Island Sound 2002', assembly GCA_964036045.1. Classification (NCBI taxonomy): domain Eukaryota; phylum Euglenozoa; class Euglenophyceae; order Eutreptiales; family Eutreptiaceae; genus Eutreptiella; species Eutreptiella sp. 'Long Island Sound 2002'. Next base: position 110,569,502 of record OZ038378.1, read on the forward strand.
TGCGTTGGATTTTGCGTGTGGGGGTTGGCAGGGTTGATTGGGATTGGGGTGCCAGCAGTGTATGCTTTATTCTCCTATAAAAGACTTTGGAGCGCCGTTTGGCTTGACGGGCAAGCTGACGGACTACCGAAGACCAATCACTGGGGTCGTCAGCGGGCCGGGGAGGGAGGGGCTTAGAGGCGTTGATCTCTCGCATAGTGTGGAGCATGAGTGAGGAAAGTTGTGTGTATGTGCGTGCGCAGTCCTGGTGAGTCCAGGTGAGTGCACCCATCGACCTCTGGAAACGGGAGACATCCCTGCAGTTCCAGAGCGCACATCGCGTATTTGGCATCGCTGGTCTGGACCAGGGGCAGGTGTGCACCAGTATGGGGTCATGGTCCTGAATTCCGAGCACCCCAGAGAAATCGGGGACCCTGGCATCTGTGGCTTGGAAGAGGGATAGGAAGAGTCGGGACCCGTAGGCCGTGTCAATGTAGCACTTAGAGCCTCCGTAGCGGCGGACTTGTGTGTATGGGATGGATCATTGATGGGGTATCAGCAGGTCAGTGAGAGTGCCTGCACGTTCCCTGGCAACCAATCACGGCCAGATGGGTGCCTTCAAGGCAGTTGTATGGTGGGGGTGCGTTACCCATTATAATCACCAAGGGTGATGGCACATTCCCTGGCTAACTGTGATAGCAGGCTCTCACAGGGCCGTCTTCCACTAGCAGAGTGTGGTCCGTAAGAGGAGGCCACCTGAACTGGAGTCATAGATGGGTCACTGTGCAAGGGTATGGAGGCAGAGATGAGTCTTCCAGCGATATGTTCCCGCATGGCTGGGCGTTGTGGGGATATGGAAGTGTGTATCAGGAGCGCAACACCCTCTTTCTTGGAAGGCGCGCTGACTAGCAGATGATATCCCCAAAACATGGCAACCCTCTCGTGGTCCCGCAGCGAGGATGTGGAGGAGGGCCGGAATTCCTGTAGTGACAGGGAGTGCGGCAGGGGTTTAAAGCCCCATAAGAGGTGACGGAAACACTTTGGAGTACTTTCGACACCACCGACATTGAGAGAACCAATTGTCAATGCGTTGTATGTGTTCGTGCGCGTCGCGTGCGTCATGGGGGGTAGGGCACTGTTACCTGAGACATTCGCAGAAGCGGATATCTCCAGAGGAGGTCCCACAGTCCACCAAAGCGCTCAAGAATGGGGATGGCCGAATATTGACTCCTGAGGCGGGGGCGGGGGGTAATTTATTCGAAGCTAGTAAACTGCAAAAGGTGTACAAGAGAGGCAGTATTACAGCAAATAGATAGGCCCCTGTGAATAGGAGGAAGGAGAGCAGGGTGGAGTATGCAGAGAGACCTTGGCATACGAAGAGGGGATATGCAGAAGTGGCTGCCCGTGTGTCCACAGCCGCATCGCGTTGCGTGGTGTTGCCACCCGGACAGATGCGGGTCGTGCTGGTGATCGCAGGACGCGCGTGTAACAAAGGCACACTCCGAAGGGCAAGTCGTGACAGGCGGACCAGACAAGATGCGTTTAGAATGGTTGTCATACACACAAGAATGGCTGAACCAACGAGGCGACTGTGCACCTTGCGCATTGCAACCAGTAAGACATATGTGGCATGGATGTGGTATCGGGGCTGACACGCGCAAAGTAGGGTGTGCAAAGGCTCACTGGAATCGGCAGTGTTTGCGCGCAGTCGAAACAGAGCATCTTGGGGGAGTGAGAAACCACAGAGTCGGTGGCTTCCTTTGAGTAGAGGGCATCGGTCACTCTGGGGAATGCTTGGGCCTGAATAAGAATCAGCGAAAGAGGGACGATGCTGATGGCGCGGCGGAGGGGGGGGCAGACGGAACAGGGGAGCGAGGGTGTGAGTTGAGATCAGGGACTGAGAAATCTTTCAGTCCGACTGCTGCCAGATTGGTTTCATTCAAGACTGCATGAGGCATCTCGACCAGGCTGACTTTCTCTAGTCTGGTAGCTAGGAGTAGAGTGGCATCAAGGGATTCTGAGCCTGAGGTAACGTATACTGGACCTGGGAGGGTGGCACCATAGGCGATTCGTGCAGAATCAAGCGACTGGTACTTGACCCTGAGGGTTCCCGACTGTTGGAAAATTTGCCGGGAGGCAACAGGGCCAAAGCAGGCTACTGACTGCAGAACGTCCGGGACACTAAACGCTGGAGAAAAGCGAACAAGCGCGTATGGTGGTTCTACTTGCCTCGCGACTTCTCGTGCAAAGACTCGTTGTTGGGTGTGCGCGGAAATGCAGATGAGGTGGCCCATGTTTTTCACTTCTTGTACTGTGGGTTCGACGAGCATGGGTTCGTGGACCATGCTAGACAAATCATATTTGTTCAGCAGTACCAAAAAAACACACTTTCGATACAGTGGTTGGTTCATTTTAATGGCCACGCGGATGTCGTTCGCCGGCATCCTTTTTTTGTGGTTTCTGAGCTTTTTCATATTTGGGTTGGTATGTGATGATGATGGATCTTTATGGACCTGTCCAGTAGTCCTATGGAAATGCCCCACTCCATGAGGGCGGGTTGTTCATCGTAGAACTTGCCCACGACATCGTAAGGCACAAAAAAATCGAAGAGCTTGAAGCCTTCCGGGGCCAAATTAATCATTATTGGCCAATAGCTCTTAGTGATACGAGGGATTTGAATCTCATTTAGAATCGTTGATGAATCGTCGGGCGAGAGCCCATTGATAAGTAGCATCAAGGGCAGTGAGCCCGAGATGCGCCAACGGACTTCTGTGCCGTCAATTTCCTTATTTACTTCGGTGGGTATATCTAGCCCCAAGTGATACAGAGTGGACTTTGGTTTGTGGATGGTTGGATGGGAGTCAAGGACGTCCACATCACGAGGGAAATACCCTATGGTTTTTGGTATGTGGCTTTTGGGGAGTGGGAAGGATGTGAGCTGGAAGAGGATGAGTGGATGGTGGGTGGGGCTCGGGGAAGTGACTATCTGTTCGGAGTTCGAGTGGCAAGTTGCATAGTGAGCAATGGAGCAAACCAGGGAGAGCCATAGAAAACCAAGGGCCAGTATGAGATCGATGCGCCGGTCCCATACGGTGGCTAGCTCAACATCCGATACATCCGCACGCGATTCGTACGCGAGCCATATGGTGGTTGGTTTTTGCATCTTTTTGGCGGTGCGGAGACTTGCCACTATATTTTTGACTATTGAGCGGTGAGGGAAAAAACGAACTATCATCTTGAAAGGGGGCGAAGTTGGGTAGGAGTAGAAAGGTTACAAGGCCTATTAGTTTGAACCATTCAAAATAGGGCATGTCGGCCACTGAAAAACTGCGTAGAAATCCCGGATACGGGAGCCCGTCACCGTACATTAAAATTTGGGGACTTGGTGTGAGGGCGGCAAGTAGCTCCGGTGAGGGTAATGGATTGGTATCACGGTAGATCACGGGCTCGGGAGTCAAAACAACAACTTTGGAGTATCTATTTTGTCTGCGTACCGCTACTTTACCAGCGAGTACATCTTTCCCCAGGTCCCTTGTCTCGGGGAAACCCACGGGTAGGGCTCTGTTTGATCAAAATTCGCGGCTTCCTAAGGCTTTTATTGGGTTCCCTATTAGGGAAGTGGGCAAGGTCTCAAGTGGAGGGGGATTGGGGGCGGGTGGGTCGGGGGGGCTTGGTTTGTGTGGTGTTTTGTTTAGGGAGGGTGTATGGAAGGCATGGTGTGTTACCTTGTCATCATCATGCATGTTGGAAAAAATGTCCAACCGGTCGGTGCCGGAGACGCCGTCCTCACTTGCAGTGGGTGCATCGGCATGTTGTGTTCCCTTTGGAGAGGGAGGTAGTGTAGGGAAGAGTGGAGGATGGGAGGCATTGGGATCATCGTGTTCAGGAGACGACGCGAGGTCATCTTCCTCAATATGAATGGCAACATCAACGTCTCTCGGAGCCGTGTTGTCATCTTCGTCCTTTTCTTCCTCTTCATCTTTTTTTTGTTCGCCTTTCTTTTCACAGCCATCTCTTTTTTCGGTATCAAGAGAGGGGGCAACGGTCTTCTCATTGGAAGAAACGGGCATTCCCTTTGGCGGCCGAGGAATTGGCGATACAAATCGGTCGGTGATTGTTTTTGAAGGATCATCTTTTTTTTGGTTATCATCTCGATTACGATCAAAGGAGTCCATGGAAGGAAATGGGAGAGCGGAGGAGGCGCGTGAATTCAAAGATTGCGACGCCAAAGAAGGGTCCGGAGATTCAGGGACGGGTTGAAGCTTTGACATAATGACACTACGAATGTCTTTCGTGTTTATAGGGGCGGATGGAGTGCCGTGCTTGACGCTACTCCCCGCGCGAGGGATTGCCCTGGACGAGACACGCTGCTTTTTTTCTGAAGTGATGGAAGGCATGCCCAAGGTACAGTAGGTAGCGGAAACAGTATCTTGGGGTTCGGAATATACACAAAACTTCAGGGGCAGACAAAAACGTCAAATGTCTAGCGTAAACGCTTAGTTCGGAAAGCAAAAATGTCGGCAGGCGCTGTGGCTCAAAGTCTTGCGCTGCAGTCCCACGCGCGCACGTCGAATGTAGCTGCAGTTCTTCCCCTTGCTGCAGTAAAGGTCCAGGACATGCTGCTTGTCGCTGGCGAACAACTCCACCCTCAGGTCTTCTCTAGAGTAACCCGACTCCTTCAGACCTTGGTCTAGGACTTCCCCCAATAGTTGATAGTCCTCAGCTTTGGAGGCCGCCATCATGTTCGAGGGCTCCTCCTTTGATAATCTCAGGTAGCTCGAGGTACCTTCTGACTGCTCCAGTGGCAGCGAATCTCTGCCACTGCCGTGGTCCACGTAGAGGAGGTAGGGCGCTTGCAGCGTCAGGGATTGTATCCGGGAGTGCTGCACGAAGAAGTCAGTCCCGGATACAAAGTCGAGGGCCTCAGTGTCCATCACATAGAACCGATGGGCGATAGTCCGGGAGCCCATAGGTACCTCCACTTCACATTCCCCGCAGCTGTGCACCACATGTCCATCCCCCATTCGTATAGCCGCGATGGTCATGGTGTTCTTCAGGCTCCCACAAGGTAAAATTTTCTTGGCCACTATAGATATGGTGGCGCCAGTATCCAATACTCCAAGGTATTCACGTCCCCCCTAGTCGGATACGTACCCAAAACACCAGGTCCTGGGCGCCACCGGAGCGTCCTCGTCAGAACTCCGCGGGACAGGTCACCTCGAACCCCTTGTTCCGCAATTTGCGACCATTGTCATTAAACGGCTTCGCTACTTAGCGTTGCCGTCATCACCACCTTCGTGCTCCCGCTTGGCCCCTTGTTCTCGCTGGGCCTGCGTTTGTGAGCGTGTGGTAGGACCAGACTGCCCTCCAGAGGGGTCGGAGTTCCCCCCTGGATTAAGGTTGGGGTTGCCTCCGTTCTTGTCCGTGTTCTTGTTGTCCTTGTCTGGCTGGCGGTTAGCGCCTCCTCCTCGTCCATCTTGACTCTTGTCTTGCCCTTGTCCACGTCCATTCGACTTGCCCTTGCCGGAGTAGTTGCCTTTGCCTTTGCCTCCACCTTTGCCAGAGCCTCTGCCAGGATCCTCACCCTTCAGCTTTGCCGACAGGCGCTGCTTGTGGTAGAACTGATCCTCGTAGTGCTTCCTCTTCCCACAGAAGGCACAGGTGATGGTACAGCTGTAGTGATCCGGCAGCTGCTTCCTTGCGCAAGTGTTGGTCTCCTGCTTCTTCCCTTGGACTACGAAGCAGTCTCGCTGCTCGCAGTCAGGGACGTGCTGCAGCTGGCCCTGCTCGTCTCGGGCATCACACCAGAAGACCTCCCTGACGTTTTCCATGATACGGGCAATCTTGGGGGTAGTCCCCTATCCGGGTCTGGATCCTTGGTACCCTTTGCCATGGCTTCCAGTGCCTCCACCTCCAGGACGGTACGCGGTCAGGTGCTGGTCGCTTTCTTTCTCCAGCGCCAGCTCCAGGAGTAGTACACATAGATCATCATAGTGGATGGCTCTAGCCTTGCGCTCTGCCGTTGAAATGCACTCGTCCCACAGCTCCCGAGGGAGCTTAGCCACCAACCAGAAAGGCAGGTCGTCGCTGCTGTAGGAACCAGGCGTCAATCGTCCAGCCCAGTGATCCAAGTCAGCCAATAGCTCGGAGACCTTGCCAGGTTTGGGGTCGTTGGGCAGCGTGGGCAGGTTCTGCATCTTCGCCCTGACGGAGAGGTTGGTTTCATAGGTCGGGTACTGCCTCTCCAAGGCAACCAACACATCGGCAAAGCTGGCGAACTTAGTCACAATCTGTCTGACCTGCTTCTCCGGGTACTTGGTCTTGCAGCACTGCAGGAGCAGATCGCACTTGACCCGTCCACTAGCGTGGGTTTGGCCGGTCAATCGGAGAAACCGGCCAAAATCCTCAGCGAACTCGCTGAGGTCCTTGCCTGTGACCTCAGGCAGGTTCACCACGATCTTGGAGGTGGCAATAGCCTTCACCTCCTGAGACCTGCGTCCACCAGGGCATCGGGTCTTCTTCTTCTTCTTCTTCTTCTTCCCACTTGGGTTTTCGGGGTCCTCTGGGTTGTCGTCCTCCGAGGGGGAAGCAGAAGTCATCGACGGGGGTTCATCATCGGAGGGATCTCTGCCTAGGTCACTAGAGCCGTAGGGCTCCACATCCACCATTGCCCTAAGGGCTGTCAGCCCCAGCCGGTCCAGCTTGGCTCTCGTAGAATTCCCCACGTTACTGTAGGGTGGCCCGGCTGTCCTCAGTACGAAAGGGTATCTAGGTATCACAGCAGGGGTCGGCATCGGTCGGCTCCTCAGGCTCCCCAGGGTGTTTGTAGCCCCCCCACCAGGTGGCTGGCCTGTACTCGATGGGGTGACATTCCCACCGTGGTAGGTGACGCTTGGGGCGGTATCAGGGGCTCCAGTTTCTCTCGCCTCTCTTGAGTGAGGTCACCAACAATTTTAGAAGTGGCTCCTCGGAGCACCTCGTTGATCTCTGACCGCATCAGGGACCTGTTGGAGGATCTCCCGGATCCTCTCTACCTGCTCCTGCATGACTCAGTTCCTCTCCTCAACCCACTCAAGGTTGCATATCCAGGCACATCCACATAGGCTCCCGTAGCGCGTAAAGGATGGTGATAGTCAGACGCATACCATCGCGGCGCAGAACTGGGGGTCACCGGCTCACTCGTGGTAGCTGCCTCTGGAAACGCAGTGGTAGGTGGGTTGACACCATAGGCAGGGTAGGTAGGCATACCAGTAAAGCCTGTGCCCACAGCCATAGGCGGGTAGGTTATGGGTGTGGATGTTGCAGCGGTTGGGTCTGGAGTTGGGAGTGTGGTGGTTATAGAAGAGGGTGATGCGTGGAGGCCAGAAGCGCTTGGTGCGCCTTCGTAGGTAGGATCATTCGTCAGGTCGTGCCCTTGCTCTGCTCCTTCGTCTGCTATGCTTTCTCCAGCATCCTTCTCGCTCTCCGTCTTTCTTTTCACAGGATGGGTGTCCACCTCCTTGACTGAGAGGGCCTGGAAGGCCGACTGAAGTCCTTCCATCGAATCCTCCGCCACGTCCACCCGCCCATGTAGGGGCTCCGAAGGTACAGCGCTAGGTCAAGGTCCAGGTTCACCAGGTGCTGGCATTGTTGGTGCCTCAGGCGCCGTCTTCACGTCGGTGTCCTCTTTCTTGGTGTCCATATTCGTTCGCCCTTCTTGCTTATTTATGACTGATCTCGGCGCACTGGATGTACGGCACGGGGTTACTGCCGGTACGCAGAGAAAGTCTGTCTCTTGCTACCAGAAGGTTTTATAGTGATTTCAACACTGTTTGTTTGTTATGCCTCTCCTGCTACTTGCATCTGGTGTACAGTTTCCTGCTGTTTTTTTTTGATGAGGAAAATTTTTTCTTTGCTGAAAGACAACCAATCCAGGATATCCCAAACCCAGAGATAAGCAGGTAGAAGACAATCAAGATCAAAGCATGAAGGGCTGCAGTCACAAAGAGTTGGATAAAGAAAACGATCAACAATAGACCACAGCAATTAGGATACATTGCAACTCAGGATGAAATATTTTACATGTTTGAGAAATACTGATTGGAAAACTGCCCCAAGGGCTCACTCTCATCCTTAGTGCCATCTTGAGAGGTGCACTCTTTGTTTTCGGGTCCCATAGGTGCTGAGGTGGCATGGCATGTGGCGCTGAGGTGACTGCCATGTCACAGGGGATATTCCTACTTAGCGAGGCTGTCCGGGAATTGAACCCAGGACCTCTCAAAAAGAGGCCCCCCAGCCCCCTAGGGTGCATACCACTAGGATAGCTAGAAATTCATGAGAAAATATAGAAACATTCATAGGCCCTGCCCTGGATATGTCACTTCTCAGTCAACTCAGGAAAAGATGAATAGCCTCACATTGACAGGGGATTAAGGGGTCCACTCCATATCCTGATTTAGTGTTTGGTTCCATAAGTCAAAATGTGTTTTCACCCATTTTGGTTAGGCCAATACTAAGATAAAAATGCTGGAGTGCTTAACGCATCTCTAATCCAACTAGAATATGCCTCAAGGCATTGGAAAAGCACTTTTTCTTACTCAACATCTTGATTCTCCTCCATACCTCGCAAGAGACGAAGGGGAACGTGCAATACCGGCGGAGCACGAACAAAGGAACGCTCCTTGAACTCGTCTAAAGAATGAACTAACCTACCATCATGTACGAATTGCAGTGTAATCATGTGACTCCCCGTAATGTCAAAACCTTATTGACGCAACTCATGCTTCTTCCCGCACGAATCGCTCACCCTGATCTTTATCCATGGCATGGAGCCATCCGACAACTTAACTTGCAAGTGAGCAGAGGGATTTGTTTTTTTCCGAACACGTACAAACGGAGTTGCATTCTTGCTCTTGCTTTCATGGAGAAGGAAGGAAGCACAATGTAACAAATATGGGAGAGGAAATGAAAATGGTCCACCGGCGTTAGCGCGGTGTGCGGAAAATACATGCAAGGGGTTTCCATTATAACAGGGGTTGATGTAATGATCTTGAAAGACAACGAATGAGCAAACGAAGACCACAGGGCCCAACAGTTACAAGAGAACCTCTCGGCGTTGGGACGTAACGTCACCTGCCCTTTTTAACACTTGAAATTGAACGGACAATGGAAAACAAACGAAGAGTGAAAGAAAACAACCAAAAAAGGAGAAAGATCGTCCAAGAGACGAGTTCCAAGGCCAAAATGAATGAAAAAATGTAGAAAGCCATAGGCGCATTCAGGAATCTTCCTAGGTTGTGCAAATTAGTGGAACCTCCTCTGCTACCATGTAACGCATACGTGCTCATTCTTTTCTACAAACCTCACAACTTTACACCGAAGAACTCTTCTCATCACCAAGAAAGTGAAGCGATCAATGGCTGACTTAGTACTCTTTGTAAACATGGAAACCATTTTCATCACCGCCATTGTCAAAGTCTCCTTGTTGTGCTTGACTATGATGACCATTTTGTTCTTTCTCCACCACGGACTCATGGCTTTTTATGGGTAGGGAGTCTTTCCAAAACAGTTCCAATCACCAAGATACATTCCATGATGTCATGTGTCACCATTGCATGCAAGACATTCTAACCACACCCAATCACGGCAAAGACACCAATACACAATTGGATGAAGGTCACCAAAGGGAAGTGGTTCAACTTGTCCCACACCATGAGGGTGCTCTCTCCAAGCTACATGGTCAGTATAGACAAGAGGGCGAACGTCGCATAGAGAATAGGGATGAATCCCACACCCTTCTCCGGGAGCCCCCATCCGGATAGCTGTGAGGCACAGTGCTAAAAAAGATGAATCCCACACTCCTCTGTGTCCAAGTGACTAGGTCGGTGGGGGGCTGGGCCCAGCCGCCTCCCCAACCACTATCATGGTTCAACGGCCCTCTGTCGTGGGTTTTGCACATCGTCATGCCAAGTCAAATACTGTGCACAAAAAAATATAGACTGCATACGATACAGCTTAATCTCCCAATTCACAATATATCATCACCACTTTCGAAGACCAATGGAAAAAAACAAGAGGCCTCTTCCAATTGTAATCCTCTTCAGAAAAACCACAGATGCGGCCAGATTTGGATGACTGGAGAGTCGCTCGCACGCCGCCAAGTATGCCACAGACAGTTCACTCGCAGACTCAGGCGCATTTCTGAGATTCCCCTGAAGTGGGAAACGCCATGGGGATGAAGTGGTCTGGGGAGAGGCGACGCTTACTCCATCTATTATGGATAATGGCTTCTCCCTCACACGCAAAGGTATTTTTTACTGAACTGTCGTCTGCGGCAGTGCGACAGCCAACTGAATGGACGGGATTGGTGAGCTGAAAATCCCCGAACGCTCGCAGTGTGTGGCGAAGCCAGTTCCCCTCTCTTGTGCTTAAGTGGATCTGGTATGCATTATCCCCCTGCAACGTGCAACTTAATATTAGGTCTCTACTGTGGGGGATGGGCTGGCACTCATACCAACGGCGGTGGTGGAGACCTAAACTCTTTGCCCTCAGAACCACGTACAGGCTGGGGAGATGTTTTTCTATGCAAACTGTGGCAAGGGGTTTCCATTATAACGGGGTTGATGTAATGATCTTGAAAGACAACGAATGAGCAAACGAAGACCACAGGGCCCAACAGTTACAAGAGAACCTCTCGGCGTTGGAACGTAACGTCACCTGCCCTTTTTAACACTTGAAATTGAACGGACAATGGAAAACAAACGAAGAGTGAAAGAAAACAACCGAAAGACGAGAAAGATCGTCCAAGAGACGAGTTCCAAGGCCAAAATGAATGAGAAAATGAAGAAAGCCATAGGCGCATTCAGGAATCTTCCTAATTTGTGCAAATTAGTGGAACCTCCTCTGCTACCATGTAACGCATACGTGCTCATTCTTTCTACAAACCTCACAACTTTACACCGAAGAACTCTTCTCATCACCAAGAAAGTGAAGCGATCAATGGCTGACTTAGTACTCTGTGTAAACATGGAAACCATTTTCATCACCGCCATTGTCAAAGTCTCCTTGTTGTGCTTGACTATGATGACTATTTTGTTCCTTCTCCACCACGGACTCATGGCTTTTTATGGGTAGGGAGTCTTTCCAAAACAAGTCCAATCACTAAGATACATTCCATGATGTCATGTGTCACCATTGCATGCAAGACATTCTAACCACACTGAATCGCGGCGAAGACACCAATGCACAATTGGATGAAGGTCACCAAAGGGAAGTGGTTCAACTCGTCCCACACCATGAGGGTGCTCTCTCCAAGCTACATGGTCAGTATAGACAAGAGGGCGAACATCGCATAGATAATAGGGATGACTCCCACACCCTTCTCCGGGAGCCGCCATCCGGATAGCTGTGAGGCACAGTGCTAAAAAAGATGAATCCCACACTCCTCTGTGTCCTAGTGACTAGGTCGGTGGGGGGCTGGGCCCAGCCGCCTCCCCAACCACTATTATGGTTCAACGGCCCTCTGTCGTGGGTTTTGCACATCGTCATGCCAAGTCAAATACTGTGCACAAAAAAATATAGACTGCATACAATACAGCTTAGTCTCCCAATTCACAATATATCATCACCACTTTCGAAGACCAATGGAAAATAACAAGAGGCTTCTTCCAATTGTAATCCTCGTCAGAAAAACCGCGGATGCGGCCAGATTTGGATGACTGGAGAGTCGCGCGCACACCGCCAAGTATGCCACAGACAGTTCACTCGCAGACTCAGGCGCATTTCTGAGATTCCCCTGAAGTGGGAAACGCCATGGGGATGAAGTGGTCTGGGGAGAGGCGACGCTTACTCCATCTATTATGGATAATGGCTTCTCCCTCACACGCAAAGGTATTTCTTACTGAACTGTCGTCTGCGGCAGTGCGACAGCCAACTGAATAGACCAGATGGGTGAGCTGAAAATCCCCAAACGCTCGCAGTGTGTGGCGAAGCCAGTTCCCCTCTCTTGTGCTTAAGTCGATCTGGTATGCATTATCACCCTGCAACGTGCAACTTAATATTAGGTCTCTACTGTGGGGGATGGGCTGGCACTCATACCAACGGCGGTGGTGGAGACCTAAACTCTTTGCCCTCAGAACCACGTATAGGCTGGGGAGATGTTTTTCTATGCAAACTGTGGCAAGGGGTTTCCATTATAACGGGGTTGATGTAATGATCTTGAAAGACAACGAATGGGCAAACGAAGACCACAGGGCCCAACAGTTACAAGAGAACCTCTCGGCGTTGGGACGTAACGTCACCTGCCCTTTTTAACACTTGAAATTGAACGGACAATGGAAAACAAACGAAGAGTGAAAGAAAACAACCGAAAAACGAGAAAGATCGTCCAAGAGACGAGTTCCAAGGCCAAAATGAATGAAAAAATGTAGAAAGCCATAGGCGCATTCAGGAATCTTCCTAATTTGTGCAAATTAGTGGAACCTCCTCTGCTACCATGTAACGCATACGTGCTCATTCTTTCTACAAACCTCACAACTTTACACCGAAGAACTCTTCTCATCACCAAGAAAGTGAAGCGATCAATGGCTGACTTAGTACTCTGTGTAAACATGGAAACCATTTTCATCACCGCCATTGTCAAAGTCTCCTTGTTGTGCTTGACTATGATGACTATTTTGTTCTTTCTCCACCACGGACTCATGGCTTTTTATGGGTAGGGAGTCTTTCCAAAACAAGTCCAATCACCAAGATACATTCCATGATGTCATGTGTCACCATTGCATGCAAGACATTCTAACCAGACCCAATCGCGGCGAAGACACCAATACACAATTGGATGAAGGTCACCAAAGGGAAGTGGTTCAACTCGTCCCACACCATGAGGGTGCTCTTTCCAAGCTACATGGTCAGTATAGACAAGAGGGCGAACGTCGCATAGAGAATAGGGATGAATCCCACACCCTTATCCGGGAGCCCCCATCCGGATAGCTGTGAGGCACAGTGCTAAAAAAGATGAATCCCACACTCCTCTGTGTCCTAGTGACTAGGTCGGTGGCGGGCTGGGCCCAGCCGCCTCCCCAACCACTATCATGGTTCAACGGCCCTCTGTCATGGGTTTTGCACATCGTCATGCCAAGTCAAATACTGTGCACAAAAAAATATAGACTGCATACAATACAGCTTAGTCTCCCAATTCACAATATATCATCACCACTTTCGAAGACCAATGGAAAAAAACAAGAGGCTTCTTCCAATTGTAATCCCCTTCAGAAAAACCGCGGATGCGGCCAGATTTGGATGACTGGAGAGTCGCTCGCACACCGCCAAGTATGCCACAGACAGTTCACTCGCAGACTCAGGCGCATTTCTGAGATTCCCCTGAAGTGGGAAACGCCATGGGGATGAAGTGGTCTGGGGAGAGGCGACGCTTACTCCATCTATTATGGATAATGGCTTCTCCCTCACACGCAAAGGTATTTTTTACTGAACTGTCGTCTGCGGCAGTGCGACAGCCAACTGAATGGACGGGATTGGTGAGCTGAAAATCCCCAAACGCTCGCAGTGTGTGGCGAAGCCAGTTCCCCTCTCTTGTGCTTAAGTGGATCTGGTATGCATTATCCCCCTGCAACGTGCAACTTAATATTAGGTCTCTACTGTGGGGGATGGGCTGGCACTCATACCAACGGCGGTGGTGGAGACCTAAACTCTTTGCCCTCAGGACCACGTATAGGCTGGGGAGATGTTTTTCTATGCAAACTGTGGCAAGGTGGGCTAACGAAGATGCAGCGTTTGCAGACACATGTGATCCTGAGCGATTCTCAGATAACAGTTTTCTGGACGTGCAGCGAAGTGACGCTGTGGTATTTAGAACGTGGGCATGGCTAGAGAGTGGGATATTTTGTCAGTGAGTCATGTGATGTTGTGGCGGGGGTTCATGGTATGAATCATGAGTCCTAGCAAGACTCCGTGTGTCGCCGCCTGAGCCACGGGAAGGAGAAATTAGATACGACACAAGCATGGTGACAATCTCGCGCAAACGCCAAGGACCAGTTGAAATCGCAGTAGGGGCAACTGCTCGCACAAAATGGCCAATGTACATAAATGGGGAATCTTCGTGTTGCGGCAAGCTGTTGTACTATATCAAGAGGGTGAATGGACAACTGCACGATGCGGGCGTGCAGCGTGCAGAGTGCCTGTGTGCAGTGTGCACAGTGGGTACGAGCGTGCACCGTGCAACATGCGTGCCAGCAGCATGCCGAATGCCTGTGTGCATTGTGCACAGTGTGTGCGTGCAGTGTGCGCAGTGCCTGCGTGCAGCGTGCACAATGCGTTCGTGCAGAGTGCACATTCCCTGCTCGCAATGTACACAGTGTGTGCGTGCAGCCTGCACAGTACCTGCGTGCAGCAAGCACAATTCCTGCGTGCAGCGTGCACAGTACGTGTGTGCAGCGTGCAGAATGCAGGCGTGCAGTGTGCGCAGTGGGTGCCTGCGTGCAGCGTGCACGATGCGTGCGCGAAGCGTGCATCTCGCGTGTGTGCAGCGTGCACAATGCCTGCGTGCCGTGTGCACAGTGGGTGCCTGCCTGCAGGGTGCACCATGCGTGCATGCAGTGTGCCCAATGTCTGCGTGCATTGTGCGCAGTGCATGCGTGGTGTGTGTACAGTGCCTGCGTGCAGCATGCACAATGCGTGCCTGCAGCGTACACAATGCCTGCTTGCAGTGTGCAGAGTGTGTGCGTGCAGCGTGCACAATACGTGGCTGCAGAGTGCTCCATGCCTGCGTGCAGCGTTCACAGTGCGTGCCTGCAGCGTGCAGAAGGCAGCTGTGCAGGGTGCACAGTAGGTGCCGGCGGCAGCGTGCCAGATGCGCGCGTGCAGCGCGCACCATGCGTGCGTGCAGCGTGCACAATGCCTGCGTGCGGTGTGCACAGTAGTTGCACACGTGCAGCGTGCACCATGCGTTTGTGCAGCATGCCTTATGCCTGCGTGCAGTGTGCACAATACCTGCATGCAGCACGCACAATGTGTGCGTGCCAGCGTGCACAATGCCTGCTTGCAGTGTGCACAATGCCTGCGTGCAGCGTGCAGAGTGCGTGGCTGCAGCGTGCAGAATGCTCACGTGCAGTGTGCATCGTGGGTGCCTGTGTGCAGGCTGCACAATGCGTGTGTGCAGCGTGCAGAATGAGGGGATGCATTGTGCACAGTGGTTGCTTGCGTGCAGCGTGCACAATGCGTGCGTGCAGCGTGCTCCATGCGTGCGTGCAGCGTGCATAATGCCTGTGTCCAGTATGCACACTGGGTGCGCGTGTGCCATGCGCACCATGCGTGCCTGCAGCGTGCACAATGCCTGTGTGCTGTGTGTACAGTGGGTGTGTGTGTGCAGCGTGCATCATGCGTGCATGCAGCGTGCCCAATGCCTGCGGGCATTGTGCACAGTGCGTGCGTGCACTGTGCACAATGCCTGCGTGCAGCATGCACAATGCGTGCCTGCAGCGTACACATTGCCTGCTTGCAGTGTGCACAGTGTGTGCTTATGTAAAGCGTGCAGGATGCGTGCGTGCAGCGTGTACTATGGGTGCGTGCAGCATGCACAATGCCTGCGTGCAGTGTGCACGAGTGGTGCGCGCGTGCAGCGTGCACCATGCTAGCGTGCAGGTGCCCAATGCCTGCTTGCATTCCGCACGGTGCGTGCGTTCAGTGTGCACAGTGCCTGCGTGCAGTGTGCGCAGTGCGTGCTTGCAGTGTGCACAACACCTGTGTGCAGCCTTCACAATGCCTGCTTGCAGCGGGCACAGTGCGTGTGTGCAGCCTGCAGTATGCGGGTGTGCAGTGTGCACAGTGGGTCTGTGCGTGCAGCGAGCACAATGTGTGCGTCCAGCGTGCATCATACGTGCCTCCAGCGTGCACAATGCATGCGTGCAGTGTGCACCGTTGTTGCGCGATTGCAGCCTTCACCATGCACGCGTGCAGCGTGCTATAATTCCAACAGACCCCGCGTCTATTTTTTTTGCTCCTCAATCCTGCAAACGGAGTTTTTTATCCGCAGCGGCATTTTGTTTTTCATAATGAAATTAAAGTCCTTCAATCCCAATCTCCCACGGGCACTCGGATACTCCTGTCCGTCAGAATCAATTGAACATCTTGTTGTTACTGCAAGTAACAACAACACAGTCAAGCCACAACTATCACTACCCAGTGAAAAATGGGGGGTGTTGTTGTGTGCTGAAAAAAAAGATATATAGGTTTTGCATGGACCTCACCTGCACATAGAGACTCAGATTATTTTCCCCATCTGGGGAGTCACCACCCAGTCTGTCTTGTGGGTGTGGGTACCCCTCTCTATACTTCTACTCAAAGACATGGTATTTACTACTTACCCCGCAGCAATTTCACTGTTGCTGTGTCAACAAAATCACACAAAAAAACTCACCTGACCGCAGCCCGGCAACCCTGCAGACAAAACTCAGGATATCCTGCACCAATTTCTGGACATCCGTTCATAGTTCTGCTGACAGCCCACTGTACCATGTACAGCCTTGGCTTGGATTGCTGGCCTTGTGGTACCGAGTAGATACACCCAGGCCATGCCTGTATGCCATGCTCTCTCCTCGAACTCGAACGGATAGACGTTGAAACAATGCAAAAATTTTATAGGAGGTTCCTGTGGATGTAGAAAAAAAATAATAAAATAATGTGAACGCCGGAAGAGCGTGCAGAGCTCAGTGACGCGGCTGTAGAAAAAAAGTGTGGCTTCAGAGATTCAAAATTATAACCCTGTAGGTCTTAATGTTTAACCAGGACCAAAGCAGGCAGACATGGGTGTGTGTGCTGGCGTTGTTGTAGGCAGCCCCAGGTAGGCGAACCCCATGTCGAGTGTATTCATTCGCGTAGTTGAACCCCCCCAGAGACCAAGAGTCCTCTCGTTCTAGTCCCAGGTTTGTTGCTCGCTGGCTTGTGCACAATACAGGTAGGTGTCGGTCATAAGCTTCCCAGGCATCCAGTCCCACCGGATGTTTGTTTGCTGGTCCGTCTCACACGCGTGGCGGTCATGGCCATGGTCACTGGTACTGGTGGATCCCTGGGGTAAATTCTATGCCCACTTCAGTCCGCAACTTGCCGCTTTGCGATGTTGCCTGCCATGGCCCGGCTCCCCTGATGGGTACTGTCTCGGTGCGCAGCCATCCATGGGCCGTCGTCACACCTTAGGCACACTTCAGCGCGGCTCAAAAAGCAGGGCCCTCAGCAGGCATACCTAGCTCCAGCCCCAGGGGTGACGCTGTCTCCTCTGCTCACCCATTTAGGCATTCCTCTGCCCCAGCTCTCCGGCGTCGTCAGACGTGGCGAGGGCATTGGCGTAAAGAAAGGGGGGCTGGCCCCCCTGTGCGTGTATGTGTGTTGGTCGGCACCCAATCACAATCCATAGTCTGGTCCTGGCTTTCGCTTACAACGTGACCATTCCGCGCTCACGGAGGACATGGGGTTCACGCCCCAATCAAAATATGTGGTCCGGCGGTGGTCGTACCTCTGCAATGTGATGATCAAGTCAAAACAAACTTGTTTTGTAATGCGTGGAAGTCGGTGTGGCTGATGCTGCACAATGAACTGGTCATCACGTCAGCCCTTTGGAGGCTGTCGTTCCCGTCCCCGTCCCTTGGAGTGATGATGGCGTCGGCGCACTGTGTGGACCGCGTAGAATTGTGGCAGGTCCTTGGTGTTAGTACTCTCGCCTGGCGCTCTCTGGACTGGTGTACTTCTGTGCGGCGTGTCGTGAGCTCGCATACGCTCGTCCGGCGCTTCCTGGACTTGTGTACCCTCGTGCTGTATATCCGGAGCTCCTGTACTCTCGTCCAGTGCTTCTTGTTCATCCTCCCTCTCCTCATGGAACCTGTAGAATCCCACCGATTTCTTGGATTGCCGTCGTTGCTGCAGCGTGATTTCTGCTTGTGCTTGCTCCATCTGGCGTTGTATCTCCTTCGCCGCCACGTGGTTGATCGCTGTTAACTTCTCATACCTGTAGCGCCGCCGTGCTTGCTTGTGAATCAAGTCTTCGAGCGACCTCTCCAACGGCGGCTGTTTGGGCGTTGTCGTCTGCTGCACCAGTATGTTCTTCGTGACCAAACAACGTAGGACTCCTCCCTGGATCATAGCCAAAGCACCATGGCACTCTTCATGACGGGCACAGTCATATTGGCAGCACTGGGCCTGCGCGCCTTTGTCAGCGCAAAACCCTTCAAACTCCTGCACCTGTCGCTGGCGGCGCTCTGAGGCAACATGTGGCGTTGGGCCGTGATCGCATACCTGCATGTTACGCAAACGTCCGACAGCCACGCTTATGCGTCGTTCGCCAACCTCTTCAGCTATTGCTTGCCGTAGTTGCTGCAGGCTGGACGGTGTCTCCTTCAGCGGTGACATCTTTGTGGTCGTTGGGTCGTCCACCGTACTCTGCTGGGCGTTGTCCTCTTTGTCACTCCTCATAGCAGAATCCTCGGCAGCCCAGTAACAACAAGATTATAATTCCAACAGACCTCGCGTCTATCTTATTTGCTCCTCAATCCTGCAAACGGAGTTTCTTATCCCAAGCGGCATTTTGTTTTTCATAATAAAATTAAAGTCCTTCAATCCCAATCTCCCACGAGCACTTGGATAATCTTGTCCGTCAGAATCAATTGAACATCTTGTTGTTACTGCAAGTAACAACAACACAGTCATGCATTGTATTCAGAATAATGAAACGGATTGCAACATACGACAATTTTTGTACAGTCCCCTCTTACTCTGTTCATCACTTCCGTGCTGGCACTGCGCTTGCGCTGTGCACGATCGCGCTTCTGTCGGGGGCCTGCGCTATTATTACTATGGCTTCGTGTACCTCTCTATGCCAAACCTATTGCACGTGCCCAATGCCTGTGTGTATCGTGCACAGTCCGTGCGTGGGGTGTGTACAAGGCCTGCGTGCAGGGTGCACAATGCGTGCCTGCTGCATGCACAATGCCTGCTTGCCGTCTGCACAGTGCAATCGCAACGCCAAAGGCACAAGCAAAAGCTCCACAGTGTCAAAAGGACATAATCTGAGTCAGGAACTGACATTTGGAGAGGGTGTTCTCTCATCCGGACCAAGAGTCGTTCGCTGAAACTCTTAACAGACGGAAGGCACTAATATTGTGAAGACTCCTGTGTGTGCCTGCACCCACCTCCCCTGCCCAAACTCACAGCGAACGTTGCTCCCTCCAGGGCACAGGCCTTCAAATGGGGTAGTCCCACAGCCACTTCCATTTTAGGGCTTGCAACCGACCCGTTAGTGGCATATTCCACCACTCCCATCTGTAGTGTTTGTACACGAAACCTAGCACCAGACCTCTGACATTATGGCCGCGGCACTGCGTGCTGTTGCACAACTGTAAAGCCTTATGTACAAGGGCCGGGATCATTGACTGCAAAACGAGGAGGCACTTTGGCGACCAACGGTCAGGCCACCCGTCCAACATATCCGAGTTGAAAATTGGCTTCACTGGTGGTACTCTTTTCATGGTTAGAGACGAGGTGTCGGTGCATATCACAGAACATTTGCCCCAGTTCAAAAACTGGCTCTCAGGCTCCCACTTGAAGAACACCTCGTAAAGTATGTGTTGAAAAATCTCTACAAAGTGCCGCACAGCTGGCAAGAGGGTCCCCAGGACATTGCAGAACCCCAGGTACGTGTTGTCCATATACGTGGTGAACAAAACGGCTGCAGAGATGCCGTCCACCGCTGCAGCAGTGGCAGTCTCTGCAATCATACACTTCAAGGGCGAAATATACAAAAAATAGTCACGTAAAAAATAATGCTGGGTTTTGGGTGCCGACTGTGTGATATGGCCCAGGCGGCCCTCGGCGCTGAAATCCCACAGCATCATGGCGCACAAAGCGATGGGCTGACCAGCAAGTATCATGGTTCCCACCAGCTTACAGGTCTGCTGAAACCAACCGTCCATCCCATGCGAATTGAAAAAACTGACATCATTGGGTACCCAGGCGATCTCGGCCACAACAGTGTGAGGAAACTCGCCGGATCCTTTTTCTCTTGGAATCTGTGGTGTCCCCAAGAAACTTCGCGCCCGGATTTTCCTCGTGACTCTTACTATGCGCAATGGGAATTCCTTTCCCAGCACATTGACACGCATGAGGTGTGGTCCCAGGCGTAAGTTTTCTTGCTAGCAAAGATATTACCTCCTCCACCCAACAGGCAACCTGTGATGGAAAGATGCCACTAGATTTGGCACGTCCGCGAAGCCTGAAGGGTTCCTCGTGAGTTGATTATAAGTCCCCACTGTTTGGCGTTCATTTGAGAGGTGACAAATGTAACAAGAAAGTGTTGAATGCAACATAGCAAATCGGCAGACTGAGAGCTCTCCATCCGCGACCAAAAGATTGGGGGGGGCAGGGGGAGGGCATTGGACGGTTCACAAAATACTGGACGAGGGAGGTGTACCATGGGGCGGAGGGGGGTACGGGGTAGCAGTGGAAGATGCAACCCCTGCTGCCTAGGGGGTCCCTACCGCTTCAGAGCGGGGGGCCAAAATCAGGGATGGCCCAAAGATGGGCAAGGTGGCTACATACCCCCTGCCGCCTAGGGGGTCTTCACCGCTTCACAGCGGGGGGCAGAGTCAGGACTGGCCCAAAAGTGCGCAAGGTGGCTACATAAACCCTGCCGCCTAGGGGGTGCCCACCGCTTCAGAGGAGGGGGTCAAAATCAAAAGTGGCTCACAAGTGGGCAAGGTGGCTACATGGCCCCTGCCGCCTAGGGGGTGCCCACCGCTTCAGAGCGGGCGGCAGAATCAGAAGTGGTGCACAAGTGGGCAAGGTGGCTACATAACCCATGTCGCCTAGGGGGTCCCCACCGCTTCACAGCAGGGGGCAGAGTCACAACTGGCCCAAAAGTGCGCAAGGTGGGTACATCACCCCTGCCGCCTAGGGGGTCCCCACCGCTTCACAGCGGCAGGCAGCGTCAGAACTGGCCCACAAGTGCGCAAGGTGGCTACATAACCCCTGCCACCTAGGGGGTCCGCACCGCTTTAGAGCTGGGGACAAAATCACAAGTGGCCCACAAGTGGGCAAGGTGGCTACACAACCCCTGCCGCCTAGGGGATTCCCACCGCTTCAGAGGGGGGGGCAGACTCAGAAGTGGCCTAGAAGAGGGCAAGGTGGCTGCATAACCCCTGCCGCCTAGGGGGTGCCCACCGCCTCAGAGCGGGGGGCAGAATCAGAAGTGGCTTAGCGGTAGGCACATGCCTACTGCGAAATTCTTCCTTTGTGGTAAGGACGTGTTACTTTTGAATTTTCGTGGTAAATGCGTGTAGGAAAAAGTCCTCACATTGTGTAATTTTCTTTTTGCGGTAAGTCGTGCAAACTTTCTCTTACACTGTAAAGGCGTGTAACAAAAAAACCGTCAGGTTGTATAATTTCTTTTCTGCGGCAGTTCATGTAGGCCGGCCTACACAACTTACAGCGGAGAACAAAAATACACAAGCTGACGGTTTCTTTGTTAACCGCATTTACACCGAAAAAAAATTACATAGATTACAACAAACACAAAAGGAACGCGATATGTTCCATGTAGAACCACCCACCCACGGCATCCGAGATGTGCTCAAAGATTTTCCTTCCCCGAACAGAACTCTTTCGGGACAGGGGTAACAAGGTAGTCAATGCAGGGTTCTAACATGATAAACGGTATTTTTCTGAACCATTTCAGTATGACATTTGTAACGCACTAGGTCGCAGCTGCTCCACTTTTTGAACTCCTGCAACCTTTGGCACCGAGCTGATCAATCCTACCACCCATTGGGTGGTATGACTCCTGTGTCAAATATGCGTTGCACAGTGGTATGCATTCAAGGTAAAAACGTCCCTTGCAATGTCTGATAGAAGTGTGCAGGCACTCCATCTTCACCAGGTGAAGGTCCTCTCTTGAGTCGGTTGAGTGCTGTGACTGTGAGCGAGTAATCATAGGTTTGCAGCAGCGATCCTGACTGCACTGCACGCCTGCGGGATTTCGGGAGCCTTTTGAGATACATGGTGATTTCGGAAACTGTGCTGGTGCCGTGCACCATTACTGTGTCCCAGAAACCCTTCATCTTCACTGCTACGTCCAGTGGATTGGTGACAATTTGCTCAGACTCACAAATCACGCACACCGTCCTGAGATTGTTCAGCTGTCTCATCAGTCTGTACACCTGGTTCACTCTCTCACTGCATGTAAGATCAAATTCCTCATCCTGAGTCAAGAGATATTGCAGCTTCCTTGGCACAGTTTCTCTCTGAAAACCCTGCTGTAGGTTATCAACAATTTGACTCAATACCTTGTATGCAATGGTATGTGTTGGTGGTTCAAATCTCCGGTCTCGGAGCAAGTCCAAGCCCTCACCACACACGCTGTTGACCGAGCTTCGATATAGTACAGAGACAACCTGACTGAAGCACCTGAAATTTCCCGTCCTAGCCTGACTGTAATGCGCTGCCACCCCCCGTATCAGGGAGGCTGACAAATGCCCACTGATCCTCCGCATCGTTTGGGATGGATTCCAACTGTCGCTGTAGTGCATTTGTGGAGGTGTCACAAGAGAGCAGATCAGGACATACCATGTGTCTGTGAGCCCTCTTTGTAGGACCGCGCTCTGTAATGGTCACAATTACTGCTTTATGGTCTGACTGTGCAAGAAGCGTGGCAGAGGCCTCTCCTATACAACCCACATCACAGTCACGTACATGCACTTTGTCAAGCCTCCCTAGGATGTGCGGTGTTGTGGACGTGTGCTCATCTGATTGTTGTTGTGTGTCCGTTTTCTGTCTTTTGATGTTTGGTGTATCTTGATTTCTATGAATCGCACCAAAACAATAGGTCCAGCCAAAGAAAGAAAACCTGAGATCATAATGATTCCGAAACAGAGTGACCCAAGAGTCCATTGGGGGTTGTGGCATGTCCTGCGCTATGAGTCAGGTGCGCCATATTGTAACCATTTTTTTGAAGCACCCGGATCTGTGTACAGCCGCTCCGCGGAGCTTGCCAATCTGTTTCCGAATGAGGTGTTCTTGAGCCTTGAGCAACGTCGTGGGAACTGGGGTTTCCGACCATGTCGCTGTGGCTGGCGTCTTGGTGCGTTTAGAATGTCGTTGCCGTGCCGCTTGGGCTTAACCGACAGGATGCGCCGTGCTATGTGCACAGGGGGGGGGGGGGGGATGTTATCCTTAACGGGTAGAGCGGACATGAAGTTGGTAAAGCTGGAACTGTAAAAAGCTAGAACTGTGTGGTGTACCACATGACTGCGGTTTTCTACAGGGTGGGTTGGGGGCTCCTATCCTGCAGCGAATGCCGAGCAACACCAGGGCATGGTCCGATATGGGCATTTGCATCGTGTCGTAGTAAGTCCAGAGTATGTTGGATATCTGTTGCCTTATCCATATGGCGTCCAGGCGACGCGGTTGTCTATGCCTTGGAATGCGTGTGTAGTACTGTCGGGGTCCAAGCGGGTGACTACTTGCGTGTAGCCCTAGGTCTAGGTGGCTAGATCTTGTTGCCAAGGGCGTGTCGCGTCGGACGACCATTTGTCGTCATTGGAGTCCCTCATTATGATGTCGTATGGCTGGAGGTATTGTACGAAGAGGTCTACCTGTTGTTTGTCTTGACGGCTGAATTTGGAGTAAACGCATGCGATAGTCTGCCAGGGGCTATTGGGGAGCTGCAGTCTGATGGCCCCCGGTAGTCCCTTAGGCGAGTATAACGTTTCGAGGACATGAGGGACCACAGTGTTGCAGATGAGGAATGCGACCCGTGGTTCCTTCCCTGGTGCAGTGTAGCACTTGTAGTCCTTGTTGACTGCGGTGGCGGCTACATGCGGCAGTGTTTCTGTATGCCGCAGAGGTTGATACAATATTGTTTGACAAAGTGGAGGACACTGGCCCAGAGTTGTAGAGTACCAGAGCCTTGTGCGCCCTGTATGTTCCAGGTGGCCAGTTTCGTGTGTCGGTCTTGTGTGTTGGTCGCGTTGTCCAGGCTGTTGTACTGTCGGTTCGTGTTGACGACCAGGTGCTGAGTGTATTCCTCTATGTCAAGAAGAGGGATCGGGTGTCCTGGTACCAGGCGGCAGTCGCGCTCAAGCTGGTGTATCCTCCGGTGTCCTGGGTTGGGATCTACGTCTCCGCATTCAAGGACCCACTTGTTGTTGTAGCGTGTGTTATGTGGGCTGATGACCGAATTGCTTAGGACTAATGCGTGATAGTAGTGGGATGGCACCCCTGTGTTGGGTGCGGTCGGTGTGTGGAAGAAACAGGCAATATAGAGTAGTAATAGGCAGTGGCGCCACCTTCGGTAGTTGTGGGGGCAGCGTCCTGCATGCTGTTGGGCCTGTAGCGGGCTGACAGTGTATAATGCCTGCGCATTTTCCGTATCATAACGACGACATGGCACAGACACGCCTCCAACCGCAGTGGACACGATGGACAGGGATAGACACCTGGACAGACAATACAACAACATGGGCCTACCCACACCGGTGCACCCATGAACAACACACAAGGCGCAGCAAACAAAGGAACACAATAAACCACCACAAAAAACGCCAACAAAGACAGCTGCACCAACAAAAAACAAGGTAGGTAGGTAGGTTGACTCGGGATGGGGGCTGCCCCGCAGGGGGGTCTTACCAAGGGGCTTTTGCTCACCCACCCAGGGCCCTACTGCACGTGCCCCCACAAAGCGGCTCCCCCGCATGGGGGAAGGGCGCGGTTCCCGCGAGCAGTACCCTACAGCTGGTTTTGCCCAGAGAGGTAACCCATGTTCGACCGAACTCTCACATTCCTGTCCTTTGGGCTGATGATACGTGGGGGAGGGTCCCATCGCACATCCTCATCAACCTCCGGATACTCGGGCCCAGGGGCCGGGAGCCAGGCCAAAGGCCCGGTCCTGCAGGCACCCCCACCTGGGTTGGTTTTCAGTAGGCGTGAGGCGACTTGAAGAAGCAGGTGCTACGGGACTCGCATACCGTTGCAGACACTCACGCCTCCTGACGCGGTCGAGCTTGCGCTCTCCCCGGGGGCCGGGGGGTTCAAAGTAGGCCGTCGTGGTTGGTGGGTCGGTTGTTCCACGGTTCGGCGTAGTTTGTTAATGTTGGTTGGTCGGTTGCGTGACGGTAGAGTCAAGATTTTGTTCGTGTATATGGTCGTCGCCGGGCGTGACGCACCACAGTGTCGCCAACCCGTTGGACGCTGTTCCCGTTTCGACCCGTGCACGCCTGGCTGGTTTGGTGTTGGCCGGCTTGTGTGTGGTCTGTTTACGGTCAAGTAGCGGCTGCAGCTGTGTTGTCGTTGGTGCGCGGTTGTCTTGGCTGCCTCATAGTCGGCTTGGCTTGCGTGGGCTCTGTCGCGCTGCTGCTGGTGGTCGTATCGCTGAATGTTGTTTGTGCAGCCGGCACGTCCGTGTCGCTGCTAGTTAGTTGCGTCTTGGTTGGTCCAAGTGTAGTGTAGTGTAGTTTGTTAACCTTGGTTGGTCGCGTTCGTAATGGTAGAGTTGCGGTGTTCTGTTGTGTTCGTGGGTATGGTCGTCGGCGGGCGTGGAGCACCACGGTGTCGCCATCCCGTTGGATGCCGTTTCGGTTTCGACCCGTGCACGCCGGGCTGGTTTGGTGTTGGCTGGCTTGCGTCTGGTCTGTTTACGGTCATGTGGCGGCTGCACCTGCGGTGTGGTTGGTGCGCGGTTGTCTTGGCCGCCTCATGGTCAGCTTGGTTCGCGTGGGTTCCGTCGCGCTGCTGCTGGTGATCGAATCGCCAAATCTTGTCTGTGTAGCCGGCACGTCCGCGTCGGTGCTGGTTAGTCGCGTCTTGGTTTGTCCAAGTGTAGTGTAGTGTAGTTTGTTAACGTTGGTTGGTCGTGTTCGTAGTGGTAGAGTTACGGTGTTCTGTTGTGTTCATGGGCATGGTGGTCGCCAGGCGTGGCACACCACGGTGTAGCCAACCCCTTGACGGCCGCTCCTGTATTGACCCATGCATGTCCGGCCAGTTTGGTGTTGGCCAGTTGGCGTGTGGTCTGTTTATGGGCACGTTGTGGCCGCTGCAGTGGTTTTGTTGGTGTGCGGTCGTGTAAGCCGCCTCTTGGTCGGCTTGTTCGGCGTTGGTTCCTTGGAGCTGCAGCATGCGCTTGCGCAGTCCGATCTTGTGGGCGTAGGTGCCCTGTTTGTTTCGGTGTTGGTTGGTGCCAGTTGCGTGAGGCCGGCATGGTACCTTTTTACTGTGCTCCGTCCCCCCGAAAGTGGGGGAGAAAAGTGATGATGAGTGGTTTGATCGATGCAAAAAGTTGTAAAATTGGGTGCAGCTTTCCCTGTCCCGCCCTGGCAGTGTTACATGCACAACCCGGCATCCGGTACTTCGCAGTGCCCTTTGGCCGTCCTTTCACCTTCGCCTGTGCCATTCATATGTACACCCCCGTCGGTGGCATGGCCCCGCCAGTCTCCCTTGGTGCGTCCCCGTGCTCCCAATGGGAGGCCCAGCGTGCTGTTCCGGCTCGGTGGTGCGGTGCTTGTGCTCGTGTCTGCCTGCCTGCGGTGCGCAGTATCGTGCCGTGGTTCGCGGGTTATGTGGACGGTGTGTCTGGGTCGCAGTGCTGAGTTTGGCTGTCAGGATGGTTAGGGCAGCTCGGCTCCTGCCTTGGTGCCGGGACGTTCTGTCCGGCTTGGCAGGCTGGGCTCGGCGTAACACATTCGTGCCTGCCGGCAGGGGCTGGCGTGGCCCCGTGTGGCGAGCCTGTGGTCCCTTGCGTGCCCCGGGTGGGGTTTCCGAGGACAGGAATACTGGGCAGTGTTGCAGCCCCCCTGTCGCTTCTTGACGCTGTTAGCTTTCTGCGGGGGCTGTGTCCCTCGTACCATTCTCGCAGGTTATATGTGCCGAATCCTCCCAGCGTCCCAGGCGTTTAACTTTCCCGGAGGAGGTGCGCGCTGGTCCCCGCGGTGCACGTATCCCTTGAATCTCGCCTTGGAAGGTAACATTCTGGACGATTGTTCGATAACATTCCCGTGGTCATCGGCCCGGCCGTTGGTCTCGCGTGTTTCGCTGGCCCCTTGGCGCGGCCCCTTGCGGGTCCGGTTCGCGGGAGGGGAGGGTCAGGTTGAAGGACGGGTCCGAGTTTGGCGCCGCCCCTTTTCTGTTGCAGGCGGGTTGCGGGGGTTGGGGAAGCGTGGGCCCCGCCCGGGGGATGTTGGAGGAAGTCGTTGGATTTTTGTTCGTGTCCGACACCATGGGCTGCTAAGGCTAGCCTCCACTCTTTGGCTGTCTGTTGCACGTGCTGGGCAGGTTGACGTCTTTCTCCTGCCGGTGTGCCCGACCGACAGGCGTTGCTGGAGTGTGTTGCGCCGCCGCGCGTTGTCGGGTTGTACGAGGGGGTTCTCTTGGGCAAGGTTGGCTCGCGCGGGGTCGTCCTCGTTGACGGTCAACTCCGCAGCCGTAGGTGTGACGTCCATGGTCGGGTCCTCTTGTGGGAGGAGGTGATCCCGCGGCCGCTGTGTCATCTCCTCCCTTGCGTATGGCCGGTACGGGACTCGCGTCGTGCGTGTGTGGCGGTGCGTCGTCGCTGCAGGTCCTGTGGCCGGCTGCGGCTCAGGGCCCTGGGGGTTTCCCAGGCGTCGCACAAGGGCGCTGCAGAGGGCACTGAAGACTTCGTGCACAAGGGCTGCGTGTGCCTGAGGGCTGTAGTTGCTCGTCCAGCGCCAGCGCTCAGATCTGGTGTATCACGAAGGCTGGGCACAGGTTGGGCGCAGTGGGGGTCTCTGCCGTCCGTTCGCGCTGGGTGATGGCTTCCAGCTGCTGCCGGCCGTCGGGGTAGAACCTCCATGTAGCTGACCATGCCCTGGTGTGTGGCCAGCGGCGCCGCGCCCACCGCCAGAGGCAGTAGAGGGCATGGCCTGGGTGCCAGTTGCCGGCCGTCCCCGACACGATGGCCGTCAGTGTGTCCGGGGGCTGGCCGTTGAGCAGGGGGTCGTGACCGTCCCGCAGGGCCGTGGCCGCCGAGAGCATGGAGTCGACGGCCTCCAAGCTCCAGTGGCTCTCCTGCGGTTGCGGGATAATCCGCACTTCGTAGTAGTTGCCATTTTCCAACATGACGATGGCGATGGTGCTCGGGTCACACTCGCGCGGCAGGGGCGCTGTGCGCGCCGTCACCGGGTACCGCGCCGCTCAGCTAGTGAGGTTAAGCCCCCTGTCGCGGGCGGTCCCGCTTTCCCATGCCGCCAGGCCTTCGTGCGGTGGGATGCCGAGGGTTTCGGGACTTGGCGGCGGGGCGGCCTGCTCCCGGCCCCCGGTGCTTGGCGCTGTCCAGGGGTCTGTTGGCTGTGCTATGAGCGTATGTACCCAGCCAAAGTATGGGATCCACACGCCCCCCTGGGCTGGTCGTTGGGTGTTGAACCACCAGATCCACGCTTCAACAAGGTCGTCTGAGACCTGTGCCCCGGGGGTGACGAGCGCCTGGAGCTGCCGCACGAATATTTCGGTTGTTGCTGTGTGTGGCAGGGGCACCACGGCAAAGAGCCTGTTCGGGTTGACGTCACGAAGTTGTGTCCGGAGGGCTGCCACCAGCTCGCTCGAGGGTGTGGAAGCGTGGATGCCGTAGAGCGCTCTCAGTTCCGCGTCGTCGAAGGGACCGGTGCCCCTTTGCTGCGGTGCCCGGGGGGGTGGGGGGGGCATGGTCACCCGGTTCTGGTCCAGCGTGGCGCTAGTTGGGGAGGGGTGCCGTGAGGTGGTGCCAGGGTGTCCCCCAGGCACGTACTCCGTGGAGGGCCCCCGTTGCTGGGGCACCGAGCAGATTGTGGCGGCGGGCAGTGGGTCAGCGGACTCCTGAGGGCCGGGGGTCTCTGTCATTTCTGCGTCTGCCCTTGGGCCGCTTGCGTCGTGTCCCCGTTGTTGCGATGTGCTCTCCGTGCCTTGGCGGTTTGGGGGCTGTGGGGGGGGCTGTCCCCCCGGTCCCTTGCGCAGGCCTTGGGTCGGCCCCAGGCTCCCTCAGCCGCGTGTCCGTGGCGTGTGGTCCTCCCAACAGCGGGTCGGCCGCTGACCCTGGGAGGGAGGCCACAGATGAGCTTGACGCTCCGTCTGCCGCCAGACGGGGGCCCGCTTGAAGCGCTGCCTGTCGCTTGCGCTCGACTGGCGTGAGAATGGTGGGGATGGGCGCCCATTCAGTGCGGGGCCTCCTCGACCGGCGTCGGGGATCGGTGGTAGATGATGTCCATTCGGCGTTGGGGTCGCAGGGCCCCCAGTGGTCCCTGTACATACCCTCATGGAAGACGACTCGCGCTCCCGCGAGAGGCGGCATGCGGCTGCGGCGACAGGATCGGCCAGAGTTCCTTGTCTCTTTGCGTTGTTCCGGCATGCCGCCCTGCATCCCGGAGGTGTGAGGACTGCCCTGGCCCCTCCGCGGGGCGAACAGTTGCAGAGAGCTTCTGTATGTGCCAGAGGGGGGACCCCATCCCGGGTGGTGGCCCCGTGGGCGTTCCGGGGAGTTACGGCGTGCCGCCTGTCTGGGACCGCGGCCGCCGGTGGCCTGAGGCGTGTCCCTGGTAGCCCGGGGACCCAGGATTGTCCGGGATGTTGTGCTCCTGCATGTTCGGAAGGATGCGCAGGGCGGCGCGCTGGTGCCACTGCCAGTGGAGTCTATTCATTTCATCCGGGTTCTAGGCCCCCATATGCGCCATCAGCCGGGTGGCCACATAGTGCTATTGGCCGGGGTGGTCCATTGTAGCGGGGGGCGTATGCCCCGTCTGATGGCCAAATGTGATGTCTGCCATGGTGCCGGTTCCCCCCTTGAGGTAACGGGACCGCGAAGTAAGCAGACATCGGATGCAGACTGCTAGAGCGAGCTTCTCCCCTGCGGTAGGCCTGGGGATCCATAGGCCCGGGTCTCGGGCCGACGCTTGTTCTGCTTGGTCACTGGGGCAGCAGGCGTCGCCCTCCAAGCGTGCGTAGTCCAGGTGTGCCTGCCCCAGGGCGGGGCGGTCCCCGGCGGCGCGCCGGTAGGCTCGCTAGCGGTGTTGGTGTCCGCTTCCACGCGCGCGCCACCTCTTGGGGCGCCGCGCTCGTCCGTGGTCCGGTCCGCTGCTCCGCTTGCGGCCGCATGCCCTTCACCAGCAGTGGTAACCTGCCTGGTGCGCCCCAGGGCGGTGTAATCGCGCTGGAGCTGTGCCTGGCGTGGTATCGTGAGGGGTGTGTCCTCCGCATGGTTGCGTCGTGGCTGCAGGTGGACACGTGGCGCCGCCGGTGTTGGGACCGTGTGGGGGTCATTCATGCAGGTCTCCTTGAAGGCATCGAAAGAGTCGTCGTCTCGGTCGTGTCTGCTGGGTGGCGTTTCCCTGCCGGCCGCGCGCAGGTGTGGCTTCCCGGGTCTCTGACGCTGCGCGGGTTTCCGGTGGGTCTTGCAGCGGCGCCTCCCCCGGCGCGCTTGCGTCGGCGTGATGCGCTAGGTTCGCCAGGAGGGCGGCGCCTGCGCGACCTGTGGCTGATGGTGGGTGGAGGCCGTCCCCACACTCGGTGTCCGGCATTGGTTCCTCAGGTTCCGTGTCAGGCTGGCAAGCGGTCAACGCCTCGCCGCTTCCGTGTGTTGCTATGTCCGGTGGGTCGGCATGCTGTATTGCCGGCCGGTCCGCTCCCCTGCCAGGTTCCTGCATTGGTGTTGCCGTTGCTGTCCGTTGTTGGGGTCCCCGCATTTCCTCCGCGCCCACCGTGGGCTCCCTGCGTTGCGGTAGGGTTTGCAGTGCAGGCGGCTCGGCTTCATCGTTCGTCGGTTGCGCTGCCTCTCGGGCGTGGCCTTCCGACACGGACGGCGGCTCGGGTAGGCTTCCCGGGCCCGCGGGCTGCAAGGCGCCCGCCGGGGCAGTTGTGCGTGCCGGGTCCGAGCCGGGGTCCGGGCCGGGGGCTGGGCCACCGGGAGATGACGGTTCTGCAGGCCGCGCTGCTGGCCTGGTTGGTAGGGCGTGGTGTCGCTGGAGCGCCGGTCCGGCGTATGTCATGGCCGGTAGGTCCTCTGTGCCAGAGATTGCCGGAGGTGGGGGCCTAGGCCCCCGGGGGGTCGTGGGTGCGGGGGCGCACGGTGTCTGAGGGCGGGGCGGTGGTGGTGTTGGTCGGGGTAGCAGCGTGTGCCTGCGTCGGGGGGTCTTCAGGCGGCGCATATGCTGGGCCCGCTGTCGGCCGGTCAGGTGTGCCATGCTGCAGGTGGGGCTCCGGGTGGGCCTGTGTGGCTGCCGCCTGGCTGGCTGCCGGCCGTTGACCGTGTGCGGACGCGCCGGGTGGTGTTTGAGGTTCCGGGCTTCCTGTGGGGCTCGGGGTCGGCTCCCTGTGCGGGTGTGCGGTGCCAGGGGCTTGTTCGGGCCGGGTGCCCGGCGCCCCCGTATTTGGGGGGCTGGGTACGGCTCCGCTCCCGGCAAGTGACGCCCGGTGTCCCTGGATCCCTTTGGCCGTGTGGTGTTGCGGTGCTTGTCGTTGTGCTGCCCGTTTGGAAGCACGCTCTTGTCGGGGGCTCTGTGGCGTGCCGGCCCTCGCTGGTGCCGGAGCGTCCGTAGTCCGCGTGGCGTCGGCGGCGCGCTGTTAGTGTGGTGTGGCGACGGGTGTGGGGGCAGCAGAGGTGGATGAACTGGAGGACGTGGAGGACGTTGCGGCCGACGGTGCTTGGGCGCGTACATTCGTGGCCCTAGTTGCTGTTGTTGAGCGGGACCGGGGCGGGTTGGTGGTGATGGTTGCGGACTCACCGGG
Organism: Eutreptiella sp. 'Long Island Sound 2002'; assembly: GCA_964036045.1. NCBI lineage: Eukaryota > Euglenozoa > Euglenophyceae > Eutreptiales > Eutreptiaceae > Eutreptiella > Eutreptiella sp. 'Long Island Sound 2002'. Next base: position 110,601,212 of record OZ038378.1, read on the forward strand.
AGGAGGAGGATGAGCCGTCGAGCCAGGTACCTCTGGCCATCATCCTGACCACTGCCGCATTGCCGTACGTGCCCGGCTGGGCGAGCTGTTCCAGTGGCCGGAGGCTGCAAGGGGGGGGGATGCCCCTCCACGTGAGGTAGGCCGCCATCAGCCTCCTGGCCGCCCCCGGGGTCATGGCCCCGCCGCGGTGGAGGAATTCCCCCCACTCCCTGCCATGGGCGCCTCGGGCGATGCCCATCGCCCATTCCGCGTCCCCGTCCAGCCAGACGAAGGCGAACGGGAGGCAAGTGGTGAGGGTGACGACGATGGTTCGGTAGTTGTTGTGGTTCATGGGGCTGACGGAGCCCCAACTGTCCGGCAGGTTGCCACTGGAGGGTAGAATGCCCAATGGCGCGTCGTCGTAATGTTTGCTGTCGGGGAGGTAAATCGTGGGGTCCGCCACCGCGTCTGGCAGCGCCCAGGTTGGTGCGTGCCAGGGGGGGCGGGGAGGTGGTGTCGCCGGGTCCTCGTCGGTGAGGACGCCCAACTACTCAAGGTCGGGGCTGCCCCCCCCCCGCGCCATTGTTCCAGACGTTTGGTAGGGGGTTCCGCACACAAGGTGCTGTTGTCCAGCTGCAAAGAGAGAAGCAAAACGTCTCCTTAGGGCATTGCACGTGCACTTACCAGGTTGCATGGCCATCTTCAAGAGTTCACTAGGTCTCTGTAAGTCACAGGTAAACAACTGTAGCAGTGGCCTGTCACCTACAGTCGCTAGCCGTTCGGGGACCTGTGTTTTGGCCAGGCCCTTCACGTCGAGGTTGAAGGCAGCATCTCGATACCCCTTGATCACTGAGGCAATTCTCCCTGTCTTCTTGGGCAGAAGTAACAGTGCTGTGGAAAAGCAGCGTAGAACAGGGGTGAGGAAAGCTAACTTGTTCAGATGCTTCAGGGCCGCCGTGCGCACCCGGCTCATCAGGACCGGGCTGTAGCCTGGTATCTTGAAAGGGATTTGCCTGGGCAAGCTCAGTTTACAACTGTCACTCACATACTTGGCAACTCGGGCATACAGGCGGTCAAAGGTCTTTGTCGCTAGCAGCTCTTTACTCTCAACAAGAATGTGGACTAACTGCGGTGCTGAAAAGGGAATGCGTCTGCAAGTGATGATCTCAGATGCAACGTGCTGAATCTCTGCAGTCTCAGGCATATTTTGAAGGTCACAAAGAATCCATTCACAATTCCTCACACCTCCAAGAGGGGTTACCCCATTCAGTGTAGGAGCCAATGCCGCCTCCATCCAACGCACTGTTGCATCGATGTTTCTAGGTGTTGCTTGATATAGGGGTAGAATGGATGCTTTGTGGCCCCCAACCAGTGTCAAAACTTGTGCCAAGGAAGGACAGTTGCCCAGCTTGCCGACAGTGCGTAAGTTTCAACGAGGTTGTCTGGTGAATGGGTTGAATGAATATTTTTCCCTTCTGATGTCTTCGTGCAGCCCTTTCAGGGGTGTTCTCTCCTCACGTGTTTTACCACCCAACTGGCCGATGTAGGGGGCAAACCTTCCAATAAGTGCGTAAATCAGGATACCGGCTGTCCTCAAGGAGCAGCCAATGGGGATGGAAACCAGGCGTGCTATCCTAGCTAGTCTTGAGCAGCGGCATTGAAACAGAAGTTTATTCGCAGGCTGTAAATTTTTCTCCACCTCATCCAATGGAATACACTTTCGTTTTAAATGCAGTCGGCGCTGCTCAGCCAGTGAATCCCATGCTTCCGAAAATTCTTTGAGGGCGCGATCCCTTTCATGGTGGTCAGACTGGTCCTGAAGAACAAATGGGAGGTTGGGGCACCGTAGGTGATGTTTTTTTCTTCGCGTCAGCAGGCTCTGCTGTCTTCAGATAGCCGCAGTGTCCAGGCCGTCGGACCATTCAAGGCGGGAGTTTTCTAGTAGGCAGCATTCCCACATACACTCATCCTGAACGCGGGACGACTCAGATGCGAGCATCTGCTTAAACTGGAAAATGTTCATAGATACCAGCACTGTAGACCTTTCCCTGGATTGGTACCCGTCGAACCATGCATTCATGAGTCTGCAATATCCCCTCTTATACAAGGCATATATGCGCATAGGGGTGTCAGTATTAGGCAAGGGCAAATGCTTATCGGAGGAGGTGAACCACTCTACCCTGGCACTGTTTTTCATAGGCATTGGATGAAACAGGATCGATCTTACGGATCATACGGTGGCCTCCAGTAGCTCCTCGCGTGATAGGCATGCCGCTCGAAACGCTGTACACACAGGGGAGTCACGTAGGAAAGGGGTCCCTGGGGGGGTGCCGACTGGATTTGTGCCTACGCACCAGGCATCCCTGAGTGACTTTGAAAAAAATTCTTGCCACCCTCCTGTCATTGATCTGTAAGGGTACTCATTGTCTGACGCTGACAGGTGTAGGAAAAAAGCATGTGACTCATTCAAAAAAAACTTCAAATCACTCTTTGCGTTGTCGTGAGTGTTGTGTGTTGGTATGTTTAGCGCGATCCAGGCGTGTAATTTGTGAACCGCTGCATAGTTTCTCCCCAGCTTCCGCAACAAGGCAGACGGGCATAGATGAAGGAAACGTTCCTGTTCAGGCCGATCCCAGTTTGAAGGGGCTGCCTGCCAGGGGAAATATCCTCTGTTATACCCTTTCAGACCAGGTAGGCGGCACACAGGTTTGCTCGCAATGCCTTCAAAGGCAGTGAAATTGGGCCCCGACTCAACAGAGCAGTTAGACTGCACTGAGTCAGAGCACGTAGATGACATATCTGAAAAAACAGCCCTTTGCGGTGAACTTATATCTGCATCAGTGAGGTCGTGACGCATTGAAAAAATCAGGTCTCGCATATTGTCGATGACGTGCTGGCGTGTTCGCATTTCCGCCCACTGTGCATCAAAGAGGGTGGCCTCTGCATCCCGTAGATAGACACGAATAGCCTCCAGCAACGCTTGCAACCTACTGGTCCTAAGGCTTGGAACTTGACTTCTTGGCTGACTGTGATCACGAAGAACCCTCTTTCAGTGCGTGTACTGCCGCATGCGGTGACAAATATAATGTGCTCTATGGCATGGTGATGCCTGACTGTCTGGTGTAGCCAGACATAGAACCCAAGCGTTCCTTGCGGTCCACTTGTGTAGCAATCAACGCGTCTGTGGAGTTTGGTGCCTCGCATATGCCGCGTACTTGCACAACAGCATACCCGTCAATCACTTCGGTGATTCTCAAACCTCTCTCAACAGCCTTGGCTTCCGGCATATAAGTCGAAAGACCTGCATCGAGCACATTGCTCATAACATACACACACTTGGTCCGTGACCGAGTTCTCAGCACTAGCCCTATAAGGTGCGGTGAGTTGCGCATGATAGGCACTTTAATGACGTTGACAGTGCATGCGGCGGCACTTTTCGTGTTATCAAGAAGTTTTTGCTTGTGCAAGCCATCTGTGAACAAGTTGTCGCTGTCGTCACTGTACTCAGCCATGACTTGTTCGTCCTCGTGCATTTGTGTGGCCTCGGTCTTGCTTGAGAAGAGTGTGCACCCTTGTTGCCTGGACTCACGGGTGGGGCTTGTTTGCCTGTGGCCGGCGTGTAGCGCTTCCTGCAGGCATGTATTGGTTGATCCATTCCTCAGGGGCATTCTGTGCTTTGAGCATCAGTTTAATCATTCCCATTTGGTTCCCCTCTGTGTCCTGCAACCGTGTCATACCAGTTTCCAGCTTGTCTAGCTTGCAATCCCCGTTTTGCTTCCACTCCACCGTGAACACGGACGGTTAGTGATTCGAATGAGTTTTTTTTCTCGTTTTAATGAACGTTTTTTTTCGTTTCATATGAAATGAGCGACGTTTGTTTCTCGTTTCATTTTTTTCGATATGTCTTGACATAGTTGATGTGACCAAAAAACAACGAGGCATTGTTGATGTTATCTCCAGGCGGCAATGAGTGCACTTTCTACGATGAATGGTACCCGTTGAATACACATTTTGGTCCATGCGGCCATACGAAGTTGAAAGTGGTTTCGTTATATAAAACCTCCATGCTGATTTTGAAAAGACTGCAGTCTCTCCAATGATTGTTTTCCTACTTGGGCTGAAACCTCCTGCCTGTGTTGCATTCAAAAGAAGTTATCAAACATCCAAAAAAATTCAAAAAAACAGCAGGCATTCAAACAAACACAGAGCATTCAAAGTGCTGAAACATCTCTGTATGCGTTCACAAACAAGTCCACACAGTGAAGAAGAGCCAGTCAAGGAGTGACACTGCAGCCTTTCACACTAATATACAAACAGAAACAAAGGCGCTGACAAAGGGCTAGCAGAGCCACATATATATAAGTCGACGTCATTCTGTGAGAGAACAAAAACAAAACTGTCATTACCCAACAGCGCACAGAACCCTGAGCTTGAACATGCAACAGAGACCGTGAAAACTGAAGCAAAGGTGCATATCAGTGTGCCACAGGCAGGCCAAAAAGGCACACTTCGGAGTTCTGTGGAGCCTCAGGGCCATGACCGTTTTTCACAGGTGTAAATTCAATCACTAGCTGTTACAAGCACGGGCGAACACACGCACGCAGAGACACACACTCACAACAGTACTTTGGTCTCAGAAGTTCGTTCTTAGAAGGTCTCCAGGCAGTAGCATCAAGTCCGTAAAGAAGATCAGTTGTCATGTAAACTTTGAAGCGCCTGGCGCAACGAAGATGGAGCGCCGAGCGACAAAGAAGAAACTGCGTTCACGTCGAGCTGGTTTTCCACTCGCTGCTGCTCAAGGAGACTGCTCAAGAGAACTTGCATGAAGACTACTAGCTGCTGCTGACAGTGCCGTTCAAGGTGTAGTAGTTGAAGAACTCTTCGGGGAACAACCAGCAAACACAGATGGCGCGCACTTGAGCTGCACGTTTCCACGAAGATCTCGCAAAGCACAGTTCTACGCGTCAGGGGTCAAAAAGAGCAGAGCGAACACGCCAAAAATCACGTGAATACGAACACGACAGTGGCTGCGAAAAACAAAACCAGGCACATCAGGTCGCAGCAGCTTCGAAGTGAGTACGGTGAAGCGTTCTCAGCTTGCTGTCGACGCATCTTCAAGAGATAAAACAGAGAAGCGAGACTGGACGTCGTGTTCTTAACTTCTCGCTGTAAGATCTCGCTGGAAGCACAGAAGCACTAACGCGTGCGACGCTTGAACGAACGGCGCTAGAACAAACGACTCGGACTCCTTGGATGGCAATCCCATACTCGCAGAACCTCAACGTGACGATGCTACCATGCAACAGAGCGCGCATAATAGGATATCATGCTATACAAACAAACCCTGAAGTGACAGTAATCGATAATGATAAACACATACAAACATATAACAACAATCAATCACAGCAAATAACGAAAACATGAAACCCAAATAATCGCAAATCCTACAGGCGCAATGCATCTGCGACTATCAACGCTTACCTCTGCTTGTGACCTCCTGCAGATGCTGTATCAGGCCGGGGCCTTGTGCACTTTTTAAAAGCTCTAGGCAATAACAACAACCATCCGAAAGCCTCTAGGAAATACAAGAATGCAAATACCCCAACACCATACTGTCAAAAACACAGGAAGTGCTTGAGGGAGTTGATTGTTGAGCCTGAAGCACCGCAGTGTGATTGATTTGGATACCAGTTTCTCATTTTCTGGAACGACAGGGTGTTTTTCATGAAATGAGCGATTTTTGGTTCTCGTTTCATAGGAAATGAGCGATTATTTTGTCTCGTTTCACTTTTTTCGCGAATATTTTTTCTCATTCCAAACACTACGGACGGTTCTGCCGGCTCAGCCTCTTCTTCTGGCGCTGGTTTGTACTTCTCTGGTGTCACACAATCAGCCGCTTTGCAGGTCGTCCCGACCTCTGTCTGGTCAACCCCGAATTCGAGTTTTACACATTGTGCCAAAATCATCACCAGTGCACATCGCCGTGTGACAGTGGACCAAGATGCTGTGTTGACATTGTGCAGCTTTGCCACGTCCTGGTACGATATCTCCTGATCATTCACATCCTTGGACTGCTCCTTGATGATTGTCGACTTTTTGCACACTGCTTTCCACGGATGGTTCACTTCATCTGACCAGTCCTTAGGCCAGTCACGGTCTTGTCCTGGGAGGCCCAAACGGTAGCAGAGGTAGCACGGGTTGCCAGCAGCATGTCGCATTCATTATCTACTAGTCCTCTGTGGCTTTCCCGGCGCTGTTGCTCACCTCAAACTTCTTTTCCTTCAGTGTGTCCTTAAGTCCCAGCGCCACTGACTCCCCAATCTTTCTGATCTCGTCGTCCGACTTTCGTGAGGCCATGATGTTTTCCATATGTACCCTAGGTTGTTGACACTGTGCTGAAGTATGGAGGCGGCTTTACTTAACGAACCGGCCTCTTGGTTTTGCAAACGCAATGCAAGAGGAAGGAGCAACAGCTCCAGAGTGTCAAAAAGACATAATCCGAGTCGGAAACCGACAAATAGAGTGAGTGTTCTGTCACCCGGACCCAGATATTTTCACTGAAGCTATTAACAGACAGAGAGAACTGATATTGTGAAGACTCCTCTGTGTGCGTGCGTGCAGTGTGTGCGTCCAGCATGCACAATGACTGCGTGCAGCGTGCATAGTGCGTGCGTGCAGCGTGCAGAATGCGGGCGTGCAGTGTGCACAGTGGGTGGGTGCGTGCAGCGTGCACTATGCCGGCAGCGTGCACGATGCATGCGTGCAGCGTGCACCATGCGTGCGTGCAGCATGCACAATGCCTGCGTGCAGTGTGCACAGTGCGTGCGTGCGTGCATGCCCCGTGCACGATGCGTGTATGCAGTGTGCACAATACGTGTGTGCAGTGTGCACACTTGGTGCGTGCATGCAACATTGGATGTGGACGGGGCACACGGTGCATACCATCAAGAGCTGAGGCATGATACATTGCTACTTCTTGTTTTCTCTTGAATCGTTGCCCATAAGCTCCAAGATCTCATTGCTCAGGAACTCCAACACAGCAGCCACCTGCAGAGGTGCTCCCTTGCTAACACGGGAAGAGTACCACCAATTTGCGGGATAGACCACATTGCTTTGAGAAGAGAAGTGGAGCAGCATGCATCATGCATCATAGAATGCAACCGCACCAGAAAAATCAACTACCACAACGGCAAGCCAAAGCACCACTTGAATGGAGAGATGGGACAGGCGGGCGAGAAAAGGACCAACACAACTGTGCTAATTCCTCTGTGAAATTTCAGCTATGATATTTCAAGCATGGACTGACAAGCTCACTGAGGCTTGCCTCTGTCCTCCACCAAGGGGTTGAACCGACCGCGTGACCGTATCACTTTAATCCACATTTATGTCTTCCGGAGTGCAAATACGGCTCATTTGGGCGTTTTTCGACACCCTCTGGGCCATAACCTTCATACTAACACGACCTTGGGGGGCATAGCCATCAATGTTTGCACCATCCAGGCGAAACCTGCGCAAAAACCAAAACCCAAGCCAAAACGTTGGTCCGAGGAGGAAGCCGCCGCCCCGTACCCCGAGTACGCCATCGGTCCCCAAGTACAGCTGCCCTTTGAACACGCAACAGCTGCAGGCCCTCCACGTGGATATGGGCTGCGAGTGAGGTCACCACTCGAACCGCGTCACCGGGGACCACCAGGGATTCAAGATACACGTCAAATGGGACCCAGCCATTCCCAACGACAAGAAGGTGGGGCAAACCATCGAACTCTGGCGAGACCAAAACGGTCGTGAGATGGTTTCCTATACAATTGTGCACCCCCGACACAGAGCACCTCACCCGCACCAAGTACACGAGCGAAGTCCACAATGCATGGCCCCTGCCACAGCTCCAGAAACGGAGCCGCAAGGCCCCCGCAGCTCAGGGTGTCATCCACCTCCTCGACGCCTCACGGGGTCCGGGCCGGAGGCGACCCACCGCCACGACCACAGTTCCCCAGCAGCCAGCACCTACAGAAGCCAACGCCCGCATCAACATCCTCAACGAGCCCGCGGTGACCTACGACACGACCAAGGCCGCCACACTGCAAGCCATGCCCAGGCCGCACCCCAAAGGCGCAGACCTCCTACCATCATAACCTTGATCCTAACAGAACCTTGGGGGGCATACACATCAACCTTTGCACCATCCGGGCCAAACCCGCGCCGAAACCAAGACCCAAGCCAAAACCATGGACCGAGGAGGAAGCCGCCGCCCTGTACCCCGAGTACGCCATCGATGCCCGAGTACAGCTGCCCTTCAAATACGCCACGCCGCAGGCCCCTCCATGCGGATATGGGCCGCTGGTGAGGTCAACTATCGGTACCGCGTCATGGGGGACCACCAGGGATTCAGGATACACCTCAAATAGGACCCAGCCACCCCCGACGACAAGAGGGTGGGGCAAACCATCGAACTCTGGCGAGACGAGAACGGTCGTGAGATGGTACCCATACAATTGTGCACCCCTGACACAGAGCACCTCACCCGCAACGAGTACACAGGCGAAGTCCATGACGCATGGCCCCTGCCACAGCCCCAGAAGCGGAGCTGCAAGGCGCCCGCGGCTCAGGGTGTCATCGACCTTCTTGACGCCTGACAGGGCCCGGGCCGGAAACGAACCACCGCCACGACCACGGATTCCCAGCCACCAGCACCTACGGAAGCTGAAGCCCGCATCAACATCCTCAACGAGCCCGCGGTGACCTACGACCCGACCAAGGCCGCCACACTGCAAGCCATGCCCAGGCCGCACCCCCAAGGCGCGGACCTCCTTTGGTTCCTGGAACAGGCCCTCTGCAGGGCAGACCAGCCCGAACCAGCACCATTCCTGGACTTGGAGGAGAACGAATACCACGCCAACTGGCAACCAGGAGTGCCCCTCTACCACCAGACATTGGTCACGGTGCATGCCAATCCCTACCTCGCAGTGGACGGCCGCCTTGGCGCGTACAAATGCAGGGGGGCTTGGATGGCAGCTAAATGTGCCACTGACGCACGTCCAATTCTGGGAGTAAACCACCGATTCCCTGGACGCCTTGAGCCTGGCATACCGCCGTCTCTCCCTCCTTGCACCCATCATTATCATAGGCGACCTAAACGCCGCCCCTATCGACGACGACCGCACCCGCCCACCCACAGCCACCGACATTGCCGTCGAGGACGCCATGCACCAACTAAGCTTCACCGAGCTCACAGCAGGACTCACCGGCACACCCTTTTACTACCCAAACCAGGCCGGCACCCACCGCTCCCACAATGACACGTGCTACAGGGACCAAACCACGGGGCACGTCCACGAGGCAACCTACGGGGACCTCCCACCCGCGGGCACCGATCACGGACCCCTCTCCATCAACCTCATCATCCCCGACCTACCCCGACCCGCAGCCCCCATGCCTGACAGCACCCTTCGACCCACGCTGCAGTTCTCAGCCGAGGACGACCACGGCGCCTGGCACAGGTATAACATGACCCTAAACGCCATCCTGCGCCGCCCTGATGCACCAAAACTCACCACCACCAAGCGCCGCGCGTGACAAGCGTGCGGCATGCAACGGGACACCAGCCGCACGGGAGAACCACCGAACCTCACACTCCAACAGCTCGTCCATGTAGTTTGGACAACAAAAGAGGTACTCACCACCCTACAACACCCCAGCACACTAAAGGTACATGAGCCAGATATCCAGCTCTGCATGTTCCTCACCACCCGCCGCCGCCAGCTTCAGGAATGGCATGCCCACCGCATAGCAGCCGCAGCCCAGCAACGCCAAAGGTACGCCAGAAACGACACGCCGTACAAGTCCCTGCGGTACGTCACCCGCGTCCTGGAGGACCCAGGACGCCGCACCATGCACGCGGTGCCCACTCCGATGGGGGCCTCACTAACGACCCCAACACCGTCCTCCAGGCTGTCCTGGAAAGCTTCGAGGCAGAACACGGGGACGCCCTCCCCGAGCTGAACCCCATACCAGAAGCACCATCCCCGAACATGTGCCCAAGGTCTTCAAACAGGAACAGCAGCGCGCCAACGAGCAGAACCCTTCAGCATCCTGCCTAAAAACCGGGGTCGTGCCCGGCATCGACGGACTACCAACCGACGCGTACGAACGCCTCACCCTGCCCGTCAAACGTAGCCGGCACCCTGCCTGTGGGACATCGTTACAACACAATACCCATTCCCTCCGAGTGGGCCAGCCTGGTCAACCCCCTGTACAAAAAGGGGGACTGGGCGCAGCCAGGAAACTGGCGGCCAATAGTATGTGCCACCATGAAAGCCAAGCTGGTTTTGACGCTCATCCTGGGCCGCATCGCGCCGTTCGTCTTCGCTCAGGTGCCCGCTAGCATGTGGGAGGCCATGGCAGCCAGGTCTTCCCACGAGGCCATTTTCCTCCAGGACACGGCGCTGGGCATGAACCCCTACGAGATGATCGTCTCCTCTCTCGATGTCGATGGGCGCGTTCCCTCATGCCCCGCGTCGGCTCCTCACAGAGATATGGGATGCCATGGGCCTCTCATTCTTACCCTTGATGACCGGATACATCCAGACCCGGCTCTACGCTGTCATCTCAGCCGCAGGCCTTACCCCCTGGACCGGCACAGACAGCAGGGTTCCCCCAGGGTGGCAACGAGAGCCCCTTCCTCTACCTCCTCGTCACCCTCCTGCTGGCATTTGAGCTGGGAAGGGTATACCGGGGATACGCCCCATACCCGCTACGCACCCCTCACATCAACTCCGCGGACAACAACCTCCTGACTACGGCCACCAGCCACCGCAACCCCGCGGTCGCAGGGCTACGAACGACCACAGAACAGGCGTCCACCATTCTCCGGCTCATGACAACCTACCTGGACGCCCACAAACTCCTGGTGCACCCCCGCAAATCGGTCGCGCTAGCGAACGTCGGCATCGCCGCCCCCCACATCCGGAAAGGCGAGCCCCTACACCTGGAGGACACCACAATCGGGCTGGGAGTCACACAGGCCACACGGCATCACAACATCGCAATCCCAAACGAGCTGGAGGGGGGCCTTACCCAACTACCTGAACTTGCCAGGGGGGGCCTTCTGTCTATGCACGGCGTGGCGTACTTCATGGACGTAGTGCTCAAAGCGGCCATCAAATACCAAGCACTGCACCTCCCGGACCCCCAAGACGCCCTACGCCATGCTCGCCAACAAGTAACAAAGGCATGGGCGCAGCACGGAAGCTGGCCCACGTCCTTCCCCAAGGAACCCATGATGGCCCACTGGCGCTACTACAGGGACAATACCACCGCCCTAGTTGAAACAGCCTATGTAAAACACGCAGCGCACCTCCTACACAGAGTAACACAGAAACATCAACCCGAGGCCCGCGAAGCGGAAGCCGTATGCATTCAAGAAGCGCAAACGGCCGGCAACGCCTGCCCGCAGTCAATACTGGCACAGCACAGTGTCCCCACATCCGTGGGCACCGGCATTTGGGCCGAACTACAACTCCTTCTACCGCACCACACACACACCATCCTGACGAATCACCATTGCGGTCAGCAAGGGCCACTCGTGGCCACGTACACCGACATCCAGCGGGACCCGGCAGGCAACGTGGACAGCCCACGCCTCATGGGGGCCACCATCACCATAGTGTACACCGGCCCGGCACAGATGAGGTTCATGGCCCAATGCGGAACCCACCACGCCCTGTTCCTCTCCGTCTGACGCTGGCCGGCGCGGCGCGTCTTCCAAGCATACCTCTGCACATGCGCCACGAAAGCAGGACGCACGATGCCAGGATGCAAGGATATCGACACGGCGTACAAGGCCTTCCAACACCAGAACCCCTGAGCCCTCCCGAACGAGCAGGAGCACCCCAATGACAGCGACACGAAGCAGGAGGGGCCCATCCCCCCAGGCGAAGGCTAGACACCACCAACCATCCTGCTGCTAGCGCCCAACGGGCACAAACATGCTACCCCTACCGTCCAACAGCACCGCATCCCCGGTCCATCCCCAAACACAACGCCCCGGAGGCCAATGTGCAACCAGGCCGACACGATGACCAAGGCATACCACGCAACTGCTGACACTGCCGCCAGGCAGCCCTCGACACCCCATGGCCCCTACTGCACTTCATATCCACCCAATATCACACCCCCACCGCCGCCACTACCGCTGAACAGCAGGCATGGCTCTCCCCCTGGTTTCAGACGGTACCCCCAGGCCACCCGGCGAACGTGGCCTGGAGTCGAACCCCCACGGCAGAATGGACAATCACCAGCAAGCAGGCAGACCCAGAAGGCGTAGCCATAGAGTATGACCGCTGCGACCCGCACCGCGGGGGACCTCATGAAGCACCCATGCGCCCCCTGCAACACAAATGCACCCCCCTCCGCGGCGACAAAGAATTGAAGGAACGGTGGGAGACCATCACGTGCCAGAGGTTCCACCCCAATACGGGATACCTCCTCTACTTGATGTACACGTACATCAGGGGTGCGCATGAACACACCAGTTTCAAGAAAAGGCAAAAATGAAACTTCAAACGCGGTCGTGTTCGTTGTGGTTTTGCGTTTGTCACGTTCGTTTTCGATGGTGCGTTATTTTTTCCGACACTTCATCACCAAGATCCTAGGTGAAAACACTCTTTTGTCTTCTGCAAGAGATCTAATGAGATGCGGAGAGATCTCCTTTGATTGTAACATCCCCTCCTCTGCTGTTGCATCATAATTCAAAGAAAATGACACACTTACTACCTTTGTCCATCCCACATTGGCGTACTAATTTTCCATAACGCAATTAGCAAACACGTTTGAAACGGTTTGTTTCTCCGAGGCACACCAAACCCCTTGCATGTGAACCTACTGCACGGTTGTTGCAATACCCGGGACATATCACACCAGTACTTCAAGTCTTCTTGGCACCCTAAACCAAACTTCCCTTCTATCCTCCCAAAAAGGTCGCTTGTTCTCTTCCATACCAGTAATGCCATGTCAATTGACAACGTACACTTGCCAGTACCTCAATATCTTTTATTATTCATCGTGCCTTGCACCTCTTCATTTCAAACCATTTCTCTCAAGAACACTTTGTATCTTAACCCGTAATCTGCCCAAGACAATCAAATACTACTCTGCCCAAGGCAATCAAATGCTGCTCTGCCCAAAATCACTACCTTCTTCTCCAAAACTGGTCATTTTGCTCGAAAAAATGGCCTTTATGTGCCTGCCAGTGCAAAACTCACACAACGCACTTATGCTAAAAGCAATAATGTTTTTTTTGTAAAAAAGCGATCCTTATTTTTTAATGTCAAAATATGGTTCAAAAACTGCATTTTAGAGCTGCTGAATAATTGTTTTCAGGCCAGACAGGCAAAAACCGCCAGAAGCTGTTTTTCACTGACAGAAGCTGTTTTTAACTGACAGAAACTCCTGTGACAGCGCGGGTGACCTGGCTTCAAAGCGCACGGCAATGGCTGCAAATCACTGTGAACATTTCAAGATCCAACAGCTGATTCCTGTTTTAAGTTTCCAAATTACCATTCAAAAGGTTCAAAGCAATATGAATATCAAACCAGCTGAATCAGAATGACACCTGCAAGGCAGCCAAATAACAGCACACATGAACATATTGCAGCCCAGCAGGAATGAACACATTGCAGCCATCAATCATGTAACCACTGTGCAGCTCATTTCTCTGGCCTTTGTTCTTATGTAGCCACTCTGCAGCTCGTTCCTCTGCTTGATTGTCCAGGTTCTTCTTTGTTGATTCGCCTGCAGTGATCGACAAGCATGTGCAAGTGGTGTTCAAGCAACGCAACGTTGGTGTCCAACTCCAAGTACCAGGAACGTTCTGGCAAGGCGGAACCAAAGAGGAACGACGCAAGCTGCACAGGTGCACAATCACAGAATGGAGCCCCAACTACGAATGGAGAGGCAGGAGCAGCTCTGAAGCGTTCCTGTTCACCGTGAAGGGTGATTCAACGACCTACGCAATGTCGGAGTTTCAGTACAAGGAGTATGCAGGTGAGAAAGCAGGTTTCATTCCTATCGATCAACACAGACAAGAACAAGCCCCTCAGAACGATACTGAGACCCGACTGCCTGCTGTTCAGCAAGTTGCCGGAGATGACAACAAGGAGGAACCTACCAGATCCAAATCAAACGTGTATGAACATCTACGACCAACAGGAGAACTGTCATCATACCGGTGCAAGCTCTGCCAGGCGAAGGTGAAGCAAACAGGGAACAGCACCAGTCCGCTGCTCTCTCATCTCAGGAGATATGACTACAACGTGTATGTTGAGCTCTCAATACAGTACAGCTACTCTCGAGGGATTGGAGTCAATGGAGAAGGCCACGTCTTGACCCGCATGCCGTTCAGGGCCGCGTTTGCCCACCACTACCGCACTACAAAGTATCTGACGAGGTCCCTGAGGCCTCATGCGACTATGTTGAGGGATCCAGACTTCAGAGCCTGGATCTCAGGCCTGTGTGGCACTGACACAGTGCCTTCGCAGCGCACAGTGGAAAAGGTTGCACACATCATGAGAGCCCTGGGGTTCAACAAGAGTGCTGTTTGCCAAACTGGAACAGCTTTGGGGTTCACCATTCATTTCATTGCAGATGGCTTGAGGTTTGAGGTTTGATTTTGCGGGTACTAGATGCCTTTCGGCACCGGGGGGCCACCTGGTCGTGCCAGGTGATATCCTTCCCACCGGATCCTAGTGGGGGGCCCTCCAAGACGCACCTCCTGCCTGGTGGCGGAGTCCCCCGGGTTCACAGGGCTCGGAGCCCCGTCCCTCCCCGGCTTCCCTGTTTCGCCACTCCCTGGTCAGTGCATCAATTCGCAGCCGTGGCTGCAGGCGCTTACCCAACGCGTCGCCCCCCTGATGTGTGGTCGCCCGGGGCGCCGGCGCTGCCGGGCCCGTGCTACTGGCTTGTCGCCAGTGGGACCCCCTTTGGCTGGCGCGGAGGCTGCCTTGCCTAGGGGTCGGGGCGTGGAGCAGTGCGCCACTACTGCCTTGGCGGGTGCAGTGCCCTGTCCGTGTGTGCGCGGCGCTCGCGGCCGGTTCGGGGGGCTCGGGCCGGTCCCTGGTGTTGTGTCTCTCCCGTTTCCCCCTTCCTGCCCCGCATGTCCCGCGCTGCGTGTGGCGGACCGTCCTGTCTGGGTGTCCGTTACCCTCGCTCGCTGGTACGCCATTCCACGCGGTCTGTGCGTTCCGCGAGCTCGGTCAGGTTGCCCTTCTGGTAGTCCCCGCGTGCCCTTTGCGTGTGTGTGCGCTCGCGCTCCCACGGCGTCCGCTCCCCCCCCCCCTGGGTGCTGTGGCGTGCGCACCTCGCGCCGTCCCGGCACTGGGTGCTGGTAGGGCCGTTCCACGTGGTCCGTGCCCCTCCGCGTGTCCTGCCCCGGTCCCTTGCTCCGTCTCGCTTGCTCGGGGGAGGGCGGTCTGGTCCCGGTTCCTCTCTACCTGGCTTGACCTGCACGCCCTGTAGGGGCTGCGTGACGCGGGGTCGAGGGGGGGGCGTCCCTGGGGGGGGGGTGGCCTGCCACTGGAGTGAGGGGCGTCTGATGTCAGGCGCTGTCCCTCCCCCGACCGCCCGTCCTCTGGGGCGGGCAGCCGGGTCCTGCGACCCGTGTGTTCCAGGTGCCGTTGGTGCGGGCCTCGGGACCCAGCACCAGTTCCACAGCGTGCGCCCTTGCGGGCCGGCTTTGCTCGCTGTGGGGGTGGCGGAGGGGCGTCCCCGGGGGGGGTGCCTTCCACCGTTGTGAGGGGCGTCTGAGGTCCGGCGCTCCCCCTCCCCCGACTGCCCACCCACTTGGCGGGCTGTTGGGGTCCGTCACCCACTTGCTGTGGGCGCGGGTGTGTGGGTGTGGGGGCCCATCACTGCCCCTTTTTGGCCTGTATGCCCTGTGGGGGCTGCGTGCTGCGGGGGTGGTGGGGGGCCGTCCCCGGGGGGTTGGCCCGCCACCGTTGTGAGGGGCGTCTGGTGTCAGGCGCTGTCCCTCCCCCTGCCGCCTGTCCTCTGGGGCGGGCGGCCGGGGTCCTGCGACCAGTGTGTCCCGGGTGCGGTCGGTGCGGGCGTGGGGACCCAGCACCAGCCCAACAGCGTGCGCCCTTGCGTGCCGGCGTTGCTCGCTGTGGGGGTGGCAGAAGGGCGTCCCCGGATGGGGGGGTGTCTTCCCCTGTTGCGAGGGGCGTCTGAGGTCAAGCGCTCCCGCTCCCCCGACTGCCCGCCTACTGGGCGGGCTGTTGGGGTCCGCTACCCATGTGCTGTGGGTGCGGGCGTGTGGGTGTGGGGGCCCAACACTGTCCCCTTGGCCTGCAGGCCCTGTGGGGGCTGCGTGCCGCGGGGGTGATGGGAGGCCGTCCCCAGGGGGGGCTGGCGTGCCACCGTTGTGAGGGGCGTCTAGTGTCAGGTGCTGTCCCTCCCCCGACCGCCCGTCCTGAGGGGCGGGCGGCCGAGATACCGCGACCCGTGTGTCCCGGGTGCGGTTGGTGCAGGCGTGGGGAACCGGCACCGGTTCCACTGTGTGCGCCCTTGCGGGCCGGCGTTGCTCGCTGTGGGGATGGCGGAAAAGCGTCCCCGGGGGGGGTGCCTTCCACTGTTGTGAGGAGCGTCTGAGGTCAGGCGCTCCCCCTCCCTCGACTGCCCGCCCACTGGGCGGGCTGTTGGGGTCTGCCACCAAAGTGCTGTGGTCGCGGGTGTGTGGGTGTGGGGGCCCAACACTGTCCCCTTGGCCTGCATGCCCTGTGGGGGTGGCGTGCTGTGGGGGTGGTGGGGCGCCGTCTCCGGGGGAAGTGGCCTGCCGCCGTTTTGAGGGGCGTCTGGTGTCAGGCGCTGTCTCTCCCCCGGCCGTCCGTCCCCTGGGGCGGGTAGCCGGTGTTCCGCGACCTGTGTGTCCCGGGTGTGGTCGGTGCGGGCGTTGGGAGCCAGCACCGGCCCCACAGCATGCGCCCTTGCGGGTTGGCGTTGCTCGCTGTTGGGGTGGCGGAAGGGCGTTCCCAGGGGGGGTGCCTTCCACCGTTGTGAGGGGCGTCTGTGGTCAGGCGCTCCCCCTCCCTGAACTGCCCGCCCACTGGGCGGGCTGTTGGGGTCCGCCACCCACATGCTGTGGGCGCCGGCGTGTGGGTGTGGGGGCCCAACACTGTCTCCTTGGCCTGCATGCCCTGTGGGGGCTGTGTGCCGCGGGGGTGGTGGGGGGCTGTCCCCGGGGGGGGGGGGTGGTCTGCCACCGTTGTGAGGGGCGTCTGGTGTCAGGCGCTGTCCCTCCCCCAGCCGCCCGTCCTCTGGGGCGGGCAGCCGGGGTTCCGCGACCCGTGTGTCCCGGGTGTGGTCGGTGCGGGCGTGGGGACCCAGCACTGGCCCCACAGCGTGCGCCCTTGTGGGCCGGCGTTGCTCGCTGTGTGGCTGGCGGAAGGGCATCCCCGGGGGGGCTGCCTTCCACCGTTGTGAGTGGCGTCTGAGGTCAGGCGCTCCCCCTCCCCCGACTACCCGCCCACTGGGCGGGCTGTTGGGGTCTGCCTCCCACGTGCTGTGGGCGCGGCCGTGTGGGTGTGGGGGCCCACACTGTCCCCTTGGTCTGCATGCCCTGTGAGGGCTGCGTGCCGTGGGGGTGGTGGGGGGCCGTCCCCTGGGGGGTTGGCCTGCCACCGTTGTGAGAGGCGTCTGGTGTCAGGCGCTGTCCCTCCCCCGGCCGCCCGCCCTCTGGGCCGGGCGGCCGGGGTTCCACGGCCCGTGTGTCCCGGGTGCGGTCGGTGCGGGCGTGGGGACCAATCACCGGCCCCACAGCGTGCGCCCTTGCGGGCTGGCGTTGCTCGCTGTGAGGGTGGCAGAAGGGCGTCCCCGGGGGGGTGCCTTCCACCATTGTGAGGGGCGTCTGGTGTCAGGCGCTGTGCCTCCCCCGGCCGCCCAGCCTCTGGAGCGGGCGGCCAGGGTTCCGCGACCCGTGTGTCCTGGGTGCGGTCGGTGCGGGCGTGGGGACCCAGCACCGGCCCCACAGCGTGCGCCCTTGCGGGCTGGCTTTGCTCGCTGTGAGGATGGCAGAAGGGCGTCCCCGGGGGGGTGCCTTCAACCATGGTGAGGGGCGTCTGGTGTCAGGCGCTGTGCCTCCCCGGGCCGCCCAGCCTCTGGAGCGGGCGGCCAGGGTTCCGCGACCCGTGTGTCCCAGGTGCGGTCGGTGCGGGCGTGGGGACCCAGCACCGGCCCCGCAGCGTGCGCCCTTGCGGGCTGGCGTTGCTCGCTGTGGGGGTGGCGGAAGGGCGTCCCCGAGGGGAGTGCCCTCCACCATTGTGAGGGGCGTCTGAGGTCAGGCGCAGTCCCTCCCCTGATTGCCTGCCCACTGGGCGGGCTGTAGGGGTCCGCCAGCCACGTGCTGTGGGCGCGGGTGTGTGGGTGTGGGGGCCCAACACTGTCTCCTTGGCCTGCATGCCCTGTGGGGACTGCGTCCCGCGGGGATGGTGGGGGGCCGTCCCCAGGGTGAGGGGCGTCTGGTGTCATTTCATTGCAGATGGACCTATGGACATCAAGCTACCAGCAAGCAGTGTATCCTGCTGTCACATGCAGCATTGTTGATGAGTACTATGCTTTGCATGACCTTCTGCTGGATATAAGCCCATTTCCTGAGGCAAGGCACACTGGCGAGAACATTGCTGCATGGCTACGTGGGGCTTCCGAGAACTATGGGCTGACAACTGCAGATGTGACCTTGGCAACTCCTGACAGCGCAGCCAACATGCTGCGTTCCTGTGACTTGTTGGATCTGCCTCTCCGTCCCTGCTTCGCCCACTTGTTGCGGAGATGCCTGATGTACGCACTGGGAGTATCTGGGCCAGAAAAGGAACAGCTGTCAGAAAATACATGACCTGCTTGGAAGATTGCGGAGGCTTGTCTCGTTTGTCCACTCATCCACCAAAGTCAGCACCAATCTGCGGCAGGCAGCAGCAGACAAAGGAATAAAGTGGAAGGATTTGGCGCATGACGTCCCCACACACTGGAACTATGCTGCAGTCATTGCTTCATTGCAATGGTATCCTGCAAGCTGTCCTGTGTGCAGATGACGCAAATTCTGAGCTCCTCCTGTCGGCAGCGGAAACTCACGAGCTAAGACTTCTGTGTGCATTGCTTCACCCCTTGAAAGAAGTTACTGATCTCATGCAAGGTGATGGTTATGTTACCAGTAGTTGCAGTTTGCTCCTGGTGCGACGGATGCAACAGGACTAGGATGAGGGAACAGTGGAGATTGAGCGAGCAGATGGGAATGTTGACGTTACCAACCTGTCAGAGTTGTGAATTGCTGCTCATTTGCTTTGTTGATTGTCGCTTCGTCCGATCGTTTCCTCGCTGGTGCATCGCTCGATTCTTCGCTCGTGCATCGCTCGTTTGCTTCGTTGTTCGCGCATCTGCAACTTATTTCGTTCGTTCGTTCGTTGGTCGACATTCCCACACGCGACTTGCATGTTAGGCAGATGAACAATTCGTAGGAATGGTACAATTGTTAGGCACCGAAGATTGTGAGAAGTGTATCACGAGTGCCAGCCGAGCTTCACAAATTGTTTGACCGCTTGGTTGGTTTCACCTCCCGATGATTTTGCACCTAGGAAACCTTGAAGATCTCAACAATTTGCAAAGCGGGGTATATGGCGCCAAATCACAAGTTCAAATCAATCAAATGAACATGTTTCGGGCTAGTCGCCCCTCCTCAGCTGTAAGAGTACAGAAAGACAAACCATTGCAGGGCATCCCACCAAAGTAATGGGAATGACAGAAAAAATAGATACAGTGAACAACAATCGAAACACAAATTAAATATCGGGAGCACAGGCCAAACAATTTGTGAAAACAAGAGGGATGGGGCAATCCACGCACCGTGCCACTATGAATGCTCTGCTCCTGCACCCCATATTTTCCAGGAATGTGGGTTCCCTCATGCCTGAAGAATATGCTGTTGGTTTGGAAACGTTTCCCAGTGATGTGACATAAGTGAAAGACGAACTGGATCAAAGGAACACCCTGTCTCAAAGTTCTCAGGCATCACTATCGCTGCAATCCTCGCAGGCCTCCAGCTCTTTGCAGTTGATTGATTTCGGGGATCCGGCGTCGGCATCTGGTTCACCATCTCCGGCTACACAACAGAAGGCAGATTGAGTTACCAACTGATGTCAGGCTCGTTTCCAAGCTGATATGAAGAATGTTGAAGTTGAAGCAAGCACCGCACGTGACGAATACAGTAGTTCTTTCAGATTCATACCCAACGTTCAGCAATCCTACCAATGAAGAGAACTACCTGGTGTGTTGAGTTTCTGGCGGACTCACGGACATCAATTTCCGGCTCTTGCCGTGATGGCTGCCGGGTGGTTGCCGGCTCCTCCTACAAGCGCAGCTGCAGAGTGGGTTTTTTCCAGTTTCCGATTTGTTCTCAACCGGTTGAGGACATCCAAACTCCCTGAGAACATGGCGGTTGCAAATTTTCTGCATTGTAATCCAACAATGATTCCAGACTCAAGTGCAACAGAAGAGGCGTATTTCAGTAGATTTGGATTGCCTGACGAGGAGGGCGAGGTATCTGAGTAATGATTGCCTGTCTGGCAGCATGGGTACGATGATGCATCCGCATATGCACTTTATTACAATACCTACAACCTTTGCTGTTCCTGGTTCGAACCCGGCCCCATGTGCGTGGGGGTGTTCAGCGGCGTTGAGGGACAGACCGCACATCATCCAAGTCCTGAGAACACAGCACGCACAATATTTCTGCACTGCAGCCTCGCAGCGTAAGTGCAGTATTATATCCGGTCCTATGCACTCCAATACCTTAATTTACATTGTTCCAGGTTCTTGCAGGTTCAGCACCATCATTTTTCTGCCTTGAAGCGTCCTGAGTTTATGACAGTCCAGATATTTCGCACTACCACCTGGCAGCATGTCTGCAGTATTATAACTTGCTGTGCAGTGTGTAAAAATACCTCTAATTTTATTGTACCAGGTTCGATTCCTGGACCTCTTGTGGTTTTGATGACCTGTGCGCCGACGCAGATAGGAGCGCGCTGCTCACTTCTGGGGAGCGCGCACCGTACTTTGCAATACAGCAGCAACGGCGATTTATAATATTTTATAATCGGATTGGATTTCTGATGCACTAATGCATTATATTTTTGGAGCAGAGTATATTTGTGGCTCGCAGATGCACAAGTGCTTTCAAGCACAGTCAGCAGTTGAAGGACACAATTGTAAGTGTTTCTCTCAGCTTTCGAAACAATTTGGATCCATCCGGAATGAAAGTCATAAAGCCTATGTATGTATGTGGTTTCCTAACTGGTTATCGCAACATTCGAAAATGGTGCATGGTTTTCCAAACAAATTGGAATAGCTCTTTGTAGAAATGTACCAAGTAATGCATCTGTGGCAATAATCTTAGTAAGAAAAGATCACTGCCATGTCTCGCTTGGAGGACCTGATCCAGGCTGAGCCCCCCCTAAAACCCTTTCGTCAGTGCTGATACTAATTTGATCATTTTTGTCTTTCTTTTAAATCTTAAAGTACACTTTCTCAAAAAAACTAGGGTTACAACCCTAGCCCACAGTGAAGTTCACCCCTACCTCTCAACTGAACGGAGGTATCTTCCTTAATGGAGGTTATACCGAAAAAAAGTAGGCACTTCATGCCTAAGGCCTTGTAGGTTACGCCTAGTCGTCCCCCACCTCAAGACCCCTATACTCAATTGATACTACCACTTGTTGTGGTTGTACTTCGCAACTGTTACTGAGTTGAGTTGCTTGACCCACATTCCTAACCAACTGAATTTCATCCAAAAGAGTGCAAATAAACTGCTTGATGCTAACTATGAGTCCAGGGTCATGCCAGCTTTCTTATAAAAATCATTTGTTTGATCCAATTGTGATTGAATCTTTGTACTTAGGCCTGCTTTGTCTATCTGTAGCCCTTCTGTGATACACTGGACCTCAAAACTATTCATTGATTGAATTCACATCCTGTTCGTGCTCTACTTGCTGCTTTGGTTCTGTTTTTCAACACCAAAACCTGCAGGACTCCATCAAAACTAATGGGGCACTAATCAAGGAGATCTTTCTGGTAGCATAAGCAACCCTTGGGAACCTTTCGAACCGACTCTGAGAAGTACACAAGCCAAACCCAGCAAACAATATGTCCACACAATCAGTACAACTGTCTGCCAGGACCTGGCCAATTTGGAGTGTACAAGTACAACTGGGCAGCAGTGGGCCCATCTCAATGAGTGAGACCAAGCTCGGAGTTGCCTCTGGGTCTCAAGAAGATCCAGGTCACAGAAGGGCAGAACAAGAAGCGCCAAGAGAAATACCAATACCCTTAACCACTGAGGCCTTAGCGGCCCGTGGCGACAGCCTTCAGCACCTCCGCCGACGAGTTGCGGTCTCCATCTCCCGTTCAGCCTGCCCTGCATCTTCGTCTACGGCAGTTTTTTTTTTTTGAACGTATACCAGTTCGAAAGACCGTAAGTATGATAGTTCTTGGTCCGGGTTCCACCCCGTGCTACTGACTAGGGAAGATAACATACATGGAGGAAGGGTGTTAGCTCGGGTGATGCATCATGATAGGGGCGTAATGGTGCATCATCCTTGACCTATCTTGATTCGCTTTCGTGAAGGCATGAGCTTGGGAAGCGGTGTGGGTCTCGGTTTGCATTTCCGGGTGCTTGCGTGTGTGTCGAGAGCTGGGTCGGGAGGGGGGGGGGGGCTGCATGCTGGAGGGCATAGACTGCTGAGTACTCACAGTTGGAGGGTCTGAGGAACAAGACGAACTGAGAGGGGGAATGGACTACTACCTGCTCCACGAAGAGTACTACAAGTCCGTCTGAGGGGAAGATCGAGAAGAACCACTTGAAGCCTTGGATTCCCCACAACATACGGACATGGGTTCCTTCCTTTACTCCGGCCCACCTACGGACCTGGCCGACACTGTGTCTCTACCCAGAAGACTGAGAGGGCCAGCTTGGGGTCCAGAGCTGCCAACCACTAGCAGGAACCCGGAAATGTCTCCAGCTTACTTGGAGGAGTTCAATCTCCCAAGGCAAACTGATGATGCCCTGGACCGTACGGCCGAAGTACTGGCCAAACTACTGTCTGGGTCTGAAGATCCAGATGTGGCAGCCCTGTCTGAGGCTGTCAAGGCAAATTTGGGTATCACTGAACCCTTACCCAGGACAGCGCTGGCGTCACCCTCTCCCGGATTGAGCACCCTGCTGATGATCTCAAACGATCAAGGGTTTCCAGGTTGCTACCCAAGGTCACCTGCCGCAGCCCTTTTCATCCCCGTGCCAGGACCGTCCCTATCGCTGAGCTACAGGACGTGCCCGTGACAGAGACTGAGACAACGCAGCTAACAGCTTTGGCACCTCTCGCTGGTGTGCCATCTGCCCCTTTAAGCCTAACCCCAGGGGGTGGGAAGAGTCGCAAACCAATTGCCCAGGCGAACATCCAGCTGGAGTTGCCGGAGTACGACCCGAAAAAACTGCCCGAACGGGCAGAGGAATTTGCCGAGTTTCTTTTGCTTACCGGGCAATCTCATGTGAATGTGGCCACTAAATGTTCTTTTTTGAAACGCTCATGCAAAAAGAAAATTTTTGCAAAAACAGGTGAAGCAGACTGTGAAAGCCTGTTCCACCTGGGCCGAGGTTCTCCAAAGACTGGAGAAAACTTTCCCGGTCTATGAAACAGACCTCAGTGTACGCACACAGATTGGGGAGCTCCCTATGCTCCCTGAATTTCCTTCTGCTGCGTGAGTCTCTGAATATGTGTGCGACCTGGAGAATCTTTTCTCACCAATGAACGTGGGTTCCTATGGACCAACAGAGCTCCAACTGTGGCTGGTGAAAAAAATCCTTACACGTACGTGGGACGATTGCCGCACCACCTCAGAGAGGAAGAGTAGGACCCACACGTACGATGACCTTGTGGACCTGCTCATCGAGCTGGCCCTTGAGAGGGAGCATGACTCCAAAATGAAGAAATTCCTCAAGAGACACCTGGGTCGAGGTGGCACCCCTATTCCTGAACGTGGCGAAGGGAAAGGGCCTAAAAATTCCACTAACGCCACCAAGGGTGGTGGTAAAGGGGGGGGTAATCTGCGTGCCATGAATGAGGTTAAACCTGAATCAGGTACAGCCCCACTCTTGTACTGTAAGCCTGTCAATGACAAGGGAGGACCCTGTCATGCACCTGACTGCGACCATCGCAGTGGTTGCGTGTTACAACTGAAAACACAGGAACACACCAAAGATGGGAAAACAGTGACCCATCAGGATCATTTCAGGTGTACCATCACCTGTGGGTACTGTGACAAACAACATCACTACGAGGACGAATGTCAGAAAAAAAAGCGTGAGAGTGACAAACACAAATGGCAGGAGGACGAATGCCAGAAAGCCCAAATACCCTCCAGAACTCCCCACAATGGGGATGAGGGTGGTAAAGGAGGAGGCAAGGGGGGTGGCAAGGGTGGAAACCCCAACCCCCAGAGTCGCTCATCAGCGCCCGCCACTTCTCCCTCTCCTGCCGATGTTGACCCAAGAAACGCCCACCCGGGGATGACGGCTCCCCTGAGGGGTCTAACTCCAAGAAGAGGCGACCCGCTTGGATGGCCAAGTCCCTCATGGCTGCAGGGGTGATGTGAAATTCCCTGCTGAAGAGTTGAGGGGCGGCTCTGGAGAGGAGGACTTGGTTTCCTGGAACGTTGTAAAAATCGTGGATCAATTTCCTCGAGCTGTGCTTGACGTTGGCGCAACACTCTCCATAGTTGCCTGGCGCCTGCTGAAGACTGTCAAGAAAACTAAGACACTGGCCATAAGAGTAGGGGACGGGAGTACCATCAATTCCTATTTGTCTTGGCGACAAAACTGTGACTGAACACTGCAGACTGTTGGACACTGTCGCCTTTGACATCGTCATTGTCACAGACTTCCTACGAAGAAACCCACAGGTAAAAATGTTGTTTCTCCAACGCCCCTATTCTGTACACTGCGACTTTTGCAGTGGGCGCTTCTCCGTACCTTTGGAGCTGTCGGGACGAAAAGAGTCTGGGCTGCGCTATGAAGCAAAGACTAACTATCCTACTGGAAACTACTAAATGGCCCGTCATGTTCTTGAAAATGGACTGGCAGCCCTTCAGGGGTCCCTGGATGAGACCAAGTGGAATTTTTCACGAGCCAACAACAACACATCATGCAGTTGTATTGCTCGAAACATTTGATAACACTTTCCGTCTCTTCTGGATAGCAATGGGCCTAGTGTATGCTTACCCTCCTTTCTCCCTGCTCGCGAAGGTTGTAACCAAAATCGCTTATGAGGGAGGAAGGGTTGTCTGGTGCACCCCTGACTGGGGTTGTTCAGGTGAACACGCTTATTGGCGCCGACTGCTGGATCAAATGACTGTCGGAAGAGTGCAACTTCCTGATGGTCCCATCTATGTGCCTGAGGACTCAGACACAGCTATGCAGGCCCCTGAATGGGCCAGTTTCTTATCCATTGTCGATGGATCCCTCAGCCCTGTAACCTTGTGTGATCTGGATCAGGTCCTACTGAAAGAGGTCACGGCAGAAAATCGTGGCTTGACGCTTTTTGATCTCAAAAAGCGATCTTCTGAGCACCTTTCTGCCACACTTACAGGGTTTGATCCCCTGATGGCGATCTGGAACCTGCTGCTGTAAAGAGGGATGCTGACGACCAACTGTCTGAAATCGCCAGGTCTATCCCTCCTGTTGATCCGAGCTGTGTTGAACTAAAACACAGTGCCTTCCTGGCCCAGTCATTGCTGGAGGAGGTAGACCTAGAGTCAACCTTAGAACCAACTTCCCCTGTTGGGAAACCTGTGCTGCACATGCAGCATACTTGCTGAGGTATTCTCTGCACTATGGGCAGCAATGTCCCCATGAGTGGGATGACTGCTCAGTACCTGCCGAAACGGCTGATTGGCAGAAAAAAAAAGAGCAGGGTAAGAGCAGCCTCGGTGCTGAGGAGGAGTTTCTGCAGAAAATGGAGAGTCTGAACCTTGACCCCCGACTGAAGAAATTGCTCCTGACCTATGAGGAGCTGTTCGGCGCCCTGCTGCCTCCCCTGTCCTGTAAAAAAATTGTCCAGATGGACCTGAAACTAAGACTTGAATTGGAGAAGACGCGAGTGAGACGTCGTCCCTATCCGGCTCCTCAGGAACAGGTTGAAGAAAACCAGCGCGAGATCCAGGAATGTGTTGATGCTGGCCTCCTGGAAGAATATAAGAGAGGGGACTACCCTCATCACTGCGGTTCCTGCTTCCTGGTTGCTAAACCTGAATCAACTGCCCTGCGACTGGTTGTCGACGACGGTGTGGTCATCAAGAAAGCCCAACACCACTCGGGGAGCATTCTCAACATGAAAAACACCCTGGAGCGTATCGCCAAATGCCGGTACAAAACCAAAATAGACAAACGCAGTGGTTCCTGGCAGGTTGACCTAACAGCTGCAGCTTAGGAACTGCTGGCCTTTATAACCCCTAAGGGTCATGTGTTTAAATGGAAGGCCATGCCCTTTCGGGTAACGAAGGAACTGGCAATCTTCCAAGAACCAATGAACAAAACTTTGTACATACTGAGGCGCAGATCTGTAGTACAGCAGTTGATTTCCCGAGAAGCAGAAATGGAGGCCGACATCAATGACGTGAGTTTGGGTACCAATACCCAAGAGGACCACGTCCTTCTCCTCTGGGGGTTTTTCATTGTTTGTTAGGAAAACCATCTCCGAATCAAACTCGAAATATGCGAGTTCATGAGAGAGGAGATGGTTTATTTGGGTTTCGATGTGGGTTAGGGCTGGTGGAAACTAACCGTGTCTAAGATGCAGCCCCTACAGGACATGCAGATTTGTGATGACCCAACAAAGGGTGTACAGGACGTGAGGAGTGTTGTGGGCGCCTGTAACCTCTATAGGCGACACATCCACAATGTTACCTACTCTTCTGCCCCTCTCACCGACCTAATCAAGAAAACTACTCCCTGGAGGTGGACCGCCAGAGAGGAGGAGTGTTTCCAGGAGTTGAAGAACAAAATTGCCTCCTCCAGCTGCCTCGACGTACCCCACACTGAGGGCAAGATAGTCCTGATCACTGATGCTAGTGATGTAGGGGGGGGTTCACCTATATACCAATGGCAAGAGCCCAGCCTAGCCGAACCAACTCATTGCCATTATTGCACCACGAGACTGAACCGTGATGGTTCCCTGAAGCACAACTATTCTTCCAGCGAGTGGCGACTTGTACCACTGGGACACTGGAACTGGAAATGGAACCAGGCACGTTCCAATTACAGCACCTACGACCAGGAGCTCCTCCCCGGTATGCTGGTGCTCTCATCTGAGTCCCGACTATTGGGATTTAAACCTATTGGCTGGCTCCGTGACCAGGAACCGGTGAAGTCCTTTCAGAAAGGCGCACCACCGGAGAAAGCGAAACTAGAACCTGAGCCAGTTCAGGCTGACAGTCCATCCTATCCGTGGCATAAAAAATGAACTGTCTGACTACATATCGCGCAACTACTTCGATGCGCTTATTGGTGGGTGCTCTGAGGCTCTTTCCAAAGAGGCTTTCCAGCGTATGGATGTCCAGCTTGACCTGTCCATGCGGACTGCTGGAATCCTCCAGGGTTGGAGCCTAACTGACTATCAGTCAGAATATAAAGAAGTTCTCCAGACCCTCGGCACTGGTCTCGAACCCCGTGTCATGGACGGGCACCAGTGGTATAAAAACAACCAGTACCTCTTCTACGAGGACCGTTTAGTCGTACCTGAGGCACAACTTGATGGTCGTCTACAGTGGTCTCATCTCAGCTCAGGATACACTGGCGCTAATTGCTCAATGGACTTCCTTCGCGAGTGTTTCTACTGTAGTCTAACCCTGACTGAACTGAGGTCCCGAATGTAGACCATTCTTAATGCTTGTGGCTGTCATGCCAGCAAGCAGAGCGATAGTAGGGATAGGGGACTGATTTCCAGCCTACCCATACCCTATTGTACTAACTCTCTTCTCTACGTGGATTTCATCCACAGCCTACCTCGCTTCGCGGCTATGATAGTTGCCTAGTGGTCACCTGTGGCCTGTCCCGCTCCACTCGTGTGTTCCCTTGCAATACGAAAGTCACAAGTGAGCAGACTGTCAAAATGTTGGTAGACCAATGGTTCGAACCTAAGGAGCACCTAAACAGGGGCACTCTGATGAGGATGTACGCATTCGCAGTGACACAGGATGGTACAAACGAGTGCTGAATGCCCTCAACGTTGAGGTAACCACAGGTGTGCCCAACACCCACACGTCTAATCCTCTTTGCGAGAGACAAAACCGTGTGGTGGAACAGAACCTGAGAATCCTGATGAAAGAGGAACGTACCAAAGATTGGGTATGCCTAGTGCCCTGGGCAGTGCTGACCATGAACTCTCAGAAGAGCTCTTCTACAGGTTTGAGCCCCCGCCAGCTGTTTCATGGAGGACAGCCTGCTTGGTTCTTCAAAACCCCTTTCCCTGAGGACTTCAAGAGCTCCACTGGGGATTGGCTAGAACACAAGCAGTCTATGGCTAACCAGGCTGGGACTTGCCTGTGACATATCCGTGAACGTGAACTGAGCCAACGAAATCGCCTATGACGAACCGACAGCGTTGGAACAGGCTTTCACTGTTGATTGCTTTGATCATATTGTTTCGTTTGTGCCCCTACTTGCTCCTGCTGCTTCCTGATGTAGTTCAGGTTTTCCAAACAAATATGTTTTGATGAAATCAAACAGAAAAAAGTACCCACATCGCAGGCAAAGGATTACAGGATCAAATCGACAGCATGAAGGGCTGCAGTCAATGAATATAGTGTAGCAACAAAGGAAACTCACCATGACTACAGAGTTAAGAAAGGCTAGTTAGAAAATATCCTACAATCCATGGAAAACTGCCCACATGGGCATCCTCTCTCTTATAGTGCCATCTAGAGATGTGCACTCTTTGTTTTGGGTCCCATTGGTGCTGAGGTGGCATAGCTTGTGGCGCTGAGGTCACTGCCATGTCACATGGGATGTTTCTACTTAGCTAGGCTGCTCCGGAATTGAACCCAGAACATCTCAAAAAGAGGTACCACAGCCCCCTAGCTTGCAGACCACTAGGATAGCTAAGCATTCATGAGAAAATATAGAAAAATGTATAGGCTCTAGATCAATGTCAGCGCCTCAGTCTGTCCAACAAATGGTGTATAAGTCCAATCAGTTGGCAGGTCAGGGGTCCACACAACATCCAAAGTTCAATGCTTGGTTTTATAGGTCGAAATGTCTTGTCACCTCTTTTTGGTTTGGCCAATACTAAGATAAAAATGTGTTATGCCTTTAGGCACCTCTATAACAACAAAGGCTAACCTTTTGGCAGGGAGATACATTTTTTCTTACTCCCCCCTTGTGTTGTGGTGGCCACAACTGTCGCATTTTAAAGGAAAAAGGGAATTTTTTTTTGGCCTCCCCATGGCTTCAACATCTTTTTGAACCTTCTTATAACATCCCTAATATGAGAGAGAAGGCGCTGTGTCAGGGCAGTGGCCAGGTTTTGCTTAGTCATAACAGACACCCACAGCTCCTACTTCCCTCATTGGCGTTGCTGGGGCAGCTCTGGCTTTGTAGGGGGTTAGGATGGGCATGCCAATTCATGTGTGCATACAACTCTTCCTCCAAATAGCAAAACAAAGTGCAATACGCAAAGCCCAACGCAGGATACGATCAGGGCACGCTGTTACACGGCCTACTCCACTGTTTGCGCTCCAGGATATGTGCAGAGAAGGGACGAAGGGTTGAGGGACTGACAAACAACAGCAACGATCGACGCAAACACGGAAATCCGTCAAATGACGGCCTAGAATTTGTCTGAGGGCACAAACCTGTCCAGAATCTCTGTGTGCATTAAATGCACACTTTTACGAAATTTTATCTCTTTACAGGAATTTTTGAACTCCCGGATTTACACGCAGAGAAGAGCGGCAAGCCCGAGGGCATCCCAACTTGGCGCCAGAAAAGACAAACAAAATAAGATGATAACAGTATGTCACGCAATATTCAACAAATGACGAAACACACATGAAAATACAAACATAGTTATTCCACCCGTGCTTACAGGAAAATTTAAGAATGACGAATTCGATAATTCAATGGAGATTCGCAGAACAAGGTATAAACATACAGGCTTTGTTTGCTTCGTATGCAGCATGCACATTGCCTGTCCCGTGTTACCGTGAACTCGACGTGTAGCAACGCAAAAACAGAGTAGAGGGACAGATTAGAAGATTGCATGATGATTAGAGGTAGAATGGACTGATTCAAACATACACATCCGTGCATAAACACTATCTTTGCTTGTGTTTCGTTTTCTCCTCCTCTCGGTTTGCTCTCCAGCGGTAGGTAAGGTGAGTAAGCCCAGGAGGGGCCCCCCGTTGGTTGAGTTCGTGATTGAGTGGTATGCATTGTTGAAAAAGGAGAGATTAAAATAGTTGATTGACCGTGTCGTGCATAACCGTGCATGCACATGTTGCATTAAAGTGTAGGCTACGCGTGTTGCGCACGGTATAACCCTTGTTTAGGTTACCCAGGGGCTCCACGCTACGTTCTTGAAGAGAACGGGTGGAGTTCCTTAAGCTTGCTTGCTTGCGACTGGGTATGGGAACAGCTTATTATAGGTCAGCCTAAGAAGCGTATGACATGTTGAGGCTGGCTTGGTTCTCCATCTCTAACCCAGTTCATCTTCCTCTGCTTTGCAGGTGGGGAGGTGAGGGTGAATTGCCGCAGCAGCAGTTGCCTTCAGCAACTTTGGATTTTTCTGCCCACGCTAAAACGGGCGCTGATCACACAATCAACAAACTGTACTTCAGCCAGTAGTGGCGGGGGCAGTCCGACATCCTCGACATACACGCTGTGCACGCAAACAGAGCACTCTTTCCCTCGAAGCCCTGACAGGAAAAAAAAACACGTAGTCGTGTCCCTGCTAGGCCAGAGTTGCTTAAGAACGCCGTGATCTCTTGTCCTTTCACAGGTGGGCCGCTAGGGCCTGAGACATGTTCTTAAACAACACCAAGTAGCGTGTGCGTGTAGGAGTGGTAAGCCTGGGTGAGGGCTTGAGCCTAGAGCTCGCTCATTCTTTCATGGCTGGTGCCACCGTAGTGAGTGTAGGACCTGTAGTGTGTGTGTCACTGTCGCGCCTGTCTCCTGAATTTTTTTTTGGGTTTTGGTGGGCAGTGGCAGTGGTAGTCTAGGCCGTGTAGCAATCAGGTGTTTTGTCGCCTCATCGCTTTCGACCACCCCTCCCCTACAGTAGGCAGGTAGGTAGGAAAACCAATACCCTGGCGTTAGCGCTGGGTATTCCCCAAGAAGGTCTGGTGCCAGCACAGAAAATGGGCACCTAGGGGCGTAGAGACCTGGGGCCTACCCCGTGGCACCGTGTAAAGACAATATGCCGGGTTAAGCAAAGGTGCAGACTTGGGTATAGTTAGGACACCATTTCTGCAGCTTGCTCATAGGTCCCAGGATCAGCACACTCACACACACATAGGCAGGTATAGGAAGGGTTCAGTCCCTAGGTTTCTTCTGAGAGGCAAGCGTTTCGGCGAGCCTCAGCAACTCTCCTAGATTGTTGTGGGACAAGTAGTCTACAAGAACAGAATTCAGGCGTCCCTCAGCAAGCACAAAGGCAGAGAAGGGTTCCCAGGTAGCTTCTTCAACTGCAAATCCTTCCAAGAGGTTGAGCAAAATCCACCCTTGGCAATAGCGCTGTTGGATAACCGAGTTCAACAGGTAGAAGCCTCCCCTAGCCATCTCCTCGGCATTCATGTCGGGGAGTTCTCCGTCAACTTCCATTCGGCTGGCAGCGCCCTGTAGGTCCAAAGCGCCGATCTTCTCATCATTTAGTTCCCCTTCTTTCCCACAGAGGTCCTCTAGGTCATAGTAGCGCTTGAGCTGTTGTGCAGCGCACACCAGGGTACTACCTAGTCAGGGAGAACACCGCACAGTGATGCGGTGACCCTCCACAGACAGGGTCTTGTAGGGTCTAAAGTAGGGGTCATCGCCCGTGGCGCGTGGCCAGGTGGGTGGCCGACTGTGGTGCACCAGCACCCAGTCTCCCTCTTGCTAGGAGGCGGGCACCCGGTCCTTGTTCTTCTTGTTCCCCTGGCGCTCCCTCACTCTCTGGAACATAGCCTTGGCCTTGTCCACCTTGTCTTGCTGCTCCTTCACCCACTAGGCCACAGTGGAGTAGGATTCCTCAGGTTCGGGAGCGTGTAGGAACCACGCCGGGCGTCCCATGAACAGCTCATGGGGCAAAAGGCCAGTTGCCAAAGTCTCTTGGGATTTCATCATGAAGGATATGACGGTGACTAGTCTCACCCAGTCTTTGGTGTGCTCCGTGTTGCACCATATCCTTACGTTCTCTTTGGGAACTCAAATCTGTCGCTCACATAGGGGGTTACTCGTAGAGTATAGGGAATTCCTGTTGACAGCTGGACTTTGACGGACCTCAGGACTCTCTTGTACCAGCCATGGTCGGAGCGTACTGGGAGGTCCTCGTCCGAGTTAATCTGTTTGGGTGCCCCATAGACACAGAACCACTCTTCCAGGAGTATCTTCATGGTCTCCTCGCCGGTGATGTGTTTAGTGCATGACAACACCCTGGTAAACCTGGTCAGTCCCCAGGTTACCACTAAGGCAAGGTCATAGCCCCTGAACTTAGGCATCTCCGTGTAGTCCACGTAGAGAACACTGTTGGCACAGTGGGGGATAGGGAGTGTCCAATATAGACCTCTGTCCCTGATATCCCCAGGTTTACAGGACTGACACGGGCACTTGTCCACAATGGGCTGAAGGGTCTTCCGCAGTTGATCGCCAGTCCACGTAGAGTGGAACCACTGCTTGAACAGCTTCAGGGTACGGTTTGCTCCCACATGACCACTGGACTCATGCGTCCACTTGAGCGGTGCAGCGATACGGTCGCTAGGCAAGAATATCCGGGCTTCATGCCAGAGGTAGGTCTTGTCACGCTTCCACTGGTCCTGGTTGACCAGAGCGGGTTCCAGACGCTTCTCCAGGCGTTTGTATATGTCCTTAAACTCTCCCAGGTACTCCACTTGTTAGAGTCCATCTACAGGTCTGACCATCGTCATGTTGAGGTCCAGGTGTACATCCATACGGCTGGACGCCTCCTTGGCTAGCTCCTCAGACCTGGCACCAATGATGTCGTCAAGGTTATTGCGGCTGATATAGTCCGCACACTCGTTCTTGATGCCCTGCATATGATGTAGTGAGAGCCGTAACTGGCTCAGGTAGGTCCACCAGCGTCTGAGCTTAGCCTACTCTGGTGGGGGTCCCTTCTGGAAGGTGCGGACCGGCAATTGGTCACACAGCCAAACCACTGGGTTAGTCCCCAACAGTGGGGAGTGAGAGGATAGCATTAGCATACCCGCGAGCAGTTCCTGCTCATAGGTAGAGTGGTTACCCCGGGCCTGGTTCCATTTCCAGTTCCAATGACCCAGTGGTACCGGGACCGATTTGTCGTCAGGTTAGCTGGGCTTGACAGTACGGTCTCGGTTTAGTCCGTCAGTACCCCATTGGGAAATGGCCGAGTCAAACTCCTCCTTCTCTAGTGCTTGCTCTGGAGCAACGTTCCACCTCCGCGTACACTGCTGGCGTCAGTCACCAGATAATTTCCTCCTGTTCTCTAGGCACGCCCAAGCACTTCGCGTTAGCCACTTTGTCCTTGAGCTCGTCAAACCCAGCGCCAGGTAGTAGTCTTCTTAATGAGATCCGTCATGGTGGCGTTGGTGTAGGTAAAATTCTTGATGTGGCGGCGGTAGAAGTTGCAAGCCCCAATGAAACGGCCTGCATCATGGAGTCCTCTCTTAGGGTCTTCATGTCGTACCTTAGCATCCATCAGGGGTTTGGCCTTAGAGGCCGCAGGGGTCCACCACCCATAGCGTGTGTCGAACCCCAGGTACTTCATAGTCTCCTGCATGAACTCACACTTCTCCAGCTTGAGTCTGTTGTCGTTCTCCTGGCAGACTGCAAAGAGCTTGCCCAAGAGGATTAGGTGGTCCTCTTGGTTGTTCGTTCCCAGGCATACATTGTCGATGTGTGCTTCCATCTGGGTGCCCCGGGATATGAGTTCTTGCACCACAGGTCTTCGACGAAGGATGGATAGGATCTTGTTCATCAGCTCTTGAAAGACAGCCGGTGCGTTAGCCACGCCAAAGGGCATGACCTTCCACTTGAACAACCTCCCCTGAGGGGTAATGAAGGCTAGGAGCTCCTGGTAAATGGGCGTCAGGTCCACTTGCAAGAATCCGCTCCGCTTGTCCATCTTTGTCTTGTAGCGGCAGGAGGCTATCTTCTCGAGGGTTGACTCCATGATAGGAATGGACCCTGAGTGGTTCAGCGTCTTCTTGCTCAGCTCTCCATAGTCCACCACCAGCCGTTTGGCTGTAAACCCAGGCTTAGCGACCAGGGAACAGGCGCTGCAGTGCTGGGGGTAGTCTCCATCCTTGTACTCCGGGACCAGGCCAGCGTAGATACATTTTTGTATCTGTCGCTCTATCTCAGTGGCCTGCTCTTTAGGAGCCGGGTAGGGTCTCCTTCGTATCTTGTGGCCCATGAACTCGGGCTTCAGCTTGAGGTCCATCTGTACCAGCTTGTCACAGGAGGCTGGAGGGGGTAGTGCTCCGAACACCTCCAGGTAAGTCCTGATCAGCTTTTGTACTCTAGTGTCCAAGAGTTTGATCTTGTCATCCATGTCCTCGTCAGAGTGTGGACTGCTTGTTCCTTGGTGTATAGAAGCAGGGACGTGGTGCTCAACCGGCTCACGGTCCTTGGTCGTATCCTCCAGCCCTTGGTAGGCGCAGAGAAAGTCTCACTCCACAGTCTCAGGTGGTCGGTGACAACATAGGCACACTCGAGGGGGTTCGCATACGCATTCTTCTGAGAGTTCATCCTCCTCTGGGGTCCTCACAGGGGCATCCCATACGCTCTTCATGAGCTTCAGATCCACCTCTCGTTGCTAGGAGGTAATCTTCTGTTCGAGGTCCTCCTTCAGTTGGGAGATATCTCCCATACACCCTTGCTTCAACGGCCATGAGCGGCGGGTAGGCCTAGCGGAGCATAGCTTTTTCGCCACCAATCTCCTCTTCGAGTCTAAGTACTCTCTCAGCCTGGTTCAGGGATCCAGCTCCTCGTCCAGGAGTCCGGCTCAGAGGCACATAGATGGCGTCATCCGGCTGCTGGATGGAGGTGAGCGTCAGCTTGTCCAATAGAGTACGCCAGTAATTGTTTCCTCCATGGGCTCCCCAAGCGGGGAAGCACAGGACCATACGGGAAGGTTCCAGGGCCATCTTGGTCAGGACCTTGCCCAGTTCACAGAATCTTGTGTTCCCGTAGGCCATCCTGAAAGAGGGCTATTAAAATTTATAGCAGCAATTTTTCCCTTTGCTGCAGTAGAGGTCCAGGACATGTTGCTTGTCGCTGGCGAATAGCTCCACGTTCAGGTCTTCCCGGGAGTATCCCAACTCCTTTAGAACTTGGTCCCAGACATCCTCAAGGAGCTGACGGTCCTCAGTTTCGGAGGCCACCATCATGGTTGGGGGCTCCTCCTTGCATACCCTGAAGGTAGCTAGACGTGTACTGAGACTGCTCCAGAGGTACGGATTCCCATCCGTCGCCATGGTCCACTTGGAGGACTTAGGGTGCTTGCAGGGTGAGGGATAGAATCTGGAAGTGCTCGACGAAGAAAACAGTCCCCCGTTCAAAGTCGAAGGCTTCGGTGTCCATCACGTAGAACCGATGGGCAATGCTTCTAGATCCCATAGCAACTTCGACCTCACAGTCCCCACAACTGTGCACCATATGCCCATCTCCCATGCGAATGGCTGCAGTAGGCATGATGTTCTTCAGGTCCCCGCAAGGTAAATTTTTCTTGGCCACAATAGATATAGTGGCTGAAGTATCCAGTCCCCCCAGGTATTCAAGTCGCCAAAGACAGATACGTTTCTGAGAACACCAGGTATGTAGATCCCCCGTAGCATCCCTGTCATAACTCCGCGGGGCAGGTCACTTCAAACCCCTTCTCCTGAAGATTCCGCGCAATGTGCACGAAACGGGAGCGTTTGCGGGCGTTAGACTGGTCCCCATCTTTGTTGGCATGCTTAGTCCCTTGTTCTTGTTGGGCTTGCGTCTGGGAACGGGTCGTAGGGCCCGTGTTTGGTTGCCCACCAGAGGGCTAAGTATTCCTGCCTGGCGTAGTATTGGGGTTTGCATTCTTGTCCTTGTCCAGCTTGCGGTCAGAGGCTCCTTGTCCACCTTTGCCTTGCCACCTTGGTGTTTGCCATTGCCCTTGGACGTGCCTTGGCCACTGTCCTTGTTGGCGTTGCCCTTGCCACTGCCCTTGTCATTGGCGTTCTCGGTCATAAGCATTGTCGAGAGGCGTTGCTTGTGGTAGCACTCGTCCTCGGAGTGCTTCCTCTTACCACAGAACGCAAAGGTGATTGTGCACCTGTAGTGGTCCGGCGGCTTGGCCTTGATGATATTGTTTTGTTTGTGCCCCTGCTTGCTCCTGCTGCTTCTTCATGTAGTTGTGGGTTTTCAAACAAATATGTTTTGATGAAATTAAACAGAAATAAGTACCCACAGTGCAGGCAAAGGACCACAGGATCAAATCCATAACATGAAGGGCTGCAGTCAAAGGTGACAGTGTAGCAAAAAAGAAAACTCGCAATAACTACAGAGTTAAGAAAGGATAGTTAGAAAATATCCTACAATCAATGGAAAGCTGCCCACATGGGCATCCTCTCTTTTATAGTGCCATCTAGAGATGTGCACTCTTTGTTTTGGGTCCCATCGGTGCTGATGTGGCACCGCTTGTGGCGCTGAGGTCACTGCCATGTCACATCGAATGTTCCTACTTAGCTGGGCAGACTGGGAATTGAGCCAAGGACCTCTCAAAAAGGAGTGCCACAGCCCACTAGGGTGCAAACCACTAGCATAGCTAAGCATTCATGAGAAAATGTAGAAAAATGTATAGGCTCCAGATCAATGCCTCAGTCAGTCCAGGAAATGGTGTACAAGTCCAATCAGTTGGGGGGTCAGGGGTCCACACAACATCCAAACTTCAATGCTTGGTTTTATAGGTACAAATGCCTTGTCACCCCTTTCTGATTCGGCCAATACTAGGAGAAAAATGTGTTATGCCTTCAGGCCTCTCTATAACAACTAAAGCTAACCTTCTGTCAGGAAAATATATTTTTTCTTACTACTCGCCAGTTTCAAGGTTGGTGACCTTCTTTGGGTTCACCATTCACGCCTACCCTCCGGGCCCCATAACTGCCTACAGGACCCTTATTTTGGGCCCTATCGTATCATCAGGATAGATGGATCAAGAATCAATGTCAGGTGCAGTCTACGTCTAGGTGGTGAACTGCTTTGTCCGCCTAAGCAGTTGAGGCACTATCACTCCCCTGATGATTTGTCCTGTGATGAGTGGCGCCTCAACGACAGTGAGGTCGAGCGTATGGACCTAGAGAATGCTGCCAGCCCAGTCCAGGCAGACAAACTCAAAGACATGACTGCCGATGACATGGCAGTCGATGGCTACTACGTGGTTGCAGGTATTGCCCGCCACGAGTATAAACAGGGCTGGAAATTCCTAACTCTGTGGGATGGCTTTACGCTATCTGAGGCGACCTGGGAACCCATGT
The DNA here is from genome assembly GCA_964036045.1 of Eutreptiella sp. 'Long Island Sound 2002'. Lineage (NCBI taxonomy): Eukaryota > Euglenozoa > Euglenophyceae > Eutreptiales > Eutreptiaceae > Eutreptiella > Eutreptiella sp. 'Long Island Sound 2002'. Next base: position 110,638,967 of record OZ038378.1, read on the forward strand.
CCGCCTTTATACAGCCAAATGGGAGTATCAACCCCATCTTTCCCTCCTACCTCGTTGACAACAACGAGGGACAGCTACTAACCCGTGCTGAGACTCTATCCCAGCCCAAAAAGAAAACCCAATCTCCTGGTGTCGATCTATTAACTGTTTTCTGACCTTCCGGGTCTTCTAACCTGCCAGGGTCGGTGAGCACTCTTTTGCAGACAGGTCTGCGTAGGTGTGTGAGAGGCGTTGTCACAGTTGCCCCGCATTGCATCGCAGGACAGGGCTGGTGGCCCCCCGTGACAACCGCTCCCTGGCCCAAGGCCATCGGTTTTCCCAAGACCACTGCTTTCGGAGCGCTGCACCTGCCCTGGCTGTGCCGTGCAGTCCCATGCCTATCGGTACCAGTTTGAGCTAGATGGCCGCTTATCAGGTGTGCGGCCACCCAGTGAGTGCGTGCCTTGTTGACCATGTGTTGCATCGGAACTGCCCCGATGTAAATACCTTGGTGAGCCAACGAAGAACGGTGGCTTTCTACTCTAGGGGGGAATGACAAGCAAAGTGTTATAAAGCAATTTGTGTCCACCCTCCTTGGGGACAAGAGTGCCCACAGTCGGGGCCCCTGACTGCTCCGGACCCATGGGGTTCTACCCTTCCTTACAGGGTTACCATACCCCTAAGTGTGCTACAAATGTCTGTATGTGTCTCACTTCAGTCCCTGGCGTGGCTCCGGGAGACCGGGCTTCGCTGACGTTGGACGGAAGGTCCTAATCAGTTACTCTTACCACTCCTATGGCGCCCGGTTTCTGTGCTGGCGCCTATCCTTTGGGGGGAGACGGCAAAAGCCCTACCTACTAGAAGGGGTGGGGTGGCGAAGTGTGCTAAGGGCATGCAAAACGATAATTTTCCTACAGCACAAAAGCTAATGCACTCCCCTGCCAACGAGGAGAAGCACCCGGGACTACACTACACTCACTAACGCCAGCACGGGGTGGGCACAGCCGCACTCAGTTCCTGCCAGGCTTGCTGACCCTAACCCCTACACACGCTACTGGGTGACCAAGGGGTCATGGTCCCTGTTGGCCCTACTGTGAAATTACAAGAGAACACAGCGCGGCTAGGCAACTGTGGCCTGCCAGGGACGCCCTCGGGCGTTTCCCTGACAGGGCTTGGAGGGAAGGAGTGCCGTGTGCACAGCGTGTAGTAAGGGTTGTCAATGAAGACGTCGTTCTCTGACCATACTTGTTTGTGTGAGCTGCGCCCTTTTTAGCTTGAACAAAAATGTCCAGAGTCGCCGAAGGCAACTGCAGCTGCACAAATGACCCTGACCTTGCCCACCTGTAAACAGAAATGGATGGGACCTGGTTAGCGGCTGAGGAACCAAGCCAGCCCCCACATATTATACGCTTCTCAGGCTGAGCTATAATACGCTGTCGTCTAACTACACCGCAAGCAAGCAAGCTTGAGGACTCCGCCCGTTCTCTTATGGAACGTAGGGCGGAGCCCTGAGTAGCCTAAACAAGGATCATACGGCGTGAACAGCGCGTGACCTCCATCCCTCTATTGCATTGTGTGTATGCAGGCAAGAGAGACGATTCACAGCCATTGATCTTCCTAATTTAACCCACAACAACCAAGCAGCGCGTAACTCAACCAGGGGATGAGCTCCTCCTGGAGCTTACCTACATTACTCACTACGCACTGTGAGAATGTTGAAGGGGACACGAACACAAGGACAACCTCAAGCTTTTAAACAACCCTACGGCGAGTTTTAAACAACCCCACGGCAAGTTATAAATGACCCCAATCAATTAATGCATTGTGTGTCATGCATGCCCTTCTAACCTTGTTTCCTGTAGAGGAAGGAATCGAATGGCGAGAAACTGCACATTGCAAAACAAGCCTAAGCGTTTTCAGCAACCCTATTTTAGCGCTACAGCAACACGAGCACGAGCAAGCCCTTCCCTTTCTGACCTGTTAAGTGAAGAGAAGGGTGTAATGCGACACAAGGAAAGCACCACAACGTGTGAATGCCTAGATTAGGCACATGCATTGCGAGCACAGCGCCTACACTAACCCTACGTGCGCGCTGCTTGCTCCATTTGTGTCACATACCCTACATTTTTGTTTTGACCTGTGGAGAGCGAAGGAGATGAACGCCCCAACCCCCAGCGAACAGAACGGTGACAACCCTATCGTTTTAACGAAACAACCACCACGAACGCAATGCATGCGTGTGACACTAACATGGCTGAGAGCTGGGCTGTCAGACTGCTCTGTTGTGTTGTGTTCTGTTCCATACCTTTTCCTAAAGTATATTAACTTTTTGATGCAACTGTGCAAAAAATGTCTTTTAAAAACCCTGAAAACAACGGCTCATACCTTCTTTCTCAGGAGCCGTTTACGCTTGCGCAGCTTTTTTTGGGAGTGCGCTCCTGTTGCGCTTGTCTTCAACTTTATGTTTCAGTCGGGAAATGACGATTTCTAACGTCGTTTCGTCAATTTTTAGTGATTTGACTTCTCCAATCGCCACCTCTTTCGCAAAGCCACATGATTCACTCCCTGCTCGTTCGATCTTCCATTTTTTCAGCTCCCCATCGAAGAAACATCATTCACGGTACATTACCGTTTTTTTCCAAGGGTACCTACAGTGTGACAGGCTTCTATGAATTGATAGGAATGTCCTTGGCTGGTTCAATGCATTTTCTGACGTAATTTTGGGGAAATTCGAGCCTTTTTCCTTGGTCCTACTAGGTTGATCAACTAGTACTCCCGGGGGGAGTAAGACCATGTCACTGCCATGTGTTTCTCGAAGGACTTGACACAAGCCAAGCCCCCCCGAAAACCGTTTTGTTGATGCTGATGTTAACTTAATCATTTTTGTCTTTCTTTTAAAGCCTAAAGTACATTTTCTCAGAATAACTAGGGTTATAACCCTAGCCCCCCATGAGGTTCACCCCTAGCACTCAACTGAGCGGAGGTATCCTCCTTACCGGGGGTTTTACCAAAATAAAGTAGGCACTTCATGCCTAAGGCGTTGTAGGCTAAGCCTAGTTGGCCCCAACCTCAAGATCCCTATACCCAATTGATACTACCACTTATTGTTTCTGAATTCAGTTGCTTGGCCAAGTCATATTCTGTGTCTGGCGTAACTCCTTTGCCCCACATTCCTAACCAACTCTATTTCATTCAAAAAAGTGCAAATTAAGTGCTTGATGCTAGCTTTGAGTCCAGAGACATGCCAGGTTTCTTATAAAAATCATTTGTTTCATTCAATGGTGATTGAATCTTTGTACTCAAGCCTACTTTGTCTACCTGCAGCCCTTCTGTGATACACTGGATCCCAAAACTATTCATCGATTTGATCCGCATCCTGTTCTTGCTCTACTTGCGGCTTTGGTTCTGGCTTTGGCACTCTTTGTGTACTTCGCTGTTTACGGTGCTTTGAAGTGGGGCCGTAGGCCTGTGGTTCTGTTTTCCAGGCTGCAAAAGAGTTGGTATGGTAGATTTGGCCCTTGCTCGGCAACCACACACCGCCGAAGGCCCAAGTCTTCTCCCGTTTCGGTCCTGCCTTGCAACCCCTCACATTAACGTCATCACGGCATGCTCCCGCCTGATTCGTTTGTGGGTTTCAGGCAGGACCTATGTTCATGATGACTTTTATAAACCATTTTATATCAATCTGTTTTCCCCATGACGCCGTGGTCTCAGTGGTAAAGCCCCGCAACCTTTGTTCGTGCCTACTCTCATGCGCATGTGCATCGTGAATGTACCAGCGCGCTCGCAGTATTGCCTATTCTGTCACACGTTTTCAATTTGATATGGTCTGCTGTGTACTTTCGTCACATATGTGTGCATGTTTTATCTTCAGAATTGGAATGTCTTATACGGGGTAGATCAGCGTGCAGGATGTGAGATCCGCCCTGTGACTCGTGCACGTTGTCATGGCGGGGCGCCCGACGACATTCTGATTGCTACATTACTAATGGTCCGAATAGCTGCTCCGTTATTGTCTCACTGCTGCCTACCTTGCAAATTCACAATGTGGACCTCTTGGGATCAGAATCATCAATTTTGCCGTCTGTATTTTTCGCTACTGAAGCAATCAACCATGTGGCTGGAAAACGCAGTGGGAGTATCATCTTTTCAATATAGAAGATCAACAACACTTTCTCCTGTTTCATTTTTTCAACACCAGAACCTGCAGGATTTCATCAAAACTATTAGGGCACCAATCAAGGACATCTTTCTATCTTTTGGGCCCATTTGGAATACATGTGGGGCAAAAATGGCCAAAAAAGTTCCAATAGCGTTGAGAGAAAGGATGTTTTACATACTTGATGCCACAGCTCGAATGTCACGGAGTTCAACATGCTTACACAAAAACGATTTTCAAAAGGTATTGCATGGTTGTAACACACTTCGGTCTATCCTATAAAGGGACAAGTTAGAGATGCCTGGGGGGTAAAAATCGTTTGCAAATATTTTGAGCCATAACGTATGTCACAACGGTATGCCAATTGCTGTGGAGATGAACTGTTCCCACAGTGATTGCAAATAACAATCACTTTGTCATGAGAATGTGTGCCTTGTTGGCACGTACACAGCACTGACAAAGAAAGGCAAATTGTAATGTCAAAAATGAAACCATATGAAACTCTATGAAATGAAATTCTAAACGTGTTCGTGTTCGTTCAACAAATTTGTTCGCTCAAACGATCAAAATCAAACTCAATTCGCGTTTCGTGCTTCTTGCCTCTCAAATCGTTCGTTCGCAGCCCTGGTCTGTAGGCACTGGCGGAGGGTTTCGGAGGTGTAGGGGCTGCGGAGGCCCTGAACCGCGTCCCGGAGGAGCGTTTTCCATGCTCTCCATGCATGGCGGCCTCCGATAGGGTGTCGTCAGGGTTGAGAGGAAGCAGGCGAGGATTTCATCGAGGGTGTGGATGCGGTGGAGCCCCTCTTGCCTACCAGCCCCCCCTGCCCATCTCACCCAGCGGAGGATCTCCCACAGGGCGGGGGCGAAACCACCAAGCGAGGTCGGTGGGGGGCATGGGGGAGGGCTCTGAGCTTGGAGTCCTGGAGCCGTGTTGGCGGGAACTGCGGGCCGGGGACGCGTGTCGGTGGCGTAGGGGGGCGTGGTGCCGTCCGCAGGGGGAGGGGGATGCGGACATGGGGCTGCGGTGGCCTGCGTGGTGACGTCAGAGGGAGCAGGGGTGGCAGGAGCGGGGCCCTGGGGAGTTATGGCCGTGCCTCAGTGAGCGGGAGTGGCGAGAGTGGGGCCTCCGGGCGGGGGAGGCGTGGTGGGGTCCTGGGGCGCGGCAGAGCCGGGGGGGGGAGTGTCTTGCGGGGGGGGGGGCGCTGTTTGTCGGAGCGCTCTCCTCCGTGGAGCGATCCGGGCCACACAGGGTGCGTAGGGGGTGCCACAGAGGCGTCTTGCGGTGCTGCCGGGTATTGGGGGGGAGGTGGAAAGCCCCTCGCCCTCCGTGGATCCGCCGTTTAGGGGGGTTGCGCCGTGTGAGGTGGGTGCGGTGGCGGGAATGGCAAGCGGTACGGTTCCAGTGGTGGTTGAGGGAGGTGTCCTGGGTGGCGGTGGCCTTCGGGGGGCTGGCCTTGGCGTGGGCGGTTACGGTTCCTGGTAACCATAACCTGAACTCCAATCTTGAGTTAGGGGGGCAGGGGTGTTTCTGGTGCTGCTACTGTCGCCCCTTTCGTGACTCTTGGGGCTGTGTGTGGTGGTGTTGGTGGTGTTGGTGGAGCTGCTAGTGTTTGTTGTTTGGGTGGTGTTTGCGTTTGGGCTCTGGATTCGGTTTGGGGTCGGGCTTGGGTTTGCAGACCGGTTCGAGGTTGAAGACGACCTCATCCAAGAAGTGTTGGGGGTCCAGTCCCGGGCGAGAAGGTTTCCAGGTTTGCTTTCGGGGTGCTGGTGTCATCTGCGTGGCGGTCTGGGGGCCTCCGGCAGCCTGCTTTGTGGCTGCAGCCTTGGCTTTGGACGTGGCCTTGTGGATAAGGTGGGCGGTGAGGGGCAACAGGGAGGTGGAGGACGATGATGATGATGAGGAGGCGGAGGAAGTGGTGGTCTCGGGGGATGCGGGCTGTGCCGATATGCGGGCGGGGGCAGCTGTGCAGGCTGCCTCGGCTTCAGCTGCTGCCACCTTGGGGAGGATGGAAGCCATCTCCTCAGGTTGTGGGTTGGGGGCGGCCGGCTGCAAGGGCCCAGCTGCGATCCAGCGGAAAGGTCCGCAGTGGTGTGTGGTGCAGGCCTGGGGCTGCGGTCTTCAGCGTCTGAGTTCGGCTGGGCTGAGTAAGAAAAAGTGCTTTACCAATGCTTTAGGGTATACTTTAGTTGTATTACGAATGCTCTAAGCACTCTTGCACTTTCATCTTATTTTTGGTCTAACCAAAATGGGTGATAACACATTTTGACCTATGGAACCAGACACTTAATCAGGATGTGGTGTGAACCCCTTTTCCCCCACCTTATATGCACTAAAGCATCCTTTCCTGGGTGACTGAGGCACTGATATACTGAAGGCAGAGCCTATGAATTTATCTCAGATGTTTCATGAATTCTTAGCTATCCTAGTGGTATGCACCCTAGGGGGCTGGGGCACCTCTTTTTGGGAGGTCCTTGGTTCAATACCCAGTCAGCCTAGCTAAGTAGGAATATCCCATGTGACATGGCAGTGACCTCAGCGCCACAAGCCATGCCACCTCAGCACCTATGGGATCAAAAAACAAAGAGTGCAGATCTCAAGATGGCACTATGGAACAGTGAGAGCCCATGGGGCAGTTTTTCAATCAGTTTTTCTCAAACATGTAAAATATTCTATCCTGAGATGCAATGTATGTTAATTGCTGTGGTCTATTGTTGATAGGTGTCTTTATCTAACTCTTTGTGACTGCAGCCCTTCATGCTTTGATCCTGTTTATCTTCTACTTGCTTATCTCTGGCTTTGGTTATCCTGGATTGGTTGCATTTCAACAATAGAGCATTTTCCTCATCAACAACAAGCAGCAGGAACCCTACGCCAGCAGCAAGCAGCAGGAGAGGCACAGCAAAAACACAGTGCTGAAAACACTAAAAAGCTTTTTGGTAGCAAGAGGCAAACAGTCTCTGCGTACAGGCAGCAACCCCGTGCCGTCCATCCAGTATGCCGAGTACTGTCATAAGCAAGAAGGGCGAAAATGGACACAAAGAAGGAGGACACGACGTGAGGACGGCGCCTGAGGCACCAACAATGCCAGCACCTGGTGAACCCGGACCTGGACCTAGCGCTGTACCTTCGGTGCCCTTACCCGGGCCAGTGGACGTGGTTGATGACTAGCTGGAGGGACCTCAGTCGGCCTTCCGGGCCCTCTCAGGCGAGGTGGTGGACACCAACCCTGTGAAAAGAAAGAGGGAGAGAGAGCAGGATCCAGGAGAAAGCATGAGTAACGAAAGGAGTAGACCATGAGCACGACCCGACGAGTGAGTCAACCTTTGAGGGCGCACCAAGTGCCTCTGGCCTCCACGCATCACCGTCTCCTACAACCACCACACTCCGAACCCCAGACCCAGCCGCTGCAACATCCACACCCATAACCACCCCGCCTATGGCTGAGGGTACAGGCTTACAGGCTGTCATGAGAATGTGTGCCTTGTTGGCACGTACACAGCACTGACTAAGAAAGGCAAATTGTAATGTCAAAAATGAAACCGTATGAAACTCTATGAAATGAAATTCTAAACGAGTGCGTGTTCGTTCAACAAATTTGTTCGCTCAAACGATGAAAATCAAACTCAATTCGCGTTTCGTGCTCCTTGCCTCTCAAATTGTTCGTTCGCAGCCCTGGTCCGTAGGCACCGGCGGAGGGTTTCGCGAGTGTAGGGGCTGCGGAGGCCCTGAACCGCGTCCCGGAGGAGCTTTTTCCATGCTCTCCATGCATGGCGGCCTCCGATACGGTGTCGTCGGGGTTGAGAGGAAGCGGGCGAGGATTTCATCGAGGGTGTGGAGGCGGTGGAGCCCCTCTTGCCTACCACCTCCCCCTGCCCATCTCACCCAGCGGAGGATCTCCCACAGGGCAGGGGCGAAACCACCAAGCGAGGTTGGTGGGAGGCATGGGGGAGGGCTCTGAGCTTGGAGTCCTTGAGCCGTGTTGGCGGGAACTGCGGGCCGGGGACGCGTGTCGGTGGCGTAGGGGGGCGTGGTGCCGTCCGCAGGGGGAGGGGGATGCGGACATGGGGCGGCGGTGGCCTGCGTGGTGGCGTCTGAGGGAGCAGGAGTGGCAGAAGCGGGGCCCTGGGGAGTTATGGCGGTGCCTCAGTGAGCGGGAGTGGCGAGAGTGGGGCCTCCGGGCGGGGGAGGCGTGGTGGCGTCCTGGGGCGCGGCAGAGCCGGGGGGGGGAATGTCTTGCGGGGGGGGGGGGGGGGCGATTGTGGGAGCGCTCTCCTCCGTGGAGGGATCCGGGCCACACGGGGTGCGTGGGGGGTGCCACACAGGCGTCTTGCGGTGCTGCCGGGTATGGGGGGGGAGGTGGAAAGCCCCTCGCCCTCCGTGGATCTGCCGTTTAGGGGGGTTGCGCCGTGTGAGGTGGGTGCTGTGGCGGGAATGGCAAGTGGTACGGGTCCAGTGGTGGTTGAGGGAGGTGTCCCGGGTGGCGGTGGCCTTCGGGGGGCTGGCCTTGGCGTGGGCGGTTACGGTTCCTGGTAACCATAACCCGAACTCTAACCTGGAGTTAGGGGGGCAGGGGTGTTTCTGGTGCTGCTACTGTCGCCCCTCTCGTGACTCTTGGGGCTGTGTGTGGTGGTGTTGGTGGTGTTGGTGGAGGTGCTGGTGTTTGTTGTTGGGGTGGTGTTTGCGTTTGGGCTCTGGATTCGGTTTGGGGTCGGGCTTGGGTTTGCAGACCGGTTCGAGGTTCAAGACGACCTCATCCAAGAAGTGTTGGGGGTCCAGTCCCGGGCGGGAAGGTTTCCAGGCTTGCTTCCGGGGTGCTGGTGTCGTCTGCGTGGCGGTCTGGGGGCCTCCGACAGCCTGCTTTGTGGCTGCAGCCTTGGCTTTGGACGTGGCCTTGTGGATGAGGTGGGCGGTGAGGGGCAACCAGGAGGTGGAGGACGATGATGATGATGAGGAGGCGGAGGAAGTGGTGGTCTTGGGGGATGCGGGCTGTGCCGATATGCGGGCGGGGGCAGCTGTGCAGGCTGCCTCGGCTCCAGCTGCTGCCACCTTGGGGAGGATGGAGGCCATCTCTTCAGGTTGTGGGTTGGCAGCGGCCGGCTGCAAGGGCTCGGCTGCGATCCAGCGGAATGGTCCGCAGCGGTGTGTGGGGCAGGCCTGGGGCTGCGGTCTTCAGCGTCTGAGTTCGGCTGTGCTGAGTAAGAAAAAGTCCTTTTCCAATGCTTTAGGGTATACTTTAGTTGTATTATGTATGCTCTAAGCACTCTTGCACTTTTTTCTCATTTTTGGTCTAACAAAAATGGGTGATAACACATTTTGACCTATGGAGCCAAACACTAAATCAAGATGTGATGTGGACCCCTTAATCCCCATGTTATATGCACTAAAGCATCCTTTCCTGGGTGACTGAGGCACTGATATACTGAAGGCAGAGCCTATGAATTTATCTCCGATTTTTCATGAATTCTTAGCTATCCTAGTGGTATGCACCCTAGGGGGCTGGGGCACCTCTTTTTGGGAGGTCCTTGGTTCAATACCCAGTCAGCCTAGCTAAGTAGGAATATCCCATGTGACATGGCAGTGACCTCAGCGCCACAAGCCATGCCACCTCAGCACCTATGGGATCAAAGACCAAAGAGTGCAGGTCTCAAGATGGCACTATGGAACAGTGAGAGCCCATGGGGCAGTTTTTCAATCAGTTTTTCTCAAACATGTAAAATATTCTATCCGGAGTTGCAATGTATGTTAATTGCTGTGGTCTATTGTTGATAGGTGTCTTTATCTAACTCTTTGTGACTGCAGCTCTTCATGCTTTGATCCTGTTTATCTTCTACTTGCTTATCTCTGCCTTGGGTTATCCTGGATTGGTTGCATTTCAACAATAGAGCATTCTCCTCATCAACAACAAGCAGCAGGAACCCTACACCAGCAGCAAGCAGCAGGAGAGGCACAGCAAAAATACAGTGCTGAAAACACTAAAAACCTTTTGGTAGCAAGAGGCAAACAGTCTCTGCGTACAGGCAGCAACCCCGTGCCGTACATCCGGTTTGCCGAGTACTGTCATAAGCAGGAAGGGCGTAAATGGACACAAAGAAGGAGCACACGACGTGAGGACGGCGCCTGAGGCACCAACAATGCCAGCACCTGGTGAACCCGGACCTCGACCTAGCGCTGTACCTTCGGTGCCCTTACCCGGGCCAGTGGACGTGGTTGATGACTAGCTGGAGGGACTTCAGTCGGCCTTCCGGGCCCTCTCAGGCGAGGTGGTGGACACCAACCCTGTGAAGAGAAAGAGGGAGAGAGAGCAGGATCCAGGAGAAAGCATGAGTAACGAAAGGAGTAGACCATGAGCACGACCCGACGAGTGAGTCGACCTTTGAGGGCGCACCAAGCGCCTCTGGCCTCCACGCATCACAATCTCCTACAACCACCACACTCCGAACTCCAGACCCAGCCGCTGCAACATCCACACCCATAACCAACCCGCCTATGGTTGAGGGTACAGGCGTTACTGGTATGCCTACCTACCCTGCCAATGGTGTGGACCCATTTACCACTAGGTCTCCAGAGGCAACTACCGCCGGTGAGCCAGTGGCCTCCAGTTCTGCGCCCCGCTGGTACGCGGCAGACTATCAGCATCCTCCACGTGCTACAGGAGCCTATGTGGATTTTCCCCGGTATGCAACCCTGAGTGCGCTGGGAAGAGGCCCTGAGTCATGCAGGAGCAGGAGTAGAGGATCAGGGAGATCCTCCAACAGGTCCCTGACGCGGTCAGAGATCAACGAGGCGCTCCGAGGAGCCACCCCCAAAATTTTTGGTGATCTCACTCAAGAGATTCGGGCTAAACTGGAGCCCCTGATTCCACACCAAGCGGGAGCCTTAGGAGCCGACTCCTGCTGTGATACCGAGAAGTTTCTTCATACCAAGAACGGCCAAGCCTCCCTACAGCTACGTGGGGAATTCCACGAGAACCAAACTGGACAGGGTGGGGCTGACAGCCCTAAGGGCAATGGTTGACGTGGAGCCCTATGGCTCTAGTGACCTAGGCGGAGACCCCTCTGATGATGAGGCGCCGTCCATGACTTCTGCTTTGCCCTCGGAGGACGACGACCCTGAGGACCCCAAGAACCCGAGTGGGCGGAAGAAGAAGAAGAAGAGGAAGACCAGGCGCCCTGAGGGACGCAGGTCTCAGGAGGCTAAGGCCATTGCCACCTCCAGGATCGCCGTGAACTTGCCTGAGTTCACAGGCAAGGATCTCAGCGAGTTCGCTGAGAATGTTGGCCGGTTCCTTCCGAATGACCAGCCAAACCCATGCTAGCGGGCGAATCAAGTGTGATCTGCTCCTGCAGTGCTGCAGGACCAAGTACGTGGAGAAGCAGGTCAAGCAGATCGTGACTAAGTCCGCCACCTTCGCGGACGTGCTGGTTGCCTTGGAGAGGCAGTACCCTACCTACGAAGCCGACCTCTCCATCAGGGCCGAGATCCAGAACCTGGCTGTGCTGCCCAACAACGCCAAACCTGCCAGGGTCTCTGAGCTACTAGCTGACCTGGATCACTGGGCTGGACAATTGACGCCCGGTTCCTACAGCACTAACCACCCTCTTTTCTGGTTGGCCGCTAAGCTCCCTCGGGAGCTGTGGGACGAGTGCCGGTCAACAACAGAGCGCAAGGCTAGAGCCCTCAAGTACGAGCATTTTGTCTGTCATACTCCGTGAGCTGGCGCTGGAGAAGGAAAGCGACCAGCACCTGACGGCCTACCGTCCTGGAGGAGGAGGCTCTGCAAGCCATGGCAAAGGGTACCAAGGACCCAGACCTGGACAAGGGACTACCCCCAAGCACGCCCGTATCATGGACAATGTCAAGGAGCTCCTCTGGTGTGACGCCAGCGACGAGCATGGCCACCTGCAGGACGCCCCTGACTGCGAGCCGCGAGACCGCTTCGTAGTCCAAGGGAAAAGTCAGGAGACCAACACCGGCGCCAAGGCTAAGATGCCGGATCACTACAGGTGTACTATGGCCTGTGCCTTCCGTGGGAAGAGGAAGCACTACGAGGATGAGCACTCGAAAAGGACGTGGAGAAGGACAAGACAAGAGGCAAGGTGGACGAGGAGGAGGCACTAACCGCCAGCCAGACAAGAACAACAAGAACCCGGACAAGAACGGTGGCAACCCCAACCCTAATCCAAGGGGGAACTCCGAGCCCTCTGGAGGGCAGTCTGGTCCTACCACACGCTCGCAAACTCAGGTCCAGCGAGAACAAGGGGCCAAGCGTGAGCATAAAGGTGGTGATGCCGGCAACGGTAAGAAGAGAAGCCGTTTCATGAGGACGGCCCGCAAATGGCGCAACAAGGGGCTCGAGGTGACCTGTCCCGCGGAGTTCTGACAGGGACGCTCCGGTGGAGCCCTGGACCTGGTGTTTTCAGTACGTATCCGACTAGGGGGACGTGAATACCTGGGGGTATTGGATACTGGAGCCACCATATCTATAGTGGCAAAGAAAACTTTACCTTGTGGGAGCCTGAAGAACACCATGACCACCGCAGCTAAAGGAATGGGGGATGGACATGTGGTGCACAGCTGCGGGGACTGTGAAGTGGAGGTACCAATGGGCTCCCGAACTATCGTCCATCAGTTCTATGTGATGGACACTGAGGCCTTCGACTTTGTATTTGGGACTGACTTCTTCGTTCAGCACTCCCAAATACAATCCCTGACGCTGCAAGCGCCCTACCTGCTCTACGTGGACCACGGCAATTGCAGGGAGTCCGTGCCACTGGAGCAGTCTGAGCACACCTCAAGCTACCTGAGCATATCAAAGGAGGAGCCCTCGAACATGATGGCGGCCTCCAAAACTGGCGTCCGCGGGCGAAAACAGTGCGCGTGGGCTGCATTCAGGCGTCAGAAGGGTTGGGCTTAGGGTTACGGGGCTGGGTACGGTTGGCATGTGCGGGTGAAGGGGTTGGTTGGGTGTACCATGGGGCGTGGGGCTCTTGGTGGCAGATGTGCGTGGGCTGCCGGATGTGGAGGGCAACGAGGCTCACATGGCGGGGGCGTCTCTGGCGGGCTTGTGTGGGCATTCTGGCGGGGGGCGGAGGCCCGGTGTGTCGGTGTTCATGTCTGCTTGCAGTGGTGTGCATGTGTGATCTCTTGTAGGTCTGACGGTTTGGGACAGGAGTTTACTGTCCATCGCGGCAGCGGCGAGGACTTCGCAGATGCATGTGCATATTTGGTGCATTTCTTGGTCGCTTGTGAGAAGAGGGTACTTCAGGGCTGGGCTGAGGCCCATGCACCGGAGGACTCTGTGGACGGCGTGGTACCCGCAGGTGAGGGGTTGTTGTGGCCTGGGGGGGGTCCTTTTGTTGGTCGGGGCCTGCTTTGAGTTGTTTGTGGGTGGTGAAGATGGCTCAGATTCACTGTGCGGCCGCCGTGGATGGCCAGCGCCCCTTTGGTTCACTGGGACAGGCAGGGTATAGCAAGTCCCAGGTGGTAGCCCGCCCGAGCAGAGGTGATTTGTGCTAGGGCCAGGCTGGGGCTTGGTCCCCCGGTTGGAGGAGACCCCTGGGGACCCTGTGTGAGGTTGTCGGTTCGCCCATCGCCCAAGGGGGTGTGGTCCCTGGGGCAAGCATGGTGGTTGTCCCCCTGAAGACCCATGCGCCATGTTGTTGTGGGTCGGGGGTTGCAGCGGCCGACACTACGTAATAGTGCCCGCGTTCGAGGACTGTGCACCAGACCACCGGCGGGGGCGGGCTGCTGTCTGTTGCTCGGGGGGGGTCGTCGTCGGGGTTGTGGAGACCGGTGGCGCCGAGCGCGCTGTCGCGGTGGAATGCGGTGGCATGTTCCCACTGTTCTGGGCGGTTCGGGTTTGCCCGGTGGTGCTTTCTGCCGGGGCCTGTCGAAGGCACGTGTTTCCCTTGTGGGTGATGTGGGTGTCGTGTGTTAGGTCCTGGCCCCCCTCGATGGAGGCAATCCAGATGTGCTGGTCTTGGGTGTGCTGGCCTGCCTTCAAGAGGGTGACGTCCATGATGACCTCTCCCTGGGTTGGCCAGGTACCGGAGGGCCTTGAAGGTGAGCTTGGTCCAGCTGTCTTGTAGGCAGTACCAGCCAAGGGGCGTGTCCAGGGCCCTGCCTTGGAGGGCGCTTGGAGGAGGTGGGGATCTCTGATGGTAGTCGGCGTAATGGGGGGCTGCTCTGGTTCCGGGGGGTCTGGCGGCGAGGGCTGTCGAGGTCCGGCATGTGTTGGGTGGTGTCGTGGGAGAGAGGCGGGTGGTCTCTTGGTGTCACTGGTGCCTGTGGTGCGGGGGTGCTGTTGCCTGCGTTCTTCTGGGGCGCGCTGATGGCGTCTTGGAGGCCTGTGGACGGAGATCGGCGGCATCTGTGGGGTGTTGGGTAGGTTAGGGCACATCTGGAGCATGTACGGCATGGTAATGGATGAGACGCAGCATGTGTTCCCTGGCGATGGGGTCGTCGAGGAGGCGTTTGCGGTGTGCCACTTGGGCCGCTGCCCTGTGGACTGCCTGTAGTTGGAAGTGTACCGCCACCTTCATTGGGTCTTCTGCGTGTTGGGTGAGGTGACGTTGCAGCGCTCGTGTCACCGCCCTTCTCATGGTGGCCTCCTTGATCAAGGGGCCCCTGAAGATATGGTTGACGTCCTGGTGTGCGTGGCTGTGCGTCCGCCAGCCTTTGTGTTGCTGTAGGATTTCCGCTAGCAACCAGCCCACCAGTGTGTCCCTGCCCGCATGGAGGGGGCATGTCTTGAAGTGCTCCCAGTCTTCCGGGGTGGTGTGGTTGCATGGGCAGCGGGTGTGTTCCTCTGGGATGTGGATGTGCTACTGGGCGAGCCGTCAGGTGACTCCGGTGAGGAGTGGTAGTTGATCTCTGAGGAGCTGGATGCGCCACTTTTGCCGGCGGGCTGGGACGGACCCTAGGCGGAGCTCTGACGGGTGGAGGGGGACTTTCAGTGCCTATTTGAGCTCTTGGACGTGTGCTCTGCTGTCCGCGTCGCCGAGTAACCGGGCGAGGTGTTCGTTGGGGATAGGGTAGTGGTAGGCTATGTTGTGTGAAGTATAGGGTGCATCTTCTGTCACCCAGTCTGGCGTCTAATGGGGTTCTGGCTTGGGAATAAGGTGCTGGAGGTGTGTCTGGTCGCCGTCCAGGTCTCGCGCCTGGAGGGCCGGCAGGTGCGTTGGTGTACTGCCTGGATGTCGACCTTACCGTTCCTGTACTGGTGCCTGTGGGACTCCTGCTTCATGATGTGGAGTTGGACGTACGGGGGGAGCCTGCGGAGGGCTTTACAGAGCATCAGCGCTTGGCTGCCGAGGCTCGTTGCAGTGGCCGTGTCGAGCGGCTGTCCTGCTATGCAGAGGAGTAGGTGGGGGTGACAGTGGCGTCCACCATGAACCAAACTCGGCCGAGGTGTTGGAGGTAGGCGGGCAGGGTAGCCGCAAGTCTGGTGATGGCGTCTGCCATGGCCCCCAGTTCTCGGATTTACCCGAATAGGTGAGGAGGAAAGAAGAGATGGCGAAGCAATAGCACTACACAAGACACATATATGGGCCAACTCCTTAAAACCGGTTTGTTTTCTCTGTTTTCTGCTCTTTTGGTGCCCTTTGCTACCTTTCATTGAAACGGGCACCCTCAAAATATACACAAAAATGGTATTATACATGACTAATGAATTTCTGACCTCAAATACCCCCCCACGGGGTTTGAACCCACACTCTACCAACCTTAGAGTTGTGTTTTTCCTCTAAGCTACGACCTGTCGTCGACGATCTCAGAGAAAACCGTAGTATAATAAGAAATTTGGAGAATCAGTACTCCTTACATGCTCCAACCACTATTAACCTCCCATGCTCCTAAAACCGTGGCAACCGACGACCCAAGTGTCAACTGCTTTTCACGGTGAGCGAAGAACTTAAGGGAGGGACAGGGTGGGCATATATGTGTCTTGTGTAGTGCTATTGCTTCGCCATCTCTTCTTTCCTCCTCACCTATTCGGGTAAATCCGAGCTGGCTCAGCTAGCACTACACAATCCCCATATATGGGCAACAGAACGGAAGAACTGAGCTCCCGTGAACTGAACCCTTATATAAGAATTAATTAATCGCCAGGCGCGAAGCGCGCGCCGCTTCTCCAGTCGCAAGATCAGGAGGGACCAGAACTTGCGTGATGCGCAACAGAGCTCTGGTCCTGTCGTAAAACTTCCTGAATGTATCGTAACAGGACCAATCACCCAATGCTGCTACCACATGCGGATCCACGCCAAGATAGATTAGTGCAGTTGCTGCTGCTCCTCGTGTAGAATGCGCGGAAAACGAATCCGTCTCCAGTTCCCCCAATTCCAGTAGGTGTTTCCTTAACCAGCGAGTAGTGAGACCGTTAATGGTATCAGACAATAAAGGCTTCCGTGGCTTTCGTAGGGACACAAAAATCTCAGAACCCTCGTAATCACCAGTAGCCTCCAAATAACGCGCTAAGCAGCGCTGCGGATCAATTGACGGTGGCGTAACATTGTGAATAGGATAACGTGCATAGTATCTCCTCCCTTTGCGCTTAGCAGAAATGAACCAAGGCTCAGCAGCGCGTTGAATATCCCTACGCGATCGCGCCAGATCAACGCCTCGGAACAAGGCAAAGAATCTCAAGGACAAAATGGCTTGCAAGCGCAGCTGAGCTTCCGTCTCCACAGGTTGCTGATGCATGACTTGTATAAGACGCCGTACATCATAGAAACGATGATAATGAGGAACACTGACGAACCAGTCACGTTTCAAGTTGCGTAGCATACCCTCGAAACGTAGTTGCGAAAAGCACGGGAATAAACACACTGCTGAATACGCCATACGCCCAGCACTTAAAGAATGCGTGCGTGAAAACTTTAAAAGTTGCACCGCCACCGTCATCAGTGGGATTTGACCAAAGCGCTCCACCTTTAACAGTGGAGCAAGCGCCGCGTCTTGTAACAAGAACGTACCAAACATGTGCCACGCAGAATTGAAACGTTTCAAGGTGTCCTTCCCGATTTCATTGATGATAAGCGTCGCCTCTTCGTTGGTAGCTCCTCGCAATTGATAGTATTCACGCAAACATACGCCAAGGTCAACACGAAACGTGGTTGTGTCTCTGTGCCGTCTGGCATTTGCAACCGGAACTCCGACGTGTTCACTGCGAACTTCACGTGTTTCATCAATAGGTTCCACCAAACTTCGCGCGGCCTGTACGGCAGAGCCATGAGAACCTTCACCCCTGGTGACTCCAACATTTTGTTGACCAACTGAGGTATGTGCTTGAACGGCGGGAAGACCCACCCCGGAGAAAGTAAAGTTAGATTCTGGGAGAAGACATCGATGGCGTAAGCCCCCGGCTGAGGACACGGACTGACGAACTTGCTGCACACCGCATTGGAACTCCTTGACATCCAATCGATTTCCGGCCGAATCCAACTTTTGAACTCCTCCAGGATCCAAGTCAACACGTCCGACGGGAAGGTAGCCTCCGACGGTGTCCAACGAAGCCGAGACCAAATGTCCGCCGGATTCACCGAGGTGTGCACGTAAAACGGTTGAATCTCGATGCGATTGGCTTGTGTAAAATTCCACAGTTGGAGAATCAATGCGTTGAACCGCGGCTTGCGACCTCCCCACTTGCGGAGATACCAGTAAAGGACCATTGAGTCGGTGAAAAATCGCAGCGTGGTGTCCCTCAGCGCAAACGCTTGAATCGTCAGTAGGGCCCCCCTGAACTCTTTGACGTTTATGTGTTCCTCTCGATTCAGGAACCAACCGAACGCTGCTTGGGCATTCCCTTGAAGGACTCCGCCCCACGCCAGATCCGATGCGTCCGAGTACATGTCCCTGACGTGACCCATGGAAACTACGAAGGTGCGTCCCTTCCACTGGTGTAACTCGTCCGCCAGATCCATCAACTGACGTGACACGCGCTCCGGGAGCGCCACGTCTGCCTCCCAGCCAGCCTGGACTGCCACCGCCACGTGCACCGCCAGGGCGTCGCTGAGGAGTCGGATATGGGGCATGGCGAACAACAAGGAACGGATTCTTCCAAGAACGGAGGCGCATCGCCTCACTGATGGTGTGTGACTGTGTGCCAGTCTGTTCACGTCCCGAAAAATTGCTTGTAGGCGCTTTGGAGGTACCGCGACGAATCCTTCCCTGAAGTTCAGCATAAAACCAAGCATTACAATTTCTTGAGACGGCTCCAAACATGATTTCTGGACATTGACCAATATACCCAACCGATGCAAAAGTTGTACCAAAAAACGTGTGTGTTCCAGACATTCACGGTAAGTATTGCCAATGATGAGCCAATCGTCCAAGTAGACCCAAACGAGTGCTTCGCGTTCGCGCACGGCATTTAAAATTGGTTGCATGAGGCGTTGCCATTCCCGTGGTGCAACGTTTAATCCAAACGGCAAAACGCACCACCTGTAAAATTCACCGTCGACGTAGACCCCCAAATAAGGTCGATCCCGCGGATGGGCACCCATGTGAAAATAAGCACTTTTCAGGTCAATTTTGCAAGCATACTGACCGGGTCTCAAGAATGGTAAAATGCCCCACAGAGTGACCAAACGAAAATAGGTGGTCTGTACAAACTGGTTCACGTTCTTCAAATTGGTGATAGGTCGACGGCCTCCCTCAGGATGTGCCTCGTCTGACGCTTTGTCCACTGCGAAAATACTTGCACAACACTTAATGTCTTTGCGCTCGACGCGTTCCATGCAACCCTGTTGCACTGCATCCAACACGTGTTTTACCAATTCAGGGTCGGTTACCTCTGCGTGGGAGGAACGAGGACGGAAGTCGTCGGTTGGCCGATCCGGATCAAAACCGTCAACCCAATCAAGCTGCAGCCCATTGCCAATCACTGACGCCGCGTATGTGTCCTTCAACGTTTCCCATTCATGCAATTGTGCACGACAGCGCAAATAGAGTGGCATGTGGGGATGGATCGGCGGTGGCACGCACACAGCTGGTGCCAATAAATCTTCTACAGTCAAGCTACTGCTGTGGTCGTTCATCTAACTTGTCGTTACGTGGCACAAATCTTTGGGTGAAACCCTTACCTTTGCCTTTGCCTCCTTTGCCAGATCTCCGTAGATCAAAACGACCTCGTGTTGAAAACGAACGGAAAGAACTACGATGCGAGTAAGGGGAGAAACGCGTGCCTCTCAGGTCTTTTTGTAATTTGTTGCGCGACTGAAGTAGTGACATGTCATCCTTCGAGAGTAACTCTGGTGCAATCGCAGGTTGTTCAAACCGTTTATCTACTGCCACTCGCCGGGAGCTTTGGATGCTGTAGTCCAACGCACCCAACATTGCAAACAAATGTTCACATAGTACCAATGAAACAGGTGCTTCCGGCGCTACCGTTGTGTCATCTTCGCGTGTTAAGACTACTCCCAGGACTCGCATGGCGTCTTTTACCTGTTGTTCGCAACGACGCTTCTCTGCGTCCGCTGGATGTTTGTGCGTTGGCGCGTTATTAACAGCTGCCCTATGGAACTCGTCGAACACTGGAAGGTGCTTCAACATCTTTTTTCTGCGAAACTCGTCTTGCAAAACCTTTCGCTCTTCCAGGAGTGCAGACAAGCGTGAAGGAAGCGACAGAACCTCATCGCGCCACACGAACGTGGACTCCTTGTCCGACGCGGGGCCAGCGTGGTCCTTGGGACCGCTCAAAGTTTCGCATGCCAAGAAGACGTCTTCGCGATGCGACGACGTTCCTGTTCTGCCAATGTCGTCGCCCTTTAAGGTGAGTAAGGCATCACGAACCCAGGCCATCGTGTCTTTGACAGTGGCCAGTGTTTTCTTTCCTGTAAGTTTGGAATACAGTGACGCTGCCTGCCAAGGACTGAGACCACTCATTGCGCCTTCCTTTGCCAACTGTGCTGCATGTTCCAACGACTCAGAACTCAGGTTCCACGCCGAATCCGGCAATTTCAGCACGAACTCGTGAAAATCCAGTGTCTCATTTTCTTCTGTCATTTTGTTAAAATTTATATCCTTAAAACATTTTGGATTGCATCAGAAATCAAAGCTCTGGGTACAGCAAATCACTAGTTGAACAACTCAGTGAGCGCGTGACCGGTTTTAAGAGCATGGGAGGTTAATAGTGGTTGGAGCATGTAAGGAGTACTGATTTTCCAAATTTTCTATTATACTACGGTTTTCTCTGAGATCGTCGACGACAGGTCGTAGCTTAGAGGAAAAACACAACTCTAAGGTTGGTAGAGTGTGGGTTCAAACCCCATGGGGGGGTATTTGAGGTCAGAAATTCATTATTCATGTATAATACCATTTTTGTGTATATTTTGAGGGTGCCCGTTTCAATGAAAGGTAGCAAAGGGCACCAAAAGAGCAGAAAACAGAGAAAACAAACCGGTTTTAAGGAGTTGGCCCATATATGGGGATTGTGTAGTGCTAGCTGGGCCAGCCCCTTGCAACGAGGCCCTGTAGGTGGTGTGGCCCGTGTGGTGTCTATTTGGTAGTGTCCCTCTGTGTGGGTTAGCTGCAGGGTGGCGCCCCTGAAGATGGGCGTGAGGGCGGGCTCGAATCAGGCGCAGTTGCAGAAGATCAGGTCCGCCGGCGATGGCTCTGGAAGATGGCACGGGTTCATGGGCAGGTAGGCGTATATGGCGAGGCCTGTGGTGAGGTAGGCCAGCGGGGTCATGGCCTGCAGGATGAGGATGGCGTATACTCCTATCCCTTTCGAGATGATGCGTTCCGCGCAGGAGGACACAGTTATGAGTCCTTGTTCTTGCTGTCCTTGTGTGAGGGAGGAGTAGATGTAGTGGAGGATGTAGGCCGTGTCCGGGTTCAGGTCTCGGCATGAGCGGGTTTGTGCTAGGTGTTCAGGCGTGTTGCACGAGTGGTTGAGTAGATAGTAGGGGTGTTTGTGTTTGCCTGTTCTGCCCGGTTCGTGTATTCTGTAGCAGATAGCGATACTGGTGGGGTCGGGGCGGGGCTAGGGGTGTTGTGGTGAATAGCCATTGGGGTTCCTGGTCGGGTTCCCATGCCACTGTGGGGCTTCTGTCGGTGTGTTGGAACCACAGGGCCACCAATGCGTAGGCTCCTGCTGGCAGATTGGCTGTGGGGTGGGTGTGGTGGCGTGCTATGAGGTGCAATACGGGCAACATGTGCGGGGCATTTGTTGGGTGTCGTGGGGGATCGCCGGCAGTTCTTCGGGTGTCATGTGATGTTTTGGTATGGGCCACTTTGCCCTGTGGCGGATACCGGTGGTCTGCGCAGGTTTGGCCTCGTTCGGGGCCAATAGTAGGGTTAGCGGCAGGACCTTGCCCGTCACCGGGAGGAGGAACTCGTGCTTCGAGCCCACGGGTGTGGAGGGTGTCGTCGCGAGGACGGGACACAGGTGTTGCGCCGATGCGCTGTCTCGATAGGCCGTCTTTATGTCCTTATTGTTGGTTAGTCGGTTCCCCGTAGCCCGTGCCGTTTGTGTGAGATACTGGTGGAAGAGCCTATACTGGGGCGATGTAGGGAGCTGTAGGAAGGGGGTGTTGTGTGCAGCCTTGCGGTGGATGGCTCTCATTGGGGAGAGAGTGACCTACACAACTGTGCTCGAGGTGCCCACCTGGTCGATGGTGTTGACGATGCCTTTCAGTTAATGATGGACGTCCTTGCAGAGGACTGCTAGAAGTCCTTCCTCCTGGCAGATGTGGTTGGTGAGGATGGCGTGGTGTTGGGAAGGGAGTAGCAGCTGCACGTGGTTCAAGATGCGTCCGTTGGTGTTGGCGGGCATGCCTGCCTGGTGGGGTATGCAGCGTCGGCACATGTTGCAGGCTCGTTGCGCGGCCTGGAATCTGATCGTGGCAACTTCGCGGACCTCCGAGGAATGGTTGTGGGTCATCTGATGGAGGAGGAGCGCCATGCGTTTGGTGTAGGCTGCCCTTACCTCGTCCCTATGGCGTCACCATAATGGGTCCATGCCGCAGGTAGGTACACTTGGCGAGGCCCGTGGCGAGGTGGGCCAGCGGGGTCTTTGCCTGCAGGATGTAGATGGCGTATACTCCTATCCCTTTGGGACTGATGCTTTCTGCGCGGGGGGACACAGTTATGAGTCCTTATTCTTGCTGTCGTTGTGTGAGGTGGGAGTAGATGTAGTGGAGAATATAGGCCGTGTCTGGGCTCAGGTCTCGGCATGAGCGGGTATGTGTTAGGTGTTTGGGCCTGTTGCACGGGTGGTGCAGTAGATAGTAGGGGTGTTCATGTTTGCCTGTTTTGCCCAGTTCGCGTATGCTGTAGCAGATAGCGATCCCGGTGGGTGTTGTGGTGAATAGCCATTGGGGTTCGTGGTCCGGGTCCCATGCCACTGTGGGGCTTCTGTTGTTGCCGTGGAACCACAGGCCCACCCATGCGTAGGCTTGTCCTGGAAGATCGGCTGTGGGATTGGTGTGGTGGCGTGCTATGAGGTGCAACACAGGGGACGGTGTGGAGGCTGCTTTTGGGGTCACAAGCCGGACATGTGCCGGGCACTTGCTGCCTGTCGTGTGGGCCCCCTGGCAGTTGTTGGGGTGTCATGTGGTGTTGTGGTATGCGCCACTTTGCCCCGTGGCGGATACTGGTGGTCTGCGCAGGTTTGTCCTCGTTTGGGGCCAAAAGTAGGGTTAGCGGCAGGACCTTGCCCATCACTGGGAGGACGAGTCCGTGCTCCGAGCCCACGGGTGTGGAGGGTGCCGTCGCCGGGACAGGACATGGGTGTTGCGCCGTTGCGCTGTCTCGCTAGGCCGTCTTCATGTCCTTGTTGTTGGTTAGTCGGTTCCCCGTGGCCCGTGTTTTTTGTGTGAGATACTGGTGGAAGAGCCGATACTGAGGCCACGTGGAGAGCTGTAGGAAGGGGGTGTTGTGTGCCGCACTGTGGTGGATGGCTCTCATTTGGGAGACAGTGACATACAACACTGTGCTCGAGGAGCCCACCAGGTCGATGGTGTTGACGGTGCCTTTGGGGTGATGGTGGAGGTCTTTGCAGAAAACTGCTAGGAATCCCTCCTCCTGGCAGGTGTGGTTGGTGAGGATGGCGTGGTGTGGGGAAGGGCGTAGCAGCTGCACGTGGTTCCAGAGGGTAGGTAGGTAGGTAGGTGCACTCGGTCGTGGGGAGGCGCCCCATGCTTCCCCCTGGCGTCGCCCCTGTGACGAACAGGAGAAGGCTTCGCGCGTGAAGAGGGGAGGCGGCTTACTTCCCGCTAGACCTGACTGTTGGCCCCCAACAAAGCGGCCCCGGGCTACGCCGGGAGGGCTGATTGCCGCTAGCGTGACATGCTTGTCTCGCCGGGAGGGTGTGCCCCCGTGCTTGCGCACGTCCCCTCCTTTGAGCGGAACCCTAAGGGTTCACCGGACTTCCTGGCGTATCCCGTTCCCAAGGCGTGCATGCACGTTCTTGGTACTAGGGTTCCGAGGCGCTTGGGTGTCGCACGCTCCGCCTCGAGTCCCAAAGCAGCGCAGGCCTTAGGATGCAGCCTTACCCCCGGTCTCCGGATCTCGTTTGGCCGGGTCACCTGCATGGCACGGGCTGCCTCAGTGCCCGGGCTGTGGGCACTGGGTTTCCTACTGTTGTGCGGCGTTTGTGTTTGGGTCCGGTTGGCGGTCTGGTGTGGGTTTTGTTAACCCTGCCAGTCCTGGCTGGGGTCCTGGGTGGGTGTGTTTTGGCACGGTTTGTGGTGTTGTCCCTCTAGTGTCGGCTGTTTGTGGTGTTCGTGGTTGGGCTTCGTTTTCGGCCTGCTTCTGGGACTTGTGTGGTTTCGTGGGCGCCCCGCTTGCCCCCCGCCGTTTCCGGTTCCAGCGTGCGGTGTGGCCGTGTGTGCTGGGCCCGGGTCTCGCCTGTGCCCAGCGCTTCCTGGCTGGGTTGTCGAGGTGTGTTTTTTGCGCTTTGGTTTTTTCTTCTCTTTTTTTTTTCTCCCGGGCTTTGTGGTCCCTGTCCCTCCATCCCCCTTCTTTCGGGCCCGGCTGGTGGCTCTCCTTTTTTTTTTTTTTTCCGTGTTTCTTTTCCCCGTGGTCCGCTGTTACTGGCTTGGTGTTTCCGGTTTTGGGTGGGTGGTCCCCCTGTGCCTCTGTGGGGGTCCTGTCTTCGGTGCCTTCTGGGGGGGGGCTTGGCCGCCTGTGTGGTGTTGGCGGGCGGTTTGGCGGCTGTGGGCTGTTTTCGTGCCTTTCCCCCCCCCTCCTTTTTTTTGGGGGGGGGGGGGGGGGGGCTTGCCTGTTCCTCCCTCTGCCTTCCCTGGGCTGGCGCACGCAATGGCCTGCATTCAGTGTTGTCTTCCGGGCTGCTGTCTTCAGTTGCGTTCTGTGTGGCCGCGTTCCGGCCCCATGGGTCGGGTGGGCTTTGTACACGGTGGGCTCGGCGCCCCTTCTTGCCGGGTTAGGTCCTGGCTCTGCCGGCTGGGCGGCTGCGCCAGGCGGCTGCTTGTGGTTTTGGGTTAGGGGGCTGGGTTAGTCGGTTCCCCTTGGCCCGTGTTGTTTGTGTGAGATACTGGTGGAAGAGCCGATACTGAGGCCACGTGGAGAACTGTAGGAAGGGGGTGTGGTGTGCCGCACTGTGGTGGATGGCTCTCATTTGGAAGACAGTCACATACAACACTGTGCTCGAGGAGCCCACCAGGTCGATGGTGTTGACGGTGCCTTTGGGGTGATGGTGGAGGTCTTTGCAGAAAACTGCTAGGAATCCCTCCTCCTGGCAGGTGTGGTTGGTGAGGATGGCGTGGTGTGGGGAAGGGCGTAGCAGCTGCACGTGGTTCCAGATGCGGGTGTTGGTGTTGGTGGGCATGGCTGTCTGGTGGGGTATGCAGTGTGGGCACGTGTTGCGGGCTCATTCCGCGGCCTGTAATCTGATCCTGGCAAGTTCGCGGACCGCCAGGGAGTGGTTGTGGGTCATGCGGTGGAGGAGGAGCGCCATGTGTATGGTGTAGGCTGCCCTCACCTCGTCCTCTATGGCGTCACCATAATGGGTCCATGCCGCACGAATGGCTCGGGCGGGTATGGAGGTGGGACAGCCGCCGTGTGCCGGCCGTGCCATGGTGACGGCGTGTGTGGCTGGTTGGCGGACGGTGGTGGGCTGTGTTAGGTGGAGTGCTTGGAGGCCTATCGAGGTGTTCTAACGGTGAGGTAGTACGCCAGGCTTTGGCGTGATAGGGAGAGGGCTATGGTGGCCAGGGACGCATATAGTGGGACGTGGGCCAGGTGTGACTGCAATTTGGGGGGGAGGGTTGTATCGTCTGGGTCAGTGGTCTGGATCACTCCTCAGTGGGTGGTGGCTTCCAGGACGTTCATGGGGGGTACTTGCCGCCCCAGGGTGGGGGCCGAGGCAGACCCGTTGATCATGGCTACCGACTTGGTAGGATGGACGATGAGGTTTTGTGGGAGAGGTAGGAGATGGTCACGTGCAGTAAGTCGTTGGCCTGCTGGGTGCCCGTAGGTCCGTCGTCTGGCGCGTGGGGTTCGTGTGGGGTCTGTGCGACTGTGAGGTTGGTGTGGTCCGCAAAACCCACCAGGGGGGGGAGGAGGGGTCAGGGCGCGTAGCCTGCGTAGTCCAGCTCAATGGTGAAGGCCAGGGGAAGTGTCAAGAGGAGGTACAGGAAGGGCCCTTCTGCCCCTCCCTGCGCGACTGCGCTGCCTGAGTGTAGGAAGGGCCTGAGACCCGCCCAGGTGCGGAATGAGCACTTGCGGGTGCGGATGTACCTGGAGGTGAAGTTGTAGAAAGGGAGGCGCAGGCATTTCCAGACTGCTTCTAAGAGGAGCCAGGGTGTGTTCGAGAAGGCATGACGACGAGGGAAGCGATGATGAGGTCCTCTGGGTCCATGTTGCCGACGGTGTCCGGAAGGATGATGGCCTCGTGTGGGGACTGGCCCGGTATAGCTCCTCAGAGGCTGGCGGGTATGTGAGGGTCCAGGTGGGGGCATATGCGGCGCAGGAGGATGGTCCAGACGACATTCACCTCCATGACTGCACACACTTTGGGGCACCTGTTGTCCGGGTTGACGCAGACCTTCTTTCTGAAGAGAGGGCGGACCACGTCGGCCAAGTCAGGTGGCAGGGGGGTCTGCCCCGTGACAATTACCCACAGGCACTGGGCGAGGATGCAGAGAAGGTGGGCGGGGAGGTGATAGTACGCCTCCGCAGGAAGGCCGTCTTAGCCCTGGGTTCTGTGTTTCTGCAGACTGTGGATGGCCGTCCGGACTTCGTGGATGGTGAAGGGGCGCTTCTTTAGTTGCCTCCGCTGGGCGTGGTTGAAGATCCGGGGGAGGCGTTCGATTTTGTTTGGCATGTCTGTGTCGAGTGTGTCCTGGGTGGGGGTGTGTTGTTGGAGGAAGCTATCTTGGGTGGCCTGGAGTACCCTCGCCGGGTCATTCCTCAGGGAGCCGTCTGCCCGCCGGACTGCGGTGATTGTGCGGTGGCCAATGTTGGTCATGGCGTTGTTGAGGTGGCGTGTGGCTTTGTAGGGGTGTTTATGTCGCGCATATCGCTCGTGTTCTTGGCCGATGCGCTGTCGTCTGTGGATGTGCCACTGCTGCAGGTCTGCCCTGATTTTGGCGATCTGCGTTCTGCAGTCGTGTATGGGGCGGCAGATTTGCGGGGTGTCGGTGCGGAGGAGGGTCCCCAATTGCTGCTTTGCATGCCAGAGGGCATGGAGCATATCTCACAGGGTTGTGGGTCTTTGGTCATCCCCATCCTGGTGTTGCTGCTCGGAGCCGCAGGCGACAGCGGCCGTGCTCATGGCTCCGAGTAGGTTGCCGGGGTCCTGTTGGCTGAGCCAGGTGCGGTCTATGGCCCTGTGGTACTGGGACGAGGCTTGCCTGTCGGGCAGTTGGGGCATTTGCAGCGGGGACAGCAAGCCTTGTTCCGCAGCCTCCGGGGGCTCGGGGTAAGGTTTGAGATGGTGAGGCGGAGGTGTAGGGGCCCATGGCCTGTGGGTCCCAGCGGGAGTGGGCCGTATAGGGCCCCTGCCCGGATGATGGTGGTGGGGTCGCCGTAGCATATGACCATGCGCCAGGGGGCAACCTTCGTTTTGTGGGGGAATGTGGATGGTTGGCCCGCCAGGCCAGCTGTCAGGTCCACAAGCCCCAGCATGTCAATGGTGATGCCGACTGCGTGGTCTTGGGGTGTCGCCTGTCTCCCTCGGTCCGCCGGGGTTGCGGTGGTGGTCATGTCGCCGATAATGAGGGTGGGGGCAAGCGTAGCCAACCGGTGGTATGCCTTGCCCAGGGCTTGGAGGAAGGGCTCTGTTCCGGCACCGCAGAGGACGGCGCTGTTGATGGGTTTCAGCTCCCATCCCTCTCTGACGACTTTGTAGACGCTCAGTCTCCCCGGGATGCTGAGTTGGTGGATGAGGTGGACGTGGATGCCGGTCGGGGCAGAAAAGGGGGTCCCATTGTGCCAGCAGCATTCATAAGCTTTCTGGTCCGGGGTATACATGGGGGTGGGTTCCAAAGGCTCCTCGCGTTGAAGGCATTGCTCGTGGAAAGTGAGAAGGCGGGCAACCTGGTCCGTTCCCTGTGCCATCGGGAATTCCTGAAGGGCCGCGGTGGCGTCATTAGAGTATGTGATGGCTGGGTGGTTGATGTCGAGGAGGTTGATGGTGGCGTTGGTGGCTGCGGGCTGGGGTTCTAGGGGGCTTCGTTCCCGGCCATTGCCCTATCATGGAGGAGGACTGGAGCTCGGGGACTTCTTGCTGGGCGTGGGGCGTTTAGGTGGGCATTCGCTCCATTCCAGGGGGGACTTCCGAGGTGTACTTGGTGTCCCTGTGGGCCTTGTTGTTGGGTGTGACACGTCGGATGGGGTGGGTGCTGTTGAGATCCAAGGTGCCGCCCTCTGGTTTGTCCGGAGTGCTGCTTTGGTCGAGCTCTCATTGGCGGTGCCACATCGTCCGCATTCGCACTTCACCGTTTGGGTCCGTGCTCTGGGGGCGGTACTGGATTGTGCCCTCGCACCAGAGGTAGGTGGGTAGGTGCACTCTGTTGTGGAGAGGCGCCCCATAGTTCCTGCTGGCGTTGCCGCTGTGACAAAGAGGAAGAGGCTCCGCGCTTGACGAGGGGAGGCGTCTTACATCCCGTCAGACCTGACTGGTGGCCCCCAACAAAGCAGCCCCAGGTAACACCGGGAGGGCTGATCGCCGCCAGCCTGACATACTTATCATGCCGGGAGGCTGTGCCCCAGTGCTTGCGCACGTCCCCTCCTTTGGGCTGAACCCTAGGGGTTTACCAGACTTCCTGGCGTATCCCGTTCCCAAGGCATGCATGCATGTTCTTGGTACTGGGGTTTCGAGGCGCTTGGGTGTCACACACTCCGGGTTGAGTCCCAAAGCAGCGCAGGCCTTAGGATGCAGCTTTACCCCCGGTCTCCGGATCTTGTTTGGCCGGGTCACCTGCATGGCACGGGCTGCCTCAGTGCCCGGGCTCTGGACACTGGATTTCCTACTGTTGTGTGGCGCGTGAGTTTGCGTCTTTGATGTGCTTCGGCTCGGGCTTCGGATGCACCCCGCCAGTCCTGGGCTCGAGTGTTGGGCTGTGTGCGTGTTTCTGTGCGCACTCTGCTTGTACCCCGCCACTCCTTGCTGGGGAGTGCCGTGTGCGTGTGTGTGCTTGAGCTCGGGTTTCGTCTGCGCCCCGCCACTCCTGGCTGGGGTGTTTGGGCGTGTATGTTTGTGTGCGCGCTCCGCTTGTACCCTCCCACTCCTGGCTTGGGTGCGCGGTGTAGGTGTGTGTGCTTGGGCTCGGGTCTCGACTGCGCCCCGCCACTCCTGGCTGGGGTGTTGGAGCCGTGCTTGTTTGTGTGCCCGCTCGGCATCTATTCTGCGGCTCCTGGCTGGGGTGTGCGGTGTGGGTGTGTGTGCTTTGGCTCGGGTCTTGGCTGCGCCCCGCCGCTCCTGGCTGGGGTGTTGGGGCGTGCGTGTTTGTGTGCGCGCTCCGCTTGTACCCTGCCACTCCTGGCTTGGGTGTGCGGTGTGGGTGTGTGTGTTTGGGCTCGGGTCTCGGCTGCGCCCCGCCACTCTTTGCTGGGGTGTTGGGGTGTGCGTGTTTGTGTGCGTGCTCCGCTTGTACCACGCCACTCCTGGCTGGGGTTTGCGGTGTGCGTGTGTTTGCTCGGGCTCGAGTCTCAGCTGCGCCCCGCCACTCCTGGCTGGGGTGTTGGGGTGTGTGTGTGTTTGTGTGCGCACTCCGCTTGTACCCTGCCACTCCTTGCTAGGGTGTGCGGTGTGGGTGTGTGTGCTTGGGTTCGGGTTTTGGCTGCGCCCTGCCACTCCTGGCTGGGGTGTTGGGGCGCGCTTGTCTGTGTGCGCGCTCCGCTTGGACCCCGCCACTCCTGGCTGGGGTGTGCGGTGCGGGTGTGTGTGCTTTGGCTCGGGTCTCAGCTGCGTCCCGCCGCTCCTGGCTGGGGTGTTTGGGCGTGCGTGTATGTGTGCGCGCTCCGCTTGTACCCTGCCACTCCTTGCTTGGGTGTGCGGTGTGGCTGTGTGGGTTTGGGCTCTGGTCTCCGCTGCACCCCAGCACTGCTGGCGGGGGTGTTGGGGTGTGCGCGTTTGTGTGCGCACTCCACTTGTACCTCGCCACTCCTGGCTCGGGTTTGCGGTGTGGGTGTGTGTGGTTGGGGTCGGGTCTCGGCTGCACCCCGCCATCCCTGGCTGGAGTGTTGGGGTGTGCGTGTATGTGTGCGTGCTCCGCTTGTACCCCGCCACTTTTGCCTGGGGTGGGCGGTGTGGGTGTGTGTGTTTGGGCTCAGGTTTCAGCTGCACCCTGCCCCTGCTGGTTGGGGTGCTGGGGTGTGCCTGTTTGGGTGCGCGCTCCACTTGTACTCCGCCACTCCTGGCTGGGGTGTTGGGGTGTGCGAGTTTGTGTGCACGCTCGGCTTGTACCCCGCCACTCCTGGTTGGTATGTGTGCCGTGGGTGTGTGTGCTTGGGCTCGGGTTTCAGCTGCGTCACGCCTCTCCCGGCTGCGGTTTTGGGGTGTGCTTGTTCCTGTGCCCGCTCCGCTTGCCCCCGCCACTCCTGGCTTGGGTGTGCGTTGTGTGTGTGTGTGTCTGGACTCGGGTTTCGGCTGCGCCCCGCAAATCCTGGCTGGGGTGTTGGGGTGTGTGTGTGTTTGCCTGCGCGCTCCGCTTGTACCCCGCCACTCCTGGCTGGGGTATGCGGTGTTGGTGTGTGTGCTCAGGCTCGGGTTTCAGCTTCGCACCGCCACCCCTGGTTGGGGTGTTGGGGTGTGTGTGTGTTTGTGTGCGCACTTCGCTTGTACCCCGCCACTCCTGGCTGGGGTTTGTGGTGTGTGTGTTTGGGCTCGGGTCTCGGCTGCACCCTGCCACTCCTTGCTGGGTTGTTGGGGCGTGCTTGTTTGTGTGCGCGCTCCGCTTGTACCCTGCCACTCCTGGCTGTGGTGTGCGGTGTAGGTGTGTGTGCTTGGGCTCAGGTTTTGGCTGCGCCCCGCCACTCTTGGCTGGGGTGTTGGGCTGTGCGTGTCTGTGTGCGCGCTCCGCTTGTCCCCGCCACTCCTGGCTGGGGTTTGCCGTGTGGGTGTGTGTGCTTAGGCTCAGGTCTTGGCTGCGCCCTGCCGCTCCTGGCCTGGGGTGTTGGGCCGTGCGTCTTTGTGTGCGCGCTCCGCTTGTACCCTGCCACTCCTGGCTTGGGTGTGCGACGTTGGTGTGTGTGTCTGGGCTCGGTTTTTGGATGCGCCCCGCCACTCCTGGCTGGGGTGTTGGGGTGTGCGCGTTTGTGTGTGCGCTCCACTTGTACCCCGCCCCTCTGGGCTGCGGTTTGCTGTGTGGTTGTGTGTGCTTGGTGTCGGGTTTCGGCTGCATCCCGCCATCCCTGGCTTGGGTTTTGGGGTGTGCGTGTTTGTATGCGTGCTCCGCTTGTAACCCGCCAACCCTTGCTGGGGTGTGCGGTTTGCGTGTGTGTGTTTGGGCTCAGGTTTCGGCTGTGCCCCGCCCCCCCTGGCTGGGGTGTTGGGGTGTGTGTGTTTGGGTGCACGCTCGGCTTGTACCCGGCCACTCCTGGCGTGGGTGTGTGGTGTCGGTCTGGCTGCCTGGGGTCCGGTTTAAGCTGCGCACCGCCACCCCTGCTTGGGGTGTTGGGGTGTGTGTGTGTTTGTGTGCGCACTTCGCTTGTACCCCGCCACTCCTGGCTGGGGTTTGTGGTGTGTGTGTTTGGGCTCGGGTCTCGGCTGCACCCTGCCACTCCTTGCTGGGTTGTTGGGGCGTGCTTGTTTGTGTGCGCGCTCCGCTTGTACCCTGCCACTCCTGGCTGTGGTGTGCGGTGTAGGTGTGTGTGCTTGGGCTCAGGTTTTGGCTGCGCCCCGCCACTCTTGGCTGGGGTGTTGGGCTGTGCGTGTCTGTGTGCGCGCTCCGCTTGTCTCCGCCACTCCTGGCTGGGGTGTGCCGTGTGGGTGTGTGTGCTTAGGCTCAGGTCTTGGCTGCGCCCTGCCGCTCCTGGCCTGGGGTGTTGGGCCGTGCGTCTTTGTGTGCGCGCTCCGCTTGTACCCTGCCACTCCTGGCTTGGGTGTGCGACGTGGGTGTGTGTGTCTGGGCTCGGTTTTTGGATGCGCCCCGCCACTCCTGGCTGGGGTGTTGGGGTGTGCGCGTTTGTGTGTGCGCTCCACTTGTACCCCGCCCCTCTGGGCTGCGGTTTGCTGTGTGGTTGTGTGTGCTTGGTGTCGGGTTTCGGCTGCATGCCGCCACCCCTGGCTTGGGTTTTGGGGTGTGCGTGTTTGTGTGCGTGCTCCGCTTGTACCCCGCCAACCCTTGCTGGGGTGTGCGGTGTGCGTGTGTGTGTTTGGGCTCAGGTTTCGGCTGTGCCCCGCCCCCCCTGGCTGGGGTGTTGGGGTGTGTGTGTTTGGGTGCACGCTCGGCTTGTACCCGGCCACTCCTGGCGTGGGTGTGTGGTGTCGGTCTGGCTGCCTGGGGTCCGGTTTAAGCTGCGCTCCGCCACTTCTGGCTTCAGTGTTGGAGTGTGCGAGTTTGTGTGTGCGCTCAGCTTGTACCCCGCCACTCCTGGCTGCGGTGTGCGCTGTGGGTGTGTGTGCTTTGGCTCTGTTTTTAGCTGAGCATCGCAACTCCCGGCTGGGCTGATGGGATGTATGTGTGTTTTTGTGCGCGCTTCGCTTGTACCCCGCCACTCCTGGCCGGGGTATGCGGTGTGGGTGTGTGTGCTAGGGCTCGGTATTTGGCTGCGCCCCGCCACTCCTGGCTGGGGTGTTGGGGTGTGTGTGTGTTTGTGTGCGCACCCCGCTTGTACCCCGCCACTTCTGGCTGGGGTTCCGGGTTTGTGGGTTGGGTGTTGCCTGGCACCTGTTCCCGTGCCGTTGTTCGTTGCCTGTTGTGCGCCCTTTCCGCGTTTGCGGCAACCGGTGGCCGTTGTTGCTTGGCACCTGTCCGTGTGCCCTGGTTCTGGCCGGCGACTCGCCTTTCTGGCGTGCCTCATGGCCCCGAGTTGCTGAGCCGCGCCTCCTCCGGTCCTGTCTCTCTCGGTTCTCCGGTCGGCTTTTCCGACGCTGCGGTGCCTTTCCCCATCCCGGGGGCTGTCGCCCATGGTTTTGCTGGGCGGCTGCGCGAGGCACGTGGAGGCCGGCCGCAAACCGGGCTCTTTGTGCCCGCCGCTGGCCCCCGCCGAGGCAGGAGCGCTGGGATCGCTCCGCGTCTTACCGTTCGGGGCCCCGTAATGGGGTTGTCCCTGGCAGGTCCCTCCGGCGTCGGTCTTGGGCTGCGTGCGCTGCAGTGGTTTGCGTTTGTGGACCCGGTCACTGACGCGTCCGGTCTCCCGTACCGTTCGTCTCTCGACCGGGGACTGGGCCGGTGCACCGGGGCTGTTTTGTGGTGACGCCGACACCGCTGATCTCGGCGCGGAGCACGTCTGGGTCCCGCACGTGTGTGTGTGTGCGTGCTTTTCTTGGCTGGGCAGGGCAGGCCGGCCATTGGGCGCGTTCTGGTGCGCCTCACCTTTTCCTGTGGCCGCTTTGTCCTTCTTCTTTGTTCGGCCCCCTCCGGGCTTGGGTTGCCCTGTTCGCGGGCGTTGCTGTGTTCTTCTTTTTTTTTCTTTCTCTTGTGCCCCCGTTGTCTTTGGCGTTCCGTGTTTCCCGGCCCGGGGTGCCTTGGGCCTTGGCGTCTTGTTGCCCCCCCCCCACCCTTTCTTTTGCCCCCCCTGTGTTTTCCTTTTTTTCTCCTTCTTGCTTCTCCTTTGTGTTTTGTTTGTGGCGTTTTTGTGTTTTTTTTTCCGATACCTTGTTTGTTTTTTTTTTCTGGTGTGCTGTTGTGCGGTGTGGGGTTGGTTTGTGTGTCCGGGGCTGTGGGGTGTGCTGCTGTGTGTTGCTGTCGGCGCTGCGGTCTGTGGTGTGTTGTGTGTTCTGCCTGGTGCTGTGCGGCGTGCTTGTGCTTGGCTGGGTTCTTGCGCCTTGCTGTCCGGCGGGGTGTTGTGGTTAGTCTTGTTGTGCTGTTTTTGTTGTGTTGTGGTGTCACGTGCTGGTGTATTCTCTACTGGTATTTTTCTTGCGTTGTTCCTTGCCTTTCTGTGGTGTTCTGTGCTGTCTTGGTCTGTCTGGTGCTCGGCCGTGGTGCGTCTTGCTGGTCGGCGTTGCCCTGTCGTGTTGCGTTATTGTGCTGGCTTCTGTTGCGCTGTGCTGTTTGGCGCTCTGCCGTGCCGTGGTGCGTCTCTTGGTTCAGTGCTGTGTTGTTTGTTTCGATGCGGTGCTCGGGTCGTGTCTTGCCTCGTCCGCTGCTGTGGCGTATTGTTGTGCTCTGTCTGTCCTTGCGCGCGGTCCTGTGTTGCCCTGCTCTGCTGCTTGTGGTCTGTGTGATGTCGTTCCTTGTGCCGCTTTTCTGGGTGCCCCCCTTTTCGTGACCCTCCTTGTGTGGTGCTTTGTTGGTGTGCGTGTGTCGTTGCTCTCTGTGCGGTGCTCTCTTGCCCCTCTGGCTTGGTGTTGTGTGTTCTTGGCCCTTGTGTTTGCGTGTTTGCCGTTTGGCCTGGCTGTCCTCTGTTGTCTCCTGGTGGCTCCTGGTGTCGTGTTTTGGTGGTGCTGTCCCTTTCTGGCCGCGTGGCTCGCCGCCTCGTGGTTTGGTGTGGTGTGTCTTGGTGCTCGTATCCCCCCTGCTGTGTTCTGTGGTGCTGTGCTGTCGTGTGGTGGTGTGCTGTCGTGCTCTGCCGTCTGTTTGCGTCTTTGCCTGTGCCTGTTGTTTGTTTCCTGCAGCTGCGCTTTCTGCTGTGTGTGTCCTGGGGTGCTTCCCTGTGAATGGTCTGCTTGCTGTGGCGCTCTGCTCCCCTGTGTTGTGTCCTGCGGTGTTGTGCTTTCATGTGGTGCTGTGCTGTTGTGTTCTGCCCCTTTTTTTTAAACCACTGCAAAACCCGTTAAAAAATGTTTTCCTTTTTGAAATAAAATAAAATTATACGCTACCCAACACACTCGCGAGCAACAAGACCATGTACTTTGTGCTGACTTACGTGTTACCCGTCGTTGGCGGCGATGCCCTGGTGTTCGTGGGCTTGTACTTGAGCTGGATGTTGTCGAAGCTCTTGGTGTTCATTGCTAGGGGTTTACTGCTTTCCCCGAGGGCCGCCGCTTGAGCTGCAAGGCAAGGGGAGTCATGGATACAAGGGTCTGGAGGGAGATACATGGAAAAAGGCGACAGGTTGGGACGCGAGGGGTGGTGGCGGGCCACAAACATTTCTCGAGTTTTACGCGCTGGTCACGACCCCTTTTTCGTTGCGCCTATGGCTAGTTAGACGACGAGAAGGACGGCGTTATGCTCCCAGGAGCCTTACGGTGCTTACGGCCTTATTTTTTCACCTCTCTAAGGTAAAAAATATTTTTCGTCGTGTTTTTACGCGTTTCGCAGCGCACTTTTTGGGCTAGGCGTTTCTTATGCTAACTAGCTTTATCTTCTGCTATTCAGAAATTTTGGTCGTGTTGTTTTACCCTACATTTTTTTTTACATTTTGGCGAGACGCCAGCGTGCGCGACTCCACCACACTAACCTACCATGCGCATGGCGATGAGTAGGTTGGTGGGGTCCTGTTGGTAGCGCCGGGTGCGGTCTCTGGCCCTGTGGTACTGGGACGAGGCTTGCTTGTCGGGCATTTGGGGCATCACCCTTGATTTTACCGGGCACAAAGTGGCCAAAACCCGGATTCTATCCAAATGATTGACAAAATTGACACATCTTGGTTGTGTATTAAGCTTTTTTTGAACGTTTTGTGGTTTTTGCCTATCATTCATAATAAGAGTTGACGCATGGCGCATTTTGAGTGCCAAGATGTCATGCACATCCAATATTTCGGGCAAAACAAAAACTCAATTTGTGTGGAGAAATGAATTACTTACCTGTCCAACACAACACAAAATGGAAACCATTGCAATGTATGTAGACAACATAGATTGACCCTGATCCACACACGATTCACATTGTCCTTGTGCTTTTTGTCTTGCACCATGCAGTTATAATGTGATATGCTCGTCAATACCCCAACTTTTCATAACAAACATTTCACTAAAAAAATCATACAGCTGCACGATGCACATTCGAGCTTCAAATTATTGCTGTGTGCTGTACCTTCAGTTCAGGGTTGAAGAACACCTGTAATCAGTTTACTGACATATGCAGAGCAGACAACTGGCTGCACCGTACCACCTACACCGCTGCAGAGCTGCACAGCAATCTGCACAGCGGCACGATGCACATTCTAACTTCAAAGCATTGCTGTGTGCTGTACCTTCAGTTGAGGGTTCGAAAAAAGCAGCAATCAGTTTGCTGACATATGCACAGCAGACAACTGGCTGCACCGTACCGTCTAACTACCATCAACGAATCGTAATATGCAGGGGGGGCGGCAAGCCTTGGTTGACATCCTTCGGGGGCTCCGGGAAAGGTTGGGGATGGTGAGGCGGAGGTGTAGGGCCCTATGGCCTGTGGGACCCAGCGGGAGGCAGCCGTATCGGGTCTCAGCCCGGATGATTGTGGTGGGGTCGCCGTAGCATATGACTATGCGCAAGGGGGCGACCTTCGTTTTGTGGGGGAATGTGGATGGTTAGCCAGCCAGGCCAGCCGTCAGGTCCACAAGAGCCAGCATGTCGATTGTGATGCGGACTGCATCGTCTTGGGGTGTGGCCTGTCCACCTCGGTCTGCCGGGGATGGGGCGGTGTTCATGTTGCTGATAATGAGGGAGGGGGCAAGCATGGCCATACGGCGGTATGCCTCGACCAGGGCTTCGAGAAAGGGTTCTGTTTCGTCACCGCAGAGGACGGCGGTGTTGATGGGTTTCAAATCCCATCCCTCCCCGACGACTTCGTAGACGCTCAATCTCCCCGGGATGCTGAGTTGGTGGATGAGGTGGACGTGGATGCCCGCCGGGCCATATAAGGGGGTCCCCTTGTGCCAGCAGCATTCATATGCTTTCTGGTCCGGGGTATATATGGGGGTGGGTTCCGGAGGCTCCTCGCGTTGGAGGCATTGCTCATGGAAAGTGAGAAGGCGGGCAACCTGGTCCGTTCCCTGTGCCATCGGGAATTCCTGAAGGGCCGCGGTGGCGTCCCTGGAGTATGTGATGGCTTGGTGGTTCATGTCGAGGAGGTTAATGGTTGCGTGGGTGGCGGCGGGCTGAGGTTTCAGGGGTATTCGTCCTGGGCCCTTGCCCCATCATGGTGGAGGACTGGAGCTCGGGGACTTCTTGCCGTGCGTGGAGCGCTTGAGTGGGCGTTGGCTCCATTCCGAGGGAGAATTCCCAGGTGTACTCCTTGTCCCTGTGGGCCTTGTTGTTGGATGGGGTGGGTGCTGTTGAGCTCCAAGGTGTCGCCCCATGGTCTGTCCGGGGCTCTGCTTCCGTTGAGCTCTCGTTGCCGGTGCCAGGTCACTCGGATTGGCACCCCACCGTTTGAGCCCGTGCTCTGGAGGCGGTACTGGATTGTGCACTCGCACCAGATTCAGTCGCCCGTGTGGTTGTTGCGGAGGGGCTGTTGGACTCACGTGCCCTTTTGGAACTCTGGGTATGCTTCGGGCTGCGGCGGTGCCTCTGGTCGGAGGGAGGATGACAAGGATGCCAGGTCTGAGTGGGAGGGGGGGTCCGGTGGGGCGGATGTCGGGTTGGGAGGAGGTGCTGGGGCGGGTGCGAGGGCTCAGGCAGTCCGTGATCATGCTCTTGATAGTGTGGTTGTGGGTGGTATGGGACACCTTGGTGGGGGGGAGGCCTATGCGCGGGTTGCCGGTGTCGTGCAGAGTGCGGGCCCTGCGTCTCGCGTTGTGTCAATGTTGGGCTTCGTTGGCAGGGGTGTGCACGCCCCCGTGTTTTGGCTTCTTGTTTGGGCGGTCTGCCGTGTGGAAAGGGGTTGGCCAATAGGGGACATGATGCAGGCTTGGATGCGGGAGGTCTCGCCGTGTTGCCCATGTGTACAGGGTGGTCAAGGCGTTCCCTTGCGCCTGTACGGTGTACGGCTCGTCGTGGTGGCGCTGGTTGATGAGGACGTTGGGGGCTGCCTGTTCTCAGACTTGGGTGGTGTGAGCGCGGTGGCGGGTGATGTGATCTTGGCGGCGTTGCACTTGCAGCTGGTCGTGTGTGAGATGATGTACTGGGCCGCCCTCTCATCGTGGGCGCTGTCCCCTGCTGTGTTAAGTTTGAGGTGGGTGTGGAATGGTTTGGCGCCGGGGTTTTTCCTTGGCTTTTGCGTGCGGTGGTACTTTGGTTTCGACCAGGTATCGTGGGCTCCAGGTCCCCGGGGCCCCTACGTGGGCGGCTGTGGCTTTCGCAGCTTTGAAGAGGGAGGTGGTGTCGGGGTCCAGGGTTGGGGGCTCCTGGCGGGGGGGTGAGAGTGTCATGGTCTTGGTATGCCCACCAAATGATGTAGCCTCGTTGGGTGTTGCGCTGTGGGGTTTGCATCTGGATTTGCTTGATGGATAGCGTGGGCTTAATGTCCTCCGCTGCCTCTGGATTTATGGACGTGGTGTATGCCCATAACGCCGCAGTGTGTACGCCGTGCGGCGCCTGGCCTATTCCTCTGCCTTTCGAGGGTGTTCTGGGTGCGCGTGAGGCCTAGTTGTTCTTCGAGGAGGTCTTCTAGCATGTCCCCCCATCGGTGTTGCCAGGTTTGTGTGTGGTCGGTGGGGGCGGGGTGAGTGATAACGATGGCGTGCCACGGGGTGGGGCCTCGGGGTACCAGCGTGTGTGTTGACGACTCGTGGGGGGGCATGTGGACGACGTGGGCACCTTTCGCCATCATTCGATCTCCCTCCTTTGGTGTGATCGTGGCATCCCCTTGGACAGTGAGGAGGGGGTGGTGGCGGTCTGCTGCTACTACCCAGGTGTCGGTGGGATCGATGATCCAGTGGAGGCAGATGGCTTGGAGTCCCGGTGTGATTTAGTCTGAGCGGAGCGTGCTGTTGTGGACTGCCCATTCCGGTGGCAAGTTGGGGGACCCGTTGCGGTCCGAGGTGGTGCGCTGCTGCGGGGGGAGTTGCATCCTGGTGATGGGATGTGCGAGGGTCTCCCTTTTTTTTTTTTCTTGTAACACAAGTCCTGAGTCCAACACAAGAAGTCCAAACTAGGAAGGGCCAGCCCATTATACACGTATCACCATCATCTAACGGGGGTCAGGGATCAGGGCAGTTGGGTGGCCTGTGGCCAACGTTGGTGGGTCAGGGATCTGCAGAGTAATGAGCTAAAAAACAAAGGCAGTGTCATGCGGATGATCGCCCCAACTCATGTCTCGTGGATCATGCAGTCAAACGGGGGTACCATGCACGTGGGTAGTCACTGAGCTAAAATCCCATATGGCTGAGGTGGAGAAAGGGGGGCTGGGGCAGTAGCCTACAGGGGCGTCACCTGAAGTCAGGTGGGGCCGACAGTGTTCACAGGATCATCAGGGGGCTGGCTTGGAACTCAGTGTGACACAGAGGAGCAGGCAAACTGCAAGACATAAAATATAGGGATGAAACATAAATCACAGGGAAAATGTTTACATCAACAGGGAAAATCTGCAGGGGGAGGGGCAAGGGAAAGGCCGGCCAGCTGGGTGTGATATGCACTGACGTGCGCGTTTTGAAGGGCACAAAGAGAAGCCAAGCAGAGAAATGCGGTAAAGTAGTCAGACAGTGCCGCCCGTTGATGGAGCCTGTGTGCGCCCTGATGGCACATGCGTGCATGCACACATTACTTTAAGACGGTGACATGCTGTCGATGTTCGATGGACACTTGAACCGATGCGTTGGTGCGTGGGCCTGCAAACGTGAGCAGAGGGGTATGTGAACCAGCTTGCGGGCAGGTGGTGCTGGTCGAGGGAAGAGCGATGTTTGGGGGTAGGGGGTTCAGCATACAGGAGTACGGCCACTCCGGTCTGGGGCGGGGACGGGGTTCAGAACAGCTGCATGGTGGCGTTCCACTGGGTGGGGTCGAAAACATTGGGGCGCCGCGTTTGGGGGGGGGGGGGCACCCTGACAGAGCTGAGGTGACTGAGTCCAAGACAGAGCGGGATGTGTGAGGGGCTCCTGCTGGGGCCGTTCCTGCGGGGCTCGTGGAGTTGGCACCTGGGGCACCTCGTCGTCTGGTTGGGGGGTCTTCGCTTCTTGGAGTCCTGCGCTGATACTGGCGCAGACCTTGTGGAGGGTTGGCAAGGTGTGGGGGTGTGGTGCCGGGATGCTCCAGGTGAGGAGGTCAACCGCCAGGCTCTCGGGGTCTTGCTGTATGGTGATGGCGGTAGTGGCGCCGTCCTCAGGCGTCCACTGCTGTGGGTTTTGGTCCAAAGGGTGGAGGCTGACAGCGTGATGATGTTCCCAGCTGTGTAAAGCAAGGAGGGCTTGGAGGCCTTGCCGGGTGTCCCCGGGCGGGCCGGGCTAGGTTGAGGCTGCCGCCTCCAGGAAGGAGTCCATTGTGCCATGAGTGTCCTCCGAGAGGAGCTCATCTTCTGGGCCCCACTTGTTCTAGTCCCCTTTCGCTTGCCTCGATACCTGGAGGGTTGCGTTGCTTGCCGGGAGTTCTTGGAGAAGATTTTGGTACTACTGCTCTGTGTCCATGGGTTGGGGTAAGGTGCTGACTGGTGTGGCGTAGATGTCTCTGGGTGACGGGAGCGGTGTGGGTGTGGCGGTGTTGTCGGATCACTTGTGCTGCTGCCCCTCAAGGTGGTCTTCGACGTTGTCCTGGGAGATGGGGTGGGGCTGTGTCCGCTGTGGTGGGTGGCCGGTCTGGGTGATGGCTTGTGTGTTGCGGCCTGTGGTGTGTTGGTCCGTCGCTGGATTGGCTGCGGTGTGATGCAGTGGCGCTTGATGGTGCCTGGGGTGTTGGTGTCGTTCGGTGGATGCTGGCCGTGCGGGGACCCGGTGGCCGCTTTGTGTGCGGGGCGTGGCGATCGTGGTGTTTGTGTTGTGGTTGTTGTTCGTTGGCTGCTGGTCCTATGCTGTGTCATTTTGGTGTCGGTCCTGTGCAACGGCTGCGGTCGTTGCCGCCTGGTGGGGTGTGGTTGATGTAGGTCGCGGGGTGCCGGTCGGGGTGTGGGTGGTGGTAGGTTTTCCTACTGGTGTGTGCAACTTGGGTGCCGTGGTGTGATCTGCTGGGTGTGCAGGGTGTGGTTGATGCTGCCTTTACGTTTGGAGCGCCTGGGCGTTGAGAGGCGAATGTGTCTCGGCATGCCTTTCTTCCCTGTTGGGTCTCGCCTGTGTTTGGGGCGTCCTGTGGCCTGCCCCTCCTGAAGCAGTGGTCGCCTGTTGTGGTACTTGTGGGGATGCCGCTGTGCGGCCTGTTGGTGGTTTGTTGGTTGACGCGTCTGTAGGTGGGCTTGCTTGCAGTGTTGTTGTGTTTGGTGGCGTTTGGCGCAGTGTCGCTGGCTTGTAGCTGGGTGTTGCTGGGCGGAGTTGCGTGTGGTGTGTGGTGGTTGTTGCTGTCGTCCGGTTGCTTGTGGATGGTGTGCCGTGGTGGTGGTTGCGCTGGCGGCGCTGGTGTGGGGTGCTTCGTGGTGTCTTGGCCTCACATGGCAGACGTCGTTGTGCTTGGGGGGGTGGCTGGTGCTTGGTGTTGGTGCTTGGGCTGGTGCGGGTGTCCCGCTCAGGGTGTTGGCGGGCGGTGGTTGGCGATGTTTCTCCTCGCTTCGGCATGTCCGTGGTGGTGCGGCTGGGCGTGCTTGTCTTTGGGTCTCTGGTGGCAGGAGTGGCTTGGGCTGGGGCTCGGGCTGGCCTTGTGCCGCCTGCAGTGGCTCTGCTGGGCGGGCTTGCCGTATTGTTGAGGGCCGGTGGTTGCGTTCCTGGGTGTGGGTTTCCCCTTCTCCTGGTGTGGTGATGGTTGGTGTTGCCGGTCGCCGCCATTCCTGGCTGGGGGCCGAATGGGCTGGGTGGCGGTGTGCGGTGGTTGTCCACCAATCCCGGCGGGGTATTCTGGTGTGTTTCATTTCTGTCGTGGCCAGCGCGTGGTGTCCGTTTGGTTGCCTGGGTGCGTTGGTCGTCGGTGTCTGTGGGTTATTGGTGACATATGGGGTGTGTTCTGGTGTCTTGCCCGTGGGGCTTCAGCGGTTTGCCGGTGCGGTGTGGTGTGGCTTGTCTTGCTGGTCTCGGCCTTGCTGGTGGTGTTGTTGGGTTGCATTGGGGTGGTTCTCCCTTCTTTCGCCACTCGGGGTCTGGTGGTAATGCCCATGTGTTTTCGAGTGTAGTTTTTTGCTGCCCCTGGTCGGAGTTTGTGTGGGTGTTGGTCCTGTTGCTGCTCCTGGTCCGGGCCTGACACTCTGCTACCAGATACAGATCCTGGTTTTCTCACACTTGTGCTTGTTCCTTGTATGAGTTGTAGAAAACTTTGCTGATTTTCGGCAAGTCAAAAAGAGGTCCACACAGAGATAAAGTAGAGCAACTCCAGGCACCGGATCAATGAAATCAGGATGAGTCCTTCCACAATGAAAATACGAGTAACAAAGAGGGGCGGCAGATAGAGAAATGTAGGTCGAAATACAACGCTCGAATGGCTTTTAAACAAATTAGATGATTCTTTGTGAAAGCTGGCATGGTTCAGGTCCCCAGGATAGTTCCAAGAACTTCATGTGCACTCTCTTGGATGCAATGGAGTTGATTAGGAATCTGGGGCATAAGAGGCGGGCCAGACACAGGAGAGGGCATGGCCAGCATGGCCAAGCAACTGAGTTCAGAATCAGTTAAAACGTCGAACCACATTAAGAGATGGAAACATTTTAGTATAGGGGTCCTAGGCTTAACCTACAAGGCCAAAGGCATGAAGTGCCTACTTTATTTCGGTATTACCTCCATGAAGGAGAGTACCTCCGCTCACCTGAGTGGTAGGGGTGAACCTCATGGGGGGGGCTAGGGTTTTAAGCCTAGTTACTTTGACAAAGTGTACTTCAAGCTTCAAAAGAGTGAGGAAGAATCATTAAGTCTTAGTCTTCATTACTTCCCAAAGATAAGGGGGGGCTTCAGCGTGGATACAGTACACCAAGGAAGATATGGTAGTGACCTTTTCTTACTCGAACCTGGAGTACTAATTGATCAAATTAGTAGGACCAAGGAAAAAGCCTCAGGTTTCCCCAAGGATACCTCAACAAATGTTTCAATCCAGCCAATGGCACTTTCATCAGTTCATAGAAGCTTGTCACACTGTAGGTACCCTAGAAAAACAGTGTAATGTACTGTGAATGATCTCCCTTCGCAGGGGCGTTCCTGAAAGGACGCTATTTTGCAGCAGACATGTTTGGTGAAAATTTAGGGGTGGTGGGGTTGAAACCCAGGACCTCCTCCCTAGAGTGTACATGCTTGCCCACTAGGGTAGTGCCGAACGCTCGAATGTAGGCCGCGATCGCTATACAAACAGCGTTTTAGTAAGTGTCCAGACCAAGGACCAAGGCAGAGCAATACTCCTGATGGAGTGGGGGCGCGAGCGCACACACACGCAAAGGACACGCGGGGACTACCAGAAGGGCAACCGGACCGAGCTCGCGGAACGCACAGACCCCGTGGAATGGCGTACCAGCGAGCGAGGGTAAGGGACACCCGGACGAGACGGCCCGCCACACGCAGCTCGGGACACGCGGGGCGGGAAGGGGGAAACGGGAGAGACACAACACCAGGTACCGGCCCGAGCCCCCCGCACCGGCCGCGAGCGCCCCGCACACACGGACGGGGCACTGCACCCGCAGAGGCAGTAGTGGCGCACTGCGCCACGCCCCAGCCCCTAGGTTAGGCAGCCTCCGTGCCAGCCCAAGGGGGTCCCACTCGCGACAAGCCAGTAGCACGGGCCCGGCAGCGCGGGCGCCCCGGGCGACCACGCATTGGGGGGGCGACGCAGTGGGTAAGCGCCTGCAGCCACAGCTGCGAATTGATGCACTGACCGGGGAGTGGCGAAATGGGGAAGCCGGGGAGCGACGGGGCTCCGAGCTTTGTGAACCCCGGGGACTCCGCGACCAGGCAGGGGGTGCGTCTTGGAGGGCCCCCCACTAGGACCCGGTGGGGAGGATATCACCTGGCCCGACCAGGTGGCCCTCCAGGGCGGGAAGGCGTCTAGTACCCGCAAAATCAAACCTCAAACCTCAAACCTCCTGATGGAGTGCACAAAACTCCAGGGGCTGAAAGCAATAGAAAATGGAACCAACAGGGAGCGAATCCTGTCCTTTAGCAAAACGGTTCGCGATTCATGAAGTCAAATGGCTAACAAATGACGAAAAGACATT
The DNA here is from genome assembly GCA_964036045.1 of Eutreptiella sp. 'Long Island Sound 2002'. NCBI lineage: Eukaryota > Euglenozoa > Euglenophyceae > Eutreptiales > Eutreptiaceae > Eutreptiella > Eutreptiella sp. 'Long Island Sound 2002'. The sequence goes on from OZ038378.1 coordinate 110,682,741, forward strand.
ACAAATTGTCATTTATAAACCAAAACTTAAAGTCGCAGACAAGCGCAACTGAGCCGTGCTCAGAAAGAGAAGCTGGGAAGGTAAACGGCACCTCTGAAAGAAGGTATGAGCGGTGGGTTTAAAAGCTTTTAAAGGAAATGTTTGCATCGTTGCATTATAAATTTTATAAACTGTAGGAAAAAGAACTTAACAGCCAACCACACAACAGAGCAGGCAGACAACCCGCCTCTCAGGTATGTTATTGTCATGTCTCACGCATGCATGGTGTTCGTGTCGTTAAGTTTGTCAAAACGCTAAGGTTTTCACCGCTGTCTACGTTGGGGGTTTGGGTGTTCACCTCTCTCGCTCTGCACAGGTAAAAACAGGAATCAAAGGTATGTTAGTTGAATGGAGCACGCAGCGCACACGTAGGGTTAGAGTATGCGCTGTGCTCGCGATGCATCTGCCTCATTTAGGCATCCACACTTTGTGGCGCTTCCCCTGTGCATCCATCCACACCTTCTTTCTCCCCACAGGTCAAAAACAAAGTGCTTGCTCGTGACTGCTTCAGCGTAGTGTTAAAATTGGGACCTTTAAAAGGCTAGCCCTCATTTTTGCGCTGTGCAGTTATTCGGCATTTCACTCTCTTTCTCCTGTAGGAAACAAGGAAGAAGTGCATAATACACACAATGCATTAAGCTCTTAGGGTTGTTTCTAAATCGCCGTAGGGTTTCCTTAACGCTTAGGCTTGCTCTTGCGTTCGCCGTCCCTCGGCATACACCTGATGCATGGTGAGTAAGGCAAGTAAGCCCAGGAGGAGCTCACCTCCAGCTTGAGGTTCTTTGTGGTTGGTTCAATTGTAGGGTGCATGGTTGTTGTCACGCCCCTCCCTTCCTTGCACACTGCATGATGCATTAGGGGGCAGTAGGCCACGCGCTGTGCACGCCAGTAAAACTCTTGTTTAGGTTACCCAGGGCTCCACCCTACGTTCTACAAGAGAACGGGGGGAGTTCCTTAAGCTTGCTTGCTTGATAGGGCAGTTCTGGAACAGCGTATTTTTTTCCTGTCCAAGACCCGTATAATAGGCTGAGGCAGGTTAGGTTCCTCCGTCGAAAACTGTCCTGCATTTGTCCATGCTCTCAGGTGAAAAAGGGAGGGTAAAATGATGCAGCAGCATTGCCTTCGGCAATTTTGGTTCTTTCGCCCAAGGTAAAGAGGGCGCTGATCACACAATCAAAATGGGTCAAAGGACGAGATGATCAGGTACAAGACTTACTACACGCTGTGCGCTCAGACAGTGCACCTCTTCCTCCAAGCCCTGTCGGGGAATTGCGCGCGGGCTTCCCTGTCAGGCCACACTCGCTGTGAGGCGCTGTGTTCGCTTGATAACTCACAACGGGGTCAATAGGGCCCACGAGTTCTTCGCCATGGCCAGCCTGTAGGTGTGTATCGGCTAGGGTCAGCAGGCCTGGTAAGAACTGAGTCCGGTTGTGCTCACCCTGCCTTCGAAGGCCGGTCCTGGCATTAGTGAGTGTAGGGTAGTGGTGTCTCCTGCTCCGCGTTCTTTCCCTTGCGGGCAGGGGAGTGTGTTAGGTTTTGCCCATTGCAAAAAGGGGCGTTTTGTAGGCCGTTAGCACACTTGGCCACCCCTCCCCTCTAGTAGGTAGGGCTTTTGCCGTTTCCCCAATGTTGCGCGCCAGCAAAGAAACTGGGCACCATAGGAGTGGTACCAGTACCTGACTAGGACCTTCGTCCCACATCAGCGAAGGCCGACCATGGCAGCCATGCTGGAGAGAGAAGTGAGTCACAAACACAGACATATTTAGCAGAATTAGGGGTATGGTAGAACCACAAATAAGGGTAGAACCCCATGGGTCTGGATCAGTTAGGGGTCCCAATTATGGGCACGCTTGTCCCCAAGGAGGGTATGCGCACCTTGTCCTTATTACCTTGCTTGTCATTCCCCCCTGGTTTAGGAAGCAACCACTCTTCGTTGGCTCCGCAAGGTCATAACCTTAGGGCATATCCCATGCAACACGTGGTCAACAAGGCACACACTCGCTGGCTCGCTGCAAGCCTGACAAGCGGCCAACTGCTCCACGCTGGTAACCACAGGCATGGGACTCCCGGGCACAACCAGGGCAGGTGCAGGACTCCAAAGCAGCAGATGTGCAGTTGTTTGGAAAAGGGGTCCTGATTGATGGAGGGCGTTAGTACACTCACCGAAACTGGAGCTCTACCGGAGTCTTGAACCTGTTCTTGTACACACTGATTCGGTCTAGTTGTCAGCACAAGAGTGCTCACCGCCCCTGGAAGGTTAGAAGACAGAGGGGGTTGCGGGTAAAGGGCCTCAACTGTGAGTTCCAATGGAAGGGGATCTGTTCAAGAAGGCCAAGGTTGCCGTATGGAAGTGGGCAGCCCACACCGATCTGACCCCATGGGTACCTAGTCCAGCGCGTGGGCGCGTTCTTGGTACTACACTGTAAAAGGCTAACGTATGGTGGGAGGCTGGGGCAATAGGACTCACCGACCATTGAGCTGCAAACAAGGTAAGCGGCCTGGTGGTACTCCGATGATCCCCAGTGTTGCTTCCCTCGCTGACGGGGAAGTGTACTTCCGGGGGGAGCCAATACTCCTGCAGGACTGGCTTAAAGGAGACTCCCAACGAGGAGAGGGGATGTCTGGGGTATACCACCGCTTCTTGAAGCTTGCAACCTCCTCAGTTCGGTTAGGCTCAATAAATAGATAGGCACACGGAGATTAGTTTTTCCTTGTACGCAGGGACAGAGTCTCAGCACGGGTTAGTAGCTGTCCCTCGTTGTTCTCGACGAGGTAGGAAAGAACGATGGGGTTGATACTCCCATCCGGCTGTATAAAGGCTGACATGGGCTCCCAGGTTGCCTCAGATAGCCCATTTCTGTCCCAGAGGGTAAGGAATGTCCAGCCCTGTTTATACGCATGGCGGGCAATACCTGCAACGACGTAGTAGCCATCGACTGCCATCTCATCGGCAGTCATTTCTTCGAGTTCCTCTGTTTCCTCAGGGTTGGCAGCGTTCTTTAGGTCGATAGGCTGGACCTCTCTGTCAGACAGACGCCACTCATCCCAGGATAGTTCGTCAGGCGAGTCGTAATGTCTCAGCTGCTTAGGTGCACGCAGCAGGTCACCACCTAGGCGGGGACTGCACCTCACATGGATCCTGGATCCATTCATCTTTATAATGCGGTAAGGCCCAAAAAAAGGGTCTTGCAAACCGTTGCGGGGCTACGTGGGCAAACGCGAGTGGTGTACCAGCACCAGGTCTCCCACCTTGAAAGTGGCAGGACCTCTCGTGCGGTTACGCCTAGTGAACTCATGTTCGCGAATGTTTTTAAGGTTTGCTCCAGCCAGGTTAGTCAGGTCCTGCCTGTGTTCGGGTCATTCTCCTACGGGGCTCTTGTAGTCCTCCGGAAAAGGGGGTTTGAAGAACCACACAGTACGCCCCCAATAGAAGAGCTCGTGGGGGGTATAGCTAGTTCGGGAACTCTCCTGAGAGTTCACCGTTAGGACAGCCCAGGGTAACAGGCGTACCCAATTTTTGGTACGCTCCTGTTCCATCAGATTTCTCAGGTTCTGCTCCACCACACAGTTCTGTCTCTCGCACTTAGGGTTAGAAGTGTGAGTGCAGGGCACACCTGTGGTCACATGGACGTTCAGGGCGTCCAGTACTCGCTCGTATCATCTGATGTCACTCCGGATACGTACTTCTTCGTCACAGTGTACCTCCTTCGGTGCCCCATAGTGTTCAAACCATTGTGCAACCAAATTTTCACAGTCTGTTCCCCTGTGATCTTTTTATTGCAGTGAAACGCACTGGTGAAACAGGTCAGCCCACAGGTGATAACCAGACAACAGTCATGACCACCAAACTTAGGCAGACCGTGGATGAAATCCATGTACAAGGGAGAAATAGCACGGTAGGGGATAGGCAGACTGGAGACCAGTCCCCGTTCTCGTGAGTCGCTCTTCTTGCTGGCGTGACAGCCACAGGAGTCCACTATGGACAGCATACGAGCAGGTAGTTCAACACAGGTTAGTCGGAAGTAGCAACGCTCCCTGAAAGACTCAACAAACCGGTTGCAGCCTGTGTGCCCTGAACTCAGATGGGCCCACTGTAGGCAACCTTCAAGTAGTGCCTCAGGCACAACTATATGGTCTTCATAGTACAGATATTGGTTATCTCTATACCAACGGTCGCCGTATATCAGGCGTGCCCCCAGGCAATCACTGAGGGAGTTGAGTACGCATTGGTACTCTGCCTGGTAGTCTCTCAGACTCCAACCCTCCAGTACACCCAGTGCGCATGGATAAGTCCAGCTGGACGTCCATGCGCGGGAACGCCTCTTTGGTTAACGCCTCCGAGCTCTCACCTAAGAGACCGTCAAAGTTGTTACGATATATATAGGCAGCCATCTGGTTCTTTATACCCTGTATATGGTGGACAGTCAACCTGAACTGACTGAGGTAGGTCCACCATAGCGTTAGTTTCGCTTTTTCAGGAGGGGGACCCTTCTGAAACGTTTTCACAGAATCTTCGTCACAGAGCCAGACGATAGGGCTAATACCAAGCACGCGGGACCGGGGAAAGAGCACAAGCATTCCAGCCAAGAGTTTCTGGTCATAGGTACTGTAGTTGGATCGTGCTTGATTCAACTTTCCGTTCCAATGCCCAAGGGGCACCAGGTGCCATTCATTGGCAGGGTAGTCATGCTTCAGGGTACCATCGCAGCTCAAACCTGAAGGTTGAATCTGGCAGTGAGACAGCTCAGTGGGGTGAAGCCGGTTCGGACCCCCGTGGCCATCTTTCAGTCACTTGGGGTGTGTGGCTATGTGCCGGCAAGCCGCCATTGGCTGATGTCATACTCTCCTATCCACCTGGCCCAACCGGATGTGATAGTGTGATAGGTTTGGCCACTCCGGCTATGAGCGGCCATATTCAATACCCAGGCGCCGCCGGCTGAGATTTATATATCGGAATATCAGGAATCAACAGGGTTTGTTTATCATAATGTTTCTGTAATATTTCCGCCTTCCGTTCTGATTGTCAATGTATCGGCGACTGTCAGTTGGCTCGCGATTTTGCGGTAACCGATTGGTTAACTCTTATTTGCAGATATTCTGGCGGAAACCCCGATGAGGGGTCAGAATTCAGCAGTAAAGGGTTCGTTGCTTCCGCAATTTTCAGGTTATACACTCGCAAAATTAATCCGATTTTTTCAGACTTTCAGAATAGAGTTTTCGACTTCGACATCGCCGCACTTCATATGACGAATCTCGAGTGGTCCTACATTTTTCCCTGATCACGAATCAATCCTCCTTTGGTCATCCCCTTTGTTTTTCTTGGAGATATGGGAGAAACAAAATTGATTCGTGACGCCTTTGGTGTGTACACATGCCCCGTGTAGCAAAGGATAATGGCCAAGAGGGTAGAAAGTGGTTTATAACTCTTGGGCCATGGAACGGAATATTTTATTACGACCTTCCAGTGTACTGCATGTTGGGGTTGCAGAGATACTTTTTTTGGGTTCCCACGTATTTTTAACTTGAAGTTATGTCCATGGAGGGGCATGGCATACCATGGTGGGAGCCACTTTTTGAGGGTATGTGTTATATGCATTGTATGTGCTTCGCTATGCTCACGCCCATGTTATATATCTCCGTTTGTAGGAAGATATATGGAGTCAGACGTGGCAAGGGCTTCGCCCATGTCCCAAAAGGTGAGCTCCATAGCGCTAGACTAAGTCTACCGCTCATATAGTGCATGTGGGAGGGCTTACGGAGCGACCCAAAAGCGCCACTATCAATTTTCCCATTTTCATGGTGCGTGTTGAGAGGAGGTTCAAAGGTGTCCACATGCGTTCATGTGGGGATCCAAGTGGGGGGATTGTTTGCAAATGGTCCCAAGCAATTGTGTTTTGAATCATATGTTGATACCATGGGTGAGCGAAGTGATACACTATTGTAATTCTCTTGAATTTGGCATTATTTGCATGTTCTTGACCTCATGTTATGGTCATTTTTGTATTTTATGCGCTCAACTGGTCGGCTAACAGTAAGGTGCCTAGATATCTGTGAACTATGGTATGTTGCTTAAATGTTGGCATATGCTTCGGTGTTGTACCTCACCATATGCCAGATCATGTGGTCACTTTGGCGTGGCACACGAGGCCTCACAAAATTATGTCTCAAATTCATGAGTTGACTTGTGAAGCATGTCATGTACATAACTGGAGGGGTTTCGGGACCAATGACATAATATTCTTGGGCATGGATCTTTGGTCTATATCACCCTTGTATACTATTCTCCGGTTTGACACATGCATGGAGCGTTTGAAAATTTGCCGTATGCATTTTGGAGTATATAATTGATTTTGGGCATAATGGTGTGATTTGCCTGATTTTGCCATGTTGTGAGGTCATCTTCATGGGGCAGCTCTCCAAGCCAAACGACTCCAAGTCCAACCAAGTTTATGTCAGGGTAGGGCATGGACCTGAGTGCCACTCTAGGCCATGACACGCCACCTCCCCCATTGGGCTAGGATTTAGAGGCTTGGGAGTGAACACATTTTTGGGGTTTGTGTAGTGACTTTTGACACGTGGCATTTAGGCATCTTATTTGACTTCGTTCAGGGCATCATGTTGGCGAGTCAAGGGAAGGTCCTGCATCCAGGGAATGAGGGGTCTATGGCTGTGATTGTGTATGTTTCCATCTTTCCCCAACGTTGTTTGATATGTGTTCATATGCCAATTTCAGGGCTTCCTCTTTGGTGCAACTCTTGTACATGCCCATGTGTTGAGTGTCAACGCGGGACCTCAACACCCTTGGAAGCCCGCAGTGTGGATTGGATTTGGATTGTACTTCGGAGTTGGGTATTGCAAGGGTCTTGTGTGAAGGAGCGTGTTTTTCTTTTTTTTGTGGGAAATGCAGACCCTGGTGAGGAGCAAGAGTCTGTCGAGTCGACGCCGGACTGGGAAGCCCGAGAAGAGCGAAGATGCTCAGAACGGAGAGCCCTTGCAGGACATGGGCTAGACATGGAGGACCTGGCCTCCATGTGTGAAAGGCAATGCCGCAAGGCTTGCAATCTCCGCTCCGCTGCGGAGGAACTGGAGGAGACTGGCAGCAACGGCAGAGCCCGGCGTTACCGGAAGCGCGGGTCCCCAAAACCCGCGGCAGAAGCCAGGGCGATGGAGACGGATCCCAGCCCGGTCAGGCTGTGGTCAGCGGCAGATTCCGAGGGGCACTCCGAGGGCTATCGGACAGCTTACCCTTCCGAGTCGGAAGAGATGGCCAGACCGCCCACAAGGGCGAACACGGCCCCCGGACCCGGCCTGGAGCATGACGCCGAGGCGGTGGAGAGGCCTGCCCGAGCCAGACCGGCGCCTGTGGCCCGGCACACGGAGCCAACACGGGATAACATGGGCGACACACCCATGGCGGAGGAGTCCGAGGCGCCGGGAACCGTGGGATGCGCCGGATCAGGTTGAAAGCACGTTGAGTGCCACTGCGAGCACCTGTCCTTCCTCATCGGCAAGTACCCAAAGATGGGGATGGACGCCATCCTGCATCACCTCGACCGCCTGGACAACGCGAAGGACGCCCTAGAGGAGGACGTCGCAAAGATCCTAGATGACCATTCGGCAGCGGAGAGAGACATGGCGGAGCTGCGGTGGGGACAGGACCGGTACCGGGAGAAGCTGGAGCTGGCCCTGCAGAAGCAGCAGCGAGTGGTGGACAGCCTCCTCCACCTGGTGGAGGACATGTCGGGACGCCTGAAAAGGCTAGAGGAGTTACAACCCCTCGCCTCGGGTCCGGAGCTCCCGGCAAAGCCAGCAGCGGCAGAGCTGATGGAGCGGGTTAAGACCCTCAGTAGCGCCATGGAGAAACTTATGGGCGGCCCGGCAGAGGCACCTTACGCGCCTCCGCAGGTTGACCCGGGTGCGCTGCCCTTTGTTCCCATGTTTAGCGAATCCACAATGCTCGGGGAACGAACGGCACCGGCTGGGTCCATGCGGGAATCGCACGCAACCACGGACCAGAGGAGCCTGACGGTACAGATGTCCCATGCCGCCCAGGATCCACCGACCACTACGACTGCCCATGCAGTTTATGCGGCAGAGGAGATCCAGAGCCAGACCATGCAGGGGCAAACCATCAGAAGCGCCGACAGACATGGTCGAGGCCATCCAGGCGGAAACCTGTGGCTGAAGGACCCCAACACGGAAATATGGACAGCCGGTGGAGCAAGTCCTTCCCGCATTCCAAACCCCATGGGTTCAGGCCCAACTGGACCGCACCTCATGGAGGAGAGGGATGTACGGGGAGTGTACTCACACCCCCCGGCCACAGGTGGTATCCGTCTTGGTGGAGTGGTGGCTGCGGACGTCGGAGATGCCATCAGGATTGACGACCTCAGGGGAATCAAAATCCCCTACTACGATGGCAACCCCTCCAACCTGGATGACTTTATCCTGGATTGGGAGGACTTCGCCGAGGAGGTCGTCGGCGAGATGAGGGGAGCGCCAAGGGACAAGTGGGTATGTCGGACATTCCGACACAGGTTGGCACAGGACCTGAAGGAGGAGCTCAGGGATCAGATCCGTGAGGGAGTGATCCAGACGGAGCAGGCCTGCCTCCAGTGGCTGCAGGACGAGGAACGAGTGGACGCTCCCAACCAGAAGTTGGAGGACTTGTTGTCCATTCCGCTGCCGCTGGAGCGTGGGAAGTTGAGGGTCCAAGAGTGGAATCGGTACATCCGTATGTACCGAAGAAGCCTCAAGCTGCTGGAGGACTGGAATGAGGCCAGCGAGATCCGACACCTGCTGAAGGACGTCCTCCCCGGGCACTGGAAGAGAAGAGTGGAGGATGAGGAGAAGAAGAGAGCAAAGAAGCGCGTGGCCGTACAGATCATGGCATCGGAGGATACCCACGCCGGAATAATATAGTTTTTTCGACAAAACCTCGGCGAGCCCAGCCGAATGTTGGGGTTGAAGAACGCTGTCTGCGTGGAGGTATTCGGCGACACCATGGGGCAAAGACTGATGCGCCTCAACAACGTGGAGTGGAGGCGCGGAGAACAGCTGAGGATGCAGGTCATCCTCGCCCGCATGAGCCTGGACGAGATCGTGAAGTACATCACGGTGGAGCTGAAGCTAAACGCCAAGAACAAGGACCACGTGCAGGATCGAAAAGACCAAGGACATTGAGGTCATCGAGAAGATTGCCACCAGCGAGAGGTCAAGGGAGACACGGTCGGCACCGCGGAGGAAGGGAGTGGAAGCGGCCAAGATCTCTGGACCGTGACTACCCCAGAGGATCATGAAGAAGCCCACTTCCTCGCGTTCGTAGCGCACAACAAGAAAAAGTAATAGTGATTTCAACACTGTGTTTGTGCCTCTCCTGCTGCTTGCTGCTGGTGTAGGATTTCCTGCTGCTTGTTTTTGAAGATGAAAAGCTTTTGTTTGCTGAAATACAGTCAATCCAGGATAGCCCAAGCCAGAGGTATGCAAGCAGAAGAGAATCAGGATCAAAGCATGGAGGGCTGCAGTGTACACAGTGAAAGATGAAAGGATATTCACAGAAACTGCAACTCAGGTCAAATCGGATTGCATATTCACAAAGATAGCTAAAATGTTTTTGGAAAAGGGTTGGAAAACTGCCCCATGGTCACTCTATCTCCATAGTGCCATCTCAGGAGATGTGCACTCTTTGTTTTGGGTCCCATATGTGCTGAGGTGGCAGGGCATGTGGCGATGAGGTCACTGCCATGTCACATGGGATCTTCCTACTTAGCTAGGCTGACCGGGAATTGAACCCAGGACCTCTCAAGAAGAGGTTCCCAGCCCCCTAGGGTGCATACCACTAGGACAGCTAAGAATTCATGGAAACACATAGATAAATTCATAGGCTCTGCCCTGGATATATCAGTCCTCAGTCAACTCAGGGAAAGATGATTTACCCCACATTGAAAGGGGATTAAGGGGTCCACTCCATATCCTGATTGGGTGTCTGGTTCCATAGGTCAAAATGTGTTATCACCACTTTTGGTGGGGCCAATACTAAGATAGAAATGCCTTGATGCTCAGTGCATCCCTAATACAACTAGAGTATGCCTCAAAGCATTGGAAAAGCACTTTTTCTTACTCCCCCCTTGTGCTGTGGTGGCCCCCACTGTCGCACTTTAGGAAAAACGGATTTTTTCTTGGCCTTTTCTTGGTTTCCACATCTACTTTCAAATACCTATAGTTTCCCTCACACTGAAAAATGGGCGCTCACCATGGCTGGCGCTCTTTTGCTGCTCTGTTTGTAACATTTCCTACAGAAGATCCAGCGCTCATGGCGCTGCCGGGGCTCCTGTGGCTTGGTTGGGTTAGTTTGGGAGCATGCCAAAACATGTGCATGTGCATCCCTCCCTCCAAGACGCAGCGCGACATAAACCCAACGCAAGACACAATATACACACTCGCATTGGTTCTCGTAAACCTGCTAGCGACCTGTGACCTGTCTTAGGGCGAAGGGAGCCGTAAAAAAATTCAATTGCCCCTTGGTGGGGTCTTGGGTTCTGCTCAGTTTCTCCAGGCTGCTGCGTTTCGGCCCGAACACGGCCTACTCAGCGAGGCTGCGCGTGGGTATCTGCAGAGGCAGGAATGCGAGAATTATAGACGAATCCACGCAAAAGCGAAGCGACGACACCAATATCCGTCAAATGACGGCCTAGAATTTTTCTAAGACAACACACCTGAGCAGAATCCAATTGTGCATCAGAAGCACATTTTTATAAAAATTAGAGTCATCTCTAGATTTTTTAAATCAAGAAATTCCTACGCATAAAAAGGCGGCGCGCAGGAGCGGCTCCTAGCGAAGCGCCGGAAAATGCGGAAATAATGGCATTATAAACGTATGTCTCACGTAGTCTTGAAAATGACGAGACATTAATAAATAAACATACAGATTCCACCCACACTAATAGAAGTATCAAAAATCCAAGAATTCGAAAATCAACGAAAAGAATTCAATGAATCAGGTAGAAACTACAGGTGTGCTCGTCTCGTATGCAGCATACACATTGCTCGTCTCGTGTCTCCGTGAACGAGTCTTGTAGCAGCGCTAACAACGAGAGAACGCGATGGAGGGATTGATTAGAAAGATTGCAGATGATTAGAGGTCAGATCAGGGTGATTAGACATACACACAAGTGCATAGCGACGTTCTTCGCTTGCGCCCCGTTTTTCTCCTCACCTTGCTTCACTCTCCAGCAGTAGGTAGGGTAGGTACGCCAAGGTGGGGCCACCCCCTGGTGGAGTTCGTGATTGCGGTTAAGATGGGCAGGTTTGCCCAAGACAGTCCTGCATGCTCGTGCATTCACACACGCATTAAAGGGTAGGCCACGCGAACTGCGCACGGTAAACCTTGTTTACGTTACCCAGGGGCTCCTCGGTACGTTCTTTAGGAGAACCTGAGGAGTCTCTTAACGCTTGCTTGCTTGACAGGGCGTGTTTGCGGACAGTGTATTATAGGTCACACTGAGAAGCGTATAATACGTGGAGTGTGGCTTGGTTCCTCCGCCGCAAACACCCCTTCATTTGCCTTTGCTTTACAGGTGGGCAAGTAGGGTGATTGGTGCAGCAGCATACCTTTTTTTTTCCCCTGCCCTGCTAAACAAGGGCGCGGATCACACAAACAAATAACTCCGCCTCTGCCTGTGGCAGAGCAGGGAGTCTGACTTCATCGACATCTGCGCCGTGCACGCAAAAGGAGCACCTCTTTCCTCCAAGCCCTAGCAGGGGAAACACGTTGTGGCGTCCCCTGTTAGGCCACAGTTGCTTGGCAGCGCTGTGTTCTCTTGTCTTCTTCACAGGAGGGTCGTTGGGACCCACGACATGTTCTTCAACAACACCCAGTAGAGTGTGCGTGTAGGAGTGGTAGTCCTGAGTGGGGGCTTAAGCCAGTTGCCCCAGTGCTCGCCCACCAGGATGGTGCCACTGTAGGTTGTGTAGGACCTGTAGTGCGTGTGTCACTGTCCCACCCGTTTCCTGCAATTTTAGCAGGGTTGGTGGGCTGTGGCAGTGGTTAGGTCAGTGTTTTGGCCACTTAGCAAAACGGCGTTTTCATGCCTTCATAGCTTTTGGCCACCCCTCCCTGTAGTAGACAGATAGGTAGGGAAAACAACACCTGGATTAGTACGCTGGGTATTCCTCAAAGGTTTTGCGCCAGCACAGAAATTGGGCGCTTAGGGGAGGGGAGACCCGGGGCGTACCCCGTGGCATCAATAAGCCAACTCTTCAGGTTTAGCAAGCGTGCAGACTTGGGTATAATTAGGACACCACTTCTGCGGCTTGCTCTCAGGACCTTAGGAATAGCACACTCACACATACGCTTAGGCAGGTAAGGGTAAGGTTCAGTCCCTAGCTTTAGTCTTGGAGGCAAGCGTCTCAGCGAGCCTCAGCAACTCACCAAGGTTGTTCTGGGACAAGTAGTCCACCAGAACTGAGTTTAGGCGTCCCTCAGGTAGAACAAACGCGGAGAAGGGCTCCCAGGTGGCCTCTTCGACTCCAAACCCTTCCCAGAGGGTGAGAAAGCGCCAACCCTGGTGATAGCGGTTGCGTAGGACAGACTTCACAAGGTAGAAGCCCTACTTAGCCATCTCCTCGGTGTTCATGTCGGGGAGTTCACCTTGGACTTCCTAACGGCTGGCAGCCCCTTGTAGGTCCAGAGCGGCGATTTCCTCGTCTTTCACTTCCCACTCCTCCCCACGGAGGTCTTCAGGATCATAGTAGCGCTTCAGGTCTTGAGCAGCGCACACCTGGGTCCCCCCTAGACGGGAAGAACACCGCACGGTGATACGGTGTCCATCTACTGATAGAATCTTGTACGGCCCGAAGTATGGGTCATCGCTGGTAGAGCGTGGCCAGGCAGGTAGTCGACTGTGGTGCACCAGCACCCAGTCCCCCTCTTGGTAGGTGGCCGGTACTCGGTGCTTGTTCTTCTTGTTCCACTGACGCTCCCTCACTGTCTGGAGCATAGCCTTGGCCTTGTCCACCTTCGCTTGTTGCTCTTGGACCTATTCACCAACAGAAGAATGGGTGTCCTCTGGATAGGGGGCATGTAGGAACCATGCCGGGCGCCCTAGGAATAGCTCATGGGGCGAGTAGCCAGTAGCTGAACTCTCTTGGGAGTTCATCATCAAGGATATGACGGGGAGTAGTCTCACCCAGTCTCTGGTGCGTTCAGTTTTGCACCATATCCGTACATTCTCCTTCAGGACACAGATCTGTCGCTCACATAGGGGGTTGCTCGTGTGCGAGTAGGGAATCCCCGTAGACACCTGGACATTGAGGAATCTCAGGACCCTCTTGTACCAACCGGTATCTGAGCGTACTCGTACGTCCTCATCGGAGTTCATCTCCTTGGGCGCCCCATAGACACACAACCACTCCTCCAGGAGTATCTTGATAGTCTCCTCCCCAGTAATGTGCTTGGTACATGGGAACACCCTGGTAAGCCTGGTCAACCCACAGGTTACCACGAGGGCGAAGTCATAGCCCCCGAACTCCGGCATCTCCGTGTAGTCCACGTATAGAACACTGTTAGCACAGTGAAGGATGGGCAGGGTCGAGTAGAGACCTCTGTCCCTGATATCCCCTGGTTTACAGGACCTGCACGGGCACTTGTCCACGATAGGCTGGAGGGTTTTCCGCAGTTGGTCGTCAGTCCACGTAGTGTGGAACCACTGCTTGAACAGCCTCAGGGTGCGGTCAGCACCCACATGACCGCTGGACTCATGGGTCCACTTCAGCAGCGCTGGGACTCTGTCACTAGGCACCACAATGCGGTCCTCGTGCCAGAGGTAGCTCTTGTCCCTCTTCCACTGTTCTGGAGGGGTTCAAGGCGTTTCTCCAGGTGCTTGTAGATATCTCTAAACTCCTTCAGGTACTCCGATTGTTGGAGTCCATCCAGGGGGCGTATCATCGTCATGTTGAGGTCCAAGTGGACGTCCATACGGCTGAACGCCTCCTTAGCCAGCGCTTCAGACCGGGCATCAATCAGGGCGTCGAAGTTGTTGCGGCTGATGTAGTCGGCACACTCGTTCTTCACTCCCTGGACATGGTGTACCGTCAGCCGTAGTTGACTGAGGTAGGTCCACCAGCGCCGTAGCTTGGCCTTCTCAGGTGGGGGGGCCTTCTGGAAACTGCGGACCGGTTCTTCGTCGCACAGCCAGACCACAGGGTTACTCCCCAACAGTCGTGCTTGTCAGGATAGCACCAGCATACCCGCGAGCAAATCCTGCTCATAGGTTGAGTAGTTCCCCCTGGCCTGGTTCCACTTCCAGTTCGAGTGGCCCAGAGGTACTAGGACCCACTTGTCGTCAGGGTAGCTGTGCTTGAGGGTTCCATCTCGGTTGAGACTTTCCGTCCCCCATTGGGAAATGGCCGAGTCGAACTCCTCCTTCTCTAGTGCTTGCCATTGGAACAATGTTCCAACACCGCCCACATTGCTGGCGTCGGTCACCAGGATAATCTCTCCTTGTGCCCTAGGCACGCCCAAGCACTTAGTGTTGGCTACCTTGTCTTTTAGCTCGTCAAACGCTTGTTGCTCTTGTGGGCCCCAGCGCCAAGTAGTACTCTTCTTGATCAAGTCCGTCAGAACGGCGCTGGTGTAGGTGAAGTTTTTGATGTGGCGGCGATAGAAGTTGCACGCCCCAATGAAACTGGGTACATCATGAAGTCCTTTCTTGGGGTCTTCGTGTCGTACCTTGGCATCCATCAGGGGTTTGGCCTTAGAGGCCGCTGGGGTCGACCACCCATAGCCACCATCAAACCCCAGGTACTGCATGGTCTCCTGCATGAACTCACACTTCTCCAGCTTGAGTCGTGGTTGGTTCTCCTGGCAGACCGCAAAGAACTCACCGAAGAGGATTAGGTGTTCCTCCTGGGTATTGGTCCCGAGGCATACATCGTCGATGTGAGCCTCCATCTGGGCACCACGGGATATGAGCTCCTGCACCTTAGGTCTCCTTCGTAGGATGGACAAGATCTTGTTCATCAGCTCTTGGAATAGAGCGGGTGCGTTAGCCACGCCAAACGGCATGACCTTCCACTTGAACACCCTCCCCTGAGGGGTGATGAAGGCCAGTAGTTCCTGTGCGTTGGGCGTCAGGTCCACTTGCCAGAATCCGCTCCTCTTGTCCATTTTGGTCTTGGAGCGACAGGGGGCCATCTTCTCCAGGGTAGACTCCATATTGGGAATGGACCCTGAGTGGTTCAGCGTTTTCTTGTTCAGCTCTCCGTAGTCCACTACCAGCCGTTCGGCTGTAGACCAAGGTTTAGCCACCAGGAAACAGGGGCTGCAGTGTAGGGGGTAGTCCCCATCCGTGTACTCCAAGACTAGGCCAGCGTCGATACATTCTTGTATCTGTCGCTCAATCTCGTCGGCCTGCTCTTTAGGAGCTGGATAGGGTCTCCTCTGGATCTTGTGACCCCCGAACTCGGGTTTCAGCGTGAGGTCCATCTGTACCAGCTTGTCACATGAGGCTGGAGGGGGTAGTTCTCCGAACACCTCCGGATAGGTCCTTATAAGCTTCCGTACCCGCGGGTCCAATACCTTGATCTTGTCCTCCATGTCCTCGTCAGAGTGTAATTTGCTTGCCCCCTGAGTAATAGACGTCGGGAGGTGGTCCTCCACCGACTCTTCGCCCGTGGTAGTGTCCTTCAGCCCTTGGTAGGCATATAGAAGGTCTTGTTCAACCATCTCCGGTGGACGATGGCAACATAGGCACGCTCGAGGGGGTTCACATACACATTCCTCCGAGAGGTCGTCCTCCTCTGGGGTCCTCACATGGGCGCCCCACACGCTCTTCATAAGCTTAGGATCTACCTCCCTTTGCCAGGTGGTGATCTTCTGTTCGAGGTCCTCCTTCAATTGGGAGAAATCTCGCATATGTCCTTGCTTCAGCGGCCATGAGCTGCAGGTAGGCTTCGCGTAGAATAACTTTCTTCGCCACCAACTTCCTCTTGGAATCCACATACTCCCTTAGCCTGGATCAAGGGTCCAGCTCTTCATCCACGGGGTCTTCAACCCTCATGGAGAGTAGGGGTTTTAGCGGGGCGACTTACTCGGCGTTCTCCACTTCCTCCACACAGGTCTGCACGAAGAAGGCGTCGTGCTCAGTTTCGTCATCTGAGTGGATAGAGCTAGGTAGCTCAGATAGTCCACACTCAGAGACTCCATCAGGAACAGGTACATGGCAGGGAGAGTTGGGGGCGTTGGTGTCAGTCACGACGTACTCATCCCCTCCGGGTGTAGTCTCAACAGCATCTTGAGGTCGTAGGCGATCCTTCAAGTCACCGAAGGCGAGTCCGTCGCTTTCTCGTTGTATAGCCTGGACCAGAGTCGGGTCCAGATCCTCCCAGGGGATGGAGGTGAGACCTCCGTCCACCACGCTCAGCATACTCCCCCATCTGGGTTTCCCAATAGGCGTCTTACGCCCCAGAGGCACGTAGATGGCCTCATCAGGTAACTGAACAGAGCTAATAGTCAGCCTGTCCAGGAGGTTTCGCCAGTATTCGTTGCCCCCATGGACTCCCCAATCGGGGAAACACAGGACCATACGGGAACGTTCCAAGGCCACCTTGGTCAGCACCTTCCCCAGTTCACTGAACCTGGGGTTCCCGTAGGCCATCCCGAAAGAGGGCCAGTAAAATTTGTAGCTGCAGTTCTTCCCCTTGCTGCAGTAAAGGTCCAGTACATGCTGCTTGTCGCTGGCGAACAACTCCACACTCAGGTCTTCTCCAGAGTAACCCAACTCCTTGGTCTAGGACTTCCCCCAATAGTTGATAGTCCTCAGTTTTGGAGGCCGCCATCATGTTCGAGGGCTCCTCCTTCGATAGCCTCAGGTAACTCGAGGTATGTTTCGATTGCTCCAGTCGCACAGACTCTCTGCCACTGCCGTGGTCAACGTAGGGGAGGTAGGGCGCTTGCAGCGTCAGGGATTGTATCTGGGAGTGCTGTACGAAGAAGTCTAGTGGCCAAGAAAATTTTACCTTCTGGGAGCCTGAAGAACACCATGACCACCGCTGCTATACGTATGGGGGATGGACATGTGGTGCACAGCTGCGGGGACTGTGAAGTGGAGGTACCTATGGGCTCCCGGACTATTGCCCATCGGTTCTATGTGATGGACACTGAGGGCCTTTGACTTTGTACTGTATAGATATTGTTGCGCCAGTATCCAATACCTCCAGGTATTCGCGTCCCCCTAGTCGGATACGTACTGAAAACACCAGGTCTTGGGTGCCACCGGAGCGTCCTCGTCAGAACTCCGCGGGACAGGTCACCTCGAACCCCTTGTTCCGCAATTTGCGGGTCATCCTCATGAAACGGCTCCTCTTCTTAGCGTTGCCGTCATCACCACCTTCATGCTCACGCTTGGCTCCTTGTTCTTGCTGGGCCTGCGTTTGTGAGCGTGTGGTAGGACCAGACTGCCCTCCAGAGGGCTCAGAGTTCGCCCCTGGATTAGGGTTGGGGTTGCCTCCGTTCTTGTCCTCGTTCTTGTTGTCCTTGTCTGGCTGGCAGTTAGCGCCTCCTCCTCGTCCACTTTGACCCTTGTTTTGCCCTTGACCACGTCCTTTCGACTTGCCCTTGCCGGAGTCGTTGCCTTTGCCTTTGCCTCCACCTTTGCCTGAGCCTTTGCCAGGATCTTCACCCTTAAGCTTCGCCGATAGGCGTTGCTTATGGTAGCACTCATCTTCGTAGTGCTTCCGCTTCCCGCAGAATACACACGTGATGGTGCACCTGTAATGATCCGGCAGCTTCGCTTTGGCGCCGGTGTTCTTCTCCTGCTGCTTCCCCTGGACTATGAAGCAGTCTCGCTGCTCGCAGTCAGGGGCGTGCTGCAGGTGGCCCTGCTCGTCCCTGGTATCACACCAGAATAGCTCCCTAACGTTCTCAATAATACGGGCGTGGGCTTGTTTGGGGGTAGTCCCCTGCCCAGGTCGGGACCCTTGGTACCCTTTGCCATGGCCTCCAGAACCTCCACCAGCAGGACGGTAGTTGTTCAAGTGCTGGTCGCTCTCCTTCTCCAGCGCCAGCTCCAAGAGTAGCACGCATAGATCCTCGTAGCGGAGGGATCTAGCCTTGCGCTCCGCTGTCGAACGGCACTCGTCCCACAGCTTTCAAGGGAGCTCCGCCACCAACCAGAACAGCAGGTCGTCGCTACTGTAGGAACCGGGCGTCAGTCGTCCAGCCCAGTGATCCAGGTCAGCCAACAGCTCAGAGACCCTGCCAGGGTTTGGGGTTGTTGGGCAGCACGGGCAGGTTCTGGATCTCGGCCCTGATGGAGAGGTCGGTTTCGTAGGTCGGGTACTGCCTCTCCAAGGCAACCAACACATCGGCAAAGGTGGCGGAGTTAGTCACGATCTGCCTGACCTGCTTCTCCAGGTACTTGGTCTTGCAGCACTGCAGGAGCTGATCGCACTTGACTCGTCCACTAGCGTGGGTTTGGCCGGTCAATCGGAGGGACCGGCCAAAATTCTCAGCGAACTCGCTGAGGTCCTTGCCTGTGAACTCAGGCAGGTTCACCACGATTTTGGAGGTGGCAATAGCCTTCGCCTCCTGAGACCTGCGTCCCTCAGGGCGTCGGGTCTTCTTCTTCTTCTTCTTCTTCTTTCCCCTTGAGTTCTCGGGGTCCTCCGGGTCATCGTCCTCCGAGGGCGAAGCAGAAGTCATAGACGGCAGCTCATCATCGGAGGGGTCTCCGCCTAGATCACTAGAGCCATAAGGCTCCACGTCCACCATTGCCCTCAAGGCTGTCAGCCCCAGCCAATCCAGCTCGGCCCTCGTAGAGTTCGTCACGTGGCTGTAGGGCGGCTGGGCCGTTCTCGGTACGAAAGGACTTCTCGGTATTGCTGCAGGGGTCGGCATCAGTCGACTCCTCAGGCTCCCCAGGGTGTTTGTCAGCCCTGCCGCCAGGTGGTTGGCCTGTACTCGGTGGGGTGACATTCTCACTGTGGTAGTTGACGCTTGGGGCGGTATCATCAGGGGCTCCAGTTTCTCTCGGATCTCTTGAGTGAGGTCGCCCACGATTTTTGAAGTGGCTCCTCGGAGCACCTCGTTGATCTCCGACCGCGTCAGGGACGTGTTGGAGGATCTCCCTGATCCTCTACTCCTGCCTCCAAGAGACTCAGGTCCTCTCCTCAACCCACTCAAGGTTGCATACCCAGGTGCATACCCAGGAACATCCACATAGGTTCCAGTAGCGGGTAGTGGATGGTGATAGTCAGCCGCATACCATCGCGGCGCAGAACTGGAAGCCACCGGCTCACTGGCAGTAGTTGCCTCAGGGAACGCAGTGGTAGGTTGGCCCATACCATAGGCGGGGTAGGGAGGCATGCCAGTAAAGCCTGTGCCCTCTGCCATAGGCGGGTTGGTTATGGGAGTGGATGTTGCAGCGACTGGGTCTGGAATAGGGAGTGTGGTGGTTATAGGAGAGGGTGATGCGTGGAGGCCAGAAGCGCTTGGTGCCCCTTCGAAGGTAGGGTCATTCGTCAGGTCTTGCCCTTGTTCCTCTCCTTCGTCTGCTACGTCTCCAGCATCCTTTTCGCTCTCTCTCTTCCTCTTCACAGGCTGAGTGACCACCTCTCCGACTGAGAGGGCCCTGAAGGCCGTCTGGAGTCCATCCATCGAGTCCTCAGCCACTTCCACTGGCCCATGTAAGGGCTCCGAAGGTACAGCGCTAGGTCCAGGTCCAGGTTCACCAGGTGCTGGCCTTGCCGGTGCCTCAGGCGCTGTCTTCACGTCGGCGTCCACCTTGCTTGTGTCCATCTTCGTTCGCCCTTCTGCTTATATGTGACTGTACTCGGCGCACTGGATGTACGGCGCGGGGTTGCTGCCGGTGCGCAGAGTCAGTCTGCGTCTTGCTACCGGAAAAGTTTATAGTGATTTCAACACTGTGTTTGTGCCTCTCCTGCTGCTTGCTGCTGGTGTAGGGTTTCCTGCTGCTTGTCTTTGGAGATGAAAAGCTTTTGTTTGCTGAAATACAGTCAGTCAAGGATAGCTCAATCCAGAGGTATGCAAGGAGAAGAGAATCAGGATCAAAGCATGAAGGGCTGTAGTGAACACAGTTGAAGATGAAAGGATATTCACAGAAACTGCAACTCAGGTCAAATCGGATTGCATATTCACAAAGATAGCTGAAATGTTTTGGAAAAGAGCTGGAGAACTGCCCCATGGTCACTGTATCTCCATAGTGCCATCTCAGGAGATGTGCACCCTTTGTTTTGGGTCCCATATGTGCTGAGGTGGCAGGGCATGTGGCGATGGGGTCACTGCCATGTCACATGGGATCTTCCTTCTTAGCTAGGCTGACCGGGAATTTAACCCAGGACCTCTCAAAAAGAGGTGCCCAGCCCCCTAGGGTGCATACCACTAGGACAGCTAAGACTTCATGGAAAAGCATAGATAAATTCATAGGCTCTGCCCTGGATATGTCAGTACTCAGTCAACCCAGGGAAAGATTATTTACATCACATTGAAAGGGGATTAAGCGGGCCACACCATATCCTGATTGGGTGTTTGGTTCCATAGGTCAAAATGTGTTATCACCACTTTAGGTAGGGCCAATACTAGGATAGAAATGCCTGGATGCTCAGTACATCCCTAATACAACTAGAGTATGCCTCAAAGCATTGAAAAAGCACTTTTTCTTTCTCAACATGAAGGAGAATGGGCAGGACAGATCCAGGTGGAACCGCCTGGACCCCAGGACCAAGAACCGCGGAGAACCGCGGAGGATCGGGAACCCGCCACTCTCGTTCCGCGAGTACAGATCGCAGCACACCGGCTGCTGGGTCTGCTACGGCAAGGGGAACAACCATGCACATGACCACCGGCATTGCAAGGTATATGAGGAGGACAAGAAGATCTACTTCGCCGCCCATTCCGACAGGAAGCCCAAGGAGCAACAAATTGCCGATTGGAAGGCAAAGGGCGGAGACGGTGGAAAAGGCGAAGGAAAGGGCCAAGGGAAAGGCGGAGGAAAAGGCTATGGTGGAGGACCCGGTCCAGACTGTCGCGTGAGGTTGATCGAGGAGGTTGCTGATGACATGTTGAGGATGTTGGAGGAACTCAAAGCCCAGCAACGTGGTGGACAAAGTCTGAGCAGATCGCAGCAGGAGGGAGCTGCGGCAGGCCATGTCTAGAGGAGCTCCCACGGGATTGGGACCTCGGAGGTCTCTCCTCTGAAAATCAGTGGAATCCCAGAGAAAGCGAAGGCACATCGGGTGCCGAAGAAGGCTCCAGAAGAGCCAAAACCACTGAGTTTTGCCACTCCCAACCCCTGGAGTGCCCCACCAAGGGAAGTTTATGTGGGCAAGGGACGTGGCAAGAAGGAAGGCGCAACCACGAAGAGCCCCGTGGACGGGCAGGACCAGCCCAAGATCTACACGATCCGTGACCATACCCTCGAAGTCCTGATGCACCCGGATGTGCTAGAGTTGCATGCCGTGCGAGTCGTCCATACACCGCATGGTGACGAGCGGCAGTTGCACTTGACGGTGCGTGTACGGTGCGGACAAGAGGAGTTGACGGTGGATGTTTTGGTGGATACGGGTGCCCAGGTGAGCCTGGTCCGGAGAGGGTTGTTCAAGGAGGAATCCCTGCAGCCCAGCCGGAGACCGGTACGCCTGAAGGTGGCCAATGGAGAGATTATGGGTGGTGGCACCCATGAGGCTACTATGTACAGTACAGTATGGAATTCTCGGAGCATGAGCGCTTGAACCGCCCTGATTTGGCGAAGAGAAGCACTCTATCCGGGAACTTCTATGTGGCCGACATTACAGATTGGGATATGATCATGGGGTATGACTTCATGGTGGGAAACGCCATTGGAGCCCTTCCCCATCGTGCAACGCTGGTGCGGGAGGATGATGAATGCCTTACATGGCTGTCCACGGACTATGCATGCATATCATCCCAATGGAATGCTTAGGAGGAGGATCAGATCGTCCCAGCGGTGCAAGCTGTGGGTGCCAAGTCCAGAGGAGACCGAGGAGTTAAGCTCACAGAGTATGGAATGCCGCCGCAGGTGTATGACAGGATGATTCAGACGCTGGGAGCCGAAGCGCCCGAGAGGGACGTCTTCGCTTCCCGGCATGCCCCACTTTTGCGGAAGTGTAGGAGGCATTGGCATCGAGGAGACTCAGCCTGGCACAGGCATTGGGGTTTGAAGGAGTGGGGGCCCATGTATTGGCATGGCTCCCTGGACAATACCAGACGTACGGTGGAGAAGATCGTCGCGGATAGGGCGAAGGGGATCCTGGTCATAACCGGCATAGGATCCACCCCATGTCCGCTGGAATGTCTCAAGTCGACGCTCGACTCCATCACCCTGAACGAGATGTCATTCAGGCTAGAGAAGGAGCTGTTCATCGATGCCAAGGGTGTATCAATGCTCTCCCTGGGTCAAGCGTGGGGTACCAAGGCTTTCCTGGTGGATGGGGCGCAAGCCCAGCCCACGGGTGATGGGCATTCATCCGTAGAGTGGAGGCGGTGCCCATGCGGGTCATGTCTGAGCCCAATGAGGGGACGGATCAGCCAATTGATGGCATTGACATCCTGTCCTACTCCGAGATCGACCACGGACATGCGGATGGGGATGCATGATTATGTGGCAGCCAAGAAGGGGCGGGCCATGGTCACATCTCCGCATTGGTGGGATGACAGGATGTTGGTCACCGACAAGTACGAGAGAGATGAGTTCGTGGCGAGGGTCATGGATCACATCCCGGACCAATATGATGGTCCGGTTGGGCCGATAGCGACAAGAACCAGGCCGATGCCGCAAATTTCGGAAGATTATCGGTGGGAAGCGCGCCCCACGACGATGAAGACGGCATGTCGGACGAGGAGAAGTCGGACTCGGACCCGGAAGAGGCCTATACTGCAGTGCGGTCGGTTGTATCGATACCGAAGCAAGCGGCTGAAGAGGCCCAGGAGAACCCAAAGGTCGCCGGGCTGAAGGAGAGGCTGATCAATGCCTACCCGTGGTTTTTCAGCGATGTCGCCAACAAGAACCCTCCAGATCGTGGGAGGTTTGGCACAGCGAGGATCAAGCTGAAGCCGAACCCCAAGATCTATCGTCATCCGGAGTACAAACTTCAGGGCGATCGGGCCGAGGCCATGAAGAAGTTGTTGGCCGAGTTTATTGAGCGGGGCTGGATTGAACCCTCCGACAGTGAGTGGGCCAGCCCAGCCTTTATCTTGTTCAAGAAGGAAAAGGGCGAATGGAGGTTGGTGGTGGACTACAGGGGTTTGAACGAGCGAACCGAGCACGACTCGTACTCGCTTCTTCTGATCGATACCATCCTCGAAAAGCAACAGAAAAAGCGGATTCTTACGGTGTTAGACCTGAAACACGGATTTCACCAGATACCGCTACAGCCGGACTCCATGCCCTGCACAGCGATGTGGACGCCGCTGGGGCCCATGCAGTGGAGAGTGGTGCCTATGGGCGCCAAGAATGGCAACGCCGCTTTCCAGCGCATGATGGACGACCTACTCGGTCCTGTCCGGGACTGTGCCAATCCCTTTGTGGATGACTTCATCATCGAGTCCGGCACGGAGAACATGACTGAGGACGAGCTCATCAAAGCGCATGAGAAGGATCTGCGCCGAGTGCTCAGCGAGCTGGACAAGCACAACATGGTGTGCAAGCCCACCAAAGCCTCACTCTTCGTGAAGGAACTGGAGTTCGCGGGTCACGTGGTTGGTCACGGGCAACGCCGTCCCATGCCTGGGAAGCTGGGATCCCTGCACCACTGGGAGAAGCCCCAGACCATCAGCGAACTCCGATCCTTCATGGGGTTCTGCAACTACTATTCGGGCTATGTCCGGATGTATGCAGAACTGTCGGGGCCGCTGCACAAGGGGCTGCAGGTGGGCAAGTTCGATGGCAGGAAGGGGAGCAAGAAGAAGCATGCCTGGACCCCTGAGGCCGAAGATGCGTTCAGCTGCGTGAATGAGCGACTCCTGGGGCAGCTGGTGCTGTTCCTGGTTGACCCGGACAAGGGATTCGTGCTACGAACGGACGCCTTGGACTATGCTGTAGGTGCTGTCCTCGAGCAGGTCCGGGACGACGGGTCACACGTACCCGTGGCGTTTTGGAGCTGGATCCTGGCCGAGGGCCAACGTCGAACCTGGACCGCGAGGGAGAAGGAGACGTACGCCATTGTTTGTGCGCTCAGGAAGTGGTCTGGCCACATCGGATTCCAACCGGTGGTGGTTTGTACGGACCATCAGTCCTTGCAGAGCTGGCACGGGGAGCACGTCGACACCCCCTCGGGACCGGCGGCATGGGGGGCCTGATGGCATGAGACGTTCGCCAAGTCCGACCTCAGCGTCCTATACGTCCCGGGGAAGGACAACACTGTGGCAGATTGCCTCAGTCGATGGGCCTACCCCGCGGGCAAGGCTCGGATGGACATATCCAGCCATGGGGACGCCGAGGAGACCGAGGAGGCCAAGCGCATCATCGAGATGGAGAAGGCGATGGAGCAAGAGGGGGTCAAGTGCTTTGTGGTGATGGCAAACTGTACGGACCTGGCCAAGTTCCGGGGCGCCCGAGTCCAAGCTATTTGAGAGTAAACCCTCGAGCAATGGATGGTGGCCCCTGTAGAGCTAGTCAGGTCGGTGCTCACAGAGGACTGGTCGGATGACTATGCGGCATCCGAGCACTGGAGCAAGTACTGGAATGCAGTGAGCGCCCCGTCGGACGACGAACGGCCTGAGGGCTTGACCGAGGACGGGGATAAACTATTCCTCAAGGACAAGCTATTGGTCGCTGAGAACCAAATGGAGGAGCTCATTGAGCACTGGCATAACGCCCAGGTCATGCATCCTGGTCGGGACAAGATGCAGCAGGACCTGGAGTGGCGCTTCAAGTTCCCACCAGGGTACTACGCCATCCTGGACAAGTACTGCAGCGACTGCGCCGTGCGTCGGGCCACGAAGAGCCCCAACCATTCCACAGCGGGCAACCCGGTGTATACAGCTATACCGGAGGCCCCTATGCGGTCCGTGGCCATGGATGTGTTCGCCATGCCAGAGGTCATCGTGGGAGGAGAGACCTATGATTGTGTCATCCTGGCGGTGGACAGGCACAGCGGGTATATCGTGGCAGTCCCGGGCAAGAAGTCCAAGAAGAAGGACAAGAAGGACAAGCATGGAGTGGGTCTGCAGGCCAAGACCGTCAGGAATGCCATGATCAGGCATTGGCTGACGATTTTTGATGTCCCAGCTGTCATCTGCACCGATCAGGGCAGTCAATTCGTGGGGACGTGGTTCAAGACGATGTGCAAGCACATGGGGATTTGGCACGCCAAGACCGTGGCGTACGGCAGCTGGTCGAATGGCCGGGCTGAGGTGGCCGGGCGGCAGATGTTCGAGAAGTTCCGCCAGCTGCACATTGGCGAACCGAGCCGGAACTGGTATAATTCGCTGTGAAGAGTACTCCAGGCGTACCATGACCTTCCCGGGCCCACTGGACTGTCGCCCCATCATATCCTGTTCCTACGGGATTGAGTGTCACGCACTCTCCCGTGGTTGAACCATGGCAAAGTGGCCCGGGATGCGAACGCAATGATGACTGAGGCGGACGACACGGCGGCCAAGGTGTGCAAAGCACTTCGGGACGAGCATGATAAGAGGGCCAAGTACTTCAAGCAGGTAAAAGTGCAGAAGTATGCTCTCCAAGATAGCGTATGGGTGGAGCGGCACCACAAGGATGTCCTGTCCAGGCATCCGCAGGCATCTTGGTATGTGCCGGGGGTAATCGTGCGGAAGGTCGGGCAGGATGTGTATGCGGTTCGTGTGGCGGATAACAAGATCCTGGACCGCGACCATACCCAGCTTTGTCCCCGGGCACCAGACCCCAGCGGACGTCCCGTCACCTTCGAGTTCACGGCCGGCGATGTGGACTCGGACGACGAGGGTGAGGACGACGACTTCACCGCTGAGAGCATCCTGGCGGACAAGCCGGACCCGGGGGCGCCTGGGGGAGGCTTTATAATGTCCGTTGGAAGGGATTCGCCGCATTCAGGGATTCGTGGGTGCCTTCAAGCAGCTTTGTGCCGAGGTATACCACGGTCTGGATGGAGTATCTAAAGAAAGAGAACATTTCCTTGGATGTCAAGGACGTGTCGGTCGATTTGGTGGCCGCTGTAGCACCATAATGGATCACCAATGGCATTTCTGTTTGTTTCTGTGCTTGGGAGACGGGTGAGGGCGTTCATCTGGGGGGTTTTGGGCCTTGATTGGCCATATACCCCCTTCACTCGATCTCCACATATATATTTCATTGTGGTATACTTATTTAGGTCGACCGACGACGTTTCTCTATCTTTGATCCCCTTGGTCCATGTTGTAGATCAAGAGGAGACCGGATGTGGCGTAGGGCACAGATTATGAGTGTCCTCACCCCTCCCTCGGGGCACGGGGGACGCCTACGACGTGTGTGGGGCCTCCATGTGTCCTTGGGACATGGGGGGGGGGGGGCTGTGGAGCCCATTGGGGTCCTCCCGTGCTCCCTTCAATGACGTCCGAGCGGATACAACGCTCTGAGAAGGGGGGTCAAGCCGGTTCGCACCCCCGTGGCCATCTTTGAGTCACTTGGGGTGTGTATCTATGTGCCAGCAAGCCGCCATTGGCTGATGTCATACTCTCCCATCCAACTGGCCTAACCCGATGTGATAGTGTGATAGGTTTGGCCATTCCGGCTATGAGCGGCCATATTCAATACCGAGGCGCCGCCGGCTGAGATTTATATATCAGAATATCAGGAATCAACAGGGTTTTTTTATCATTATGTTTCCGTAATTTTTCCGCCTTCTGTTCTGATTATCACCGTATCGGCGACTGTCAGTTGGCTCGCGATTTTGCGGTAACTGATTGGTTAACTGTTATTTGCAGATATTTTGGCGGAAACCCCGATGAAGGGTCAGAATTCACCAGTAAAGGGTTCGTTGCTTCCGCAACTTTCAGGTTATACACTCGCAAAATTAATCTGATTTTTTCAGACTTTCACAATCGGATTTTCGACTTCGACATCGCCGCACTTGATATGACGAATCTCGAGTGGTCCTACATTTTTCCCCGATCACGAATCAACCTTCTTTTGGTCATCCCCTTTGTTTTTCTTGGAGATAAAGGAGAAACAAAATTGATTCGTGAGCCCACTTTGAAAGGTCATATCTGCAGCTCTCGGCGAGGAATACCAATTCCCAGAATCTGGTTGGAATCGCCTCGGTCTCAACTTAATTTAGGGATCATCAAACGCTTTTGGTGTGTACACACGCCCCGTGTAGCAAGAGATAATGGCCAAAAGGGTCGAAAGTGGTTTATAACTCTTGGGCCATGCAACCGAATATTTTGTTGCGACTTTCGAGTGTACCGCATGAGTGTTGGGGTTGCATAGATACTTTTCATGGGTTCCCACGTATTTTTAACGTGAAGTTATGTCCATGGAGGGGCATGGCATATCATGGTGGGAGCCACGTTTTGGGGGTATGTGTTATATGCATCGTATGTGCTTCGCTATGCTCACGCCCATGTTATATATCTCCGTTTGTAGGAGGATATATAGAGTCATACGTGGCAAGGGGCCTCGCCCATGTCACAACAATGACCTCCATAGCGCTAGACTAAGTCTACCGCTCATATAGTGCATCTGGGAGGGCTTACAGAGCGACCCACAAGCGCCACTATCAATTTTGCCATTTTCATGGTGCGTGTTGAGAGGAGGTTCAAAGGTGTCCCCATGCGTCCATGTGGAGATCCAAGTGGTGGGATTGTTGGCAAATGGTCCCAAGCAATTGTGTTTTGAATCATACGTAGATACCATGGGTGAGCGAAGTTATACACTATTGTAGGTATCTTGAATTTGGCATTATTTGCATGTTCTTGACCTCATTTTATGCTCATTTTTGTATTTTTTGTGCTCAACTGGCCGGCTAACAGTAAAGTGCCTAGAGATCCGTGAACTATGGTATGTTGCTTATATATTGGCATATGCTTCGGTGTTGTACCTCACCATATGCCAGATCATGTGGTCACTTTGGCGTGGCACACGAGGCCTCACAAAATGTTTTCTCAAATTCATGAGTTGACTTGTGAAGCATGTGTTGTACATAACTGGAGGGATTTCGGTGCCAATGATGGAATATTCTTGGGAATGGACTTTTGGACTATATCACTATTGTATACTATTTGCCGGTTTGACACATGCATGGAGCATTTGAATATTTGCCGTATGCATTTTTGAGTATATAATTGATTTTGGGCATAATGGTGTGATTTGCCTGATTTTGCCATGTTGTGAGGTCATCTTCATGGGGCAGCTCTCCAAGCCCAATCAACTCCAAGTCCAACCAAAATTATATCAGGGTAGGGCATGGTCCTGAGTGCCACTCTAGGCCATGACACGCCACCCCCCCCATTGGGCTAGGATTTAGAGGCTTGGGAGTGAAAACATTTTTGGGGTTTCTGTAGTGACCTTTGACACATGGCATTTAGCCATCTTTTCTTCGTTCAGGGCATCATGTTGGCGAGTCAAGGGAAGGTCCTGAGTCCAGGGAATGAGGGGTCTATGGTTGTGATTGTGTATGTTTCCATCTTTCCAGAACTTTGTTTGATATGTGTTCATATGCCAATTTCAGGGCTTCCTCTTTGGTGCAACTCTTGTACATGCCCATGTGTTGAGTGTCAACGCGGGACCTCAACACCCTTGGAAGCCCGCAGTGTGGATTGGATTTGGATTGTACTCGAGAGTTGGGTATTCCAAGGGTCTTGTGTGAAGGAGCGTATTTTTCTATTTTTTGTGGGAAATGCAGACCCTGGTGAGGAGCAAGACCCTAGGAGTGACGGGTTATGGTGGAAGGGGTACAGCAGGGGCCGGTCCTGGTAGGGACCTTCTTTAGGGGTTACGCTCCTGCAACTTGTACAGGGTACCACCCCCTCCTATATCACAGACATCTGTGACGAGTATTATCTCGCCCTTAGGGCGGGGTACCCACAGGCAGTTGGTAGAGGACATTTTCTTTTCCACTCCACTGCCCTAGGTCAGGTGCCTCCTAAGCCGCTCCCGCAGGTGCTTTGGAAGGCAGTGTCGGGGCCATGCGGTCCTGGTGTTCCAGGTGGGAGGGTGTCCCCACATGTGTCCATGGGTAGGGCCGCATGCCCCCTCCTTTGGGCGGCAGCTCCAGGGGGCTGCCCAGCCGTGTGGAGTATCTCTCACCACCAGGGGTATTGCTCCCGCTAGTCTACGGTACGACCACCTCACCCTTGTGGCTTGAGCTGCAGGGCCTCGCTGCTTGGCAGGCGACCCCCTCCTGGACTGTCTACCGGCTCGCCTGTCACCGGTTGCTCCCATGGCTCCGGGTGACGTTTGCCATGGACCCCGATGCAGCCTGGCCGGGCTCGGACCAGTGGCCTTGGGGTACCGCCCCTGCCACTGGCACGGTGGGTCGCCTGGGTCGCCCCGGTGCGTCCCACCCATGGGGTGTTGATTAATTCCTGTCCCTCGGCCGCCCTACGTGTGCACGTGTGTGAGGTGTCCTGGGCCACTTGGCTCCTGTTCGCCAGTATGCCCGCTCGCTGTGTTGTGTTGCGTGTGCGGCGTCCCGAGCTACCCGGCTCCCGTTCACCGGTGTGCCTGCTCGGTGCGTTGCTTTGTGTGTGCGGTGTCCTGGGCCACTTGGCTCCTGTTCACCGGTGTGCCCGCGTGTTTTGTTGTGTTGCGTGTCCGGTGTCCTGGGCCACTTGGCTCCTGTTCACCGGTGTGCCCGCTCGGTGTGCTGTGTTGCGTGTGCGTTGTCCTGGTCTACTTGGCTCCTGTTCACCGGTGTGCGTGCTCCGTCCTTTGCTTTGCTTGTGCGGTGTCCTGGGCCACTTGGCTCCTTTTCCCCATTGTGGGCGCTCCGTGTGTTGTGCTGCATGTGCGGTGTCCTGGGCCACTTGGCTCCTGGTCACTGGTGCGCCTGCTTGGTGCGTTGCTTTGCTTGTGCGGTGTCCTCTGCCTCTTGACTCCTGTTCACCGGTGTGCCTGCTGGGTGTGTTGTTTTGCATGTGCGGTGTCCTGGGCCACTGTGCTCCTGTTCATCGGTGTCCCCGCTCGGTGTGTTGTGTTGCGTGTACGGTGTCCTGGCCCCCTTTGCTCCTGTTCACCGATGTGCCCGCTCGGTGTATTGTGTTGCTTGTCTGGTGTCCTGGGTCACTTGGCTCCTGTTCACCGGTGTGCCCGCTCAGTGTGTTGTGTCGCGTGTGTGGTGTCCTGTGCCACTTCGCTCCTGTTCACCGCTGTGTCTGCCCGGTGTGTTCTGGTGCGTGTACGGTGTCCCAGGCCCCTTTGGGCCTGTTAACCGGTTCGCCCGCTCTGTGTGTTGTGTTGCGTGTACGGTGTCCCGGGCCCCTTGGCTCCTGTTCACCGGTGTGCCCGCGCGGTGTTTTGTGTTGCGTATGCGCTGTCCTGGGCCATTTGGCTCCTGTTCACCAGCGTGCTCGCTCGGTGTGTTGTGTTGCGTGTGCGGTGTCCTGGGCCCCTGGCCCCTGTTCACCGATGTGCTCGCTTGCTAGGCTGTGTTGCGTTTGCGGTGTCCTTGGCCACTTGGCTCCTGTTCACCGATGTGCTCGCTCGGTGTGTTGGGTTGTGTTGCGCGTACGGTGTCCTGGGCCCCTTGGCTCCTGTCCACCGGTGTGCTCGCTCGGTGTGCTGTGGTGGGTGTGCGGTGTCTTGAACTACTTGGCTCCTGTTCACCGGTGTGCTCGCTCGGTGTGTTGCGCTGTGGGTTGCGTGTGCGGAGCGTCGCTGCGGGGCGCTCACTCGTCCCTCCGGACAGCGGCTGTTTGTACCCCGCAGGTGCAGGGTACCCTCCGTGCGCGCACTCGTCCATCCGGACGGCGGGTGTTTCGTAGCCGGCAGGGGCTGGGTACCCTCCGGGGGCGCACTCGTCCATCCAGACGGCGGCTGTTCCGTAGCGGGCAGCGGCTCGGTTTGCTGTCGGGCACGCACACGTCTGTCCGGACGGCTGCTGGTGTTGCTTGGCACCTGTTCTCGTGCCGTGGTTTGTTGCATTTGTTGCTTGCGCCGCCGGCTCTACTTGGTGGCTGCGCGGGGCACGCGGGGGCATGCCGAGAACGGGGCTCATTGTGCCTGCCGCTGGCCCCCGCCGAGGCAGGGGCGCTGGGCTCGCTCCGTGTTGTACCCGTTCGGGGACCCTCGATGGGGTTGTCCCCTGCGGGTCCTTCCGGCGTTTGTTGGGTCCTCTGTTTGTGTGTTGTGCTGCGCTGTTTGTTGCTGCTGCTTGTTGTTCCGTGTGTCTGGTCGTCCCGTCAGGTTGGGTTGTTTGCCGTGTGGTTTGCTGTTTTGGTCTGCGTTGCCGTGTGCTGTGTTGTGCTGTGTGTCTCTGGGTGCGGTGCTGTGCTGCGCTGCTGCGCGCTGTGCCGCCCGGTGTTGCGCTGTTGTGTGTTGTTTTCTTTTGTTGCGCTCGTTTGGTGCCGCTTGTTGTGCCGTGCTCTCTGGCGCTGCTCGTCGCCCTGGGGCCCTGCGGTGTGCGGCGCTGCGTTTTGCGGTGCCCCTCCGCGCTGTGTGCTCTGTGCTGTGTGTGCTTTGTCGTGGCGTGTTGGTGCGTGCTGTTGTTCGCCGCTGTGCTTTCTGCTGTGTGTGTCCTGCGGTGTCTTGCCGTGCGTTTCCTGTCCACTTCACTCTGTGCGGTGCTGTGCTGCGCTGTGCTGGTGCGCTTGCGTTGTGCTGTGCGTGTGGTACTTGCTGTTGCTGGCGCCTGGTGCTGTGGTGCGCTGCTTTCCTGTGTCGTGTTCTGTGGTGCTGTGCTGTCCCGTGGTGCTGTGCTGTCGTGCTCTGCTGTCTTTTTCCGGTGCTGTTTGTGCTCGCTTCGCCCTCCCGTGCCCTGTCGTGCGGCGCCGTGCTGTGCTGTGTTGTGATGTTGGTTGTGTGCGCTGTTTTTGGCCCGGTTGTGGCGTCTGTGTGCTGTGGTGCCATTTCCCTCCCTGCCAGCACGCCAAGAAAACATTGATTATTGCCCTGTGTTACCCCGCGCCCGTCTCTGTGTCGGCTGCTTACGGCGTTGAAGAATCTGGTCCCGTCGTTTGCCGTTTTGTTGTTGATCCCGGCAGCGTTGTCTTTGATGGAGTTGTCCTGTTCGTCCTCTCTTGTGTTGATGGCGTCGTCTTTTATCAGGTTTCTGACTTGCCTGCAGCTAGACAGAGGGCAAAACCGGCAAGGGTGGGTCAGAAGCGGGAGCAGGAGGTACATGGAGAAGAAAACAAAGCGAGAGGGCGCGAGTTCAGGGGCGTAGCGTCTTAGAAAAGTATTTTTCGGTTTTTACGCGCTGCTCACGGAGAGTTTCTCTTTACGTATACGGCGTGTTAGAGGGCAAGGGACACGGCGTTCTACTCGTACGCTGGTTACGGTGCTTAGGCGTTTGCTGTTCACCTATTTAAGGCAGAAACATTTTTCGTCGTGTTTCAACATGTTTCGCGGCGCGCTTTTTTGCCTGGCCGTTTCTTATCCTATTTTGCTTTATTTTCAGCGATTCGGAATATTCTTTCGTCGTGTTTAACTTTTCTTTTTTTTTCATTCTGGCGCTGGGGATCAGCGCGCGCGACAACCCCCAACCGAACCTTTTTTCTTCAGTTTAATGACAGACGGCGAAAAAGTCTTGTAGGAGGAGGATGTGATCCTCCTCCGTATTAGTACCCAAACTCACGTCATCAATGCGTGCCTCCATCTCAGCCCCGCGGGAAACCAGTTCCTGCACAGGGGGTCTGCGTCTCAGGATATAGAGGATTTTTTTCATCAGCTCTTGAAGGAGAGCAGGGACATTCGCGACTTCGAAGATCATGATCTTCCACTGGAAGACACGGCCCTTAGAGGTTACAGAGGGGAGCAGTTCCTGGGCTGCTCGGGTAGATTTACCTGCCAGAAAGCACTGCGCTTGTCCATCTTAGCTTTTAATTGGCATTTGGGGATTCTCTTTAGGGTGTTTTGCATGTTGGCGATACTCCCTGAGTTGTTCTGGGTCTTTTTGTTGACCTCTCTGTAGTCAACGACCAAGCGCAGGGCAGTGGAGCCAGGTTCAGCCACCAGGAAACAAGGGCTACAATGGCGGGTATAGTCCCCGTGTTCATACTCCTCGACGTGGCCAGCATCTATACATTCCTGTATCTGGCGTTCGATCCCATCGATTTCGTCTTGTGGGGCGGGGTATGGACGGCGCCTCACCATAGGTAATTCAAACTCAGGTTTGAGTTTGAGGTCCATTTGGACCACTTTTTTTGCAAGACAGGGGTGGAGGCAACGCTCCAAAAACCTCATGGTATTTCTGGATGAGCTTACTGAGACAGGGGTCAAGGTTCATGCTCTCCAGCTTCTCAGAACGGTCCTCCTCAGCATGGAGGTCCCTCTTCCCCTTTTCTCCTGTTTCTTCATACGCCC
This sequence comes from Eutreptiella sp. 'Long Island Sound 2002', assembly GCA_964036045.1. Taxonomy (NCBI): domain Eukaryota; phylum Euglenozoa; class Euglenophyceae; order Eutreptiales; family Eutreptiaceae; genus Eutreptiella; species Eutreptiella sp. 'Long Island Sound 2002'. The sequence continues at coordinate 110,716,253 of OZ038378.1, forward strand.
CATTGTTCCAGGGGGTAGTTCATCCTCCTGGACCATATAGACGTTTTTCAGTTCCTCTTGAGGAGGTCCAAGCGGATCTGTCGGTCGATACCTTCAGGGTTAGCTCCTAGAACCTGCTGGGGATCCTCTACGTCGTACCAAGATAGGGGAATGCTGTTTGGCGAGGGTTTAGTGGCAGGTAATGACCTGTAGGGCCATCTGTGGCCTGCATGGAGAAAGCGGTGTGGTCATGAGACCCACCATGATTGGACTCACCAGGATCCACCTCATCAATAAGCAGCTGCGCTAGGAAAGCGCTGTGCTTCAGTGTAAGCACCTGTGGGTCAACCCGGGGTATAGCACTGGCGATCAGGCTCAGGCCGTCGGCAGCATCGGCCAACGGAGTGGACACTGCTCTGGTCTCCTGCTCATCAGAGCACTCACAACTTGTTGCGGTGACCGAAGAGTACTCGGATCTTTTCTTAAGATCGAAGATGGTAAGGCCTCTGCTTTCGGCCCTCAACTTCTTGAGTACCACCTGGTTAAGGTCACTCACTGGTACGGGGTTTACAGAGCAATCTACAATGGACATTAAACTGCCCCATTGGTGGGCGAGGATGGTCTCCTGAGAGTCCACAGGGACGTAGATTGGACTGTTGGCGAGTTCAGGTCTTCCCACTGTCATGCGGTCCCACAGACGACTCCAATAGTCATGTTCCCCTGTGGTACCCTAGTCGGGTGTACACAGGACCAGTGTTGCTCCTTCAAGGGCAGTTTTGTTCAGCACGTTAGCGAGTTGAGAGAATGGGGGGGGTAGCATGGCACAACCTCATCACTCTCCAATAAAGGCGATAGGCGTCATTGAGATATCGCGAACCATAAAGCTGCATCATATGCTGCTCCCTACTGGCGAACAATTCCACCTGAACTTGAGTCAGGTCTACCTGCAGGGCGTGAAGTTTATTTTCCAAGGCGAGTCCCACCAATTGATAGTTTTCAGTTCGATAAGACCGGTTCACGTAGCGTAGACCAGCTTCTTTCCATCGTGACAGCTCCAGAGGGACAGAGAAAAGGCCACCGTCAAAGTCACGGTGAAGGGCATAGGGACGGTGCAAAGACAACAGTTTCACCTGGGGATTACGGCGCAGGAAGTCTGTGCCTATGACAATGTCAACGGCGTCGGTGTCAGGCACTTTGCAGTGCTGAGTCACTTCTTCATCGCCTAGACATACGGTCATGTCGACCCCCCCCAGGCAATGAATGGTTCGACCATCCCCAACCCTCATGGCCACAGGTTTCGTTTGACGGATCCTGGCTTGCTTTAGCAGTCGGCGGGCGACGATTGAAAGCGTGGTGCCCGTGTCCAAGACCACCTTAGGAATCTGATCACCAATTTTCACGTTTCCTCATCCTCGGAGCCGCCCCCCTATCCCTCTTAAGGGAACTTTACTTCAGCCCCAGTAGCCTGCAGGCACTTAGAATGCCAGTTCAGACAGCGCTTCTTGGCGTTCTCGCTGCAGTTGTGGGCGCCATCAGCGGTGGGGGTGGAGGGGACAGGCCGTTTTTCACCCGACTGCTCACCCTTAGGTGTGGGGTTGGGTGCTCCTCTCCCACCGGTGGGGGGGGCTCAGGACCTTCTTCCTCCACCAGGGTTACCCTCACTCTTGAAATCCCAGGGTTAGGCTCCCCGCCCCGGGTTTACCACCCTTACCGGCGTTCTTACCACACTCCTCTTCCGCTTTCTCAAGTTTTTCCGATTTGCGGCCTTTTATGTGGCATTCATCTTCATAATGCCTCGTTTGCCGCAATGTCTGCACGCCATCGTGCAGCCGAAATGGTCTTGTTGCTTTACCTCCTGACAATCTTTGGTTTTCTGCATGCGCTTCAGTTGGAGGACAGTAGAAACGATTAGGGGCCCCTTTACCCTTGGAGGAGGGAGTCTCAGTCATGTGCTTCAACTGGCCACCACAAGTTTGAGGCGACCTACCTCCAGTAGCCTTGTCAGCAGGGGTGTCCCTTCGCAGATGTTCGCGCAGATGGTTATCCATGTAGGAGTCATTCTCCCTCTTCATGGCCAATTCGATCAGCAGATGGAATAGGTCGTCAGAAGAGTGCGTCCAAGATTTCCTCTCGGATGTCTCCCTGCAGTTCCCCTATGTCTTGGGAGGAATCTTCTCCACGAGCCACAGATGGGGCCCATAGGTCGTCTGCTTCATACGCCCCATGAGTTCTTCAAGCTGCGCCATAATGTCTGAGATACCGGCAGCTGTAAGAAATTTGGGGAGTGGAGGCAATTCTTCAATCTCCGTTCGGACACTCAGGTCCGTCTAATAGACTGGGTACATCTGCTCCAGTCTTTTCAGGAAGTCTCCCCTATTGGAACTTCTCCTAATAGCGGTCTTGACTTGCCGCTGAAGAGATTTCTTTTTGCACGACTTTTTGATGACTGTGCATTTGGTCCAGATATCAGCATGTTGCTGACCTGTGAGGAGCAAAAACTCGGAAAGCTCGTGAACCCACTCGGGCAGTCTTTTGGATTGAACTCGGTGGGTTTGATCTAAAGGTTGGTGGTGGAGATGGCCTTCTTCCTCCTACCTGGTACACCTGGGTCACCTGTCCACCCAAAGGGGCTGAGGGGTTCGTGATGGTTAATGGTGCTAGTGCAACCAGGCCATTGCTCCTCATCTCCGCCTCTGTGGTGTCCCCTACAGTACAGACAGGCACAGTCCTCACACGGGGATGGAAAGGGATAGGACAGGTTTCCATAGGAGAGCTTCGGATACTTCTGCCGCTTTTGACATCCCTGGTCAAAAGTTCCACACAAGGGGATATGGTAGGTGGAGGCTTCCTCAAATCTGAGAGCCCTGGTTCAGTCTTGAGAGCTGCTGACAATGCACTCAGATCACGGTCTTCATGACCTGCGCCCAGGACCCGGGAAAGTAGATCCATGATCTCTTCAAGACCCACCTTAGGGGCTGCCATCCGAGGAGGCAAGCCTCGATCTACGCACGTGGGCTCGGGTGCCACCGCCCTAGGACTGGGGCCAGGCTTCAGGCATTCATCTTCTTTCGGTTCCTCCGGGGGCTTACGTTCTTTGGACACCTAGGTAGGTAGGTAGGTATCTTCGGAATCTCCGGATGCCTCCTTTGACAATGCAGGAGGAAGGTCTTACCAAGGGGACGTCCTGTCCCTCCCACTGCCCTATGTCAGGTGCCTCCTGAGCTGCTCCCGCATGTGTTTGGGAAGGCATTGCCGCGGCCACCCGCTCCATGTGACCCAGGTGGGAGGGTGTTCCCACATGTGTCCATGGGTAGGGCCACATGCCCCCTCCTTTGGGCGGCAGCTCTGGGGACTGCCCAGCCCTGTGTAGTATCTCTCACCACAAGGGGTATTGCTCCCGCTTGTCTACGGTGAGACCGCCTCACCCCTGTGGCTTGAGTTGCAGGGCCACTCTGCCGTGCAGGCGACCCCCTCCTGGACTGTGTACCGGCTCGCCTGTCAGCGGTTGCTTCCATGGGTCCGGTTGACGTTTGCCATGTTTCCCGATGCAGCCTGGCCGGGCTCGGACCAGTGGCCTTGGAGTACCGCTCCTGCGCCCCGCCCGATGGGGTGGCCGGGTTGCCCCGGTGTGTCCAATTGGTGGGCTGTTGGTTATTTCCTGTCCCTCGGCCGCCCTACGTGTGCGCGCTGTCCCGGGTCCTCTTGGCTCCTGTTCACCGGTGGGCTCGCGTGGTTTGTTGTGTTTTGTCTGCCAGGTCCTGGGCCACTTGGCTCCTTTTCACCCGTGCACCCGCTGGGTGTGGTGTGTTGCGTGTGCAGCGTCCTGCGCCCCTTGGGTCCCGTTCACCGGTTTGCCCGCTGGTTGTGCTGTGTTGCGTGTGTGGTGTCCTGGGCCACTTGGCACCTGTTCACCGGTGCGCCCGCTCGGTGTGTTGCTTTGCGTGTGCGGTGTCCTGGGTCACTTGGCTCCTTTTGACCGGTGTGCCCGCGCGGTTTGTCCTGTTGTGTGTGCCGTGTCCTGGGCCATATGGCTCTTGTTCACAGGTGTGCCCGCTCGGTGTGTTGTGTTGCGTGTGCGGTGTCCTGGGCCCCTTGGCCCCCCTTCACCTGTGTACCCGCTGGGTCTGTTGTGTTGCTTGTGCGGTGTCCTGGGCCACTTGGCTCCTGTCCACCGGTTTGCCCGCGCGGTTTGTTGTGTTGTGTGTGCGGTGTCCTGGGCCACTTGGCTCCTGTTCACCGGTGTGCCCGCTTGGTGTGTTGTGTTGCGTGTGCGGTGCCATGGGCCCCTTGGCCCCGGATCACCGGTGTGCCCGCCGGGTGTGTTGTGTTGCGTGCGCGGTGTCCTCGGCCACTTGGCTCCTGTTCACCGGTGTGCCTGATCTGTCTCTTGTTTTGTTTGTCCGGTGTCCTGGGCCACTTGGCTTCTGTTCACCGGTGTGCCCGCTCGGTGTGCTGTTGTGTGTGTGCGGTGTCCTTGGCCTCTTGGCTCCTGTTGACCGGTGTGCCAGGCCGTGGTGTCCCCTCCCTTTGTTGTCCTCGGTGCACGCGCATGTGCGGTTTCCTGGCCTTTGTGGCGCCTCTTCACCGGTGTGCGCGCTGTGTGCGGTGCGCGTGTGTCGTTGGTGGTTGTGTCCCTCTTCCTCCCCCCCTAAGTTTCGTTCTTTTTTGAAATGGAAAAAAAGGGGCGCGCATACACTGCAGGCACAGGCACGGGCAGCTGGTGCAGCGGTGCAATAGTGTTGTGTCCTCTGGCGTGTGTCGTCGGTGCTTTGGTGGCGGTTGCGCCCCAGGGGTGCGGCTCGCGCTTCCTGATGTACACGGGTATGGGTCAGGGTGGGTTTGGTTAGGTGCCTCTTCGTCTCAGGTGCTGGCTGGTTAGGCGGCTGTGTCGGCTATGGGTGTGGGCTGTGGCAACGTTGCTCCCTCGGCGGGCCTGGTTACGAGTCAAGGGTTAGCGGTTTTGGGGTTTGGCTCGGGTTTGATTTGTGTTGGGGCTTTGGCTCGGTTAGGCGGTTGTGACGGTTGCGGGCCTGGGTTCGGTGCCTTTGGGCGTAGCGGTGCACGTTGTCGTGTGCGTTGGCATCCTTCGCCTTCCGGTTCGCTTGGTGTCTTCTGGGTGGGGCCTGGCGTGGCGCCCCGCGGCGATGGTTTGCTGGGTAACGGGGTTAGGTGGCGGTGCCGCTGGCTGGGAGCTGAGGCGCGTCGTGCTGTGTGGCACGCAGGGCTCCTGGGGTGCTGTGGGTGCCGCCGGTGTCGGTCCGCCGACGCTTGTGGGGTGTTGAGGGTGTGTGTGTGTGCGGGGTCGGGCTTTGGGCGATGTCCCACAGGCGGATGCCCTCTCACTGTGTCTCCTGGAGGTTTGAGGTTTGAGGTTCTATTTTGCGGGTACTAGACGCCTTTCGGCCCCGGGGGGCCACCTGGTCGGGCCAGGTGATATCCTCCCGACCAGGACCTAGTGGGGGGCCCTTCATGACACACCTCCTGCCTGGTGGCAGAGTCCCCTGGGTTCACGGGGCTCGGGCTCCGTCCCTCCCCGGCTTCCCCATTTCGCCACTCCCCGGTCGTTGCGTCGCTTAGCAGCCGTAGCTGCGGGCGCTTACCCGGCGCGTCGCCCCCCTGATGCGTGGTCGCCCGGGGCGCCGGCGCTGCCGGACCCTTGCTACTGGCTTGTCGCCAGTCGAACCCCCGTGGGCTGGCGCGGAGGCTTCCTAGCCTTGGGGCTGGTGGGTGGCGCGGTGCGCCACCACTGCCTTGGTGGGTGCAGTGCCCTGGTCCTGTGTGCGCGGCGCTCGTGGCCGGTTCGGGGGGGTTTGAGCCGGTGCAGGGTTTTGTGTCTTCCCTGTTTCCCCCTTACCGCCCCGCGTTTCCTGCGCTGTTTGTGGCGGGCCGTCCCATCTGGGTGCCCCCCATCCTCGCTCGCTGGTACGCCATTCCATTAGGTCTGTGCGTTCCGCGGGCTCGGTCTGGTTGCCCGTCTGGTTTTCCCCGGGTGTCCCTTTTGTGTGTGTGCGCTCGCGCTCTCGCGGGGTCCCCTCCCTCCCCCCCCTGGGTTGGTGTGGCGCGTGCACCTCGCGCGGTCCTGGTGCTGGGCGCTGGTAGGGCCGTTCCACGCGGTCCGTGCCCCTCAGCGTGTCCTGCCTCGGTCCCCTGCTCCGTTTGACTTGCTTTGGGGGAGGGCGGCCCGGTCCTGTTCCCCCTACCTAGCTCCGGACTGCGCGCTCCCCATGGGGTGGGTGCGGGCGTGGGGACCCGTCCCCAACCCCACCGCGCGCGCTCTTGGGAGCTGGCTTTGCGCGCTGTGGGCGCTGCACGAGGGCGCCCGGGGGGGGGCGCCTCTTGCCCAGGTGTGGGGCGTTTTGGGACGGGCGCGCTCCCGTCCCCCACCACGCGTCCTTTTGGGCGTGCGGCCCGGGCCCACTACCCACTGGCTGTCTCCGCGGGGGGTGCGGATGTGGGGACGCGTCACCAACCCAACTGCGCGCGCTCCTGCGAGCTGGCTTTGCGCGCTGTGGGGGCGGCATGTGGGTTGCCGGCAATTGGCGCCTCTTGTCTGGGCGTCCAGGATTGGGCGCTCTCCCACCCCCGACCGCCCGTCCTTCTGGGCGTCCGGCCGGGACCCACTACCCACTGGCTGTGGGTGCAGGGGGTGCGGGCGTGGGGACCTGTCACCCACCTCACAGCGCGCGCTCTTGCAAGCTGGCCTTGCGCGTTGTGGGGGCGGCATGAGGGTGCCTTTGTAATAAGTCAGGGCATTGGGGCCTGTCAGAAGCTTTCTGGAGGATCTATGCTAGAGCTCTCCAAGCTTCAAGATCCGGGAACGCTAGGATATTTGCTCATATTTGGCTTATATTCCAAGCCTATAGCTTACTGCTAGACTCTACTGCTCTTAGGTACACTACAGAGAGCGGAGATCTAGGATGCATTAGTAGCCATACATGAATAATCACATCCCATATGCTTATAATGTGATTTAATCATGTCTTATAGCATTTTAGAAGGTTCTAATGTATTAGAAGCTATTTTGAAGCTGTTTCGAAGCTTGAGATGGCCTGTCGCGACTGTCGCCGTCTTTTGCCGCCGACAGCAATTTACGTAATGTTGACAAGGCCTGTGATAAGATAGACTACTCAGAAAGTTGATAAAATATAGGTTTTATTCCCTTTTTAATGAGAACTTATTGTCATATCAATTTTCTTGTTATTTAGGCATGTGAACCCGTATTACTGGACCAGCCAGTTGGTCCAGCTCAAAGTTCGTTCACGACTTCGTCTTCTTGCTGTTGCCTGTGTCCTGTACTTGCCAACAAGATCAATTGTAATGGAGAACATTGGAAACAATTTGATTTTTAAGTGCAAGACAAGGAAAATGGGTTTTCTATATGCACCCAAGCACAAGCATATGACAGTCCAGTAATCTGAAGTTCCAGCAGGTCGACGACGACGAGGACGACGAGCAGCAGCTGGGCCAGCGTACGCTGTTCAATCGAAGTGAGTTCCTTGCTTGAATTTATCAAAGAGTTCAAGAAACTTTGAAGTTTTGAAGGTATACTTCCTCCTATGGTCAAAGAACCTTCAAATTAATTCGAAGACTGGAGGAGCGTAGCGTGAAGCGACCTTTACGAAAATACGACGACGCCCGAGGCTTCAGAAGAGTTCGAAGAGGCGTCCAGTGGGTTTATTTCATTGAGTTTGGTGAAGATTTTGAAGGATTTGGACTTAACAAGAAGTTTCAAAAATGTGGTGACCTTCTACAACACAAGGCGACTTCCCAGCGCTTCAGGGACGACGACAACAACTTCTACGACGACGACGTGCTGCAGGAGCGCTGCGAGCGAGCTTCCAGAGGCTCTCTCGAGGCTCTTTGAGGCCTAGAGCCATTGATTGTGTGGCTTTTGTTTGCTACATTTTGCATGCTTGTTGTTTTGATTCTCAAGGCTTTACTTCTCCTTGCTTACGGTCCCTCTGGTTGACCCTATGCAAGGGAAGGGGCAACAGCGACGGTCCGTGACTATAAATCCCCACCCCAGTCACTGTGCACCCTCCTTGGAGCCCAAAAGCTTTGATTTCCTCATGATTTCTTCGGTCTTTTTCATCTATCAAAAGGCCAAAAATGTCAAAGTGGCCTACTCCATTTTACGCATGACTACGAGCCAGTGCGTCGAATCGCGCTAACTAAAGCGCTGTTGTAAGGTAGAGAGCGCTAGCTTTCAAATGCGACTCTCGCTTTGTTTCCATTCCTCAAGGACTATTTTCTGTGATTTTTTCAGATTGACCCATGAATCACTTTTTGCCCAACCCTCCAAAACACTCAAAAATGACATTTGGTGTTTTACGCATATCTTCGCGCCACTGCGCTGAAAAAATCTGAACCAAGTATTTTTCGAAAGTGGACAGTGGTACGCTTCTACCTGTCACTTCATCTTCATGGAAGCAGTTTTTCTGCCATTTTTGTCATCCCCAACAATGTCACCCATTAACCACACCCCAAAAACCCCTCAAAAGTGCCTTTTGTGCTTCCTTCATATCCCCCTGAGAAAAAGGGTTTGAGGTTCGACATTATTTTTCTAAACAACACTGGAGTAAGCGCTTTCTAACCCTGAGTTGTTTTTATTTTCAGAAAATTAAAATGGCTATGGTTAAGATGCCACAAGTTACCACCCAAACCACTTGGTGCACAATCATGACAAATGATTTTGGAGGTTTATTCAGTTCTCTGAGACCATGGTGAGTTCGAACCTGAACCAAGGTGTTTTGTAAACACTGGAGCATGGAGTTCCGAAAACATATTTACTTTGAATTTCTGTGGTCAAGAATGGGTTTTTCCCCTGGTGGTTTACTTAGTGCATGAAAGCATGTTTTCAATTTTTGAGTTCATGAATCTGCAAGAGAAAGATCTTTCTCAGAGCTTATGGTGAGTTGAACAGTCATCAAAGCTGTTTTGAGAAGGTAATGGTGTCTAGTTTGCAGATATCCAATCATTGGATTTCATTGAAAATGGGATGACAGTGAAAAAGTTCGGTTTCCTTATGCTTTTTTGACAGTTTTTCAGCATGTGTGGCATGTGAGATTCATGTGTCTCCCCCCAACTTCTATTTCTCTGAGCCTATGATGAGTTGGGGCAACATCAAATATGTTTCGAAAACCTGAGGACATGCCCTACACAGTGCGGATATACTCCATCTGACATGTCAGCAACATAGTGCAGAAAGAAGGTCCAGAAGTTGCAAATTTTCAAGGAAAAACATGGTTTTTGGTCGTTGTTTTGCAAAACCATTCGCGATTTCTGTGGTCTTCTAACCTTGAAACATTGTATGATATTGCAGTTTGTGACTGTTTGCATCAGCTTTGATTCATTCTGACTGGGCTTGGCCTCGGTAGAAAGGTAGATACCTTATAATTACTTTAGACAGGCAATAAATAGTGAAACATTTTGTTGTTCTTTTTGGGCCACAAAGCAAACTTGGCCACAACCATTAACAGACCGTTTGCGACCGCCACATTCACCATCCAAGCCTTTCCCTTCGACTTTCCAGGCTGAGTGGCTCAGTTCGGCTGGCCCGTTGTCATGGGGACAAAGAAGGCGTCGGGCTTGTTGCCACCAGGGAGTAGGGAGGCGAAAGACGGGTGTGAGCGGATGGCGGAAGAGAAGACTCAATGCAGGAGCACCCAAGTGAAACATTAAAAGACCGCATTGGACCAAACCATTGGCATTGACCGCTCTCGGGGTCCTTGTGACCATTCTCTGATGAGAGAGGTTGGTGGTGGTAAACGGTCGCGGAAGAAGCTTGCAAAACTTACTTACTTACTCTAGCCAACTAGTTAGCTAACTAGCTAGTGTAGGAGGTGCATTGATTTTATGGGATTACCCGAATGCTAACGGTTGTGTAAGCAACTTAATGTCTCTGGTCCTGCCCCTGTAGGGCAGGGTGGTGAGGAGAAGTGCCGCAAGGCGCTGGTACTGTAAGAGAGGTAACCATTCCAGTAGGTGCAGGCCGGAATGTTAGCATGCCATGCCATTTCACTGATTTTCATCTCTTTACTCAACTACCTGACACAGTTCAATGTAGTTCTGAGCACGGTCCGTGCCCTCTCATGGGTTGCCGAGACTCTGCATAGACTACATGATCTCTGGTCACGGTCCGCCACTCATGCGTTTGCTGAGACCCTTTCCGGAAGCCTGAATTTTTCAAGCTGTTTCATTTGAGCACCATTGCACTTGAGCTAGGAAGTGCTTTGTCCTCATTTCACTCTACCATGCATCTCATCCTTCACTGCATGGCCGTCAGGGCAAGCGTTTGACTAGTGACGTATTCTACTCTCCATTCGGATTGCATTTCATTCATTTCGTTCAGAAAGGTCACTCATTCATTGCATTCCACTTTGCAAATCTTATATTTCATACTTATTGCATTACTTCTCTATTGCAAGGGCAATATGGTCCGTAATTGAGCTGCCCTACGTAGTTCTATGAGCACCTTTTGCTCAATAGACCCCGAGTTTTGGATCGCAGCGACGAACAATCAATTCGTATCCACTCAACTTTTGTTGATTAACTGCAAGTTGTGAGGAATGAATCTCTTTCCCAACCCTCGCGACCATTGACCTAGGTCATTTGGTCTAATGAGCTAGTTTATCCTCAAATTTGCTACCAAACCACTACGGGTACGTTCCGCTTCGTTAACTTACGCTAGATCGCCTGGTACAGCGCTCAAGTGAGTGTCTGTGGTCTACAACATTACCTTCTCTATCCCCCCGACCAGACCATCAGCATGACAGACTTACTTGGATTTTTCACACATTCCCTCCCTCATCACGCTACACATACAACACACACACAAACACATACCATGAGTCATTTGATTATTCCATTTGTTCTTTTTGGATATCACACTCTGAGGAATTGCTGTAGTACCACGTCCATCAAATTTTCGCCTACGAGCCAATTTCTAAGTCATTTCTCTCCGGTAGACAGTCAGTGTCCGCTTACAGGAGCCAGCATTGGTCGCACCCCGCCAATTCTCTGTTGTGTAACACAAGTGAACAAGTTTAAGCTTGGTCACTTAGCCTGTGACTTGGCTAATGCAATCCGTGATGTGTTAGTGAAGAGCTCTACGGCGGTAGCCACCGAGACCAGCGGTGTACTACGGTAGGCTCATTGAAAAGGATTATCGAAAGGTATCGAAAGCCTACAGTAATGGGCTTCTACCCTCGCGCGGGTAGATAAGTACTTTCCCTGCAGTGGGATAGACCCCTTCTCTTGCGGTAGAGATAGATGACGGAGTCAAGCTCCAAGAGGATAGCCTGAATCCTGCAATTCAGTTGAGCAGAATTCACTGTTCATGTAGGAAGACAAGCCCCCGCACGGATGGCTTTGTACAACCATCTGCTGGGCAAGGGGCTCGCCATAATTGGTCTTCCGGTAAGGTACAGAACACACTTTAACTACAATAGCATTTTTCGGAGATTTACTACTTCCACTTGTTTGAGACAACCTGACAATGACACATTTTGCGTATGAGGCAGTGGCGACCCTCTAGTCGTGTAGGATATCCGTTGGCTTGCACTAGAGCTGAACGGCGTTCCATGAAAGATCCGACCTTTCAACTTTATTTCACTTATCACTTACCTACTTCATTTCCAACCAACCCCGGGGAACAACCCACCCCTACCCGTGAACCCAACCCCTACATGCACACATACAATTCATTGGTTTTGTCATCTTCAGCACTTGCCACAACCCATACATCTTGTTTCTCTGAATTTACATGATGAACACACCTCTACATTTTTACTTCTTCGTGCAAATTATTTGCTTCGGTAATTTAAGTTATTTGGGACATGTCTACACAAATCAGTATTCCCGCTAGCTTCATATCTCATTAAATTCCTATTGGCTATGTCCCATTGAGGAACATGGTTCATATGCTCTGCGGCCCAGAGCATTTTTCGGTGATGGGATATTGATTCTTTTGTACATGATTGCTAAGCTTGTTAGGTAACTGACGTTTCAGCTTTGTTTTTAGAGATAGCTAGAAAGTATGAGTAAAAGGTTGGTAATGACGGACTATATCTTTCAACGTTTTTTTGGTTGATGTATTAGTATAAATCCCCACACCCCCAGACGGATCAATCCCCACGGCCGGGATAAGAAAGAGCAGATCCGGGTCAGATGGTGTCTACTCATCGTGACTGCCACCACCCCCACACACTATGAGTTATCCCTACCCGCTAAACTAATCAAGAGTTAGTCATTACTGATGCTGCCTCGCTTTCTCTGTCCATGTAATGCAGGCCACGAAACCCATTGAATCAAATTGGTACCAATGCATCCATTGCATTAGGTAGCCACATGTAACGCGTCCATTGAGTAAGGTGGTATATCCTCTCTTTGGATGACGAAGACAAGCCTGTCAATAGACAGCTTGGGCAGAGCTTGGATTTCCAGTTTAACCTCACATGTTGCATTTCATTCTCAATTGTGTTTGATTTTCCGTATAGCTCATTGTAATTTATACGTCTACATCCAGGTGTATTACCCTTACCCTCATTGTTTGCCTGAAGATTTAGGTTATCCTTGTTCATACTTTGTATGCTAGCTTTTTGCTTAGTGTTTCTCATGTTTCATTTTGAGCCCTACCATACCCAAGACTTAGGAACTTTACCCTCTTAGGTAGAGATACATCTTTACCTCTAGGAAGGGGTTAGTAAGACACTACATTAGACACTCAGAACATTCAATATGAGCGTGCCTTATGCCCATACCCCTCCTTATCTTAAATTATCAGCTTGTCATGAACATTCTTAGCGAATGTACATGAAGCTTAGGAAGGGGTGCAATAGGTCAGGGCATTGGGGCCTGTCAGAAACTTTCTGGAGGATCTATACTAGACCTCTCCATGCTTCAAGATCCTAGAACGCTAGGATTTTTGCTCATATTTGGCTTATATTCCAAGCCTATAGCTTACTGCTAGACTCTACTGCTCTTAGGTACACTACAGAGAGCGGAGATCTAGGATACATTAGTAGCCATACATGAATAATCACATCCCATATGCTTATAATGTGATTTGATCATGTTTTATAGCATTTTAGAAGGTTCTAATGTATTAGAAGCTATTTTGAAGCTGTTTCGAAGCTTCAGATGGCCTGTCGCGACTGACGCCGTCTTTTGCCGCCGACAGCAATTTACGTAATGTTGACAAGGCCTGTGATAAGATAGACTACTCAGAAAGTTGATAAAATATAGGTTTTATTCCCTTTTTAATGAGAACTTATTGTTAGATCAATTTTCTTGTTATTTAGGCATGTGAACCCGTATTACTGGACCAGCCAGTTGGTCCAGCTCAATGTTCGTTCACGACCTCGTCCTCTTGCTGTTGCCTGTGTCCTGTACTTGCCAACAAGATCAATTGTAATGGAGAACATTGGAAATAATTTGATTTTTAAGTGCAAGACAAGGAAAATGGGTTTTCTAAATGCACCCAAGCACTATTTTTTTCCGCAAAACTGCTGACACGAAGTTCGTTTGATAATAGAATCCTTCAGTGCTTTTTAAAATCAATAGCCTTGAAATAGACACTCAGTCAGACAAAATCAACCCATTCAGTCACTCCTGCAATCCCTCAGCATTCACATTCAAATCATTTGTAGAATATCACTTCTGTAAGACAGAGGTGATAAAATGCAAAACTGCAAAACAATATTTACAGAGTGACTCAAAATCAATGCAAACAGAATCAATAACACAAATCTCTAATCTACCAGCGTAAAATCATTCTCCGTGTTTCTCTGTAATATTGTGTGCGCGTGCGCGCGACCTCTGCCGCTCCTCAGGAACCTTCAGTAAGTCAACAAAAATGTACTGCCTCATTACAGCCTGGGGGGGGCGCCTCTTGCCTGGGCGTGGGGCGACCGGGGTCGGGCGCTCTCCCACCCACGACCACTCGTCCTTTCAGGCGTGCGGCCGGGGCCGACTACCCACTGGCTGCGGTCGCGGGAGGTGCGGGCGCGGGGACCGGTGCCCGACCCCACAGCGCGCGCTCCTGCGATCTGGCTTTGCGCGCTGTGGAGGCGGCACGAGGGCGCCCGGGGGGGGCGCTTCTTGCGTGGGTGTGGGGCCTCCGGGGACGGGCGCTCTCCCACTCCCGACCACTCGTCCTTTCAGGCGTGCGGCCCAGGCCCACTACCCACTGGCTGTGAGTGCGGGGGGTGCGGGCGTGAAGACCTGTCCCCAATCCCATAGCGCGCGCTCTTACGAGCTGGCTTCATGCGCCGTGGGGAAGGCACAAGGGCGCCCGGGGGGGGCACTCCTTGCCCCGGTGTGGGGCGTCCGGGGTCGGGCGCTCTCCCACCCCCAACCACTCGTCCCTTCGGGCGTGCGGCCGGGGCCAACTACCCACTGGCTGTGGGTGCGGGGGATGCGGGTGTGGGCGCTCTTGCGAGGCCGCTTGGCGCGCTGTGTGGGCGGCATGAGGGTGGGGGGGGCGCCCCTTGCCTAGGTGTGTGGCGTCCGGGGTCGGGCGCTCTCCCGGCCCCAGCCACTCGTGCTTTCGGGCGTTCGGCCGGGGCCCACTACCGGCGTGCGGACCTGTCACCAGCCGCACTGCGCGCGCTCTTGCGAGCCGGCTTTGCGCACTGTGGGGGCGGCTGGAGGGTTCCCGGGGGGGGGGCCTCTTGCCTCCGTGTGGAGCGTCAGGGGACGGGCGCTCTCCCACCCCCCACCTCTCGTCCTTTCCGGCGTGCGGCCGGGGCCCACTACCCACTGGCTGTCGGTGCGGGGGGTGCGGGTGTGGGGACCCGTCACCGACCCCACAGAGCGCGCACTTGCGAGCTGGCTTTGCGCGCTGTGGGGGCGGCATGAGGGTGCCTGGGGGGGGCGCCTGTTGCCTTGGTGTGGGGCGTCCGGGATTGGGCGCTCTCCCTCTTCCGACCACTCGTCCTTTCGGGCGTGCGGCCGGGGCCCACTGGCCACTGGCCGTGGGTGCGGGGGTTGCGGGCGTGTGGACCCGTCACCAACCCCACAGCGCGCGCTTCTACAAGCTGGCTGTGCGCGCTGTTGGGGCGGCGTGAGGGTGCCCGGGAGAGGGGCGCCTCTCGCCTGGGTGTGGGGCGTCCGGGGTCAGGCGCTCTCCCACCTCCGACCACTCCTCGTTTCGTGCGTGCGGCCGGGGCCCCCTACCCACTGGCTGTGGGTGCGGGGGCTGCGGGCCTGGCGACCTGTCACCAACCCAACAGCGCGCGCCCTTGCGTGCTGGCTTTGCGCGCTGTGGGGGTGGCTCGAGGGCGCCTGGGGGGGAGCGCCTCTTGCCTGGGTGTGGGTGTCCGGGGACGGGCGCTCCCCCATCCTCGACCTCTCGTCCTATCGGGCGTGCAGCTGGGGCCTGCTTCGCACTGACCGTGGGTGCGGTGTGCGGGCGTGGGGGCCCGGCTGTCCTTGGCACCTTCTCCCGGGCCGCCGTTCGTCGTGTGTTAAGCGCGCTTCCCGGGTTCGCAGCACCCGGTGGGCGTCGTCGCTTGGCACCTGTCCTCCCGCCGTGGTTGTGGCCGGCCGCGTTCCTTCCTGGCGTGCCTCGTGGCCCCGCGTTGCTGAGCTGCGCCTCGGCCGGTCCGGTCCCTCTCGGTGCTCCGGTTAGCTTTCCCGTCCCCGTGGTGTCTTCTCCCGGCCCAGGGGCTGTCGCTCCGGCTTTACTGGATGGCTGCGCGGGGCACGTGGAGGCCGGCCGAGAAGCGGGGTCCTTGTGCCTGCCGCTGGCCCCTGCCGAGGCAAGGGCCCGAGCGCGCTCCGCGTCATACCCGTTCAGGGGCCCTGCGATGGGGTTGTCCCTGGCGGGTCCCTCCAGCTTCGGTCTTGAGCTGCGTGCGCTGCGGTGGTTTTGTTTGTTCGGACCTGGTCACTGACGCGTCCAGTTTCCCCCACCGTCCGTCTTTCGATGGGGGACTCGGCTGGTGCACCAGGGCTGTTTCGTGTGGACGCCGACACCTCCCCTTTGCGGGTCAGAAGACGCCACACCTGGGTCCCGCGCGTGTGCGCGTGTGCGTGCCTTCTTGGCCGTGTTGGGCAGGCCTGCCTCCCGGGCGCGCTTTGGTGCGCCTCACTCTTTCCTGTGGCCGTTCTTGGTGCTCTGTCTGTCTGCTCGGCTCTCTTCGGGCTGGAGTGGCCCCGCTTGTGGTTTTTCCTGCTTTCTTCCCTTCTGCGCCCCCCTTGTCTCCGGCGTTTCCTGTTTCCCGGCCCTGGGTGCCTAGGGCCTTGGCCTCTTGTGCCCCCCGCCTGTTTTTTCTTCTTTCCCCTCCTTCCTTCTCTGCACCCTCCTTGTCTCTGGCGTTCCGTGTTTTCCGGCCCTGGGTGCCTTGGGCCTTGGCGTCTTGCGCCCCCCCCCCCTCTCTTGTTTTTTCTTTCTTTTTTCCCCGGGCCGTGGTCTGCCGGTTGTGCGGTGCTCCGGTGCCGTTTCTCCTGGGCTCTGGGGTGTGTTGGTGCGTGTTGCTGTGGCCCAGTGCTTCAGTGGGGGCCTGTGTGTGCCTGCGGCCCGTCGTTCCGTGCCCTCTGCGTGTGCCCCCTCCTTTTGTGTTGTTGCCTGCTGTGTTGCTCTCCCCCATGCTGCCTCTGCTGTCTGCCGGTTGTGCCCCCCCCCCCCCCTCGCCGGTTGTGGTGTCCTTTGCTGTGCTTCGTGGTGCCTCGTGCCGTGTGTTGCGTTTTGTGTTGTGCCCGGTGGTGTGTGGGGTGCTTGTGTCGGGTCCGGTTCTTACGCCGTGCTGTTTGGCGCGATGTTGTGCTGGGCTGTGTTGTGCTAATTTTGTCCTGCTTTGCTGCCCCGCGCTGTTGCATTCTCTGCCGGTTCTGGGCTCCGGGCTGGTTCTGGGTTGTTTCTGTTTCGGTGCTCTGCTTGTGCGGTGCTGTGCTGGTGTGCCTGTGCCGTTGCTCTTTGTGTGGCGCTCCCTTGCCCTTGCGGCGCTGGCTGATGTTTCGTGTTGTTGCCTGTTGTGTTTGCGTGTTTGCTGTTTGGCCTGGCTGTCCTCTGTTGTCTCCTGGTGGGTCCTGGTGGCTCCTTGTGCCGTGTTTCGGCGCCGTGGTGTGGTGTGTCCCTGGGTGCCGTGCTGCGCTGTGTTACTGCGCGTTGTGCTGCCTGGTGTTGCGTTGTTGTGCGCTGCGTTGTTTTGTTTTGCTCTGTTTGGTGCTGCAGCGCCCTCTGTTGTGTCCTGGGGCACCGTCCGTCGTCCTGCGGTTCTGTGCCTTCTGGCGCCGTGTTTTGTCTTGTCCCCCCGCGCTGTGTGTGTTTTGCTGTTGTGTGTCGCTGCAGGGTGTTGTTCGCCGTTGTGCTTTGTGCGGTGTGCGCCCTGTGGTGTTGTGCTGTGCGCTTCCTGTCGTCTCTGCACTGTGCGGCATTGCTGTGTTGCCCGCACTCCCTCGGTGCCCTGCTCCCCTGTGCTGTGCCTGGTGGTGCTGTGCTGCCGCGTGGTGCTGTGGCGCCCTGCAATGCTGCCTTGTCGTGGTGCTGTGGCGTCCTGCCCTGCTGCCTTCTCGGGCTTATTTCTTGCGTTTGGGTGGTTTTTTCTTACTTGAAGAACCGCTGCAAAATTTAGTAAAATACGACCCAACACACTCGCGTGCAGCACGACCATGTACGCTTCTGTGTCTTACGTGCTATCCGTCGATCTTGATGTACTTGGCCTTGTACCTGTGCTTGGCGTCGTGGAGAGTGTTGGTGTCCATTGCTAGGGGTTGACCGCGTTCCTCCAGGGCCGCCGCTTGAGCTGCAGGGCAAGTGGAGTGATGGGCACCAGGGTGGGGAGGGAGGTGCATGGAGAAGAATAGGAAAAAGGCGGCAGGGCGCGACGTGAGGGGTCGTGGCGAGTTATGAAGAATTTTCGACTTTTACGCGCTGCTCGCGATGTGTTTTTCTTTGCGTCCATAGCGAGTTAGACGACGGAAGGGACGGCGTTAGGGTCCTAGGAGCGTTGCGGTGCTTACGGCGTGCACTATTCACCTGTTTACTGTCGAAAAAACAAATTTCGTTGCGTTTTTACGCGTTTCGCAGCGCGCTTTTCGTCCTCAGCGTTTCTTATGCTAATTAGCTTCCTTTTCAGTTATTAAGGAAGTTTTTTCGTCCTGTTTCACGTATCTTTTTATTTCGTTCTCGGACAGGACCCCAGCGCGGGTGACAGGGAAAGTCTCAATGGACGCCTTGGGGTGGGTTCTGTTAGCTGCCTCTTTGTTTCTGGTGCTGGCTGGTTAGGCGGCTGTTTGGGCTGTGGGTGTGGGCTGTGGCAACGTTGCTCCCTCGGCGGGCCTGGTTAGGAGTCAAGGGTTAGCGGTTTTGGGGTGTGGCTCGGGTTTGATTTGTTTTGGGGCTTTGTCTCGGTTTGACGGTTGTGACGGTTGCGCGCCTGGATTCGGTGCCTTTAGGCGTAGCGGTGCCCGTTGTCGTGTGCATTGGCGTCCTTCGGCTTCCGGTTCACTTGTTGTCCTCTGGATGGGGCCTGGTGTGGCGCCCCGCGGCGGTGGTTTGGTGGGTAACGGGGTTAGGTGGCGGCGCCGCTGGCTCGGGGGTCAGGCGCGTCGTGCTGTGTTGCGCGCAGGGCTCCTGGGGTGCTGTGGGTGCCGCCAGTGTCGGTGCGCCGACATTTCTGGGGTGGTGAGGGGGTGTCTTTCTGTGCGGGGTTGGGCTTTGGGCGATGTCCCACAGGTGGATGCTGTCTCGCTGTGTCTCCTGGAGGGTCTCACGTAAGCGCCTCAGGACATACGGGTGGTCCTGGGGCGCAGGTAGGCTGCGGGGTTGGACTCCCAGGGGGTGGTGCGCAGGGGCAAGCATGGCTTCCCATGCGGCCTGCGGCATCAACCCCCCCGCCGGCTGGAGGCGGCAGTTCTCCACCGACCCCTTGCGGGGCCGGTGGACTAGGCCCTCGAGAGAGGGCTCTGCCCAGGCCCACTTTCGCAGCTCCCAGAGCTGCGTGTTGGTCCATCGCCGCCACCACTGTCCCTGGGCGGGGCCACGGTCTTGGGCGGAGGAGTGGGCGTGGGTGGGTGTGACGGGGTCGTGGGAACTGGTGGCAGCGGCGGGCCTGGGGGATTCCTCATAGTCCTGTGCCGTGGGGGTGCGCGGGGAGGGGGGGCGCGAGAGGGTGTGGACTCGCCGGTATGTGCGCACGGTCTCTGCCTCGGGGTTGGGTTGGAACTCGCGGCGGCGGCGGTGGCGGGGCATGCGCTGTATGTGAGCTGACATCGAGGATTGGTAGGGGGGCGGGGACGCTGCTGGCGGACCCTGGCGTTGTTCTGGTCCGGTCAGGGGCGGTCCGTGGGCATGGGGTCCGGGCTTCGAGAGGTGGCGGGACGAGGTGCGTCGCGTTTCGGCTGCGGCGCGCTCCGCCATGAAAGTGGTGGCTGTGGCGTCCCTGACAGTGGGGGGGCACCGTGCTGGGCGTTGCTGCCTCGGGGCCTCGGATGGCTGGGGCTGAATGTCATAGAGGACGTCCTCGGGGGGTCAGGCTCGCGCTGCCGTCGTGGCGCGGGGCTTGGACTTGGGCTTGGGTTTGGCTGCGGGTTGCGGCCGCGGCGTGCTGACGGGTTTGGGCGGCTGCTTGGCGGCGGTCTCTGGTCTCTGCCGGGCTGTGGGCGCGGGCCTCGTCGGGGCGTGGGCCTGTGCGGCGGCGGGGTTGCTCGCGGTGGGGACGGTTTGGGGGGCCTGTTTGGGAGGTTTTGTCCCGCTGTTTTGGGGTTGGAGTGCTGGATGAGGACGTGGTGGTGGTGGTGGATGAGGTAGTTGTGGTGGTGGAGGTTGTGGAGTCGGAGGCGGAAAAGAGAGGGCCGTGGGGGATGGCGGAGGACCCTGGGCTGTGAGGGCGGGCGTATGATGCTGGATCCTGCGAGTAGTGAGAACGAGGGTGCGGTTTCAGGCTCGGGGCGCGTGCGCGCGCTTTACCTGGTGACCTGTGTGTGCTGGTGCAGGTGTGGGTGCATGTGGCAGTGTGGTTGCGTTGTCTCGGCTGTGCGGGCACGTGGGTTACCCGGGGGGTGTCCATATCTGCTGCAGGACGCGTTGGTGCCTTTGCTGGAGGTAGTCGAGGGTACGGAAGAAGCATCGCTGGATGCCGGGCATGTCCTCCCCCGTGAGGTGGGGGTAGTTTTGAGTGGGGGTATGGGGGCCCGGCCACAGCAGCGCCATGAGGCGGGCTGCCACCATGTATGGGCAGAGTTGTAGGGAGGTGCGGCGTGGGGGGGTGGTTACCCTGCGGTTCGGGGGGGCCTCCCTCTGCTGGGGGCGCAGCGTGATCTTCCACAGCCACTGGTCCGCAGGGATCCCCAAGGTCCGTTGGGTCCACTTGGCAAGGCAATACAAAGCCCTACCGAGGCCCTGGTTGCCGCTGCGGATTGATAGCAGCAAGTCAAGATACTTCCGTTCCCACGTGCCCGGGGGGTGGGGTCGTCCGGCACGTCCCCCCTGGTGTACGTGTCGAGGCCTGGGTTGTGTTGGGGGGGGGGGCGTAGTCGGCGGGGAGAAGGGAGTCAGTGCCGTGCACCACCCAGTGGTCAGTTGGTGCGTGGTAGTTGGTGGTGCAGAGGGTGTAGTGCAGATTGTACATGAGGGTCATGTACGTGGAGGGGGCTGGCTGCTTGTCGTCGTGGGCGGGGACGTCCCCCAGGACGTGGTGCCGAAAGTTGCTCAGGGAGGTTATCCTGGCTACCCATGTTTCCCGCTCCCACTCTCTGGTGTCGCTGGGGGTAGCGCGGGTAGGGCGGTGGGCCATGTCGGGCTCGCGGTAGCAGGTGCGGCCCTGGGTGTCCGACCGCTCCGGCATGGGGTGTTCGACTAGGTGTCGCCCCGAGTCGATGGGGGGCGGGCTCTCGCCGTCTGGGGTGGCGAGCCGGGGGCGGTCGTGTCGGGCGACGTGGAGGAAGGCGTCGAAGAGGAAGTCTCGGACGCCTCCCCCGGGGCTGGCCGCCTGGGGCAGGGTGATTGCAGGATGCGCTGGGTGGTGCCGAAGGTGTGGAGTCGCAGCACCTCCCGGTTCCTGAGTCCTCAGAGGTGCTGGCATACTGCTGTAGGGTTGTGCAGGGCGTAGGGTTCATCCGGTGCGGCGGCTGGTGGTGCGGGTTGTGATTGGGGGGGCGGTGTGGATTGGGGGGGGTGGTCGTCGTTGTCGCATGTGGGGTCTGGTGATGGGGTTTCTTGTGGCGGCCGCGGGAGGGGGGACTCGCGCCGGTGTGTGTCGGCGGGGGCATCGACATCAACCGGCTGGTGGGAGCTGCCGCGTGTTGCGTCTGTGGCCTGGTCCAGGGGGGGGCGGGGGGGGGTGGTGTGGGGGTGCCACTGCAGGTTGTGGGGGGGGCGGAGGTTGGTGTTGCGCCAGCTGGGGGTCTGGGCGTCCCTGTGGGTGGTGTGGGTGTTGCGTCTGCGTGCCGTGCGATCCTTGCGGTTCCTGGCTGTTTGTGTTATAGAGGTGTGGGTGGGAGGCGGCCGCATTGGCGTCCGGGTGGGGCTGCGGTCCGTAGGTAATGGCTGGCTGCCGGTGGATGGTGCTCGCTGGTATTGGGTGTGGGTGGGGCAGCTGCTGGTGGTGGTGGGGTGCTCCTACTAGGCCCTGGTGTTGCCAGTGTGCGTGCGCGGCTCCCCCCGGGTCCATGGGAGTGTACGGTGGTCCGTATGTGGTGAGCCCGTGTAGTGGGGGTGTTAGGTGGTGCTGGATCCCGTGGTGGTGGTGTTTAGGGTGTGTTGGTTGTGAGTGGTACCCCGGCGTTGGCGGGTGCGGTGGCAGGGGCTGATGGTGGTGGTATATGTGATGGTGTGGTGCAGTGAGGTGTGCCGTGTGGGGTTGGTGGCCCGTGGGGCTAGGTTGTGGTGGGGAGTGGTGGGGATGTAGCTGGCAGGTGCCGCCGTAGTATTGGGGTTTCGGGGAGTAGGGGCTGGGAGGGACGGGTGTGTGGTGGTGGTGTCGGTGGTGCCGTGTCCTTTGGATCTGCGTGTATCGTGACCCTGGCATGGCGTGGATGTGTTCGGGCGGTGGTTGCTGGCTGGGCTCCTGGGTTAGGGTGCTGTGGTATGGTGGTGGCGGTGGGCGTTGGTGGGGGCGATGCTGTTGGTGTGCTCCGTGGGTCTCGGCGTGGGGTGGTGCGGCGTGGCTGAGCCCGGGCCCTGGTCGGGGCGCCGCGTTCTGCTGGCGGGCGCGCTGGCGGGCCCCCTGATCTGTCTTGGTCGCCTTGGCCCGGTGGCCGTTGGGGGCGGGTGAACCCACCTGTCCCCGTGGGGGCGACGGGGAGTGGGCGTGCCAGCGATGCGCCTCTCTGAGGCGTGCCTCGAGGCCTCTGAAGTAGGCGCGCTGGCCCGCGGGGTCCATCCGCGTGGCGGTTGCTTCGTCGGAGGCGACCAGGTGGGCATCTCAAAAAGGACGCCCAGCCCTCCGGGGGCCTCTGCTGCGCGGGGTGGGCGGGGGGTGCGGCGGGTAGAGGAGTGCGCTGAGTGGGTAAGGTTGGCGTTGAACCGGCGGTAAGTGATTCGGAGGAAGGCTGCTATCTCCTCTGGTGCCGTGTCCGCCAACGCTTCTGGCGTCGGGGTTGCTGCTTGGGGGGCCGGGAGCTGTGGGTCTGGGAGGTGCAGGTCACGGTGGTGGAGATATAGGACGAGGAGGACGTGGCGGGCCGCCACGTTCAAGCCGCCCCCGCTGTGGCGTAGGGATGTTATGTGGGGCAGCAGGGGTGTGCTGCCCGTGGCCATGGCTATGGTCCATGCTTGGTCCGCCGCGTCCGCCACGTAGTACCCTCCCAGATTGTCCCGGAGGGCGTCCCCGAAGAAGCTGGGGTGGCTGGCGGGGGAGGTCGCGCCTGGGGCGGCGGGCCTTGCGCGTAGGTGGGGTTGAGGTCCCCGCAGTGGCGGCAGGGGGTGAGGTGGTGTGCGGCTCCCAGGCAGACCCAGTGGTCTGGGTTGCAGGGTAGGGCCGCCTGTGGTAGCCGCTGGCATACACAGAGGGGGCATGCGGTGGCTGGCGGTTGGCGGTACCTGTGGACGGACGGTGGCGTGGGGGAGTGGGGGCTGGCGGCGGGCGCATGCTGGTGGGCATGTGTGCAGTCCTCGTGGTGCCCGTGCGTGCCGTGCCGGTGTTGTGCCCGGTGGGTGGTGATTAGGCGTGGTTAGGGTCCCGTGTTGGATTGTGTGTCGTGGGGTAGGTTCTTACGGTTGGTAGAACAGGAGTTTGAGGAGGTGGGCTTGGTCAGTGTGGGGCAGGATGGCTGCATGCTGCAGGTATTGGTGGGTGCGGTATGTGAGCTGCTCTGCTGTCTTGGCCACGGCCGTCCGTTGCATGCGCGCCGCCGTGGCCTGGGGGTCCTCCGCGTGGCTGCGTAGCAAGGTGTAGACGGCAGTGGGGACGAGTCCCCTGCGGACCGCCTTGAGTACCTCCGTCTGCTTGAGGACGTTGGTGAGTTGCTGGGTCGCCGGGGATTGCGTCAGCCATCCGGAGTGCTGTGCGATGGTGTTGGTAGGGTTCCAGTTCGTGAGGGTGTCCAGTCCTCTGTACAGGGGGCAAACCTTGAAGTGGTCCCAGGCTTCTTCTTCCGCGTGGCCACAGATGCATTTGGTGTATCCTGCGGGGACGTGGATCGAGCGGCGTGCGTACCATCGGTGGTCTCGGGTGAGGAGGGGAAGCTGTTCGAGGGCGAGTTGGAGTCGGGGTTTTTGTAGGTGTGCTGGGAGGCTATCCGGGCGCAAGGCGGAGTAGTAGAGGGGATGTGGACCGAGTCTTTGAGGCGTCAGAGGAGTTCGGTGTTCGCTTGGTGGCCCAGTGTGGTGGCCAGCTGCTGGATGGCTGTGGGGTAGTGGTGCTGCTTGTCTCGATCTCTGTACGGCGTGTCCTCGGGTATCGATCAGGGGGGCTGTGTGGCCGAGGGTTTCGGGGGTAGGTGCTGCAGGTGGCTCCCACGTGGGATGTCCAGTCGTACGTGTTCGAGCCCTGGGGTGTGGCTGGTGCTCTGGTGTGTGGCCTGCGTGTCTGCGCGTCGATTGCGATATGCGTAGCGCTGTGACTCCTGTTTGACGATGTGTAGGGCGTCCTGGAGGTGCATGCCCCTGAAGGCCATTCATAGCCCCAACGCTTGTGTGGTGAGTCCAGATTCGAGTGCCTTGTGGAGGGGCAGGTCCGCGAGGCACCTGGTGAGGTGGATGTCAACCGTGGCGTCGACGACTACCCAGATGTTGCGGAGCCGGATTGTTCAGGGTGGTGGTGTGGCAGTGACGGCGTCTGCCAGGGTGCGCAGTTCGCCGTGGGAGGACGCCCCAAAGATGGTGGCCCCGGTGTGGTGTTCCACGCGGAGGCCATCCGCGTGCCAGGTGATGCGCACAGAGGCACAACCGACCGTGGGGATGCCTTGCTGGGTGCTGGATGCGTCAGTGAAGTAGATGATGTCGGTGTCGCTGGGTATGGGTAGGCGGGCAGTTGCTGTGGGGTGATACATTTAGACGGGGTTCCCTTGGGCGGTTCTCGTGGTGATTTGCGTGGGTTGCAGTAGCGGTGCTGCATAGACGCCTATCCCCTGGGTGTTGATGGCCTGGGCTCGCGGGGTGAGGCGGAGGAGGCCCCTGTCTGGGCGCCTCTGTGTGATATACGCGTACATCAGGTGGAAGGGGTACCCCGTATTGGCGTGGAACTTCTGGCACGTGATGGTCTGTCGCCGCTCCTTGTCGTGTTTGTCACGGCGGAGGGTGGGGCATTTGTGCTGTAGGTGGCGCTTGGGTGCCTCCTGAGGTCCTGCTTGGTGTGGGTCGCATCGGTCGTACTCTATGGCCACGCTTTCCGGGTCTGCCCGCTCGTTGGTGAACGTCCATGTTGCCGTGCGTATTCGGGTCCATGCTACGTGCGCCGCGTGGTCGGGGCGTACCGTGTGTAACCAGGGGGAGAGCCATGCCTGCTGTTCGGCGGTGGCGGCGCCTTGGGTGTGGTAGTGGGTGGAGATGAGGTGCAGCAGGGGCCACGGGGTGTCGAGGGCTGCCGGGCCGCAGTGCCAGCACGTGCGTGGTATGCCCTGGTCACTGTGTCTGGCTGGTGGTACATCGGTCTCCGGTGCGTTGTGTTTGGGGATGGACCAGGGGGCATGGTGTCGCTGGCCAGTGCAGGTAGCCGTTTGGTGCTAGTAGCAGGATGATGGGTGGTGTCCAGCCTTCGGCGGACGGGGTGGGCTCCTCGTGCGTCGTGCTGCTGTCGTAGGGGGTCTCGGCTTCGCTCGGGCGGGGCCGGGGGTGCTGGCGCTGGAAGGCCTTGTACGCAGTGTCGATGTCCTTGGGCCCCGGCATGTTGCGCCCTGCCTTCGTAGCCCATGCCCGGAGGTACGCCTGGAAGTCGCGGCGTGCTGGCCATTGTGGGTTGGAAAGGAACAGGGCGTGATGGGCGTCGCACTCGGCCATGATCTTCATCTGTGTTGGGGTGATATACACTATGGTGATGGTGGCCCCCACGAGGCGCAGGGTGTCCACCTCGCCTGCCGGGTGTCGGTGGATGTCCGTATGTGTGGGCACGAGTGGCCCCTGTTGATCGCAGTGGTGGTTTGTCAGGATGGCGTGTGTGTGATGCGGTAGGAGGAGTTGCAGCTGGGCCCAGATGCCAGTGCCCACGGAGGTGAAGACGCCGTATTGCGCCAGTATCATCTGGGGCAGTTGTTGCGGGCCATTTGCGCTTCTTTTATGTGTATGGCTGCCGCTTCGCGAACCTCGGGCTGGTGGTTGTGTGTCACCCTGTGTAGGAGGTGTGCTGCGTGTTTGGCATAGGCCATGTCGACCAGGGCGCCTATATTGTCTCCGTAGTAGCGCTATCGGGCCATCATGGCCTCTTTGGGGAAAGACGTGGGCCAGCCTCCGTGTTGCGCCCATGCCTACGTCACTTGCTGTCGAGCGTGGCGTAGGGTGTCTTGGGGGTGCAGCAGGTGCAGTGCTTGGTACCCGATGGCTGCGTTGAGATTGGGTACATCTGCTCCAGTCTTTTCAGGAAGTCTTCCCAATTGGAACTCCTCCTAATAGCGGTCCTAACTTGCCGCTGAACAGATTTCTTTTTGCACGACTTTTTGATGACCGTGCATTTGGTCCAGATATCAGCATTTTGCTGACCTGTGAGGAGCAAAAACTCGGAAACCTCCTCAGCCCACTCGGGCAGTTTTTTGGATCGAGCTCGGGGAATTTGATCCGAAGGTTGGCGGTGGTGATTGCCTTCTTTCAGCTACCTGGTACACCTGCGTCACCTGTCCACCCAAAAGGGGGTGAGGGGTGCGTGATGGTTAATGGCGCTAGTGCAACCAGGCCATGGCTCTTCGTCTCGCCTCTGTGGTGTCGCCTACAGTACAGACACGCACAGACTTCACACCTGGATGAAAAGGGCTAGGACAGGTGTCCATAGGAGAGCTGCGGATACTTCTGCTGCTTTTGACATCCCTGGTCAACAGTTCTACACAAGGGGATGTGGTAGATGGGGGCTTCTGCAAATCCGAGAGCCCCAGTTGAGTCTCGAGTGCTGCTGAAAATGCACTCAGATCACGGTCTTCGTCACCTGCGCCCAGGACCCGGGAAAGTGGATCCATGATCTCTTCGAGACCCACCTTAGGGGCTGCCATGCGAGGAGGCAAGCCTCCATCTACGCATGGGGATTCAAGTGCCACCGCCCTAGGACTGGGGCCAGGCTTCAAGCATTCATGTTCTTTCAGTTCCTCCGGGGGCGTAGGTTCTTTGGACACCTAGCCGGGTTCCAAGTCTGATGATTGGGTCGATGCCAACCAGTCTGTTTCGTCGTGAGGTATCTCGAACGTTTCCTCGCCCCATATAGCTCTGAATATCATTCCTGAAGCTGAATCCTTCCCTTTTCTTTTCCTTGCTGCTCTTCTCGAGGCCTTGACCTTGCCATTGGCCGATTTGACCCCTGGAGTAGGCGTGGCTTCGGATGGGGGCAGTGAGGACACGATGGAAGCTAAGGCGGCTGCCACAGGGTCCTTGCCTTCCAGGCGCCTGAGGTTCGCCTGCGCTCAGATTGGCACCTCAGCGGGTGGGGCGGACTCCTTCGGTATATATTTCTGTATTCCCTTCCGCCCCTGTTGATTCTGCATGTTCTCCTAGAGGACCAGTATCACGGGGTACACCACTTGTAGATGATGGTCCAGCTGTCACATCTTCAGTCTTTGACCTGGTGCCTGTGATCGGCACTTTTATTACACTGAGAGTGACAGACATCTTCACAGTTCAGGATACAAGTATTTATTGGTGTTCTTCGTGCTGTGCTTTAGTCTTTTAGGGACTTTTTCTGCTACCAAAAAATGTTTCTGGTTTGCTCACACTTGTGCTTGTTCCTTGTATTTGTTTTAGAAAACCTTGCTGATTTTCGACAAGTCAAAATGAGGTCCACACAAACATAAAATAGAGCAAGTAGAGGCACCGGATGAATGAAATCAGGATGAGTAGTTCAAATCAAATCAAAACATGAATTACAAAGAGGGGCTGCAGATAGACAAATGAAGGTTTAAATACAATGCTTCAATGGTTTATAAAGAAGAATGATGAATATATGTGGAACCTGGCATGGTTCAGGTCCCCAGGACAGTTGCAACCACTTCATGTGCACTGTTTTGGATGCAATGGAGTTGGTTAGGAATCTGAGGCATAGGAGTTGAGCCAGACACAGGATATGGCCTGACCAGCATTGGGAAGGAACTCAATTCAGAATCAGTTAAAACGTAGAACCACATTAGGTGATAGAAATATTTGAGTATCGGGGTCCTGAGGTGGGAGACGACTAGGCTTAACCTACTAGGCCCAAGGCATGAAGTCCCCACTTTATTTCGGTATTACCCCCATGAAGGATGATACCTCCGCTCACTTCAGTGGTACGATTGAACTTCATTAGGTGGACTAGGGTTGTAACCCTAGTTACGTTGAGAAGGTGTACTTCAAGCTTCAAACTGGTGATAATAATGATTAGGTGTTAGTCTCCGTTACTTCCCAAGGATAAGGGAGACTTAAGCCTGGATCCAGAACCCCAAGAGGGACATGGTAGTCACTCTTTCCTACTGGACCGGTTTGTCTTGGTTTTGTGTTCTTGTGTCGCCCTTGGCGGGGGTGTACACCTAGGATTTAATCGCGCCAGCCAGAATCTCGTCCCGGAAACCAAAAAAATCAGGCTCCGGGGCAGCTTTCCTGATCACCAGGGTCTGGAAGTCGCATAGGCATTTCGCAAAATTTCTAGACGAGATTTCTGCTTTTCGCAAAAAATACATGGCCAGTTGCTGCAGCAGACCAGCAGGACCTGACCCAATGGGACCATAGGAGTGGCCTATCGCACTACATAGGGCTGACGTTGACCTAGAGATTGTAGTTCGGATTCATTTGCAAATCGTTGATTTGTATAATGTAGGCTGATGCGCCTTTGTTTTTTCTATGGGTCTGTATTGTCTCTTTCATCACAGACCCCTCTGGTATGGATTTAATGTCCTGATTTGGCTTTCTTGCTCTGCCAGATTTGCGATCGCGCCGTTCCCGCTGTTCTCTCTGCCTTATGGTGAAGCGGTACCCAGAACCTATGGCCCATGGCCCGGAGGCCTGTGAGCTGTCACAGCCGTGCAGAAGCCGTTGACACCGGCTGTCAGCGGGATATCCCTGTTCTCTAATCCGCAAAATCAGGAATCCAATTTCTAACCAATAAATCGATGTAGAATTACCATAATTTTATTGTCTTGGTCGATTTTCGGTCGGAAATCGGTGAAATACCTGATTTCTACCGCGATTTCTGATTGTCGTGAAATCATCGCCTGTTGTTGCCTGTTCGCGCGCTTTTGTCGCTTCTCCGTGGCGAGTCTTGTGAGAGATTTTTCTCGAGTACCTTTGAGGTTCTGAGGGAACTTAAGGGCTGGATCTGGAGGATTTTTCTGGTACTTTCATCTGGTGTGTTCACCAAAATTTTACGCCGTTGCGTCTGCGAGAAAATCAGCGCGCAAGGTTTTCCGTCAATCGCTCGAACTCATGGTTCTCAAGTACCATGAGTTCGGACGGAACTCTACATTCCCCCCCTATGCCTTTCATCCATGCCCCTTTCACGCCAGCATATTACTTTGTATAGGGAAGCGGGCAATAGGGATGTTTCAGGCGGCCCATGGGTTTCGCAAACCCAAGTGATGTGCGTGCGCAAATGCTAATTTTGTGGCCTTGTGAGCATGAACGTCAATAACCGAACACAATGCTCGGAAGACCAAAAGCCCTTCGTCGTTTCTGTTTTTTGAGCCAACTCAACGATGGCTCCACGCAATTCAATGCATATCAAAACTCCATTTTCGACAGAGGGCAATTTTTGGTCGAAAATTAGGCCAAAATGGCCAAATCACCGAGGCTCGTACTCGAAGCCTATGGGGATTTGAGCCTTGAATCAAGACAATATGTAAAGTAAAGACCACGAGAGACATCGTGGATGGCTTGGTTGATTTTTACAACCTTGTCTCCAATTTTTTTAATTTTACCTTGTGAGCACGCGTGCCATAGTGCCTCTTTACACACGCGCTCATATGCAAGCACTAATGACACGAGTGGGCAGAGACAATCTAACCATAGTGGACATATTGCAAGGGCAGCTACTATCGGCCTACTCCAAGAATATTTACTCACATTTTTGCTCACCAAAGTCCCAAAGATATGTTCATGCCAATATCGCCGATATATGCACTTTTTCCCATAAATAGTGTGCTTCAAGATTCCATTATGCTTTGAACCTCAACCCTTGTTGCAAAAGGGAAGCAAAGCTTCGGTTTGCATCCATGCAAAGGCCCGAGGCTCCTTTCTCTTGTGATACGGAGGTACAATTTTTCGAGGGACCACCTTTGGGTGAATTTTGGCTGTTTTGCCCAGAATGGCCACAAACCCCTTCTCCCCCTGATTTTGCCCCTGAGGTTGCGTGCGCCACTTGACCAAGGGTAAGGGCAATTCAGAGAGGGCACATAAACTCGCATCGAATGGGGTGTTTCTCCATGTGGCCTCTCCTCTCGAAGGGAGAGTTGTGAGTCACCCATTTTGGGGTATGTTGCCATTCTGCCCCATTTGTGTGTCATTTTCTCACCAATGGGGAAAAGAGCTAGAGGCGTCCATGAGGGTTGGCAAGCTGCATATATCGGGACCTAAGTCCCATATGTCTCTAGCATCTTGGGTTGAAATGATCCTCGCCATGGCCATGGAGATATGGAATCCTGAGTGCGGGCCATTTTGGCCAAATTTCGCTGTTTTTGCCATTGTATGTCATATTGGAACTACCATATCTCCATGGGGCACGGAATCTAGCCAGAAGAGGGTGACGAATATTGTAGCATAACACCAAGGGCTGAATGCCATTGAGTTTCGTATTTGCTACTCCGGCTCATCCGGAGCTTTTCAAATTTTGGTGCTATCCATGATCTCTCCCTTTGCACCGCATGCTGCTTTCTGCCCCATCCGCGTGTTCATCTCCTCGATGAACAGCAAGCAGCCAGTGTGACCGCAAGCCATAACCCAGCGCATGGGACCAAAGAGGATATCAAGGGTCGTGAATCAAGGCTTGGCGCGTCAATATTGCCAAGGTTTCCTACCCTGGACGGTCGACCGAGATGACCAATTTTGCCATTTTGGCAATTGTGGACCCCATTTGGATTGCCACCACGCCGTGTGTCATTGAATTTTTTGAGCGCCAAGTGCATGGAAGTCTTGGTTGGACTCTGGGCGGATTGCGTATGGAATGTCAGATCCGATCTCCAAGCAGGCGTGGAGATATATTATTGAGGGCGACCCCGGATTTTGGCTCATTTTGAGCAGCCAAAATGACCCCCTTTTGGGACCCGAATTTCAGCCCCCCGTGTGGTCAATTGGTGGCCCCATATCTATATGCCAATGATGAGTCCAGACCCAACTCCAAGTTGTGCTCTCAGATATAGGTCCTAGGTCATGCTTCCTTTCTTGTGAGCCATTGGCCTGGCCCTGGCCGGGCGAATCACCCGTGGAAATGACGTCAATTTTGGTGACTCTGGCATCATGACCCCACTTGATGAACCCGTGGTGCCCTGATGCCGGGGGCTCAGAGGGAACCAGGTCCGGTGAGGGCTCCAGTGAGTTCGTACCCGAAGGGCATGGAGTCAGTTGCCTGGTTCTACCTCTGAATGGTCCAGACGAGGGGTCAATTTTGGAGTTTTCGGAGCTAATAACAGTTTGGGCTGAAACAGCCCATCTTCAGCTACCACCTGCTAGGGGATAATGACGGGGCCTCATCTTCAGCTCAGAGGGGAGTTGGGACCTGCTGTTGAGGGAGCATGGGAGGCCAGTGTCGGTCAGCCTCGGAGCCCCTTGCTCCGCAGAAACTGGCCTGTGGCTGGGTGGGACACCCTCCCTCATTAGCAGGGTTTCAGGGTCCGGACAGAGCAGGGCATGGGTTGTGTTTGAGCTCCCGCCCCTGCCAGCCACTGTGAGGGTCGGACCTGCGATTGGGATATGAGTTGGGATTGAGTGTGTATTGTCTTCTGATGCCATCCCCTCAATCCAGTCTCAACCCCATGTGTACATATCCCGATGTGTTGCTGTACATACTTTCGTTCCCTTCTTTCAGAGTGGCAAGGATCCTGAAACGCTGGGTCACATGACACGAGCATGAGGATGCTCCTGTGAGCGCAGTGCTTTGCCTGCCTGCTTGCTTGTGCGTGTCCGCCGCAGCGTCCCGTGGCCAGGCCCCCCACGGAAACGCGTCAAAAGCGTTTCACCGCCGCGGGGTTACCCATCCCTCGCATGCCACTCGGGGCCACCTGAACCCCGAGCTCCACGGGCTTCGCAGCACCGCCCAGCAACAGCGCCGAGTCCGTGAAGGAGGTGTAGCGACCGCAACTCCGACATCAGCGAGTTCCTTCGGCCGACCAGTACGCGCCACACTCCCAGCTACATCACCCACCACCACAACCACCATCGGGCGTCTTGGTCCCAGCCCTGTTGATAGAGTGGACCACAGCAACTGCTTCAACAACCACCTCCAGGACTGGTCCATCGAGGGGAACGAGCGCCGATGGTGAACTGGCAGGAGGCGGGCAAGACGTGGCCGCTGCCCCGCCCCCATGCAGTGCGCCTACTGCGTGGATTGGTGTGGGGGCAGCACTACCGCCACAGCAACCCCCAGTGCAAAGGCGGCATGCCCGGGAGCTTCGAGCTCCGCGAGGATATGGGCGCCGACCGCCTGCAGGCAGTGGAAGACTGGCTGCGGGTGGAAGGATACGCCTATCGCTTCAGCCACAAGCGCTGGAGGGTCTGGACCCGCCCGGACAGACCCGGCGAAGGGCTGCGCCCTGACAGGATTGAGGAGGACGAGAACTCCAAAGAGTACCCGTCGGGCGCCACGATGAACGTCTCCATGTGCGACATGATTGAAGAAGCGCGGGAACGAGCGCACGCTGCAGGGCAGCAGCAGCAGGAAGGAGAAGCGGACCGCCGGGGACAAGAAGCGGGACACGAAATGGCAGGAGTACCGCCGGAGCCGCCCAAGCCGCCAAGGGCGGAACCCCAGCCCCCAGCCCCCAGCGGGCCAGTGGCGGTCACCACCCCGGCCACACCACCCTTGAAGACCTCCTCGAAGTCGCCAAGAAGGCCAAGGCCAAGCCCCGTCAGCTGCACCTGAGGAAGTCTGGCCCCAGCAGCGACGTCGTGTTGGCCCACCGGGGGATGATGCCGGCCGACCAGGCCAGCTCCAGCAGCAGCTTCGCTCCCGACCAAAGGGACGTGGCCCGCGCCTGCGAACGCGCCTGTGGGGTGCCCTGCAACCTTCGGGTTGCCCGGCAACGGGCCACGCAGCAGAACGCTGCCGTGGAGGGCGCCGTCGGCATCGCGCAGGAGAAGGCTGCAGATTGGGGCAGAGGCGTGGCCTTCCACGCCTCGACCGTGGCGGCCATCGCAGCCGGTCTCACAGCTGCAGCTGCCCAGGAGGCGGCGACTGCCCGGGTCAGGGGTGACGTGGCGGCAGCCGCCCAGGAAGACCGCCTGGCCCATGAGGCCATTGTCCGAAAGACGGCCGAGGTGAAAGCGCTGGAAGAGGCACTTGCCCAAGAGAGGGCAAAGAAGAAGGCGGAGGAAAGTGCCCACGCCGAGGCAACGGCCAAGGCCCAAGTGGACGCCGCCAGGAAGGACGCTATCGAGGCCGCGCGACGGAAGGTCGCTGAGGAGAGGGCCAAAGACGAAGGCGGGACTGGCAGGAATAGAAGCGGAGAAGGCTCGGCTGCAGCAGGCTCGGGAAGCCGAGGCTGCCCGGGCCCAAGAGGAGGCCGAAGGGCGAGCTGCTGCAGCCACGGCCGCCGCAATGGAGGAGGTGGAGGCCAAGCTCCAGCGCGAGACTCCCCCGGGAGGATCCCGAGTGGAGACCCTTCGAAAGCTCTTCGAAGGGGACACCTCCTCCAAGATGACGCTGGATCTAGAGGAGGTCGACACGGGCAGCAGTGGGGACAGTGGCCCCACCGCCTACTGACGAAGAAAGGGTAAGAGAAAGACCCCGGAGAGGTCACGGAGGCCAGCGGGCGGACACCCCCACGACTCCGACCCCTTCTTCACCGCCAGCGACGGGGATGGACGAGGCCGCGGACATCGCCGACGAGTGGCTGGCAGAGGAGGCGGAGACGTCCCCAGGGAGCCGCAGGGTGAGGGTGAGGATCTCCCTCCTCCCTACCGGAGCTCGGAGTCCTCCGCGTGCGAGACCGAGACGACCAGGTGGGGCGACATGGACAAGGATGAAGACATGGACTTCGGTTATATGGAGAACCCCTCGTCCCCGGACCCACCGAAGCCACCCGGCGGAGACCCACCAGGACCCCCTGGCAGAGGACCATCAGCACCCCCTCTAGGACGCCCACCAGGTGGACCCCCCGGAGGCGGACCTCCGGGAGGGGGAGGACCCCCTGGACCAGGCAGACCCGGCTGAGGCCCTCCTGGAGGACCCCCTGGGGACCCTGACGACCCACCAGGGAACGGTGACCCAGATGCCACCTGGCGGTGGATTGTCCACCTCCGCAGGAGGGTCCAGTTACTCGAGCGCGAGGTAGACACGGGAAAGGGCGAGATGGTCCGCATTGCCAGGGTCGCCGCGGGCGCACAGATAGAGCTCGACATCGCCAAGAAGGAGATGGTCAAGATCGCCAAGGTCGCCACTGCTGCCCAGAGGGAGCTGGACATCGCCAGGGGCGGGACCAGGCTGCTGAACAAGATCATCAACGGCCTACAGCAGAGGTTGGACGAGCTGAAAGGCCGTGGGAGCGTCGGCAGCGACCACCCACCCCTGGAGTCTGGCTCATCGGACGACAGCTGGGGACCTGGACCAGGTCCAGGCAGAGCCCACGCCCCCGGCGGAGCCCCCAGGAGTCGCCCCAGCGCCAGTGCTTCCTCTCTCAGCGCCCCCTCTCATCACAGCGCGGGCTGCCGTAACGAGCGCGTGCCGCCCGGCAGTGGGAGTGAGGAGTGGCGTGATGGGAGGCTTAGTGCGGAGTACCACAACCGCCGTGCTCCAGCGCGGACATCGGTATGCCCTTGACGCCCCGCACCAGCCCGGGAGCCTATTGCAATGGCTGGCGGGCGTTATGGTGGACTCAGAGATGAGGTCCCTGGAGGGGACGTGGAGTGGGATGTCGGCAGAGGCGAGGAAGACCTGGAGGGGTTCGGCATTACCTTGCCGCGTGGTGTACAACGGGAGGCCGCTGAACGCAGCCGCCGGCGCCGTGATGAGGAGGCATACATGGAAGGAGTACGGCGTGAACATCTAAGTTGAGCGTACATGGAGGAACCACGGCGTAGCCACATGGATACCGTGGAGGAGATGGAAGTGGCGGCCGTGAAAGTCCTTGCAGGACGTCGATGGGAACCTCGGTCGACCTCGCGGCCGGCGTTCATGGTCTCTGAGGGCCGCGGATGCCGCCGTGTGGGAAGACCTGAAGGACATCAAGCCCCCCACCTACGATGGCAACCCCCTCAACCTCGACCGCTTCTTGGAGAAGCTGGACGATTGGGGGATGACCGCAACTGAAGGCATGGATCCCGCAGATGCGGAGAAATATGTCTTCAAACGGTTCAGGTACCGCCTGCCGGAGGTGCTCCAAGAGCTATACTTCGTGGCAACCAAGGAGGGGAAGATCAGGACCCTCAGGGAAGCCAAGAAGTGGCTCAAAGAACAGGAGCAGGTGGACGCTCCGCAGGTGGCAGCCAAGCGGTGAAAGGCCATCAAGTTTCAGCATGATGGTCCAGAGATCCGCCTACCAAATTGGCGGGACTTCTGGGGGCAATACACCCTCTTCCGCCGCAACGTGGAGGACTGGAATGAGGGTGACGAGCAGGCCCGCCTGCTCTCCATGCTGCCGGAAGCATGGATCAAGAGAGTCACCAAGGAGGAAGCCAAGAGGTCCAAGTCCAACCACACGGTCAAGATGATGCTCCCCAAGGAGTATCATACGAACGTGGTGGCTGGGACAAGGAAAAACGTGACGCGGGATGTCAAACGGCACTCCTTGCGGAACGCCCTCCTCATCATTGTCACGGGCGATCGCGGGAAGACCGCTATGTGGCGCCTTGATGAGTGTGACGAGGGCGGCCAGACCATCCGTTCGCAGGCCATCCCGGCGCTGATGAGTTGCGACAAGATCCTGGAATGGGTTGGAGAGGAGGTACTCAAGGAGTACCGGAACCTCCACCACGCCCGCGGGTTGGGGCCCGGCGACCGTGACGTCAACTACGTTGGCGAGGGGTCTGGCGGGGAAGCTGCCATGGACCCAGCGGGAGCCGATGGCGATGAGGCTCTCAACGACGATCAGCCCGCCGAGGTGGCCGTTTGTGCCTTCGTGGCCAACAACCTGAACACGGGGAGCAACCAGGGAAGCTGGAAGCCCCTGCAGAAGGATTGGAAGAAGAAGGAGAAGAAGGATCCCCGCCGCATTGGCGACCCTCCGCTGTCCTTTGGAGAGTTCATACGAGTTCACCCTCAGGGCTGTTTCGTGTGTTATGGGAGGAACAAAGGGTTCAACCATGACAACCGGACATGCGCCGTCCACAAGGCCGACACGAAGGCCTACAAGAAGGTGCACGGGTCGAAGAAGCCCGCACCCGCGGGTATCCGGGAGACCAAGGTGGAGGTCACCAAGGACGAGCTCTCCAAGCTGATGTCGGTGGGGACCGAGTTGGCCAAGGGAATCCAGGAGATCAAGAGGTCCTGGATCCCCAAGTCGGACGACAAGAACAAGGACAAGGACAAGGAGAACAAAGAGAAGGACAAGGACAAGAAGGGTAAGAAAGGGGGAAAGAAGAAGGGTGTCAACGAGGTTGATGCGGAGGAGAGTACCGCCACTACCACAACGGACGCCCCTTAACGGAGCCCCTGCAGCCAAGGGCCCCAGCTAGGGCGGTCGCAGGATGGTGTCGTGGGAAGCGCCACACCATCCCAGTCGGGAGACAATGAGCACAAAGGGATTGCCGCGGGCGGAAGGCCCAGTCCGGCACCCAAAACGAAAGACAGTCGCAGTGGCAGGGTGAGGGCAAGTAAAGGCACGAACCCTTGCACCCGTCCATCCTTCGCGACCAAGAATGTATTTCATGTGCTTCAAGATCTATCTGAGAGTATCGGAGGATCACCCAGACCGCAGCTGGATGCTGCAGATGGGCAGCCCGAGCCCATTGTCAAAGACCTGCACCAGTCGCTTATTGAGCTTCTGGAACAGCTAGAGATCCTGAGCTTGCACGCCGTGAACCGTGTTGGGCGTGAGCGGCAGTTGCACCTTAAGGTCCGTGCCTTATGCGGGGATGTGGGGAAGGTCTTTGACGTGTTGGTCGACACGGGAGCTCAGGTCAGCTTGGTCAAGGCTGGCCTACTTCCGCCAGAGTGCTTGACCGACAGTCGGAAGCCTGTCAGGCTGAAGGTGGCGAACGGCCAGTATATGGTGGGAGTCTCGTGGCTTTCGTCACCTGAGCACCATGTGGAGTGCCAATGGATCCACCCTGAACGCAATCAGCTCGAAGTAGTCGCGCTGGGCACTGAGCCAACTGGGCCAGCAAACCAGGAGTACGGCGTAATGCTGGAAGTGGCGAGCCGAGTGGTCGCCGACCTGGGAGCTTCGGATCTGGCCAACGATTTGTTCTCTTCAGGAACCTCCGCCCGTCTTCGGGTTTGTGAGAAGTACTGGAGCGCCCAGGACTCCGGGCGGAAGAAGCACTGGGGTCCGCATCAGGGTTTGATGTGGATCCATTGCCCCCGATTGGACATTCCAAGGGCGGTAGCGAAGATTCGCAAGGACCGCTCCAACGCAGTGCTGGTTGTTCCTATGGGATGCACCGAGGAGGAAAGCACCCGAGATCGGGTGGTCTAATTGACCAACATGACCTTAAACAAGGTCGTCCTACCGGCTAGAGAGAGTGTCTATCAGGACGCTAAGGGACAGCCCATGCCACCCCAGAGATGGCCAACGGAATTCCACTATGTGGATGGGGGCCTTGAACAGGCCGACACCACGGACTTCGTGTGTGTCAGCGGCATCATAGCGGAGCCATGGCGGCAATGCTTTGCGGTTTCCCCTGTTGACATTGGAGAATCGGAGGACCTCCTCACTGAAGAGGAGTTGGATCTGGTTCAGGGGTATATGGATCAGCCCTTTCACGACTGGGGAAACCAGCGTGAGGGCAAGGGCCAGGACAAAGCCTGGTTGGAAGTGGACTCGATCGTCTCTGGTTCCTATGATGGGGATACTTTCGTTAGGAGGGTGCTGGACCACATGTCCAGCCAGGACGAGCCAATCGGCGGCAACCCACCCACCTACGGCAACCTGTCGCGAGGCAAGACCAGAGATGGCCCTTTGGGCCACCTGGGAAGACCACCTGAGCAATCTTCTGGAGGTACCCCGCAAGTAAGCTCAGTGGTTCAGGTCCCCGGAAAGGCCAAGGCGGAGTCCGATGATTGCCCCAAGATCCAGGCATTGAGGGTCAGGCTGAAGCAGAAGTATGGTGATACCTTCTTCAGCGGAAAACCCGTGTTTCCCCCACCAGTGCGTGGACCGTATGGCGAGGCCAAGATACGACTGAAGCCGGACCCCCGTGTGTATCGACACCGGGAGTTCGCCCTGAGGGGCGAGAGGAAGGAGGCCATGGAGAAGATCCTCCGTGATTTCATCGAGAGAGGCTGGCCTGAGCCGTGCCACTCCGAGTGGGCATCCCCGTGCTTCGTCGTCCCCAAGAAGGTGGCCGGTGAGTTGCGGCGCGTGGTCGACTACCGCGGCCCAAACGCCCAAACGCAGCATGACAGCTATACGCTGCCCCTCATTGAGGACATGCTGCAAAAACACCACCGGCGGAGGATCTTCACGGTGATTGACCTGAAACATGGTTATCATCAGATGCCTCTTGCCGAGGAGTCCCGTGCCTGCACAGCCATGAGCAGCCCACATGGACCTCTCCAGTGGAAGGTGATGCCCATGGGCGTTACGGACGGCAATGCGGCTTTTCAGCGGATGCTGGAGAACCTGCTTGAGCCGGTGCGTGACTGTGCGGACCCCTTCGTGGACGACGTGATCATCGTGTCCGGGGACCCCAGTATGAGCTATGAGGAGCTCCTGGAGGCACATGAGAGGGACGTCACCCGAGTGCTTGACATTCTGGTTTGGCACAAACTCACAGGCAGCAGTGACAAGGCCACCATTGCGGTAAGCGAGGTGGTCTTCGCTGGCCACGTAGTTGGGAACGGGCAGCGGAAGCCCATACCTGGCAAGGTGGCTGCGATCGAGCACTGAGAAAAGCCCAAAACAGTCTCTGAGCTACGGGCGTACTTGGGGTTCTGCAACTACTACTCGGGGTATATCAAGATGTATGCCGAGTATGCAGCCCCCATGACAACCATGCTCAAGGGCAACCGAGAGGAGACCAAGAAGGGGTCCAAGAATGCTCTGGTCTGGACTGCTGAGTCCGACCGTGCCTTTGAGGGGATGAAGCAGGCGCTGCTATCCGCAGTGGGTCTGCACCTCGTGGATCCTGACCGAGGGTTCGTCCTGCGCACCGACGCTTCCGACTACGCCGTTGGCGCTGTGTTGGAACAAGTGCTTGACGATGGGAGGCACGTGCCAGTGGCCCTCTGGAGCCGAGTCCTGGCAGAAGGCCAGAGACGAACGTGGACGCCCCGAGAAAAGGAGGCGTATGCCATCGTCGGGGCTCGCAGGAGATGGGCTTGGTACATAGCCCTCCATCCCGTCACCGTCTGCACCGACCATCAGAGTCTGCAGTCGTGGCACAAAGAGCACGTGGACACCCCCTCTGGTCCCGCCTCCCGACGGGCAAGATGGCATGAGACCTTGGCCAAGTTCGACCTCACGGTTGTGTATGTTCCTGGCAAGAACAACACCAAGGCGGACTGTCTCAGTAGGTGGGCCTATC
Source organism: Eutreptiella sp. 'Long Island Sound 2002' (assembly GCA_964036045.1). Taxonomy (NCBI): domain Eukaryota; phylum Euglenozoa; class Euglenophyceae; order Eutreptiales; family Eutreptiaceae; genus Eutreptiella; species Eutreptiella sp. 'Long Island Sound 2002'. Next base: position 110,755,608 of record OZ038378.1, read on the forward strand.
CCGCCAGCAAGGGCATGACGGATGTCTCCGCCCATGGCGATGAAGCTGAGACCGCTCAGGCCAAGAGGATCATAGAAATGGAGCCCCTGATGGAGGAGGAGGGTGTTAAATGCTTCGTCGTCATGGCTGCGGATGCCCCCCTCGGAACGAGGATGGGCAGAGCGGTCAGAGTACTCGCCCGTGAGGGAGCTGAGTCCGACAAGCACCTCCTCCCTGAATCTTGCCTCCAGGACGACTGGACCGACGACTACGCTAAGTCTGAGGCCTTTGAGGCCGAGTATAGGGCTGTGACCGACCTTGATGACGGGCAGAAGTGGCCAAAGGGGCTGACTGAGGAGGATGGCAAGCTCTACCGGAATGGTAAGCTGCTGGTCCTAGAGTCCCGAGTGCTCGAGCTATGTGAGGCTTGGCACCACCACATGATGCACCCAGGGGTCAAGAAGCAAGCCCTGGATATGCAGCGCCGGTTCGAAATCGACCAGATCAGTCTCTACAGCGCTATCAAGAAGGTCAGAAAGGGTTGCTCGGTCTGTCAGGCCTGCAATCCCGACAACCGGAACGTCAAGGGTGCAGCCCAATGGACCCTTATCCCTTGCTACACCGGGCATGTGTGCGCACCAAAGGCGTTTGATGCTTCTCAAATTAAATTTGAGACTAAGGCGCTTCCAACCCAACCTTCCTTATTTCCTTTCCTCACACTCGCGCGTAGACATGGTCCTTCAAAGTGGTCCCACGATTCACTTTTGTTTCCCTTATATCTCCAATTCAAATGGGTGGCAAGTATAAGGGAAACCTGATTCGAGCATGGGGAAAAGAGTATGACCACTCGAAGAAGTCCAAATCAAGTGCGGCGATGTCGAAGTCAAAAATCCGATTTCGACATCGCGAAAAATTCAGATTAAAATTTCGAGTGCTTATTTAGAAAATTGCGGAAGCAACGAACCCTTCGCTGATGAAATCTGACCCTTCAACAGAGTATCTGCCAAAATATCTGGAAATAACAGTTAACCAATCGGTTAACGCAAAATCGCGAGCCAACTGACAGTCGCCGCTACATTGACTATCAGAACGAAAGGCTGAAAAATTACGGAAACATTATGATAATAAAACCCTGTTGATTCCTGATATTCCGATATATAAATCTCCGCTGGCGGTACCTCGGTACTGACTGTGACCGCTCATAGCCGGAATGGCCAAACCTATCACACTATCACATCGGGTTAGGTCAGGTGGATGGGAGAGTATGATATCAGCCAATGGCGGCTTGCCGGCACATAGATACACACCCCAAGTGACCCCAGGATGGCCACGGGGGTCCGAACCGTCTTCATCCCCCTTCTCAGAGCGTTGTTACCGCTCGGAAGTCATTGAAGAGAGGACGGGAGGACCCCAATGGGCTCCAACCCCCCCCCCCCATGTGCCAAGGACACATGGAGGCCCCACACACGTCGTAGGCGTCCCCCATGCCCCAAGGGAGGGGTGAGGACACTGATAATCGGTGCCCTACGCCATATCCGGTCTCCTCTTGATCTACAAGATGGACCAAGGGGATCAAAGATAGAAAAACGTCGTCGATCGATCTACATACGTATACCACGATGAAATATATACGTGGAGATCGAGTGAAGGGGGTATATGGCCACTCAAGGCCGAAAAATCCCCGGATGAACGCCCTCACCCGTCTCCTCAATCACAGAGACAAACAAAATGCCAAGGGGGGATCCATTACGGTGCTACAGCAGCAACCAAATGGACCAACACGTCCTTGACATCCAAAGAAATATTCTTTTTCTTTAGGTAGTCCATCCAGACCGTGGTGTACCTCGGCACAAAACTGCTCGGAGGTTCCCACGAGTCCCTGGATGCGGCGAATCCTTTCCAGCGGACTTTATAAAGCCTACCCCCAGGCGTCCCTGGGTCCGGCTTGTCCGCCAGGATCTTGTCAGCGGTGAAGTCGTCGTCCTCACCCTCGTCGTCCGAGTCCACATCGCCGGCCGTGAACTCGAAGGTGACGGGACGTCCGCTGGGGTCTGGTGCTCGGGGACGAAGCTGGGTATGGTCGCGGTCCAGGATCTTGTTATCCCCCACACGAACCGCATACACGTCCTGCCCGACCTTCCGCACGATTACCCCAGGCACATACCAAGATGCCTGTCGATGCCTGGACAGGACATCCTTGTGGTGCCGCTCCACCCACACGGTGTCTTGGAGAGCATACTTCTGGACTTTTCCCTGCTTGAAGTACTTGGCCCTCTTATCATGCTCGTCCTGAAGTGCTTTGCACACTTTGGCTGCCGTGTCGTCCGCCTCAGCCATCATAGCATTCGCATCCCGGGCCACTTTGCCATGGTTCAACCACGGGAGAGTGCGTGACACTCGATCCCGTAGGAACGGGATGCGATGGGGCGACAGTCCAGTGGGTCCCGGAAGGTCGTGATACGCTTGGAGCACTCTCCACAGCGAGTTATACCAGTTCCAGCCCGGTTCGGCAATGTGCAGCTGGCGGAACTTCTCGAACATCTGCCGCCCGGCCACCTCAGCACGGCCATTCGACCGGCTGTGGTACGCCACGGTCTTGGCGTGCCGAATCCCCATGTGCTTGCACATCGTCTTGAACCACGTGCCCACGAATTGACTGCCCCGATCGCTGCAGATGACAGCTGGGACATCAAAAATTGTCAGCCAATGCCTGATCATGGCATTAGCGACGGTCTTGGCCTGCAGCCCCACTCCATGCTTGTCCTTCTTGTCCTTCTTCTTGGACTTCTTGCCAGGGACCGCCACGATATACCCACTGTGCCTGTCCACCGCCAGGATGACACAGTCGTAGGTCTCTCCTTCCACGGTGACCTCAGGCATGGCGAATACATCCATGGCTACGGACCGCAAAGGGGGCTCCAGTATAGCCGTATACACCGGGTTGCCCGCTGTGGAGTGGTTAGAGCTCTTCGTGGCCCGACACACAGCACAGTCGCTGCAGTACCTATCCAGGATGGCGTAGTACCCCGGAGGGAACTTGAAACGCCACCCCAGGTCCTGCTGCATCTTGTCCCGGCCAGAATGCATGAGCTGGGCGTTGTGCCAATGGTCGATGAGCTCCTCCACTCGGTTTTCGGGCACCAGCAGCTTGTCCTTGAGGAACAACTTGTCGCCATCCTCGGTCAAGCCCTCGGGCCATTCGTCGTCCGACGGGGCGCTCACGGCATTCCAGTACTTGCTCCAGTGCTCGGATGCCGCATAGTCATCCGACCAGTCCTCTGTGAGCACCGACCTGACTATCTCTACAGGGGCCACCATCCATTGCTCGAGGGTTTCCTCTCGAATAGCCTGGACTCGGGCGCCCCGGAACTTGGCAAGGTCTGTACAGTTTGCCATCACCACAAAGCACTTGACCCCCTCTTGCTCCATGACCTTCTCCATCTCGATGATGCGCTTGGCCTCCTCGGTCTCCTCGGCATCGCCATGGCTGGATATGTCCATCCACGCCTTGCCCGCGGGGTAGGCCCATCGGCTGAGGCAATCTGCCACAGTGTTGTCCTTCCCCGGGACGTACACGACGCTGAGGTCGAACTTGGCGAACGTCTCGTGCCATCGGGCCCTCCTAGCCGCTGGTCCTGAGGGGGTGTCGACATGCTCCTTGTGCCAGCTCTGTAGGGACTGGTAGTCCGTGCAAACCACCACCGGCTGCAGTCCGATGTGGCCAGACCACTTCCTGAGCGCACATACAATGGCGTATGTCTCCTTCTCCCTCGCGATCCATGTGCGGCGTTGGCCCTCGGCCAGGATCCGACTCCAAAACGCTACGGGTACGTGTGACCCGTCGTCCCGGACTTGCTCGAGGAATGCCCCCAATGGCATAATCTCAGGCATCTGTCCGGAGCACGAATCCCTTGTCCGGGTCCACCAGGAACAGCCCCAACTGCCCCAGGAGTCGCTCGTTCAGGCTGTTGAACGCATCCTCAGCCTCAGGGGTCCAGGCAAGCTTCTTCTTGCTCCCCTTCCGGCCATCGAACTTGCCCACTTGCAGCATCTTGTGCAACGGCCCCGACAGTTCTGCATACATCCGGACGTAGCCCGAGTAGTAGTTGCAGAACCCCATGAAGGATCGGAGTTCACTGATGGTCTGGTGCTTTTCCCAGTGGTGCAGGGACGCCAGCTTCCCAGGCATGGGACGGCGTTGCCCGTGACCAACCACGTGACCCGCGAACTCCACTTCCTTCACAAAGAGTGAGGCTTTGGTGGGCTTGCACACCATGTTGTGCTTGTCCAACTCGCTGAGCACTCGGCGCAGATCCTTCTCATGCGCGTCGATGAGCTCGTCCTCAGTCATGTTCTTCGTGCCGGACCCGATCATGATATCATCCACGAAGGGATCGGCACAGTCCCGGACAGGACCGAGTAGGTCCTCCATCATGCGCTGGAAAGCGGCGTTGCCATTCTTGGCACCCATAGGCACCACTTTCCACTGCATGGGCCCCAGCGGCGTCCACATCGCTGTGCAGGGCATGGAGTCCGGGTGTAGCGGCATCTGGTGGTAACCGTGTTTCAGGTCCAACACCGTGAAAATCCGCTTTTTCTGTTGCTTTTGGAGGATGGAGTCGATCAGGGGAAGCGAGTACGAGTCGTGCTTGGTCTGCTCGTTCAAACCTCTGTAATCAACCACCAACCTCCACTCGCCCTTCTCCTTCTTGGGCACGATGAAGGCTGGGCTGGCACATTCATTGTCAGAGGGTTCGATCCATCCCCGCTCAATGAACTCGGCCAACAGCTTCTTCATGGCCTCGGCCCGATCGCCCTGAAGTTGGTACTCCCGATGACGATAGATCTTCGGGTTCGGCTTCAGCTTGATCTTCGCTGTACCAAACCTCCCACGATCTGGAGGGTTCTTGTTGGCGACGCCACTGAATAGCCGCGGATAGGCCTTGATCAGCCTCTCCTTCAGCTCAGCGACCTTCGGGTTCTCCTGGGCCTCTTCAGCCGCTTGCTTCGGTATAGATACAACCGACCGCACTGCGGTATAGGCCTCTTCTGGGTCTGATTCTGACTTCTCCTCGTCCGATATGCCGTCTTCATCGTCGTGTAGAGCTCTTCCCACCGATAATCTTCGGAAATTTGCGGCCTCGGGCTGGTGACTGTCGCTATCGGCACCCATTCTTCGAAAATCCCATGTTGGTGGGTCCGACCCAACGGGACCATCGTATTGGTCCGCGATGTGATCCATGACCCTCGCCACGAACTCGTCCTTCTCGTATTTGCCGGTGACCAACATCTTGTCATCCCACCAATGCGGAGATGTGACCATGGCCCGCCTCTCCTTGGCTGCCACACGGTCGTGCATCCCCATCCGCATGTAGTTGACGACGTCGTCGATCTCGGCGTGGGACAGGACGTCAATGCCATCAATAGGCTGATTCGTCCCCTCCTTGGGCTCAAACATGACCTTCATGGGCACCGCCTCCACCCTACGGATGAATGCTTCATCACCCGTGGGCTGGGCCTGCGCCCCATCCACCAGGAAAGCCTTGGTACCCCACGCTTGACCCGGGGAGGGCATTGATACACCCTTGGCGTCGATGAACAGTACCTCCTCTGGCCTGAATGACATCTCGTTCAGGGTGATGGAGTCCAGCGTCGACTTGAGACCCTCCAGCGGACATGGGGTGGATCCTATGCCGGTTATGACCAGGATCCCCTTCGCCCTATCCGCGATGATCTTCTCCACCGTACGTCTGGTATTGTCCAGGGAGCCATGCCAATACATGGGTCCCCACTGCTTCAAACCCCAATACCTGTGCCAGGCTGAGTCTCCTCGATGCCAATGCCTCCTACACTTCCGCAGAAGTGGGGCATCCCGGGAAGCGAAGACGTCCGTCTCGGGCGCTTCAGCTCCCAGCGTCTGAATCATCCTGGCGTACACTTGCGGCGCCATTCCATCCTCCGTGAGCTGAACTCCACGGTCTCCTCTGGAGTTGGCACCCACAGCTTGCACCGCTCGGACGATCCGATCCTCTTCCTCGGCGTTCCATTGTGATGATCCGCACACATAATCCGTGGACAGCCATGTGAGGCATTCATCGTCCTCCCGGACCAGCGTTGCGCGATGGGGAAGGGCTCCAATGGCATTGGCCACCATGAAGTCGTACCCCATGATCATATCCCAATCAGTAATGTCGGCCACATAGAAGTTCCCAGATAGAGTGCTTCTCTTCGCCTGATCAGGGCGGTTCAAGCGCTCATGCTCCCAGAATTCCATACTGATGGTGGCCTCATGGGTGCCCCCACCCATGATCTCTCCGTTGGCGACCTTCAGGCGGACCGGTCTCCGGCTGGGCTGCAGGAGTTCCTCCTTGAACAACCCTCTCCGGACCAGGCTCACCTGGGCACCCGTATCCACTTTCAAGTGCAACTGCCGCTCGTCGCCATGTGGTGTATGGACGACTCTCACGGCATGCAACTCTAGCACGTCCGGGTGCATCAGGACTTCAAGGGTATGGTCACGGATGGTGTAGATCTTGGGTTGGTCCTGCCCGTCCACGGGGCTCTCCGTGGTCGCTCCTTCCTTCTTGCCATGTCCCGCACCCACATGTACTTCCCTTGGCAGGGCGCTCCAGGGGTTGGGAGTGGCAAAACTCAGTGGTTTTGGATCTCCTGGAGCCTTCTTCGGCACCCGATGTGCCTTCGCTTTCTCTGGGATTCGACTGATTTTCGGAGGAGAGACCTCTGAGGTCCCACTCCGGTGGGGGCTCCTCTAGACTTGGCTTCCCGCAGCCCCCTCCGGCTGCGATCCGCCAGGACTTTGTCCACCACGTTGCTGGGCTTTGAGTTCCTCCAACGTCCTCAACATGTCCTCAGCAACCTCCTCGATCGACCTCACTCGTCGGTCTTGGCCAGGTCCGCCACCATAGCCTCTTCCTCCGCCTTTTCCTTGGCCTTTGCCTTGGCCTTTTCCCCCGTCTCCGCCCTTCGCCTTCCAGTCGGAAATCCGCTGCTCCTTGGGCTTCTTCTCGGGGTGGGCTGCGAAGTAGGCCTTCTTGTCCGCCTAATACACCTTGCACTGACGATGGTCGTGTGCATGGTTGTTTCCCTTGCCATAACAGACCCAGCACCCGTCGTGCTGAGACCTGTACTCCCGGAACGAGAGCGGTGGGTTCCCGATCCTCCTTGGTCCTTCTCTGTTCTTCCTGGGTCCCACCTGGCTCCATCTGGACCGATACTGCCCATGGTTCCTCACGTTGTGCGCCACAAACGCGAAGAAATGGGCCTCCTCGTGATCCTCCCGGGACCAGTGATCTTGGCCACTTCCACTACCATCCTCCGCGGAGTTGGCCGTGTCCTCCTGGATCTCCAGATGATGGCGGTCTTCTCGGTGGCCTCGTTGTCCATGACCATGTCAATCCTGCACGTGGGCCTCGTTCTTCGCATTGAGCTTCAACTCCACCGTGATGTACTTCACAATCCCGTCAAGGCTCATGCGGGCGAGGATGATTTGCATCCTGAGCGGCTCCCCGCGCCTCCACTCCACGTTGTTGAGGCGCAGCAACCTTTGCCCCATGGAGTCTCCAAACACCTCCACATACACGGCGTTCTTCAGGCCCAACATCCGGTTGCGTTCGCCCAGGTTCCTCCTGAGGAACTCCATGATACCCGCATGGGTATCCTCCGCCGCCATAATCCTCACCGCCACCCGCTTCTTGGCCCTCTTCTTCTCCTCGTCCTCCACTCTCCTCTTCCAGTTGCCCGGGAGGACGTCCTTCAGCAAGTGGCGGATCTCACTGGCCTCGTTCCAGTCCTCCACCAGCTTGAGGCATCTGCGGTACTTTTGCAGATACCGGTTCCACTCCCGGACCCGCAACTCACCGCGGTCCAGCGGCAGTGGAATGGACCACAGGTCCTCCAGCTTCTGATTCGGAGCGTCCACCCGCTCCTCATCCTCCAACCACTGGAGGCAGGCCTGCTCCGTACGGATCAATCCTTCCCGGATCTGATCCCGCAGCTCCTCCTTCAGGTCCTGCGCCAGTCGGTGTGGGAATGTCCGACATACCCACTTGTCCCGCGGCGCTCCCCGCATCTCGCCGACGACCTCCTCGGCGAAGTCCTCCCAGTCCAGGATGAAGTCATCCAGATTGGACGGGTTCCCGTCATAATAGGGGATTTTGATTCCCCTGAGGTCGTCAATGCTGATGGCGTCTCCCACGTCTCCAGCCACTACTCCACCGAGACGGATACCACCTGTGGCCGGGGGGTGTGAGTACACTCCCCGCACATCCCTCTCCTCCATGGAGTGCGGTCCAGTTGGGCTTGAACCCATGGGGTTTGGAATGCGGGAAAGATTTGCTCCATCGGCCGTCCATATCCCCGTATTGGGGTCCTTCGCCCACAGGTTTCCGCCTGGATGACCTCGACCATGTCCGTCGGCGCTTCCCATGGTTCGCCCCTGCATGGTGTGGTTCTCGATCTTCTCTTCCGCATATACCACCATGTTTGGCGTGATCGGTACGTCCTGAGCGGCATGGGACATCTGTACCGTCAGGCTCCTCGGGTCCGTGTTTACGTGCCCTTCCCGCATGGACCCAGCCGGTGCCGTGTGTTCCCCGAGCATTGTGGATTCGCTGAACATGGGAACAAACGGCAGCGCACCCGGGTCAACACGCGGAGGCGCGTATGGTGCCTCTGCAGGGCCGCCCATGGGTTTCTCCATGGCGCTCCTGAGGGTCTTAACCCGCTCCACCAGCTCCACCGCGGCCGGCTTTGCCGGGAGCTCCGGACCCGAGGCGAGGGGCTGTCGCTCCTCTAGCCTTTTCAGGCGTCCCGACATGTCCTCCACTAAGTGGAGGAGGCTGTCCACCACTTGCTGCTGCTTCTGCAGGGCCAGCTCCAGATTCTCCCGGTACCGGGCCTGATCCGCTCGCAGCTCCTCCATGTGGTTCTCCGCGGCCGACTGGTCGTCCAGGATCCCCGCGACGTCCTCCTCTAGAGCATCCTTGGTGTTGTCCAGGCGGTCAAGGTGATGCACGATGGCGTCCATCCCCATCTTCGGGTACTTGCCCATGAGGAAGGACACGTGCTCGCAGTGGCACGCAGCGTGCTTTCCGCCGGATTCAGCACATCCCGCGGGTCCCGGCACCTCAGACTCATCGCCCATGGGCGTATCGCCTATGGCGTCCGTCTCTGGTCCCGTGTGCCGGGGCACAGGTGCCGTCCGGGCCCTGGCTGGCCTCTCCAAGCCCTCGGCGTCGTGCTGCAGGGCGGGCTCGGGGGCCGTATGCGCCCTGGCGACCTGCGCGGACATCTCCGGCTCCGAAGGTGGCTCGTAGGCTGTCCGATAGCCCTCGGAGTGCCCTTCGGATTCCCACAGCCTGACCGGGCTGGGGTCCGTGTCCATAGCCCCGGCGTCCCTTGCCACGGACTTGGGTGACCCGCGCTTCTGGTAGCGCCGGGCCCGTCCTCCACTGCTGCCTGAATGGCAGCCCTCATCGGAGTCCTCCGCGGCGGAGCAGAGGTTGCATGCCTTTCGGCAGCGACGCTCACACATGGAGACCAGGTCCTCCATGTCACATCCTCCCCTTCCCGAGTGTCTTACTTCTCTTCGGGCTTCAACTTCCGGAGTTCGCCATGCTCTTGAACGTCTCGGTTCTTCTATGGCTCTGATCTCCGGCGTGGTCTCCACTGAGTCCACAATACGCACCCGGGGCGTACTTGGGCAGGGCTCATAAGGGCCCAAGTCCCCGGGTCGGCGGTAGGTAGGGGCAGCAGGTAAGCCTCTGCTACCATAAAGAAGGTCCCTACCAGGACCGGCCCCCGCTGTGCCCCTTCCGCCTGTTACCCCTGCTGATTTACTCCGGATCAACGATTGCATTTCTCAAAATCCTCAAAGTCCAAGGTCCAAAATCCAAAAATATAGAAAGTGCAATCCTCCTTCAACCCTGGACAGCAACTAGATCCCACAAATACAGCAATAGCCCAATTCACAATCCAAATCAGGCTGCGGGCTTCCGTTCAGCCCACCGGTATTCCCACGGTGGCGGGCATGTACAAGAATTGCAGCAAGGAAGAAAGCCCTGAAATTGGCATATGAACACAAATGAAGCAAAGTTGGGGAAAGAGGTAAACATACACATTCACAGCCAGAAACCCTTCATTCCCTGGACTCAAGACCTTCCCTTGACTCACCAACATATTGCCCTGAACCAGGTCAAATGAGATGGCTGAATGCCATATGTCAAAAGTCACTACATAAACCCCAAAAATGTGTTCACTCCCAAGCCTCTAAAACCTAGCCCAATAGGGGAGGTGGCGTGTCATGGCCTAGAGTGGCACTCAGGACCATGCCCTACCCTGACATAAACTTGGTTGGACTTGGAGTTGATTGGGCTTGGAGATATGCCCCATGAGTTTGTACTCATAACATGCCAAAAAACTGCCAATTCACACCATATTGGCAATATATCAATTATATGCTCAAAATTGAAGTTACCACTTGTCCGAAGGCTCAAAGCATGCATGGAATCGAAGTCTCCCATTCCTGGAGGATACAGACCAAAGGCCAATGCCCATGTACATCCCCACTTTACCCTCGAAACCCCTTTTGATATGGGCGCCACGCACTGCCTAAGTCAGCCCATGATCTTGAGACCAATTCTTGTAATCCTTCGTGCGCCAAGCCAAATGGAGTACGCGATCCGGCATATGGTGGTGTTCAACTCCAAAGCATATGCCAACATATGAACAACATACCATGGTTCGACTCCCCAAAGGCTTCTTGCTGATTGCCGACCAGGTAAGTACACAAAATGGAGAAATGAGCAAAAATTGAGGTCAAAAACATGAAAATATGACCAAACACAAAGTTGTCATGATAATATATCTCTATGCTCACCCATGATATCCGCTCATGGTTCAATACACAAATGATTGGAACCATTTGCGAACAATTCCCCCACTTGGATCCCCAATCGGGCGCATGGAGATACCTTCGCCACTCATATCTACATGCCCCATGAAAATGGGAGTGCACTCATGGATCTCTTTGCCTAACATACCATGAGCAATACATATGCGGTAGACTTAGTCTAGCGCTTTGAATTCCACAATTGGGACATGGGCAAGGCTCTTGTCACGTATGGGTCCCCATCTCTTCGGCCACACGAAGACATATAACATGGGCGTGAGCATATCAAGACATATACCATGCATACAAAACATACCCTCAAAAGTGGCTCCCACCATGATATGCCATGTCCCTCCATGGACATAACTTCACGTTAAAAATACGTAGGAACCCAAGGAAAGTTGCTATGCAACCCCAACACTCATGCAGCAAACTCGAAAGTCACATTAAAATATTCCGTTGCACGGTCCAAGAGTTATATATCACTTTATACCCTCTTGACCCTTTTCCCTTGCTACACCGGGCATGTGTGCGCACCAAAAGCGTTTGATGCTCCCCAAATTAACTTGAGACTAAGGCGCTTGCAACCCAACCTTCTTTATTCTCTTTCCTCACACTCGCGCGTAGATATGGTCCTTCAAAGTGGTCCCACGATTCACTTTTGTTTCCCTTATATCTCCAATTCAAATGGGTGGCAAGTATAAGGGAAACCTGATTCGAGCATAGGGAAAAGAGTATGACCACTCGGAGAAGTCCAAATCAAGTGCGGCGATGTCGAAGTCGAAAATCCGGTTTCGACATCGCGAAAAATTCAGATTAAAATTTCGAGTGCTTATTCAGAAAATTGCGGAAGCAACGAACCCTTCGCTGATGAAATCTGACCCTTCAACGGAGTATCCGCCAAAATATCTGGAAATAACAGTTAACCAATCGGTTAACGCAAAATCGCGAGCCAACTGACAGTCGCCGATCCATTGACTATCAGAACGAAAGGCCGAAAAATTACGGAAACATTATGATAATAAAACCCTGTTGATTCCTGATATTCCGATATATAAATCTCCGCTGGCGGTACCTCGGTACTGAATGTGACCGCTCATAGCCGGAATTGCCAAACCTATCACACTATCACATCGGGTTAGGTCAGGTGGATGGGAGAGTATGATATCAGCCAATGGCGGCTTGCCGGCACATAAATACACACCCCAAGTGACCCCAAGATGGCCACGGGGGTTCGAACCGGCTTCACCGGTGCCTGACCAGCCCATGGAGAGCGTGGCCATGGACGTCTTCTCCATGCCAGAAGTTTACATAGGCAAGGAGACCTTTGACTGTCTAGTCCTTGGTGTGGATCGCCACAGCAGCTACGTAGTAGCCGTTCCGGCACGCAAAAGGGGGTTGCTTGCCAAGGAAGTGGCAGTCATGATAATTCGTCATTGGCTGACCGTCTTTGACATCCCCCGCACCATTTGCAGTGACCGAGGGCCCCAGTTTACTGGTGGCTGGTTCAAGGCCATGTGTTCCCTCATGGGAATACATCATGCCAAGAGCGTCGCCTATCTCAGCCAGTCCAATGGCCGGGCTGAAGTGGCTGGAAGGCAGCTGTTCGAGAAGCTACGCAAGATTCACATCACCAATCCACGTCGGAACTGGTTTGAGGAGATGTGGCCCGCTCTGAAGGCCCATCATGACACCCCCACTCCGGATGGTTTGTCCCCTCACCAGATTCTGTTCAGCAGGGACCCCCTTGGTCGGGGACTTCCCTTGTCTAGTGATGGTATGGCCATGGACGCCAAGGAATTCTTCGCGCGGCAAGAGGCAACGGCGGGGGACATCCGCCAGCAGCTAAAGAAGGAGCATGCTGAGCGTCAGAAGTCCGCCCCGAGCTCGACAGCGCAAAGGTTCAGGGTGGGAGACCCGGTGTGGGTGATCAGACCCCGCCATATGGGCACCCACCGCACCAAAACCTGGTTCACACCCGGAGAGGTGGTCCGCAGGATGGATGAGGACACCTACCGCATCAAGGTGGGTCACGGACAGTTCCAGGAATGCCACAAGAGTCAGCTCCGTGTGCGAGAACCTCACCTCCGTGGCCGACATGTGTCCCTGGACTACGCCGCACATGAAGCTGATTCCACAAGACTACGCGGAGCAGGACGACTATACCGTCGAGAAGATCCTGGCCCAGCGTCCGAACGCCTCGGCACCCAGAGGTCTGGAGTTCAAGGTTCGTTGGCGAGGCTATGGGCCGTCCCACGACACCTGGGAACCCGTCTCCTTCTTCGTGCCGTGGATTAACACCCCCTTTATGGACTACATCCGCAAGCACAAGACCAAGATCCATGTCTCGGACTTGGCAGCACTCACCCGGGCGATTGCAGCTAGGGGTGCCTGATCACCGCCCTGAGCTCTCCCCTGATGCAGTTTGAGCACTTGTTTGGTCGACGGATCGTCCCTTACTTGCTTGCTCTCTTCCATCTTCCGGTGACCTGCCATCGGAGTGGCCATATACCCCCCCCTGCTGAATCCAGGGGAGGATGGCCCCTCTCCTCCACTCCTATTCGTCATTTCCCCGCCTGCTGAATCCTTGGGAAACCAGGCAGGGCGACTGACCTTGAAGCCCATACGACGTTGCGCAACGGATGCCGCTGTCATCGGCATTGCGATTTTTGGGTGTGTGGTCTGGTCCCATGGCATCTGCGGGATCCAGACCAGTTTGCGTGTCTCTGCAGACTATATATGGCCTGAACTCAGGCGTTTTTCTGTCCACCCTTCTGCATACGCCTTATTCTAACCGGGGCGTGGTTTGGCGCTCTGTCCAGAGTGTGTTTACACGCCTATTACCCCGCTTATTGCTTTTTTCTCTGTTCTCCAGGATATGTGCATCTGCATGTTAAGTGTTGTCAGCCCATCACCGAGATATGGACTGTTTTTCCCCCCGAAGGGTCACAAATCGGAATACGAAGGCGCCCTGAGTCGCCGTGTACATGCTCTTACTTAAGGTCCAGCCTGGACCAGCACCTAAGTACAGATTCTTCTGTTTGAGTGCCCGTGATACCGTGTGCCCTAGTGGCTGTGATGTGCTGAGATCCTGATGGCGCCAGGCGGGAAGCCCAGTTGCCTGACTACACTCCCAGCGGTCCGCCACTGTCAGTCCCAGTGTGGGCCTGCCGACTCGCAGATGCACTTGCAGTCGGGTGGCGACCTCCAGTGTCCTGACCTTGGTCAGTCTGCCTGGGAAACTGGTGGTTTGAGGAGTCGACGCCTCTGCCCAGACTGCATGGGGACTCCTCCATGCATGGCCTTCGTGGTAATGGGGCGAGGGAAAAGACAGCCTTGACGCCCGATCCCTTATGGAGGAGCTCGTTCGGCTTTACCACTCTGGACTCGCGTCGTGGATATGGACATGGTGCGCTCAAGGAGGGACCCGTGGGGACTCTCCCCCAGACTGCGGCCTTGGGAAGCCTGGGGTAGCCTGATGGATTCTTATGGTCGCTTCTGACCTGTGGGACCACCTCAGTCGTCGTGTGACGCCTATGTTGGCCGTGTATGCCACTGCCACTGCTCGAGCTATGTGAGGCTTGGCACCACCACATGATGCACCCAGGGGTCAAGAAGCAAGCCTTGGATATGCAGCGCCGGTTCGAAATCGACCAGATCAGTCTCTACAGCGCTATCAAAAAGTTCAGAAAGGGTTGCTCGGTCTGTCAGGCCTGCAATCCCGACAACCGGAACGTCAAGAGTGCAGCCCAATGGACTCCGGTGCCTGACCAGCCCATGCAGAGCGTGGCCATGGACGTCTTCTCCATGTCCGAAGTTCACATAGGCAAGGCGACCTTTGACTGTGTAGTCCTTTGTGTGGATCGCCACAGCGGCTACGTAGTAGCCGTTCCGGCACGCAAAAGGGGGTTGCTTGCCAAGGAAGTGGCAGTCATGATAATTTGTCATTGGCTGACCGTCTTTGACATCCCCCGCACCATTTGCAGTGACCGAGGGCCCCAGTTTACTGGTGGCTGGTTCAAGGCCATGTGTTCCCTCATGGGAATACATCATGCCAGGAGCGTCGCCTATCTCAGCCAGTCCAATGGCCGGGCTGAAGTGGCTGGAAGGCAGCTGTTCGAGAAGCTACGCAAGATTCACATCACCAATCCACGTCGGAACTGGTTTGAGGAGATGTGGCCCGCTCTGAAGGCCCATCATGACACCCCCACTCCGGATGGTTTGTCCCCTCACCAGATTCTGTTCAGCAGGGACCCCCTTGGTCGGGGACTTCCCTTGTCTAGTGATGGTATGGCCATGGACGCCAAGGAATTCTTCGCGCGGCAAGGGGCAACGGCGGGGGACATCCGCCAGCAGCTAAAGAAGGAGCATGCTGAGCGTCAGAAGTCCGCCCCGAGCTCGACAGCGCAAAGGTTCAGGGTGGGAGACCCAGTGTGGGTGATCAGACCCCGCCATATGGGCACCCACCGCACCAAAACCTGGTTCACACCCGGAGAGGTGGTCCGCAGGATGGATGAGGACACCTACCGCATCAAGGTGGGTCACGGACAGTTCCGGGAATGCCACAAGAGTCAGCTCCGTGTGCGAGAACCTGACCTCTGTGGCCGACATGTGTCCCTGGACTACGCCGCACATGGACCTGATTCGACAACGACTACGCGGAGCAGGACGACTATACCGTCGAGAAGATCCTGGCCCAGCGTCCGAACGCCTCGGCACCCAGAGGTCTGGAGTTCAAGGTTCGTTGGCGAGGCTATGGGCCGTCCCACGACACCTGGGACCCCGTCTCCTTCTTCGTGCCGTGGATTAACACCCCCTTTATGGACTACATCCGCAAGCACAAGACCAAGATCCATGTCTCGGACTTGGCAGCACTCACCCGGGCGATTGCAGCCAGGGGTGCCTGATCACCGCCCTGAGCTCTCCCCTGATGCAGTTTGAGCACTTGTTTGGTCAACGGATTGTCCCTTACTTGCTTGCTCTCTTCCATCTTCCGGTGACCTGCCATCGGAGTGGCCATATACCCCCCCCTGCTGAATCCAGGGGAGGATGGCCCCTCTCCTCCACTCCTATTCGTCATTTCCCCGCCTGCTGAATCCTTGGGAAACCAGGCAGGGCGACTGACCTTGAAGCCCATACGACGTTGCGCAACGGATGCCGCTGTCATCGGCATTGCGATTTTTGGGTGTGTGGTCTGGTCCCATGGCACTTGCGGGATCCAGACCAGTTTGCGTGTGTCTGCAGACTATATATGGCCTGAACTCAGGCGTTTTTCTGTCCACCCTCCTGCATACGCCTTATCCTAACCGGGGCGTGGTTTGGCGCTCTGTCCAGAGTGTGTTTACACCCCTATTACCCCGCTTATTGCTTTTTTCTCTGTTCTCCAGGATATGTGCATCTGCATGTTAAGTGTTGTCAGCCCATCACCGAGATATGGACTGTTTTTCCCCCCGAAGGGTCACAAATCGGAATACGAAGGCGCCCTGAGTCGCCGTGTACATGCTCTTACTTAAGGTCCAGCCTGGACCAGCACCTAAGTACAGATTCTTCTGTTTGAGTGCCCGTGATACCGTGTGCCCTAGTGGCTGTGATGTGCTGAGATCCTGATGGCGCCAGGCGGGAAGCCCAGTTGCCTGACTACACTCCCAGCGGTCCGCCACTGTCAGTCCCAGTGTGAGCCTGCCGACTCGCAGATGCACTTGCAGTCGGGTGGCGACCTCCAGTGTCCTGACCTTGGTCAGTCTGCCTGGGAAACTGGTGGTTTAAGGAGTCGATGCCTCTGCCCAGACTGCATGGGGACTCCTCCATGCATGGCCTTCGTGGTAATGGGGCGGGGGAAAAGACAGCCTTGACGCCCGATCCCTTATGGAGGAGCTCGTTCGGCTTTACCACTCTGGACTCGCGTCGTGGATATGGACATGGTGCGCCTAAGGAGGGACCCGTGGGGACTCTCCCCCAGACTGCGGCCTTGGGAAGCCTGGGGTAGCCTGATGGATTCTTGTGGTCGCTTTTGACCTGTGGGACCACCTCAGTCGTCGTGTGACGCCTATGTTGGCCGTGTATGCCACTGCCACCGCTCGAGCTATGTGAGGCTTGGCACCACCACATGATGCACCCAGGGGTCAAGAAGCAAGCCCTGGATCTGCAGCGCCGGTTCGAAATCGACCAGATCAGTCTCTACAGCGCTATCAAGAAGGTCAGAAAGGGTTGCTCGGTCTGTCAGGCCTGCAATCCCGACAACCGGAACGTCAAGAGTGCAGCCCAATGGACTCCGGTGCCTGACCAGCCCATGCAGAGCGTGGCCATGGACGTCTTCTCCATGTCCGAAGTTCACATAGGCAAGGAGACCTTTGACTGTGTAGTCCTTTGTGTGGATCGCCACAGCGGCTACGTAGTAGCCGTTCCAGCACGCAACAGGGGGTTGCTTGCCAAGGAAGTGGCAGTCATGATGATTCGTCATTGGCTGACCGTCTTTGACATCGCCCGCACCATTTGCAGTGTCCGAGGGCCCCAGTTTACTGGTGGCTGGTTCAAGGCCATGTGTTCCCTCATGAAAATACATCATGCCAAGAGGTGGTCGACGCCTCTGCCCAGACTGCATGGGGACTCCTCCATGCATGGCCTTCGTGGTAATTGGGCGAGGGAAAAGACAGCCTTGACGCCCGATCCCTTATGGAGGAGCTCGTTCGGCTTTACCACTCTGGACTCACGTCGTGGATATGGACATGGTGCGCCCAAGGAAGGACCCGTGGGGACTCTCCCCCAGACTGCGGCCCTGGGAAGCCTGGGGTAGCCTGATGGATCTTTGTGGTCGCTTTCGACCTGTGGGACCACCTCGGCCGTCGTGTGACGCCTATGTTGGCCGTGTATGCCACTGCCACTGTGGTGGTGACCGTCGCAGCCGGCACCCCATGCGCCTGGTATGAGTTAACGGGTCCTTTGGATGCCGAACAATCGCCGCCAGGGTCCAGGACTTGATACTTGATACTATACTTGCGGTTACTACCAGCTACAGCACCGTACCTGTCTTACTGTGGGATTGTAATGGGCAACCTAACCCGCAAATCGGCCTGAAGTGAGGATGTGACACCCCCCCCCTCCCTTCAGGGGATGGTCCTGGGTACCCGCTGCCATGCTTGGATGTTATCGAGCCCCCCCCCCAGGGTTTTCTCTAAGGAGGGGGGTGAAGCGGTACCCAGAACCTATGGCCCATGGCCCGGAGGCCTGTGAGCCGTCACACCCGTGTGGAAGCCGTTGACACCGGCTGTCAGCGGGATATCCCTGTTCTCTAATCCGCGAAATCTGGAATCCGATTTCTAACCAATAAATCGATGTAGAAATACCAATGAATTTATTGTCCTGGTCGATTTTCGGTCGGAAATCGGTGAAATACCCGATCTCTACCGCGATTTCTAATTGTTGTGAAATCGCTGCCTGTTGTCGCCTGTTCGCGCGCTTTCGTCGCTCCTCCGTGGCGAGTTTTGTGAGAGATTTTTCTCGAGTACCTTTGAGGTTCTAAGAGAACTTAAGGGCTGGATCTAGAGGATTTTCCTTGTACTTTCATCTGGTGTGTTCACCAGAATTTTTCGCCGTTGCGTCTGAGAGAAAATCAGCGCGCAAGCTTCATCGTCAATCGCTCGAACTCATGGTTCTCAAGTACCATGAGTTCGGACAGAACCCTACATTCCCCCCCTATGCCTTTCATCCATGCCCCTTTCACGCCGGCATATTACTTTGTATAGGGAAGCGGGGAATAGGGATGTTTTAGGCGGCCCATGGGTTTCGCAAACCCGAGTCGTGTGCGTGCGCAAACGCTAGCTTTGTGGCCTTCTGAGCATGAACATCAATAACCAGACACAAAGCCCACAAGACCAAAAGCCCTAGACCATTTTCGTTATTCGAGCCAACTCAACGATGGCTTCACGCAATTCAATGCGTACCAAAACTCCATTTTCAAAAGAGGGCAAGTTTTGGTCGAAAATTAGGCCAAAATGGCCAAACCCCGGAGGCTCGTACTTGAAGCCTCTAGGGAGTTGAGCCTTGAATCAAGACAATATGTAAAGTAGAGACCAGGAACAACAGCGTGAATGGCTGGGTTGATTTTTACAACCTTGTCTCCTATTTTATATAATTTCGCCTTGTGAGCCCGCGTGCCATACTGCCTCTTTACACACGCGCTCATATGCAAGCACAAATGACACGAATGGGCGGGGACAATGTAACCATAGTGGACATATTTGAGAGCACCTACCATGGGCCTACTCCAAGAATGTTTACTCACATTTTTGCTCCACAAGGTCCCAAAGATACGTTCATGCCAATATCGCCGATATATGCACTTTTTCCCATAAATAGTGTGCTTCCAGAATTGAGCTGTTAAAAATGTTTCCATTATGCTTCGAACATCAACCCTTGTTGCAAAAGGGAAGCAAAGCTTTGGTTTGCATCCATGCAAAAGCCCAAGGCTCTTTTCTCTTGTGATACGGAGATACAACTTTTCGAGGGACCACTTTTGGGTGAATTTTGGCCGTTTTGCCCAAAATGGCCACAAACCCCTTTTCCCCCTGATTTCGCCCCCGAGGTTGCGTGCGCCACTTGACCAAGGGTAAGGGCCATTCAGAGAGGGCACATAAACTCGCATCCAATGGGGTGTTTCTCCATGTGGCCTCTCCTCTCGAAGGGGGAGTTGTGAGTCACCCAATTTGGGGTATGTTGCCATTCTGCCTTATTTGTGTGTCATTTTCCCTCCAATGGGGAAAATAGCTAGACGCGAACATGAGGGTTGGCAAGCGGCATATATCGGGACCTAAGTCCCATATGTCTAAAGCATCCTGGGTTGAAATTATCTTCGCCGTGGCCATGGAGATATGGAATCATGAGTGCGGGCCATTTTGGCCAAACTTCGCTGTTTCTGCCATTGTATGCCATATTGGAACTACCATATCTCCATGGGGCACGTGATCTAGCCAGAAGGGAATGACAAATATTGTAGCATATCACGAAGGGTTGAACGCCATTGAGTTTCGTATTTGCTCCTCCGGCTCAACGGGAGCTATTAAACTTTTGGTGCGATCCATGATCTCCCCCTTTGCACCGCATGCTGCTTTCTGCCCCATCCGCGTGTTCATCCCCTCGATGAACAGCAAGTAGCCAGCGTGACAGCAAGCCACAGCCCAGGGCATGGGACCAGAGGGGATATCAAGGGTTCTGAATCGAGGCTTGGCGCGTCAATATCGCCAAGGGGTCCTACCCTGGACGGTCGACCGAGACAACCAATTTTGCCATTTTGGCAATTGTGGACCCAATTTGGATTGTCACCACGCCAAGGGGCATTGAGACCTTTGAGAACCAAGCGCATGGGAGTCTTGGTTGGACTCATGGTAGATGGCGTATGGAATGGCAGATCCGATCTCCAAGCCAGCGTGGATATATACTATTGAGGGCACCCCCGGATTTTGGCTCATTTTGAGCAGCCAAAATGACCCTCTTTTCGGACCCCAATTTCAGCCCCCTGTGTGGACATTTGGCGGCCCCATATCTCTTTGCCCATGATGAGTCCAGACCCAACACCAACTTGTGCGCTCAGATGGAGGTCCTAGGTCCTGCCTCCTCGCTTGTGAGTCATTGGCCTGGCCCTGGCCGGGCAAATCACCCGTGGGAATGACGCCAATTTTGGTGATTCTGGCATCATGACCCCACTTGATGAACCCGTGGTGCCCCGATGCCAAGGGCTCAGAGGGAACAAGGTCCGGTGGGGGCTCCAGGGAGTTCGTACTCGAAGGTCATAGAGTCAGTTGCCTCGTCCCTACCTCTGGATGGTCCAGAAGAGGGGTAAACTTTGGAGTTTTCGGAGCTAATATCAGTTTGGGCTGAAACAGCCCATCTTCAGCTACCAACTCCTGGGGGATAATGGCGGGGCCTCATCTCCAGCTCAGAAGGGAGTTCAGACCTGCTGTTGAGGGAGCATAGGGAGCTACTGTCAGTCCGCCTTGGAGTCCCTTGCTCCCCAGGAACTCGCCTGTGGCTGGGCGCGACACCCTCCCCTATATGCAGGGTTTCAGAGTCCGGACAGGGCAGGGCATCGGTTGTATTTGAGCTCCGCCCCTGCTAGCCACTGGGAGGGTTGGACCTGGAATCCGGATATGAGTTTGGATTGAGAGTCTATTGTCCTGTGATGACCTTACCTCAGTCCAGTCTTAACCCCATGTGTACATATTCTGATGTGTTGCTGTACATACTTTCGTTCCCTTGTTTCAGAGTGGCAAGGATCCTGAAACGCTTTGTCACATGACACGAGCATGAGGATGCCCCTGTGAGCGCAGTGCGTTGCCTGCCTGCTTGCTTGTGCGTGTCCGCCGCAGCGTCCCGTGGCCAGGCCCCCCACGGGAACGCGTCAATGGTAGCATCGTCTTGTTGTAGTTCTGCGAGAGCCTTATGAGCCCATTCTGAACAATTCAATTTGATTTGATTATTGATTGATCGATTTCAATCGTTTTTGGGAGTATTGAGATGTTGTTGGTTTCGACAAGTAATTCGACACCAAACACCATTCGAAGATTGGGACGGAGCATGAAATTCTACCAGATCATCGTGGACATTAGGAGATTTCTGTCCGTGAACCCGAATGCCTCTTCCAAAGGACAGAAAGCAGTAGTGCAGAAATAGAGTGGGGGTTTGGAAAGGCTCGCCATGAACATATTAGAATTGAAGACGGCGGTCGCATATTCGAAACGTGGCGCACGCTCACAGGCGAGCCACAAGCTCCTCAACAAATGATGGAGGAGCTTAACAACACGGTACATACACTCATTGCACAATTGACACAAGTGCATGGGTATTTGCAAAAATGCCATGGGGATATCAATAGAATTATCAAAGCCGGCAACAAATGTAAGAGACTCCAAGGGGACATGAGTCGAGGGTTGCAAGGACATGAGAAGCGTTTGCAACGTATTGAGAGTCTTGATCAACACCTCAAACAACATCAAGTGTATTCACAGCAATATTTCGTTCACAAGGAGGTGCATGCCGCCTCGGTGCAAGGAGTAGAACAAATCTGCACGTCGGCATCGCAAAACATTGAGAGCGTCCGTGTCCAAGTGACTCATCTGCACGGCGATTTTCTTTTACAACAAGAGCACATCCAACAACATTTGGCGAGTAAAGATGTTTTGGAGCCACGAATTAAGGGAAGGGAACAATATTGTGAAACAAGTCTTTCCGTGCTTGCCTCGCAAATTCCACAACATGTGGAGAAGCATCTTCACTCACATGCATCTTGAATTCATGATTTTGTTGAGCCCTTTTTGCTTGAACGACGCCGACATTTTCATTCTTGCATGGACGATTTCACGCCTGTGTGCAATAAATGAATTGATTCAAGTGTGCATGAGTTAGCTTCGTTTGTTAAGACGGTTGTACACGAGTCATGTGAGAATATGGAACGTAAGGCAATCGAGGCGGATCGTAGACACGTTTGCCACGGTATGTGAGCCTTTTGTAACAAAAGAGTCAAGTTTATTGCATGATGTGACGTGCCGAATGGATGATTTTGAATCACAAGTCAAAACAGTGATCGTCGATTCGTGCGACGTTGCATCTTGTCATTTAGCCATTGACACGGGTGCAAAGTAGGCAACAGCAAGAAGACAAAGTCGTGAACGAACATTGAGCTGGACCAACTGGCCCGTCTGATAATACGGTTTCAGATGCCTAAATAAGAAGAGAATGCATTTAACAATAAATGCTCATTAAAAAGGCAATAAAACCCATATTTTAGAAACTTTCTGAGTAGTCTATTGAGTCACAGGCAATGTGAACATCACGTAAATCACTTACGGCGGCAAAAGACGGCAACAGTCTCAACAGGCCATCTGAAGCTTCGGAATGGCTTCGGAATAGCTTCTAATACATTACAACCTTCTAAAATATCAGACAAAATGATTAAATCACATTACAAGCATATGGAAAGTGATTATTCATGTATGGCTACTAATGTATCCTAGATCTCTGCTCTCTATAGTGTACCTAAGATGAGTAGACTCTAGCAGTAACCTTTAGGCTTGGAATATAAGCCAAATATGAGCAAATATCCTAGTGTTCTAGGATGGTCAAGCTTGGAGAGGTCTGGTACAGATCCTTCAGAAGGCTTCTGAGAGGCCCCAATGCCCCAACTTATTACACCCCCTTCCTAAGCTTCATGCACATTCGCTAAGAATGTTCATGACAAGCTGATAATCTAGCATGATGAGGGGTATGGGCATAAGGCACGCTCACATTGAATGTTCTGTGCATTTAATGTAGCGACTTAGTACCCCCTTCCTAGAGGTAAAGATGTATCTCCACCTAGGAGGGTAACGTTCCTAGGCCTTGAGTATGGTAGGGCTTAAAATGAAACATGAAAAACACTAAGCAAAAAGCTAGCATACAAAGCATGAACAATGATAACCTAAATTAAGGGTAAGGATAATGCACCTGGATGTAGATGTATAAATTACAAACGCTATACTGAAAATCAATCACAATTGAGAATGAAATGCAACATGCGGGTTAAACTCGAAATTCAAGCTTTGCCGAAGCTGGCTATTGACAACACTTGTCTTCGTCATCCAAAGAGAGGATATACCACCTTACTCGATGGACGCGTTACATGTGGCTACCTAATGCATTGAATGCAATGTGGTACCTATTTCATGCAATGGGTTTCTTGGCCTGCATTACATGGACAGAGAAAGCGAGGCAGCATCAGTAATGACCAACTGTCAGTTGGTTCAGCGGGTAGGTATAGTGTGTGGGGGGGGTTGCAGGCACAATGAGGGCATCAACTCATCTGACCCGGATCCGCTCTTTCTTATCCCGGCCATGGGGATTGATCTGTCTGGGGTATGGGGATTTCTACTAATACCTCAACCAAAAAAAAGGTTGAAAGATATAGTCCGTCATTACCAACCTTTCACTCATACGTTCTGGTTATCTCTACAAACAAAGCTGAAACATCAGTAACCTATCATGGCTGGAGATCATGTACAAAAAAGTCAATATTCCATCACGGCAGCATAAAGCAATATGCATCGTGATCACATTGGGGCACATACAGCATTATGTACCATGACCCTCAATAGGACATAGCCCACAGGAATCTAATGGGAAATGAAGCTAGCAGGAGTAATGAGTTGTGTAGAAATGTACTAAATGACTTAGATCACCAAAGCAAAATATTTGCACGAAAGGGTGAAAATGTAGAAGTGTGTTCATCATGTAAATTCAGAGAAGAAAGGTTTATGGGCTGTGGCAAAGTGCTAAAGATGACAAAAACGGATGGATTGTATGTGAATGTAGGGGTTGGATTAATGGGTAGGGGTGGGTTGGTCCCCTGGGGTTGGTTGGAAAGGAAGTAGGTAAGTAATAAGTGAAAAAAAGTTGAAAGGTCAGATCTTTCATGGAACGCCGTTCAGCTCTAGTGCAAGCAAACGGATATCCTACACGACTGGAGGGTCCCCACTGCCTCATACGCGAACAGAATCATCGTCAAGTTGTCTGAGACAAGTAGAAGAACTAAATCTCGAAAAATGCTATCGTAGTTGAAGTGTGTTCTGTACCTTACCAGAAGACCAATTACGGCGAGCCCCTTGCCCAGCAGATGGTTGTACAAAGCCATCCGGGCGGGGGCCTGTCTTCCTACATGAAGAGTGAATTCCGCTCAACTGAATTGCAGGATTCAGGCTATCCTCGTGGAGCTTAACTCCGTCATCTATCTGTACCGCAAGAGAAGGGGTCTATTCCACTGCAGGGAAAGTACTTATCTACCTGCGCGAGGGTAGAAGCCCATTACTGTAGGCTTTCGATACCTTTTGATAATCCTTTTCAATGAGCCTACCGTAGTGCACCGCTCGTCTTGGTGGCTACCGGCGTAGGACTCTTCACTAACACATCGCGGAATGCATTAGCCAAGTCACAAGCTAAGTGACCAAGCTTAAACCTGTTCAGTTGTGTTACACAACAAAGATGTGGCAGGATGAGACCAATGCCGGCTCCTGTAAGCGGACACTGACTATCTACACGAAGGAAATGACTTAGAAATTTGCTCGTAGGCAAAAACTTGATGGATGTGGTACGACAGCAATTCCTCAGAGTCTGATATCCAAAGAAAACCAATGGAATCAAGAAACGGTTCATCGTATGTGTGTGTGTGTGGGTTGTATGTGTGGTGTGATGAGGTAGGGAATGTCTAAGAGAAATCCAATTAGGTCTGTCATGAATCTGATGGTCTGGTGGCGGGGATAGAGTATGTGATGTTGTGGACTGTGGACACTCAATTGAGCACTGTCAAACCCAGTATTTGAGGCTGTACCAGGGGATCTAGCGAACGTTAACGAAGGGGAACATACCCATAGTGGCAAATTTGAGGATAAACTAGCTCTTTAGACCAAATGACCTAGGTCAATGATCGTGAGGTATGGAAAAGAGATCCACGCCTCACAACTTGCAGTTAATCAACAAAAGTTGAGTGGATACGAATTTATTGTTCGTCGCTGCAATCCAAAACTCGGGGTCTATTGAGCAAAAGGTGGTCATAGAACTACGTAGGGCAGATCAATTACGGACCACATTGCATGTTGAGTGTTATGGGCAAGCCCTTGCAATAAGGAAGTAATGCAATAAGTATGAAATGTAAGATTTGCAAAGTAAAATGCAACGAGTGAGTGACCTTTCTGAACCAAAGGAATGAAATGCAATCCGAATGGAGAGTAGAATACGTCGCTAGTCAAACACTTGTCTTGACAGCCATGCAGTGAAGGACGAGATGCATGGTAGAGTGAAATGAGGACAAATCACTTCCTAGCTCAAATGCAATTGTGCTCAAATGAAAATACGTTGACAAATTCAGGCTTCCGGAAAGGGTCTCCGAACAAACAAACGTGGCGGACCGTGACCAGAAGTCATGTAGTCTATGCAGATTCTCAGCAACCCAAGAGAGGGCACAGACCGTGCTCAGAATTGCTCTGAACTATGCCGGGCGGTACAGTAAAGTGATGTAAATCAATTCAATGGCATTGCACGCTAACGTTCCGGCCTGCACCTACTGCAATGGTTACCTCTATTACAGTACCAGCGCCTTGCGGCACTTCTCCTCACGATCCTGCCCTACAGGGGGAGGACCAGACACATTAAGTTGCATACGCAACCATTAGCATTAGGGTATTACCACAAAATAAATGCACCTCCTACACTAGCTAGTTAGCTAGCTAGCTAGCTAGAGTAGTAAGTAAGAGTAAGTAAGTGTTCCAAACTTCTTCCGCGACCAGATACCACCACGAACCCCTCTCATCAGAGGACGGTCACAAGGACCCCGAGAGGGGTCAATGTCAATGGTTGGGTCGAGTGCGGTCTTTTAATGTTTCACTTGGGTGCTCCTGCAATGAGTCTTCTCTTCTGCCTTCCGCTCAGACCCGTCTTCCTCCACCCTCGTCCTCGTTGCCTTATTTCACCGCAACTTCCAAAACCCCGTCTGCGCGGCTACCTGGACAATGTCCAACTCGTGGGCCCTACGCACCATCGGGTATCCTGTAATCGGGGCCCTAGGCTCGGAGGAGTCTCCGAGCTGATAGAACGGTGAATGTGGCGGTCGCAAGCGGTCTGTTAATGTTTGTGGCCAGATTTGTTTTGTGGCCAAAAAAGACAACAAAATGTTTCACTATTTATTCTGTGTCTAAGTAATTTCTAAAGTATCTATCTTTCTACCTAGGCTAAGCCTAGTCAGAATGAATCATAACTGATGCAAACAATCACAAACTGCAATATCATACAATGATTCAAGGTTAGAAGACCAAAGATTCACGAATGGTTTAGCAAAACAGTGATGTAAAAAAACCGTTTTTTCCCGAAAATGCCCCAATTCTGCACCACCTTCTGTACCATGTTGCTGTGATGTCAGAGAGAGATGTTATGCACTGTGTGGGGCATTTTTTCATGTCTTTGAAACATATTTCATGTTGCCCCGACTCATCATAGGTTTAAAGAAAAAGAAGTACGGGGGAGACACGTGAATCTCACATGCAACACATGCTCGAAAACCATCAAACAAGCATAAAGAAATTTGAACTTTTTCATTCCCATCCAATTTTCAACAAATTCCAATGATTGGATATCTGCAAACTAGACGCCACCAACTTTCTCAAAACAGCTTTGCTTACCGTTCAACTCACCATAGGCTCTGATAAAGGTGTTTTTCCTGTAGCATCATGACTAACAACTGGAGAAAAATACTTTCATGCACTAAGTTAACCACCATTGAAAAAACTTCATTCTTGACCAAAGAAATTCAAAGTAAACATGTTTTAGAAACTCCATGCTCCAATGTTCGTAAAACACCTTGGTTCGTGTTTGGAATCACCATGGTCCCAGAGTAACCATACACCCTTCAAAACCATTTTTTATGTTTCTTGACCAAGTGGTTTGTGTGGTAGGTTGTTGCATTTTTACCATAACCATTCCCATTTTCTGAAAATGAAAGCGACTCGGGATTCCAAAACACGTACCTCAGTGTTGTTTAAGAAAATAATATTGAACCTCATGCCTTTTTTCTCCAGGAGATATGAAAGTAGCACAAGAGGCACTCTCGGGGGGCTTTTGAGTGTGGTTCATGGGTGACGTTGTTGGAGATGCGAAACATGGCAGAAAAATTAGTTCGAATGATGTCAATTCTGGTATACAAGCAGATAACTGTCTACTTTCATAAAATGCTTGGTTCAGATTGTTTCAGCGCAGTGGCGCGAAGATATGTGTAAAACACCAAATGTCATTTTTGGGTGTTTTTGGAGGGTTGGGCAGCAAATGAGTCATGGGGCATTTTGAACAAATAACAGAAAAGAGCCCTTCAGAAGTTGAAACAAAGTGAGAATTATATTTGGAAGCTACTGCTCTCTACTTTACAATGGCGCTTTCGCTAGCATGATTCCACACACTGGCAGGTAGTTATGCATGAAATGGATAAGGCCATTTTAAACATTTTAGGCCTTTCGATAGATCAAAGATATCGAAGAAATCATGAAGAAATCAAAGATCTTGGGCTCCAAGGAGGATGCACAGTGACCTGGGGTGGGGATTTATAGTCACGGACCGTCGCTCTTGCCCCTTCCCAGGACATAGGGTCTCTGGTAGGACCGTAAGCAAAGAGAAGAAAAGCCTTGATGAATCAATTCACAAAGTATGCCAAACGGAGCAAACAAAGGCAACACAATCAATGGCTCTAGGCCCCAAAGAGCCTCAATAAGACCTGCAGAAGCTCGCTGGCAGCGCTCTCGCAGCACGTCGTCGTCAGAGAAGGCGTCAACGTCGTCGCTGAAGCTCTGGCAAGTTGCCTTGAGTTGTCCAAGTTCACCCAGTTCTTGAAACTTCTTTCTAACTTCGGATCCTTCAAAGTCTTCTCCAAACTCATTAAAATAAAGCCTCTGAGCGGCCTTTTAAACTCTTTTGCAGCCTCTAGTGTTGTCGTTGTCCCTGAAGCGCGCCTAGAGCTGCGCTCTTGGAGTTCTCGAATTTTTTTGAAGCTTCCATGGAGGTACATGGAAGTATACCTTCACGTTCTCCAATTTTCCTCAACTTTTTGTCAAATTCAAGCAAGGAACTCACTTTACTTGAACAGCGTTCGATTGCTCCGCTGCTGAGCGTCGTCCTTGTCGTCGTCGACCTGCTGGAACTCTGGATTACTCGACTGTATTGTGCTTGTACTTTGGTTGCACAATAAACCCTTTTATCCTTGTCTTGCACTTCAAAATCAAATTCTCTTAAATTAATTTCTCCATTGCAATCGATTCCCTTGGCAAGCACAAAGTGGGCAACAGCAAGAAGACGAAGTCGTGAACGAACATTGAGCTGGACCAACTGGCTGGTCCAGTAATACGGGTTCACATGCCTAAATAATAAGAAAACTGATATAACAATAAATTCTCATTGAAAAGGCAAAAAAACCTATATTTTAGCAACTTTCTGAGTAGTCTATTGAGTCACGGGCACTGTCAACATCACATAATCCACTTACGGCAGCAAAGGACGGCGGAGGTTGCGACAGGCCATTTGAAGCTTCAAAAAAGCTTCAAGTTAGCTTCTAATACATTAGAACCTTCTAAAATAGCATAAAACATGATTAAATCACATTACAAGCATATGGAATGTGATTATTCATGTATGGCTACTAATGTATCCTAGATCTCTGCTCTCTATAGTGTACCTAGGAACAGTAGACTCTAGCAGTAACCTTTAGGCTTGGAATATAAGGCAAATATGAGCACATATCCTAGTGTTCTAGGATCTTGAAGCTTGGAGAGGTCTAGTACAGATCCTCCAGAAAGCTTCTGAGAGGCCCCAATGCCCCAACTTATTACGCAAAAAAGAATGAAGAGAAGTTTGGAACCATTACCCGCGAATTTGAAAGAATCCGCAAGGTTCGCACTCGCAATGAGGAAATGCATGACATGGTGCATGAGGTAAAAAGGGATTTGCAACGTGTTGTTGTGGACGTGAATGTTTTCATAATAAGGGCAATGAGGGTCGAGGCGGCTACGGCCGAACGAACGAGCTCTACGAGTAGCCCACTACCCACGGTTGGTGCAGATGAGCGGTTCGCCGTGCATGAGTTGCTAAATAAGTTTGAGGCACATCACGTTTCGGTTTCGAGCGATTTGACAAAATGTCGTGCATGCATTGATGCCAAACTCCATGACCTTGTTCGGCCTTTGAAGAGAAATGGTGAATTGTTGACGGATTTCATTGAACAATTCGTGCCCTCCTCGGAGATGATAGGCGACACCATGGAAGAAACATTCTGTACGTGTGCACAGCAATTGTTGCTCCTTCAATCGTATGGGACGTCGTATGGTGACGTGTGTGCGTGAGTTCGTTCATGGCAAGAACCGGTTGGTGAGTGTGACAAAAATAAAATAAGGCCTTGGATGATGAATGGGTGGACATTGATTTGCCCGAATGGATGGAGGATGTGGATGCGTTGAGTGAGAGCGTGCACACACTCAGGTGCCAGATTAACAAATCTTGCCTTTCCGTAGACTTGCAGTTGCCGGGGCCATCTGTGCACGATGAGGACCATGGTATGCATGAAACAACCAAGGTTGGTGCATGCTCACATGACAGTGTAGGAAAAGGAATCTCAATTGCTGACGGTGAGGTTGGGTGTGAGGAAACCACAGCCCGGTCGCTTCAACAGCGGCAGTTGACACCGTCCTCAAGTCCCCGTTGACGGGGGCAGGGTGCTTGGAGTTACTAAAGGGCAGGGAAGCTGCGTCCGGGGAGCCACGGGTGAAACCTCTCCCAGGTTTTGTGACCGTAACTGCGTCCCCCCTTACGCGCGGATTAGCGGCACCCATCCACCCAGTGCCGGTACCAGGTCAGACGGATACCATGGCTTTTGACACCCAAAGGGACAAGGTCCAACAAACACGTGCCATTTCCTCTTTGTTAGAGTTGCTGGAGGACTCCCCGGATGATGACGCTGTGAGGAGTCGAGTAAGTGCCACCATTCGGGGACTTTTTGCGGGGACGGGAGATGATATGGAGTTTAAGTTTCTTGATCACGAGACCCGTAAAGGTATGCACAGGTTCATGAAGGTAGGTAGGTAGGTAGGTCGACTCGGGACTGGGGTTGCCCCGCAGGGGGGACTTACCAAGGGGCTTTTGCTCACCCACCCACGGCCCTACTGCACGTGCCCCCACAAAGCGGCTCCCCCACATGGGGGAAGGGCGCGGTCGCCGCGAGCAGTACCCCACAGCGGGTCCTGCCCTGAGAGGTAACCCATGTTCGACCGAAGTCTCACATTCCTCTCCTTCGGGCGGATGATACATGGGGGAGGGTCCCACCGCACATCCTCATCAACCTCCGGATTCTGGGGCCCAGGGGCCGGGAGCCAGGCCAAAGGCTCTGTCCTGCAGGCACCCCCACCTGGGTTGGTTTTCAGTAGGTGTGAAGCGACTTGAAGAACCACGTGCTACGGGACTCGCATGCCGTGGCGCACACTCACACCTCCTGACTCGGTCGAGCTTGCGCTCTCCCGGGGGGCCAGGGGTTCGAAGTAGGTCGTTGTGGCCGGTTGGTCGGGCGTATGGTACGGTTGCGGTGTAGTTTGTTAATGTAGGTTGGTCGGTTGCGTGATGGTGGAGCCAAGTTTTGTTCGTGGGCATGGTCCTTGGCGGGCGCGGCGCACCACGGTGTCACCAAACCTTTTGGACGCCGTTTCCGTTTCGACCCGTGCACGCCTGGCTGGTTTGGTGTTGGCCGGCTTGCGTGTGGTCTGTTTACGGTCAAGTGGCGGCTGCAGCTGCGGTGTTGTTGGTTCGCGGTCGTCTTGGCCGCCTCATGGTCGGCTTGGTTTGCGTGGGTTCCATTGCGCTGCTGCCGGTGATCGTTCCTCGGAATGTTGTTTATGCAGCCGGCATGTCCGTGTCGGTGCTGGTCAGTGGCGTCGTGGTTTGTCCAAGTGTAGTGTTGTGTAGTTTGTTACCGTTGGTTGGTCGCATTTGTATTGGCAGCGTTGCGGTGTCCTGCTGTGTTCGTGGGTACGGTCGTGTTCGTGGCGCACCACGGTGTTGCCGACCCGTTGGGCGCCGTCTCTGTTTCGACCCGTGCACGCCTGTCAGGTTCGGCGTTGGCAGGCTTGCGTGTGGTCCGTTTACGGTCAAGTGGTGGCTGCAGCTGTGGTGTGGTTGGTGCGCGGTTGTCGTGGCCGCCTCATGGTCGGCTGGGTTCGTGTGGGTTCCGTCGCGCTGCTGCCGGTGGTCTGTTCTGGCGGCGGTGAGCCCTAAGTCTTGGCGCTGATTGACACAGGGTGTTCCATTCTTGCTGTTGCCCCTCGTAAGCTTTTTCCGCAGGGGCCCCTGGTGACGGTCACGTCAGGGGGTGAGACAGGGGGCAAAATTGGAACATTGGTGACAGTGTCCCTGCCTATCTGTGACAGCCTTGGGGGACTCTTGTGTCACTGCCCTGGAGCATTTGTCTATGAAGCAGGAGTGGAAAATGACCTCATTTTCAGATGGCAGCTCTGGTTGCTTATGAGTTGGTGCCGTGTCCCCTGGAGTCTTGTATAATACTACGGGAGAGCATCACTGTTGACATGAACAGATTTCAGTGTGACAGAGAGCAGTTCAGGACAAATAACGCAACTTGTGGAACGGGTAAGTGTTGTGCCCTTGCGGAATCCCGTCTAGTCCTGACTAAGACACCGGCAGGTGGGGGGGGAGGACATCACTGTGCCTTCCTCCCTTTTGCAGTTTTTTCAGGCCGGCTGCTTTGCTCTGCTTTCTGTTTTTGTTGTGTTTTCGCTACCTTGGTGTGTCACTATAGAAACGGCATGCCTGCCTTCAGGTATATCCGGAGAACGGCAAGTAAGTTCGAAAAAAGCCGAGACATTCCACTGTGGACGTGCCGCCAGGTGTGCATATAAGCATCAATGCCCGGGGCAGGTCGTACGGACGCATGCATCCAACTCTGAGGTCCGGCGTGGGGGCTTTACAGCCAGGGGGGGGCAGCCCTGTCCGTGCAGCCATGAAGCCCTGATGCACAGCCTGCAGCCGCAAGTAAGGACAGGCTTTTGGGTCGCCGCAGAAGTCTGAGGAGAAAGAAATTGCTACTGTGGCAGGGCAGGGGTTCTGCACCTGTCACAAGCATATCTGTGCCTTTTGCTTGTGAGGAGAAACGGACCAGAGTGCACAGTTCCGCAGGGGAGGTACTGAGCAGGAGCCTCCGCTGACGTTGCTGCAGTGTCGATGCGCCGAATTACGCGCGTTGACTGCGAGTGAGATTGACAGACGTCCTGAATTGGTCAGCCAATTCTTTGCAGCCACAGCTCACCCTATGGAGGTTCAATTACAGGCATGTGAGGCCTGCAGCATGACTGATGGTGATGGGGAATCTGAAAGTATCTCTCACGCGGAGCCGGTGCACTCTGATCACTTTTTAGGAGCCCCTGACCAGTTTCGTGGGGGGTGGGGTTATTCCCGAGGGCGCACACCAGGTTCCTCTACGGAGGCAACGTCAGAAGACCTTGATGATGCGCTGGGTTTCACCAAACCTGAGATGTCTTCGGATGCCTCCAGTTGTTGAGTCCCATGGCATCCAGCACGTAAGATAGCTGGAGTCCGAAAGAGCCTCAGGGAGAACTCCAAGGGCCTGTCTGTGTCTTCAGATTTTTTGCATGACGTCAGGACTCAGTCAGGTGAGCCTGAGAAAGCAAAGTAGGTTGACGCATTCGCAGCGGGACGACGTCCCATGCCTGGCCTACACGTACCGTCTTGGGGGCGTCAGCAAGATGCCTTGGAACAGTGTTGGGGCACAGATATGATGTTCTTATGCCCACTGCAGTAGATAAAGTCCTCCTGGATGGGGCACGCGGGGTCATTCTTGTGCCGGTAAAGAGGGAGGAGGCCTGGTTCTGGGCCTTGGGGGAGTTGTATTTCGATTGGTGGGATATTCCACCTGACTAAAAAAATTTCAATCGTCAACAGGCACCCCCGTACACAGTTCTGATGGTTGGTGCTTGGTGCGTTCTGATGCACAGGAGCCCGAGCCACATCACCAAGCTCCAAGACGCCCTAGTCGGTCCATGCGAGCCTGGAATGACTCGCAATTTCACTGCGACATCAGGTCAGTCATTGAGGCAGATCAGGAGGACCCTTGTTGCCCGGTTTTTCGAGAGAAGCTTGAGCAAGAATATGAGGATGTATTGATCTTTAAGCCACACACGGAGGCCCCTTTTCCTGGTCCTTATGGTGTCGCAACGATGATTGAAAATTTAAATGCACAGCCACATAAAGTGGTACCGTACCGCTGTGTTGGGTTGCCGGCTGCATGCTGCATTATGGAGTGATTTGAACCGTTTCATCACACGCGGGCAAGCCCTGCGCAGCGCTCGAACCATCATGGCACGCGGCGCTGGTGTTGGGCCTTCTATGGCTGCGGGTGATGGGTTTGACACTCCCGGTGCACGGCTCTGACGGATGATTCATCGGGTTGCATTGCTTCGCAATGCCATCGGCTGGCGACCTGAAGCACAGAGAGCTACCTGCTGAATTTAAGCATATCACTTGGCGGAGGAAGAGACAGCAATCGCGATGGCTTCAGTAATGGCGAATGATCCAGATTGACACGGTCTACCCGTATTGTTGTTGGTCACCTGATCTGGTGAGCACTGGCTGTACAAGATGCAAGCAATCAGTGACGATGACGGGCTACACCCCGTTTAACGCAAGTTGCCTCTTCGAATACACAAATGGGCAGACCTCTACAACCGCGAGAAAGCGGGGTTCGGAGACCTACCTGTGCATCGACCTGGTGGAGAGGATCAAATACGCCTCGATTCGGAAGACAATCCACCGTGGGTCGACCCTTACAAAATGGACCCGAGTCAATTGGATGGACTTCGACGACAGGTGGACAAGTTACATCAATGTGGCCAAATCAGACCCTCCTCGAGTCCATATGGAGCGGGCTGCCTGCTGGTGAAGTAAGTGAATGGTAAATGGCGTATGTGCGTCGACTACCGAGCTTTGAATACGCGAACTGTTGGAGATCGATATCATTTACCTTCGATCCAATCCATCCTGAGTGCACAGGGGGGTTACACCGTGATTTCACAGATAGACCTTGTCAGCTGGTTCCACCAGATTCGAATCCACGGCGAAGATGTCGAGAAAACCGCCTTCAACACACAATTTGGCGCCTTCGAATGGGTTGTTATGCCCTTTGGCCTCTGTAACCCGCAATCGACGTTCCAACGCGTCGTGAATGATGTCCTTTGAGACCACTTGGGGATTATCCTATGGGTGTACATCGAAGACGCTCTCGTCTTCTGGAAGGATACGGATGAGTACTAACGACATCTGGAATTGGTACATGAACTACTGCGTCAACACCAGCTCTTTCCGTGCATCGAGAAATCCAAATTCTTGCAGAGTCAAGTACCCTTCTGCGGACACATCATCGATGGAGACGGAGTACACATGGACCCTGAAAAAATAAAGGTCATTCGAGGTTGGCCTCCGCCCACCACGGTACATGAAGTTGGACATTTCATCGGGTTGTGTGGATTTTACCAGCAGTTTGTCGAAGGGTTCCAAGCTGTCGCAGCCCCTCTGACAGCAATGTTACAGGCAGATTTTGAGCGGTAGTGGACAGCTGTACACCAAGCTTCCTCCGACAAGCTGAAGCAAGCAATGATCAATGCAACACATCTCAGTGCCATCAACCCCCAACACCTGTATCACTTGTACACGGATGCTTCAAAAGATTGCTTTGTGGCCACGCTAGCGCAGTGATGCGTGCATGGGAAGTATAAGGGACATCCTCGACCTATTGCCTTCATGTCGCGTAGAATGCAACCTGCCGAAACTCGATACCCGATTCGAGAACAGGAGCTGTTGGCCATCTTGTTAGCTCTGAACAAGTAGTTTCATCTACTTAGAGGACCACAGCAGGTGCATGTGCACACTGACCACGAAAGCCTTCGTTATCTTAAGACGTGTCCTCGACCGCTGACACCACGACAAGCACGTTTGTCCCAGTTCCTCGGCGAGCACAACCTCAATTTATGGTACGTTCCGGGTCTCAAGAATCCAGCAGCGGACGCCTGTTCCCGCCTGATTTCGCGACAGTTGAGGGACATCAAGAATGCTGCACATACACGGGCCTTTGTGGTACCCCTTTGTCCAGAACTGAGTTTCACCGAAAGGAGAACCTGTCGATGTGTTCCTACATGTGCTCGAGGACTCGTTCTTGCATGATGAGGTGTCGCCCCTGCCATACGACCTCCTGTACGTGTCGCTTCGAAGCGGACGCTCTTTGGGAATGGACCTGATGTTGAGGAAGATGCAGAAGGAGCCCTCCAATTCGACACTGAACCAGCTGTCGAGCCTGAGCACCTGGATCCACTGCCGTCGAACGAGACTCTGGCTGAGGATTCACACCAGCCTGAAGTACATCTCGATGATGCTGGCAACGAGCCAGACACGTCTACCCACACCGACGACCTTCCCGACATAGACATGGACTGCCCTCTTCGAGTCACTTTTGGCAAAGAATGTCGATATGCCCCTACCATGACGGAACTGATCTGCTGTCGACGCCACCGAGAAGGTACACTACAGCCAGTTCACTTGCCTAAGGTTGGACCCAACATACCGTACCCGTCGGGTCTTAAAAGTACACACCGTCGAGTACACCGACACTGTCGGTGTGAGGATTTGACTTCCGCAGCTGTGTGGGCGGCAGCCTATCGAGAAGACCCACGTACGAGACACATGTAGGAGGTCGCGGCTCGAAGCCCTACGGCACGACACCAACTCCGAATGCCAAGTTATCCTTTGATGATGGCACATTCTGCCATCTGTGGACAATGGGCCAGCGTGTGGTTGTCCCCCGAACGCTCCTTACCTCAATTGTGGCTATGTACCACGAGTCGGAGTTCTACGGCCACTCAGGAGTACTTCGAACCATGGCGCTGATCAAGCGCGACTACCTTTGTTCGCATCTTTGACATTACGTCAAGCGTTACAGCTTAAGTTGCGATGTGTGTCAAGCTGCCAAGTCACGGCGTATCGACACAGCCACACAACGCAGACCCTTGCAAGTGCCCGACATAAAATGGCAGAGTGTGTCCGTCGATTGGGTTTCAGGATTTGCGTCCACCACTAGGGGCCATGACGCCATCGTGACTGTGGTCAATCGATTCCCCAAACGTGGAATGTTCATCCCTTGCCGCAAAGATATGACAGCCGACAACCCTGTCTATGCGTTCCTGCGTTAAGTGCTCCGACTCAAAAAATGCCCTCGATAAATGGTTTCCGATCGGGACAAGCTGTTCGAGTCCCAAGCGTGGAAAGACTTGGCACAGCGTTTCAAGACGGAGATGCACAAAACGGTAGCCAACCGCCCTGGAGGCAACGGCCTAGTGGAACGCAGCAGACAGTCGATCCTCAAACGCTTGCACATACACAGCATCTTTGGTAACAAAGAGTGGGATGTGGACCTTCTATTCGCCGAGATTCAGTTTAACAACCGGACATCCAACAGTCTTCGACTATCTCCGTTCAGATTAATGAGGGACGTACACCCTATTTTCCATTGGATATTCCCGGAATGACTTCTCCGGCACATGAACCTTGGACCGTAAATGATTACATGCAGCAAGCTGAACGTACTTTCGATTCTGTGCGTGCAATGCTTGCCAAGGAACGTCGACGCCAGATGCATGTGGTCCTGCAAATAGACTGACACGATCGAGTGCCTGAAGTGGGGGAGCGATGGTGGGTGTTAGTGCCCGAATATTGACACAAAGGGAAACTCCATGTTATTTGGTGCGGCCCTCAAAAAGTTCTCGAGGTACTCAACAAGGGCGAGAATGTTAAACTGAACATCCCTGCCCCGTTCGATGGGTTGCGGGTTTCTAATCGAGACAGCATAAAGCCCTACATCCGTCGAGAGGGACAGCCAGTGTGAGAATTCCCAATGCCGCCTGTCAGAACTCAAGACTCCCCTCGATTTTTAAGATTCTGGCTAGACGTGGAGTGGGATCTAAAAAGTGCCGCACGTCCCTGTACCGCTTTCGATGGGATGACAACACATGGTCTTGAGATTCAAGTAAAGCTCTAGAGGAGGATCCCGTGTACGTTGAGTTCCTTCGACTCCACCGTGCGTAACCCCACCTCTTTACAGCGTGATTTCTTGAAAACTCATGCGGGGTTCCAGGTCGACCACAGGAGCCTCAGCCTACGGTTCTACTCCCAGGACATCCAGAACTTCCTCTCGGCCTCCGCCCTTTTGAGGATTACACTCCAATGTCATCGATGTTGGCGAGATCAACGACGCGATGGTGCCAAAGCCCCAGCGACATCGACCTCAGCTCGCCTCTGTCGATCAGTCGCGTCAGCGCCAGCGCGACCAAGTCGATCACTGGACCCATTCTCAGCGCCAAACTACAGCCACTCGGCGTACGCCAGAAGCTCGAAGAGAAAAGGAGGCCCCTCATCGAAAAGAGGAAAAGGATGTGTGGCCTTCCGCGGGAGATTTGCCGAAGTAGCACCGAGTGGGCCAATCGTCATGTCAGGAGCCACGACAGGCTTTCAAATCCTCGACCAAGCCCTCGGCCCATTGGCCTTTCCTGGAGCAACCTCGGAGGGGGGACCCCCGACCGGCATTGACCCAAAATTTTGCAAGTTGCACGGGTGCCCGCCCCAGGGCGACGCCGAATACTATCGATGGCAGTGCTTGAGCCTCGAAGAGCCTGATACACAGTCCAATTCTTCGGAGAAATGGGTTCATTCACACCCAGAGTGGTTTGATCCTGATGAGGATCTCTCTTGCTACACGGGGGACAAGGACTGATTCCCTTCCTCTGCTCAGCGTCCGGATGGAATCAATCATGGGTCGACAGTTCGTGGACAGGGAGGCCGAACACCTCCAGGCACGAACTGTTGTGGGGAGGAGAGCTGAACGCCCCCAACAACGAATCGTGGGTCGACCAATCACGGCTGTCCAACGCCCCCAGAACGCAAGCTACCACTCGAAGGAACCAGTCTGATTCCTACTTCGAACAAGACGACCACGATGACGCCTACGGAGATCTACCCGATTCCTACATCAACGACAACGAGGACAATTTGTACGCCACACAGAGTCCGTCGAAGTTACTGCCAAGCGAGGATACTGTTTTTCGACCAGAACCGCTGTGGCAGCCATATTATATGGAACAATACGACCATGAAGTCGAGACTGTCGACGAACTCCGACACCTGAGCACATTCAGAATGAAGCCACCCTCTCGACTTGGGACGCACGAAGACGATCCGCTCACGTCAGAGTACACCAAACTCGACCCGCAGGTGCTTGTCATCGCGTCAAGTGCCATGGCCGGTCAACAACGAGGTTACCATTTTCTAAGTTCACGCCATGCAGCAGTGTGTTGAGTATGAACGCCGCTATCGGCGAATTGCGCAGAGTCTTCGTCATAGACGGCTGGCATAAAAGAATGCCGTTCCCCTACGACACGATGCGAAGCGCGCTTGACACCTCCTTCGAGGAACACGGAAACGCTGGCAGCGCACCAAGCTACCAGTGGTACACGAGGATCGAAGTGGCCTGTCAGAACTTTCCAAAGACCCTTGTTCACTCGCGACAATGCAACGAAGAGGTCAACTGGGGATTCAGGAACGGCCTCGTCGGGACCGACCTGCCCAACAGAATCGCACGCCTGAACCGCATGCATCGAGAGATTTGTGAGATCGATGACCTGATGCACGTCGCCGATGGAATCGACCTATTGTTCAGGTACCAACGTTTCCGGACAGTGGACAAGATGCGCCGAGCCGCTCCCTCCGCAGTTTCGATTCTTGGGCTCGTTCAAGAACTCCAGAAGGTTTGCCAAACGAATGACTGGTTATTCGAAGATCGAGCCCCCTTCCTCGCGTACAAGGTCGACTTGCTTCTTCGACGAGACCAATTGCGAGGGCTACGAGGTACCACTCGACTCGGGTACAATCAATATGGGTGCGCTCCAGTTCGAACACAGGACCTTATGGTCCAGCTCTAGGAATACTATCGACTAGGAGAGTCAACTGGCCCTTAAGCGTACAACGCTGTTGCACCAGGTCCCCCCATCCACCTAGTCCAGCTGGCTACGATTTACCAGACTGGCCCTGGACAAATCAGGTACTACGACTTCGATAAGGAAAAACGACGAGTTGCCCGTCTGCATTCGACCAATGAGGAGTACATCAACCTCTTTCCTTTCGAAGACACCGCTGATTTGGTTCGACATCTTGGTACCTCGAAATACCTCATGTCCCCTTTCAAAAGCAGATACGGAGATGGACCACATTGGCGCCGAGAGGTCCCGTTCCGAAGAAGTGTTTTCGTCGATGAACGGGGGGAGCTCGAGTCCAGTGATTCACCTGCGAGAGACCCGTTCCACTCGGACCCGGTCGGCCACGGGTTCTTGCCGGAGGATTTGAACGTCTATCGGCATCTCTTCGACATCCAGTACCTCATGCCGATCCATGACAACTTCAAAGCCGCCCATCGACGCAAGGTCAGCTGCTGTGTCCAAGTCCTCGAGGCGGTCATTGTTGACACGGCTTCGAGCCTTGTGACTGCAGAAGTGGTTCAATTCGCTCTGCAGAGCGCTCTCAGCGATGGCCAGTATGTGCATCAACACCTCGGTCGACTCCAAGCAAACTCTCCAACCAGCAGCCTCGAGATCATTGACCGATATGCCATCGGCCCTGGAGTTGACGACGTCAGTGTCATCATCGTTGTTCGGAGAGTTTAGATTGCCGACACGCTGTGGTGGCGAGTCGATACGCGAACTGGTCAGTTCTGCCAGAGCATGGCGGCTGGTACTGGTACGAAGCAAACCTATCCATGGTGCACAGGCCGACATGACACGTTCTCCTTTGAGACCTCCAATGGAGTGGATTTGTGGAACCCAGACATTTGGAAACCGTCGAACCTTTGGGATTTTTATTCGACGGAGGCACAGACATTGGGACTGGGAGAGTTTTGAGCTCTTGCCCGTGCGCATGTCTTCGTATTCCAGTACAAGTGCCCCGTCAACGGCCAGCCTGGTGATCCCAAGCTTCGATTGCTCAACCATCGATCTGGTATTCTGATTCAGAAGCGTGCCCTCGAAAGCGGTATTCGTTGACACTACACGGGTCATGACACCTTCAAGTTCATGGCCAGCGTCGAGACGCTGAAGGAATTGCGGGGAGTATTTCGACACCAGGTGGATCCCTCGTCCACATTTGAGTGGGGTACGTAGTCTTGAAACGACAGTTGGAATGCTAAGTAATGGCTGATTCGACAGTCTGGATGCCACGTAATGGCTGATTCGACAGTTGGGACGCCATTGATGGTGTCGACTCTCTTAATATGCCCTGTCGATCGGACAGATGTATAGTCCTGTTGGTTGTTTGTCTGCTGGGCACCCAGCTTCAATGGACGTGCCCAACGTTATGGTATTTCGACGGGCCCACAGCCTTGCTGTGGGTAGCGCCCGTGCAGTGTGCCTGGCAAAGTTGTCTTCTGCAGCTGCCGCCAAGACAGGGCAGAGTCGAACACGGCGTATGAATGAGGCGCTGACGATAGGTATACCACACACTGTCACTCAGTCTGTGGGTTTCGACCACTATTATGCTTCAGGAAGCCAGCACATGTCCAGGTCCGGAAAAAAATGTTTTTTGCTGGGCCCTGTTTATTCGGTTTCGACAGTGTGGCGCCCACCCAGAAAAAGGAGACCTCTTCGAGGTCTCAAGGGGAGCCAGTGTTATGGAACCGAGCAGCAGCAGCGCAGCGAGCGCACGAGTTGCAATTGCAGTCGCAATCGCACTGTAGTCTATGAATACATCTGAAGCATCGAGATGCCAGTTGCGTGAACGAAGCGCTGTATGATACTTCGGTATCTTTGAACAGGATTTTTGTCTTCGAATTCGTGCATTGTCTAT
Source organism: Eutreptiella sp. 'Long Island Sound 2002' (assembly GCA_964036045.1). NCBI lineage: Eukaryota > Euglenozoa > Euglenophyceae > Eutreptiales > Eutreptiaceae > Eutreptiella > Eutreptiella sp. 'Long Island Sound 2002'. The sequence goes on from OZ038378.1 coordinate 110,796,994, forward strand.
GTATTGGTTCTCTTCCTAAAGGACCTGCGCAGAGGAGGTTTGTCTTATTTTGGGATTTTCGAGGAAGAAGAGAAACAAGAGAGTCCCCAAGTCAAACGACAACAGAGCTTGTGGCAGCAGAAGCTGCAGAGAAAGCAGCTGAGCAGCAGAGGAAACAGGTATCCTGTCCTCTGCATGTCTCATGTCTCTTCTGCATCGCTGCTGCACCTTCTGCATCTTCGCCCGTCTCATGTGCTGCTGCTGCCGTCGGCATATCTCTCGCTGATGCACTGCAGCCTCATGTCTCTTGTACAATGCATGGTCTGCCCTGCCACTGAGGTTTCATCGTGCATCTTGTCTCTTCTGCAGGCTGCTGAGAAGGCAGCTGAGGAACAGCGCAAAAAGGACAAAGAAGCAACAAGGTTGGCTGCGGCAGCAGAGGAAGAAAAGGCGCGTGAGCCCAAAGAAGCTGCACAGAAAGAGGCAGAACAACAGAGGAAACAGGTACTCTGTCCTCTGCAGGCTGTCTTGTTGGTTTTCTCTTTCTCACTAAAGCACTGCAGCCTCTCTGCTTCTCTCGGGCCTTTCTGTTCGCATCCAGTCAAGAAGGACTCTATCGTGTCTCCTATGCCATGCCTCAGCTGCCTTGCCACCGCCGTCCCATCCTGCATCTTGTCTCCTCTGCAGGCTGAACGGCGCAAAAAAGACAAAGAAGCAACAAGGTTGGCTGCAGCAGCAGAGGAAGAAAAGGCACGTGAGGCCAACGAAGCTGCACAGAAAGAAGCTGAGCAGCAGAGGAGACAGGTACTCTGTCCTTGGCAGGCTGTCTCATTTGTTATCTCCTTCTCACTGAACCACTGCAGCCTCTCTCGTTCTCTGGTGCCTGTCTGTTCGCATCTGGTCCCCAACGACTCTATCGTGTCTCTTCTGCCATGTCTTGGCTGCCCTGCTACTCCTGTCCCGTCCTGCATCTTGTGTCCTCTGCAGGCTGAGAAAGAGGCTGATGAACAGGGCAAAAAGGACGAAGAGGCAACAAGGTTGGCTGCGGCAGCAGAGGAAGAAGAGGCGCGTGACGCCAAAGAAACTGCTGAGAAAGCAACTGCCCCGGTATTTTTTCCCTTGTAATCGCCTTCCAAACCTCATAAGGCTCTGGCACCGCATGCAACCGGATTTCAATCTAGCTGACCGCACTCTGGTGCATCTTGTTCCACACCCCTGAGGCTGTGACTTATCCGAGAATGCTGAAAAGCTGTTTCAGGAAGCAGCTAAAGCAAAGCCCAAGGCGAAAGAAAATGAGCAAATAGCCGCTGAAAACCGCAGAGATCTGGTACACAACCGCCCCTGCGTTCCAACCCACTCTGTGCATCTTGCCGCTGCTGTGCCTTTGCCTAAATGTCTATCACACCGCGTGTCCTTCTTGTGTCGATGCTTTGCACCTCATTTCATCAGGCCTGCCACATTCCCGTCGTTGCATTGTCTGCCCCCACTCCCAGTTTGTCTGACTCTCTCCGTCCAATGCGCCTACTCTCACCATCGCGTCACTGTCCTGAGCATTAACTCCTGTCTGTCTCAGAAGCAGAAAAGACCAGATGAAGCCGGCAGTGACGAGGATGATGAAGATGAAGGTGATGCGGACCTTGATGCTGACGGTAAAACTGTAGCTGAACCCAAGTCAACGGAGCAACTAGAGGGCCATCAACTATGAACTCGCAGCAACGGGCGTGCTGCACTACGAAAATATTGTTCCAGCCAAACCGTGTACCAAAGAGGGTGAAAGACTGGTTATGGACCTGGCAGGAGTTGCGACCTTTGCGAGGCAATCCTGTAAATGACAGGGCAACGTGCAAGCCACTGAAAACACTTGTCCCACTCGTCAGAGCGCAAGGCGAGCTTGGAGACATGCCCCTGTGAGCATGCATCTTCATGCGGCAATATTCTTATGGTTTCGAGCAGCAGCAGTGCGGCGAGCGCGCGAGTCGCAATCGCAGTCGCACTCGCACTGCAGTCTGTGAATGCATGTGAAGCATCGGATGCCAGTTGCATGAACCAAGCGCTGTATGATACTTCGATATCTTTGAACAGGTTTTTTGTTTTCGAATTTGTGACGTTTCTATGTATTGGAGCCCCGCCCAAAGATCCTGCGCAGCAGAGATGTGTCGTCTTGTGGGACTTCCGACAAACAAGAGAGACAAGAGAGTTCCCAAGTCAAACCACAACAAGTGGTGGCCAGCTAGGTGGCGGGGAGATCAATATTCGAGATCAATCTTCGATGCCGTCCTGGAATTCAATGGAGCGACCTTTCGAAGACGCAGCTATGCTGCACCTTATCAGACACTGCCTGTTTCAATCCGACACACCGTTGTATCACCAGTTTTGAAAGTTCATTAGAAATGTTCATCGCAGAGCGCAAAGCGGGAAAGCGAGTGGTTTCCATGCATGTCTCGTGATCTTCACAGCGTGTCGCAGAAGGTTGCAGATACTCAAGCAAAGGTCATCAACTTGGAACAACGCATTCATGCGTTGCAGACATCAGCAGCAAATGCTACGACAGCAACTGATCACCGAGTCGACATTTTGCAGTCCTCGACAGAGAATGCAACACAAGCTGCAGTAAGCAAACCTCAACGCCTGGAACGTGAACTATATGTCCTTCTCAGCGAGTTTGTACAAGTGACGAGTGTACAAACTTCGAATCACTTCCAGTTTCCACTACAACAAACACAGCAACAACCACAACCACAACCACAGCCATCTCCTTCGAGCTATGCGCGGTATTCACCGTCGAACAGTTCACCTTGTCCACCGCAACAACCACCTCTACAACCACCTCTCTTCGACCCGTCTATGAATACAGCAAACCCAATGAACCAAGCCAATCCAGTGCATGCGGCGATTCACCAAGCCAATCCAGTGAATGCCGCGATTCCACGTGCTCCAACATTCCAGATCCTGGGACGTCGTGTTGAACGCTTACACAAGCTTATTCGAAGGTTTTCTGGGAAATCAGGATCAGGAGAGTTCCGCATGTGGAAGGAGGACCTGATGCGAGCCTTCGCTCTGTCGGATATCACTTCACCCGTCGATCAGGTGACCACCATACCGTCCCTCCTTGAAGGCGATGCTTTGGAGTATTATCACAGTTGTACGAAGGTTGTACAAGATGACTTGTTCGGGCTCATGTGTGTGTTGCGTCAACGTTTCGATTGCATATCCCATGAGCCAGTGTACCTGTCCAGATTGTTGACCTTGAGAAAAGGTGAGTTTCCTCGACATGCAGACTACGTCAAGGAATTTAGGACCGGCGTCATCAAGTCTATGGTCAATACCACTGACCTCCAGATGGGTTACCTCTTCAACTCTCGATTTGTTGAAGGGTTGTCCAATGACGCTGTTCATCGGCAGTACATTGTTGAAGTTCTTTCGAAATGGCGTTCCGGGCGACCATTCGGCTTCGATACGCTGGTGAAGACCATTGCAGAAGCCCACATGGCGGCCGGCTACCAACTCTCAGAGGTACAGAACGCATCGAGAACGACAAATGATACCGTGGGTTCTGCGGTCTCAAGACCCCTGCCTAGGATGGTTCAGCCGAATTCAACTTCTACAACCTTTCCTTCAAATCCTATGCCAACACCGCACGAGAGGTCCATACCGACCCAAGCTTCGGCTCCAATGGCTTTGACTGTGCCGGAGCCAGTTAATCTCGATACAAGTGCCAAGCTCTGAGAAGAACTACATGCTTACATTCGTAAGCGCCTAAATTAGCGGTTTCGACGCCAAGATGGTTGGGAAACTAGGCGCTGCTACAACTGTGGTGAACAAGGTCACTTGGCCCGCGACTGTTGGAAGAACCAACCGCCATCTCGGGGAAGAGACCGTCGAAAGTCGAGATGAAGTGCGCAACGAATAGATCTGAGTCGAGACAGTAAAAGACGGTTTTGATCCCGCTCCAAGAGCAGAGAACGGCCCACGACGGCCTAGGAAGCATCTTCCAAGACCTGGTGGTGAACGTCCCCGAGAAGGATTGAACATCACCATCAGTACCAGCAAACCCGAGAAGAATTCGACACTTGAAAGTGTGAGCGTCGAAGGAACCGAACCTGAGCATGCGTCTCTGTTCACGGTTCAAGAACGCATTTGCGCACGTCGTGATGACTCCTTTGACTCCAGCGTGAAATTGTAAGTCGACTGTGGAGCGACCAGTGACTTCATGCCGATGCAGACTGCAAAGGAGGCGCGACTTCCCCTCTTCAAACTGGCAAGCCCGGGACAAGTCTTAACAGCCGGAAGTGTCCAGGTTGAGGTGCGATACCACATGAGAGACTATGTTCGAGCTGGAGAACTCGTATTTCGACATCACTCCAAGGTCTTGGAGATTCTGCCAGATGTGGTACTTCGGCTACCATGGCTTCGAAGCTATACTCCAACTGTCAACTGGAAGGAACAGTATGCGGACATTCCAACATGGTTCGAGTTCATACCGGCTGTCTCTGGACGAGTCAAGACATTCCACCCAGCTGACCTTCCAAGCCGCTTCGAAGTTGGACCTTGTTTCGACACTTTCATTACCTCCGGAGCGAGTCCTGTTTAAAAGCCCTACACCAAATGCCAAAGAATGCCCTGACCTACACTCATCGACACGCGTCCGGAATAGTGCTGGCAAGTTCGATGAGTCCAAAACAGAGGATGGTATCACCGATGAAGAGTGCAGCGACATTGAGATCGAAAAAACCTCGTTGCCGAAAATTAAACGGGAGATCTGTCGAGCTGATCTCACCGGTGATCAAGTGTTTCTATGCTGCATGCCTCGACCCGCAGTGCAGGTCGATCAATTGTACAAGATGCAAGCAAGCAGTGACGATGACGGGCTTGACCCCGTTCGACGCAAGTTGCCTATTCAAATACACAAATGGGCAGACCTCTACGACCGGGAGAAAGCGGAGTTCGGAGACCTACCTCCGCATTGACCTGGTAGAGATCATTGAATACGCCTCGATTGAGAAGACAATCAACCGTGGGTCGACCCTTACAAAATGGACCCGAGTCAATTGGATGGACTTCCACGACAGCTGGACAGGTTACATCGATCTGGCCGAATCAGACCATCCTCGAGTCCATATGGAGCGGGTTGCATGCTGGTGTAGAAAGCGAATGGTAAATGGCGTATGTGCGTCAACTACCGAGCTTTGAATACGCGAACTGTTTGAGATCGATATCTTTTGCCTTCGATCCAATCCATCCTGAGTACACTGGGGGGTTCTGACGCATTTTCGGAGATAGATCTCGTCAGCAGATTCCACCAGATTCGAATCCACGACGAAGATGTCGAGAAGACCGCCTTCAACACACTTTTTTGCGTCTTTGAATGCGTTGTTTTGCCCTTTGGCCTCTGTAACGTGCCATCGATGTTCCAACGCGTCGTGAATGATGTCCTTCGAGACCACTTGGGAATTTTCGTATGGGTGTACATCGACAACATTCTCGTCTTCTGGAAGGATACGGAGGAGCACCAACGACTTCTTGATTTGGTACATGAACTACTGCGCCAACACCAGCTATTTCCCTGCATGGATAAATCCACATTCTTCCAGATTCGAGTACCATTCTGCAATTACATCGTCAATAGAAACGGAGTACACGTGGACCCGGAGAAGATCAAGGTCATTCGAGGTTGGCCTCCGCCCAGCACGGTTCATGAAGTTCGACAGTTTATCGGGTTCTGTGTATTTTACCAGCAGTTTGTCGAAGGGTTGCAAGCTGTCGCAGCCCCTCTGACCGCGATGATTAAGGCAGATTTCGAGTGGGGGTGGACAGCTGTACACCAAGCTTCCTTCGACAAGCTGAAGCAAGTAACGATCAATACGACACATCTCAGTGCCATCGACCCCCGACAGCCGTATCACTTGTACACGGATGCTTCGAAAGATTGCGTGGGGGCCACCCTAGCGCAGCGATGCGCACATGGGAAGTACAAGGGACATCTTTCAGCTAGGTAGGTAGGTGCACTCGGTCGTGGAGAGGCATGCATGGTTCCCGCTGGCGTTGCAGCTGTGACGAACAGGAGGAGACTCCGCGCTTGAAGAGGGGAGGTGAGTTACATCCCGCTAGACCTGACTGGTGGCCCCCAGCAAAGCGGCCCTGGGCAACACCGGGAGAGCTGATCGCCACCGGTGTGACGTACTTGTCTCGCTGGGAAGGTGTGCTCCCGTGCTTACGCACGTCTCCTCCTTTGGGCGGAGCTCTAATGGTTCACCGGACTTCCTGGCGTATCCCGTTCCCGAGGCATGCATGCATGTTCTTGGTACCGGGGTTCCGAGGTGCTTGGGTGTCGCACACTCCGCCTCGAGTCCCAAAGCAGCGCAGGCCTTAGGATGCAGCCTTACCCCCGGTCTCCGGATCTCGTTCGGCCGGGTCACCTGCATGGCAAGGGCTATGGACACCGGGTTTCCTACTGTCGTGTGGCGCTTGTGTATGGGTCTGGGTTTCGCGGTAACCCAGCCAATCCTGGCTGGGGTCTTGGGTGTGTGTGCTTGGGTACGGGTTTCGGCTGCGCCCCGCCACTCCTGGCTGGGGTGTTGGGGTGTGCGTGTTTGTGTGCGTGCTTTGATTCCACCCCACCATTCCTGGCTGGGGTGTACGCCGTGGGTGTGTGCTTGGGCTTGAGTTACGGCTGTGCCCCCCCACTCCTGGCTGGGGTGTTGGGGTGTGTGTGTGCTTGTGTTGCGCGCTCCGCTCGTACCCCTCCATCCCTGGCTGGGGTCTGCGGTGTGTGTGTGTGTGTGTGGGCTCCAGTTTCCGCTGTGCCCCGCCACTCCTGGCTGGGGTGTTGGGATGTGTGTCTGTTTGTGTGCGGGCTCTGCTTGGTCCCCTGCCACTCCTGGCTGGGGCGCGCGGTGTGGGTGTGTGTGCTTGGGCTCCCGTTTCGGCTGCGCCCCGCGACTCCTGGCTGGGATGTTGGTGTGTGTGTGTGTGTTTGTTTGCTTGCTCTGCCTGTACCCCGCCACTCCTGGCTTGGGTGTGCGGTGTGGGTGTGCCTGCTCGGGCTCGGGTTTCGGCTGCGTCCCGCCACTCCTGGCTGGGGTGTCCGGATAAGTGTGTGTTTGTGTGCGTGCTCCACCTTTACCCCGCCACTCCTGGCTGCGGTGTGCAGTGTGGGTGTGTGCGCTTGGGGTGGGGTTTCAGCTGCGCCCCGCCATTAATGGCTGGGGTGTTAGGGTGCGTGTGTGTGTGTGTTTGTGTGCTTGCTCTGCCTGTACCCCGCCACTCCTGCGGTGTGGGCGTGTGTGCGTGGGCTCGGGTTTGGCTGCGCGCCGCCAGTAATGGCTTCGGTGTTGGGTTGTGTGTGTGTTTGTGTGCGTGCTCCGCTTGATACCTGCCACTCCTAGCTGGGCTGTGCGATGTGGGCGTGTGTGCTTGGGCTCGGGTCTTGGCTGCGTCCCGCCACTCCTGGCTGGGGTGTTGGGGTGTGTGTTTGTTTGTGTGCGCGCTCGATTTGTACCCGGCCACTCCTGGTTGGGGTGTGCGGTTTGGGTGTGCATGCTTGAACTCGGGTTTCGGCTGCGTCCCGCCACTCCTGGCTGGGGTCTCCGGGTAAGTGTGTGTTTGTGTGCGTGCTCCACCTTTACCCCGCCACTCTTGGCTGCGGTGTGCGGTGTGGGTGTGTGCGCTTGGGCTGGGGTTTCGGCTGCGCCCCGCCATTAATGGCTGGGGTGTTAGGGTGTGAGTTTCTGTTTTGTGTGCGCGCTCCGTTTGTACCCTGCCACTCCTGGCTGGGATGTGCGGTGTGGGTGTGCGTGCTTGGGCTCGGGTTTCGGCTGCGCCCCGCCATTCCTGGCTGGACTGTCAGGCTTTCTGCGTGTTTGTGTGCGCGCTCCGCTTGTACCCCGCCACTCCTGGCTGGAGTGTGCGGTGTGGGTGTGCGTGCTTGGGCTCGGGTTTCGACGCCCCACCACTCCTTGCTCCGGTGTTGCGGTGTGTGTGTGCTCGTGTGCGTGTTACGCTTGTACCCGACCACTCCTGGCTGGCGTGTGCGGTGTTGCTGTGTTTGTCTGGGGTGGGTTTCGGCTGCATCCCGCCACCCCTGGCTGGGGTGCGTGTGTGTGTTTGTGTGCGTGCTCAGCTTGTGCCCCGCCACTCCCGGTTGGAGCGTGCGCTGTGTGAGTTGGGTGGCGCCTGGCACCTGTTCCTGTGCCGTGGTTCGTTGAGGGTTGTGCATGCTGCCCGGGTTGGAGGCACTCGGAGACCGTTGTTGCTTGGCACCTGTCCTTCTGCCTTGATTGGAGCCAGCGATGTGCCTCTCCGGCGTGCCTCGTGGCCCCGCGTTGGTGCGCCCCGCCTCGCCCGCGTCGTACCCATTCGGGGCCCCGCGATGGGTTTGTTCCTGGCGCATCCCTCAGGCGTCCGTCTTCGGCTGCGTGCGCTGCGGTAGTGTGCGTGTGTGGACCCAGTCACTGACGCGTCCGGTTTCCCGTAGCGTCCGTCTTTCGACGGGGGTGTTTTGTGTGGACGCCAACACCGCCCCTTTCGGGTCGGAGGACGCCACTGCCGGGCCCCATGCGCATGTGTGTGTGTGTGCTCTTCTGGCCAGGTCGGGCGGGCCGGCCTTCCGGGCGCATTTTGTTGTGCCTCACCTTGTCCTGTGGCCCTTCTTGGTGCCCTCCTTGTTTGCTCGGCCCCCTCCGGGCTGCGGTTGCCCTGCTTGTGGTTGTTGCTGTTTTTTCTTGCCCCGTGGTGCGCCTCCCCTGTCTCTGGCTTTCCGTGTTTTCCAGCCCTGGGTGCTTTGGGCCTTGGCGCCCTTTGCCCCCCCCCCCTCTCTTGGTTTTCTTTTCTTTTTTCTTCCTCCCCCCTCCTTGTGTGCCTTTTTTTTCCCTGCTTGTTTTTTTTTCCTTTTTCCTCCCTCCTTTCTTCTTCCTTTTTTTTTTCTGCTGTGCTGTGGTGTGGTGGGTGTGCGGTGCTGCGGTGGCGTGTCGTGGGCTGTTGGGTGTGATGGTGTGTGTTGGTGTGGGCCTTGTGCTTCGGCCGGGGCCGCTGTGTGCTTGCGTTCTGTCGTTCGGTGCTCCGTGCCTGTGCCTCCTCCTTTTGTGTTGTTGCCTGTTGTGTTGCGCGTGCCTGGTTGCGCCGTGCTGGCGGCGTTGCTCTTCCCCGTGCTGCCTCTGGTGGCTGCCGTTTGGTGTGGTCCACGCCCTCCTCCTCGGGTTGTTTGCGCGGGGTTTTTTTTATTTTGCTTGTGTTTGCTGGTTTCGTCCCCCCCCCACCCGGCTGGTTGGTGTCCTCTGTTGTGCCTTGTGGTGCTTCATGTCTTGTGGTGCTGCGGTCTGTGGTGTGTTTTGTGTTGTGCCCGGTGTTGTGTGGGTGGTTGTGTCGGGTTGGGTGCTTGCGCCGTGTTGTTCGGCGATGTTGTGCTGTCTTTGTTGTGCTTTGCTGTCGTGCGCTGCTGCTTTCTCTCTTGGTTTTTTCTTGCGTTGTTCCTTGCTTTTCTGTGGTGCTCTGGGGTGTTTCTGTTTCTGTGATCTGCTTGTGCAGTGCTGTGCTGGTGTGCCTGCGTCGTTGCTCTCTGTGCGGTGTTCTCTTGCCCCTGCGGCGCTGACCGGTGTTTTTCGTTGTTTCCTGTTGTGTTTACGTGTTTGCTGTCGGGCCTGGCTGTCCTCTGTTGTCTCCTGGTGGCTCCTGGTTGCTCCTGGTGTCGTGTTTTGGTGTGGTGCTGTGGCGTGTCCCTGGGTGCTGTGATGTGCCGTGTTGCTGCGCTTTGTGCCGCCTGGCGTTGTGTTGTTGTGCGCTGCGTTGTTTCATTTTGCTCTGTTTGGTGCTGTGGCGCGTTGTGTCGTGTCCTGGGGCGCTGTCTGTCGTCCTGGAGTCCTGTGCTGTGCGGCGCCATAGTTTGTCTTGTCTCCCTGCGCTGTGTGTGTTTTAATGTGGTGTGTTGCTGCGTGGTGTCGTTCGCCGCTCCGCATCGTGCCGTGTGCGTCCTGGGGTGTCGTGCTGTGCGTTCCCTGTCCTATCCGCCCTGTGCGGTGTTGCTGTGCCGCCCCGCTCCCCCTTGGTGCCCTGCTTCCCTGTGCTGTGCCCCATGGTGCTGTGCTGCGGTGTGGTGCTGTGGTGTCCTGTCCTGTTGCCTTGTTTGGTTTGTTTCCTGTGTTTGTTTGGTTTCTCCTACTTGAAAAACCGCTGCAAAATTTGTTTATTTTTTTCTTTGAAGATCAATGAAATTATACACTACCCAACGCAGGCACACTCGCACACTTGCAGGCAGCAAGACCATGTCCGCTTCACTGCCTTACATGTCAGCCCGCGATGGTGGCGGTGTCTCGGATGGATGCCTTGGTGGCTTCGGTGTCCTGGACTTGACGCCACGTATGGTCCACCTGCAGCGAAAAGGAGGCAAAAGTGTCGAGGACCGGGTACGGGTGGGAGAAGGAGGTACATGGTGAATAAAAGAGGGCGTGAGGGAGCGGGGGCAGGGGCGTGGTGCGTTACAAAAAATATTTTCGCGTTTTACGCGTCGCTCGACGCGGTTTTCTTTGCGTATATGACATGTTAGACAACGAGGAGCACGGCGTTATGTTTGTATTAACGTTATGGCGCTTACGGCTCTATTCATTTGTCTATTTAAGTTGGAAATTTTCGCCGTCGCGTTTTAACGCGTTTCGCCGCGCGCTTCTTGCCCTAGGCGTTTTTGATGCTATTTAGCTATATTTTCAGCTATTCAAAAAATTTCTTTGCCATGTTTCACCCTCCTTTCCTTTTCAATTCCCGCAAAACGCGAGCGAACTATTGCCTTCATGTTGCAGAAAATGCAACCTGCCGAAACTCGATAACATTCGAGAAAAGGGGCTGTTGGCCATCGTGTTAGCTCTGAAGCAGGGGCTCCATCTACTTCGAGGACCACAGCAGGTGCATGTGCACACTGATGATGAAAGCCTTCGATATCTTAAGACGTGTCTTTTGACCTCTGACACCACGACAGGCAAGTTGGTCCCAGTTCCTCGACGAGTAGAATCTCACATTGTGGTACGTACGGGGTCTCGAGGAGCAAGCAGCGGACGCCTATTTCAGCCTGACTTCACAACGGTTGATGGACATCGAGCATGCTACACGTACACGGGCCTTTGTGATACCTTTGGTCGAGAACTGGGTTTCACCGGACGGAGAACCTGTCGATGAGTGCCTACATGTGCTTGTTCTCGCATGATAAGGTGTGGCCCTAGCAATACGACCACCTGTATGTGTCGCTTCGAAGCGGACGCTCCGTTGGGAAGGGACCTGATGTTGAAGAAGATGCAGAACCAGCTGTCGCGCATGAGGATCTGGAGCCACTGACGTCGAGGGAGACTCTGGCTGAAGATTCACACCAGCCTAAGGTACATCTCGATTATGCTGGCAACTGTATACCACGGCGCGCAGCCTCTGTGGGAGGCACCCGGTCGTCATCGCCACCGACACCAACATCTACATGGATGCCACCACCGACCCGGCCACAGAGCACTTCCGCGCGGGCTGGGAGGCCTGCGGCTTCGGGAGGGCCACGGCAGGCGGCGTGGAGGACATGACCCCCACGCTCCACCCTTCCCGGCACAGGGTGAACACCTTCCGGGTCAACGAGCCCCTCCTGCCGTGGTCCCTGTGGGAGAGCGTCTGGGCCCGCGGCATGGCGCACCCCCAGGTGATCGGGTCGGACCACCTCAGGGTCCGCTCGGCCCTGCCGGGCCTCTTCAACGCGGCAGGGCACGCGGCAATGCCCAATCCCTACAGCCACACGGAGGGCCGCCTCCTCCTGTACGACACCTGGGCCGCGGCCGTCCAGTGCTGCCTGTGGGCAGCGGTCACCAACGTGCAGGACGAGCCCTCCCTGGCGCCCTGGCTGGGCCCCGCTGAGCAGCACGCTTACAGGTCTATGCCCGCGGCTGCTGTGGACAAGGTGTTGGAACACCTTCACGCGGCGCATGACGCCGTGGCGCGCACGATGGGGCGCCAACAACCATTGCCGACAGGGTCCGACCCAGCGGGAGGAGACCCCCCTTGAGAGCGGAAACAGCTACAGGCGGCGTTCCTCCGCTGCGACACCCTGGCAGCGTGCACGCCGGCAGCGTACCAGGCGAGCCCAGCCCGGCACAGCATCCACTCCGAGGCAGCGCTCCGACTCACGGAGGAGCTACGGGGTGCATCGCCCGGATTCCGCCCAGGCAAACAGAGCCAGCTGCAGGAGGAGTTGGCGAGGTAAGCAGCCACCCTCAAGGAGGTAATCCGCCACCTGCGCGCACTCCTGGCGGCCGACCGCAAGCGCGCCATCGAAGACTTCTGGCGGCGCCACGCCCTCGGCATTGCCCAGTGGTGGAGGGCCGTGCGGGGGGCCATCAAGGTGGAGGCCCTGGGCCCGTCGGGCCTCTGGAACGTGCGCGTCCCCAACACCCAAAAGATTCTTACAGAGGCCCACGACGTGATTTTCGCGGTTCAGGGCTTCTGGCGGGAACTGTGCGACAAGCGCCCGGTGGACCTTCCCGCTTTCTAAGCGGTTCTCGGCTGCCACGGGTCCCTAAGGGGGCGTGTGCCCAGATCCAGCAGTACTCGTTGCAGGACCTGTGGTTCACGCTGGACAACGCCGATGACAAGGCCCCAGGCCCCAACCACGTGGAAGCCCGCTTCATCAAGGCCCTCCGGGCGCCCGTCCGGGCGCCTGGAGGGCTCCTTGTCCACTCCTACCGGGCCATCCTCCGGGGCGCCGGGCCGCCGATGCATTGGAGGGATGCGCACATCTGGTTCAGCCCTAAGGAGCCGGGCTTTCCCAGGCTGGACAACTACCGGCCCATAGCCCTGGGCCAACTGGACATGAAGTTGCTCACTGGCCCCCTCACGCACCACATCACGGAGGTGCTCACGTGACACGGCGGGGTAAACGACTGGCAGCGAGGGGCCCTCCCCGGCTCCAATACCAGCCCCCCCCTATTCATGGCGCAGCTGCAGCTCCAGCGGGGAAGGCCCAACTACGTCTTCCCTGTTGACACCTGCAAGGCCTTCGACACCACCCTGCACGGCGCACTCCCCGTCATCCTGCGCCACCTCTCCGTGACCTCTTGCTCTTCCTCCACACGTGCCCCAAGCGGCGCATCTTCACCGTGCACGGGCTGACAAAGCCCGTCCACATGCTGCGCGGCGTCCAGCAGCGCACCCCCCAAGGCCCCCTGCTGTATGCGCTCTTGTTGGAGTCCCTATTCCGGGCCCAGGGGCACCGCCTGGGCCCGCCCGGAGGCGCCGAAAGGGGCCTCATCCAGGCCTATATAGACAACCTGCTGGTAGTGGCCCACACGCTGCAGCACTTCATCGAGGGCATGAAGGCGTTTGCCGCCTTCCTCTGGATGATGGGCATGCAGCTTAACCCCCGCAAGTGCGCCATGGCCACTACATAGGGTGTCTCGGGCCTACAGTCATGCCTCTGCCCCAACCTGGAAAGCCCAAGGCACTGGGTACCAGCAGCGGACTCCGTCCCCTACAACGGACCCTACCCCTTTCATCGCCGACGGCTCCGACACCGCGCGCCAACTGGACCACATCACAGTCCAGGTTGTGGAGGACAAGGCGCGGTACGCTTTCAACGCCTCGCAGGGCAGCCTGCAGGACGACCGGACCCTGGGGCTTACACGGGTGCCAATGCGGTGCCATCAGGCGACAGTGGCCCTCGTGGGAACACTGGTCCATCACTGCTCGGCCTATGTGCGCGCCGAGGTCACGAGGATGCTCTGGGAAATAGCTGGCGCGCACAGCATCTGTCCAGAGGTACACTACCCCGTCCCGGAGTTCGCAACCCTGGCGGAGGGCGACTGGGTCCACCGCGTACCCGGGCCCTGGCCGGTCTGGGGGTGGGGCTCTACAACACCATCGGGTGCCCCAGGGCAGCCCATGTCCAGCTACAGTCCCCGCCGGGCAATGTTGTCATGCTGCGCATCGCCAAGCTGCGGCACCACGACACGTGCCGCCTGACGGTGTCACACACGACGCCATGGCACGGGCACCACGGGCCGCATTACCCCTTCCCCAAAACCGACGACCCGTGGCCAGCAGCGGTACGGGAGTGCCTCCAACAGAGCCCCGATGAGCACCTCCACTACTACCGCTACAAACAGGGGCCCACCGACCATCCCGGGTGGCGTGACGCCCTGGTCCACCTTTTTCACGCCACAGGCACGCGGGACCCCCGCCTGAGGCTCCCTGCACCCCGGGAGGGCTAAGCAGGCAGCCTAGACTGGCCCGCAGGTGACCTCGGACGGCCTGCACCTCCACGTGGGGGGCTACCGCCATCAGAGCAGCCTCTCCCCCCCCCCCACAGGGGGCGGCATACCACCCGCCGGCGGCCCTCCTGTACATCCTCCGCGACGTACTCGTGGATGGCGAGCGCCAGGAACCCAACGCGGATGTCGCGTGGCCCGAGCCTCTACGCCCACGGCCCCACGCACCGACGCCAGTGTGGCTGGTGGCCACTGACGACCAATGCGCCCGAGCGACAAAACAAGCGCGGCTCCGGGCCGAGTGGGTGATAGTGCAGGTGGGGGAAGGCCAGCACAGGCGCCCTGGACTCACCCACGGCACCACCCTGCTGGTGGCTACGGAGGTGCCACACGACCCACACATGGCAGTGCACACGCTGGAGGACCAGCCAGGAGACACGGGACCTGGTGGTGCACCAGCGCGGAGTCCCGGCGTGGCTCAGGGAGCACATAACGGCGCTGCGGTCCTGGGCGAGCACAATCGCCGGAGCTGAGGTCCCACTCCACAGCCACCCGGCAACCTGCGCTGACAATGCCTGGGCGCTGAACGTGGACCAGCTGACCCCCGGCCACCCCGACGTTCAATGGCAGTTCCCCGACCTCAACGCGGGGTGCCTCAGCCCCACCGGGTAATACTGGATCCCGGAAGCCTGGGGTGACACCTCCTCTGCCGCGTCGGGGGGCGGACCCTGCAGGCACGCCACCCGTGTCGCCTTCGCCGCGGACCCCACCCGCACGTGGGCAGTGGCCATCTCGGGCAGGGTGCCCGACGGGGAGGGAGTGGCCTCCTCCACTCCCCCTGCAGTACGGCATCCACAGGCCGTGGATCCATACGGTGGACGCCAAGGTCATCCGCAACCTTCTGCGACACGCGGACCGCGAGCGGGCCACGGGAGTCCCCGCGGGCACGGCAAAGGTTGTCAACCAGATGCCCCTGTGATGGCTTCAGGACAGCCTGCGCGTGCGCGGACAACACACCGACCACATGTTTTGGTTCGCCCGAGCCACCTCCCACCAGAGCGACGCTTTGCTGCCTAAGGTGGACTGGGGGGCATCCCAGGACTCCGTCCTGCGGAACACGCCCCTGGGTCCCAGCCACGCCCAACTCAAAATTGCCGGTGGAAACGGCCACCTTGACCTGCGGCCTGCCACAATGCAGACGCTCAGCACGGTCGTGCAGCAAGCACAGCTGGACCATGCGCTGACGCAGCAAGGGCACACCCCCCTTTGGGCACGGCCCACGCCACGGCCTACGTCCACGCCCGGGACCTCACCGCGGCGGCCATTAACCACCGAGCGCTGCGGGCCAGAGACGGCCGCACACCGATGCAGTGCAGGCTCCGCATCTGGAAGGAGCGGCTCTCCGGCGTCCCCATCCTCCCGCAGCCGTGCCTCCTATGCGGTCACCCGGAGGAGACCCCAGTACACATGCAAGTAGGCTGCGCCCACTGGCGGCTCCTCTGGCCTCAGTACCGCCAGGCAGTTCGGCAGGCGGCCCGCCACCTCCCGCCCGGGGACAAGGCTCTATGGGTCGCTTCGTGGCGCTCCGCGGGCGCCAAATGGACAGACGTCTTCCGGTGTGCGCTAATGCCCGAGGCAGCAGAAGCGCAGCTCCGCGCAATCGCCCGCTATGACCCGCCGGGAGGGACCTCCGTGGACAATTTCCTCCGAAACATGCTCCGGCTGGGGGACTTCGTGTGAGAGCTCCGCAATAACTGACTGGAGCAAGTCCTCCCCGAGCCCCTAAACGCAGCGGCCCGGGTGCACCGATGGCTCACCGCGGCGGAGGGCGACTGCTCCCCCCCACCCGCACCCTGGCAGGGACTTCGTGGCCTCCCTTTGCATCGTGAACGGCACCCTGGAGTGTCCGCCGCAAGAGGACCCCCACCCATATCGGGACCTGCCGGGGGGTTTCTCGTAGCAGCTGCAGGACGCCCTGGTTCCGCCACGGATCATCAGGCGCGGCTCCATGACCGCGTGGGAGGCCCACATACTGGGCGCGGAGTGGGCCCCAAAATGGAGCCGCTGGTGTGCCACCACGCGCGCGCCGGGGGCCCTCGCGCAGCAGTACGCCGCCGTCCTCGTTGAGGGGTGGGGGCCGCACAGCTGGCCGCGGCCCACCAGGATTCGCCGGGCGGGCCCCGTTCACCCGTGGGACGCAGCAGCCGGGGGATGGCTGCTGGCGGCTCTGGGGCCCCACGTGGGGTGGAGTGAGGATGTGCCCTCGCTCATCCGTGCACCCCTCCCCCCCCGCCTCGTACTCCATGCCGCCAACTTGCTCCAAGCAACGGGGATACACACCTGGGGGTGCGACAGGGCCATCATCTGGTGGCTCCCCCCGGAAAGCGGGGCCACAAGGCTCACCGTGGAGCATTCCAAAGACGGGGGACCTACGTACGATGATGCCATGTCCCGGCTGGGCGACATTCCAGGGCCCCTGCTCCTCATGCTCCCCACGGACCTCGCTGCTGCGCTGCGCCGGGAGATGAACGGCTGTGACGGGCTGTAGGTAGGCTGGAGGGCCATCGCGGACGGGGCCCTGCTGGCCCTCCTCCATCGGGACGTCGCGGACGGGTGCCCGTGGGGCGCTCTTGTGCGCCACCTCACCGGGCGCCACACGTACATGACAACCCCCCCTGGGGGCACCCCCACCCGGCGCGCGATGACCACATCGCGGCCTTCCACGACCACAAGGTCCTCCCTGACAACACGTGGCAGGAGGTCCGGCAGAAGACGCTCGGCAGGGACTATGATCGCCGTGTCCTAGCCCGCCTGCTAGAGCTCCAAGACCCCCTTCGCCAAAGGTGGGACGACCTCTGGCTCCGCCGTCTCGGCCGCTGCCACCTCTGCGGGGAATGCGCCGCGGTGTCCTCCGCCGCGCTGATGGGAGCCAACAGGTGCACGCAGTGCTCCCAGGTAGCCGCGTGCCCCTGGCCCGAACCATTGGCGGGGCCGTGCAGGCGCACGGAAGCGGAGGTGTTGCACCGGCGCATCAAGGACGCGCAAACCCCCTTGCACGGCCACGCGGGCCCCGCGGGTGCCGCCTTCCTGTGGATGCATGTGCACCTGCGGGACACCAGGTCCGTCGCGCACCTGCGGCACGTGTTCGTGCCCTGACCCCCGCCCGACGCCGCAGCTTGCAGTGCCCACGGCACCATGTCTCCCCGAAAGGGAAACAGGCCGGAGCACGCCAGAGCCCGCGGCAGAGCGCAGGCCGCGACCGTCCGGAGCCTGGGTGCGGACGCGGTGACGGAGGCGCAAGATGCGCACGCTGCAGCCCAGCACGACCCGGCAGGCTGCGTGCAGACTTTCCTCGGCGAGGCCACCCTCCTGGCCGTCCGCGCCCTGAACGGGGCAGGAGTCCCTACACTACTCCCAGCGATGCACCAGATCGTGAACGCCGTCCGGCCGGGGCTCATAGGCCCCAAGGCAGCCCTCTACGGGAACTGGATGGAGTGGTGCACGTCCAACCGCTCGGGCCGGCCTCTGTCCATTGGGCACACCCTGGGGCTGACGGGTGCAGGGTCAGCCACGGTCCTCCACAGCAGCGCGCCAGCCCTGCTGCTCACCCTGAGGACACGCTGCCCCAGGGACGCGGCCCCGTACCTGGACCAAGCGAGGGCCACGTACCGGGGAGGAGTGTCCGAACTGGACGCGGCACTCCACCTTCTACATCCGCCGGACGAGGACTTGGAAGTGCGCGAGGTCACGATATTTGTGGAGGGCGCGGGCGAGACGCCCTCCTGCCCCCGCCCGACCAACCCCGTGTACGACGGCACCAGGCCAACCCCCCCATACGTCGTTGTGTGCGAGGCGTTCCCCAGAGAGCCCATCTGGTGTCCCGCCCTCCCACCGGCCACACACGCGCCCCACAGCTGGGCCCACCCGCGCCTGTCCCCCCCCCCCCCTCTCCAGGACCTTGGGTGCCCACCACAGAGGGCAGGTCCACTGGCACCCCCCTGCTCCTCCTCGTCGTCACGACCCACGGGGACCCGGAGCGGGTCCTGGGGGTCACCCCGAGCCACCTCTACGGGGCAGCGCCCGTGCCCCACCCCCCCCTCCCGGCGCCCGAGGCGCAGGACGGGGCGCACGCCTTCCTGCAGACACAGGAGGTAACCCCCGTTACGGCAGTCCACCTTGTGCGGCTCCCCCCGGCATCACTCAACGACCCCCAGAGGCCCAGGGCCCTGAGCCCCAGCCCAGACTGGGAGCTGTGGCGCGACGTGTGGGCCGCGTGGCTCGCCTGCCTCCCGCGCCAGTGACGGTGGATGGCCACCGACCCCTGCCCACTCGGAACCAACACCACCGCCAGCCCCCCCCTCCCCTTTCCCCCCTCCCCACCGCGCAGCACTACACGGCACTGCCCATGGACGGCCACTGAAGCACTAGGAGGTAGTGGAACGGACACGCCTGCGACCACGCATGCCTACCAGGGTAACAGTGATGTCGGACTTCGATGGCTCCCCCCAGCGGAACGACCACCACCACCGCCAGTCCCGCTCCCGCTCCGCCGTCTCCCCGGGTTGCGCGGGGAAGACCCTCGCCGAACGCGACGAGCAGCGGCTGGCAGAGGTCTCGGTGCCGGTCGGGCCGCCAGCCAGGCAGCCCCGGGCGGCCCCCGCCAACCCCGGGCCGCCAGCCCAGGAGCCCGTGCCAGCCGGGGACGCCGCCCCCGCCGTCCTGGCCGTGGCCCCTGCCGCCCCGGAGCCTAGAGGAGGCCCCGGATGCACAAAGAGCTGAGACTGCGGCCTTGGCGAGCCGCGCCAAAGACCCAGCCGGCCACACCGCGGCCCCCAGCACACCGCCAGCGCGTAGGACGGGCCCCGCGCGGGTCCCGAGGGCCTTGCTGGGTGCCACCGCAGCCGCAGCGGAGAGCAGGGAGGGTGCCAAGTACAGCGTCCACACCAAGCTCAGCCACACCCACACCAGCTCCCCCAAGCCGTACCCGCCCAAGGCCGCCTTCCCCAAGGGGAGGCCGCGGCCCGTCCGACCCCAAGCGCCCACGCTTACGCCACAGCAGCAGCGGGACGCCTGGCGCGACAGCGCACGGGGGACAGCGCACGGGAGGGCTTGGGAACCGGCCACGGGAGCGCGGAGCGAGGGGCGGGAGGCGACAGGGGGAGCGCCTAGGGAGGGACGCAGGAGACAGGCCAGGGCGCATACCGCAGAGTAAGGGGGCAAGGGCACGTCCAAGGCACCAAGGCCAGCAGCAGCGGGGGAGGACAGGCACACGGGGCAGGCCAGAGCGCGAGAAGCGGACGGCGGGACGCAGCACACAGCGCAGGGAAAGGGCAAGGGCACGGGAAGGACGCGGGCGCGAGCAGCAGCGCCCGGGGATGGGCGCAAGGACATGAGCAGGGCGCCAAGGCCAGCGGCAGCTGGGCGCACAGAGCGGACCAGGGCGCGGGCAGCAGACGAGGACACAGCCAGGGACACGTGCAAGGACGCGGGAAGAACACGGGCGTCAGCGGAACGGGCAAGGGCGCCGTGACAGAGGTCAGGACCCGCGGCACAGGCCAGAGGGCAAGAGGGAGGGCGTGCGCCCGAGCCAGGCACTAGGGGCCGGGAGGGGGCCCAGGGGCAAGGCGAGCAAGGGCGACGCAGGCCCCTGGGGACAGGCATGGCGGGGCATTGGCGCAGGAGGGGAAGGGCAGGGCGCAGGGCGAGGGACGGGGAGCGGGGCGCCCCCGCAGCCGGACGTCCAACCGGTGCGGTGCATCCCCCTCGGTATCCAGCAGATGCCGGCACACAACGCCCACCACCACCACCACCACCAAGCCCACCTCTACACATTAGTCCCCTAAACGCGGGGGACCTGGTCCCTCCCCAACCCCCCAACCGCACAGCGGCGCCCCTCGCGGCCCTGCTCCCGCGGCACGAGAGCCGAGGGCGGAGCTGGCGCGGATGGCCGCTGCCCCGGCAGCGCGGGGGTCTGGTGCGGCGCCGGCGCTGCACACGCAGAAGCCGCAGGCGGAGCCGTCACAGGGGTCAGAGAGGGCTCGGGGTGTTTGGGCCTGGGATTGGGACGCTGTCCCGGACCCTCTGAGGGGCGAGGCCCTCCCCTGGTGATGGAGGTGTATGGGTGGCTGAGTCTGGCAACCTCGGGAACCACCAGGGGGTTGAGGAACCGGCCCTTCAATGCCTCGCTCCTCCGGAGAGATAGGGGGGACCAGGACGTGCCCCCGGGGGGGTGGGTGGCCCGAGAGGACCACCAAGGATCCTCCGGGCCTTGAATCGGGCGGGGTCGCCCGACCGGGAGCCGACGTGGCCCGCTTCCCCGGAGGGGGGGGCAGTGCTCCCCGTCACGGAGGCTGAGGCCAACAACTGATTCCCCTGCGCCCTGCGCACCGCCCTCACCCAGTGGCGCTACCGCTGGAGGAACCCGCGGCCGCAGCAGCCCCAGCCCCTACACAAGCGGCGGTGCAGGTGTCGGCTGCGCGCGGCGGCTATGGTCCCAGGCGGCAGGCACAGGGGGGTGGAAGAGGACCAGCGGCGCGGGACGCCCCCCTGGCGGGCCCGGGCCCCCAAACCCAGAGCGCCCCCCCCCCCCTCCGCGCGAGGGCGCGCATCGCCCCCAGTAGGGGAGAGAGCTGGAGCCAAGAGCACACGGACGTGCGCGTTGCGGGGATGCCACTGACCCGCAGACCGCTAACAACTAACCGCTGACCCGGGGCACCACTCCCAGCCCCGTCGACCCTCCCCTCCCCCCCCCCGCCAGTGCCACGCGGCGAGGCGACGCCGGCGAGAGGAGTGGGCGAGGGCCCGCACGACAGCCTAACGCCCGGTTGGTGGCAGAGCAGTGAGGAGGAAGTGCTCCCCCCCCCCCGTCAACGGCTGACCCCCCGGGGCCTAGACCGTCGGGCCGCCCCCCCCGCAGCCGGGGGAGAGCAGCGCCAGGGGACCAGAGGGGGACAGCAGGGAGCCCCCCCCCCCCCCCTCCTCTCCCCTCCCAACCCACAAACAGCCGGAGGCCGGCCAGGGGGACGGCGGCCCCGCGCCCCCCCGGCTGGGCCAGGGGAGACCCCCCTCCCCCCCCCGAGAGGGACGCGGCACCCATGGAGTCCAGTCAGCCGCCCGCCCACTCCCACAGTACCCGAGGCAGACCAGCAGCCCTACGCCGGCGCGCAAGGGCACCCCGCGGACCGCATCCGGGCAGCGGCACACGGACACGAGCCGGTGCAGTACGGGGGACAGGACAACGCCGGAACGGCCCACCCTGATGCCCGCCCGGGGGGGGGCAGATGGACAGGCGGAGGCAGAGCGACCCCCCGCCCCCCGCCACCCGGGGACCCCCGGCCGGGCTTCCGACGAGAAGTGGCGCACCAACCGACCCCGCCCCCCCCACCAGACTGACCCACCGGAGGCCGGCCAGACCGCGCCTGGCGCCTGGGGCAGCGGAACAGCCCCTGCCGAGCACGCAGCAGGGAGGGACGCGCGGTGCCACGCCGCCGGCCATGAGGGGAGGCCTGGGCCGGGGGCTACAGGCCAGGCCCCCCTCAGCCGCCGAGGGTCCGGGCCGGGCAATCGGAGGGGGTTGTAGAGGAACCACGGCGCGACCCCTTCCCCCCCTCTCCCCCGCACTCCCCCCCCTCCGGCCCGCGGGATACTGGAGGCGGGCCAAGGGGGCGCCGACCCTCTGCCCCCCCCAAGGCCAGGGGAGCCGCCCCCCCCGAGAGTGCCGCGGCACCCGGGGGGGGAACCCCGCTGGGCCGGTACGCCACACGCCCCCACGCCGCCACCCGCCCACTCCCACAGTGCCCAGGACAGGCGGGCGGACCCGCGCCAGCACACAAGGGCGCCCCGCGGGCCACACCCGGGCTAGACACACGGACACGAACCGGAGCAGTATGGGGGCCACGCCCTTCATGAACTAAGCGACGCCGATGACAGCCGCTTTGATGCCCGCCCAGGGAAGGCAGAGGGACGGACAGAGGTAGAGCCACCCCCTGCCCCTCAGGGCCTCCCGACCACGCCCTTGGGGGAGGCGGCACACGGGCGGCCCCCCCAATGCCGGACTGCCCCGGACGCACAGGCCTGCCCGCGAGGGGGCGCAGGACCCAGAGCCAGGCACGGGGGGAACGGGACCGCCCCCCCCCCCCCAAAGCAAGCCAGACGGTGCACGGGACCGAGGCAGTAAACGTGGAGGGGCACGGACCGCATTAAATGGCCCTACCTGAGCCCTGCACCGAAACCACGCGAGGTGCGCGCGCCACACCGACCCGGGGAGGGAGGAAGGGCGCAGACGCCGCGAGAGCGCGAGCGCACACACACGCAAAGGGCACACGCGGAGTACCAGAAGGGCAACCGGACCAAGCCCGCGGAACGCACAGACCGCATGGAATGGCGTACCAGCGAATGAGGGTCAGGAACACCCGGCCAGAACGACCCGCCACACGAAGCGCGGGGAGAGCGGGGCGGGAGGGGGGGAACGGCAAAGACACAAGACCCGGCAACGGCCCAAACCCCCCAGACCTGCCGCGAGCGCAGCGCACACAAGAACAGGGCACTGCACCCGCCGAGGCAGTAGTGGCGCACCGAGTCACGCACTAGCCCCAAGGCTAGGCAGCCTCCGCGCCAGCCCATCGGGGTCCCACTGGCGACAAGCCAGTAGCACGTGTCCGCCGCCCCGGCACGCCGTGCGACAACGCATTAGGGGGGCGACACGGTGGTTAAGCGCCTGCAGCTACTGTTGCTAAGTGACACACTGACCGGGGAGTGGCAAAAATGGGAGGCCGGGGAGGGACAGGGCTTCGAGCCCCGTGAACCCGGGGGACCCCGCCATCAGGCAGGAGGTGTGTCATGAAGGGCCCCCCACTAGGTCCCGGTGGGGGGGATATTCCCTGGCCCGACCAGGTGGCCCCTCGGAGCCCAAGTGCGTCTAGACCCGAAACCTCAAACCTCAAACCTCAAACCACTGCCGTCGAACGAGACGCTGGCTGAGGTTTCACACCAGCCTGAGGTACATCCTGATGATGGTGGCAACGAGCCAGACATGTCTAAGGACACCGACGACCTTCCCAACATAGACATGGACCGCCCTCTTCGAGTCACGTTTGGCAAAGAATTTCCATATGCTCCGACCTTGGCGGAACTGATCCGCTGTCGACGTTACGGAAACGTTACACTACAGCCAGTTCCCTTGCCTAAGGTTGGACCGAACACACCGTACCCGTCTGTAAAGGTGAGGACAAGCCTGAATGCCCGTGTCTTCTCTTGGTTTACAATTTATCATCTTTATTGCTATTTTTTTCACTTGTATAGTGTTCAGTACTTGGTTGTACTGACATTTGTATGTTACATTAACCCATATATTATGCTGTTGGCGGGGCGGTGCGGATGCTGCTTTTCGGGCACTGCAGGGCAGGCGTGCGCACTGATTTGTGCATTGTTTTCTTTCTGCGAAGCACTGATTTTTATTATAAAAAGATCTAATTTTGTAAGATGTAGCGTGTGCTAATGTATGTAATACATTGCTGAATGTCTAATGTTTGTATAGTGTGCAATGGGATCGTTTGATCTCAGTATGGACACACTGACGGATCTGTGAATACAGTGATAGAGTTCAAGATTTCAATTAGTCTTGGGTTTGTATTTTATCTGTTGGTTGCTGTGTCCGCTTGGGTTTTCAGTGACGATATTTTGAAAAGGAAAGCACACGAGTTCAAAATTGGAGGATTTTGAAAAGTAGATCAAACGACCTAAAAGATCGTCACGACCGCCAAACCCAAGGTTACTGCAGATCAGACCCCATGGCTACAAAGGCGCCGTCAAGACCAGCCCCTCCACCGCCGCCAAGACCATCGCAGCCACTGCCGTCTCTTTCGTTGCAAGAGTTCGAAAAAGAGGAACTTCGGTTGAGAAATGAGCTCAGGTGCCGGCTTCTTCCGCGCACGACTCTTTGCAACCTGGGGACATAAATTTCAAAAACTCTTCCGTCAACTGTTTTCCAACCAGCCGCCTTGCGAAGTGAAGGAATTCAAGGATGACGACGCGCAGTCCACTGAGGAAGTGTGCAGGTCCATAATCGAGATACAAAGAATGCTGAGTGACTTCGGGAAAAGGGTATGTGCCTTCGAGCAAGAACTGAGCCGTCATCAGTCACAAGGAAGCGGCCTGGAACAAATGGAACATAGAAGACAGCGCAAGTTTGGGAACGCAAGTCTCTCCCATTGTTCTGTAGCTCCCGAAAAAGTAAAGTGGGCACCAAGGCAGATCGGAGTCAAGGTGGAGAATGCAACGAGAACCGAAGTCTCAGAGAAACATGCTTTGCGAGGCCAAAGGGAGGAGTTGCAACGTGGGAGTTCCAAGAACGCGTGGAGTGGAAGTCATCAAGAAGGAGACCAAGCAAATGAACGTAACCTACAAGGAACCGCGAATCAAACAAGCAGGTACCCGAACACGGAGGGTGCGAGAAAAAGGTGGCGCAGCCAAAGGGCAGGACGTGCTGTGCAGCGGCGCGATGCAGCCGTCACGCTGCTTTAGCTTTTTGAGACAATGGTGGGACCTAAAAGGTGGACTTGGCTGTATCAGGGCAAGAGATCCAGTTCACAAGTGGCAGCGTGCCGACCAAGCGAGACGTGGGGCCAGGCTGTACAACCATGAAGATGCGAGCACACGAACCATCCTTTCTCGTAAGGAGTTGGCGCTGACAGCGTTGTGTTCTTGTTCTTTGCACCCTTGGACGCTTCTAGAAGCGCGCTTTCTTGAGCAAGTGTGGCGCCCCCTGCGAGCCCTTTGTGGCTCTTTGTGTATCTGGAGCGCTGACAGCGCTCAACTTTGACAGCTTTTGGCGCTGCGAGCGCCTTGTTATGCTTTGTGTGAACAACTGTGCTTTGCACAGTGTACAGCCTTTTGAGCTGCATATATGCAGGGATCTGTTTTAGATTCGCTGGCATGTACATTTTCAGTATGTCAACGAGGTCTTTTGTGGCCTCTTCGTGGGCGCGGAGCGCCTTGTCTGCTGGCACTGACATGTGCCTTTGCTTTCTTTTTCGTTCTAGATGCTATTTTGAATCTGCAATGAGCAGTGGTGGGGTACACCCTGCTCGACACCTTGAGTGAACTCTTGTCTACTCAGTTTTTCAATTCTGTTTTGCTCTGCACCTGCCTGCTTGTGAGCAGAGTGTCTTTTTTGTTTTTCACCTGCTTCTGCTTTCAAAGAGAAGCAGAGGAGTTTTTTTTGTTTTACTATTTTAATACTAATTTTTTGGGCAGTAGCCATGGCACTGCTAGTCTTGTGCCATGGCACTTGACAGTTGAATACCCCAGTTCAGGATATGGGTATAGGTATAAAGGTCTTGACGACTACCGCCCCAATGCTGATTGTAGGGGCACGTTTTGCGGTGACAGAAAACCCTTTGTAGGGGTTTAACTATCTATGGCACCATGGTATTCCACTGGTTAGATAGTAGCCTTTTTACCTGGAATGGGTAGAAGGAGCCAGAGCACAACACATCTACATGTGTATACTATTGTAGGTTAATAGCCTGCAGGATTCATCATTTCTGTGCGGTCAGAGCCACCTTTGGGAGGGTAGTTCTGAGCCTTGGGGGGGGGATGTAAAACCTTGCAGGCTCATTTTGGAGGCAAAACGGTTTTATACCCACCCAAAGCAGTGCTTTTTGACCCACCCAAACCGTCTTGCCTCACCTTTGGGCTGTTTTGTTTCAGCCACTCTGGGGCAGGCCCTGTGTGGGCTTGGGGGGGGGAAGTAAAGGTGAGGACAAGCCTGAATGCCTGGGTCTTCTCTTGGTTTACAATTTCTTATCTTTAGTGCTTTTTTTTTCACTTTGTATAGTGTTCAGTACTTGGTTGCACTAACATTTGTATGTTACATAAACCCATATATTATGCTGTTGGCGTGGCGGTGCTGATGCCGCTTTTTGGGCACTGCAGGGCACGCGTGCGCACTGATTTGTGCATTGTTTTCTTTCTGAGAAGGACTGATTTCTATTATAAAAAGATCTGATTTTGGATGATTTAGCGTTTGTTAATGTATGTAATGCATCGCTCAATGTCTATTGTTTGTATAGTGTGCAATGGGATCGTTTGATCTCAGTATGGACACACTGACGGATTTGTGAATACCGTGAAAGAGTTCAAGATTTCAATCAGTCTTGGGTTTGTATTGTATCTGTTGGTTGCCGTGTCCGCTTGGGTTTTCAGTGGAGAGATTTTGAAAAGGAAAGCACACGAGTTCAAAATTGGAAATATTTTGGAGGCAAAACGGTTTTACACCGTCGAGTCTCAAAGGTGCACACCGTCGAGTACCCCGACTCTATCGGTGTAAGGAATCGACTTCGACAGCTGTGTCGGCAGCAGCCTATCGAGAAGACCCACGTACGAGACACATCTACGAAGTCGCGGTTTGAATCCTTACGGCACGACAACTAACCTCAGGCTGCCAAGTTGTCCTTCGATGTTGGCAAGTTCCTCCATCTGTCGACAATGGGCCAGCGTGTGCTTGTCCCTCGAACGCTCTTTACCTCGATTGTCGCTATGTACCACGAGTCGGAGTTCTACAGCCACTCGGGAGTACTTGGAACCATGGCGCTGATCAAGCCCGACTCCGTTTGTTCGCATCTTTGGCATTACGTCGAGCGTTACATCTAAGTTGCGATGTGTGTCAAGTGGCCAAGTCACTGCGTGGGGACACCGCCAGACAGCCCACACCCTTGCCAGTGCCCGACACAAAAAGGCATAATGTGTCCGTCAATTAGGTTTCAGGATTGGCGTCCACCACTAGGGGCCATGACGCCATCATGACTGTGGTTGACCGATCCTCCAAACCTGGAATGTTCATCCCTTGCCGCAAAGATATGACAGCAGACAACCTTGTCTATGTGTTCCTGCGTCAGGTGCTTCGACTCAAAGGATGCCCCCGACAAATAGTTTCCGATCGGGACAGCCTGTTCGACTCCCAAGCGTGGAGAGAGTTGGCACAGCGCTTCGAGTTCGCGATGCACCAAACGGTACCCAACCGCCCTCGAGGCAACGGCCTAGCGGAGCGCAGCAACCAGTCGATCCTCCAACGCTTGCGCACACACGGCATCTTTGGTAACAACGAGTGGGATGTTGACCTTCTATTTGCGGAGATTCGGTTTAACAACCTGACGTTCAACAGTCCTCGACAATCTCCGTTCGGATTGATGAGGGACGTACACCCAATTTTCCATTCCAATTTCCCCGAATGACTTCTCATGCCAATGAGCCTTCGACCGTAACTGATTACATGCAGCGAGCTGAACGTACCTTCGATTCTGTGCGTACAATGCTTGCTGAGGAATGTCGACGCCAGATGCATGTGGTCCTGCAAATGGACCGACACGTGCGAGTGCCTGAAGTGGGGGAGCGATGGTGGGTGTTGGTGCCCGAATATCGACACGAAGGGAAACTCGATTTTGTTTCGTGCAGCCCTTACAAAGTTCTCGAGGTACTCAACAGGGCGAGAATGTGAAACTGGACATTCCTGCCCTCTTTGATGGGTTGCGAGTTTTGAATCGAGACAGCATAAAGCCCTACATCCATCGAGTGGGACACCCAGTGTGGGAATTCCGGATGCCGCCTGTCAAGACTCAAGACTCCCCTCGACTTGTTAAGACTCTTGTTAGACGTCGAGTCGGATCTAAAAACTGCCGCACGTTCCTGTACCGCTGTCAATGGGCTGACAACACATGGTCTTGGGAGTCCAGTAAAGCTCTAAAGGAGGATCCCGTGTATCTTGAGTTCCTTCGACTCCACCGTGAGTGACGCCACCTCTGTACAGCGTGATTTTTCGAAAACTC
The DNA here is from genome assembly GCA_964036045.1 of Eutreptiella sp. 'Long Island Sound 2002'. Classification (NCBI taxonomy): domain Eukaryota; phylum Euglenozoa; class Euglenophyceae; order Eutreptiales; family Eutreptiaceae; genus Eutreptiella; species Eutreptiella sp. 'Long Island Sound 2002'. The sequence continues at coordinate 110,825,012 of OZ038378.1, forward strand.
ATGCGGGGTTCCACGTGAACCACTGGAGCCTCAGCCTACGGTTCTACTCCCCGGACATCCTCAACTTCCCCTCAACCTCCGCCCTCTTGAGCCTCACCGTTGAATGTCATCGATGTTGACAAGATAGACGACGCTGCCGACGGAGATGGCAATGGTGCCGATGCCTCAGCGACATCGACCTCAGCTCGCCGCTGTCGATCAGTCGCGTCAGCGCCAGCCCGACCAAGTCGATCACTGGACCCATTCTCGGCGCCGAACTAGAGCCAGTCGGCGTACGCCGGAAGTTCGAATAGAAAAGGAGGCCCCTCGTCGAAAGGAGGCAACGGAGGTGTGTCGTCCCGCGGGACATTTGCCGGAGTAGCCCCGAGTGGACGAATCTTCATGTCAGGAGCCACGACAGGCTTGGAAATGCTCCAACAAGCCCTGGCCAGTTGACCTATCCTGGAATCCACCTAGGAGGGGGGACCGGGGACCGGCATTGACCTAAAGGTTGCAAGTTGTACGGGTGCCCGCCCCAGGGCGTCGCGGAATACTATCGAGGGCAGTGCTCGAGCCTCGAAGAGCCTGATACACTCTCCTATTCTTCGGAGGAATGGGTTCATTTACATCCAGAGTGGTTCGATCCTGATGAGGATCTCGCTTGCTACACGGGGTACAACGACTGATTCCCTTCCTCTGCTCAGCCTCCGGATGGAATCAATCATTGGTCGACAGTTCGTGGACAGGGAGGCCGAACACCTCCAGGAACGAACCGTTGTGGGGAGGAGAGCCGTACGCCCCCAGCGACGAATCATGGGTCGACCAATCATGGCTGTCCAACGCCCCCAGAACGCAAGCTACCACTCGAACGAACCGGTCCGATTCCTACTTCGAACAAGACGACAGAGATGACGCCTACGGAGATCTACGCAATTCCTACATCAACGACGACAGGGACAATTCGTACGCCACACAGAGTTGGTCGACGCCACCGCCCAGCTACGATACTGTTCGTCAACCAGAACCGCTGTGGCAGCGATATCATATGGAACAATACGACGACGAAGGCGAGACTATCGGCTAACTCTGACACCTGGGCACGTTCGGAATGAAGCCACGCTATCGATTTGGGACGCACAAAGACGATCCGCTTGCGTCAGAGTATACCAAACTCCAGGCGCAGGTGCTTATCATCGCGTCCAGTGCCATGGCCGGTCAACCACGAGGTCACCAATTTCTAAGCCCACGCCATGCAGCAGCTGTGTCGAGTACGAACGCAGCTATCCACGAATTGCGCAGGGTTATCGACATAGACAGCTGGCACAAAACAGCACCGTTCCCCTACGATACGATGCGAAGCACACCTGACACGTCCTTCGACGGACACGGAAACGCTGGCAGCACTCCAACCTACAAGTGGTACACGAAGATCGAAGTGGTCTGTGTGAACCTTCGAAGGACCCTTGTCCACTGGCGACAATGCAACGAAGAGCTCTACTGGGGATTCAGAAACAACCTACCCAATAAAATTGCACGCCTGAACTGCATGCATCAACAGGTTTGTGGAATCTATGACCTGATGCACGTCGCCCATGGAATCGACCTATTCTTCAGGTACCGACGTTTCTGGACAGCGGACAAGATGCGCCAAGCCGCACCCTCCGCTGTTTCGATCCTTGGTTTCATTCGAGACCTCAAGAAGGCTTGCCAAACGAATGACTGGTTATTCGAAGTTCGAGCCCCCTTTCTCGCGTACAAGGTCGACTTGCTTCTTCAACGACGTCAATTGCGAGGCCTATGAGGTACCACTTGGTTCGGGTACAAACAATATGGGTGCGCTCCAGTTCGAACACAGGACCCTATGGTCCAACTCCAGGAATAGTATCGACTAGGAGAGTTGACTGGACCTTACGCGTACAACGCTGTCGCACCAGGTGCCCCCATCGACCTAGTTCAGCTGGCGACGATTTACCAGACTGGCCCTGGACAAATCAGGTACTACGACTTCGATAAGGAAATTCGACGAGTTGCCCATCTTCATTCGACCAATGAGGAGTACATCAACGTCTTTCCTTTCGAGGACACCGCTGATTTGGTTCGACGTCTGGGTATCTCGAAATACGTCATGTCCCCTTCTGAAAGTGGATACGAAGATGGACAACGTTGGCGCCGAGAGGTCCCGTTCGGAAGGGATGTTTTCGTGGATGAACGGGAGGAGGTCGAGTCCAGAGATTCGCCCACGAGCGACCCCTTTCGGCCGGACCCTGTCGACCACCGGTTCTTGCCGGCGAATTCCAACCTCCATCGGCATCACTTCGACATCCAGTTCTTCAAGTACCTCACGCCGATCCATGACGACTTCAAAGCCGTCCATCGACGCAAGTTCAGCTGCCGTGACCAAGTCGGCGCAGCGGTCATTGTTGACACGGCTTCGAGTCTTGTTACTACATAAGCGGTTCGATTCGGTCGGCAGAGCACTCTCCCCGATGGCCAGTATGTGCATCAACACCCTGGTAGACTCCAAGCAAACTCTCGAACCAGCAGCCTGGAGATCATTGACCGATATGCAATCGGCCCTGGAGTCGATGACGTCATCGTTGTTTGGAGGGTTTTGATTGCCAACACGCCTTGGTGGCGAGTCAATACTCGAAGTGGTCAGTTCTACCACAGCATGGCCGCTGGTACTGGTTCGAAGCAAACTTATCGATGGTCCACCGGTCGACATGACGCATTCCCCTTCGAGACCACCAATCGATCGGATTTTTCGGAACCCAGACAATTGGAAACCGGAGAACCTTTGGTATTTTTGTTCAACCGAGGCACAGACATTGGGACCGCGACAGTTTTGAGCTCTTTCTCCTGAGCATGTCTTCGTATTCCAGTACAAATGCCCCGTCGACGGCCAGCCTGGTGATCCCAACCTTCGATTGCTAAACCATCGATCTGGTAATCCGATTCAGAAGCGTGCCCTCGAAAGCGATATTCGTCGAAACAACACGGGTCATGACACCTTCAAGTTCACTGGAGGAAATGCACGAAGTATGTCGACTCCAGGGGGATCGTTCGTCCACATTCGAGTGGGACACGGACTGTTGAAACGACAGTAGAAATGCCAAGTAATGGCTCATTCGACGATCTGGATGCCACCTAAGGGCTGATTCGGCACTTGGGACGCCATTCATGGTGTCGAGTGTCTTAATATGCCCTGTCAATCTGACAGATGTATAGTCCTGTTGGTTGTTCGTCTGCTGGGCTCCCTGCTTCGTTGGCTGTGCCCCATGTTATGGTATTTCGACGGGGCCACAGCCTTGCTGTGGGTAGCGCCCGTGCAGTGTGCCTGGCGAAGTTGTCTTCTGCAGCTTCCGCCAAGACACAGCTGTGGCAGAGTCGAACACGGCGTATGAATGAGGTGCTGACGACAGGTATACCATACACTGTACCTCAGTCTGCCGGTTCCGACCACTATTATGCTTCAGGACACCAGCACATGTCGTGGTCGGAGAAACATTTTTTTGCTGGGCCCTGTCTATTCATTTTCGACAGTGTGACGCCCACCCAGACGAATGAGACCTCTTCGAGGTCTCAGGGGAAGGTAGTGTTATGGTTTTGAGCAGCAGCAGCGCGGCGAGCGCGCGAGTCGCAATCGCAGTCGCAATCGCGCTGCAGTCTGGGAATACATCTGAAGCATCGAGATGCCAGTTGCGTGAGCGAAGCGCTGTATGATACTTCGATATCTTTGAACAGGGTTTTTGTCTTCGATTTGTGAAGTGTCTATGTATTGGTGCTCCGCCTAAAGATCCTGCGCAGATGAGGTTTGTCTTATTTTGAAATTTTTGAGAAACAAGAGAGCTCCCAAGTCAAACCACAACAATATTCGGGTCCACCAGGGCTTCATCGCACATGGTCAGAACATCGGCAGGACGGTGTTACTGTAATCCTGCTGCTCAGACCAAAGCAGGCCCATTTCCACATCACCGTCGGCGACACAAGAGAAATACTTCCACATGGTGAAGCAATGCAGATCACAGCCGCCGCAGAAGGGTCCATCAACTACCTCCTCAACGACACCATTTTCTTCCTGATGTTGCTGTATGGCGGCAACAGAATCCCCGCCTATCCAGAGGATTTGACACTGCGGAATACGGTATGCCACGCACAGTGTCCCTCATTGGTCAGCTTACAAGAATGCGTTGGTGGGTGGAGGAGGGGAGTTTGGAGCGTTTCAGGGGGGGGGGTGTCCAAGCCCCCCCTGCCCCTAGCCACTGAAGCAAATTGCATCAAAATCTGCTGTGGATCCAAAAAAGAAATTCCCTGATGCCTTCTCATGCTGGATCACGCCGTGCCCCTCTTGGTACTTGCACAGACTGCAAAATGCCCCATGCTTTTGTCCCAAAAACGGATGGTCGCTATAGAGCCCCACATTTGCCACACAATTCTATTCTGATGGGAAATTTGATAAATAAGTTCAAGACAAGGGCGACGTGGCACAATATTTGTGAGCATCGCAGTGGATATGGCTCTTACCGTGATCGAGTGGCAGAAAGAATGGCGCGAGATGATCCAGTGTGCCGGTGGCATCAAGCGGAGAGCCCAGGGTGCTTCCCTGGATCGACAGCACACTTTCCCGCTATTGGTCGAGGTCGCAAAGCGGGACAGCCTATTTCACAAAGGAGCCGATCAAAGATCTTTCAGCTGTTTGTTTGCTGCTGCCAACGTTTCCAACTATACAAGAAAAAAAGCACATGTCATGGCATTTACTTTGAAACATCTGCGCTCGCTTCATCAACAGTTGGCGGTTCGACGGATTGGGAGGTGGCTAGGGCCAGATGAGGTCGGCGACTATTGGGATGTTTTTGAGGACCTCTCAGGGGTGGCAGCCGTTAAAGATGTCTGACAAAAGAACAACCTCAATTTTGTTTGGGTGTACAACTGGGCTTCCAAGTTTGCAACCAAGCGCTGGAAGCCATCTGGTCACCCTGACACGGGGGACAAATGGTACATCACACACGACGACACGTGAAACGTGCGGGACACGAGAAAGCAGCGCTGAGGGACTGGCACAGGGTCAATTCCCCCATAGCTCCATTCCTCAATCTGGTGAAAGACCCAGATGATGCGGTCTACGATCCCAGCCATTGTGTGGCACTTGTCCTTGTTCACATCCTGCTGGCCTCTCTATTTTTCTGGCTGCAAATCCATCACCCGGAAAAGATGGTTGCGTTTGCAGCAATCTGCAAGGAGGCAACCAGGGCGGGTGGAAAGCACCCAAAAACCGCAACTTTGAGCAGGGTGAATGGTGGGCGACCTGCAAACGGGCCAAGTCCATGGTTCGCAACAATGCCTTCTGGCGAGCTATAGAGGACCTCATGCCAGTCTCAAAAGATGGCTTCATTGCTGTAGATCCACACATTTGTGGCAGCCATGTGTTGTGGAACCCTATCCACCTATTTCTGCACTTCCTGCGCCACCTGTGTAAGCAAGTGGTGTCCTGCCATCCTGAAAATGTGCACAACCGAGACCGTGCCTGCGATGAACTACACTGGTTTTTTAATATCCCGGCACTACCACGGGAGAGGTGGACTGTACAAGTGCACTGTCTTCGTGCCCATTACACACCACGTGTCTTGCGGCACGGTAATCTGGTGCGTTGCTCCGCAGATGGGGGGGAGCATTGCCACAAAAAGGATAAGAAAGCAGTGGGCTGCTGGCCGTCATTTTCTCGTGGTAAAAGCCCGGAAGGAATTTTGGCATGCATAGAACAGTCAGCAAATCAACTGGCACTCCGGGCAGAGGGGGAAGTACGTGCAAGAAACTGGTGTACCCATCAGGTAGCGCTCCCCAGGTATCACTCTGCCAGTCCCTGAACGCTGTTTTCATGGTGTTTGGTGAGCTTCATTTTGTTGTTGGCTGTATATTCCATCACAAGCGTAGTGCTGACCAAGAAGCTTCCAGCATGCAACCCCGGGGCACAAACTTTAGATGCAGATGAACTTGAAACTAGATTCGGGCCACGCGAGGCAGGCGACGGTGAAATGCGGCAGAGAGCGACAGGAAGGCGACAGGGTGGCGGCAGAAAGCCGACAGGGTGGTGACAGGAAGACGACAGGCCAGCGGCAGGAAAGCGGCAGGGAAGCAACAGGAAGCGACAGGCAGGCAACAGGAAGGCGACAGGGGAGGTGCGACAGGAGGGCGACAGGAATGCGACGGGGCGGCGACAGGGTGGCGACAGGGAGACGACAGGGAAGCGACAGGAAACAAGACATAGCAACAGGATATGCGACAGGAAAGCGACAGGAAGAAGACAGGACGGCAACAGGGCTAGCGGCGACAGGGAAGCGACAGGGAAGCGACAGGAGAAAGCGACAGGAGAGCGACAGGAGAGTCACAGGAGAGCGACAGCAGAGCGGCAGGTTGTTTTTTTGCGACAGGAAGGCGACAGGAAGGCGACAGGAAGGCGACAGGGGTGCGACAGGAGAGCGACAGGCCTGTGGAAGATAACAAGTGGGACAAGATAGTACATGGATCTTTATACAGGTGGAGATATGTAAAGAAAATGAGAACCAATGTCTTACATTTATTTGGATTGTTATGAAGATGTTATTTCATTGTTAGATGGATAAACGTTTAGCGTTTGGTGAATTTTCATCTTTTATCGATTCATTCCGCAGGTAGATTTCGCCTGAAACTGAGAATTAAATGAGAAAGATAAGTGTCAACTGCAAACTTTCCCGATCAGCAATGACCCCGACAGGTCCCGACAGCAAGAACTCGTCCCGACAGCAGAAACGTTTATTTATGCAAGCATTTCATTGAGGGAATCCAAAAATTGTTTCCGATTGCGTTTTTGTCCTCTTCCCTTCACACTTTCTGTTTATAGTTTCTGTTATGAACATGCTCTCTGTTATCTGAGACAAGGCCGCAAGGAGAAGAAACAAGAAAGAAAAGGTACTTGTGTGTGTGTGTGTGTGTGTGTACAACGCCCGCACAGCAGAGCGCAGCACCATTCAGCACCGTACGGCACAGCACAGCACGATTTCAGCACCGCACGGCACAGCACAGCACAAGTCAGCAGCCCACTAATCTTCAACCTGAGAACACACAAACACAACTGGTTGATCAAGTCCAGGTAATTGACTTTGCCAAAGTGCACTGCTTTTTCAGTTTGCCGCTTCCTCTCTTTCAAACAATGAACCACTATCTCAGACTATTATGAACAGTCTGTCGACGCAGTTTGACGATCTGAAGACTTTAACGGCTGATGCTGTCGACGCTGCTTCCCCAGAACTGAATGTATGTCGCAGGGATAGTAGCGTCAAGGGCTTACACGTGCTTCGCACTTGTGCATTTTCAGGATTTGCCCAAGGAAAACGTTGAGAACAATTTGCAAGTTTGCCGCACACGAGAGGACACACGGGGCCTGCTCGACGGTGGATCATACAAATATAATGAGTTGACCTACTTTTTCTTGGCGGCGTGTGTACTACATAATTGTGAGATTCAGTTTGATTTGCAAAAGGGTTGCGAGCCTGCAGGTGAGCGGCCATGCAAATGTGCATAGTAGATCACCAAGGGTGTTAGGAATTTATGATTGTCAAACAATGCAAATGATTGGACCATCGATCTGCGATTTGCATCATTGCTTTGCACGCCTTTGGGGAGGTTTGCTAATGCGAGATGTGACAATTTGGCATGAACAAATAATATTTTTGTTATTATCAAATTGCCTGTTTGAGGTGTTTGTGGCTTTCCATCGATAGGGTAACACATTGGGCGACAGGGAGGCGACGGGGAGGCAACAGGGAGGCGACAGGAAGGCGACAGGCAAGCGACAGGCAAGCGACAGCCTAGCAACAGGAGAGCGACAGGTTACCACGTTGGGCGACAGGGAGGCGACAGGGAGGCAACAGGGAGGCAACAGGGAGGCGGCAGGAAGACGACAGGCAAGCGACAGGCAAGCGACAGGCAAGCAACAGAAGAGCGACAGGTTACCACATTGGGCGACAGGGAGGCGACAGGGAGGCGACAGGGAGGCGACAGGGAGGCGGCAGGAAGACGACAGGCAAGCGACAGGAGGGCGACAGGGAGGCAACAGGAAATAGCGACAGGAGAGCGACAGGAGGGAACGACAGGAGAGCGACAGGAGAGCGACAGGAAGGCGCCAGGCAAAAATTAGCATGGCGACAGGAAACAACAGGAAGCGACACAAAGTGACAGGATAGCGACAGGAGGGCGGCAGGAAAGCGACAGGGAAGCGACAGGGGAGCGACAGGGGAGCGACAGGGGAGCGACAGGAGAGCGACAGGCAAGCAAAAGGGGAGCGACAGGGGGCTAAAAGTGCCAAAACAGCGACAGGGAGGCGACAGGGAGGCAACAGAATGGCGACAGGAGAGCGAGGTGGCCCGAATCTACTGTAGGATTGACGAACATCCATCCCGCTTGCAGCATCCACGGGCAAAGCAGATGAAAATACAATTGTTTGGTTGAGAAAGTTCATCGATGTTTTTCACAGGAAACAAATTTGGAGCAAGTAACCGAATGACCCCTGGAGACACACGAGTATTTCTCTTCGAGTGCATCCTCACCTCTTTGCCTCCCCTCGCCTCCTCACCTTGTCTCCTCGCATCCTGGACTCCTGCTGGCTTACATGTAAATTTTTCTCTTTCTCACAGATCCTGCCGCCGCGCACGCAAAATTCAGCAGCTTCGCAGCCTGTTTTAGCACGTGAAGACCTGAGCAGCACGTTGGCTGAGTGGCAGAGGCGAGCAAAGCAGTCGGAGGAGAAAAGCAGAGAGGGAGACAAAGATATTCAAAAAGGTGACAACCTCTCTGCACAAGGAGAAAGACCTGCAAAAGGCGAGGGACAAACTATAAGCGGTGAACAGGAAACTGGTGGAAGGTGAATCCGCTGCACGCCGCGCAAAGGCTGCAGAAAAGGTGGCTGAGAATCGGGCCAAGAGTGAAGCAAAGGAGAAGGCAGATACAATGGCAAAGGCTGCTTAAGGGGCACACTTGAAGAAAGAAGTAGAGAGGAGTGCTGCTGCTGCGAAGACTTCAAGAGCTGCATAATCTGTGGAAAAGACTACTTCTGCTGACAATGCCTCAAGAACTGCGCAACTTTCGGAAACTATACAACATGAAGCCTCGGACTCTGCAGAAAAACAGTAGCAGCAGCAGCAATAAGACCTGTCAGCTGATACGTTGGCAGCCATTGCTGCATTACTGGAGTTCCAGCAGAAGCAACAATCACCTATGACACGGCTGTCTCCAGTGTTTGGGCAGCAGCAACAGCAACCGCAGCAGCAGCCGCAATTGCGTTTGCCTTTGGCACAGATTTCTTCAATGCTTGGGCAGCAACAACAGCAGCAGCAGCAGCAGCCGCAATCTTGTTCGCCTTTGACACAACTCCTTGGGCAGCGGCAAATGCAGCCGCTGCAGCAGCAGCCATGTGGTTCATCATTGCCACCGCTTTTGCTTGGGCAACAGCAGCAGCAGCAGATGTCTACCTCAGATGTTAACTGGCTGACACAAGTACTTGCATTGTTGAGACAGCATCTGCCAGCAGCAGTTAGCGGTTCCTCCAATCTTCTCTCACCGGTCTCTGGATGGCATGGACAGCTGCAGCAGCAGTCTAGTTTCCCCAACGGATTAGGACTTTCTAATGTTTAAAATGCTCAGCTTCTTGTGCAGCAGCGGCTGTCCCACATGATGCCACAGACCGTCTTCAAATAATGCCCTGTGTCCCCTCTTGTGTCTGCTGATATTTAAGCTTGCACACACAGTGTAGAGTATGGTATTATTCCTTGCTTTCGGAATTTAGGAACCTGTTGTGGTTCATGTGTTGTCTTTCCGCCTTCCTATTTTTCATCATGCCTTGATAGAGTTTAGAACCTGCTGAGGTAAAATGGACACTGTAATTCATGCATTGAGATAATTGTATCGCTCTTGCGTTCCGCTTGCTCAATCGATTTCGGATTTAGAATTTTTTTTGGACTCTGACATTCCATGGTTTTAAGGTTATTGCTGTGTTTGCACTAGGATATTTCTGGAAGTGCAGATGCCTGGGCTCTGAGTTCATTATGCACTTTCTACAATGTTGAACGGATTGCGAGAACCGAATGCTGAGATCTTTGTGGTGGGGCTTCGCGATTCTTCTTATGATAGCCTGGCACGTGTCATTTCCACCTAAATTTTTTTTTGCATGTTGCGATTGTCCTTTGTTTTGATTACCATTGGTGGTTCCTTGGATTCGAATGCACGAACATTTTGTTGGATGATTTCTTGATGAGTTGGTTTCGCTCATGGTGTGGATATTGAAGACGTACTTATAAGTATAGTGTAGCAACAAATTCCAAGTTGTGGCCTAAAACAGTGGTCTTTTGTCCTTCTTGGTGGGTTGTAGGGCCCCATACCCTATTTTGAGGGGTCCCGACCCACTGAAACGTGTTTTGAATTGTATTCGAGCAACCTATCGCGTGTTTCAGGGGCACCAAATCTCTGGTCGCCCAAAAATGGCCATATAATGCCAGTTTTTGGCCAAAAACAGTGTTTGTCTGGCCGGTTGGGGAGTTGTAGGGCCGCATAGCCTATTTGGAGGGTTTCCCATCCACTGAAACGTGCTTGGAACTGGATTGCAGCAACCTGTGGGGTGTTGCAGGGCCACCAGCACAAAGAAAAATCAGTTTTCGCCCAAAAATCACCTAAAAATCCCACTTTATGGCCAAAAACAGTGTTTTTTTTGGCCAGGTGGGTGAGTTGTAGGGCGCCATACCCTCTTTTGAGGGTGTCACACCCACTGAAACGTGTTTGCAATTGTATTGTAGCAGCCTATCGGGTGTTCCAGAGCAGCCAGCAGAAAAAAATCAGTTTTCGCCCAAAAATGGGCAAAAAATGACAATTTTTTGGCCAAAAACAGTGTCTTTTTTGGCCGGGGTGCTGAGTTCTAGGCCCTCATACCCTATTATGAGGGCGTCGGACCATCAAAACCTGGTTCAAACTGTATTGCAGCAACATCTCGGGTGGTTCAGAGCCTCCAGACCAAAAGACAACACTCTTTGCCCAAAAATGATCAGAAAATGAGCCTCAAAAACTTTTTTTGGGCCCGAAAAGACCCTCAAAAGGGGAAATGTTCGGCTATTTTGCCTAATTTCAGGTCCCAATGGTGTATTTGCACAATGCGGAATGCAAAGAAACAGGCGTTAACAGCCGAGCACATCACATTGTAGTTGTTTCGCACATTAATTGTGGTTTTTGCTATTTTTTCATTTCTCCTCTAGAACAGAACAAAAACCCAAAAAAGGGGCTCAAACGGGGGAATTTTCATATATTTTGTCTGATTTAGGTCAGGCGAGCCCCCCCCACAAATTTAAGAAAAATAGAATGTAAAAGCTTTTTGGATGACATTGTGGTTGTGTTGCACAATTTTTGCGTTCGTTAGCATTTTTTTTTCCAGAAGAGATTTTGCGGGGGTCAATTGAATCCTGGGTGTTCCTGTACGGCCCCAGACGCCCCTGTCCGGGGCCACTCGCCTGCTACCCCGGATGTTGCAGTCTGCGGCTTTGACCCACATCCTCCCGGATGTTCCAGTCCGGGGGGCCCGGCTGCTTGCTGACTTGCTCCACTCCGGATGTTCCAGTCCGGGTGTGTGTCTCTTCTTGGCTCCCCGGCCCTATGGATGTTCGAGTCCAGGGGGCCTTGTGCATTCTTCCTGGCCCGCCCCGGATGGTCCAGTCCAGGGCACAGGGCTCCCTCCCCCGGATGATCCATTTGGGGGTTGCGTGCCGCTCCGCCCCGGATGTTCCAGTCCGTGGCGGGCTGTTTGCCTCTCTCCTCCGTCTTATCCTTCATTTGTTGCACCCTCTCCTTCTTACTCTGCGCGGTTGTCCCTGTCCGGGCCGCAATTTCATCCCCATCTTTGCTCTCTTGTCTTGGCCTTCATTTCCTTCCTCACTGACGGTGTCGCCCGGTCCTTGATGGTGTTCCCGTTTGCCCTGGGTCATCTCGTGCTGGTTGGCTCTCCCCAGATGATCTTTCATTCCTTGGGGTCCTGTTCTTGTTTCTGCTGTCTTCTCCTCCTTCTTGTGCAGCCCCAGACGTTCCAGTCCGGGGCCGCTCGCCTCCATCCCCATATGTTCCAGTCCAGGGCTGCGGTCCGCAGCCCCCCGGATGTTCCAGTCCTGGGGGCCCGGCTGCTTGCCGTGGTGGTCTTCTCCGGATGCTTCAGTCCGGGTGTGCGTCTTCTTGGCTCCTCGGCTACCCGCATGTTCCAGTCCACAGGACCTGGTGGATTCTTCCTGGCCCCGCCCCGGATTGTCCAGTCCGGGGCACAAAGCTCCCTCCCCCGGATGATCCAGTCCGTGTTGCGTGCCGCTCCGCCCTGGATGCTCCACTCTGTGGCGGGCGTTCTTGCCTCTCTCCTCTGGCTGATCCTTCATTTGTTGCACCTTTTCCCTCCTGCTCTGCCAAGTTGTCCCTGTCCGGGCCGCTCTTTCGTCCCCATCTGTCCTCTCTTGTCTTGGCCTTCATCTCCTTCCTCACTGAGGGTTCGCCCGGTCCTTGATCGCGTTCCCGTTTGCCCTGGATGATCTCATGCTGGTTGGCTCTCCGCTGATGATCTTTCATTCCTTGGGATCTTGTTCTTGCTTCCGCTGTCTTCCCCTCATCCTTGTGCCGCCCCGGATGTTCCAGTCCGGGGCCACTTGCCTCCATCCCCGGATGATCCTGTCCAGGGCTTTGGTCCGCAGCCCCCCGGATGTTCCAGTTTTGGGGGCCCGGCTGCTTGCCGTCCTGGTCTTCCCCGGATGCTCCGGTCTCGGTCTGCGTCTTCTTGGCTCCTCGGCTCCCAGGAGGTTCAAGTCCAGACCTTGTGGATTCTTCCTGGCCCCGCTGCAGATGGTCCAGTCCGGGGCACAGGGCTCCCTCCCCCGGACGATCTAATCCAGGGTTGCGTGCCGCTCTGCCCCGGATGCTCCAGTCCGTGGCGGGCATTTTGGTTCTCTTTCCCGGCTGATCCTTCATTTGTGGCACCTTCTCCTTCCTGCTCTGCCAGGTTGTCCCTGTCCAGGCCGCTCCTTCGTCCCCATCCCTCCTCTCTTGTTATGGCCTTCATCTCCTTCCTCACTGACGTTGTCGCCTGGTCGTTGATCGTGTTCCCGTTTGCCCTGGATGATCTCGTGCTGGTTGGCCCTCCACTGATGATCTTTCATTCCTTCGGATCTTGTTCTTCGTTCCGCTGTCTTCTCCTTCTTCTTGTGCCGCTCCGGATGTTCCAGTCCAGGGCCACTCGCCTCCATCTCGGATGATCCACTCCAGGGCTTTGGTCCGCAGCCCCCCGGATGTTCCAGTCCTAAGGGCCCGGCTGCTTGCCGTCCTGGTCTTCCCCAGATGCTCCAGTCCGGCTGTGTTTCTTCTTGGCTCCTCGGCTCCCAGGATGTTCCAGTCCAAGGGGCCTTGTTGATTATTCCTGGCCCGCCCAGGATGTTCCAGTCTGTGGCACCAGGCCCACATCCGGGATGATCCAGTCCAGGATTGTGCGTCAGTCTGCCCTGGATGCTCGAGTCCGGGGCGCCACATTGTCGGTTTGGGCCGTCTTTGGCCGGCGGCGGGTGTGCTCCTTTTTTTTTTGCGCGGCCATCATTGCTCTTCTTCTTCCCCGCTTCTTTCTTGGGCGGCTCAAGTTGCATGGTGAAAATGTGCCCAAAACTGCCTCTCTACGGCACTGCGAAAAAATGGTCCTTTTCAGGGGGACGTAAAACACAAGAACCAAAGGTCCTGTGAAAAGCAATTAACTGGTCCATTTTCCTTTATTTTCGACAAAACCGACTGCCCGGGAAAATGATTTATTTCCATAAAAATGAAGTTCTTTTTTGGGAAAACAACGACTTTTTGTTTCCTATACCACTTATGCTTTGCAATAAAAACACCCATGAGCTTTCAATCTTTTGGAAAAGCAGTTTTCAAAAACCATGTTGCACGCTGCACGACAAGAAGAATTTTTCGGCACCCCTTCTTTGTGCGGGGCCTCGCTCAAACACCAACACAACAGCGCAATAAAATGCATCACAGAGAAAAATGCTCCGCACAAGGTGACAGCATAAAGGTCGTCGAAGAGGAATGCATAGCGCGAGCCCTCTCGCATAATATATCAGAACAAGGGAAGAAATTACTTCTTCTTCAGAACAGTTTGCATCTTAGAACGCAATGCCTTAGCAACGGACGTCTTACCCTTATGCTGTGGCCTTGCGGGCTCGCTTCCTGGTTGGGACTGACGGGCTGACTGCTTGAATGGAGCTCAGGCCCCGGTTTCCTCGGACCTCGGCTTTGCTGCCACTTTCTTCGCTGCCTTGCCCTCGGAGACCTGCGCTCCCTCCTCCGCTTCTTCCTTGCTCTCCTCCTCTTCATCCCCATTGCCCTCGTTGGATTCTGCACCGGTAACCAACTTCGCTGCCTGAGGCTCGGAGGCAGTCTTCTTCTTCTTGGGGGCTGGTTCCCCACCAGTAGACTTCCGCTTTGCAGGGGCCAGTGATTCTGCAGCTTGACCTTTCTCAACAGTCTCTTCCTCTTTCAGCGACAGCGCATCAGAACCCACCTTGTCATCGCGAACCCAAAGGGGAATACCACGGTTTGACCAGTAGGCCTGCTGGTCCCAATCACCAGACGCGTCCAGTTTCGACCCTTGTGTCAAGACGTGGTTCAACTGAGTCTGCACTCTGTTGACCCAATCGGAGAGATTCTGGGAGGTAACACCAAGAAGGTACATGCAAGAATCCGGCTCGATGGACGCGATCTTGCACACCAGATCCGGCTGGCGATCAATGAACACAAACGCAGGCTTCCTGCTTCAGGTAAAAGAGGTGAGTGTCGAAATACCACATAACCGTCGTTATCGGAAGGTGACCGCCAAATTCAACAGGATCCATCTCCTCTACTCGAGTAGGTCCAAACGTCAGATAATTCGGAATCTGCAATGAGGGAGAAGTTATTGCGCGAGGCCTCGCGCAAACAGCGGACGTAATGAGGGAATTATACCTTTCTTGACCAACTATCTGGTGACGAAATCAGCAACCAGCGAATGTCAAACGTTGTAGGATCCCCTGCAAACTACGGTTTGACTGGCCAACTGAAGATGGGAACACGCAAAATGTTAGCCATGCGCGGCGCGTTGAAATCATTGTTGAGACGCCCATCTGTTTCCGTCTCCAGCACGTTGAACATGTTGTCAACAACAGTTTGAGAGCCACAGATAAGGGTATCGGCACGCGCCATCTCTTCATACAGCCAGGCTGGGCACATCATCTTAGGAGCAAGATGTTCAAATACGTCGCCGTTGATGACAATCAGGTTCTTGTCAATCTCAATAGACCGCCTCGGGGGATCGTGGGCCAACGCTGCAATTCGGGTCGCCTTAACTGTGATAGTTTGACTTGACAGTAATGGATCCTGCTGTTCCACTGTCATGAAGTCACCAGTAACGCCAGCAGCTCAGGGGACCACACGGCTCTTGGTAGGCCCTTGACCCGGGAGTTTTTGGACGTTGAGAATTTTCAGGGAGGCGGGTTTGCCTTTCTCTGCCACCTGCCACAGTGGTGCGCGAATCATGGATTTCCATGCCGGCCATGGACCGAGACTTTTGCCTTCAGGTTCTCGCCAATAGCCCCATGTACCAAGAGTCACCTTCAGGGCAGGCCTTTCAAGTGCAGCAATCTCTTTGCGGGTCCGCATGTCTTTGGCTAAAGAACAGAAATGGAGAAAGTGCGGCGCACCGATGCAGAAACGGAACCCACGTTGTGTCGATGGTACACACCCTTCTCAGGTCGAATGTACTGGCCGTTGTGCGGGTGGTCCAGATGCATTGAGACCCACTGGTCAGGGATGATGTCTCCAATCGAATTCGGCAAGGATTGAAGGGTTGTTTTTTCCTCCTGCATCACTTCCGCCACTTTCTTGTAGAACTCCGGCAACAGGATCCCGTCCAGTTTCTTCTGCGCGTTCTTCCTGACTTTCTCCCCTTTGTCGTGGAACTTCTGCAGACCTTTCACAGCTTCCAGACCAGCATAGTAGGCAAACGTCATAAAATCTTTCCACAATTTATACGTTTTGTCCTGAAAGTGACAACGTTATGCGCGAGGCCTCGCGCAACGAACAGCATCGAAACAACGATTAATGAACATACGACCAGGCTGCTTCAGTTCAGCGGTTGGAACCAGGGCACTCATCTGCACAGCATCCACAATGGCGATCTTGAGATGGCTGTACGTGTCAGCCAGGCCTCGCCGCCGCTGATCTTCAACACATCGAATGAGGTTATCTGCTGCCTCATACAGCGGTATTGGCTCAACGCCTTGTGCGCTTCCTTGTGCTTGTCCCGCCAGCCTTGCACGGAAGGCCCACGGTGTCGTAGGCTTCAGAATATCGGTGATGCATGTAGTATGCCACTGCTGCAGATCCAGACACGCTGTGCGTCGCTTCTCCCGAGTGTTCGCAATCGCTTCCACGCTGTGCTGTCGAGATACACACCAATAATCACCGTCTGCAAATATGAGACACGTCTATGCGCGAGGGCTCGCGCAACGAGAAGAGCGAACAGTCGGTTGGCAACATACTATTATCTTCCCAGAGAACGACGTGTAATGGGCCTGTTGGCGGTGCTGCTTCGAGTGACTCAATACGCTTCTGCAGTAACTTCGTATCTTTCCGTCTAATCTGCCCCTTTGTCCTCTCCTGGTCGATTCTCACGTTGTCCAGCTCAACCTCCACCTGCCTCCCATCCGGCTCCAGGTGGTCCTCGATGTCAGTACCCAAGGTAAAGCCAGGATCTGCTGTTTCCTTCTTCTTAAGCCCCTTCTTTGGTCTTCCAGCCTCCGATCCTGAGGTCTCAGGGTCATAGTCGGTATCTTCTCGTTCTCCAGCTGTTTTTTCGGCAGGGCTTGCTATTCTACGAGAAGGAGAAAGCCTGTATTGAAGGAAACATAACATTGAAAAGGGTTAAAATCGTCGTCGCTAATGCATATGTGAGGCGCTTTTAGCGAATACGAGTACAGTATGGTTGAGAATGCAAAACTGAAGGGGATCGGCACTGTTTTTGACTGTTAACCTTGCGCGAGGCCTCGCGCAAGAGAGGGGGTGTACTAACCTGTTGTTTCATGCTGTTTGCGCGAGGCCTCGCGCATCACTGCATGTTCTCCAATCTTCTTCTAACGTTTCGCAGCGTGTCGGCCTCTCTCTGTTCCTCCAACACACTGCGTTGGGGGATCAGCTCCGACAGTTTTTGCTTAAAACCAGCCTTAAGCGGCCCCTGCTGCGTTAGCACCAACAACACAGACAAGAGGACTTTTTTGTAGTGGTTGGAACCCTTTGGAATTAGAAGAGACGGTGGAAAGTTGGGTACCCCCCTCCGCGGCCAATGCGCCTGAATTGTACAAGTAGGCTCAGCACACCACCTAACCGAAGGCACATATACACGCTCTGCGTTCAAGTAAGCAGTTAACCGCTGACGCACGGAATTGACAAAGGAATTGGGGATTTTGCAGACGTTCACCCTGTGGCCTTCTTTGCGGATGGTGATGAGATGATACAGATCGTCCACATCTTCAATGGTTACTGCACCTCTGTTTTGGCCCTTTTTTGTCACAAGGCTGGAAAGCAGACTTTCACAAAACTCCTCGGCAAAAGCCTGTCCAGGCATGGCTGTGTGCCATGCAGTGGGGCACAATAACGCAGTTGCAACAGTGCGTTCGTACTTTAAAAGTGTGTCCCCCATGTTCAAACGGTCTAACAGACACATAACGATCAGCAATCCCTCGGAAGCAAACACACCCGTGTTGGACGTCTCCCCAGCCCAATTGCACTGCCTAACGAGGTGTCCTAGGTATAGTAACATAGGACAGTATTGTGTTAACAGAACCTGCATGGCCTTACAGACAGCGTACCGGAGGCGACTTCGCCGATTTGCTGGACGTGCCAGCCCAAGGGAATGACATTTTCTGGTAAGGCGCCGTATGTGGGGGCCCATACCCAACAGCAGTGCGCCAACAGTTATCTCCATTGTGATCAGCTTGGGAAAACAGGGGACTGTGTCACCGCTGCGCAGCAAACCTTTACGGAGAAAATTCACAATCGGCCAAAATGAGCGAAACGTTTGTGTAACGCAAAATTTGTACGCGTGCCAGAAACCATATAATATAGGGTGTGAACGCAAAAAAAGCCGGACATTCCGACCCGTTGTTTTTTCACCATACATCATTTTACAAATGCGGTAATGGATGTTCTCATCACATAAAACAGGGACAACTGGTCGAGTGTGCTGTGCCAAGTCCCTAGTGAATTGCAGTAGGTTAAGAAGCGATACGTTGCCGCTTACCTTTTCTTTGCTTAGACAAAGGGGTCGCCAATGTGGTCTCTTGGCAAGTACAGGGCGAATGATGTCAAGCGGCGCCCTAATATTTCGAACAACAGGTCGCGTGCTTGTAAATCCTAGATCACGCAGGATACGTGCAAATGTTCCCTCGGTGTTCCCCAGCATGCGTGCAACAACACGGACACGCCGTTCAAGCTCTTCCAGGCTAGGATGACCATGCTAGTAGCGCAGTGCATCCTTCAGTACCAACACAGCCAACGCTGTTGCGTTCAGGCTTTTGTCATTCTTGTTAGGATTTGTGGTAAACTGTTTGTTGTACCAGTTGTCCATCCACAACACAACCCACTGTTGGTGTATTTTGTTCCATGTAGTCTGTAACCTGACTGCGGCCTTCTCCTTCAGCGAAGGTGCGCTGTATCGCGCCAGACCTGACCTTGCTAAAATGCGACGCTGCGCCCTACTTTCCTCTACCGCAACAACTGACTTTGGTTTTCCCTGGTATGGAACTGCGCGGTGGCGCATCAGCAAATGAAGGGGCCAGGCCTCCTCTATCAAAACAACAACCCATCTCCTGTCTATTGCCGCAATCGCTTTTTCAACGCTGCAACGCGTCCGTTCATTTTTGCGCAGACGCAGAAAAAACACAAACAACAATCCAGCGCCCTCGTCCCCCTGTTTTAGCCCTTCCCACAGTTCTTCTGCCGTGTGGTACGGCGGTTCCTCTGAGCGGGCATCGCGAAAAACTCCAGATGCTGCGGCCACTGTCTTCTCAAGGTCCACCTCTTTTCGCAGGGGCATTGTTGCTGTGAAGAATAAATGCGTACCTGTATCTATATAAAGATCGCTGTTTGAAAAACTTTCTTGATTTCAAACATCAACCTGTCTCACAGTCTTCGCGCGACCAATTATTCTGTGATTCGCTTGTCGCATGCACAATTTTCGGTTAACTGTAACTGTCTGGTGATCCCACATTTGACTAGTTAATCCTGATTGCGGTACCCAGTTGCGGCGCGCTACCATCGCTGTTGGGCAGTGAAGCCAGCGGTGACCGCAGTATGAAAACCGGAGATGCCGGCGGGACCTGTATGGGCGCCCATGCAGCAGCGCCGCATCAAGGAAATGCACATGCTGTGTAGTTGGTGGATCTGTCCATTTTTGGTTTCTCTGAGCGCTTATGAGATCCATTGCGCGAGGCCTCGCGCAATGATCACCGAAACTTTAATGTTTCTCATGCGCCGTTCCATGCGCGAGGCCTCGCGCTTGAAACTGCAATTTGTTCCGGAACATTTATACTTTTCAAGATTCTTGGGTACACCATTGTTGCAGTTTATTCGTTAATAGATGCATCTCCATCATGCAATCCTGATAATGGTACTAAGTTACGTGTAAAAATACGACAGGGTTCCATTTTTCGACAACCTGCCTAATGCGTCGTGCTGTAGTAGATTAATCTGACACAAATGAACGTCTTTGCGCGAGGTCTTGCGCAAAGAACCGTCACCAAACAATACTTTTCCCTGTCTCGCCCATGGGACACGTCATTCCTATAGAAATATTTATTCTGCCATACTTGTTTGCGACGGTTTTAACATATCCTTCAAAACAACTTTTTTTTGATGCCTTTGGAAACCTGTCATTTTCCTACCTTTTCCTTCGTTTTTGACCATGCAACTTGAGCCGCCTAAGTCTTTGTGCTCTGTGTTCCCTCTTTCCCCTCTCTCCCCTCCCTTCTTGCGCTCTCCCTTTCCTCTAACCAGCAGTGGCCCTGTTCCCCTCCTCCCACTCTGTTCCTTGCTCCCTCTGTCCCCTCCCTTCCCTTGCTTTGGCTCCCTTCCCTTCCCTTCGCAGTGGCTCTGTTGGGGCACGCACTGAAGCTCCTAGTCTCTACACACGCACCTGGGTATGATTTGGGGTATTGAGGAGCGTGCCAGGGATCAGGGAGCATGGTATGTTGCTCAAGACAAAGCGCTGCAGCAATAGCAGCGGAAGCAAGAGATGCTGGTGTCATTCTCCCCTTCC
Organism: Eutreptiella sp. 'Long Island Sound 2002'; assembly: GCA_964036045.1. Taxonomy (NCBI): domain Eukaryota; phylum Euglenozoa; class Euglenophyceae; order Eutreptiales; family Eutreptiaceae; genus Eutreptiella; species Eutreptiella sp. 'Long Island Sound 2002'. Next base: position 110,845,362 of record OZ038378.1, read on the forward strand.
CCTTCGTCAAACAGTCCGCCTTCGCGTGGTTTCAAGGAGGGAGTAAGCAGGAGAAGACTTCTGAGGTCATTGAGGCTAATGAGTGAACCAAGAGAAGACAATGACGAGTCCAGCGATGGAAGAATTCAACGTGGACAAAAAGTATTCGAAATGACGCCAGCCTTTTCAAGCAATGGAGTGTCGCAAAAACCAGCGAAAACAACATGTAATAGAACGTTTGGAAACAGCGGTTCCATGACACCAAGAGCCCAGTTCTCGGCCGGCCTCCACGCGCCCCGCACAGCTGCCCAGTAAGTCCGGGGGTGTAAGCCCCTGGTAGGGGAAGGCACCTTGGCAGCGCGAAAGCCAACGGGCGCAGCGTGAGCAACCGGACCGGACAAGGCGCGGCGCAGCAACGCGGGCCCCCGAGGCACGCCAGAGAGGGACGCCGCCGGCAGAAACCACGGTCCAGGACCGCGTGCCGGGCAACAACGGTCGCTGCGAGCCGCAATCCCCGAGAGCACCCACAATGCTAAAGGGCGCGCACACAAGCAGACACACCCCAACACCGCAGCCAGGAATGGCAGGGCGCAGCCGCTAACCAAACCCAAACACACACCCCCACACCGCACACCCAAACCAGGAATGACGGGGTACAAGCGGAGCGTGCACACACAAACACACACGTCAATACCCCGTCTAGGATTGGCGGCATGAAAGGCTAAAACCGAACGCAGAGACACCCACCACAGACCCCGCCCAGGATTGGCGGGGTACAGGCAGAGCGCACAAACAAGCACACACACCCACACCACACAGCCCAGCCAGGAATAGCGGGGTACAAGCGGACCGCGCACACAAACACACACACACCAACACCCAAGCCAGTGTTTGCGGGGGGAAAGTAGAACCGGAACACGAACCAAGCCAATGTAAACCCCTGCCAGGATTGCCGGGGTGCAGGCTGAGTGCGCACAAAAACACACACATTGCAACGGCCCAGCCAGGATAGGCAGGGCGCAGCCCAATCCCCTACCAAAACACACACACCCACACTGCACACCCCAAGCAGGAATGGCGGGGCACAGGCGGAGGGCGCACACAAACATACACAGCCCAACACCCCAGCCAGGAATGGCGGGGCGCAGCCGAAACCCCAACCCACACACACACACCCACACCACACAACCCAGGAAGGAATGGCGACGTACAGGCGGAGCGCGCACACAAACACACACACCTCAACACCCCAGCCAGCATTGGTGGAGTGAAAGCCAAAACCCAAACACAGACACCCAAAACCCAACACGCAAGCCAGGATTGGTTGGGTGCAGGCGGAGCGCGCACAGAAACGCATACACAACAACATCCCAGCCAGGCAGGGCGGGGCGCAGCCGAATACAGAACCCAAGCACAGACACCCACACCGCACACCCCAGCCAGGATCGGCGGGGTACAGGCAGAGCCTGCACAGATTGGCACACACACCCCAACACCCCAGCCAGCAATGGCGGGGTGAAAGCCCAAACCTGAACGCATGCGCGCGCACCATGAACCCCAGCCAGGATTGGCGGGGTACAGGCGGAGCGCCCACACCTACACACACACCCCAACACCCCAGCCAAGATTGGCGGGGTGAAACCATAAACGGAACCCAGACACACCCACCGTGGGCCCCAGCCAGGATTGGCGGGTTGCAGATAATACCTGCACCTGAGCACACGCACCGCACACCCCGGCCAGGACTGGCAGGGTACAGGCGGAGGGCGCACACAAACAGAAACAGCCCCACAACCAAGCCAGGATTGGCAGGGTGAAGCCAAAACTCAAAGCCAAACACACACACCCACATCTCGAACCCAAGCAAAGATAGGCGGGGTGAAGTCGAAACCCGTACCCGCAAAAACCCGGAAACCTCCAGCCAGGAATGGCGGGGCATAGGCGGAGCGGGCACGCAAACACAGCCTCCTCAACACCCCAGCTAAGGTTGGCGGGATGAAAGGAAAGGCCGAACCCAGACACAGACACCACAAGCCAGAGCAAGGATTGGCGGGTTAAGCAAAAGCCCAAGCCTAAACACATACGCGCGCACCTCACACCGCAACCCGGATTGGAGGGGTGAAGCCGAAACCCCAACCCAAAGACACACGCCTACAGCACAAACCCCAGCCAGGATTGGTGCGGTAAAGCTGAAACCCGTGCCCCAACACACCGTTCACAGACCGCCGCCAGGGTTGGCGGGGTAGGGGCGGAGCGCGCGCACAAACATACACATCCCAACACTCCAGCCACGATTGGCAGGGTGGAGGCAAACCCCAGGCCCAAACACACAGGCCACATACCCCAGCCAGGATTGGCGGGGCAAAGCAAAAAACCCGCACGCAAACACACACACCCAAGACCCCAGCCAGGATTGGCGGGGTTACCGCAAAGCCCAAACCCAAACATAAGCGCCACACAACAGTAGGGTGCCCAGTGTCCATAGCCTGGCCAATGCCACAGCCCCTACCATGCAGGGGCTGCATCGCCAAACGACACCCCGAGACCGGGGGTAAGGCTGCATCCTGGGATGCAGCCTATCTGAATATATCTCAGAATTGACATTGCATCACGGCCTGCGCTGCTTTGGGACTCGAGGCGGAGTGTGCAACACCCAAGCACCTCGGAACCCAAGTACCAAGACGACGCGGCTGGCATGCCTTGGCGATGGAGGACGCCAGGAAGTCCGTTGAACCCCTAGGGTTCCGACCAAAGGAGGGGACGTGCGCAAGCATAGGGGCACACCCTCCCAGCCTGACACGTTCGTCACGCTGGCCGCAATCAGCCCTCCCAGTATTGCCCGGGGCCGCGTTGTTGGGGGCGAACAGTCGGGTCTAGCGCGATGTAAGCCGTCTTCCCTCTTCAAGCGCGGAGCCTCTTCTTGTACGTCACAGGGGCGACACCAGGGGGAACCATGGGGCACCTCTCCACAACTAACTGCACCTACCTACCAACCTACCTTCGTCCTGCGCGGCAGTGACTGCCGTCCACAGGCAGCGCTGGATGGGCGGAGCGTCGGGGTTGTATGGGAGGTGGCGGCCGGCGGTGTGGCTGTAGGTGGCGGATACCTCCGCCTTCCAAGCGACGCCAAGTAGGCATGGCAGGACCAGGAGCACGGGGAGCTGGTCGGACCCCACCACCTGTGGATGCAGCATGCCTCGGGCCCAGACGCTTTCCCGCAGGGACCAAGGCAGGAGGGGATCGTTGTCCATGAAGGTGTCCACTCGGTGCCGGGACCGTTGGAGCGTTGGGGTTATATCCCCTGTCCCGCCCGCTGCGGCACTCCGGAAGCCGCAGGCCTCCCATGCAGGGCAGAAATGCTCCGTGGCAGGGTTGGTTGTGGCATCCATGTAGATGTCTGTGTCGCCAGCCAGCACCACTGGGTGCCGCCCGCCCAGGCCAAGCGCCGCGGGGTACATCTGTATGTCGGCCCAGAACGCTGCCCGCCCCGCCCAGGGGGAGCTGCCCGCCTGACGCCCGTGGACGTTCATGACAGTGAGGTCCCCATTGTCTGTGCTCATTTCCAGCGCCTCGGCTTTGCCCGAGAGGATTTAAGTGAAGCTGAGCACCTCATTCTCAGCCACGTACTTGCTGCTGACTGCGGTGAGTAGGCGCCCTCCCCGCGAGGTGGTGCCTGTTTCCACGAGGTGGCTGCTGATTAATGTGATGTATCCCTCGTCCCGGAGCGCCGCAACCACGCGCATCTCCTGCGCCCCAGTGGCCATACCCGTCTCTTGGAGCATGACAGTGAAGCCCCGCTTCTTGGGCAGCATTCCCGGGATGAAATGCTCCCTATCCGTGCACGCTGCCGGCCCTCGGCGTCGGCGGAGGGTGTGCCTGAAGGAGAGGTCAGGCAGAACAAGGCCGTTACGGAGGTTCCAGGAGAGCAGCTGGGGCCGGGGGGTCTGGGGACCCCGCCCCCAGGGGGACCAATAGCGGGGCAGTGGCGAGCAACGCCGGGATGGACCCGCGGCTGGTCGCATCACCGTCCTCCCGGCCTGTGTCGGCCAGTGGCGGTCTCTCGGCGTCTGCCGGTCCCGTTTCCCTTCCTGGTGCCACCCTTGGGGGCGGGTCCCGCTTGGCGTAAGGGGCTGCCACCCGGATTCTTGCGCCCGCCCCTGGAGGATGTAAGAGGCTCCCTCCTTGTCCTCCGCAGGGGCATTGGCCTGCACCGCGTGCCATGCGACGTGTTCCAGCATTGCCTCGCTGGTGTACAGGTTATCCGCACACAGGGGGAATTTGGTTGGCTGTCTGGCCCCTGTTGTTGCGGGAAGCACCACCGATTTGCGGATGGAACTCTCCGGCGCCATGGCGAAGGGCACGTTGGCTAGCAGGACCGTGTGCTGCGCCAGAGTGCGGCCAGGAGTTGGCGTGTCGGGGGCCCGTGCTGCGGCAGACGCAGGTCTGAGATCGCGGACGGCGGTCCGCTGCTCGTCCGCCCGCGGCCACTCCTGCCAGCGCCTAGGCCGAACCTGGCGGTCGGCTTTATCCATCCACCGCAGCCTGGGGAAGGCCTGTGGCCAGTGGTACGCCGTGGTTGCAACCGCCAACTGGAGTTCCAGGTCGGGGGGGAGCAACGCCGCCTCTGGGCATACTCCCGCCTTCACTGCCTTGGCGTGGTCTCGAGGGCGGGCCTGGAGCAGGACGGTGTAGTGGTTGCCCCTCTTTGGCGCCTTGACGACCACGCTGGCGCAGTCTGCCATCCGGATTGTGGCCTCGGGCCCCGCCAGGCGCTGAGGGTTCCAAACGACGATGTGCGGGTACAGTGCAGACAACCCACATCGGGCTCCGCCGCCGCCTTTGCGCCAGCAGCAGGCTGTCCGCTGGGCGGGCATGCGTCATTTACCCCGCGTTGAGGTCCGGGACATCCGTTGTGTGGATGGCGTTGCCGTGCCATGCGGCCCGCACGTACTCCTCCTGGTCGGGGTTCCAGATCCAGGTGGGGGGGTTGCCCCACCCTGGCTCCTGCCGCCTGTTGAGGGCACTTGTGGTGTGCCTAAGCGGGGCCAGGGGCCAGGGCTCCGCTGTCGTGTAGTAGGCCTGGGTCAGCACCGGCCGCAAGTCTGTAGGGGAAGGGAAGGCCCCCTGCCTCGGGCTGCTGTGCCAGATGGTTCATTTGCCGTCGGCCAAAACGTGCGCGCGGTGCCGTCCGGCGAAGCCGTGTAGGATGGTCTGGTAGCTTGCAGCCTGCACCACAAGCGCCTCGCTCTACTGGGGCCCGGGTGGAGGTGCCTGGCCGTGGGTGTCACGGATGCGGATCCACCCGTGTAGCATGCCAAGTCATGGGTGGGGCGTGTTGTTCTGCGGCCCCGGGATGTTCCCCGTGGTCGAGGCCAGGGCATGATGGTGGGCGAACCTCTCCCCTCCATCTGTCAGGAGCGCCGCTGCAACAGCGTAGAGCGGCTCAGCCATCAGGGGCGCTATCGGCGTGTGGGTTGCCGCGGACTGGCAGGGTTGTGCCTCCTGGCACGGGACAGAAGGCAGCAGATATCCCAGCCAAGCCGCCACGGGCCCTGTGGTGACGGCTGCCACCGTAGATACCAACACCTTGCCGTCTCGCGATCTGTACTGCTGTAGTCCGGTGGTGTCGCAGACGAGGTGGCGGCACGCTGCAGCCCATGCCGGCTCTCCGCAGTTCGTGTGGTCCAGTTCCTTGCCTTCCGGGGGGCAGCGCCCCCTGTGCTGCGCCACAGTGGCCCTGTTGAGCCGGGGGCCCTGCGGCAGTGCCCCTTGTTCCTGCTCTCCGGGGCGGGGGGGGCAGGCTGGGGCAGCGGTGGGTAGTTCCGTGCGCGCAGGCGCTCTGGATGTGTGGCATACGGGTCCTGTCTGCGCTGCTGAAGGGCCGCCCATTGTTGGAAGAGGATTGGGTGCGGGTACCAGTTGCCTTGCTCGGAGTACGGGTTGTGGAGGGTCAGCCACTGTTCCAGCCTGTTCCCTGCGTGGCCGGCCTCGACGCAGCGCTGCTGGCCGTGGCGGGAGAGCCTGTTGGACGTGGCCGCCGGGGGGATGTCAGCCTGCGGGTAGACCGCACGCAGGGGCTCCAGAGCCAGGTCGGGAACATCGTCGGTGAGTTGGTCCGTCAGTGTCGACGCCCTGTGCAGGGCGCGGCGGACGCTTGGTTTGGGGGCTGTGAGCTGGTCTACCACCGGCCTCGGGGGGCAACGGATGCCGGGAGCGGTCGTCCAGTCCTTGGCGTGGTCAAGCATGGACCGCCATACCTCACGTTTGAGGGCGTGGCGGCAGAGGTAGGGTAGGTAGGTAGGTGCACTCGGTCCTGGAGAGGCGCCCCATGGTTCCCCCTGGTGTTGCTGCTGTGACGAACAGGAAGAGGCTCCGCGCGTGAAGAGGGGAGGTGACTTACATCCCGCTAGACCTGACCGGTCACCCCCAACAAAGCGGTCCGGGCAGCACCGGGTGGGTTCATGGTCACCAGCGTGACGTACTTGTCTCGCCGGGAGGGTGTGCCCCAGTGCTTGCGCACGTCCCCTCCGTTGCACGGAACTCTAGTGGTTCACCGGACGTCCTGGCGTATCCTGTTCCCAAGGCATGCATGCATATTTCTGGTACTTGAGGTTCGTTGTGCTTGGGTGTCGATGCTCTGCCTCGAGTCCCAAAGCAGCGCAGGCCTTAGGATGAAGCCTTACCCTCAGTTTCTGGATCTGGTTTGGCCGGGTCACCTGCATGGCACGGGCTGACTCAGTGCCCGGGCTATGGACACTGGGTTTCTTACTGTTGTGTGGCGCTTGTCTTTGGGTCTGGCTTTCGCGGTAACCCCGCCAATCCTGGCTGGGGTCTTGAATGGGTGTGCTTGGGTATGGGGTTTGGTTTTGCCCCACCATTCCTGGCTGGCGTTTGTGGTGCGTGCGGTTGGGCTTGGGTTCTGGTTTGGACCCCGCCATTCCTGGCTGGGATTTTTGGGGCGTGTGTGGTTGTGTGCGCGCTCTGCCCGTACCCTGCCCATCCTGGCTTGGGTGTGCTGTGTGGGTGTGTGTGCTTAGGCTCTGGTTACGGCTGTGCTCCGCCAGTCCTGGCTGGGGTGTGCGCTGTGGGTTTTTGTGCCTGGGCTCCGGTTTGCGCTGCGCCCCGCCACTCCTGGCTGGGGTGCATGGGTCTGTGTGTGTTTGTGTGCGTGTTCCACTTGTACCCCGCCACTCCTGGCTGGGGTGTGCGGCGTGGGTGCGTGTGCCTGGGCTCGTGTTTCGGCTGCGCCCCGCCACTCCTAGCTGGGGTGTTGGGGTGTGTGTGTGTTTGTGTGCGCGCTCCGCTTGTACCCCGCCACTTCAGGCTGGGGTGTGCCGTGTGGGTGTGTGTGCTTGGACTCGGGTGTCGGCTCCGGCCCGCCACTCCTGGCTGGGGTGTTGGGTTGTGTGTGTGTTTGTGTGCGCGCTCTGCTTGTACCCCGCCACTCCTGGCTGGGATGTGCGGTGTGGGTGAGTGTGCTTGGGCTCGGGCTTCGGCTGCGCACCGCCACTCCTGGCTGGGGTGTTGGGGTCTGTGTGTGTTTGTGTGCGCGCTCCGCCTTTACCCAGCCACTCCTGGCTCGGGTGTGCAGTGTGGGCGTGTGTGCTTGGGCTCGGGATTTGGGCTGCGCCCCGCCACTCCTGGCTAGGGTGTTGGGCTGCTTGTGTGTTTTTATGTGCGCGCTCCGCTTGTACCCCGGCACTCCTCGCTGGGGTGTGCGGGTCGGGTGTGTGTGCTTCGGCTCGGGTTTCGGCTGCGCCCCGCCACTCCTGGCTGGGGTGTGTGTGTCTTTGGCTGCGCGTTCTGCTTGTACCCCGCCACCTACTGGCTGCCGTGTGCGGGGTGTGTGTGTGTGCTTGGGCTCCGGCTTGGGCTGCGCCCCGCCACTCCTGGCTGGGGTGATCGGGTGTTTGTGTGCTTTTTGTGCGCATTCGGGCTTGTACCCTGCTACTCCTGGCTGGGGTGTGTGGTGTGGGCGTGTGTGCTTGTACTCGGGTTTCGTCTGTGCCCCGCCACTCCTGGCCTGGGTGTTGGGGTGTGTGTGTGTTTGTGTGCGCATTCCGCTTGTACCCGGCCACTCCTGGCTGGGGTGTGCGGGGTGGGTGTGTCTGCTTGGGCTCGAGCTTCAGGTGCGCCCCGCCACTCCTGGCTGGGGTGTTGGGGTGTGTGTGTGTTTTTGTGCGCGCTCCGCTTGTACCCCGCCACTCCTGGCTGGGTTGTGCGGTGTGGGTGTGTGTGCTTGGACTCTGGTTTCCGCTGCGCCCTGCAACTCCTGGCTTGGTGTGTGTGTCTGCTTTTATGTGTGCTCCGCTTGTACCCGCTACTCCTGGCTGGGGTGTGCGGTGTGTGGGTTGGGTTTTTCCTGGCACCTGTTCCTGTGCCGTGGTTGATTGCGGGTTGTGCGCGCTGCCCGGGTTTGCGGCACCCGCCGCCCGTTGTTGCTTGGCAGCTGTCTGTGTGCCTTGGTTGTGGCCCGCAGCGTACCTCTCTGGCGGGCCTCGTGGCCCTGCGTTAGTGCGCCGCGCCTCGTCCGGTCCGGTGGCTCTCGGCGCTCCGGTTGGCCTTCCAGACGCCATGGGCCCTTTCGCCAGCCAGAAGGCTTGCGCCCCCGGATTTACTGGATGGCTGCGCGGGGCACGTGGACGGCCGCCGAGAACTGGGCTCTTTGTGCCTGCCCTCGGCCACTGCCGATGCAGCGGCAGTGGGCTCGCTCCGCGTCGTACCCGTTTGGGGCCCCGCGATGCAGTTGACCCTTGCGGTTCCCTGCGGCGTTGGTCTTGGGCTGCGTGCGCCGCGGTGGTTTGCGTGTGTGGACCCGGTCATTGATGCGTTCGGTTTCTCGTACCGTCTGTCTTTCGACAGGAGACTCTGCTGGTTCACCGGGGCCGTTTTATGTGGAGGCCGACACCGCCCATTTTAGGGTAGGAGTACGCCACGCCCGGGTCCCGTGCGTGTGTATGTGTGCGTTCCCCTCTTGGCCGGGTCTGGGGGGCCGGCCTCCCGGGTGCGTTTTGGTGCGCCTCACCTTTTCCTGTGGCCAGTCTTGGTGCTCTCCTTGTCCGCTCGGCCCCCTCCGGGTTGGGGTTGCCCTGCTTGTGGATATTGCTGCCTTTTTTTTGTCGTTGTGCGCCCCTGTTGTCTCTGGCGTTCCGTGTTTTTCAGCCCGGGGTGCCTCGGGCCTTGGCGTCTTGTGCCCCCCCCATCTTTTTTCTTCTCCCCCTCCCCGTCGTCCCCCGCGTTTTTTTCCTGCCCTTTTTTTTGTTCTTCTTTATTTGGGGCTTTTTTTTTAGCTTCCTTTCTCTTTTTTTCCTGTCGTGGTGTGCCGGTTGTCCGGTGCTTGGGTGATTTGTGTGTCCTGGGCTGTGGGGCGTGTTGGTGTGTGTTGTTGTGGGCGTTGTGCTCCGGCGGGGGCTGGTTTGCGGTTGCGCTGTTTTGTTTCGTGCTCCCTGCCTGTGCCTGGTCTCTGTGTCTTGTTGCCGGTTGTGTTGCGCGTGTCCGTGGCCACGTGCTGGCAGCGCTTCTCTTTTCCGTGCTGCCTCTGGTGCCCTGCTTGTGTGGTTTGTCCTCTGGTCTTGTTCTGCGGCGGCGCTTTTGGCCTGTCGTTGCCCTTCGGCCCTTGGGTGCTGTGGTGGGGTTGCCCGGGTCTTGTCCTGCTGTTTGGCCCTGCATTGGTGTGTGTTATGTTGCCCTCTTTGGTGTGGTGTTTTGCCCCTTTGTGGGGTGCCGTGTGGTGTTGCCCGCCCCCATCTTTTGTTGGGTGTGTGCTGGTTGTGCTGCCCCCCCCGGCTGGTCGTGGTGCCCTGTGTTGCGCGTTGTTGTGCGTTGTGTCGTGTGGTGCTGCGGTCTGTGGTGTGTTTTGTGTTTTGGCCGGTGCTGTGTGGTGTGCATGTGTCGTGCTGGGTCCTTGCGCCGTGTTGTTCGGCGCGGTGTTGTGCCAGGTCCTGTTGTGCTGTTTTTGTTGTGCTTTGCTGTCGTGCGCTGCTGCGTTCTCTGCTGTTTCTTTTTGTCGTTATTCCCTGCCCTTCCGTGGTGCCTAGGGCTTTTTCTGTCTCTGTCGTGCTTTGCCGTTGTGCTTCTTGCTGTTCGGTGTGGTCTTGTCGCGTTGCGTCCCTGTGCTGGTTTCTGCTGCGCTGTGCCGTTTTCTGCTCTGTTGTGCCGTGGTGCGTCTCTTGGTTCTGTGCTGTGTTGTTTGTATTGTCGCCGTGCTTTGGTCGCGCCTTGCCTCGTCTGCTGCTGTGGCGGGTCGTTGTGCTCTGTCTGTCCTTGGGCGCGGTGCTGTGTTGTCCTGCTGTGCTGCCTGTGGTCCGGGTGCTATCGTTCCTTGTGCCGTGTTTCTGAGCGCCTCGCGTTTCGTGGTGCCCCTTGTGCCGTGCTGTGCTGGTGTGCCTGCGTCGTTGCTCTCTGTGCGATGCTCTCTTGCCCCTGTGGCGCTGGCTGGTGTTTTGTGTTGTTCCCCATTGTGTCTGGGTGTTTGCTGTTGGGCCTGGCTGTCCCCTGTTGTCTCCTGGTGGGTTCTGGTGGCTCCTGAAGTCGTAATTCTGCGGTGTGTCCCTCAGCCGTGTGCTGCACCGTGTTGCTGCGCGTTCTGCTGCCCGGCGTTGTGTTGTTGTGTGCTCTGTTGTTTTGTTTTACTCTGTTTGGTGCTGTTGCGCGCTGTGTCGTGCCCTTCGGCGCTGTCTGTTGTTTCGGAGTCCTGTGCCTTCCGGCGCTGTGTTTTGTCTTGTCTCTGCGCGCTGTTTTTGTTTTGCTACGGTGTGTTGCGGCGTGCTGTTGTTCGCCGCTGTTCTTTGTGCTGTGTGCGTCCTGGGGTGTCGTGCTGTGTCGTCCCTGTCCTCTCAGCCCTGTGCGGTGTTGCTGTGCGGCCCTGCTCTCCCTTGGTGCCCTGCTCGCATGTGCTGTGCCCCGTGGGGCTGTGCTGCCGTGTGGTGCTGTGGTGTCCTGTCCTGCTGCCTTGTTTGGTTTATTGCCTGTGTTTGTTTGGTTTCTCCTCCTTGAAAAACCGCTGCAAAATTTGTTAACATATTTTTTTGGCTTTCGAAAATAAAAGAAATTATGCACTACCCACGCACGCACACTGGGAGGCAGCAAGACCACGTCTGCATCAGTGTCTTACATGTTACCCCTTGACGATGGCGGTGTCGTGGATGGTATCACCTTTGTGGTTTCGGTGTCCTGGAGTTGACGCCGTGTACTTTCCACCTGCAGCAAAAAGGAGGCAGAAGCGTCGAGGGAGGGGCACAGGCGGGAGGGGAAGGTACATGGTGAATAAAGGAGGGCGTGAGGCAGCGAGGGCAGGGGCGTGGCGTGTTACAAAATTTTTTTTCCGTGTTTTATGCGTTGCCCGGCGCAGTTTTCTTTGCGTATACGGCGTGTTAGACGACGAGGGGCACGGCGTTATGTTCGTATTAACGTGGCGCGGAGGCAGAGCAGGGGGGCGACTGTTCGCAGGAGGCGGTGGCGGGCTGGGTGGTGTCCGCAGGGGGTGTGGGGCGGTGGCTGTTAGCGATCTGCACCACACTCCCTGGTCCATCCCCGAAGAGAACGCCCGGGAGACTGATTTGGCACCCGTCAGACACGATGACCAAGACACACCACATGCTGGCACTGCCGTTCGGCGGCCCTCGGCACCCCATGGCCCCTACTACACCTCGTCTCCACCCACTACCATACCCTCATCGCCGCCACCACCCCGGACCAGCGGTTGTTACTCTCCCCCTGGTGTAACACAGTACCTTCAGGTCACCCCGTGCTCGTAGCCTGGAGTCAAACACCTACGGCGGAATGGACATTCACCAGCGAGCCAGCAGAGCCTGCGAGCGTAGCCAGAACATACGACCGCTGCGACCCACACAGCGCAGACGGTCATGAAGCACCCATGCGCCCCCTGCAGCACCAATGCCCAACACTCCGCGGCAACAAAGAAAAGAAGGAACGGCGGAATACCATCACATGCCAGAGGTTCCACCCAAATACGGGATACCTCGTCCACCTGATGTATGTATACATCACCCAGGGGCGCCCCGACAGGGGCCTCCTCCGCCTCACCCAACTGGCCCAGACCAGAATCACCCAAGGGATACGCGTATACGCGACGCCGCTGCTTCAGCCCACACAAACCAACCTCCAGAACCGCCGAGGGGAACCCCATATGCATCTATCACCCCACAGCTATTGCCCACCTACCCGTACCCAGCAAAGCCGACGTCATCTTCTTCACTGAGGCATCAGGCACCCAGCAGCGCACCCCCAAAGTCGGTTTATGCCTCCGTGCGTGTCGCCCAGCGTGCGGATGGACTCCACGTGAAGCGCCACACCAAGGCCATCATCTTCGATGCGTCCTCCAACGGCAAACTGCGCACCCTGGCGGACACCATCACCCCCACAGCGCCACCCACAACAATCCAGCCCCGCAACATCTGGGTAGTCGTAGACGCCACGGTTGACATTCACCTCACAAAGCGGCTGCCAGAACTACCCCTCCACAGGGCGTTGGCGCTGTGGATGGCCTTCAGAGGCATGCATCCCCAGGACGCCCTGCACATCATGAAGCACGAGTGCCACCGCTAGACGTACGGCAATGGAAGCCCGGACACGCATGCCAAAGAGCAAAACACCAACCACGCTCCAGAGCTCGAAGACGTACGACTGGACAGCACACACCACAGCAACCTGCGGCACCTGCCCCGAAAACCCTGGGCGACACAGCCCCCCCACTGGGTACCCGACCACACGCCATACACGGACAGAGACAAACAGTACAACTACCCCACACCAATCCAACAACCAGCCACCACACTGGGCCAGCCGGCGAACAGCGAGCTCCTACGATGCCTTGAGGACTCCTCTGTACCCCCCTCAACTACGCACCCCTCCCAGCATGCCTGCAAAAACCCCGGCTCCAACTCGCCCTCGAGCAGATGCCGGTCCTCAGCCGACAGTACCAATGGTACGCACGCCGCTCCATCCACATCCCCGCAGGGTACACCAAATGCATCTGCGGCCACACAAAGGACAAAACCTGGGACCACTTCAAGACATGCCCCCTGTACCGGGCGCTCGACAGCCTCACGGACTGGAACCTAGCCCACACCATTGCACAACCCGCCGGATGGCCAACACGGTCCCCGACAACCCAAAAGCTCCCGGCCATCCTTCAGCAGGCAGAGGTGCTCAGGCCAGTCCGCAGGAGGCTCATCCCCATTGCGGTCTACATCCTGCTAAGCACCCACGGGGATGACCGGCAGGCCACGGCAGAACACATGCAACGGACGGCCGCCACGAAAACGGCCACGCAACTCACGTACCGCACCGATAGGTACCTGCAACGTGCAGCCACTTTATGCCCAACAGACACCGCCCACCTCCTCAAACTCCTGTTCCACCAACCTGGAAGTCCCACCAAGCGACCTAAAACCCGGCGCAGGACCCCCCCCCCCCCCGACCAGCGCAACACCCATTGGACACAAGTACACCGTAACACGCACCAGGACCACAGGCACCACACGCATGCCCGCCAGCATGCGCACAGCGCAAGCTCCCATGCCCCAACGCCACCATCCATCCACAGGTACCGCCAACCGCCGGCCACCGCATGCCCCCTCTGTGTAAGACAACAGCTGACACAGAGGGCCCTGCCCTGCAACCCGAAACACACAGGTCTGCCTAGGGGCCGCTCACCGCCTCACCCACTGCCCCCACTCCCGGGAGCTCAACCCCCACCACCACGCAGAGCCTCCAACCTGGGCCGCACCCCCCCCCGCCAGCCAACCCAGCTTCTTCGGGCCTCTAATCGACACTCGCCGGGACTACCTGGGAGGGCATTACGCGGCGGACCCAGCGGACCACGCATGGACCATCGCCATTGCCACGGGCAACACACCCCTGCCCCTCGACAGCGCGTTCCTACGCCACGGCGGGGGCGGCTTGAATGTTGCAGCCTGCCACATCCTCCTCGCCCTCTACCTCCACCACCGTGACCTCGACCTCCCCGACCCACACATTCCAACCCCCCCGCATAGCAGACCGGGCACCGGAAGTGTGGGCAGGGACGGCACCGGAGCAGGTAGCGGACTACCTCCGACGCACCTGCTGCCGGTTCAACAACGCAATTGCCCGGCAGAAAGGAACACCCTACCGCCTCAGTGAAATCCTCTACCAGCACAACCCCCCCTCCCACCCAGCTGAGGCCCCCTGAGGGCTGAACGTCCTTCCGGGACACCCACCTAACCGCCTCCAGCAAAAAGGCCACCGCACAGATGGACTCCGCCGACCAACACGCGTAAGTCAGGTGCCTCGAGACATGCCTCAAAGAGGCGCATCACTGACACACCAGTGCCCCGTCACCCCGACAGGGACAGGGGGGACCACCTGCCCCTGATGCCTGCCAGGCCAAGAAGGCCAAAAATGGGCCAAGGAGCCCGCCAGCGCGCCCGCCAGCAGGGCGCCGTACCCCAAACAGGACCCTGGCCCAGCCGCATGGCACCACCCCACTTCCGAGGCCATGGAACACACCACCAGCAACACCCTCCCCGATCCACCGCTACCGCCGTACCGCAGCGCCCCGGCCCTGCACCAGCACCGCCCGACGCACACCACCCAGGGACCGCTGCGAGCACAAACCCACGACGCACAGGGGCCGCCGCTTGCGCAGGGCCAGGGAGCGTGGCACCACCAGCGGCGGCATCACGCCCCCGCCACATCCGAGCCCTGTCCTCCGGTGCACCAATACCACAGCAACCCCCACCAGCTCCATCAACACCACGTCCGAGCACAGCCGCGCACCACAGGTCACTCACCCGAACGTGGCGCACTGGAGCACACCACACCATCACGTGTACAACGGACACACCTAAAACTACCACCAGCCCTTGCCACCGTTCCCACTGGTACCATGGTGCCAGACGCAGACAGCACACCTTCACCACCACCACCACACGGTTCAGCACCACCTGCTGCCCCCTATGCACGTGCCGACAACACCCGGGCCACGATGCGCCCCCATAGACCCACGGAGGGGCGTGTACGCACACCAACAACACCAAGGCCAGCACGGAGTACCCAACTGTCCCCTACTGCCCCCTCGACCGCAGCTTCTGCCTGCGAGCAGCGCCCACCAACAGCGGGCCACCGCCTACAAACCGCAGCCCAACCCGGAATCCCGGGCAGCCACCTCCCACCTCGACACCACGGCCAGCCGGGGGCCACATGACCGGCCCGACGCACAAACACATCACCCACAAGGCCCAGCGGGACACTCAGACGCCCAACCTGCGCAACACCCAGCCCGACCCCCCCCCCCCAGCAGTGCCACCCCCACACGCCCCCCCCTCCCTCCCGCCCCCCAGGACCTGACCACCGACTCACCACACGGAGGCACCAACCAACCCTGGACGCTCCCGACCCCCACGGACGCGCATGTCCGCGAACCCCCCCTCCGGCGGCCACCAAGGGAAACCCCATCACCAGACCCCACACACAGGAACCACGACCACCCCCCTTCCCGCCCACTCAATCGCCCTCGCCACACGCTGCACCACCAGCTGCCGCACCGGCCGAACCCTTTGCCCTCCACAAACTGCCAGCAGAACGGCAGCACCTCCGGGGCCTCGGAAACCAGGAGGTGCTGCACATCCCCTTCTCAGGCACCACCCAACGCATCCGCGCTGCCACCCTCATCCAGGCGGCCACCCTGGGGGAAGGCGTCCGAGACCTACTCTTGAATGCCTTCATCCACGTCGCCCAAAACGAGCGCCCCTGGCTCGCCATCCCGGACGGCGAATGCCCGCCCCCCCCCAAGGGGACCGCATCTGGGTGCCCTTCATTGACTGGAGGCGACACCTTGTCGGACACCCCGAGCCGGGGAGGATGACCTCCACGGGCCGCACCCGCTACCGCAAGCCCAACATGGCCCACCCCCCATCGAGCACCATCCCAACCGACACCATGGCGTGGGAAAGGAGGACGTGAATCGACCGCGTGGCCTCCCAGACAACTTCGGAGACCACGTCCTGGGCGACATCCCCACCCCCTCCAACCGGCAGCCGGCCCCCTCCACGTATATGACCCTCATGTACAACTAATACTACACCCGCTCCACAACCCACTACCACGAACGAACCGACACCTGGTTGGTCCACGGCACCGACTCCCTCCTCCACGCCAACTACACTCCCCCACACACAGCCCAGGGCCGGACACGTACACCAGGGAGGACGAGCCTGACGACACCCACATCTGGGGCACGTGGGGGCACAAGTCCATGGACACGCTGCTCTCCAGCCGCAGCGCCAAACAGAGCCCCCCTGAACCGCACAGGACCCACCCCCCTGCGGCCCATTACCACGCAGCTCTTGCCGTTCATGGTGGCACCCCTCCTCATGACCCTCCTCTAGCCAGGCCGGGACACCCCCGGCCAACACTACCAGAACCTCACAGAGGAGGACATGCCCGGCATCCAGTGGTGCTTCTTCAGAACCCTCCTCTGCCTCAAGCAGTCACGTCCACACGTCCTAGGGCTGAAGTGGACCCCTCTCTGGTGAATCACCAACCCGCGCATCCAAGACAACTCCACAACGCCACCACGCACCACATACGACACAATCCGGGGCACCAGCACCTGCACGCACACAGGACGCCAGGGAGGGCGCACCAACACGCCCGATGCCCGAGCCGGCACCCTCACCCTCATTGCCCACAGGACCCAACAGACAGCGCCCGTCCCTGCTGTCCGGGACCCCCCGACGTTTCGGACGTCCGTCTGCTCCGCCTCCGACTCCACCCGCGACCCTCCGCCGTCCCCAACGTCCATCTCCCCCGCCTCCCATCTCACAACCTCAACCACCACAATCACATCTTCGACCTCCACCATCATGGCCTCAGCTGGCACACCATCACCCCAACCCCAGGCAACGCCATCCATGCGGGCCCCGGAAGGCGTCCCCGCGGCCGGCGCCCCCCCTACCACCCCGACCCGCTACCCGCAAGGCGGGACGGCAGCGGACCCAAGCAAGGCCCGCACTTGCAGCCCAGTCAGAAGCCCAACCCACCTTCAGGCCGCAACACAAAACCCAAAAACACCCAATACCACCACCAAGCAGCCACCCAAGGCCGCCGCCACGCCACGGCCCCGACCCGCTGCCAAACCAAAGCGGAAGCTCAAGCCCGGCGCCAAGTTGACAGCGCAAACCCAGCCCCCCACGGACATCCTTTAGGACCTCAGGCCCCTGCCATCAAAGGCCTGGCAGCAGCAGCGCCCAGCACGGCGTTCCCCGGCCATCATCGATGCCGCCACCACCACCTTCATGGCAGAACATGCCACGGCCGAGGTACAACGAGCCGCATCCCAACACCACCCAAAGCCCGCACCCCGGGCCCACAGGCTACCCCCCCAAAAACGGGCCGGAGCAATGCCATTGGTAACCATCAGCGTCCCCAACCCCCTGCCAGCCCCCGGTGTCTGCCCACGTCCAGCAGATACCCCCCTACTGCCGTCTCCATGGATCCCAACGCAACCCCGAGGCAGAGTCTGTATCCACGTATCAACGTGTCCGCTTACACCCGCACCCCGCCCACTCCCGGCGCCCACCCAGAGCAGAGCACTACGACTCCTCCCAACGGCCCACCACCGCCGCCAGTCCCCATGACTCCCCCACGCGCACCCACACCCGCGCCCGCGCCCACGCCAAGTCTGGGAACCCGCCCGTCGATCGTGACTGCAGCGCTGGACCCAAATGCAGCTGTCGGAGCTGCGCAAGCGGGCCCAGGCTGAGCCCTCCCTTGAGGGCCTGCAGGGAGTTGGCAAGAGCCGTTGACTCCAGCCGGCGGGGGGATGGATGCCGCAGAACGCATGGGAAGCCATGCTGGCCGATGCGCTCCATCCCCAGGGAGTCCACCACTGCGAGCTCCTTGCACCCCAGGACCACCAGTATGTCCCCAGGCGCCTGGGGGGGACCCTCCAGGAGACATGGAGAGAAGGAACGCGCCTATGTGACATCATCCCAAGCGAACCTTCACCCACGCACACCCCGTTGCCACCCCCCAAAGCGCCGACGCACGGATGCTGGCAACACCAACACTGCCCTGGCATTAAGCAGGCCAGGAACCTGGCGCGCCACACAGCATGACGTGCCTGACCCCCCAGCCGGTGGCGCCCCCGCCTGACCCGACGGGGGCTTTACTTCCAGGGCCACGCCCTGGCCCCGCGCCGATGACGCTCCCTGCCACAACAGGCCGAGAACCAAGCCTCCCCGCCCGCCACAAGGCACCGCGAGCCAGCGCGCCCCGCACCCGCCCTGATGAAGCCCGACCACGCCCGAGGCACCGGACCGGCCAGCAAAAGCTCCCCCACCAGCCGGCTAAACCGCCTGGGACCCGACCCCGCCCGACGACCTCGCCCAGCATTGCCCCCCGCAGAGACCCACCCACTACCCGCTACCCCGCCGGGTACCGCCACCGAATAACATACCGGACCCTGCCCAGAAGAAGCTGCACAAACCGGGAGCCGCTGGACACCAACGCACACGCCAAAGGCCACCCGCTGCTCCCGACGGCACCAAATCCATGCCCGCACTGGTCCAATCCGCCTAACCCGCCCAAACCGCCTCACCTGCACATCACGCGCACGGGCGCGACTCGAAGGTTAACCACGAGCACACAGACACGAACCACGCCCCACAACCCCTTACACTCCGACGCTGACCCAGCTCACCTAGGCAGAAGGTAGCCACAGCCTCCATCCACAGCCATCACATCCGGCTAATCAGCCAGAGCCACCTGACCACCCAAGACGCAAAGAGACACCCAGCCAAACCCACCCTAACCAGCACTTGTGTACATCATGACATGCGTGCCACACCCCTGGGCCCCGACCGCCGACGAGACACCAGCAACGGGCACCACAACAGGGAACACAGCACTGCTGCACCGCTGTTCCAGTTGCCCATGCCTGTGCCTGTGGTGTTCACGCGCCCCGTTTCCGCCTTTCCTCTGTTAGAAAACAAAGGCAAAAGCCGAGGCCCCCGCCCCCCCGGGTGACAGGGGGGGGGCCAGTGCTGCCGGTGTCCAGTACCTCCTGGCCGGCGCACAGGCCTGGCATGCCCAGGCCGAGGCATGCGCCGGCCAGATGTCCGCAGTGTCCACCGGCCTGCGGATGGCCATGATGGCCAGTGGCCAGCAGGTCGATGTGGACAGCGTGGCCCCCGACGCCCCCAAGGTGACTGCCGCAATGGAAGAAGTGCGCCGGCAGTACCCCCCCCACCGCCTCACGTCGGCGGCGTTGGACCCCTCCTTTGTGGAGGCGGTGGCGGAGAAGAGCTCCCAGGTCACCGCTAGCCGGAGCTCTGCTCCTGGGGGGGGGGGGGGTGCGTAGGTGCCCTCCGGAGCACCTGTCCTTTCTAACCACGACGAATGTTATCCTGCCCCCCCCCCCCGTGGGCATGGGCAGTTTGACAGATATGTGGGGTACTCCCCTCCCACTGTGCGAAATTTTCTGCAGCACTGTTTGTACATTAATTGGGGCACGGTGTGCCCCCTGACCTGTTTGCGATTTTTTCTGCGGAACTGTGTGTTTTTTTTTTTTGGGGTATGCTATGCCCCCTGACGTGTTACACTGCTGGCTGAGTGACAGCCGAAACGACAGCCACTGGAATGGGTGTGTGATAGCCCATTGTCGCGATCCTGAGCTTGCTTTGTGAGGGTCAACGAGGGCAGAAGGATGAGGCTTTGGCAGAAATTCTGTGACAATCGTGTGGAATTCGCACGAAATTCGTACGAAACTCGTACGAATTTCGTACGAACTTCACATTTTCAGAATATTCACACATTTCTATTCACGTGAAATTTGCAGGAATTTCGTACGAATTTCGTGCGAATCTTTGTGAATTTCTTTTAATTGCAGGCGAATCACAGTAGAGAGAGTTGTCTGCGGGAGGGGGATGGCAGAAACTTTGCGATGACTGCCTGCCCATTCAACAGGTCCTGTATCTCACACCATGCCACGGGCCAAGGAGCCATTTCATCTGGTAGCGGATCGTACACGACGGCGGCGCCTACAAGAGCTCCAGGAGGTTGTTACCAAGGAGCTTGCAGCACCCTACACCGTCAAGTACCCGCCCGACACGGGGCAAATAGTGCTTACCCCCGAAACCAGAATTGTAGCCTCCGTCCAGCCCGAGCCCGGCCAGGAGGAGAGGTTGATTATGGCCGTGTGGAGGATCCGGTCATTGCACCTCTCTAGGACAGAGTCCCGGTACCTAGTGGGGAGCATGACGTACGGTATGGGACCAGGTGTACGGCATGCTTCGGCAGCTAGCGTTGCCGGAGTCCCGGGCGTTCACTGCCTATACGGGTGACGACACGGCCATCAATGGTGCGGCCTGCTACCTACCTGACCGCATCGCCCACCTATTCAAGTGTCGACCACCACCACCCTCGGCCATCATGCAGCCCGGGGACCGACGGCTGCATTGGTTGCATATTGCGGTGGACAGTACATCGAGGCCTGAGGCCTCGTACGTCCATTGCACGCTTGGTGGCACCGCCAACCCCAACCAACTATCTAGTTGGTGGCTACTAGGGGGCAGTGAAAAGTGGGAGACCCTCTACGCGGCCTCCCAGGAAATTGATTTTGATGTTGAGTTGCGCAAGGCCGCAACCGTAAGTTTTAGGGATACGGCAGGGAACGATAGGCAGTCCCTTTTTTTTCTGTGTGCAGATGGTAAGGCACAGGTGCTCATGGCGGGCTGCCAAAACTGGAAGGCAGAATCCCCTGGTGCCACTGTGTGTTGGGTCTGCATGCGTAACCGTGCTCTGTGCCTTGCTACCTTTGGCACAGCAAGTGCGATAGACGGCAACTGGGAACCAGCCGTTGCCATAAATGCTATATATAGGACCATTATGAGTGATGGGCGAGTGCCTGATTATGGCCTCCATGGGGTCCTTCGTGTCCTGTTGTGTGCAGTCAGCGGGACACGGGACCTAGTTGTACAATTGACAGCGAAGGCACCGGCCACTGTGGCACGCACCATGCTGCAACCGGTTTTAGATGAGGCACGGCTTGCTGCACGAACTTGCACCCGTGCCTCATTAAATAATGACAAGGCAAACAGCAAGGGGAAGGTGAGGATGGAGTGTGCTGCTGCCATCCATTTCATGCGCAATAGGGGGTGGGAGAAGAAAATAGATGCTTGCCTAGAGCAGCCTAGTGTCAGGCAGCATCAAGTAGGGGGAAAAAGTTGGGAGTCGGTGTGCAAAACGTGGTGGGAGAATTTTGCAAGCATGTGTGTATATGCGTGGCGTTCCGCATGGTTCTCCGGGGCCGACTTGGGGCGGCTCCGGAACCATAGCATAGCCATGGGCGCTGCCCACAATGAGCTCCAGTGGGGCAAACTTCTGTGGACGCATCTTTGGATCGACCACATGTATTATTTTGCAAAAATGTGGAGAATCTTG
The DNA here is from genome assembly GCA_964036045.1 of Eutreptiella sp. 'Long Island Sound 2002'. Lineage (NCBI taxonomy): Eukaryota > Euglenozoa > Euglenophyceae > Eutreptiales > Eutreptiaceae > Eutreptiella > Eutreptiella sp. 'Long Island Sound 2002'. Next base: position 110,866,788 of record OZ038378.1, read on the forward strand.
TCAAAGTTCTCCTGCTTTGCCATGGAGGGAAGTCACCGGAGGCTGAAGCGCATGTTGCGCAACAGCGGGGGCCTAAGCCTCCTCTGGGGGAGACTAGGGGTGCAAGTGGTTGTGGACAACCACACCATTGATGATAGCCTTTGGTTGCATGGGTGGGATGCGACCAAAAGGGCTCAACATGGGCAAGGGCCCATAAGTGTACAAACGTATGCAAGCCGCACAAGAAGACGGCTTCTAACCGACATGCAGCACCTTCAGACTCTACAGCGGCGGTTCCGGTGCCGCAAGAGACGGACATGGGATGACCTTACGAACCCAGACCATTGTTGCCTGTGACCGGGGTGCATGCTGGGGGGCTTACTAGGGGTGTGAGGACAAATCAGGGGGTGCACATGGGTAACATTTGTGTAAAATCACGTGAATTCACGTGAAATTCGTACAAAATTCGTACGAAATTCGTAAGAATTTCGTACGAATTCACGTGAATTCACGGCTGTGAATCAGCTACAGGCTTGCCGGGTTCCGGCACCTCTTGTTTTGGGCACGGTGCGGTCATGAAGCATGCTTTTGGGGCGGGACTTTCATTGGATGATGCGTAACAAAGCTAGGGGAGGAATTTTGGCCCCTCAAAGCCCTTGAAACGAACCAAGAATATGGCATTTTCCCCCAAAAACCTCAAAATTTGGGTAAGTTCACGTGAAATTCACGCAATTATTCAAACAGCCACTTAACGGCCGTTCACGAAGGGTACATCCTTCACGGCCAAAAACCCCGCAGCCACCGTTTGTTGGCTGTGTGGGGAAAATCGGGCAACCATTCTGCACGAATTTGGTTGCGGGATGGGGGTGATTGTCGAGGAGTGGCTGTGGGCGGGGATGATCTGCCCGATCGTGCGCCCCGCCGAGCAGCCCCGCAATTATGGGCTGCATGGTGTGCACCGGCAAGTGCACAATGGGCTTTCAGCCCTTGTGAACAGCCTCCACACGGTGCATCGGAGGAAAAGGGGAAAGGCCGTGAGGTGGGTGCAATGGTTCCTGGATCCCATTCGGATCCCGGCACGGACCGCCACCGGGGTGGCGTTGGAAGAGGAGAGGAAGGATAAGAAGAAGGTGCCCCTGAAAATCGAGGAGACGGCGGCTGCAGAGTGGGTGAAGAGTGAGGGATGGGACACCATGTGTGACCATCTGGAGGGGGAGGGCCTCCTGCAGCATGTCGTTGACATGGGGGGGGTCCAGGTGTCCTGGACGGACGCCTTCCGGCAATGGGGAAAATCCCTGTTGGCAACAAGCGATGTCGTCTGGAAATCCGGACCATTGCAGTTGCCCGACATGAAAATTCTGCGAGCAGAATTGAAAAAAATGGGGGAGGCCCATAAGGCCTGTGAAATGAACCTCACCCTGTGGGCCCATCTGTGGATTGACCACCTGTTGGGATGGGCCCGCAGGTGGGGGCACATTGCCGTTTTTGCCGCCTTCAAAGGAGAGGGGCGGCACAAAGCACTGAAATGTGAAATCTCAAAGCGCAGCTTTCGAGGTGGAAGTAAAGGCGGCCGGGTGTCCAGACTGCGGGGGGCCAGAGTGCGGGTGAAGGGGGGCAAGGGGGATCGCACGCGGAAGGGGTGGGGGGAAGTGATCCGCTCAGATAATCTGGACTGGGGGTTGTATAATAAAAAATTTTCGGTTTGGGAGTCGTCGTGAACGAAGCAAAGGGGGTACATAGAGAATAAGGGGGTCTTCGTCCAGGCTGAACAAGGCATGTGGCCTCTATATATGATTTATATGATTGATATGACAGCTTCCTGCACATTCACAGTCTTTTGCACATTAATCAAAAAAAGATGGAACAATGCTTTCTTCGTGCCAAGTGTGCAAGGGCAGGTGAGGGACGGAATTTCCAGTGACAACAATCGTATGCAAGTCGATGGTTTGATCGGTGGGGGGACATTTGGCGCGCGCCAAGTCGCAAGTTGGCGCGCCAAGTCCGGACTTGGCGCGCGCCAACTTCCCAGTTGGCGCGCGCCAACTTGCGACTTGTCGCGCCAACTTGTGAATTTGCGCGAGCCCAGGCCCGGGAAGCCAACTTTGCGACTTTTGTACCGTGTAGGACTGTTTTCAGCACGAGAGGGGCATGAAACCCGGGGTTTTTTAGGGTAAAAAGTTTACATTTACACCAAAAAGGAGGAAAAAATCCCTAGGTAGCCAGTGTAATAACATAATAGACACCCGCCATGATTTGGCTGCATTCCGAAGCAAGTTGGCGAATGTCTCTTGGCTTCGTATTTACATTGTCACCCGCCTCGATAGCGGCAGCGCAGTGACGGCGCCCGAAGGGCACACGACCAAGCCCCAACACTTGAAAACTGAAGCAAGACGTGTGCTCTAGGCAACTAAGGGGAAATTGAAATGGGCAAGAGTGTTCCCGGGGGTCTTAGAAGCATTGGTAGAGGACGAGTAGGAGAATCTAATCCAGTCCGAGTGTGAGTGCGCCATGGGAGTCCCGTCCGATGCCACTTGTTGTTCAAGGTGGAGAAGAAGGAAGTGGAGCAGGTCATAGAAACGAACAAGGGGGACCGGTCCGCCAGAGTCTTGGTGATATGTTTGATATGGGTAAACATGCGGCACACACTGCACACTCAACGTTACTCCACCAAGTAACTCACCCCGCAGCCCCCCCCCCCCCCCTCAAAGCCCCCCATTGTCCCTCCCGCCCCCCCCCACCACCACCAATCCGAAGATGACAGCGATAGAAGCAAAGCAGACCCATGGTCCTGATTCACATACCATGCCAACACATCATCCATATGTTCGACAGATGTCCTCAGCGGTGTGCCCTTGTCCTTAAAGAAACCGGTTGATACACAGGACGAGTAGTGCTGACATGTCCATGCAACATGCATACTGCAAATACATTCGTGTGTCTCTGCACATGAGCACAGAGATGAACTGGTGCATAAACCTATGGTGCTCACGCATCCCAATGCCTAAAAAACATGTAGCAATATACCGGTTGTACAATAGCTTTTGGGGTGGCACAAGCGTATTATGCGACACAGAAGGGGGCAAAATAGTGGACCGATGATGTGTGGGCTCGGCAGCGCCTAGTTTGCAGGGAAACCCTACTATACACCCCATAAGTGCTTGTCATGGGAATGCTGGGTTTTGCACACTCTTTGAATTCCCTAATATTTGTATTGGTTTTACCATTTTGACGTCGACTTTGCGGAGCCTACCCAACCGGCTACCTTCAAATGTGGCCCCAGTTTTGGGTACGTAGTTGCAGCATACTTCATTTCTGGTGGTGCGGAAGAGAAGATACATAGCGCTTAGGCTGACTGTGCTTGGACCGTGGGATTGGCATACCAATTCATTTGGTTCCATGCCTTGTGTCCCATAGACCACTATCTGCAAAACCCAAATGTTGCCACGCATGGTTGGCACTTTTGGAAAAGGCGGCCGCCGAGGCTCTACAGAGCCTAGCAACCTAACCCTATGCAATATGGGAGTCATCCACTTAGTCTAGGCTGTCTGGGCTCTGCAGAGCCCAGCAGAATGGAAAAATGCAAAGTCAACCGGCGAACCAGACGCAGTATGGCAACCTTGACTAAAGCTCATGGGCAATCACCGTGGCCAAGGTGGTATGGAGTGTTTGCACGCTAGGTGTACACGATGATGCAACTGTGTTGGAAGATGGCTCTGCCATAGAAAAAGGCTGTTGGTTCAATTATAAGTGCATCCAGGGGGATCTGGAGACAATTGTCACATGCAGGTCTTGTTGCGGGCTGGTTACCGCGTTTGGGGCAACAAGCACATGCCAGAACAAGCGCCATATGGAGATCAATGGCAGGGAAGCAGGTCGTGGTGCAGTTTGACAACTGGTATCGCAAACGGTATTGCAATGACCCGGTACCACCTGATTGCTGTCTGAACGTCACTGCCATGTCAGTGTTGCCATGTCAGTGTTGCATACAATTGCGATTGCTATGTACCCGGGTTTCCGTACTCTTGACGATCTTCTCCAACGCATCCCGCAAACAGCACGGACCATAGCAGCCAGTTTCTGGGATTTCCCACGAGTGGTGGACGCTTTGAGACGAGATCCACCACAGGCCCAATACGTACGGGTTCCACTAGATGTGCACTGAGACAGCATTCGTTCACTGCAATAGTACCCCCTGACGCTAGCCGACCTGGTCTACAGCTCCAATGAGGACCTGCTCCACATCATGGAACAATGCCTAGCCATTCAGCTTCACACACGCCACGTCATGCCCCTCTGGATGGATGAAAATATTTTCTGCAGACTCGCCAAGTTCATGTACAATCGGACATACAACCCCTTTAAGCTGGCCGAGCACTATGCCACTCTCCCAATGCTGTATGGCTGCTGGCACCCTTTTAAATATGTGTGTACCATGATCCACCGTAAGTTCTTCCCCATATTGGCGTACCTTGGGCAGCAAGTGCCCGCGGTAGATGAAGAGATGATGTGAGACCCGAAGCTGTTGCACATTAGAAGCAATTTTGTGCCCTACTGTTAGCCACACCCAACGCTGAGGACCGCATCGTACACAAGGAAACTTCAATTATGCAGTTTCCAGAGGCAACCCGCAAGCTACTGCTCGTATGGTCGACTGGACTGAAGAACCTCTTGCACTTCTACATTCCGGCTCCGTTCCTCCTTGAAAACTTGCTTCGTGACTGCACCTCGGATGGTCGACCAGCAGGGATAGGCCGTACGGCCCGCAAAGTATTGGGGATGAGTTTGGTATTGATTATAGCCTTGACAATGGACTGTGGCAACAACGTCCCCTACGTACACACCCTTTGTGTTGCCCTTCTGTTGTGGTTGCCCTAGAATGACGCCGTCCCGGGCTGTTGTTATGCTGAGGAGCCCCTACAGGCCATGTTGAGTCGTCTCGGATCTAGGTGCCGCGCATACCCCGAGATGAAGACTTTTGACCAGACATTGGACCTGTTTTTGAGCACGGCACGAGCAAACTCGGGGAAAAGAAGACGGGGGGGCAGATTCGAAGTGGACTGGTTGTGATTATGTCGTCAGCGCGACGCAGGTTCCTGTTGGCCATTACAACGAATGGCATGGTCCATGTTGAGTGGAACCAGGGCCGTCCTTAAGGACCCAGATTTTTTTTTTGTTAAGGACAGCCCTTAAGGACAGCCCCTAGAGGCCTCTTTGCCCTGGCCGAACGTGGGCCAAGTCTACCCCCCCGGCCCTCTTCTGGGCACCACTTCTGATTTTGCCCCCCGCTCCGAAGCATCGGGGCTCCCCGATACGGCAGGGGTGAGGTAGCCAATTTGCCCACTGGTGGGCCACTTCTGATTTTGCCCCCCGCTCCGCAGCGGTGGGGCTCCCCGATACAGCAGGGGTGAGGTAGCCAATTTGCCCACTTGTGGGCCACTTCTGATTTTGCCCCCCGCCACGGACAAACCACGGAGCGCACGTGTGAGACGCTGTGGGTAAGGTGCAATGGGGAGGCACCAGAGGATTGGGGGCCCTTTGAGGTTTTTGATGAGTTGCGCAAGACCCCTTTCCGCCTGCGCAAACGGAAGCAAGGGCATGCGGTGGAGGTGGAAGATGGTGGTCTGCTTGGGTTTGCGGCTTTCAAGGATTTGGCAGTTTCTTTGGAAGAGGATGGTGAGGCACAGGTTCCGTTGGACATTCGAGATTTGTGAGTTGTCCGTAAGAGGGCGACACGTGACGCTCGCATTGGTGATGTGTATGGGGTTGAGTTGGAGGGTGAGGACGAAGACAGTGAGGACGAGGATATGGAGCAGGCAAGTGCAGTTGCCAGTAGCTCCTCTTCTGACCTTCGTAACCCCTCAGCTGTCCCCTCCCCCTCTTCTAACCCTGCCGCGCAGTTGGTGTTTCGGTATGATGTGGATGAGGCGGTGTTGAACGCAATGGAGAGGGGGAGGTTGCATGAGTGGACTAAGGTTCAGTTTAAGGCCATTTGTATAGGAAGCATGGTTTGAGTGTGGGCAGGGGGAAGGGTGAGCTTATGGAGCGTGTCAGGGTGCACTTCCAGAGGTTGTACCAGCAGTAGGGAGTTTGTTTCCAGCTGTGCCAGCGGCGATGGAACATTCGGGTGGTGGAACGCTACATGACTGTATTTGATCAGAATATGTGCTCTTGTTCATGTTGAATTGTGCAGGGTGTGAGGTAGGGTCATGCAACACTTGTGGGGCTAGGATCATATGGTTGTGTGCTGAGACCAATTCGGGGCTAGTGACTCATGGTTCAACAATTGGGAACACCGGGGTGAAGACATGTACTGTCCGCGGGCTCTTTTGAAATTACCCCCTTCTGGACGGGATTTTTTTTTGCGTTAAGGACAGCCCTGAGTGGAACAGTGGAAAGAAGGCAGCATTTACCAATGTCCCTGAGGACTTGAAATTCGGAGCGCAGCCATTGGACAACGGCGATGTGGCCCTGTACCAGAGACCGTTGACTAGATCACTCTCCACATTGACACTTGCAGCGCGTTCGCCCACCGATGAGGCCTTACGGTTGTTGAGAACCATTGTTCCAGACAGAGACCCCCGCGATCATGCAGGATGAGAGGCACAGGCTCAGCGGGTGCGGGATGCAGCACTTGCAGTAGCACATGATGACAATGAGGCCCCCGAAGCAGCAATTGTCTCGGATTCAAGTTCACACCGGTCTGTGGGGGACTTGATAGTTTACGTACACGCACAAGGTGATGAACCACCACCTGTTGTCCTACTGCAAGAAATGGAGGAGTATGAGGTTGTGAGTCTGGAGGATGATTCGATGGACTGCTGACACCCCACCCCAGTCGCCAGGGTGCGTCAAAGGTGTGTGTCTAGAACCAGACACAGGGCTGGAGTTGGTTGCGACAACACCGGGGTAGGCCAGCAGGGGCCACTAATGTCAACCAACACAGTGCTGGACTGATGAGATGCAAGCGTACGTGCACTGTTGCATTGCTGCACATCCCTGTTTCTCCGCAAAACGACAGCATGCGACCTTGACCGAACGAACACCCGGTTCAGGAAGCCAGCAAAATAAACATTGCATGCATGTGTGTCTGGAACCAGACACCAACTGTTTGTGCCCCCTCCAGTGCCCGGAAAAGTACATACCCGTCTAGAAGCAAACAATTAATAGTTTTGCACCCATGTCATCTTCTGAAGTCAAGCTGTTGTGTCTAGAACCAGACAGACTGTGTTTTGTGCCCTCCATTATTTCCAAGGACATCTGGTCTTTTTCTGGAAACACTAGAATCACATTGGGTAGCCAGCTAAGTCGGAATCATACTGCATATGTGTCTAGAAACAGACACTGACTATTTATGCCCAGTCAATTGCCAGAACATTACATGCTTGTCTGGAACTAGACAATAGATTGTTTCGCACCGGTTGGACACTCCGAAAGCAAACTGTTGTGTCTGGAACCAGACACACTGTGTTTTTTACACCCCTTTGTATTGAAAATGATGTGGTTTGAGTGTGGAAACGGTATGCTCACGTCGGCAAGCCTGGAAAGTTGAAATCACGTTGCCAAACGGCCCGCCCTTGTGTCATTTTGCGTCTTGCACCCCGTTGGTTCCAGCATGACCTTACGCAAGGTAGCAGTGAACCCTTTGCAGACCCCTCAATTGATCTGGCATCCCAATTCAGTGCCGTGGACGATGCCGCATCCAAGTTCAAGTGGAAACGTGGTGACACATCAAAGGGCAAGGATGGTCAAGTGAAACTTGGTGACCATACTGAAGACCAGGAGGACCTGCCCCTAAGCTGACTGCAATGCGACAAAAAAAGTGAGCATGGGCAAATTAGAGTGCTGGATGAAGATCTTGTCAAGGACAAAATGGCAGAGCTACGCAGGAATCCACCAGGTGCAGCAAAAATCCGATTCATAGTGTGGTGTGACGCAGTGGGGCAGTACTGGATCTTATCGGGGCAGCATATCCCCAAGGCCTGTCGACGAATCGCAAGGGAGTATATGCCCATTTGGAACCGCCAACATGGTCAGTGCAATTTCTTGCTCAAGTGGTTCGTACGGATGTCACTCTGCACATACGGGAGTCAATCGCTGGCACGTCACAGGTATATCGACTGTGACAGTGAACTGCGACACTGCATGCTACTTTCCCACACCAGGGAAATGTCCCGCGGCTGTGATGTCCCTCATGACCTGCCCGTTGTCCTGTGTGACTGGCCGCTTCGTTTGTGGGGGGGGGGGGTTAACTGCTGTGACCACCTGTCGCATCACAGGCTGTGCAGTCTGCCACGACCCTGCCAAAGCTGTCTACACGGATGGAAATCTTGCGTGTTGAGCTGGACTGCGATGAAATGGAGGTGAAATCCATACGAGAACACCTGGGAGTGCTGTATGTGAAGGGTGGCTATACACTGAAGGAGGGGACACTGGTATGCTTGGGCTTGCACAGGGTGGCCGTACGGGAACTTTTTGGTGGTAGCCAATTTTCGAATGCCAAGGCTGTTTAGCAGACTGTTGTCTGGTTCCAGACACAAGAGGACCTGATCTCCATTTCATGGCTGTCAATAATTAGGTGTTGTCTGGTACCAGACACAACAAGAGGAATTTTGCTTTGACAGGCCGCAACAGTGAGTTGTTGTCTGGTTCCAAACATGGAGGTCCGGGCAGACACTGTGACAGGGCCAAAAAAGTTGTGCCTCGTTCCACACGCAAACGGGACACGGTCTGGTGTGCGAATGATCGAATTGTGCTAAATGTCTGGTACCAGACGCAACAGAACCTAAGTGAGGTGTGGTGATGGTAGAAATACATCAGGTGTCTGGTTCCAGACACCTGTGACAGCCTTCGTTGTTGCATGGGACAACTTTCTTGGCCAGCGACGCATGTGCAATGTTCGCTCTGCAGGACACTGTCAGAAAAGCCTGGTTTCCGATTGCCGCCTGGGTGCAAGTGATGGGGGATAAAGCTGTGGCTGCCGTTGATGGATTGGAGAAGCGTGGACTGCCAGTAAAGTTGCACTTTTGGGAGTGCATCGAAGGCCTCATCCCACCAGACCTCGAGGAGGTTACACAGTACATGGGCTCGAGCAATGTGTCACTGCCAATGATTACAAAAAAGGCAAAGCAACTGAAGGCTGCACGTCTGTGGGAACATCATCTCTGCCACCCGGACAACGACCTAGTTCACCCTAGTTGCAAAACGCTTGCAGAACGGGCCCGTTGTGAACAAAGTCTAATGTCCAAGAGCTAGGTCACCTTCAAGACGTACACTTGGAAGTGGTCTGAGCAGAACTGCCGGCCCCCCTTGAAGTATGTCGTCACTGCTGCAATCTGAAGTGACCCCACGTATGCTCCCCTCCGTGATGCCCTTAAACGTCCCCTTGTGAACCGTGAGATCAAGATTGCTGCTGATGTCAACTTCATCACCGTGAACATTGGGTCTGAGGCCCCAGAGGCGGGGGTGACTGACAGCAAGTCCCTTGATAGGGTCATGCATATCAATGGCATGGCATCTGGTACTCCCCTGCACTCTACGGTGGCCAACATGCCGTGTTGCCTGATCATTGTTGAAGTTCCAAAGGGACATATGGAAGGCATCCATTCCGTTGTCAGTCGCAATTTGGTGTTTGGGACGCTTGTTCTCATTGTTGGCGAGGCTTGTGAAATTTTTGGGAGTGCTGAATGGTTTTCGAAAGTTGCACGACCACGAGGGGTTGACAACAATTCGCGTGGCTTGCTTTCTTCTGGGATCTCTCACACAGCAGTACTCGATGGGATTCACCGAGCCGTGGATTGTTTCCAAAACCCGCTGCCCAAGAAGGTATTATTGTCAGCTCTTGCTACCTGCTGCCTGCTACCAGAGTCACGTTATTTGCACCGTTAAATCCTAAAGTTTGTCTGGAACGAGACACCTATGAGGCAGAAAGCGTCCTGAGAAGGGTGGATTGTGGGAAAGTGTCTGGAACCAGACGACATCGGCTAGTCCAGCTGCCCCAATAGGGGTGTCAGACTCACTTTTCCCTTATACAGGTGCCTCGCTACTTTGCCTTTTCTTGTGGTCCGATGGTGAACCAGCTGTGTACGGAGGTTGTTGGGTTTGTCATGCACCACTTGGCAGATGCAGTACCCTCAGAAGCAACTACCCTGTGGTTCTTGGTTATGAGTGGTTCTGTACAGCTGGCCTACAGTCTGGCAGTGCGCATGCTGGTACCCGTCAATGTGGTGTTTGGTTTGCCCACGGAGCAGGAGTCTATTGCAGACGTTGGTGCCCTCGTATGCAGCAATTTACGCATCGCTGATGGGCTGCGCCCTATTCCTTGGAATGCAGTGTTTCAATATTTCGCGGAGGGTTGCCGTGTGGACTGTAGCTGTGTGCCTGAGAAGGCAGAGGGAGAGCAGGAGTTTGAAGATGAAGTGGAAGAAGTGGGCGCCACCCCAGAGAATGCCGTGTATGGTACACCGAAGCAGTCACGGGGCCCTGGCAAAAAAGTTGGTCGCACACGCAAAGGAGACGAGAACAAAGGCTCCTCATCCCAGACAAAAGGCAAAGGCAACAAAAAAGCTCAATCATCACCTCCTGACGAGCCTGCAGCTGCGGGCAACGATTCTCAGTCGTCTGCTTCCAGGAAGGCCAAGATTGGGTTTCATGCATGGAAGGACCGATTCAATGGCTCCAAAAAGAACTAAACGTGCACTGTTGTAGTTGCTGTTGGTTGCACACTATTGTTGTAAACCTGCTCAGTGACCACGATATCTATTCATAACATATAAACACTGTGGCAGTCTGTTGGCGTGCCAGTCTGCTCTCTGGGTCCCAGTGGTCTATTTTGACGATTTTCCCTTCACCAACACGCGACTATCAGTCCTTTGTCACTTTTTTTTGTCATTTGGTTGCGGACCACAGTTCCTTTTGTGGAATACAGTAATTTTTCACCAGGTTACTCGTCGTGTGTTTGGAACCAGACAAGTGCTTGCGATTACTGTCCCTGTGCAGCAGGTTTTGGTGAGATCTATCTCTTTCCAGACAAACTACAGTATTTCACTGTCTGCGGAACAAATTTTAATGAACATGGTATGCGTCGACGAGTAGTGCCTCCGCTGGTGTAGTGATATTGAAGCTTGCATCGACACATATGCATTCCGTTGGGTTCCTCCTCAGAATTTGACTATTTCGTAAGGCCATATTTCACAAGGCCCACCCTCAAGTTGGTGTTATGCGCAAAGTGCCAAAAACGTATATGGGGGTAGTAAAAAACGAGCGGAAACAGACGTGCGCTGCTTGTTGCTAAAATTTCACCCTTGTAGAACGCGTTTTTGATGACCATCATCTGGCGACATTTTTGTCGGGGGTCCGTTCTGGGGGGGGGGTGGGCAACTTGGGCTGTCTAAGCACAAGGGAACCAAGTTTTGGTGGAGATTTCCATTAATGTACCAAACTTTGGCGATGCTGCTTTGAGCACTTTTCGGTAGGGGAGTCGGGGAGCCGTCTACCTTTTGGGTTCATGGGTGCTACTCCAGGGCTTGGAGACCACCCGACTTCTTCGCAACCTGGCCTACTAGGAGAATTTGAACCTTGATGTGTTGGCTGTGAATGAGATGCAAGGTTTGAATGTGGGAGGGTTTGCAACTCCCGTTGTGTGTGTGATCATAGCTGACACCAAGGCGCAAGTTGCCCTCTTAGGGTGTCGCAATTTCAAATGTAAGGACCCTTTGGCACATGTGTGCTAGCTTTGCGGGGGGAACCGTCTTCATTGTTTGGGTGCGTTTGGGCAAGGAATGTCAATTTTTCTCAAGGTTTGGCAATGGGGGGGGGGGTGACATTGCCAGCACTCCTTCCTTTCCAAAGACCACCGGACTTTGGACTCCATGGGGTGCACTTTGGTTTGGTGCATTGTGCGGGAAGTGCGTTGGTTAAGGCTTTGATGCAATCACCTTGGAATGGGTGGACGAAGGGGAGGGCATTGGTTTGGGTGCACTGGTTTTGGGATGACATGAGGGTTGAGAGCTGTACGGCCAGGGCGGCCGATTGTGAGCAAGAGAAGGTGGGAAAGCAGGCCCTGCGATTGGAGCAAACTAGGGCGGGGGCATCGGTGAAACGGCAAGGATGGGATTGCATTGCCGACTACTTGGAGGGGGACAATCTTTTACAAGTCCCGGTGCAAGTGGGGGGGGGGGCTACAATGACATGGGCTGCTTGTTGGCGTTTGTGGGGAGAGAAATTTGCAGTGACCTCTGACCTTGTGTGGAAGCAGGGGGGGTTGGACCTTCGCGATTTGAATGTGTTGAAAGGTGCTTTCTCCGAGATGGGGAGTGCCCACAAAGCTTGTGGGTTTGTGGTGACCCTGTGGGCCCACCTTTGGGTGGACCACATGTGGGGGATTGCGAGGGAATGGGGCACCCTGTCCGCATTCAGTGCTTTCAGGGCTGAGGGGAGGCATCAATCGTGAGGAGTGAGATTAGGAAGAGGAGCTTCAAGGGGGGAAGTAAGAAAGGGGGGTCTCGCCTACGGGGGGCATGCCGAGCACTAAGGAAGGGGTGGGCCGAGGTGCTTCGGAACGACAATCTGGACGGGGGGTTGTATGCCGCGGGGTTCAACGTCGGGCGGCCGTCCTGGACCTGACAAGAGGCATATGGCAGTGCTAAGAAGTATTTGGAAAGGGTGATGCGTAAGGGGAAGTTTTAGGGTTTCTTACATGTTTGTCTTAAAATCTTACAATTTTGTTGTGCATACTTTGGTGATTTGGTGGTGGAATACTTCACCCAAGCATGGGTGGGACCTAAGCCATGGACATCAAGGGGAAGGCATAAGGAGATGGCACGCCGGCACCGTTAGATCCTGTCTTTACCCTGATCTCTACACGCACAGCATGCAGGACCTAAATAGGCTGACCTATCTCGGCAAATGTTGGACGCTAACCCGCTAACCCCCTGTACACAGAGCATGGAGGACTGTAAAAGGCTCACCTGGTTCTGCAACTTTTGGAACTGTGGAATTCGCCGTTACCCTTTTCTGGTTGCCCTTGAATATGAAGTTTTTTTCGTCTCTTGCGGCTGAGGAAGTATTTTGGGGATACTGATTACCGCACTGCCACCCACTTTTATCCCTCTTTTTTGTTTGCAGGTGGAGATTGGGGAATCACGTGATGAATAGTGCGATTACGGTGCAAAGGTCACTGCTTGTGTCTTCTTGTGGCTCATGCAAACAATGTCCTTGTGAGAGTAACAATAGGATTTGTCCCCAATCAAAGTTTAGAACTTTAGTGTTGCTCTCGCGGCGGGGGACAATTATTTCTAATGCTGACAGGTGTGTACCAGCGGCTTTGCGCATGCTCAACAGGAAGTCAAACAGTATTGGACCCTGTATAACCCATAGGTGGACCCTGTGGGAGCTGGTGTCCCCAGGTCTTCTGTTGTAACACGTGCAACCCCCCTCCCAATTCGGCGGCCAACTTTCGCTTGCCAATGTGTTGGGTTTGTTCTGTCAATTTGTTTGGTTTTTGGAGCTTGCCGATTTGTTTTGCTGACTTGTTTGGGTTTTTGAGGTTTTGGATAATGCAAATGGGTGAAATGGTGTGAAATGTGCATCATGTAATGAGTCATTGGAGGCTTCATGTTTTTTTCAGTCATTTGTGCAGATTGATACCACGAAGTGTTTTTACTTCCTCTTCAAAGGTGCCTCTGTGCCCCCCCCCCCCCCCCCGGTGGCCTTGGCAACCCTTGCACCCTTTGCGCAGCCCTCATGTGCTCCCAACTCCCCAACCCTGGGTGAGGGAGGGAACGGGGCTCCTTCTCCCGCCGCTAGCCGCAGGCTGGCTGCATGAAAATATGCTGGTGTAGGGATGGGGTGATTGTGGTCCCCCTCCGCCTAGTGGGACCCTGCCCAAGGTAAGGGGAAGTGGTGGCTAGCCGCTCCTTGGTGTCCGCCCGGGGTCGGCCACACGGACCGGGGCAGGGGAAGTTGTGGACCCCCTACCCCCCACCCGCCGACCCACCCACACAGTTCTCCGGGTCTTCTGCATGACTGCCACGCCCCCCATCTCCGAGGGGGGAGGAGAGGTCCCACTTTGGCGAATCGCTGCAAGCCTAGCCATCCACCCTCCTCCTTTGGTGGGAGGTGAGGGTTGGTCAGCCAACCGAATAGCCCCCACAGCGGGGGGCATGCTCAACCATTGGGCCCCACGGCCAGGCCAGCCGCCATAACCCCTTGTAGAGAAGGACCCGGGGCAATGGCTTAGGTGTCCTAGCTACTTGCTCTGCCCTAGCCCGCATGCGGGGCCTTGGGATGTCTTGGGGATGTCATCGCTCTCCATAGCCCCACTTCCACCAACGGCGCTCCTTAAGGCCCCACTTTGGTGATGCGTAGTGCGAAAAGGCCCCTGGCAACTTGGGGCTGCTCATCCCCCGTCGTCAAATAGTGCCCGTCATTGTAGAGTGCAGGTGCAGCTGAACCTGCTACCCTAGTGGCAGCCAAACATGCAGCCAAACATGCAGCTGGAGAGCCCATTCTAGTGGCCCCTGTTGAGAACACTGCCTCTTTCAATTGCAGGCCATCAACCATCAACGATGGATCATCAGTGGCAGTAGCCTCATATCCAACTTTGCTTTGACTTGGTGTGTGGTGTGACGCATGGGGGGGGGTCGACTCCTCGGTTCTGATGCCACTACCAACCCCCCAAAAAAAAACCAACCGTTGGCCGGAGGCCCCCTTGGGGTGGGGTGGGGGGGAAGCTGGGAGTTGGTGGGGGGGTTTTGGGGAGGGGCGATGGAGTGTGGGTTTGGGTGGAGCTTTTGCCCCGGGGGGGGGGGGGGGGTTCAGAACCTCCGAACGGTTGGGTATGCGGCCTGTGTGCGATCCAACAATTCGCACCGCCCCTTGCCCAAATAGAGGATAGGGTATCATTGGCTTTGGTATTCCCAGCCACAGTGGGCACTTCAGGGGGGTGGGCTCCTGAGGAGGTCATGGGATTAATGTTACACGATGGCATAGGACATACAGAAAGTCGCCGTTTTCCGCCCAAATTTGGCCCTATGTGGTGTCTTCAAACCCGGGGGAACGTGACAACACCTACCACCCCTATTTTGCTTGTGCTTGACCGAAAAAAAATTTCGTGGGCGATGGTTAGCTGCTCAAATAACAATTTCACGGCTGTTGGCTGCAAAGTTGCCATTTTTCTTCTACGTGTTTTGATCATTTCCCATTTTGGAAGACTAAAATGGTGTTTTGACACCTTGGGGGCGAGTGGCACCTCCTACCCGTACACTGCACGTGCCGGACTTAAAGAAACTGGCCGTGGACGATATCCGACCACTGAAGCGACAATTTTTGGGCTGTGGGCCCTACGAATTGCCATTCTTGGCCCAAATTGTGTCAAAAATTGCCATATTTTGGACCTAAATTGGTTTTTTTGACCTTGGTAGATAGTGTTGGGACCTCCTACCTGTGTTTTGCACATGCCGGACTCAAAAAAACATGTCCTAGGCAATGTTTGCATGCGGAAGGGACGGTTTCGGGCCGTGAGCTCCAAAGATTGATCTGGCCGTTGCGGCACCCGCACGGCCTTGCTCGATGGTTGCCGTCACAATCTTTATCTTCTCACTCGAGTTCAACCATAATGCACAATTGCTGTCTTCCTAATTGTTCCGTGAATGATTGCTATCTAGTCTCTGGCTCGGCTGACTACCCTACTGCACATCGGTCGTCAATTTCATGTGGCACTATGTACCCTTCGTCGGCTTGGGCTAGCTGAGGGTCGCACACACTTGCTGTCTTTTGGACAGCGCCCAAGCGAAGCTCTGAAGTGGTGGCTGGGGTTCAAATCACAATGTGTCTTTGCAGCCTCTTGTTCTCTGTGCCCCGTACCCCATTTATGTAAAGTCCTGGGCCTCTAGGAAATGGAGGGGGGGTCTCTCCTTGAGGATGCTGACCTCAGCCACTATCCCCCACCCCATTTCCACCCCATCCACCACAGCTTTTGCCGGTGGCACCGGCATCAACGGCCGATCCACATTGTTGATGTACCGCCCCCAATGCGACACCAATCCCCTCGTTCCCACCCTACCATCGTTTTGCTGCTCCTTGCATCCCTTTTATCAGCAGTTTTGAATCAGATGCCACTACTTTCAGACCCCCCACCTGCGACCGCTCTAGGGCAATGCGTGCCTACTCCCTGGCATACAGCTCAGCTGCATTCTTCGTTTGCTGCAGCTGTTATACCGGCATTGGCCCACCTGTCTCCAGCGCTATTGTCCAATCATCACAAACCATGCATATTTCGCCACATCCAATATGTCCCAGCACTTCTAGTCGCTCCTTGGTGCCATCCGAGAAAACAATGGTGGCGCCTTTCCTCCTACACTCGGTTATTTCTCTCTCCACTCTACATCACTCCGGGTCTGCTTTTGTGTGCCTCCTCTGAACTCTCACCCCTCCCACCAACGGTTCCATTCTCCCTTGTTTCAATATTCTCATGTGGAGCATTTGGCCCACTGCCACAAATGACACAGAAACACAAACAGCCGGCACGCCCTCTCACCAACCTATTTCTGTGGGTGCCGTGCCCATGCAGTTTGTACCTTTACGTAGGATAGGACAAACGATTCTAGGACCTCTGGCTTGCCCGCCGCCAGCCGGTTTCGGTAGTACCACATACTTTGCAGGGCTGTCCACAACATCACCCCCTCGGCTCAGTCAAGCTGCGATTCAGAAACTTGGGGAGGAAAAGTTCCGCCAAACCAACCCCGCCACACACCCGTTTGATTATGCGTCCCCGAGGATTTCTTTAGGTTACAAAACGACTGAAATTGCCGAATGGTTTCTAGCTCCCCACACAATTGGCAGTGTGTTGTTTTGGAAATGACACAGTACGTGCATTAACCAACAACTTTCCCCACGGCACTGTATGCATGAAGCTCTTGGGCGCCAACAGTAGCACCAACCTGTGCTAGCTCTTCTAGACTCCGTCCTAATGACATTGTGCTTGTTGCGTGTCATGGCCCACATGCTTCAACATGTCCCTCGCCCCCCAACCCATCAACCACGCGCCTGCCATGTCCACTACCTCATTTCTCACTGGTGTTGTGTCATCAACCCACCGTGCCCGTCGCACTGGAGACTTGAATGTATGGACCACCGTCCGCAAATTTCTATGGTAATCTGACATAACCCCCGGTCGTCTAGGGTTCTTTGTCTCCCGCCGATCAGACTTTTCTGCGGGAGAAGTGCCCTTGAGGCTGGTGAAAGTGCAGGATGCGATTTCA
This sequence comes from Eutreptiella sp. 'Long Island Sound 2002', assembly GCA_964036045.1. Lineage (NCBI taxonomy): Eukaryota > Euglenozoa > Euglenophyceae > Eutreptiales > Eutreptiaceae > Eutreptiella > Eutreptiella sp. 'Long Island Sound 2002'. Next base: position 110,884,025 of record OZ038378.1, read on the forward strand.
TTGTTAGCTCTGCACGCCCCAGTACATTCTTCTTGCATTCAGCCACACAATTGACCAGTCATTGTCTTCTAGGGCGTCGACTCCTCCAGCAGAGTCTTTTAGTGCTGCATCTTTGGCCACACAGTCCGGGGTGCAGCAATGTGACGTTTCCCCCTACCCTCCCAGGGGAATTGCAAGGAACACGCGTTACACAACAACACATGCACAAAATAGGAGCATAGCATGCATAAAATGACCATGAAAAAACATGCTCCATGTGTGCTCAGGTTTTATTGCGGGATAGGCTCCGTGTGCCTTTTTTTTCTTCTTCTGGCGGATAGATTTAACCTTGACGAGCTGAACATCCTCAATAGGGGCTCACTTGCTGCAAGTTAGGCTGCCACCTCCTGACGGTTCAGGACCTACGATTTACTGACACCAACCATGCTTTCATGCTCATTGAGAATGCCTTGCCCGCAGTGCGCCCGCAATGCAAAGTTTTGTGTGTCGGCAAATACTCAAATCCTAGTTTTGGCCCTTTTCCGCAAGTTTGTTCCATAACTGGTTTTTCAAAGCTTCTTGTGCATTTGGGATGTGCCATATTTTACTTGTCACCCATTTTCACTTGTTTTCCACCATTTTCAGCCCCTTGAGTTGGGGATATGGACTCTCAACCCACGCTCTGTTGTGTGGCCCCTTGAGTTGGGGATAGGGACTCTCAACCCAGCCCGTTGTGCCCCAAAAAACAAGGCTCCCCCTTTTGTTGGTGGCAATGTTGAACCAACTATAGTCTCAGAGATTGCTCGTCTTCGTGTCTGGAAGGAGGAAAGGGCTACCAAGTTTTTTGCAAAAGGCGGCCGGGCAAAGATCCAAGTGGCTTCATGTTGTGCCCTACGCAACATCAACCATCAAGCTCTAGCTCCAGCTCCAGCTCTACAACATCGTCAAACTCCAATCCCGCCCCCGGAAAACCCAAACCCAAACCGCTCCAAAACCACAACCTTTGGAAACGGGGGAGGGAGAGGAACCCTTAGATCAAAAAGAGTTGCATTCACAGTTGGATAATCAAATTCTCACATATTTGATGCGGGTGTACAACAATATGGCCCACCCTCTTCACCCCCAACACGAGGATGTGTAGTGGTGGATTGATCGGTGCCAATCAAGCCAACTCCGTAAACAGGTAAATCTGATGGGTATTGATTGTGTCACGGCGGAGGAATTCTACTTAAAGTATGGGGTAGAGGGATTGTTCTCTCGCGAAGACCTATTTCAATATCTCTTCTTTCTTCAGCAAAGTCCCACATGGGACCTTGGGAACATTGTGTGGATTTGTGATCTTATGCTAGGTACCACAGCACATGTAATGATTTGGGATGCAAGAGGCCCTTCAAGCTGTCATGGCCAATTCTTTGATTTTGAAATGGGTGCTCCTGATGGCACCTACAAGGGTTGCATCCATACTGCCGTGCCGTATATTGGTCGTAAGAAATTGAGTGACGACCAACAAGAATATAATGATGTGCATGGTTTTTATCGCGCAAGGGTGAAACACCTCTTTGCACGCTTTTGGCATTGGAAGATCGTCCGCAATTTGTGGATGGGTTCTGCCACAGATTTGCACTAGCAAGTCTATATTTTGCTCCACTTGACGTAGTTTTGTATGAGGAGACAAACTAGGTATCAGCCCTATGGACCTAGGCCTCATGTGCCGAAGTCTGTTTGGGCACAACAGGATGCCCTAGAAGATGTTCAGGAGAATGATGACAATGTTTGTTGTCAACTATGTGCTGACCGTCATGAAGATATATCAGATTGTGGCACATGTCATTTGAACATATGCCCCAGCTAATGCCTTTGCATAGTTGCAATTTGTATTTGTAATTGTAAACTATTCACTATTCATCGACTGCACAGCAGCGCGTGTGCATAATGGCCAACCGACATTCGAACCGCCTCTTAGGGTTGTGTTGAGCACGGGGGATGGGGGTGGGGGGTCGGTCATCAAGGCCTGGCATGATCTCTTGACCCTGTTGTACTTGTCGGTCAGGACCCAAAATCTCATGCCTATTATGTGAGTGTTCAGGACCCTCAACAACCCTGAGCAAAGTCCTCCAAAACCCGCAGGACTGTCACTGTCACGGTTGCTAATTGGTGGCAGTGTGTCCGTTTGCTGTGTTGTTTTCATCGGGTGGTAGGTTCCGATAATCGTTCCAAATTTCTAGGTAACATTCAAGGACATAGACAAAAAATACACCCATGGTTCACGTCCGTTCACATTCGGGGTGCACACCCAAATTCACGCTCACATTCACGTTCACATTCACGTTCACATTCATGTGCGAATTTCGTATGATTGAAAGTGAGGCAAGAGTTGGAAACCCTATCATGCTACCCATCAAGACCAAAGCATGGATTTTTCTTGAAGAAAACATCAAAATTGGGGCAAATTCAGGTGAATGTAAATCACCCATTCAAACGGCCGCTTAACTGTGTTCACAAACGGTGGAACGCTGGGCTGATGGACTCCCACGCTTTGGCGTGGCCCCTCAAGTTGGGGCGATGGACTCCCACGCCTTTTTTGCTTTAAATAGGTGACGCAAGGGAGCTTACCCATGTCACGACACGTGTCGCGGCACACTTTCCGATGCCCCCCCCCCCCCCCTCCCCCCCGCCCCCCCTCTCCGTGTCATGGTGGCACGGCCGGCACAGGTGACACAGGTGACACAAGTGCCAAACCCCCTCCTACACGAACCATTGCATGGCATACCGTGCCATCGCCCCCCCCCCCCCCCCCCCTCCATGTCATGGTGGCACAAGGGACATAGGTGACACAAGAGAGGTGCACAAGCACAATAAAGCACAAGCACGCCTCCACGAAACACAAAACGAATTCATGCAACACGACACAGCGGCGGCCCCGTGTGACACGACACACCCTATGTGGCGGCACCGCGGCACGGCACAGCCCAAGCCCCCCCCCCCCCCCCCCCCCCCCTCCGTGGCTGGGTAAGCTCCAAGGGGCGGTTGCCATTGGTTCCCCTTGATGACAAAAAGTTCTACATCCAACTTGGTGCCCAGACCCAAACCCGTGTGCGCCCAAACCTAGGCCACACCCATAGCAGTCGCTGCAGAGCAATGAGAGTAGGTATCCAAGAAAGCATTCGCCGCAGAGCGAAGGGAGTAGGCACTGGGCGGTGGGGTGGGCATGTTGTGGTTCGCATCCGACGTTTCTGATGCCGGGGATCATGCCACAAGTCATGCAAGTTGCCGGATTCAAGGGCTTTGGGGAAAGGAGTAGCATTGGGGCTCTACTACTTATGACCAAGGGGTTGATGTCCCTCCCTTAACCACAGTAGAAAGGTGGGATTCCCCACCACGCTTTGCACGCTGAGCCGGGGGCGTTGGTCTGTCATTTTGTAGAGAGCGATGGTGGTAACAGATCAACGTGCACGGAACTTGTTTGTTCCGTTGTAAATTTCTTGGCCAGTGTACACGAAAGCTAATTACCCCTTCCTTGCGGCACGTCCATTGTGCCTGCGGTACACCGCAGGAAGCATTCCAAGGAAGCATCAAGAAGCATCTCGGCGTTGTATGAAGTTGTGTTCCATCATTTGTCGTATGTCAGGTGTTAGACGGCCCCTGCCGTCATTTTCTCAATGGAGCACCTAGACCAAATTTTAGCCACCTTGAAGTGAGGGTGCAGCCCATCATTGCTCTGCATGCTTCATCACTGTCCTCATCTTTGTCATCCTCAGTCTGTGAGTAAGTACACATGAAAAACGGGATGCACATGATTATGCTTAATCCTGCTATTGTGTATTACCATGGGCCCAGCCATAGTTCCTTAAACGCCCTCTGATTTCATTGAAATTTCATTGAGAATGTTCATTGAGAAAGGACAAAACTTTTAACTTCAAATATAGGGTTTTTGCCATGGAGCACACAAAGACAACACCTTGATCCTGGGCTCATCATACCTCATACACGTGAAGTTCATCATTCACACTATCTCTTAGGGCAGCAATCTTGAAGGAAGGTACTGCCGCTGACAAGCAGAATTGCTTGGCCTCGCAAAGTCTTGACGGCAATTGTGCATCACTCCTTGATGAACGCCTTTCTGTGGAGTTAGGCAGAGTACCCACAAATGGTTCGAGCCCTAATCAACGACCGAACAAGTGAGATCAAAAGAGTCCGAAGTGTTCCAAATTGGACTTACAACCATCTGCATCAAGGAGCATTCCATAGTGCAGGTCACAATTTCAAGGCATCATTCAGAATTGGAGCAACAAGGCTCATTGAGTGAAGGAGGCATCCGGTTCAATATTCTGGTTGAGCTTGGGCAGTTTGGTGAATGGTTCATAGCCCTGCATTTTGTATTTAAGATCTATCCCTTTATTTGGAGTGCTTGCCCATCTATCTACCCAGTTGCTCTCCCACTCCTACCTATGGGCTTGAGTTGGCCCAACGAACCTTTGCCTGCAGTTTTGAGTTTTGTGCTGTTGGCACGGGAAACAAATTTAGGTGTCCGCTTTGGGGTGTATCTACTCACATTGTCATGAACACCATTCTTAAGGATGAACTCATTTCCCAAATCGGCAAACGGAATCAAACCATCCACAGGGCCAAAGTACGTACGCATGTCTAAGTACAAGGCAAAGATGCACTGTCACGATAAATTTTTTCGAAAGTTACCCTACACCGCATCGAGAGGGAAAAAGTGCATTGACCCCCCCCCCCACTCACCCCTTTGGGGCCTCCACCATTTGCCATTAAAGCCCTAGATTTCGGGGTTGGGCAACTTCTCCAAAACTAGTAGTATCAGGACCACAACATTCACATGGCTTCGAGGGAGAGTAGCAGCTATAAACTAGGCACCATGGAGACTCAGACTCTTCAATTCGAATCAAAGATCGTTTTTAGTATCCAACGGACTACACTGTAGATGTGTAGCTACCCCCCTAGGCAAAGCCCTAGGGCGTCACGAGCGCCAACACAAGACCCCCCCCCGCCGCCACTGCATGGTAGGGAAGGGAATGGGTTTGGCCGAGGGCCACGGAAGAGGTGGTAGGCAGCGGCAGGCTCCCACAGGAGCACAAAGAGCCTTGGAAGGCGGGGCCCAACCATCAACTGACACAAGCCATCCTGGAATGTTGCCGGGTACCGGGACTCATGGTACGGGCGGTGGTAGCCAGGCTACGTTTCCCATTGACGTATGGGGTAGGTAGGGGATACGCGTAGGAAGTGGTGCACCGGCTGAAGGCGGGCACCAGGCAAGGGGACCCCCTAGCACCTACGTTATTTGCCATGACGGTGGCATTGCTGGTGCCCATGCTACGGCACGAGGGACTGCAAGTACCCGTGATGTTGTATGCCGATGACCTAACCCTTGTATTACAGGTGTGAATTGGGGAAGGTCATGGAAATTGTCAAACGCTTTGGTTTTTACTCATGGCAACAACTATGGATGTCAAAGTGCCATCAGTCATATAAGGGGCCATATCAAGAGGGGGTACAATCGCTACTTGAGGAGTTTGACATCAAGTTACTGCCCCGTGTGCGCTACTTGGGAATTTGGTTGGGGGGTGTCTCACCACAAACAGCGTTGTCGGTGGGGATGGCAAACGCCATGAGGCGGGTGCACTTGATATCCGGTTTGCAGTTGATGCCGGGGGAACGGGGAAACTCTATGTCTTGCTGGTTCTAGCTTGGGGGGGCACGAGCCTATTTCCCGACACCATGGATGATATCACAACTAGGGGTAATGTACAAAGCAATGTTACAAAGCAATGTTATGTATGACGTCATGGTGCCTCACACTGCCCATCCTGTGTAAACTTGTGGAGTTGGGGGGGAAAGAATCTCTGCCCGTCATATGGCGGCAACCCCGTTCCTGTTCTACATATGGTGGCCACAATAGCTGCCAACGTTGGCAGCACAGGATTACTAACGGTGGGCAAGGAAGTATGGGGTGGTGGTGTAGGAAGCAACCCTCCCCTACTTTCAGTAGGGCCTGGTGCCAGGGAACAGCATGGGGTTCATTGCCAAGGCAGCAAAGGCCTTCTCCATGGGGCAACAGAATGTACCGGTTACAAAGCCTCCCGAACCCCCTGAAGGGCTGCCGAACTGGCATTCTACGGTTTTAAGAAATGGGAGAAACATGTCTTATTATTCCCGAGGCACTAATTTGGAAGGGCATCACGACTTTGGGGGGAGGCCTGTACGCACAGCATGGAGGACCGTAAAAGGCTCACCTGGTTCTGCAACTTTTGGAACCGTGGAATTTGCCGTTCACCTTGGCATGCTGAGGCTGTAAAAGCGATTTTCATCGAAGTATGCTTGCGTCGTGTAACCATGACCGGAAATGCTTGCTTGACAGAGTACAAATATTTCAACCTTTACCGCAGACATCAACGTCCCTCTTCTGTCAGTTTGCTCCCTGTCTAGACGGCTGGGGCATTTGGCCATGCGAATTCCCGATGTCCATACTCTGTATCAAATTCTTTTTGTTACTCCTTTGATCTCTGTGCGCATGGAGGCTGCTTTTGCCGGCAGTAACAACTTTTTGGCTTTCTTGTTGAAAACTCCCTGAACCGAATTTAGTAGCACAACATGAGACGCGCTGGGAGAGAACGTGACATGTGCTATCTGAGTGTTCCTACCTTTTGTTGCGCATCACCTGCATCAACTTTGCTCTTTCCATCCCCTTGAGCACATGGAAAACGGTGGGGCATTCCCGACATTTGGCACAGGGGAACCAATGCATGCGGTCTGCAAAATATTTCTGTCAGCAAAGCCCAGGTTGAGAAAACATCGCCATGCAGTGCATGGCATCATGGATTCTGACGTCTTTGCAGTGCCCAATGCCTGCCAGTTGCAGATTTGCCACCACATGTGCAACCCCACTTCCAAATAGGCGAAGAAATCCTAGCAAATCGGTAGAACAAATCAGCAAACCCATTTTGGAGGAGAAAAACTTGCCACTGACCACAGTGCACCTGGGTATCAGTTGCAGGCCTTCCTTTTGGATGTTGTGCACTGGAAGTCTATGTGCAAAACCAGGATATCTCAGAAATTTCAAAAAAAGAAAAACACTCCGCGGTCTGTATATCACAGCAGCAACTGCAGTTCAAGATGGGCAGTAGGTATCCTAGTGGTATTTGTACAACCCACTTCAAGTTGCAACTGAAAGGCTCCAGGTTCAAACCCCAATAAGTACAGTCCTATAACCTGCCTCAGACCAATCAAACCCATACAAAAACTGTTTTTGTGTCAAAAAGAAAGTCCAGTACAACAGTAGGAAAAATGTATTTCTGGTCTCTCTTTCTCCCAATTCTGTGCCACTCATGTTTCCTCTTTTTTTGTCAGATTATTCCTTGGCCTCTTTCAGCTTTAGCTTCTGCCTTTGCTGTGCTTCTCATATCCGAGTGCAAGCAGAAGGTTGCTCCGCGGCAAAACAGTTGCACTCACACGACCTTTGATTTTTTTAGAGTCTTAGAGCAAGGTTTCACAGACCATTGGAGTGTGATGTGCTGTGTTCCACTGATGTAGGTGCGCCCTTGTCCCCTCGTGGGTGTGGGGCAACAGCCGAGAATCGCGGGGGCAGGGGAGGGAAACAATCCTCACCAACCCTAAGCACCCTCGCGGCTTGGCACATTTTGGCAGGGCACACAGCAGAGCATTGCTGAGAGTCATGGAGGGTGGTGAAGGGGCGTGAAGGAGTGGGAAGAGTTGTAGGGGCTTGTAAAAGGGTGCTTTGGGATTGAATACAATGTGCAAGTGCAGTGTTGGAGGAGGTTTTTGGCTGCCCAGAATCCCTCTGTCTTGACTTTGACAAAGGGAAGTGTTGCTAAGCAGTGCACAGCCCACAGTACATTCATGGTCTATGAGTCTGGCCAAGAGAAGGCCACACATATGTGTGCCTGTGGTGAAATACCAGCAATATTCAGTGACCCAGTTGTCATGGCAGCATGCGGGAGGACAGCACTATTTTTCCTAAAAAAAGTTAATATCACACAACCTAATGCTCTACCCTTCGTGTGTGCGTAATGGGCTGCCAGCCCCTGCCTGCCAGCAGGCCTCGCATGCACCCCAAAGCTCAACCTTGGGCCATGCCCCCCCCCATCAGGTCCCCAAAGTCCACGAAAAGCTCCACTCTTCCTCAGCTCCCACCTATTTCTTGAATTGCTGCACTGAGATACATCACCCTGGCGGCGAATACATAAACAGAAGCAAACGCCATCACTTGTCTAGTTGAGATATTCAGCTGTGCTAACAGTAACTTTACGAAATTTGGTACACGAAGCCAAATCCATTGGTGCGGTGCTTGTTCTGCCCCCCCAAAAACAGAAGTATCTGAAGTGTAGCAAAATACGCACCTACGCAACCCTTGATGGACCTTGTCCATCCACAACAAGGTGCTTCATCCTTGGACGCTTAAAAAAAATGCACGCTCTGCAGCCCGAGGCGCCCTGCCCTCATGGAGCAGCAGCGCGCTTTGCTGCAGTCTGTGCACAAGGAGCTGCAGGCCAAACAAGGCCAGGACCATCTGTTGGCTCCATACATGGCAACGCCCCCAGTGGTGGTGGCTCCAGTCATGCAGCTGGCAGCCGTGGGCCCCGAAGACACAGTGTTTGACATTGGATGCGGTGACGGCCGTCTACTGTGCGCTGCTGCAAAGCTTGGTGCCCAGTGCTATGGTTGGGACATAAGCCCAGAGGCAGTGGAAGATGCCAAACAACTGATTGCCAAGGAAGGTATTGAGGAGAAGGTTTGTTCTCAGCGTCCCACAGAGACTTCGTGGGTTGGGTAGGAGAGGGTTGTGATGATGGAGGAGGTGGTTGTTCAGTGTTTGTGATGCATTGGTGAGTGTTCGTCAAATGCTGCTGAGGGCTGTTGAGAGGTGCTGAGGGGTGTTGAGGGCTGTTCAGTGCAGCAAAGGCCGAGTTGAAAATAGTGTCTGGCAAACCATCGGTGGCACATGCAGTCTTATCTCCAAGTCAGGTGCTCCCGCAAGCCGCCCCATCCCGTGCTAGACGTGGCTTGGTGCTCTTTTTGGGGGGTTATTGGGAGGTTTGTCTTTTGGCCTGGTGAAGGCTGTTGAGGGTTCTCGATTGCAAGTTGTGGATGTCCGATGACTGGTAGCAGGGATATTTGCAGTATGCATGGCAAACGAGCAGTGAACCTGAAACACCAACAATCAGAGTTACCAAAATGGCACGAAAATGCAAAGAAAAATCAAACATCTGTAACATTATTTGACCAAGGGGGGAAAATACATGCCTGCACTATACACAGAAGGTGTGCATGGCATGTGTACTCATGGCAGGTGTGCCTACAAGGTCAACCCCCTGCAAAAAGAAATCCCCTAGGAGAATTCTTACATCAAATCGAGACTTCTGAATTGGCGAGGGGGGTTGTGGGAACTAGTTTTTCGTTGGGTACTATTCCCCCCCGTTGCATTGTGGGATTCACAGGCGTGCAATGAATATTGATGTGGTAAGTGTGCTGCACCCTGAAACTCAGGATGGATTTGTGCCCTCTTCTGATGCACACTAAGGCATCGTTGACCTGGATGTGTGTGTCAAAAATCAGCTGCGTATTGGCTGTGCAGGCAATCATAGTGTTGCCTCGAAATTGCAGCATGAGACTGAAAGTTGCACAACATACTGCCTTTTCTTTCCATCGCACCCAGCGGGCGCAGAATGACAACCAGTGTGTGGGGGGTGGTTTGTAGGAACATTTTTTGTCTGCCGGAGAGGCAGGGCAGAATCTGCAAGTGGTACATTGACTGTAAAGGGACTGTATGTGCTTGTGGTTTGGTGTACTATGATGTGCTGTAGTGTGGCATCGCATGACGTGATGTGCTGTAGTGTGGCATGGCATGATGTGGCCAAGCTCACGGGAAATAAATGTAGAATTGGTTTGTACATGGCTGTTGGAGAACCTATCTTCCTCCGGTAGTGTTTGTTTTGCAGCAGGACGGTATAGCCACACCTTGTGACAATGGTATGACATGCGGCTCTGCCACCATGGTCCACTTGCCCAGTCACCAAGCCTCCTTCCTAGAACCATGCCCCGACCAAAGCCACAGAGGGCGGGTAACCCCTGCCTCACGCTGCAGCAATAGAAGGTGTGGCGTTTGGCCAGGTGCACACCCCAGCTGAGGTTGCGTGCAACACCCGCCAAACATATGGCATTGTCAGGTTTGAATACCTGACAAACCCGTTCTGAGAATTGCAGTATGCCAGCACCCATTGCAGGAATGATTGTGCCACCACCACCACCACCACCACCCAACAGCTTGAGGAAGGACTAGAGAACTAATCACGAACCCCTCCCCCACATCTCTCCCCACCACACTGAATGGAAAACACTGTGAAGCTAGGGGCATTGATCTCATGGACATGGTGTATCCGCCCCCTAAGGAACTCCGGTTGTGGGAACAGAACACATTTCTCGGCCGGAACGAACGCCAACACTACTACTATGTGCGTGCCACGCCCTACATGAGCATCCGCGAGGGCACCCCACCGTACCACCAACAAGGGCCGCCCACCCGGGCACAGTTTGGTTCAAGAGGCACCATTTAGCACATAGGACATGCCCTATACTACCTGTGGGGATGGGTGTGGCGGTTTTAGCCGCAAACTTGTCCGTGGCCAGCAGTGAAGACTATATACCAGTCAAAGGTGTCTAACAAACTGAAACACCCAAGCTTGATCCACCTTGGTCCCCCCTTAACCCACCACAACCAATCTGTGCCCCATCTTTGAGCCACCAAGTATGGGTATGGTTGATGGGTGGGGACCCTACCATATGTGATAAAGCAATGGCCCAACGAAGTATGCGCATATGCGCATATCCTTCATACTTGAAGTCATATCGGTGCTCGCACGGGCATCCCACCTAGCCTAAAGGTGGAGACCAGCATGTGCACGCTACCTTCCCATGTTACGTCAATTAATCCGTTGGCCACCCCACCATGGCAAGAGCACCTGTGTACCGCACACCTAGGTGTAGGTGCACCACAATAGCCATACCAAGATAGTTGCGCCGGATATATGTCGCCCTCTCTGTTACCTCACTATCTCGAGGCAGCTTGCACAACAATGACCCTAGGGCCCCATATGCATTTCCTTTGGAATTTAAGGGTTGAAGGACTGTCTTGGGGGAGAACGATCGTGAAAGGGACACCAACTGTTGGTGTTGGACTAGGTTGGTGAGGCAGCTGCAAGTGTGGATGATGTTGCTTACCACATGGTAGGCATCTACGGGGGAGGAGGGGGCACCAGTGATGGTCAGGGCGGTACATTACCTAGCATGCAAAAAAGCACAAGGAACGAGCACAAAGACACCGCAATGCATGAATGAGCCCCAAATGAGCCCCAACTTCACATTTCCACTTAGCCACTAGTGAGGCGCAGGTACATAGTGGTGAGGCATTGGGCAAAAAGACCCCCACTATCCACTTCCCCTACAGTGAGGTGGTACCCCCCCCCCCTTTGCGCAAGCGCGGCCTTGTCTAAGCACGAAGACCCCGTGTGACCGTTGTTTTGATGGGTTTTTCTGACCACGGTTTTTATGGTCATTTATATTCATTGTTTCGTGATTGTGCGCTGATTGTACAGGGAAAGAAGGGCTGGGTCATGTTTGTGATGGTTCCTCTTGCTCACAACAACATTCTGATTGGTACCGCAACCCAATGGTAATTGTTTTGCTGTGGTTTTTAGCCATGAAAAATGTTGCTATCGCTGGCTTGGGTGTCACATACATCCGATCCACTTGTGAGCATGCACCTGCCACCATCGTTGGTCCTTCTACTATTTCCTTCTACTTCTTCTATTCCGTACCCGTTGATGGGCAGTAAGGACATGAGGACCATGCTGAATTTTGCCTACACGTTGTGTTCTAGTGCCATGTTTGTGAGTGATGTGCTTGGTGTGGGGTACGGGCAGGTTTTCTGTGTGCAGTGTCTCTTTGTGTTGCGTGTCGCGCGCAAGCACGGGCTTGTCTAAGCACGGGGACCCCGTGTGACCGTTGTTCTTCTGACCTTGGCCGTGCTTGCGCAAGGGGGGGGGGGGGCTAAAAAGATGGGATCGGCTTGCCTAATATCCCCTACCCCTTGATGTGTGCAGTCCAGAAAATTGCATCCACTATAGCATAACACCGGTGAACTCACCTTTGCAGCTTCCGGACTATGTCTACTGGCCAAAAAAAAAAACAATCTTGACGCTTCTCGCGCCATTCGGCACTCCAACGGTGACATGTGTCTCCGTATTGGGCCGCTCCAGTGGTGCGTTCCCAACAATCGGTGCACTGTGTGGCTGTGAACTTATACCCTAGACAGCCCCCATCTCTCAGTGGCCACCTGGCGGCGATGCGAGGAGGGAGGTCATGTTGGGGATGCCGGGGGGTGCTTGGTGCTTGGACAAGGAGCTGGCCAGGGTACACGCTCTCCTATTTGCCCCGCTAATTTTTTTTCCAACTACCTCCAAAAAAGGACCACACCGCCGGAGTGTCAGCAAACACCACAACCTGAAACAGTGACACTTGTTGGCGCCGGCCTGCCAACTTGTGCGAGACCAGTGCTGCTACAAGATGATAGGTATTGTATACAACATTAAGTAAGTCCAAAGATAAAAGCACATTACTTGTTGGTCTACTATCTTTACTATTGCCTCTATTATCACTAGGTAGGTATGGGGTTGGAACAATTGTGGCTTGAGAACACTAGGTGGTGTTGGGTGGCTGGGCTAGGTTGTTACTCGGTGCGAATACTTGCCATGCACCCAGGGCACCCTAGGTCAGACTTGTGCAAGGATGAGTCGGAGGCCGGGTACAAGAGTCCAAGGACCCAAGGAGTGGTCCCGTGAGCTTTAGCCGTGGTGCACCAAGGAGCGATGTGCCATGAGTTGCAATGCAAGACAATCATGAGGGGGTTGTGGGGATGGGGGGCCATGAAGCAACGGATCCTTAGCTACTAAACGCCCCCGTTTCACGGGCGACGGGTCACAGCTCATCCATGTGCTACTGCACTGCAGCACTTCTATACCAGTTTTGAATGTTGCCTTGAGCTCGCCCGCAGGCTATCGAATGTTTCTTAGGGGCTGGTAGGGCTGGGTAGGGGATATTTTCCACCGAGGCTGACATGGCCAGGGCAGCAAATACACCCATGCCAACAAGTGGTCTAGAAACTCATGTGGGGAGGTGATTGGTTGGGTCCAGCTTAGGTGTGGTCGCAAAGGGCATGGGGGAGGCTGTCCTTCCCTAGATTCGCCGGTGTGTGAGCAGGCATGACTGTTATTGCACCATTATCTACTCTATTTCAAACCGGCCTGGGCTACCATCCGGTGGTGACCGCACCTTCAAGCTCCCCCACGGGGCATGCGATTCTTTGCTAATTATTCACTTAACATTGACCCAAGCGGCACCATTTGTACCTGACCCCATTAATTAGTTACACCACATTCACTGACCGAGTGGCGCCATGGTGTACCTGACTACAGGGCATGCTGTTGGTCATGGGAGCAGGGTGGGTGCGGGGGCTGGGGTGGGGGGTGGGGGCTGGGGTGCACCCTCTTTATTGTGGCTTAAATGTGGGCTGACAGAGGGGCGTAAGGTGTGTGGGGTTGGGGTTACAGGGGGTGCAATGGGGGGGGGGGGTTGCAGAGGGGTGTGGGGGGCTTCATGTTGCGTATCCTGCAGTTTGTCAGCAGTGGCCCAATGGAATATGAAGATGATTGGTCGATGACAGGCATGGAATTAGTCCCCCCCCCCCCCCCCCCGCATCCTTCATTTTGTCGTGATTACTCCCCACCCTGCCCTTCTCTGAGTGCACACCACTAGTCCGCTTGGTATTTTTGGGGTCTGGCACATCTCGGCCTCCCATATTTCTGCAGGTTTCAGTGCATTGTGCGGACGCTTTGGCTGAGGCAGAGCGCATTCCCTGGGCTGAGGCCACAGTGGTTGTGCTGTATATGGGGGTGCGCGGCAACCTCACACTGCGGCCGCTGTTGCTGCGACACCTGCAGACGGGAGTGCGCCTGGTCACTGTACAATTTCACATGGGCAATTGGAAGCCTGAGCAAATGGTGCACGTGGACAGCCATGAGTTGCACCATGACCAGCCCACGATGCCTCTACAGTTGTACGTGGTGAATGAGGCGGCCAGGTGTGTCCCATAGGGCGAGTGCCCATTTGTTGGGGGGGGCAAGGGACTTCGTTCAAATACTGCCGTCACGCCTTCCTTTTCCCGTTTCCTTTTGTTGTGCAAGGCCGTCTCTAAGGAAGTATGCAGGTTTTTTTCAAACCACAACCCGGGCCAGGTGGTTGGAAGCTTGTTTTTACACGAGAATATCAAGGCCTTTGCGGCATGCGCCATTCATGTTCCTGGATCGTAACTTTTTGTAGGGGCTATGGGGCTGTTTTTGAGCCAAAATGGCTGTTGTGGCACCAAAACTACGTTGGTGGTGGTGGGGGGATCTCCCCCCCTCGGACCCACACCTGGTCAAAATTTTGCCTGGATTCAGGATATCTGACATCCACATGGCAATGCCACATATGGGGAGCGTGGAGTAGAGCCGAAAGCGATGGGACAGTGTTAGTGCCATCGGAATGCCCCATTACATGTTTCTGGACCATTTTAGCCTGTATTAGCCTGTTTGAGCCCCGCAGGATCCCACACTGTTTTGAAGACTGTCTATCTTGGGATCAAAAGTGGATCAAAAACTGTGCAAATCGTGTTTTCATACAAATGGTCCTGAACCCCTTGAGACGCCCAATTGTGTGTTTCTGGTCCATTTTGAGTGCTTTTTGGCCGAGTTTGAGGACCCTGAAAAGTCCCAAGATACAGTGACATGAAGTGACATGCAGTTACGTATGTTGATTTGCAGTGTGCAGTGCCATGTAACATGTGGTGATGTGCATTTGGTGGTTGACGGTGAAGGACAGGTGAAGGCTCATAAAAGACAGAGGTATGGGTTCCAAATGGCATCCACATTCAAGAATTAGAAAAGAGTAGGAGTAGTAGGTAAAGGGAGGGTCAAAAAGCAATTCACACACAGCCTTTAATGTCTAGTGAACCGCATTGCACAATTGTTGAACACCACACAACGAATGCAGAGGGGCCATCCTTTGTCAGCGCGATGTTTTGCGGCCAAATGCTGGAACATGTTTGGTTTCCTAATCAACGCATACATCAACTTTGTTGACAAAGCCACGGACGTCCACCATGTTCCAGTAGATTGATCACTTGGAGGTTGTATGTCGTGTTCCAACAGAATATGTCGTGTTCCAACAGAATGTGACAATTGTTGTTTTGAGGTGTAAAGGAAATTGTACTGTGTCCCGAGGAGGTCGCACCCATCGGTGGTGGTGGAGAGATAAGGTAGGGTCGAGATGGTTGGTCCACACGCTGTGAGAGACTGGCTTCTCGGTATTGGTCCATTGCTCATTGGAGTTACTCATTCAGTCACTCTGGCACAAACTGCTGAGATGCACTCCTCCTGGGGTTTCCAAAGACGCTTCTGCCCCCGTCTGATTTGCCTGCATCAAGGGTGTTGGTCACTGCCTGCCTGGGCATGAGCCGCGGCCTGGCTCTGTTGCAGCGCTTCCAGCTCTGCTCTACTGTGGTCATCGTTTGCATTCACACGAGGCCCTCCCTAACCCGGAGTTTGAGTCACACACTCAGCGATGGCGGTGGGCGGCCGTGGCAAGTAGGGAGGGGCCCTCCCCACATCTTCGCTTTTCCGGGGACCAAACCAACAACAGCCCCGCAACCCTTCATAATGGCCAAGTCAAGGAAAACAGACGTCTGGTGTTGCAAATGTTCCCCCTGGCCACCTGCCAGGAGACCCTGCCCCCAGCCCATCCCCTGGATTCTCAGGAATTTGGTGTAGGAGGCATCGGGTAAACACTGGCATAGTCCGGATTCCCTTGAAGAACTGGAGACCCCGCTGCCACAACGGTTTGGCTGTCTGTACATGGATTATGTCCACACCACCCCCTACCTTTGGGTCATCTTCCCAACAGCTTGGGTAATATGGCAACGCTGCCCCTACCCCCAAAACACCTGTCCTCCCGAAAAGGGTGGCGGGCACACATCTTCTGTTTGATCACACACCAAGAGATCAACCCCCCCCCCCCCCCCTCAACCTCTTGCAGCCCCCTTCAGGATGGGGGTCAGAGATACAAAGCGGCAACCTGTGCACAAACAGCACCGAGGCAGCAAAACCAACCGCAGCAGAGGAGAAGGAGAGAGACCTCTGCTGACATGTCCTCTGGCGCTTCTCTGCCATGCCTCCACCACGCCTCCACTGCACATCTACCACACCCCTGTACCGCCCCTTTACCATCCTCAGCTGCATTTTGTTTGCGGGTGCGGGCCCCTGGTACACGGTTCTGCACCTGCACAGGAACCAATGCTGTATGCTGCATCAAAAAGCAAGCGCCACAAGGGCTTGCTGAGAGCAAAGATGCAGGACACACAGGAAAAAATCTGCATGTTTGTGCCTATTCCCTGCCACACTCTTCTTGGTTGTGTACACAGCCCCCTCGCTTGTGGTTTCGGGCCGTGGAGAACGGTGTAGAGATTACCACTGTCGACATTTCCGGGCCACACAATTTGTCCGAACGTGGCTGCGAGAAGACACAAGCAACATTGATGCGACCCATTTGGGGGGGGGGGGATGGGGGGCAACAGAAGCTGGCAATGCCCAACAATGTGAAGTGACCCCATCGCAGGCCGCACATGCAGAAATGGTGCATGCCTGCTGTGTTATTCAGAGCATGATATCCACAGCCTAGATCTGATGTATGGCACAGTGGATTGCGAAGTGGGTTCGGCCTGGCTTACGCACCTCACATGCCCATGTGCCTTCCATTTATCGCGGGCGGTTTCTCATCCACAGGTCTCTTGCCGATGTAAGTGAGGAGGAGTTGCAGCAATGGACACTGGCCACTGTGGGCCATGGATCGTAGGTGGTCCCCTCCTTGGGGGGTTGCTGGTGCAGGTGTTGGTCGCTTCCTTGTCACTTACCATGGGCAGATCAAAGGGCAGGCGCTCTGTGGTTCTGCTCGGCCCCAGACCCACTCCACATTTGTTTTAACGGCCCCAGACCCCCTCCACATTTGTCTTAAGGGCCCTGTATTTTCCCCATGGATAAGGACTGCAAATTGCCCCTCTTTGCAGACCCTCTTCCACCACTGCCTCCACACGCAGTATCCCAGCTCCTACTTTTGGAAGGCAAGTTCTGCAGAAAACTGCACTGGACCCCTGGCTGTATTTTCAACTTTTTGGAGACCTCCCCCGCACCATGCCCCGTACACACAGCAACCGAACCGCATTTATGGAGCACAATCCCCCGATCCAATTGGGTACATCTGTTTGGATTCATCAACTGCGGCTGATACTTTTTTTTTTCTTTCTGTTTTGTGCTAAGGGAGTCCCTGACCCCAACCTGCCTCTCACTTCCTTTGGACTATCAGTCAGCCCCTGTGGGGCCCATGGCACTCATACATGACTCCCAATCTTTGACATGCACAAGGGTCTCTGCACATTCTGGGCAATGGGACAGTCTCTGGCGTGCATTTTGAGCTGCAAGATCACTTTGGGTTGGCTGAAATATTTCGATTTCTGGGTGACATCTGATGATCGCTGGTTGGCCTTGGGCCAAGCTTGGGTCATCCTTTGGGGAGCACATACAAATCCATAGGGAGCTGCGTAGCACCAGTTATGTCCACCTATTGGGGTCCAAGGGCCTGTGAAAGTGGTTTTTTCCGGCTCTATCAGGCCATTTGTACAGATGAGTAGGCACACATTGCGGCGATTTTACGGGCAAATTCTCTGTGGTTGTGGGTATGGAACCACCCCAAATGGGGGATAAAACCAACCCCAACCCCCCTTTTGGCCATTTCTGACCCCTGGGGTGGTTTTTTTGCCACCTGGGGGCGGTTTTATCCGCCCCTTTAGAGGGTGCTTTTATCCCCAAAGTGGTGGTGTTATCCCCCCATTCAGTCATTGGCGGGGGTTTATCACCCCTTTGGGGTGGTTTAGTCCCCCTTTTCGGTGGTTTTATCCCCCCGTTGGGCTGGGGTATTGACACTTTTTTTTGCAGGGGGGATGGCCCATCTCTATCTGAACCAGGAATCACATTACCAGAAGACAGGTTGCCTCATGTCTACATCTTGTGCTGTGTGTAGAACACCCTTGGGGAGGGGAGGGGGGCTTGCCCCATTTTCATTTCAGGTGTGGAGGTAGGAGATGAGATGGCACGTCACTGAACCACATGCGATTCTATACTCAGTGTTTTGTTTCACATTGCTCTTTGTATGTGTGTTGTAGGACGTCTGAGCGAGCTGGGGACAATTTTACAAATGGGGTCTGGGATGGGGTTTGATGCATGGTTTGGGTTTGCTGTTCATCCGGTTCGACGTGCATTGCTTTTGTGGCAAAATAAGTGCTGCACTTGGTCCCTGCTATGGGCTCTTCGGGGAGTGTTGACGAGGGCCAACAAGATGCGTGGTGCAAACAGTCTGAGGATGATTTCACAATCTGCACCTTGGCGTAATATGAGAGTGACTGGTTTTCGTGCACATTAGACACAGCTTTTTTTATCAATGCATCCATGAATTCTGCCATTGAGCACGGGGCTCTTTTGCAGTTGAATAACATGATGACGAAAGTTCCCATGCATCCTGTTGCATGATTGCAATGCATGATTGCAATGCATGAGTCTGACTCAGAAATATGTCTCAGCATTCATGCAAACGGTTGAATATCAGCAACCTCAGATTTAGCAGGTGCTCAGCAGGTGGACAGAGGATTTAGACACGGTTTGAGATTGGCAACGGGCTGTGGGATGGGGTGTGCCACGCGTGGCGGGCGTCATGCATTTCGGGTCTCCCCGTTTTGGGGGGGATGCACTTTGTGTGTTTCCTCAGTCAGTCAGTCAGTCACGTACCCCTTGAACCCTCCCCCCCCCGTCTGCTCTCGACTCCTTCCCCAGACCCCCGTTAAACAACTAGTCCCAGTGAAGGAAACAAACGCAAGTCAGCCAAACATAGGGGGCCACTGACAGCACTAGTTCGAAATTATATTTTTCATTTTTGGCCATCTCTTTTATGTTAAACTGGTTTTGTTTGCTTTTCTGATTGTTGTGTTGTGTCATGTGCGGTTTTGGTGGCATATAACCACCCTAGGTTGATTTGATCATCTCAAAGGGGGTGGTGTCAGCAAGGGGGCTGGTTTCGTCCCCCCCAAATGGGTTAATGTATACCCCCAAAATGTGGATGTATAGCCCCAAAAGGGTTGTTTTATACCCGTTCACACTAGGCATAAACCTCAGTCGGCCCAAATTTCAGCCACCACAACGCGAGGGTGTAGGCCGTGGGCTGGTTCCCCTTGGGGACCAGGAAACAGGGGAGCAGACCTTTTGCTGCCCCTACCCCCCCCCTCCCCCCCAACAGAAATGGGGCCGGACAGAAAGCAGGCCCGGCACCCCCAGCATGCCCTCGCACCCATACTGCAGGCCGACACATGGTGATCGAAGTCCCACCCCTCGCGGAATGTTGGGATCTGGGACCCGTATGGTAACCCGGCAGGTGGTCCTCCTCTCCCAAACAAGTGAGCACCAGGAACCAATGAATGGACAGGTAGACTCATCCACCACTCCCCCCCCCCCCAGCCTGTGCCCCGATGGGAGGGGTGCACGGAGTCGGCGCCCTCGGGGCCTGAAAAGTGGAGGCTATGAAGGGTTCACAGTTTGACCGCTGTGGGTATCCCTTGAGCGGCCTGCCCAGGGAACCTGTAGGTGTGCGCGCGCCCCTCCAACTTTATCACAAACGCCTAGGGCAGCACAGCCCCGTGCACTCCAATGCAATTTTGGGCGACCCCTGGAGGCCAAACAGCAACCTGCTTAACCCTGCCCCCCCTCCCCCTTTCCCTTACCAGGAGGGATGGCGAGCCCTGTCACCCTCGGGGTCCCGCCTCGTCAAAGGTGACCAGGGCGCAGCAGGCTCGCTGGGAGCTCCGCTTGTTTGAGTGCTCCAGGGGCAGGGAAGTGCTCAGCACGCCCCAGCACTTTCTCTTTACTGGGATGCCTCCAGCTGGTCTGGCATTTTGTGCACTGCTACCTCTGACCCTCTGGGTTCGTCAAGAAGCACCTCATACCACATACCGTGGGGGTAATCTTTTTTTTACAATGCGAAATCTACTACAAAATGAGATGTTAACAAAACTCAAAATCTAAAAAAACAGTCATTCGCACGTTTAAAAACGTTAAAAAGCAGAATTGTTTTTTTAGATGGCGAGGTAAAAAGTGAGATTTTGGTAAATTTAAAAGAACACAAAGCCGGGGTCGGGGAGGGGAGGCAGAAATGCAGCTCTTAGGGGCACCCGACAGGACGAATCATCCACATTCGCCAGGGAACGTTGAAAAACAAGGCACAAAGGAAATAATAGTAAAGAATGCCAACAAGACCGGAGCAGATGGCTGAGCATTTGGAGAACGTGCTGTTGCAGTACACAGTACATTACGTGAAGATGATGTAACCCATTTCATGGCATTGGGACATGCCATTGTGCAAATGATGTACAAGGCTCCTGCTTTGTGGAGAAGGGCCAAAATGCCGTAGTTTTTTGGACATGCCAAACAAATACAGATCTAGCATCCCTCCCTGTGTGCACTTTGGTCCGTCCATGTTGACCACCATCTGAAGAAATTTGGAAAGACCAAAATCTCAGCATGAACGTATAGGCAACATTGTGCACTCATTGAGGCCGAGGCAATACCACTCGGTTTTGTGCACGGAAGAATGTTTCCAAACAAAGTCTGAGCAAGGAATCTGAACTTCTGCACTGACTAGGCAGACAACAAAAGCTACAAAAAATGAGCATATAATATAGGAATGGATGTGTTGAATGCAGGGTTCTTAGAAGTTGATCACTATGGTTGGCACACATTTCAACATAGGCATGTAGGTGGCATAGTGGACTTCGGAGGAAATTGGCTGAAAAAAATAGTAAAAAAACCTTTTTCTTAACAAAATGTGAGCAAGGAATCTAGAACTTGGGAGTGTTTGGGCAGCCTGCCAAAGCATATGAGCATATAATGCAAGAACGGATGTGTTGGGCTGCAAATGTTTTACGAGTTGATGACTATATGACTGTATGACTGTCACACACTGCAGCAATGTACAGGAAGGTGGATGGCACTTTGCAGTGCGGAAGAAACGAGCAGAAAAAAATTTGGCTCGATCGCCTTGCGTCCGAAAAGAGGTCCCACACAGCAACTACAACACGGATCTTTTGTGGATAGGCAAACAGTAGGGATCACTGTCGTTCTTTCTCCATGTCCGAACCACAAACCCGCAGAACGCCACGCTGCTCTTTGGAAAATTTTTGGCCTGTCCATTTCTCAAAGGCCTCTGCAAGTGCCCGGTTCGCAGGTGAACGGTGGATCTCAGAAGACTTGCGCCTATCATCTACAATGACGTTGCAGAAATCATCACATCTCTTTTGGTCGTTGAGTAGGTTACCAGTGTACCCCAAGGGCACCTCGAAGCATTTCTTGTTAGCCTGGAGGCGGGAGGGAAAAGGAAGGGCAAACGGCACCGCCGGCACAGGAAAGGGGGCGGGGAACCACCACGAGCTGAGCTCCAGACGGTGCGGTGTATCCTGCCTTGCATCGGGCGGATACGGGCACACCACGCCCACCACTACTACCCCTGGCCCATCTACAATATCGACCCTTCCTTGGGGGCCCGGGTCGACCCCGAACCCCCCCACCACCAGGCCCACCCCGCGCGGTGGTGCCCCACGCGTCCCCGCCCCCGCGGCACGGGAGCCGCGGACGGAAACTAAACGGCGCGGATGGCCGCCGCACTAGCAGTGCGGGAACCTCAAGCGAAGCCGGCGCGGCGGGTTGAGGGGGCCCCGCGCCCTACCAGGGCCCGGGATGCCTCGATACGGGACTCGGATGCTATCTCCGATCGCTTGGAAGCAAGACCCTCCCAGCGGTACTGGAGGTGCTAGGGTGGCTGAAGTAGGCCACCTTCGGCTACCGGAGGAACTGTTCGTTCAACGACATTTTCCTCCGGTAGAACGGGAGGAACTGGCAGGTGCTCGTGGGGGGGTTGGATGGCCCGGGAGGACCACAGAAGGGGCCTCCGGGCTATCATCCGGGCGGGGTGCCCGGACCGGGAGCCGGGCTGGCTGGCCTTTTTGCAGGGGGGGACGGTGCCCTGCGTCACGGACGTAGAGGCCAAAGATTGGCTGCCCCAGGCTTTGCGGGCTGCCCTCATCCACTGTCGCTACCGCTCGATGAACCTGCCGCCCCTACACCCGTGCACCCGCACAGCAGAGGCGCAAGTGACGTCGCCTGCACGTGTGGCTCCCCCCCGCAGAGCGGAGTACGGGGGTGCCACGGCCGCGTTCACGCCGCGAAGGCAGCCGCAACCTACGCTGGCCCTCACGCCGCTCAGGAAGTGAGGAGGGATGGGTTGCCACCGGCTAGCCACCGCGCACCACCCAGCGCGAAGCTGTGACGGCGGGGTGCGGCTGACGCCTAGTCCCACCAGCCACCCCGGGCCTGCAACCGCCACAGGCGGAGGCGGCCAATCAGGTGACCCCTGAGCTGTCACGAATGTCCCCGCAATGCCAACCCAAAGTAGACTACCCCATGCCCATGACCTTTAACCGTGGTTCCCGGGGGGGGCTCAGGCCACCGACGGGGATATAGACCCATCACCCCTACCGCAATGGCACGGAGCACGGGCCCCCCCGCCGGCCGTGACCCGCCGAGCTTAAGCGCGTGCACCTCGCCCTACCGCTCACACACAAGGAAACGCGGGGCGGGGGCCACTTTCTGCGGCCATGACCCTTGACCTTGGCCGGCGTGCCGACGATGCACAAGGACACAGCCAGGCCAAAGAAAGGCTACATATGCCGCCCACCCTTGACGCGCGGGGGAGGGGTGGTCGCCGCCGCCCAGGTGGGCACACCGACGGCGCGGACACCACGAACCACGTGCCGGCGATCACCAACGCTCCAACGAGAGCGGAAGCAAGGGCCTGCCTAACCCTCAAGCCTCTAATTCCTTTAGCCCCCCTGATCCCGGCCCACGCGAATGCCGGCGGGGGGGGGTCCATGACCAGTGGAGGGATATTGCGGGCCACCGCCCCTCGGCACCCTCCTGACAAGTAACCACCGCTGTGGAGGCCCGGAGCCAAACGACGGGGGGGACGAACGCCACCAACAGTCACCCTCGCTGCGGCAAGTGGACCCGTAGGATGCTCCCTAGCAATTTGGGACGGGCGACCGGGCATGCGCACTACCATGCGGGATAAGCCACGCCACCCCGACAGGGCCAACCCGCCCCCCTTGCGTTTGCGGCATGAGGCCACGGGGACAAAAGCCATTGCCCGGCACTCTCATGGTACCGATGCGCACCACGAGTCCCTCTCCGCCCCTGCCAAACCGGGAGGACCGCCGGGCCTCAGAGCCACCGCACTACAACACCGGGCACACGCGCCACACAGCCCCGGCACAGCCAACCAACCCACACCCTTGCGTTTGCTACAGCCATGGCACTGCATGAGTAAGAAAAAGTCACTACTATGTCTTCCTTGGGGTACTTGATCCAAGCCAAGCCCCCCCCTTGTCCTTTGAAATTAATGAGGACTAACTCTTAATCTTTTTTATCACTCTTTTGAAGCTTTAAGTACATTTTTCTATGTAACTAGGGTTACAACCCTACTCCCCCATGAAGCTCACCCCTACCACTCCAGTGAGCGTAGGTATCTTCCTTCATGGAGGTTATACCGAATTAAATTAGGCATTTCATGCCTTGGGCTTTGTAGGTTAAGCCTAGTCTATAATCAAATGATTCTCTTACTTATTGTGTTGCTACTTTTTGCCTGATTCTGAATTCAGTTGCTTGGCAATGCTGGCCAAGCCATATCCAGTGTCTGGCCCAACCTACTTGCCCTTGATTCTCAACCAACTCCATTGCATGTCAAAGTGTGCACATGAATTGCTTGGCACTATCCTTGAGGCCACAATGATGCCAATTTTCACATATAAAATCAATTGTTTTGGACTTATCTGACTAAAGCTTTATGTTTACACCTGCATGTTCTTTTGTGCAGCCCCTCTTTGCTACTTATGCTTTGAAGTGGAAGGATTATTTCCTAACTTTGATTTGATCCGGTATCTCGGCTCCTTTGTATGTGTCCTTTGTCACTTTGCAGTTTGGGAAAATCTATCAAGGACTTCAATTAACAAAAACCCAGCAAGGAGGAACATCAGCACGGACAAGGCAAACATGAAAACCGTTCTGGTATCAGAGCGCAGTCCCAGGAGCAGAGCTAAAGCAAGTCGAGTGTAACAACAACTTCTCAATGTCTCTGACATCGAGTGCCAGAACCCTGGGTGAGCTTAGCGGACTAAGTACAAGTGACATCATCCCTCGAGCACCCAGCCCCCATGGAGAGCACAGAGCAAGAGGGAAGTTGGAAAAAATGAATTTCTTTCAAGGTCGCTACAGTTCACGTGATTGTGTTGCAGATTCAGATTGTACAATGCCAGACATATCGCAGATTACAGTAAGACAGATTGCATCGCTTGAGGGCTGCGATCAGTACTCACAGGTGCATCATTCAATTCTTTGCTGTCACGCAATCACATTATTGCTGCTTAAAGATCTCGATAGGTTAGATTAGACTTAGGTGGCTCAAGTTGCATAGTCAAAATGTGCCCAAAACTGCCTCTCCGTGGCATTGCGAAAAAATAGTTCTTTTGAAGGGACCCAAAAACACAAGAACCGAAAATCCCGCAAAAAGCAATTAACTGGTCCATTTTCATTTATTTTCAAGAGAACCGACTGCCCGGGAAAATGATTTATTTCTCTAAAAATGCACTACTTTTTTGGGAAAACTATGACTTTTTGTTTCCTGTACCACTTATGCTATCCTATAAAAACACCCATGAGCTTTCAATCTTTTCGAAAACCAGTTTTCGAAAACCGTGTTACGCACCGCACCACAACAAGCATTTTTTGGCACCCCTTCTTTGCGCGAGGCTTCGCACAAACACCAACACAACAGCGCAATAAAGTGCATCACAGGGAAAAATGTGCCGCACAAGGTGACAGCAAAAAGGTCGTCGAAGAGGAATGCAAAGCGCGAGCCCTCGCGCATAATATATCAGAACAAACGAAGAAATTACTTTTTCTTCGGAACAACTTGCATCTTAGAACCCAGAGCCTTAGCAACGGACGTCTTACCCTTTGGCGGTGGCTTTGTGGGCTGGTCCCTTGGTTGGGACTGACGACCCGGCTGCTTGAATGGAGCCCCGGCCCCGGTTTCCTCAGGCCTCGGTTTCGCTGCCGCTTTCCTCGCTGCCTTGCCTTGGGCGACCTGCGGTTCCTCCTCCTCTTCTTCCTCGCTCTCCTCCTCCTCATCCTCACCGCTCTCGTCGGACTCTTCACCGCCAACCGACTTTGCTGCCTGAGGCTTGGAAGCAGTCTTCTTTTTTTGGGGGGCTGGTTCCCCACCAGTAGCCTTCCGCTTTGCAGGGGCCAGTGCTCCTGCAGCTTGACCTTTCTGAACAGTCTCTTCCTCCTTCAGCGACAACGCCTCAGAACCCAACTTCTCATCGCGAACTCAAAGGGGAATGCCACGGTTTGCCCAGTTGGCTTGCTGGTCCCAATCACCAGACGCGTCCAGTTTCGACTCTTGTGTCAAGACGTGGTTCAACTGAGTCTGCACTCTGTTGACCCAATCGGAGAGATTGTCGGTGGTGACACCAAGAAGGTACATGCGAGAATCCGGCTCGATGGACGCAATCTTGCACACCAGATCTGGCTGATGATCAATGAACACAAACGAAGGCTTGAAGCTGTTATCGTTCTTCAGGTAATGGAGGTGAGTGTCGAACTACCACATAACTGTCGTTATCGGAAGCGGACCGCCAAATTAATGGTCATCCATCTCCTCTACTTGAGAAGATCCAAACGTCAGATAATTTGGAATCTGCAATGAGGGAGAAGTTATTGCGCGAGGCCTCGCGCAAAAAGAGGACGCAAAGACGAAATTATACCTTTTTCGTCAGGCTATCTGGTGACGAAATCAGCAACCAGCAAACTTCGAAAGTTGTAGGATCCCCTGCTGGCTTTGGTTTGACTGGCCAACCGAAGATGGGAACACACAACATGTTGGCCATGCGCGGTGCGTTGAAATCATCGTTGTGACGCCTCTCTGTTTCCGTCTCCAGCACGTCGTACATGTTGTCAACAACAGTTTGAGAGCCGCAGATAAGGGTATCGGCACGCGCCATCTCTTCATACAGCCCGGCTGGGCACACCATCTCAGGAGCAAGATGTTCAAATATGTCGCCGTTGATGACAGTCAGGTTCTTGTCAATCTCCATGAACCGCTTCAGGGGATCATGGGCCAGAGCTGCAATTCGGGTCGCCTTAATTGTGATAGTTTGAGTTGCCAGCAATGGATCCTGCGGCTCCACTGTCTTGAAGTCACTAGTAACGCCAGCAGCTGGGGGAACCACACGGCTCTTGGTAGGCTCTTGACCCAGGAATTTTTGGACGTTGAGGATTTTCAGGGAGGCGGGTTTGCCTTTCTCTGCCACTTGCCACAGTGGTGCGCGAATAATGGATTTCCATGCCGGCCATGGACCGTGACTTTTGCCTTCGGGTTCCCGCCAATAGCCCCATGTAGCAAGGGTCACCTTCAGGGCAGGCCTTCCAAGTGCAGCAACCTCTTTGCGGGTGCGCATGTCTTTGGCTAAAGAACAGAAATGGAGAAGGTGCAGCGCACCGATGCAGAAACGGAACCCACGTCTCGTCGATGGTACACACCTTTCTCAGGTCAAACCTCCTGGCCGTTGTGCGGGTGGTCCAGATGCATTGAGACCCACTGGTCAAGGATGATGTCGTCGAACGAATTCTGCAAGGATTTGAGGGTTGTTTTTTTTTCCTGCATCACTTCTGCCACTTTCTCGTAGAACTCCGGCAAGAGGATCCCGTCCAGTTTCTTCGGCGCGTTCTTCGTGACTTTCTCCCCTTTGTCGTGAATTTTCTGCAGACCTTTCACACCTTCCGGACCAGCATAATTTGTACGTTTTGTCCTGAAAATGACAAGGTTATGCGCGAGGCCTCGCGCAAACGAACAGCATCGAAACAACCATTAATTAACATAGGAATTGACCAGGCTGCTTCAGTTCAGCGGTTGGAACCAGGGCAATCATCTGCACAGCATCCACAATGGCAATCTTGAGATTGCTGTGCGTGTCCGGTAGGCCTCGCCGCCGCTGATCTTCAACACATCAAATGAGGTTATCTGCTGCCTCATACAGCGGTATTGGCTCAACGTCTTGTGCGCTTCCTTGTGCTTGTCCCGCCAGCTTTGCACGGAAGGCCCACGGTGTCTCAGGCTTCAGAATATCGGCGATGCATGTAGTATGCCACTGCTGCAGATCCAGACATGCTGTGTGTCGCTTCTCCCGAGTCTTCGCAACCGCTTCCACGCTGTGCTGTCCAGATACACACCAATAATCGCCATTTGCGAATATGAGACAAGTCCATGCGCGGGGGCTCGTGCAACGAGAAGAGCGAACAGTCGGTTGGTAACATACTATCATCTTCCCAGAGAACAACGTGTAATGGGCCTGTTGGCGGTGCTGCTTCCAGTGACTCAATACTCTTCTGCTGTAACTTCGTATCTTTCCGTCTGATCTGTCCCTTTGTCTTCTCCTGGTAGATTCTCACATTGTCCAGCTCAACCTCTACCTGCCTCCCATCCGGCTTCAAGTGGTCCTCGATGTCAGTACCCATGGTTAGGCCAGGATCTGGTGTTTCCTTCTTCTTCTGCCCCTTCTTTGGTGTTCCAGTCTCCGATCTGGAGGTCCCAGGGTCATACACCTATGATTTTAGCAGCTGTTTTTTCCCAAAATTCAAAAAGTCGACAAAAAGGGGTTTTTCGCGAAAAATGACCTATTTTTTTGGTTTCTACGGCCCAAAAAATAGGGGGGGGGGTCCTCCTACCCGAATTTTGTCCAAAAATATCAAAAACCCTGAAATTTGGCCTATTTTGGGGTATTTTTGCCTGCTTTGGGCTGGTCCTGCAAAACAGTGCTGCACACCAGTGTACCTGCCTATAGAGGATTTATGTAGTTCTTATCATTCAAATGCATACAATACCAACCCAAGCCCCAAACATGTGTGTGGACGGTGATAGGTGATCAAAACCCTACCTATGAACCATATGGATATTGGGCCCCATGGTGCATGAGAAAGGGATGAATAGCCTAGAATAAAGGCAAAACATCGCTTGTCATGTAGGCTTCTACCAATGGTGATGACAATTTGTTCATATATCACCTCTATACCACCTCTTCCAGCCCTGTAAGGCCCTCTACATGGCCTCCATAGACCCTAAAACCATGAAAAAGAGTGGTTTTTGGCTAGAAAAGTGCGAATTGCTCAAAATCTGTGCCTGCCAATCTGAATTTTTTTAGGTCAGCAGCAAGGTATTGATCTCTGGGACACGCTCATGCGTTTACCTTGCTTCCAACTGCGAAAAAAAGTGGACTTTTTGGCGATTTTCTATTGCGCACGGCGGTCGGGAATCTGAAACTCGCGTACGCGGCAGTTGTTGACAGTTGATCTGCGGCTCCAGCGCCAGCGACAGATTAATTTTGTTAAAATCTTGACAAAACGCAAAAACAACAGTACTACTCTGTGCAGTTTGATATCACCGATCTGGAAATGCATGACTTTGAATTTTGGGAAAAAACAGCTGCTAAAATCATAGGTGAGTTGATATCTTTCCGTTCCTGGGCTGGTTTTTTCGCGGGGCTTGCCATTCTGCGATAAGAAGAAAGCCTGTATTGCAGGAAACGAAACATTAAAAAGGGTTCAAATCGTCGACAATAATGCATATGTGACGCGTTTCTAGCGAAAATGGGTACAGTATGGATGAGAATGCAAAACTGGAGGGGCACGCCACTGTTTTTGACTGACAACCTTGCGTGAGGCCTCACGCAAGAGAGGGGGTGTAATAACCTGTTGTATCATGCTGTTTGCGCGGGGCCTCGCGCATCACTGCATGTTCTCCAATCTTCTTTGAACGTGTCGCATCGTGTCAGCCTCTCTCTGCTCCTCCAACACACTGCGTTGGCAGATCAGCTCCGACACTTTTCATTTAAAACCAGCCTTAAGCGGCCCCAACACAGACACAAGGACTTGTTTGTAGTTGTTAGAACCCTTTGGAATTAGAAGAGACGGTGGAAATATAGGTACACCCCTGCGCGGCCAATGTGCCTGAATTGTACAAGTAGGCTCTGAACACCACCTAACCATAGGTACATATACCCGCTCTGCGTTCAAGTAAGCAGTTAACTGCTGACGCACGGAATTGACAAGGGAATTGGGGATTTTGCAGACGTTCACGCTGTGACCTTTCTTCCGGATAGTGATGAGATGGTACAGATCGTTAACATCTTCAATGGTCACTGCACCTCTGTTTTGGCCCTTCTTTGTCACAAGGCTGGAGAGCAGACTTTCACAGAACTCCTCGGCAAAAGCCTGTCCAGGCATGGCTGTGTGCCATGCAGTGTGGCACAATAACGCAGTTGCAACAGTGCGTTCGTACTTTAAAAGTGTGTCCCCCATGTTCAGAAAGGTTTATAGTGATTTCAACACTGTGTTTGTGCCTCTCCTGCTGCTGACTGCTGGTGTAGGGTTTCCTGCTGCTTGTTTTTGAAGATGAAAAGCTTTTGTTTGCTGAAATACAATCAATCCAGGATAGCCCAAGCCAGAGATATGCAAGTAGAAGAGAATCAGGATCAAAGCATGAAGGGCTGCAGTGTAAACAGTGAAAGATGAAAGGATATTCACAGAAACTGCAACTCAAGGCACATCTGATTGCATATTCACAATGATAGCTGTAATGTTTTGGAAAAGAGTTGGAAAACTGCCCCATGGTAACTCAATCTCCATAGTGCCATCTCAGGAGATGTGCACTCTTTGTTTTGGGTCCCATATATGCTGAGGTGGCAGGGCATGTGGCGATGAGGTCACTGCCATGTCACATGGGATCTTCCTACTTAGCTAGGCTGACCGGGAATTGAACCCAGGACCTCTCAAAAAGAGGTGCCCAGCGCCCTAGGGTGCATACCACTAGGACAGCTAAGAATTCATGAGAAAACATAGATAAATTCATAGGCTCTGCCCTGGATATGTCAGTTCTCAGTCAACTCAGGAAAAGATGATTTGCCTCACATTGATAGGGGATCAAGGGGTCCACTCCATATCCTGATTGGGTGTTTGGTTCCATAGGTCAAAATGTGTTATCACCACTTTTGGTGGGGTGAATACTAAGATAGAAATGCCTGGATGCTCAGTGCATCTCTAATACAACTGGAGTATGCTTCAAAGCATTGGAAAAGCACTTTTTCTTACTCCCCCCTTGTGTTGTGGTGGCCACCACTGTCGCATTTTCAGGAAAAAGGGATTTGTTCTGGGCCTTTCCTTGGTTTCCACATCTACTTTAAAATACCTATAGTTTCCCTCACACAGAAAAATGGGCGCTCACCATGGCTGGCGCTCTTTTGCTGCTCTGTTTGTAACATTTCCTACAGGAAGCTCAGTGCTCATGGCGCTGCCGGAGTTCCTGTGGCTTGGCTGGGTTAGTTTGGGTGCATGCCATAAACATGTGCATGTGCATCCCTCCCTCCAAGACGCAGCGCGACATAAACCCAACGCAAGACACAATATATACATTCGCATGGGTTATCGTAAACCTGCTGGCGACCTGTGACCTGTCTCAGGGCACAGGGAGTTGTTGAAAGAAATTAAATTGCCCCTTGGTGGGGTCTTGGGTTCTGCTCAGTCTCCTGGCGGCTGCTTTTCGGCCCGAACACGGCCTACTCAGCGACGCTTTCGCGAGGATATCTGCAGAGACAGGAATTGGAGAATTTTGGACGAATCAACGCAAACGCGAAGCGACAACACCTAAATCCGTCAAATGACGGCCTAGAATTTTTCTAAGACAACACACCTGAGCACAATCCAATTTTGCATCAGAAGCACATTTTTACAAAAATTACAGTCATCTCTAGATGTTTTAAATCAATAAATTCCTACGCCTAAAATGGCGGCGCGCAGGAGCGGCTCCTAGCGAAGCGCCGGAAAATGCAGAAATAATGGAATTATAAACGTATGTCTCACGTAACTCGGAAAATGATGAGACACACATTAATAGATAAACATACAGATTCCACCAACACTGACAGAAGGGTCAAAAATTCAGGAATTCGAAAATCAACAAAAAGACTTCAATGAATCAGGTATAAACTACAGGTGTGCTCCTCTCGTATGCAGCATACACATTGCTCGTCTCGTGTCTCCGTGAACGAGTCTTGTAGCAGCGCTAACAACGATAGAACGCGATAGAGGGATTGATTAGAAAGATTGCAGATGATTAGAGGTCAGATCAGGGTGATGAGACATACACACAAGTGCATAGCGACGTTTTCCGCTTGCGCCTCGTTTTTCTCCTCACCTTGCTTCACTCTCCAGCGGTAGGTAAGGTAGGTAAGCCCAGGTGGGGCCACCCCCTGGTGGAGTTCGTGGTTTTGGTTCAGATGGGCAGGTTTGCCCAAGACACTCGTGCATGCTCGTGCATTCACACACGCATTAAAGGGTAGGCCACGCGAAATGCGCACGGTAAACCTTGTTTAGGTTACCCAGGGGCTCCTCGGTACGTTCTTTAAGAGAACCTGAGGAGTCTCTTAACGCTTGCTTGCTTGACAGGGCGTGTTTGCGGACAGTGTATTATAGGTCACACTGAGAAGCGTATAATACGTGGAGTGTGGCTTGGTTCCTCCGCCGCAAACACCCCTTCATTTGCCTTTGCTTTACAGGTGGGCAGGTAGGGTGATTGGTGCAGCAGCATACCTTTTTCTTCTTGCCCTGCCAAACAAGGGCGCAGATCACACAAACAATTGACTGCACCTCCGGCAGGAGTGGCGAGGGCAGTTCGACTCCTTCGACATCCACGCAGTGCACGCAAAAAGAGCACCTCTTCCCTCCAAGCCCTAGCAGGGGAAACGCGTTGTGGCGTCCCCTGTTAGGCCACAGTTGCTTAGCAGCGCTGTGTTCTCTTGTCTTCTTCACAGGAGGGTCGTTAGGACCCACGACATGTTCTTCAACCACACCCAGTAGAGTGTGCGTGTAGGAGTGGTAGTCCTGAGTGGGGGCTTGAGCCAGTTGCAGAAGTGCTCGCCCACCAGGATGGTGCCACTGTACGGTGTGTAGGACCTGTAGTGCTTGTGTCACTGTCCCACCCGTTTCCTGCAATTTCAGCAGGGTTGGTGGGCTGTGGCAGTGGTTAGGTCAGTGTTTTGGCCACTTAGCAAAACGGCGTTTTCATGCCTTCATAGCTTTTCGCCACCCCTCCCTGTAGTAGACAGGTAGGTAGGGAAAACAATACCTGGATTAGTACGCTGGGTATTCCCCAAAGGTTTTGCGCCACCGGAGAAATTGGGCGCTTAGGGGAGGGGAGACCCGGGGTGTACCCCGTGGCATCAATAAGCCAACCCTCCAGGTTTAGCAAGTGTGCAGACTTGGGTATAATTAGGACACCACTTCTGCGGCTTGCTCTCAGGACCTTAGGAATAGCACACTCACACATACGCTTAGGCAGGTAAGGGTAAGGTTCAGCCCCTAGCTTTAGTCTTGGAGGCAAGCGTCTCAGCGAGCCTCAGCAACTCACCAAGGTTGTTTTGGGACAAGTAGTCAACCAGAACTGAGTTTAGGCGTCCCTCAGGTAGAACAAACGCAGAGAAGGGCTCCCAGGTGGCCTCTTCGACTCCAAACCCTTCCCAGAGGATGAGGAAGCGCCAACCCTGGCGATAGCGGTGGCGTAGGACAGACTTCACCAGGTAGAAGCCCTCCTTAGCCATCCCCTCGGCGTTCATGTCGGGGAGTTCACCTTCAACTTCCATAGGGCTGACAGCCCCTTGTAGGTCCAGAGCGGCGATTTCCTCGTCTTTCAGCTCCCACTCCCCCCCACAGAGGTCTTCAGGATCATAGTAGCGCTTCAGGTGTTGAGCAGCGCACACCAGGGTCCCCCCTAGACGGGGAGAACACCGCACGGTGATACGGTGTCCATCCACTGATAGAATCTTGTACGGCCCGACGTATGGGTCATCGCTGGTAGAGCGTGGCCAGGCGGGTAGTCGACTGTGGTGCACCAGCACCCAGTCCCCCTCTTGGTAGGTGGCCGGTACTCGGTGCTTATTCTTCTTGTTCCACTGACGCTCCCTCACTCTCTGGAGCATAGCCTTGGCCTTGTCCATCTTCGCTTGTTGCTCTTGGACCCATTCACCCACAGAAGGATGGGTGTCCTCTGGATAGGGGGCATGTAGAAACCATGCCGGGCGCCCTAGGAATAGCTCATGGGGCGAGTAGCCAGTAGTTGAACTCTCTTGGGAGTTCATCATCAAGGATATGACGGGGAGTAGTCTCACCCAGTCTCTGGTGCGTTCAGTTTTGCACCATATCCGTACATTCTCCTTCAGGACACGGATCTGTCGCTCACATAGGGGGTTGCTCGTGTGCGAGTAGGGAATCCCCCTAGACACCTGGACATTGAGGGATCTCAGGACGCTCTTGTACCAACCGGTATCTGAGCGTACTCGTACGTCCTCATCGGAGTTGATCTCCTTGGGGGCCCCATAGACACAAAACCACTCCTCCAGGAGTATCTTGATAGTCTCCTCCCCGGCAATGTGCTTGGTACATGGGAACACCCTGGTAAACCTGGTCAACCCACAGGTTACCACGAGGGCGAAGTCATAGCCCCCGAACTTCGGCATCTCCGTGTAGTCCACGTATAGAACACTGTTAGCACAGTGAGGGATCGGCAGGGTCGAGTAGAGACCTCTGTCCCTGATATCCCCTGATTTACAGGACCTGCACGGGCACTTGTCCGCGATAGGCTGGAGGGTCTTCCGCAGTTCGTCGTCAGTCCACGTAGTGTGGAACCACCGCTTGAACAGTCTCAGGGTACGGTCAGCACCCACATGACCGCTGGACTCATGGGTCCACTTCAGCAGTGCTGGGACTCTGTCACTAGGCACCACAATGTGGTCCTCGTGCCAGAGGTAGCTCTTGTCCCTCTTCCACTGGTCTTGGTTGACCAGGAGGGGTTCAAGGCGTTTCTGCAAGGCGCTTGTAGATATCCCCAAACTCCTTCAGGTACTCCGATTGTTGGAGTCCATCCAGGGGGCGTATCATCGTCATGTTGAGGTCCAAGTGGACGTCCATACGGCTGAACGCCTCCTTAGCAAGCGCTTCAGACCGGGCACCAATCTGGGCGTCCAAGTTGTTGCGGCTGATGTAGTCGGCGCACTCGTTCTTCACTCCGTGGATATGGTGTACCGTCAGCCGTAGTTGACTGAGGTAGGTCCACCAACGCCGTAGCTTGGCCTTCTCAGGTGAGGGGCCCTTCTGGAAACTGAGGACCGGTTCTTGGTCGCACAGCCAGACCACAGGGTTACTCCCCAACAGTTGTGCTTGTGAGGATAGCACCAGCATACCCGCGAGCAATCCCTGCTCATAGGTGGAGTAGTTCCCCCTGGCCTGGTTCCACTTCCAGTTCCAGTGGCCCAGAGGTACTAGGACCCACTTGTCGTCAGGGTAGCTGTGCTTAAGAGTTCCATCTCGGTTGAGACCTTCCGTCCCCCATTCGGAAATGGCCGAGTCGAACTCCTCCTTCTCTAGTGCTTGCCATTGGAACACCGTTCCACCACCGCCCACATTGCTGGCGTCGGTCACCAGGATAATCTCCCCTTGTGCCCTAGGCACGCCCAAGCACTTAGCGTTGGCTACCTTGTCTTTGAGCTCGTCAAACGCTCGTTGCTCTTGTGGGCCCCAGCGCCAAGCAGTACTCTTCTTCATCAAGTCCGTCAGGATGGCGCTGGTGTAGGTGAAGTTTTTGATATGGCGGCGATAGAAGTTGCACTGAAAGTGCTGCCCTGGGTCGTTGTGGGTGCCGGAGGGCTCGGGGCCGGCAAGACCAGTGGGGCAGGCACGCGAGGAGTCTCCCTGGATGTTGTTATCGGGTGTAGAACCGGACACTCGGACACCAACGGAGGCGAGAGCAGCGACAACAGAAGCAAGGTCCATGCTGATTGTGGTCCGGCAGAAAATCCCAGTCTATGAAGAAAACTGAGGGGAATTATTCTAAATACATCTGAGTGTCCAAAACTGTCTGAAAGAATTTAAATAATCCATTTATGTAAAATTGTCTGGCCGATCTGGCCCGCGAGCGCGCGTCAACGGCAAATGGCGATTCCAGCTAAAATAGCGGAATGCGGCGGATCTACGGGAAATGGACCGCGGAATCAAATCCGGCATCTCAGAAATATATAGGAAATATCCTGTGACTGAGCTGCGAGGCGGCAATTCCGCCGAAGCAAAGAAAATGACCAAAATGTAGCCAATCTGGGCAGAATGTCTGAAAATCTGAGCAGATGGGGCTAGCCGCACTTACACTCCCCCTCCAAAAACACACTGGGGTGTGTCGCTACGTCAACGAAGAACGTAGTGCGGGTAAGTCCCAGAAAAACATAGAAATGTAGCCTCGATGGGGCGAAACCTGCTTGATCTGACCTGAATTGGGCTGAATTGGCACTGAATCAGGCTGGATGAACCTGAAATGAGACGGAATGAGAAGTGACGAACAGTCCTCCGTGCAGTAAAACATTAGGTCAAGGGCTAAAAAGCATGTAAACGTATCGAGAATCGATACCAAACCATGCATTGGTTGAGAATGAGGTAGATTATTGGTGGATTGAGTGGGGGGATCAAGAATTGGAGTGACATCTCAGCGCTCTGGCACAGTTTCGCTGTCGCGGGCACGCTACGGTGTCCTCGCCGAACTCTACATCGTGTTACTCCCGCTTTTCTCGTTCTGAAAAGTGCAGCATGTGGCTCAGAATTAGCGCATCTGGTGGATGATCACAAGATTCAGCAAAATGAGAGTGAATTTGGGCAGAGATGAAGGGGATTAAGCAATCACAGAGCGGTTAAACAAATACACATGTAGTCTACAGACCCTAAGTGAACCACCGAAGGTAGAGATGTTCTTCTGTTCACTTAGATCTAAACAGATCTTCAAGGAATGAGAGGAGATGACAAGGAAATCAATCTAAATTGTCCTATAATCAGCAAATTCCCTAAGATGAAGGTGAAATGAAGCGGAATGTGTACAACTGAAACTACCCACACCTTCGTTTAGACTAAAGTTAATATATATTGTCGTTCATTCAGCTCAATTGTGCTTTCCGGCACGTTGGTTCGCGAGCATCTAACAGATTCTATCAAAATGTGGATCATGTGATGATGCATCATGATGGGACATGCTGGCCCTGGATCCTTGGCATGTAACGCGCCGAAGGTTCGCTGAAGGCGCTTTACTGACAGTATATAACTGAGAGACACCGAATTTACAGTGGCGGTGGTGTCAATCGACTTGGACAAGGCCAATCCTTCGATGGAGTCCCACAAGACACTTGGATTTACCATTCTCGACAGTTTCTGGTCGAATTGAGCTCACATTGGCGTGTGCCAAAAATACAACGAAGCTTACGGACTTCAGAGGTTGCTGTTAGAAGTCCCTAGAGCTCCTAGATGAAGATTGTCTGAACAATTGACGTCTGGGTTTCGTACAACAGTGGCAGAATGATGGACAGACCTGAGAAATTCAAGGTAAATTTGAGGATCCTGGATCTGAATCTGGACTTTGGCGCTAGCATCACAGCAAATGAAGGTGAGATCTGAGTTCCTGGCGTCGCCTCTAGGGCAGCCAGTACTACAGGGGATGCCTGTAGGGGTGAATGTCGCTGGCCAGCGTTTTGATTATGTACATTTGCTTCCATCTGCACGAGTAGCCAAATTCCAAAGATGCACAGACCAACAGAGACAAGATTACCCCGAATCTGCCTGAATTAAGCCTGAGTTTGGTTTTTTCTGAACACGGCAGCACACTCCGTCAGCGTATCTACGCCTTGTCTGCCGAACGGGGACCAAAGAAAAGTTGATTGACGTCAAATTATCAAACATTCGCAGTTCTCCACATCATGACATAAACAGAAAGAATGAACAGTGGATTGAGCAGAATGTGGTAGGATGGCTTCCTCAATTCGGCCAAGCACGAATACATGTGACCACCAACCTGTCTGGCCTGGCCCTCGTACGGCTTGGGCGCTGCAAATCAGCGGCCGAACTCGAAGCTTGGTCCTCATTTGGCTCCTGGGCTGGCCTGACCACAGGAGGGGGGATCGACGGATCAGCCCTGGAATGTGGCTGCTGAGGGCCGTAAAAGGCTGGATCTCGATTCACCACAGGTCGTTTTCCGTCGCTCTCCACTTGTCTGTCTGGTTTCGACAAACAATCTGTCAGGAGTACACCAATTTCGGGGTGCTTCTTTAGGAAGTCAATGAACCCCTTGGTGTATCCATGGACAAAAGATTGGGCTGGTTCCCAGTTGTTGTGACTGGAATCAAAGCCCCTCCACTCACACAGAAATTCCCATTCGCCCTTGGCGTCACGTCTTGCTTCAACAATCCTCTTGAGTTCGTACTTCCCCCCTTCGATGACTCGATCGGACAAGTGTTTCGCAGTCCAAAAAAGGGGTTTAACTCGATCCTTGGGGGAGGGGATCTCTCTCTTGAGGCGATCGCCCGAAACGTCAATTTCCCTGCTGACATCCACACGAATCCTCCACCTGTTCACACCAAGACGCGCTGTAACAGCGAATGGCCCCTCCCACAAGGGAAGAAGCTTGTCATCTCCGTCCAGGGTGGTTTCGGATTTTCGAAGCCAAACTCGATCATCGACTTCAAAATTGTGGGGGTTTTTTCGACCTTGATTTTGAACCCAAAGCCAGTCAGCTTGATGCTTCTCGATTAATTTCGACACAGATTTATCTGCTCGTTGGACTTCGTCCAAAAACAGCGAAGCATCTTTACAGGGGCGAGGATTATTCAACGGCATGTTCCACCAACACTTCTTTCGTCCAAAGACAATTTCATTTGGAGAAAGGCCATGATACAAAGGCGTGTTGTGGTAACGGCGAAGCAATGCGAAGAGAACTTCCATCCAATGGAAATCCTTTTCACTCGCGAGCTCCTTACGAAGCATATTAATTATTGAGCGGCCGGCTCTTTCGCCAGGCAGCGCTCGATGCGAGTGGATTTCACATCGGAGGTGGTGGATTCCAAGGCGAGCACATAAATCTCTCCACCATTCGGAGGTGTACTCTTTGCCTGAATCCGTCACCACCTCGGATGGGACGTCCCAACCTCCCATCCAGGTCTGCGCGCACCATTTGGCGGCAGCCTTGCCAGTCATCGACTCAATGTTGCAAGGCAACACTTGAATGTAGCCGGAATGACGGCACTGAATGAGGAGCACACCATTGACTTTTCTGTTAGTCCAATGGCACTCTTCGTCATCGAGCTCACCGAGATAGAAAAAATCACTCGTGACTCTGTTGAAGAGACGCTCCGGAATAGGATGAGGCCTCAGATGGCCGTGCTTCTTCGCGCTGGGGGGCGTCGAGACAGCACATTGGGCACATTCGGCTGCTACTTTCATGCAATGAGTGTAGAGCCTCGATCCAAACAACCTATGCTTAATCATCGACCACAGTCGACGGCCATGTGCGTGGGGGGACTCCCATTTGTGCCACCAGTTTAACACTCGGGGGGCTAGGGCGTCTGGCACACACAATTTACCCTCCATCCACAGCTTCCCCCCATCCAACGAGTACTCCGCAAAAATCCCATCCCTGTGAGCATCTTTGGATTTGAGATTTCCAAAGACCTCTTTAAACATGGGATCCTGCAGGTAATCGGACGTCCAGTCACGGATGATCAGGGAATCCTTAGGCAGGGGTGGAGTTTTGGCCGGATCTCGGCGCTTAATGCCTTGGATCAACCGAAATCGACTTACTCGTCGGGTGTAGTCAAACCGTTTCACACTCCCTGAGGAGGGATCGGTGACTTTTTCCACGACTTTCAGTGTTTTGGTGCAGATCTCATGGGCATGCGCCGGATCTGAGATGGCCGTGATGTCGTGACACGGCAATGCGTGCTGTTTAACAGAGCACTGCATGCATGCCCGTCGAATGAGTTTCTTTTCTTCCTGATCCCATTCGATGATGACATGGCGGTCCTGCTCCGTACCATGGATGTTGGTACTTTGCAGCCCCTCTGAGGCGGGGTAAGCCCATCGGCTCAGAGCATCCGCTACCGTGTTGTGTTTTCCAGGCAAATACGACACATGGAGGTCAAACAGAGAGAGAAATTCGTGCCATCTGGCCCGTCGACCAGCTGGGCTCGCGACAGTATCAATGTGTTCGGTGGCCCAATACTCCAGAGATCGATGATCCGTCAGGACCTCGACTCGATTGGTGCCAACCCACGATTGGTACTTTTTTAGAGCGCAAATTATAGCATACGTTTCTTGCTCACGCGGCGACCATTGCATTTGGCGTGGGGCTAGCTTCCGAGACCAAAATGCAAGAGGGTAATGATCGCCGGTGGCTTCATCAACCTGTTCAAGGACAGCTCCGATCGCGTACCTAGATGCGTCGGTTCTAATGTAGAAGGGTCGGTCAAATTGGGGCACATGCAACGTGGCGACTTCGCAGAGGGCTGCCTTCAAGTGATGGAAGGCCTCCTCGCACTCGTCAGTCCACTTGACACGAACCTTTGAACCTGCCCTGCCTGCATCTCTCCCTACCTTCAATAATTCAGTGAGGGGGGCAGCAAATTTGGCATAATTCGGTACAAAAGTGTGATAAAAATTGCAACAACCCAGGAATCCTCTCAACTCCGCGATCGTCTCAGGGCGCTTCCACTTCTGAATAGCGACGAGCTTCCCTGGACTGGGTCGTCGGGTGCCATTCTCTAGGAGAGAACCACAAAATTCGACTGATTTTAAAAATAATTTTCCCTTCTTTGGCCCACAAACCAGCTGATTGGGGTCAAGAATGTCCAAAACTTGGTTCAGCTGCTTCTCATGTAGGGCCACCAGCTCGGCTTCGGTCAGTCCCTCCCCCTCCGTCGCGATGATTATGTCATCTATGTACACACTCACGAAGGCACGAAGCTCAGGATGGGTTGTGAACAGCACATCCTCCATCATTCTTTGAAAAAATGAGGGGGCGTTCTTCAAGCCCATGGGCATGACGGTCCACTGGACTGGGCCACATGGCGTGCACATACAGGTGAGAGGTCTGCTGTCCTTCCTCAACGGCATTTGGTGAAAGCCGTGACGGAGATCCAGCACAGAGAACAAACGACCTCTTGCCCTCTTAGCGATTTCCTCCTCAATGAGGGGCAGGGGGTGTGAATCCGCCTTTGTTTCGGCGTTGAGATTGCGAAAATCAACAACCATTCGCCAACCATCAATGGTGTTCTGGTCTGCAGGCGGTGGCTTCGGGACTGTGAAGGGTGAACAGCACCATTCGCTGGTCATACAACCCTCAAGCCAACCAAATTCCCTGAGATTTCTCTCGATGATTTTTCTGAGTATCTCATGTTTGTGTCCATGATTTTCATAAGGGCGCTGTTTTTTTGCCTTGTACCCTTCACGAAGCTCGATGAAGGCTTCACCGAACTGTCCACGGACAGGGGGGTCTTTGATCAACTTCCCTGAAAGGGTTGTGTCCTTCCGTTCCTCAAAAATCTTTTCTCTTGACTTGGAACACAATTCAGTGTCCACCTGATCGCCAGGAATTACTGTCGAAAAAACTTTGGCGACTTCTTCGGCTTTGGCAGGAAGAATCTTCTTACGGATGTCCCTAAACAGGTCCGTATCAACTGCCTCTTGAAGATAGGTGGGTCGTGTGTCGAAATCCCAGAGATTCTCCTCGTGATCCAGCTCCTCGAAAGGATCCATGAAAGCTTCCACAGGGGGTTTTTCATAAAAAACTCTGAATTTGCGGCGCGATTGGAGATTTTTCCTCGCCCGTGCACTGAAGATTCTTTTCGATGTCGACCGTATTGGGGAAGAGGGAGACGAGGCGGATCCATTGGACGTT
This sequence comes from Eutreptiella sp. 'Long Island Sound 2002', assembly GCA_964036045.1. Classification (NCBI taxonomy): domain Eukaryota; phylum Euglenozoa; class Euglenophyceae; order Eutreptiales; family Eutreptiaceae; genus Eutreptiella; species Eutreptiella sp. 'Long Island Sound 2002'. Next base: position 110,925,137 of record OZ038378.1, read on the forward strand.
GAATCACCTTGGGTATCTGACGGACAAAAATCAGAAAAAATAGATTCATCATCAGTACCACGCTCAACCTCAGATTCAGACCCAACACAGGAATCTGTACTAGAATCGGCAGAATTAGAGTCAGAAAGCTTTCCATCCACCAGGAATGCAAGCGAACTCCAGGACCGCTGTGGCAGGGGACCTGTGTCGTCCCTGGCATACAGCTTAATCTTCCTGGGAAGTTCGATGTAATCAACACAAATGTCTTGTAATTCCTGAAACCAAGGCTTGTCGTCCCACAAGGGCACAACTAAAATTGCCTGGGTTTTATCTTGCTTGATTTTGTGGATGACCTGCTGGATTAAGTGAAACGGAGGACTAATCCACAACTTCTTGTCCCATTTGTGGGTCCAAGCGTCGCTGAAGTGCTTGTCAAAGCGCTTGTTCATACGGTTAGCAAAGGCATCATACTGTGGCCAAAAGGAATGATGTTCATGAAAATATTCACAAATTGCATCGCGCCATTTGTCGACAACTCTGTAGGATGAAGAGTGCCAGCGCGAAGGGCGTCGTGGCTGGGAGTCCCTACGAAGACATTCTAACTCTTGGGAGTAATCGGCACTCCCATTCACCTCTGCAATGGTGACATCTTCACCAAATTTTGGTGTCACCTTTTGCTTCAAAAATTCTTCTGCACTTTTAAACCCTGCGTGCAAAAAACGAAATTCAGGACGCTCCAAGGGACCTGACTCCAGCAAAAAACAACGACGATGACCTACGGGCGCTACCCTGTTCTTGCGAAGCCAAGGATGGCCCAAAAAAAGGTCATACTTTATGTCAGCACGATAAAAGTAGTCATCCTTAAGGACAACTTCTTCCACATTTTGCTCTTCCCAAAGGTCTTGAGCGACCAAATGAGTTGATATATAACAACCGCGTTGCCCACCTGCGAGAGAATGTCCAGAAACTCCCTCGAGGGTAACAGGATGAGGCGATTCAAACACGCAGTCGTCGGGTAAGAAGGAATTGGATTGGAGATTTACCTCTGATCCATTGTCACACAAACAAGTGGCGAGGTGGAAATTTCCCTTGCAATCAGAGACCCACAGCTTTGTGACAAACTGACGAGCCCTGTGCTTGGACTGTACACCAACCTCGTCCACTACAACAGAAGGATCCGCTGCCGGATCCAGGGGAGAGGAGACAAGCGACCCTATATCAAGTAATGGTCGATCAGGAATCTGGGGATCATGCCTGAAATCGCCTGGGCAGGGGCGATTTTCGTGGCTCCCCTAGGCGTTCTGACCTCCAGCGGCTGCGTTAACATTGTGAACACAGCCTGATTCGTCGATCCACTCATCTTGGAACGGATCATCCGCTGGATTCAGGGCATTTTCGACATAATCTCGATCCGCATCGGACACCTGATCTGCACCTGAGACCTGATCCACACGATGGTTTCCTTTTCCACGTCCACGGCCACGGCCGCCGGATGATGGGCCACCACCGTCGCCACGCCCCCTGCCCTTACCAGAGAAGGGGGTTCCCGAAGGATTTCCCTTACCTTTACCCTGTGATCCTGGAGCATTTCCTTTGTTTGTACCGGATTGAGGGGTTTGGCCTGGATTTCGATTTCCGCCTCCGGCGTTGACATTGGGACTTGTCTGGCCGTTTGGCTGTCCACCGGAGCCGGATGGAGTCCGATTCCCTTTGCCTTGGGACCCGCCAGGGCCTCCAGTATTTTTGTTCCCACCGGAGGGAGTCGAATTACCCTTTCCCCCCTTGGCACCATGCACCTGTCTGTCATTCCTGTCTGAATTCTGCGAATTACTGACATTTTCACCAATCACCTTGTGATCGTAAGCAGACCATCGGTGATTAGCAGTAGAATGCGTCTTAGCTCGGTTCGTAGAACCTAAAAGAAGGCAGATGCTACAATGATCCTGAACATTCCGGGTGTCATTCACCTTTTTGTTGCCCTTTTGGGTCCCATTTTGGGTGTTTTGCTGGGTATTCTTGTTTCCCCCAAGACCCTCATGGAAATTTTGATTGGCGGCGTCAGCGAGCCGCTCAACCTCTTCCCACAGTTCCTGCGGAGTAAACGAAAACACCCAGTTCCTGGCCTTCAGGCGATGGCCGTGGAAACTTACTCCCCTATTGAGGACTTGGACAAACAAGTCCCGATCCTCGTGTTCATTAAACTTGATTTTCCACGTGTTTTCAGTGAATTTCACCTTGGTAAACGACGTGGGGGAGCACTTTTGAAGTGCCTCCCTGACGGTAAACCGGTTGGCCGAGGCGTCAAAGCCATCGACTTCCGCCCACCAGGTCTTGACCTTTTCTTCGGATTGTTTATTCCGAAGGGTGGCGGCGGTTTCTGAGGGGATCTTGTCAAAAATCAGATTTTTCAGCTCGGCACTGGAAAATTTTTCGCCTGAATGTTCAGATTCTTCTACGAGATTCCAGAAGCGCTGTCTCTTGTCCTGCACTTCGTGCAAGATTAATCGCGAGAACGAAGGAAAATTCTTCAACATCTGGTGGTAATGGTCCTCAGGCAGCCGGGATCCACGTACCTCCAACTGTTCCCACACCTCATCAAAGGTAAGGGGGGAACTTGAATCTTCACGATCACTCCAGGTTCTGAGCCAAGTGTTGGCCGGCGCTCCCTCAAGGCAGTCCAAGAGCGCCATCAGGAACTGATCATCCTGGAGTTTTTGAGTCTTAACCCACAGTTTAAATTCCCGTTGGAACTGAGGCCAACGTCTGGGGTTCCCATTGTACTTCGGTTGCTTGGCAACCTGACGAAGTCGCAATGAAGTAGGATTTAGAAGTGAATCCAGCCCAACACCGGCCGTAATGGCAGACACCTTGGCGGCATCATTAGCCACACCAGCTCCGGCGAGGGTCTGGGCGAGCAACATCTGGGCAATTGCATTGGAATCAACAGCAGGAAGGGTAGTACGGGAGGCAGTTCGTTTGGCATTTTGAGCCTCATTCCTAGCCTTCACCGATCTACTCTGAGATCGAGAGATTGTAACCCTTTCCTTTAGCTTAGTCCTGCTGATCCTTGCGTCGGTGGTCTTAGAGTCCACCGAAGGAGCAATCGAAAAAATTTCTGTCGCCTCCTCCGACGGTTCTGTTGTTTGTTCCACCGATGATGCGCCCTCAGATCGCATGTGGGTCTTGAAAAGATCTTTAATTCCCAGCGTCTGAATGATGAGTTGCATTTGATCTTTGAGCAATTAGAGCTCAGAGTCTCGCTGTAATCTGCAAGAGCAGTCGGCAGGACAGTACATACCGTGTCCTGAAGGGCCTGAGCAGGCTGTCGGACCGCTAATCTCAGTGGTTCGCAGCCAGGAGTCCACTTGGGGAGCTCCTTCAGTCCTAATTTCCAGGCTTGCCTGCCTAGCTGCCTCTAAAATTCCTTCCTCAACCGCGGCGGCTAGATCGTCGCGGATGGAAACAGAGGGATGAGGGGCGGAGGGCCCTGCAACAGGTGCCTTGGTCTTCTCCTTCGGGAAGGGGCTTGCCTCCCAGATCTGCAAGAAAATGGCAAAACATTCATCTTCTTGAGAACACCACCACATCCTGGTATTAATTTCTTCTTGAAGGAGGAAAAAATATTCGAATCAAAAATCAGAGGCGATTCTTTCTTGACCTATCAGCTTAGACGTGGCTAATAGACACAGGGCCTCAAGCGCCTCAAGGTTACGGGTCACTTCGGAAGACAAATGGTTGTCCCATTGTGCCCATGAGGCTGGTCGATTATAGGTAGGTACCTCACCTGGACCACCCATCTCAATGTCGTCAATGTCGGCGTCGATGGTCTCGAAATGTGGACATTGGTAGGGAGTATTAGTACCTGCCAGGTCCGTAAGCTCCACCGGAGCGTTGCCATTAGCGTAAGCTGGAAGATTCCAACTACTTGATGGCCAATTTCGACTGGGATCTTGATTGTAATCTGGGCCTCCACAGCTGCTGATTTGTGTCCTTCTTGGGCAATTTGGGCTTGCGCAAGGCATTCCTCTCAAGGCCTCGTTCGCACAGCACCACGGCAGCGTAATCGTTACGTCTCCGGAGGTGGCGGAGTCTACGGGGCCGTACTGAGGGGCTAGCTGTGGTTGGGACACCAAAGGAACAACATTCAGGTAGCCTCTGCTACCATGAAAGTGCTGCCCTGGGTCGTTGTGGGTGCCGGAGGGCTCGGGGCCGGCAAGACCAGTGGGGCAGGCACGCGAGGAGTCTCCCTGGATGTTGTTATTGGGTGTAGAACCGGACACTCGGACACCAACGGAGGCGAGAGCAGCGACAACAGAAGCAAGGCCCATGCTGATTGTGGTCCGGCAGAAAATCCCAGTCTATGAAGAAAATTGAGGGGAATTATTCTAAATACATCTGAGTGTCCAAAACTGTCTGAAAGAATTTAAATAATCCATTTATGTAAAATTGTCTGGCCGATCTGGCCCGCGAGCGCGCGTCAACGGCAAATGGCGATTCCAGCTAAAATAGCGGAATGCGGCGGATCTACGGGAAATGGACCGCGGAATCAAATCCGGCATCTCAGAAATATATAGAAAATATCCTGTGACTGAGCTGCGAGGCGGCAATTCCGCCGAAGCAAAGAAAATGACCAAAATGTAGCCAATCTGGGCAGAATGTCTGAAAATCTGAGCAGATGGGGCTAGCCGCACTTACATGCACGCCCCAATGAAGCTGCGTACATCATGAAGTCCTTTCTTGGGGTCTTCGTGTCGTACCTTAGCATCCATCAGGGGTTTGGCCTTAGAGGCCGCTGGGGTCCACCACCCATAGCCAACGTCAAACCCCAGGTACTGCATGGTCTCCTGCATGAACTCACACTTCTCCAGCTTGAGTCGTGTGTGGTTCTCCTGGCAGACCGCAAAGAACGGACCTAAGAGGATTAGGTGATCCTCCTGGGTATTGGTCCCGAGGCATACATCGTCGATGTGAGCCTCCATCTAGGCCCCACAGGATATGAGCTCCTGCACCTTAGGTCTCCTTTGTAGGATGGACAAGATCTTGTTCATCAGCTCTCGGAATAGAGCGGGTGCGTTAGGCACGCCAAACGGCATGACCTTCCACTTGAACACCCTCCCCTGAGGGGTGATGAAGGCCAGCAGTTCCTGTGAGTTGGGCGTCAGGTCAACTTGCCAGAATCCGCTCCTCTTGTCCATCTTGGTCTTGTAGCGGCAGGAGGCTATCTTCTCCAGGGTAGACTCCATATTGGGAATGGACCCTGAGTGGTTCAACTTCTTCTTGTTCAGCTCTCTGTAGTCCACTACCAGCCGTTTGGCTGTAGACCCAGGTTTAGCCACCAGGAAACAGGGGCTGCAGTGTAGGAAGTAGTCCCCGTCCTTGTACTCCAGGACTAGGCCAGCGTTGATACATTCTTGTATTTGTCGCTCAATCTCGTCGGCCTGCTCTTTAGGAGCTAGATAGGGTATCCTCCGGATCTTGTGACCCACGAACTCGGGTTTCAGCTTGAGGTCCATCTGTACCAGCTTGTCACATGAGGCTGGAGGGGGTAGTTCTCCGAACACCTCCAGATAGGTCCTGTTAAGCTTCTGTACCCGCAGGTCCAATACCTTGATCTTGTCCTCCATGTCCTCGTCAGAGTGTAAGTTGCTTGCCCCCTGAGTAATAGACGTCGGGAGGTGGTCCTCCACCGACTCTTCGCCCGTGGTAGTGTCCTTCAGCCCTTGGTAGGCATATAGAAGGTCTTGTTCAACCATCTCCGGTGGATGATGGCAACATAGGCACGCTCAAGGGGGTTCACATACACATTCCTCCGAGAGGTTGTCCTCTTCTGGGGTCCTCACATGGGTGCCCCACACGCTCTTCAGGAGCTGAAGATCTACCTCCCTTTGCCAGGTGGTGATCTTCTGTTCGAGGTCCTCCTTCAATTGGGATAGATCTCTCATACGTCCTTGCTTCAGTGGCCATGAGCTGCGGATAGGCTTCGCGTAGCATAGCTTTTTCGCCACCAACTTCCTCTTGGAATCCACATACTCCTTTAGCCTGGATCGAGGGTCCAGCTCTTCGTCCACGCGGTCTTCCACCCTCATGCAGAGTAGGGGTTTCAGTGGGGCGACGTACTCGGCGTTCTCCACTTCCTCCACACAGGTCTGCACGAAGAAGGTGTCGTGCTCAGTTTCGTCATCTGAGTGGATAGAGCTAGGTAGCTCAGATAGTCCACACTCAGAGACTCCATCAGGAACAGGTACACGGCAGGGAGAGTTGGGGGCGTTGGTGTCAGTCACGACGTACTCATCTCCTCCGGGTGTAGTCTCAACAGCATCTTGAGGTCGTAGGCGATCCTTCAAGTCACCCAAGGCGAGTCCGTCGCTTTCTCGTTGTATAGCCTGGACCAGAGTCGGGTCCAGATCCTCCCAGGGGATGGAGGTAAGACCTCAGTCCACCACGCTCAGCATACTCCCCTATCCGGGTTTCCCAATAGGCGTCTTACGCCCCAGAGGCACGTAGATGGCCTCATCAGGTAACGGAACAGAGCTGATAGTCAGCCTGTCCAGGAGGTTTCGCCAGTACTCGTTGCCCCCATGGGCTCCTAGAAAAGTTTATAGTGTTTTCAGCACTGTGTTTTTGCTTCTCCTGCTGCTTGCTGTTGCTGTAGGGTGTCCTGCTGCTTGTTTTGGGAGATGAAAAGCTTTTGTTTGTTGAAATACAGTAAAGCCAAGTCAATCCAGGATAACCCAAGCCAGAAGTGTGCCAGGAGAAGAGAATCAGGATCAAAGCATGAAGGGCTGCAGTGTAAACAGTGAAAGATGATTGGATATTCACAGAAACTGCAACTCAGGTCACAAATGAATGCATATTCACAAAGATAGCTGAAATGCTTTTGGAAAAGAGTTAGAAAACTGCCTCATGGTCACTCTCTCTCCATAGTGCCATCTCAGGAGATGTGCACTCTTTGTTTTGGGTCCCATATGTGCTGAGGTGGCATGGTATGTGGCGATGAGGTCACTGCCATGTCACATGGGATCTTCCTACTTAGCTAGGCTGACCGGGAATTGAACCCAGGACCTCTCAAAAAGAGGTGCCCAGCCTTCTAGGGTGCATACCACTAGGATAGCTAAGAATTCATGGAAAAACATAGATAAATTCATAGGCTCTACCTTAGGTACGTCAGTGCTCAGTCAACTCAGGAAAAGATGAATAGCTTCACATTGAAAGGGAATTAAGGGGTCCACTCCATATCCTGATTGAATGTTTGGTTCCATAGGTCAAAATGTGTTATCACCACTTTTGATGGGACCAATACTAAGATTAAAATGCATGGATGCTCAGTGCATCTCTAATACAACTAGAGTATGCCTCAAAGCAATGGAAAGGCACTTTTTCTTACTCCCCCCTTGTGCTGTGGTGGCCACCACTGTCGCATTTTAGGAAAAAGGGAATTTTTCTTGGCCTTTCCTTGGTTTCCACATCTACTTTAAAATACCTATAGCTTTCCTCACACTTAAAAATGGGCGCTCACCATGGCTGGCGCTCTTTTGCTGCTCTGATTGTATCATTTCCTACAGAAGACTCAGCGCTCATGGCGCTGCCGGGGCTCCTGTGGCTTGGTTGGGTTAGTATGGGAGCATGCCAAACATGTGCATATGCATCCCTCCCTCCAAGATGCAGCGTCGACACAAACCCAACGCAAGACACAATATACACACTCGCATGGGTTCTCGTAAACCTGCTGGCGACCTGTGACCTGTCTTAGGGCGAAGGGAGTCTCAAAAGAAATTAATTTGCCCCTTGGTGGGGTCTTGGTTTTGCTCAGTCCCTCCAGGCACCTGCGTTTCGGCCTGAACACGGCCTACTCAGCGAGGTTGCGCGTGGGTATCTGCAGAGGCAAGAATGGGAGAATTATGAACGAATCCACGCAAAAACGAAGCAACGACATCAAAATCCGTCAAATGACGGCGTAGAATTTTTCTGACACGACACACCTGAGCAGAATTCAATTGTGCATCAGAAGCACACTTTTATAGAAATTATAGTCATCTCTGGATTTTTTGAATCTAGAAATTCATACGCATAAAATGGCGGCGCGCAGGAGCGGCTCCTAGCGAAGCGCCGAAAAATGGAGAAATAATGGAATTATAAACGTATGTCTCACGTAGTCTTGAAAATGACGAGACACACATTAAAAAAAAAACATACAAATTCCACCCACACTAATAGAAGCTTCAAAAATTCAAGAATTCGAAATAGACGAAAAGACTTCAATGAATCAGGTAAAAACTACAGGTATGCTCGTCTCGTATGCCGCATACACATTGCTCGTCTCGTGTCTCCGTGAAGGAGCCTTGTAGCAGCGCTAACAAAGATAGAACACGATAGAGGGATTGATTAGAAAGATTCCAGATGATTAGCGGTCAGATCAGGGTGATTAGACATACACACAAGTGCAGAGCAACGTTCTTCGCGTGCGCCCCTCACTTGCTCTCTCTCCCAGCGGTAGGTAAGGTGAGTAAGCCCAGGCGGGGCCACCCCCTGGTGGAGTTCGTCATTAAGGTTGAGATGGGCAGGTTTGCCCCACACCGTCGCGCATACTCGTGCATGCACACACGCATTAAAGGGTAGGCCACGCGAAGTGCGCACGGTAAACCTTGTTTAGGCTACCCAGGGGCTCCTCGGTACGTTCTTTAAGAGAACCTGAGGAGTCCCTTAACGCTTGCTTGCTTGACAAGGGTAAGGGTAGCTGGTCTTCCAGCGTGTTTGCGGACAGTGTATTATAGGTCACACTGAGAAGGGTATAATACCTGGAGTGTGGCTTGGTCCCTCCGCCGCAAACGCCCTTTCATTTGCCTTTGTTTTACAGGAGGGCAGGTAGGGTGATTGGTGCAGCAGCCTTTTTTTATGTCCTGCTAAACAAGGACGCAGATCACACAAACAAGTAACTCCGCTCCGCCTGTGGCAGAGTAGGGAGTCCGACTTCATCGACATCTGCGCCTTGCACGCGAGAGCACTCCTTCCCTCCAAGCCCTAGCAGGGGAAACGCGTTGTGGCGTCCCCTGTTAGGCCACAGTTGCTTAGCAGCGCTGTGTTCTCTTGTCATTTCACAGGAGGGTCGCTAGGACCCACGACACCTTTGCCTTCGCAACGCCCAGTAGAGTGTGCTTGTAGGAGTGGTAGTCCTGAGTGGGGGCTTAAGCCAGTTGCCCCAGTGCTCGCCCACCAGGATGGTGCCACTGTAGGGTGTGTAGGACCTGTAGTGCGTGTGTCACTGTCCGACCCGTTTCCTGCAATTTTAGCAGGGTTGGTGGGCTGTGGCAGTGGTTCAGGTCAGTGTTTTGGCCACATAGCAAAACGGCGTTTTCATGCCCTCATAGCTTTTGGCCACCCCTCCCTGTAGTAGACAGATAGGTAGGGAAAACAATACCTGGATTAGTACGCTGGGTATTCCCCAAAGGTTTTGCGCCAGCACAGAAATTGGGCGCTTAGGGGAGGGGAGACCCGGGGCGTACCCCGTGGCATCAATAAGCCAACCCTCCAGGTTTAGCAAGCGTGCAGACTTGGGTATAATTAGGACACCACTTCTGCGGCTTGCTCTCAGGATCTTGGGACTAGCACACTCACACATACGCTTTGGAAGGTAAGGGTAAGGTTCAGTCTCTAGCTTTAGTCTTGGAGGCAAGCGTCTCAGCGAGCCTCAACAACTCACCAAGGTTGTTCTGGGACAAGTAGTCAACCAGAACTGAGTTTAGGCGTCCCTCCGGTAGAACAAACGCAGAGAAGGGCTCCCAGGTGGCCTCTCCGACTCCAAACCCTTCCCAGAGGGTCAGGAAGTGCCAGCCCTGGCGATAGCGGTGGCATAGGACAGACTTCACCAGGTAGAAGCCCTCCTTAGCCATCTCCTCGGCGTTCATGTCGTGGAGTTCACCTTCAACTTCCATAGGGCTGGCAGCCCCTTGTAGGTCCAGAGCGGCGATTTCCTCGTTGTTCAGCTCCCACTCCTCCCGACAGAGGTCTTCAGGATCATAGTAGCGCTTCAGGTGTTGAGCAGCGCACACCAGGGTCCCCCCTAGACGGGGAGAACACCGCACGGTGATACGGTGTCCATCCACTGATAGGATCTTGTACGGCCCGAAGTATGGGTCATCGCTGGTAGAGCATGTCCAGGCGGGTAGTCGACTGTGGTGCACCAGCACCCAGTCCCCCTCTTGGTAGGTGGCCGGTATTCGGCGCTTGTTCTCCTTGTTCCACTGACGCTCGCTCACTCTCTGGAGCATAGCCTTGGCCTTGTCCACCTTCGCTTGCTGCTCTTGAACCCATTCACCCACAGAAGAATGGGTGTCCTCTGGATAGGGGGCATGTAGGAACCACGCCGGGCGCCCCAGGAATAGCTCATGGGGCGAGTAGCCAGTCGCTGAACTCTCTTGGGAGTTCATCATCAAGGATATGACGGGGAGTAGTCTCACCCAGTCTCTGGTGCGTTCAGTTTTGCACCATATCCTGACGTTCTCCTTCAGGACACCGATCTATCGCTCACATAGGGGGTTTCTCGTGTGAGAGTAGGGAATCCCCGTAGACACCTGGACATTGAGGGATCTCAGGACCCTCTTGTACCAGCCAGTATCTGAGCGTACCCGTACGTCCTCGTCAGAGTTGATCTCCTTGGGCGCCCCATAGACACAAAACCACTCCTCCAGGAGTATCTTGATAGTCTCCTCCCCGGTAATGTGCTTGGTTCATGGGAACACCCTGGTAAACCTGGTCAACCCACAGGTTACCACGAGGGCGAAGTCATAGCCCCCGAACTCCGGCATCTCCGTGTAGTCCACGTATAGAACACTGTTAGCACAGTGAGGGATGGGCAGGGTCGAGTAGAGACCTCTGTCCCTGATATCCCCAGGTTTACAGGACCTGCACGGGCACTTGTCCACGTTAGGCTGGAGGGTCTTCCGCAGTTGGTCGTCAGTCCACGTAGTGTGGAACCACTGCTTGAACAGCCTCAGGGTACGGTCAGCACCCACATGACCACTGGACTCATTGGTCCACTTCAGCAGCGCTGGGACTCGGTCACTAGGCACCACAATACGGTCCTCGTGCCATAGGTAGCTCTTGTCCCTCTTCCACTGGTCTTGGTTGACCAGGAGGGGTTCAAGGCGTTTCTCCAGGCGCTTGTAGATATCCCCGAACTCTTTCAGGTACTCCGATTGCTGGAGTCCATCCAGGGGGCGTATCATGGTCATGTTCAGGTCCAGGTGTACGTCCATACGGCTGAAAGCCTCCTTAGCCGGCGCTTCAGACCGGGCACCAATCAGGGCGTCCAAGTTGTTGCGGCTGATATAGTCGGCACATTCGTTCTTCATTCCCTGCATATGGTGTACCGTCAGCCGTAGTTGACTGAGGTAGGTCCACCAGCGTCGTAGCTTGGCCTTCTCAGGTGGGGGACCCTTCTGGAAACTGGGGACCGGTTCTTGGCCGCACAGCCACACCACAGGGTTACTCCCCAACAGTCGTGCTTGTGAGGATAGCACCAGCATACCCGCGAGCAATTCCTGCTCATAGGTGGAGTAGTTCCCCCTGGCCTGGTTCCACTTCCAGTTCCAGTGGCCCAGAGGTACTAGGACCCACTTGTCGTCAGGGTAGCTGTGCTTGAGGGTTCCATCTCGGTTGAGACCTTCCGTCCCCCATTGGGAAATGGCCGAGTCGAACTCCTCCTTCTCTAGTGCTTGCCATTAGAACAACGTTCCACCACCGCCCACATTGCTGGCGTCGGTCACCAGGATAATCTCCCCTTGTGCTCTAGGCACGCCCAAGCATTTAGCGTTGGCTACCTTGTCTTTGAGCTCGTCAAACGCTTGTTGCTCTTGTGGGCCCCAGCACCAAGTAGTACTCTTCTTGATCAACTCCGTCAGTACGGCGCTGGTATAGGTGAAGTTTTTGATGTGGCGGCGATAGAAGTTGCACGCCCCAATGAAACTGCGTACATCATGAAGTCCTTTCTTGGGGTCCTCGTGTCGTACCTTGGCGTCCATCAGGGGTTTGGCCTTAGAGGCCGCTGGGGTCCACCACCCATAGCCAACGTCAAACCCCAGGTACTGCATGGTCTCCTGCATGAACTCACACTTCTCCAGCTTGAGTCGAGTGTGGTTCTCCTGGCAGACCGCAAAGAACTCGCCCAGGAGGATTAGGTGATCCTCCTGGGTATTGGTCCCAAGGCATACATCGTCGATGTGAGCCTCCATCTGGGCACCACGGGATATGAGCTCCTGCACCTTAGGTCTCCTTCGTAGGATGGACAAGATCTTGTTCATCAGCTCTTGGAATAGAGCGGGTGCGTTAGGCACGCCAAACGGCATGACCTTCCACTTGAACACCCTCCCCTGAGGGGTGATGAAGGCCAGTAGTTCCTGTGCGTTGGGCGTCAGGTCCACTTGCCAGAATCCGCTTCGCTTGTCCATTTTGGTCTTGTAGCGACAGGAGGCTATCTTCTCCAGGGTAGACTCCATATTGGGAATGGACCCTGAGTGGTTCAGCGTCTTCTTGTTCAGCTCTCCATAGTCCACTACCAGCCGTTTGGCTGTAGACCCAGGTTTAGCCACCAGGAAACAGGGGCTGCAGTGTAGGGGGTAGTCCCCGTCCTTGTACTCCAGGACTAGGCCAGCGTCGATACACTCTTGTATCTGTCGCTCGATCTAGTTGGCCTGTTCTTTAGGAGCTGGATAGGGTCTCCTCCGGATCTTGTGACCCACGAACTCGGGTTTCAGCTTGAGGTCCATCTGTACCAGCTTGTCACATGAGGCTGGAGGGGGTAGTTCTCCGAACACCTCCAGATAGGTCTTTATAAGCTTCTGTACCCTCGGGTCCAATATCTTGATCTTGTCCTCCATGTCCTCGTCAGAGTGTAAGTTGCTTGCCCCCTGGGTAATAGACGTCGGGAGGTGGTCCTCCACCGACTCTTCGCCCGTGGTAATATCCTTCAGCCCTTGGTAGGCATATAGAAGGTCTTGTTCAACCATCTCCGATGGACGATGGCAACATAGGCACGCTCGAGGGGGTTCACATACACATTCCTCCGAGAGGTCGTCCTCCTCTGGGGTCCTAACATGGGCGCCCCACACGCTCTTCATGAGCTTGTGATCTACCTCCCTTTGCCAGGTGGTGATCTTCTGTTCGAGGTCCTCCTTCAATTGGGATAGGTCTCCCATACGTCCTTGCTTCAGTGGCCATGAGCTGCGGGTAGGCTTCACGTAGCATAGCTTTTTCGCCACCGGCTTCCTCTTGGAATCCACATACTCCCTGAGCCTGGATCGAGGGTCCAGCTCCTCGTCCACGGGGTCTTCCACCCTCATGGAGAGTAGGGGTTTCAGTGGGGCGACGTACTCGGCGTTCTCCACTTCCTCCACACAGGTCTGCACGAAGAAGGCGTCGTGCTCAGTTTCGTCATCTGAGTGGATAGAGCTGGGTAGCTCAGATAGTCCACACTCAGAGACTCCATCAGGAACAGGTACACGGCAGGGAGAGTTGGGGGTGTTGGTGTCAGTCACGACGTACTCATCTCCTCCGGGTGTAGTCTCAACAGCATCTTGAGGTCGTAGGCGATCCTTCAAGTCACCCAAGGCGAGTCCATCGCTTTCTCGCTGTATAGCCTGGACCAGAGTCGGGTCCAGTTCCTCCCAGGGAATGGAGGTAAGACCTCCGTCCACCACGCTAAGCATACTCCCCCATCCGGGTTTACCAATAGGCGTCTTGCGCCCCAGAGGCACGTAGATGGCCTCATCAGGCAAACGTACAGAGCTGATAGTCAGCCTGTCCAGAAGGTTTCGCCAGTACTCGTTGCCCCCATGGGCTCCCCAATCGGGGGAACACAGGACCATAGGGGAACGTTCCAAGGCCACCTTGGTCAGCACCTTCCCAGTTCACTGAATATGGGGTTCCCGTAGGCCATCCCGAAAGAGGGCCAGTAAAATTTGTAGCTGCAGTTCTTCCCCTTGCTGCAGTAAAGGTCCAGTACATGTTGCTTGTCGCTGGCGAACAACTCCACACTCAGGTCTTCTCGAGACTCGTTACTCGAACCTCTTTTCATTTTTGGAAATGAATGACTTTGAACTTGTTTTCCTTGAAACTTATCCAAGTTTTCCTTCAAATAACCCAAAAATGTACCCCAAAGGCGACCACACCAGGCGACGGCAACATGCTCAACATTCGACGAAATCACGGGAGTGATTTCGAAACGGTCTCTTTCATGTCCTAAGAAGATATGAACAAAGGGGGACATATAACAATGAAATATGAGCAAAACAATGCATATTTACAACATGATCATGGGTCTCCCCCGAACGTGTGGTGCCGGTGCACCGACGCGTTTGGAGACCAAATCAGCATATGCATGCAAAGCCCTACTAATGGGCTGTGATTTGGTGTACTTAACTTCAGGATTCAAGACACCTACAATTTTCTAAAAATTCATGAACATGGCATACTTGCGCCAAAAAAACTGGCAAGGAACGGCGTCACGATAGTGCCGTAACATCCGCTTATGTCTAAAACTGATATAGAATTAATCTTATCAATAAAACTGATTGAAATATCCCAAAAATCGTCAGAAATCGACAATTTCTGGATCGGCGCGCGCGATCTCAGGACTGGCCGTCGCGGACCCAAACTCAGTTTTATTGTACAGAAAATGGTGAAAACACCATCAGTGTAAAACTACAGAAATTCCTGATTGACTGATACCAACACTGTCCAAAACAGTGCTGAGATAGCCGATTTCAGTTTGTACACATATATCAGGAAAATACACTGAAAAAAGCGAAAATATAGGTTGCACGAAAACCTTACACTCCCCTCCCAAGTCCTGAGACACATCTCAGGCTGAAAAGCACAAAGAAGGTGCAGTGCAACAACAAAATTGGGTGGGGAATATGCAAAGCATTTGGGTCGGGTGTTAACCACGCAACTGAATTGCTCCACGGGTTAACACTCCCCTCCCAAGCTCAGAAACACCCACAGAAAATGGGTGCTTCTGTGGCTGAATCTATGAAGATAAGCCGAGGAGCAATAAAAAAACACAGATTTTTACTTTGATCCCGGACCTGGGATTTTAGGAGGCACCGCTGGGTTCCGGTACCCGCATGTAATGTACATGTCTACACACACACCACTCATGGCACTCACAAGTGCCTCACACATAGGGTCCTCTGACCCCCAGGCTCAATCACAGTAAAATTTCTGCAATCCTGGACAGAAATTAATCATAAAAAAATGACCTCTGCACAGAATTTAAATTAAAAAATAGTAGAAAAAAAAATTAACAAACAAAAAATAAAAAAATGCACTTCTGAGATGTCCTGACCCTAAAACCAAAGACAACACAAAGCAAATCAGAAAAATTCACAGTTTGTAAAATCATCCACTGATCATATAATATAATACAGAAATAACCAATAAGACCATTTCTCATGGCCCATAGTTATTATGATTACAATTCTGGTCACCAATCTTCTTGGCCCATACCATGAATTATATTTTCTGAAATCTTCATATTTTTGACTTCCAATTTGACCACTTCGTAATCTGCAGGATGTGGGCAGCGCTGTCGTCCTTGCTGGAGGTTGAGAACTCACCAATGATCATGATATAATCTTGAGAACCATCCAAAGGTCCATGGCACTTGTCCATGGCACCCAACTGGAGTAATCAATCTTGAGAACCATCCAAAGGTCCGTGGCACTTTGTCCATGGCACCCAACTGGAGTAATCAATTTAAAAATATCACGTCGCAAACACCATTGGGATAATCGCGCTGCAGCTTGTTCTTCAGCGCTACGCAGTCCCAGCGCGATGGTGAAGGTCTCCTTGGTCGTCAATGTCCTTGTAATAGGGCTCAAAGTAGTCAAATGGTCCTCACATGGTGTAGGCACCAAGGACCTTCTTGAACATGATTTGGGGGTTTACCAATTGCTCCATAGATCTCGTCGACGATGTTTGCGTCGTCGTGGTCGTCGTCTTCAACGTCGTCGTCGTCGTCGTCGTCGTTGAGGGCGTTTTGAAATTCTTTTCATTTTTGGAAATGAATGACTTTGAACTTGTTTTCCTTGAAACTTATCCAAGTTTTCCTTCAAATAACCCAAAAATGAACCCCAAAGGCAACCACACAAGGCGACGGCAACATACTCAACATTCGACGAAATCACGGGAGTGATTTCGAAACGGTCTCTTTCATGTCCTAAGAAGATATGAACAAGGGGGGACATATAACAATGAAATATGAGCAAAACAATGCATATTTACAACATGATCATGGGTCTCCCCCCAACGCTTGGTGCCGGTGCACCGACGCGTTTGGAGACCAAATCAGCATATGCATGCAAAGCCCTACTAATGGGCTGTGATTTGGTGTACTTAACTTCAGGATTCAAGACACCTACAATTTTATAAAAATTCATGAACATGGCATACTTGCGCCAAAAAAACTGGCACAGAACGGCGTCGCGATAGTGCCGTAACATCCGCTTATGTCTAAAACTGATATAGAATTAATCTTATCAATAAAACTGATTGAAATATCTTAAAAATCGTCAGAAATCGACAATTTCTGGATCGGCGCGCGCGATCTCAGGACTGGCCGTCGCCGACTCAAACTCAGTTTTATTGTACAGAAAATGGTGAAAACACCATCAGTGTAAAACTACAGAAATTCCTGATTGACTGATACCAACACTGTCCAAAACAGTGCTGAGATAGCCGAATTCGGTTTGTACACATATATCAGGAAAATACACTGAAAAAAGCGAAAATATAGGTTGCACGAAAACCTAACTCCTTCAGACCTTGGTCTAGGACTTCCCCCAATAGTTGATAGTCCTCAGTTTTGGAGGCCGCCATCATGTTAGAGGGCTCCTCCTTCGATAGCCTCAGGTAACTCGAGGTATGTTCCGACTGCTCCAGTGGCACAGACTCTCTGCCACTGCCGTGGTCCACGTAGAGGAGGTAGGGCGCTTGCAGCGTCAGGGATTGTATCTGGGAGTGCTGCATGAAGAAGTCAGTCCCCAGTACAAAGTCGAAGGCATCAGTGTCCATCACATAGAACCGATGGGCGATAGTCCTGGAGCCCATAGGTACCTCCACTTCACAGTCCCCGCAGCTGTGCACCACATGTCCATCCCCCATGCGTATAGCGGCGGTGGTCATGGTGTTCTTCAGGCTCCGACAAGGTAAAATGTTGTTGGCCACTATAGATATTGTGGCGCCAGTATCCAGTACCCCCAGGTATTCACATCCCCCTAGTCGGATATGTACCCAAAACACCAGGTCTTGGGTGCCACCAGAGCGTCCCCGTCAGAACTCTGCGGGACAGGTCACCTCGAACCCCTTGTTCCACAATTTGCGGGCCATCCTCATGAAACGGCTCCTCTTCTTAGCGTTGCCGTCATCACCACATTCATGCTCACGCTTGGCTCCTTGTTCTTGCTGCGCCTGCGTTTGTGAGCGAGTGGTTGGTCCAGACTGCCCTCCAGAGGGCTCGGAGTTCCCCCCTCGATTAGGGTTGAGGTTGCCTCCGTTCTTGTCCTTGTTCTTGTTTTCGGGCTGGCGGTTAGCGCCTCCTCCTCGTCCACCTTGACCCTTGTCTTGACCACCTTGACCACGTCCTTTCGACTTGCCCTTGCCGGAGTCGTTGCCTTTGGCCTTGCCTCCACCTTTGCCTGAGCCTTTGCCAGGATCTTCCCCCTTAAGCTTCGCCGATAGGCGTTGCTTATGGTAGCACTCATCCTCGTAGTGCTTCCGCTTACCGCAGAATGCACACGTGATGGTGCAGCGGTAATGATCCGGCAGCTTCGCTTTGGCTCCGGTGTTCTTTTTCTGCTGCTTCCCCTGAACTACGAAGCAGTCTCGCTGCTCGCAGTCAGAGGCGTGCTGCAGGTGGCCCTGCTCGTCTCTGGCATCACACCAGAATAGCTCCTTAACGTTCTCCATGGTACGAGCGTGGGCGTGTTTGGGGGTAGTCCCCTGCCCAGGTCGGGACGCTTGGTACCCTTTGCCATGGCCTCCAGAACCTCCACCACCAGGACGGTAGTTGTTCAAGTGCTGGTCGCTCTCCTTCTCCAGCGCCATCTCCAGGAGCAGCACGCATAGATCCTCGTAGTGGAGGGATCTAGCCTTGCGCTCAGCCGTCAAACGGCACTCGTCCCATAGCTCTCGGGGGAGCTTGGCCACCAACCAGAACAGCAGGTCGTCACTGCTGTAGGAACCGGGCGTCAGTCGTCCAGCCCAGTGGTCCAGATCAGCCAACAGCTCGGATACCCTGCCAGGTTTGGGGTTGTTGGGCAGTACGGGCAGGTTGTGGATCTCGGCCCTGATGGAGAGGTCGGTCTCGTAGGTCGGGTACTGCCTCTCCAGGGCAACCAACACATCGGCAAAGGTGGCGGAGTTAGTCACGATGTGCCTGACCTGCTTCTCCAGGTACTTGGTCTTGCAGCACTGCAGGAGCAGATCGCACTTCACTCGCCCACTCGCGTGGGTTTGGCCGGTCAGTCGTAGGAACCGGCCAAAGTTCTCAGCGAACTCGCTGAGGTCCTTGCCTGTGAACTCAGGCAGGTTGACCACTATCTTGGAGGTGGCAATAGCCTTCGCCTCCTGAGCTCGGCGTCCTTCAGGGCGTCGGGTCTTCTTCTTCTTCTTCTTCTTCTTCTTACCCTTTGGATCCTCGGGGTCCTCCGGGTCATCGTCCTCCGAGGGCGAAGAAGAATCCATCGACGGCGGCTCGTCGTCGGAGGGGTCTCCGCCTAGATCACTGGAGCCATACGGCTCCACGTCCACCATAGCCCTCAAGGCTGTCAGCCCCAGCTGGTCCAGCTCGGCCCTCGTCGAGTTCGTCACGTGGCTGTAAGGCGGCTGGGCCGTTCTCGGCACGAAGGGACTTCTCGGAATAGCTGCAGGCGTCGGCATCGGTCTGCTCCTCAGGCTCTCCAGGGTATTTGTCAACCCTGCCGCCAGGTGGTTAGCCTGTACTCGGTGGGGTGACATTCCCACCGTAGTAGGCGACGCGTGGGACGGGATCATCAGGGGCTCCAGCTTCTCACGGATTTCTTGTGTGAGGTCGCCCACGATTTTTGAAGTGGCTCCTCGGAGCACCTCGTTGATCTCCGACCGCGTCAGGGACCTGTTGGAGGATCTTCCCGATCCTCTACTCCTGCCACCCAGAGATTTGGGTCCTCTCCTCAACCCACTCAAGGGTGCATACCCAGGTGCATACCCAGGAGCATACCCAGGAACATCCACATAGGTTCCAGTAGCGTGTAGTGGATGGGGATAATCAGCTGCATACCATCGCGGCGCAGCGCTGGAAGCCACAGGCTCACTAGCAGTAGTTGCCTCATGCAGCGCAGTGGTGGGTGGGCCCATACCATAGGCGGGGTAGGGAGGCATGCCAGTAAAGCCTGTGCCCTCTGCCATAGGCGGGTTGGTTGAGGAAGTGGATGTTGCAGCGGCTGGGAGTGTGGTGGTTAAAGGAGAGGGTGATGCGTGGAGGCCAGAAGCGCTTGGTGCGCCTTCGAAGGTAGGGTGATGCGTCGGGTCTTGCCCTTGTTCCTCTCCTTCGTCTGCTCCTTCTCCAGCATCCTTCTCGCTCTCGTTCTCTCTCTTCCTCTTCACAGGCTGAGGCTGAGAGACCACTTCTTCGACCGACAGGGCCCCGAAGGCCGTCTGGAGGCCATCCAGGGAGTCCTCAGCCGCATCCACTGGCCCATGTAAGGGCTCCGCTGAAGGTACAGCGCCAGGTGCCGGCCTTGCCGGTGCCTCTGGCGCTGGCGCTGTCTTCACGTCGGCGTCCTCCTCTCTTGGATCCATCTTAGTCCGCCCTTCTGCTTATATTTGCCTGTACTCGGAGCACTGGTTGTACGGCGCGGGGTCGCTGCCGGTGCACAGAGAAAGGCTGCCTCTGCTACCAGAAAAGTTTATAGTGTTTTCAGCACTGTGTTCTTGCTTCTCCTGCTGCTTGCTGTTGCTGTAGGGTGTCCTGCTGCTTGTTTTGGGAGATGAAAAGCTTTTGTTTGTTGAAATACAGTAAAGCCAAGTGAATCCAGGATAACCCAAGCCAGAAGTGTGCAAGGAGAAGAGAATCAGGATCAAAGCATGAAGGGCTGCAGTGTAAACAGTGAAAGATGATTGGATATTCACAGAAACTGCAACTCAGGTCACAAATGAATGCATATTCACAAAGATAGCTGAAATGCTTTTGGAAAAGAGTTAGAAAACTGCCTCATGGTCACTCTCTCTCCATAGTGCCATCTCAGGAGATGTGCACTCTTTGTTCTGGGTCCCATATGTGCTGAGGTGGCATGGTATGTGGCGATGAGGTCACTGCCATGTCACATGGGATCTTCCCACTTAGCTAGGCTGACCGGGAATTGAACCCAGGACCTCTGAAAAAGAGGTGCCCAGCCTTCTAGGGTGCATACCACTAGGATAGCTAAGAATTCATGGAAAAACATAGATAAATTCATAGGCTCTACCTTAGGTATGTCAGTGCTCAGTCAACTCAGGAAAATATTAATAGATTCACATTGAAAGGGGACTAAGGGGTCCACTCCATATCCTGATTGGGTGTTTGGTTCCATAGGTCAAAATGTGTTATCACCACTTTTGGTGGGACCAATACTAAGATTAAAATGCATGGATGCTCAGTGCATCTCTAATACAACTAGAGTATGCCTCAAAGCAATGGAAAAGCACTTTTTCTTACTCTCCTTAATCGGGGGAACACAGGACCATACGGGAACGTTCCAAGGCCACCTTGGCCAGCACCTTCCCCAGTTTACTGAACCTGGGGTTCCCGTAGGCCATCTTCAAAGAGGGCCAGTAAAATTTGTAGCTGCAGTTCTTCCCCTTGCTGCAGTAAAGGTCCAGTACATGCTGCTTGTCGCTGGCGAACAACTCCACACTCAGGTCTTCTCTAGAGTAACCCAACTCCTTCAGACCTTGGTCTAGGACTTCCCCCAATAGTTGATAGTCCTCAGTCTTGGAGGCTGCCATCATGTTCGAGGGCTCCTCCTTCGATAGCCTCAGGTAACTCGAGGTATGTTCCGACTGCTCCAGTGGCACAGACTCTCTGCCACTGCCGTGGTCCGCGTAGAGGAGGTAGGGCGCTTGCAGCGTCAGGGATTGTATCTGGGAGTGCGGTACGAAGAAGTCAGTCTGCAGTACAAAGTCGAAGGCCTCAGTGTCCATCACATAGAACCGATGGGCGATAGTCCGGGAGCCCATAGGTACCTCCACTTCACAGTCCCCGCAGCTGTGCACAACATGTCCATCCCCCATACGTATAGCAGCGGTGGTCATGGTGTTCTTCAGGCTCCGACAAGGTAAAGTTTTCTTGGCCACTATAGATATGGTGGCACCAGTGTCCAATACCCCCAGGTATTCGCGTCCCCCTAGTCGGATACGTACCCAAAACACCAGGTCTTGGGTGCCACCGGAGCGTCCCCGTCAGAACTCCGCGGGACAGGTCACCTTGAATCCCTTGTTCCGCAATTTGCGCACCATCCTCATGAAACGGCTCCTCTTCTTAGCGTTGCCGTCATCACCACCTTAATGCTCACGCTTGGCTCCTTGTTCTTGCTGGGCCTGCGTTTGTGAGCGTGTGGTAGGACCAGACTGCCCTCCAGAGGGCTCCGAGTTCCCCCTGGATTAGGGTTGGGGTTACCTCCGTTCTTGTGCTTGTTCTTGTTGTCCTTGTCTGGCTGGCGGTTAGCGCCTCCTCCTCGTCCACCTTGACCCTTGTCTTGCCCTTGTCCACGTCCTTTCGACCTGCCCTTGCCGGAGTCGTTGCCTTCGCCTTTGCCTCGACCTTTGCCTGAGCCTTTGCCAGGATCTTCACCCCTAAGCTTCGCCGATAGGCGTTGCTTATGGTGGCACTCATCCTCGTACTGCTTCCGCTTCCCGCAGAAGGCACACGTGATCGTGCACCTGTAATGATCCGGCAGCTTCGCTTTGGCGCCGGTGTTCTTCTCCTGCTGCTTCCCCTGGACTACGAAGCAGTCTCGCTGCTCGCAGTCAGGGGCGTGCTGCAGTTGGCCCTGCTCGTCTCTGGCATCACACCAGAAGAGCTCCTTAACGTTCTCCATGATACGGGCGTGGGCGTGTTTGGGGGTAGTCCCCTGCCCAGGTAAGGACCCTTGGTGCCCTTTGCCATGGCCTCCAGAACCTCCACCACCAGGACGGTAGTTGTTCAAGTGCTGGTCGCTTTCCTTCTCCAGCGCCAGCTCCAGGAGTAGCACGCATAGATCCTCGTAGCGGAGGGATCTAGCCTTGCGCTCCGCCGTCGAACGGCACTCGTCCCACAGCTCTCGAGGGAGCTTGGCCACCAACCAGAACAGCAGGTTGTCGCTGCTGTAGGAACCGGGCGTCAATCGTCCAGCCCAGTGATCCAGGTCAGCCAACAGCTCAGAGACCCTGCCAGGTTTGGGGTTGTTGGGCAGCACAGGCAGGTTCTGGATCTCGGCCCTGACCGAGAGGTCGGTTTCGTAGGTTGGGTACTGCCTCTCCAAGGCAACCAACACATCGGCAAAGGTGGCCGAGTTAGTCACGATCTGCCTGACCTGCTTCTCCTGGTACTTGGTCTTGCAGCACTGCAGGAGCAGATAGCACTTGACTCGTCTACTAGCGTGGGTTTGGCCGGTCAATCGGAGAAACCGGCCAAAATTCTGGGCGAACTCGCTGAGGTCCTTGCCTGTGAACTCAGGCAGGTTCACCACGATCTTGGAGGTGGCAATAGCCTTCGCCTCCTGAGACCTGCATCCCTCAGGGCGTCGGATCTTCTTCTTCTTCTTCTTCTTCTTTCCCCTTGGGTTCTCGGGTCCTCCTGGTCATCGTCCTCCGAGGGCGAAGCAGAAGTCATAGACGGCGGCTCATCATCGGAGGGGTCTCCGCCTAGATCACCAGAGCCGTAAGGCTCCACGTCAACCATTGCCCTCAAGGCTGTCAGCCCCAGCTGGTCCAGCTCAGCCCTCGTAGAGTTCGTCACGTGGCTGTAGGGCGGCTGGGCTGTTCTCGGTACGAAGGGACTTCTCGGTATGGCTGCAGGGGTCGGCATCGGTCGGCTCCTCAGGCCCCCAAGGGTGTTTGTCAGCCCTGCCACCAGGTGGTTGGCCTGTACTCGATGGGGTGACACTCCCACCGCCGTAGGTGACGCTTGGGGCGGTATCATCAGGGGCTCCAGTTTCTCTCGGATCTCTTGAGTGAGGTCGCCCACAATTTTAGAATCGGCTCCGTTGATCTCCGACCGCGTCAGGGACCTGTTGGAGGATCTTCCCGATCCTCTACTCCTGCCTCCAAGAGACTCATGTTCTCCCCTCAACCCACTCAAGGTTGCAAACCCAGGTGCATACCCAGGGACATCCACATAGGTTACCGTAGCGGGTAGAGGATGGTGATAGTCAGCCGCATACCATCGCGGCGCAGAACTGGAAGCCACCGGCTCACTGGCAGTAGTTGCCTCAGGAAACGCAGTGGTAGGTGGGCCCAAACCATAGGCAGGGTAGGCAGGCATGCCAGTAAAGACTGTGCCCTCTGCCATAGGCGGGTTGGTTATGGGAGTGGATGTGGCAGCGGCTGGGTCTGGAATTGGGAGTGTGCTGGTTATAGGAGAGGGTGATGCGTGGAGGCCAGAAGCGCTTGGTGCGCCTCCGAAGGTAGGGTCATTCGTCAGGTCTTGCCCTGGTCCTCTCCTTCGTCTGCTTCGTCTCCAGCATCCTTCTCGCTCTCTCTCTTCCTCTTCACAGGCTGAGTGACCACCTCCTCGACTGAGAGGGCCCTGAAGGCCGTCTGGAGTCCATCCAACGAGTCCTCAGCCACGTCCACTGGCCCATGTAAGGGCTCCGAAGGTACAGCGCTCGGTCAAGGTCCAGGTTAACCAGGTGCTGGCCTTGCTGGTGCCTCAGGCGCTGACTTCACGTCGGTGTCCTCCTTCTTTGTGTCCATCTTCGTTCGCCCCTCTGCTTATATATGACTGTACTCGGCGCACTGGATGTACGGCACGGGGTTGCTGCCGGTACGCAGAGACAGTCTGCCTCTTGCTACCAGAAAAGTTTATAGTGATTTCAACACTGTGTTTGTGCCTCTCCTGCTGCTTGCTGCTGGTGTAGGGTTTCCTGCTGCTTGTTTTTGAAGATGAAAAGCTTTTGTTTGCTGAAATACAATCAATCCAGGATAGCCCAAGCCAGAGATATGCAAGTAGAAGAGAATCAGGATCAAACCATGAAGGGCTGCAGTGTAAACAGTGAAAGATGAAAGAATATTCACAGAAACTGCAACTCAAGGCACATCTGATTGCATATTCACAATGATAGCTGAAATGTTTTGGAAAAGAGTTGGAAAACTGCCCCATGGTCACGCAATCTCCATAGTGCCATCTCAGGAGATGTGCACTCTTTGTTTTGGGTCCCATATATGCTGAGGTGGCAGGGTATGTGGCGATGAGGTCACTGCCATGTCACATGGGATCTTCCTACTTAGCTAGGCTGACCGGGAATTGAACCCAGGACCTCTCAAAAAGAGGTGCCCAGCCCCCTAGGGTGCATACCACTAGGACAGCTAAGAATTGATGAGGAAAAAATAGATAAATTCATAGGCTCTGCCCTGGATATGTCAGTTCTCAGTCAACTCAGGAAAAGATGATTTGCCTCACATTGATAGGGGATTAAGGGGTCCACTCCATATCCTGATTGGGTGTTTGGTTCCATAGGTCAAAATGTGTTATCATGACTTTTGGTGGGGCCAATACTAAGATAGAAATGCCTGGATGCTCAGTGCATCTCTAATACAACTAGAGTATGCTTCAAAGCATTGGAAAAGCACTTTCTCTTACTTGTGCAAACCGTCTAACAGACACATAACGACCTGCAATCCCTCAGAAGCAAAAACACCCGTGTTGGCTGTCTCCCCAGCCAAATTGCACTGCCTAACGAGGTGTCCTAGGTATAGTAACATAGGACAGTATTGTGTTAACAGAACCTGCATGGCCTTACACACAGCGTACCGGAGGCGACTTCGCGAATTTGCAGGACGTGCCAGCCCAAGGGAATGACATTTTCTGTTAAGGCGCCGTATGTGGGCACCCATACCCAATAGCAGTGCACCAACAGTTATCTCCATTGTGATCAGCTTGGGAAAACAGGGGACTGTGTCACCGCTGCGCAGCAAACCTTTATGGAAGAAAGTCACGATCGGCCAAAATGGGCGAAATGTTTGTGTAACGCAAAATTTGTACGCGTGCGGGAAACAATACAATATAGGGTGTGAACGCAAAAAAAGCCGGACATTCCGACCCGTTGTTTTTTCATCATACATCATCTTACAACTGCGGTAATGGATGTTCTCATCACATAAAACAGGGACAACTGGTCGAGTGTGCTGCGCCAAGTCCCTAGTGAATTGCAATAGGTTAAGAAGCGATACGTTGCCGCTCACCTTTTCTTTGCTTAGACAAAGGGGTTGCCAATATGGTCTCTTGGCAGGCACAGGGCGAATAGTGTCAAGCGGTGCCTTAATGTTTCGCACAACAGGCCGCGTGCTTGCAAATCCCAGATTGCGCAGGATACGTGCAAGCGTTCCCTCGGTGTTCCCCAGCATGCGTGCAACAACAGGAACACGCTGTTCAAGCTCTTCCAGCCTAGGATGACCATGCCAGTAGCGCGGTGCATACGTCAGTAGCAAAACAGCCAATGCTGTTGCGTTCAGGCTTTTGTCGTTCTTGTCAGGATTGGTGGTAAACTGTTTGTTGTACCAGTTGTCAATCCATAACACGACCCACTGCTGGTGTATTTTGCTCCATGTAGTCTGTAACCTGACTGCAGCCTTTTCCTTCACTGAAGGTGCGCTATATCGCGCCAGACCTGACCTTGCTAAAATGCGACGCTGCGCCCTACTTCCCTCTATCGCAACGACTGACTTTGGTTTTCCCTGGTATGGAACTGCGCGGTGGCGCATCAGCAAATGAAGCTGCCAGGCCTCCTCTATCAAAACACCAACCCATCTCTTGCCTTCTGCCGCAATCGCCTTTTCAAAGGTGCAACGCGTCGGTTCAATTTTGCGCAGACCCAGAAAAAACACAAACAACAATCGCGCGCCCTCGTCCCCCTGTTTTAGCCCTTCCCACACTTCTTCTGCCGTGTGATACGGCGGTTCCACTGAGCAGACATCGCGGAAAACTCCAGATGCTGCGGCTGCTGTCTTCTCAACGTCCACCTCTTTTCGCAGGGGCATTGTTGCTCCAGAAAATAATTGCGTAACTGTATCCGCGTAAAAATCCCTGTTCGAAACACTTTCTTGCTTTGTAGCATCAACCTGTCACACAGTTTTCGCGCGACCAATTATGAAATGATTTGCCTGTCGCATGCACCATTTTTGGTTTACTGTAGCTGTCTGGTGGTCCCACATTTGACTAGTTAATCCGAATTGCGGTACCCAGTTGCGGCGCGCTACCATCGCTGTTGAGCAGTGAAGCCAGCGGTGACCACAGTATGCAAACTGGAGATGCCGGCGGGACCTGTATGGGCGCCCATGCAGCAGCGCCGCATCAAGGGAATGCACATGCTGTGCAGTTGGTGGATCTGTTCCATTTTTGGTTTCTATGAGCGCTTATGACATCCATTGCGCGAGGCCTCGCGCAATGATCACCAAAACTTAAATGTTTCTCATGCGCCGTTCCATGCGCGAGGCCTCGCGCTTGAAACTACAGTTTGTTTCGGAACATTTATACTTTTCAAGTTTCTTGGGTACACCACTGTTGAACTTTATTGGTTAATACATCCATCTCTATCACGCAATCCTGATAATGGTACTAAGTTACGTGTATAAATACGACAGGGTTTTATTTTTCGACAACCTGCCTAATGCTTTGTGCTGTAGTGCATTAATCTGACACAAATGAACGTCTTTGTGCGAGGCCTCGCGCAAAGAATGGTCACAAAACGATACTTTTCTCTGTCTCGCCCATGGGACATGTCATTCTTATAAAAATATTTATTTCGCCATACTTGTTCGCGGCGGTCCAGAAATATCGATCAAAACAACTATTATTTGATGTCTTTGGAAACCTGTCATTTTCCTACCTTTTCGGTCGTTTTTGACCATGCAACTTGAGCCGCCTAAGTTAGACTATGTTGCAGCCTGCGCTGCCATCGCCCCAATATGCGAATATAAGGATTCATTAAGTTTGAGTCTGATTGAAGGTTTGTCCTCTTCAATTGATTAGCTCGCTTTCGAGGTGGGAATCGTAGTTTCTTGATTGTGCACTATACTTTTGCTTTGTCGCATTCCATGTATTGCATTCACATGCTTTCATTACACTCATTGCATTGTTATGCATTCATTCCATTCAAGCACATATTGTTTGTTTATTGTTGCTTGGATTTTGGTTGTTGCATGTAGTGATGTCCATTGCATGGTTTGTTATTGTTTAGTTGCGAGCAAGGATAACTGTAATGCATGTGTGAGAGTTGGATTTGGTGTCACACGTCTCCTATGCTTTATTTAGCATGTGGCCGTGGAGAGCCTAAGTGGGGGTAGAGCCGAAGGGATCCCTAATGCCTTGGCCACCACGACCCGCCGCCGTGGAGAAACAGAAATGGCGGATCCTTGGCAACGGCATGGCGGCCCCAAATTGTCAACAATGACTCGGATGCAGACATGGTGATTTTCTTCGTGTCTTCCTTGCTTTGCCTTTGCTCTTGTTTGTTGTTGTTATGTTGGTTGGGTATTGTTATAGGAATATTTTGTATTGAAAGTGTTTTATCAAACAACCAATTGAGATATAGATTTAGATAAATTTTTGCTCGTGTGCAACCCTGCGAAAATTTCTATAGTTTTATGAGCCCATTTTCCAAACTTTGTTTTAAGTTATCTTAGGATAGGTTTCATTTAGCTTTACTTTTCTTTGATTAGTTGAAACATAATCATCTTGGGGATTTTAGGATGAATAGAAGCATATTTCTAAAGGAGTTGAACCCCAGTTTACCTTTGTGGTAGCAGAGGTTTGCCTAATATTAGGGCAAGCCCTCAAAAATTTGGGACTTTCTTGTGCCGACTCCTGAAATGCTCAATTTTCGAGTAAGAGACCTTTTTGTTACTTTGTAGGTTGGTGTTTCTTGTTTTGCATTCTCACTCCCGGCGCTTCTGCTTGGGCGCTTCCAAAGTACCAATGCCGCGCTTCCTCTTGGGCGCTTTCCAAGTTCCAAGATGTGCCTCCTCCTCTTGGGCACAAGAAATATCCAAGATGTGCTTTCTCTTGGGCACAAGAAATAACCAAGGATACTTCCCATTTCCGTCGCCTTCTCCAACGACAAGTGGAGTCCTCATGCCCCAAGTGTTTTATGTGTTTGCGTTTTGGTTGCCCCTAGGGAGTCAAACAATTTTGGGATATTGTATCCTGTAAATTGTGTTCCGTTATTTTCTTGCTTGTCTTGTTTTCCTTTGAGTGTTCTTGTTTCCAATTATCTCGTGAACAAGGAAGTCGATGACAGGGGGAACAACACCACTATCTTCAACGCTTCATGCTTCACCAACGGTATGTTTGGTGTTTGCAAGCTTCTGGATGAGAACGTCGGCATTGAGTACGGTACCATGACCACCATCCACTCCTAGAATTGAGACAAGATGATCTTGGACGGCCGTCACTCTGATTTACTCCGTGACCGACTATTGGGTCGCGCGTGTTGCTGGACAGCGTGGAAGGATTAAATTGGAACGAAGAAAAAGACGCACCAGAAGAAAAAAATAAACCACGAAATCGTTTTTACTGACCTCAAATCCCCCCCATGAATTTTTGCGCCGCTGTTTGGCGAGGTCAGCAGAAACATCCACACAACCAGACCACAACGAGAACAGAGAGGAAAATCAGACAGGACAGCGAAACCCGTGCATGCCCCAAAACAACTAGCAAAGTGCATGTCATAGGACTAGTCCAAAGGAGCGCGGACACGACGGGCAACGGCGAAGAAAACAAAGGTATGTTCCGACGTGGCGAGGTATGGAGCCGCTAAAAGAATGCCACGCTCCAACAAGCACAACACCGAAGAAGCACGAGACCATCGCGGAAAAAGACAAAGGGACGAAGTCAAGACTATGCTACGCGTACGGCAAGGATGCACATGGCAAGCAAACACCAAACAACCACACATAAAAGCGCTTACTCTTGGACGCCGCCAAAATCAAAGAGTGAAGTCGCCAAGTGTAAAGTATAGCGCGTTAACTACCGATGAAACCCCTCATTCCCATGCCCATGTCTATTTATACCACATGGTATGCCACATTCCGCGGAGCAAACCAACGTGAACAGCACCACGGGATGGAGCAAACACCGAGCATGACGAGGAACCAACGGCATAACAAGCCGCTAAGCAACACACGGCAACGAGGCATGGTACAACGCTATATGTCATGAACACACACAAGCAACTCAAGCAACTATATGACACCACACGACACTGCAACAAACCGCGTGCCGAGACACAACACATACCCCAACACCACACAACACCACTCACAACAACGGAACACGACACAACACAACATCGCAACGAGCACGCCACCACAATACCACGGAAGAACCACACCAAACCACACAACAAGACACAACACGACGGAGCTACATGGCACAACAATGGAGAACAACCAACACAATTAAAACAAAAAAACACACAACGCCGAGACACAACACACCACAGCAAGCCCGACAACAAGAAAAACTAACCCACAACAAACAACTAAACAACGGTACGTCATAACGCAACGCAACATGCTATACAAAGCAACAAACCGCCAAGAAACGACACACAACACCGTGTGACAATACCCAACGCCGCACGCCAACGTACAACCCAACGCACCGAAATACAACACAACAACACAGCACGCCACAACACAACACACGCCACGACACAATACAAGAACCATACGACCTCACGATAGAACACAACGACATGAAACACGGCGCCACACGACACGACAATGACACGCAACTAACATACCAACAAAGCACACCAATAATAAGCCACACAACAACGGAAAGCAACGAAAAGGACCACACAAACTGTCACAAAGCAACGCCGCAGAATGACAACCCAACAAGCCCCACCGGAAACAACAACAACAAAACATCACAACGTAACACACCACAAGGCAACTTGCCACAGCAGAACACCACAAGACGCGCCACCACGCCACAAAACGAGGCACCACGAAACCCAACACCAAACCAACCCCAACGCAACACACAAAACCGGACACCACGAACAACACAACGTAACACACCACAAAGCAACGAGCGACAACGGAACGCCACAGGACGCGCCACCACGCCACATAACACGACACAACGAAACCCAACACCAAACCAACCCCGACGCAACACACAAAACCGGACACCACGAAACACGCAACTAAATACAAGCACGCAACGACACACAGCACAACAAAGCAACGCAAAAATGGACGCAACCCGTGGAGCCCACCAGGTACCAGCACGAAGCACGGCACACCAGGATGCATTACAACCCCACACCACTACGCACAACGTAAACACCACCACAAACTACATCAAGACGCAACCATTGACCACCACCATCGACATGACCCAACACACCGCAGCACGCCGCAAGGCGCCACACAACACAACGGCAACACAACGCAACATACCGGAAGACGGCACATGACAAAAACCGGCGTTACACAACAACGTCACACAACACGCAACACCACAGCCCAACGGCCGCTACATGACAACACACAACACAGCGCCATACTGCACAGCACAACCCACCACCAAAGACAACACAAAACGAGGCATGGCACAGCCAACGCCCGGCACTACAAGACACCACCCAACGCCACACAACAACACGACACAACACACGCTGCGACAGGACGCAACGCCACAACCACAGGACAACCACACGACCAAACGCCATCCAACGCGGCACATCATGATGACGCGGCTGCGCGACGCCACGCCACCAACCACAAACAATATGCCGCAAGCCACCACGACCTGACCCTACCCCCTATGTGCCGCCGCTCCTCCACATGGCTGCTGCTGACCGACGATAAGGAGCACCATTTGTGCAGTGCACTACAGCGGCCAAACAGAATCCAGGAGACGCCAAAGCCAAGGGCAAGAGGTATGCCACCTACAAGTGCCGTATATGGTGCACACGCGCATGTGACAACAAGCAGCAGTATAGTATGAGGTGCACGTACAGGCGGTACCTCCACGCCCACATACATGGCGTGCAAGAAAGACCACACACGCAATACAAACACAGGACACAATGGAGCAGGAGCACAAAGACGACAACGCCCGGCGGGAACCCGCAACGCCGAGCACGCCGACATCAACAACAACCCAAGGGGGGAAACAACGCCCGGCCGACCCAGATTGGTCTCAGCAGCCCCAGAAGCCGGGAACACGCACCAGGCACAGCCCCCCGGCGCCCCATCCACACGGTATACAGCGAGCACCAGGAGGCAACGACCCGAGGCAACACGAACCATGACCCCGGCACTGCCAACACAACCGGGCCCCAAAGGGGGGAGATGATAGGGGAGGGAGTGACACGACGCCAACTGGAACCGGAACCAGACCAAACTCCATCACAACATACCGACTACAGCGCCAACCGCACAAACCGAACCGCAAGTACCACAACACGCCAGCGTACCCCGAGCCAGGACCGCACGGAATATACCCAAAACACAAACTACAGCCACATACCGCGGCGCGACACCAACGACCCAGAACAGGACCCAAACCCGTCACAGCACACGGACTACAGCGACCGAACCACGAACCAAACCACAAACGCCACGCCGTGTCGGCGTACACCGAGCCCCGACCGCACGGAGTACAGCGCCCAAAACACGGACCACTGCAGCACGATTCACCACGAGGCGCCACGCCACGACGACCGGGACAACGCCCCGGGGCCGGAACCACAAACGGAGACATTGGTCACGAAGACAACGCAGCCAAGCGCGCCAGAGGACCACGCACACGAAGCACCACTGTCTGTGTCCAGTGACACATCCGGCACCGCGATGGAAACCCACTCCCAACTATACACCCTTCCCGAAGCCCATGACCAACCCCTGGAATCGCTGGCCAGTGGCCTCGATGTCTCCGGGATTCACGACCCGACGGACCTAGATAACGACCCACTGCAGGACAGCATGCAACGCATACTGCAGGTGGCGGCCGACGCGCACGAACGACCCACATGGAGCCTGTACCGGGCACTCAACGAAACGGACCAACGGATGACGGGAACAGGAGGCAACCAAGACCCAGGGGCATACATCCAGGAGCTATGAAGGGACATGCAAAACGCCCAGCAACAATCACCGGAAAGAGTGGTTGTGCAGGGACGGAAGACCAAAACTGGAGCGTGGACGAGCCTCACAGGAGCCCCACGCGTACAGGAGGCCCTGGCCTTCATCCAGGAATCCGACGCCCCACGGTCAGCAACCCTCGATGAAAAAGCGGTGGCTCTCGTCCTGACCCTACACAGTTGGACGCGAGGCCACACCATCGTCCTGCATGACAAAACCAGGCCCTCCTACGCACGCACCGCGACATGCCAACCGACCACCGTGTCCACGGGTGAAGCCCACCTGGAATGGACACCCGGGCGAGAAGATGACGAGTACACCCTTGTGCACGCCACCCGCCACGGACACAGGGCAACCAAGAAGAAGGAGCCCACGCCGAAGCCTGCCGCCACCCCCCAACCGAGACCAGCCCCCCGACACTGGACCCTGTACTGACAGCTGGCCCAGGCCCGCACCCTAGCGGAGCACAGTATCCAGCCGTACACGGAAGCTGCGTACGTGGAACGCATGCTACAAGACTGGACCAAATACGAAACGGAGGTCCTGGAGAGGCACACGGGCCCACCGGATGCCATGTCCCGCACAACATGGGACGACGTAGTGCCAGACGGAGACATGGGAGCACTGGCTACGACCGTTCGCACCACGTTCGAAGACTGCTCCAGACCCGACCACCCGTTTGGAGACGACAGCAACCCCGCCATCACGAACGCCATCCTGGCCTACCACAGCTGGTCCACTCAGCAAAACATTCACCTCCACACCTTGCCCGATGACCCACGCGAGTGGCACCCTATTGGGCCACCAGCGCTGTAGTTCTACCTGCACAGAGATGCAACCACCTGAGCACACAGCATCACCAGCCTTCGGCCTACAATGCCACAACCGATACCGGAGCCACACATACCCCCCAGCCCTACACAACACAAACATGGGCCCCCCCAACAAGGGCACAGCCCACCAGCCCACAAAAGGACCGAACCCGCAGACGCCACCATAACCGTCCAACAACTCGACAAGCCTCTCACCTCGCGTCACATCCCAGACAACTACCAACTACCCCGAAGGGGGAACCATACAAGGAGCACAGCAACGACATGGCGACTACCGACAGGCACCACCGATTGGAAGAAAATCCTCCCAAGGATAACAACGATGCTAGCCATGCGCCTCCTTACGCCACACCAAGTGCAACCAACACAGGCCATGCACCTGTTTATAACCACCCAAGGCACGGCACCCATGGAAGGCACAGTCCTGGGCGACGACGACCAAACGCCCCAGGCGAGGCCCACACAAGCTATCTTGATAAACACAACAACAGGTAGCGACATTACCGTGGACCCCGACCCAGAGTGGACGGCTATCCACTATACAGTGGACTGCGCCGAGGACGACCCCACACTGACAGAATGGCAGACAAGGTGGGCCACTGAAGCCAACCGCCTCGACGATGTCACCCTCGAGGACACCCTCACGCCGCAGGCAATGGAGCCTGCGGGACGTACCGCCCGAACACACCGGGACCCCAACTAGCACATCCTCTGGCACTACCCCACTACCATACACCCGGAGGCAGTAACCCAGATCAGAGAGGCGCTCTCTCTGACCCTCCCGGACACCCACAACGCCCACCAGCCGGGGATGTTCACAATATACTGGAACTTCCCAACAGACACCGGCATGGTGCCCCAGGTCGCCGAACCCCCACTGCCCCCCACCGTCACGGCACTCGCCAAGGCCGCGCAAGCCATGGCGCACAGGGAGAATGCACTGCAGGACTGGTAAGGCTTGGAACCTTTTTTGACATCCAAAACCGGTTATTGTTGCTTACTTCAAAAATCCAAACCGGTTATTGGTTTTTTCATCATATTAAAAACCGGTTATTGGTTTGGAGTTATGTATCTAAACAGGTACCGGTTATTGATAATTCGGGTGTCCAATTGTCAGTTGTACAAGTGGTTTGGACAATATGGAACCACGTAACTATTTATGATTTAATTACCAATACCGGATGTTTGGCAAAAAAGCAAAACCGGTTATTGGCTTGTTCACAGAAAATGAAACCGGTTATTGGTTTCAAACAACCATGCTAAACAGGTACCGGTTATTGGCAATACCTGAAAAACCGGTTTCAAGCCCTAAGGACTGGACACCGAACGTCTTCGTCGAGCAACGCACCCACCACAACGCCAACAAAGCGCAGCAGGCAGGACGCGAAATACACCCGCCGTTACACGACAAAGACGGTAACCTCCAGTTCCACAGCACGGGGATGGTACAGTTCATACTGGAAGACCATGGGGAAAAGCGGAAGGGCACTGAAGTACAAATCACACACGCCCTCACGCACACGCACCTCAACTACACCGCCCCCACCTCAAATATGCTCGTCACCTACGATGAAGCACAGAAGTCCACTGCAGACTGCAGGCCGACACCGAGGGCATGGCAAGCACGGTGTACACCTGGGCACGATACGGGGACCTACCGGCCCCAATCTGGCACCCGGAAACATCCTGGCACCAACCCCTCCATGGGAGGCGAGTGCCCCGCCAGAGCATCCAACCCGCGGGGCGCACCGCCACCGGCACCACGGCAACCCACCCCCTCAACATCATAAACTCCGCCCTCGCAAACGCCAGGATGCCTCTCATAGACACGGGGTGCCCCGACCCAGATGACACCACGCACCGCAGATCCTGGAGCACCATCAGAACGGCCCTACACCACGACATTGACCGCGACCCAGCCACCTGGATCGACCAAGGTGCTGTCACCATCAGGGTGGGGGGGTGGTTGAACACCCTAAACCCCCAAAAACTGCGCAATGTGGCGGAGCCCTACATACTATACCCCGTACCCACCGGCATGGATGGCCCCTGCCCAGGGCTCCGGCCCGGGGACCCCCCCTGAGGGCACCCCTGCCCCGGCGCCCTGTTCCAGCCATTGCCCGCACAACCCGCCCCACTCCCAGGTGTCTACCTAAACACGGTAACAGGCGCTAAACCAGTGTACCTCACGAAGGGAGACACCACAGACGAAGCCATCCCTCTCGATCAGGTACACCACATGGCCCTGGGGCCACGACTACCCAACACCAACAAACCACGGCACCCGTTGGCGAGACACGGCGCACGCGACCCCAGGCCCGTGGACCCAAACGCCCCAGGCCTCGACAGGGCGCTATTACACCTCATAATGAAACACACGGCCCAACTCCCGGCCACCCTGGCGAGAGAGAAGTACTTCATCGTGGAAGTCCTAACAAACGATGTCATCACCCTAGCGACCAACACCCTGGCGGCCACCACGGATGCCTGGGACGTTGCCGTAGGCCACCCCACGGCACGTAGGGACAGGGTACAGGACACAGAAGACGCCCTGACGCCGGACCTTGTGAACCATCTGTTGACCCTGACCTGCCCACCGGAGCAGCACGACCGGAAAACCGAAGGTCCGAAGTTCACTGACTGGGCGGCCTTTTTTGACAGGCCCCCGGATGCCCCCACGGTGACACTAACATGCCACCAACACACATGGTGGGTGGCACAGTGGAACGCCACGGGCACAACAGACAGAGTCCACACATTCACACCGGAAGCGAAACCGGCGACCCCACTGGCACTGGAAGACCGCTTTAAACACTCCACCCGCCACACCAACGACCCCCAGGCGCACTGGTTGGCCCCCAAAACGGCAATGCACTGGACAGTGGATGCCCCAGAGACGGTAACAACGCTGCCCGAGACGTGGCTTACACTCACGCACAACCTGGCAGCCTATTTACGAGACCACGGGACAGCAAAGGCGCAACGGTGGATGTCCTGGCCCAAGGACACGGAACGAACCCTCAAACTTCGCACCACCAGCCTACAAGAACAGGCAAACCAACTTCGGGGTATGCACCGGTCTCAAGAGGGGCAGGGACCGGCATACAGCAGATTCCACCGCAACGCACCGAAGCCGGCCCCGCAACCGGCACCAGAACAACCACGGCCCGAAACAAGGCCTTGTCCAGGGGGAGCGGACGCCTGGGCCCGCAAGGCCAAACGGCCCAGGCCGGAGCCAAAAGCGGCCCAGCACACCCACCACCCGATCAACAACCGAAGCCAAAGGCCCCAACGTGCCGTTACTTCACGCCAGCAGAACGTGCCGCCATGCACCCCGAATGGCCAGACGGCGCAGAAGTACAGGGAGTATCAGGAGGCACGCTTAAAGGACAACGGAAGCAATTTGTATGGTTCCGGGGCAAGATACAGGGCAGACTGGCCACACCGGGCCAAGATGGCAACCTGCAGTTGAAAATCAAATGGCAAGCACTCCCTGAGTGGGGCGAAGAAGTGGACACCTCGAACCTCGAACTCTGGGACGACAGACAGTTCCCAGACCGCCCGGTGCAGCTCCGCACACCCGCCAACCAGGTACCGCCGGGCACTGTCTGGACAGGTGACGTATCGCAGGCATGGCTGGAGGAGCCGGACATACCGGAGGAACAAAGGGTGGCCACAGCGATCAACCACAAACTGCGCCTGGGACAATGACTACTACCACGCCGTGCCAGGGACCCCCCAGGGGCCACAAAGGCGCGCCCCCGAGAAGTCACAACCGGCTCGTCACTCTCATGTCCCTCAACGAACCAGGCGCCCTGTACGGCGCAGCCAAAGCTGCGGACCTACAAGACGTACCTGTCATGGCGATATGCGACCCGGACGCCATGGTGTGGCAGGAACAGGCCCTCAAAACCCAGGCAGCCCGCCCCAGCCTAACCGTCGTCCTCACCAGGACGGGACACAAATACCGCACCACGTGGGTCAAGGCAGTGCCCATATCCCACAAAGGTGAAGTCCAAGTACACGTCCACCACCACCTGGGATTAGAAGGCCGCCTAGCGGCATATGAACTGGTGCGCCCAACGTGGCAGCTGAATGTCATCAACGTACACATCCCCTTTGGAGACGCCACGGAGATGTTCCTCGAACATCTCATGGAGGCCTACCGACAATTGCCATGATGGGGCCGACTGTCGTCATAGGGGACTTCAATGCAGCCCCCTCAGCGAACAATCCCGGAGGGCGACAAACACCCGAGGACACAGCGGTGCAAATGCCCATGCAACATCTGGGCCTGCAGGACCTCACAGCTTCTCTACGAGGACAGCCCTCGCACAGGCCACCGCAACCTTGCTCGGCAGATTCCCGCATCCACCTCTGCTACACGGACTCGGCACACGTCGAGGTGGCACTGACGCAATACCACGACCTACCATCCAAGATGACCGGACATCGACGCCTGGAGATACAAATCAAGGTACTTCAAGTACCCCAGGCCTCCAGGGATGACATGGACCACGAAGAGCAACCCCCCATCAGGCCGCCAGAAGAGCACGACACCCACAAAAGGATGGCGTATTACCGCATGGTACAGCGCATCCTGGGCCAACAAGACGAGACGGACCTCATCCTCGCCATGCGACAAGCGGCTACGGCGTGCGGCCTCCACGGACAACACAGAACACAGGACGACGCCACCCCGCATCAAGACCTACGGTCCCGGGTTACAGCCATATGGCGCGACAAGCGAGGACTACACACGGCAGTGCAATCACATGAACTGCAAG
Source organism: Eutreptiella sp. 'Long Island Sound 2002' (assembly GCA_964036045.1). Taxonomy (NCBI): domain Eukaryota; phylum Euglenozoa; class Euglenophyceae; order Eutreptiales; family Eutreptiaceae; genus Eutreptiella; species Eutreptiella sp. 'Long Island Sound 2002'. The sequence goes on from OZ038378.1 coordinate 110,963,103, forward strand.
CCGAACATGACGCCCGGGAAATCGCCGCACGGCTGGACACCACGCGCTGGCAAATCAGGGAATGGCACGTCCGCCGGGCAAAGGAGCTGGCACAAGAACAAGAACGCTACTTTAAAAACCCCCAACCCCACAAATCCTTCAAACAAGTGGACAAGGCCCTGGGGGAGACAGGCCACCGAGGCATCAAGGCGGTACGCCTACAGGACGGCACAGTGACCAACGATCCCAAGGTGGTCCTGGAAGAAGTCCCCAACAGCTTCCTGCGCAGACACAACACTGAGGATGGCGAGCTGTCAGCGTACGGGGAGGAACTGATATCGCACGTGCCGAAACTCTACAACTGAACACAGCGAGGAAACACCCACCGGAATCCGTTCACCATTCAGGAACTCGATGAGGTGTTATACAAACTACAACCAGGAAAAACCCCGGGCGTGGACGGACTCCCGGCGGAGCTCTACTGTAGGCTCCCGCTGAATTTGAAGAGACACTTGGCCGCGCGCCTGTGGGATATCGCAATCGGGAAAACGGACGTCCCACCCGACCAGGCAAAACTAGTACACCCGTTGTAGAAAAAAGGGGACTGGGTGAACCATGACAACTGGAGACCCATAGTATGCGCCACCACGGAAGCCAAACTCATATGGATGCTCATCCTCAAACGGGTGGCCCCGGCAGTGCACCGGGCTATACCGCCCACAATGTGGGGAGCCATACCGAGTAGGTCGCCGTTGGAAGCCATATCTATGCAGGACGCCGTGGTGGACATGGGCCTGCTCAGCCTCATCATCACGTCCCTGGATGTCAAGGGGGCCTTCCCCAACATCCCTCACCGCCTCCGACGGGCTGTCTGGGAGCACATGGGACTCCCCTTCCAGGGCTTCCCACAAGCGTACCTCGCAACCCGCAAATACGCAGTAAAAACCAACGTGGGCACCACCCCATGGGTCCACCCCGCCAGTGGGGTCCCGCAAGGAGGTGCGGAGGGCCCATTCCTCTTCCTACTCGTCACCCTCCTGCTGGCGTTTTACATCCGACGCACAAACCCCGACGTGGCACCATACCCCCTACAGACCACGCTCCTGGCATTTGCGGACGACATGGCGGTGGTGACCGCCGCCGCACGTCAACCCCTGTTGACCACCTTGGACCCCACCAGGGTTACCAAAGTACTCCACGTCGTCACCAACTATCTGGAGGGTAACCAGCTGCTGGTACACAACGTCAAATCTGCCACCATGGTGCACAATGCACTGCCACTGCCCCTCCGCCCCGGGGACCCGCCCATGAACCCGGGAAACACGGCCACCTACCTGGGGGTCCAACAAGCGGCCACCGCAGGCAGGGTCACCCTACCACCAAACCTGGTACGGCAGCTGACACGGACGCTGGTCATAGCACGCATCGTGGCACTCTCCACCCAGGCCCTGGCGTACTTCCTACAAGCCGTGCTCAACGCCGCTGTAGGGTTCCAGGCCTTGCACCTAACGCACCCCCAACACATGCATCAAGCGGCCGCTACCACGGTGCGGCGAGCGTGGAGCATCCACGGCCACCGGCCCACATCGCTACCTGCAGCGGTGCGCGTGGCGTCACCACTGTACTACGGAGACAACACCGATCACCTTGTCAACAACGCGTACACAGCTCACACCGCGGCCCACCTGCACCGTCCCATGAGAAATCATGAGCCGGAGGTACGAGAAATCTTCACGATGACGCTGCGAGAGGCCCAGTACCATCGCAACACCTCTCCCCAATACATACTTTACCAGCGGGGCCTCCCCACCAAGGTGGGGACCCGCGTATGGAACCACCTACAACTCCTGCTACCCCACCACCAGCATGTCATCCAAACGAACCATCGGTGCAGGAAAGACGGCCCTCTGGCGGTCCTGCACACCGATGTGGGGGGAGAGCCAACGGGAAACACCACCACTCTAGACCTGGTGGGCACCACCCTACACCTCATACGGGTCATTCCAAACCAGATGCCAGCCCTCCAACGGGTGGGCACACACCACGTCCCATTCCTATAACACCCGAAGCGGTCCAACAAATCACTCCTGGAGAGTCACATGCGCAGTGCGGCCACCCAAGCCGGGCACCTCCAACCGACCGATGGGGAAGTACGTGAGGCGTACAACCTGTTTTGGAACACGCACAAATGGCCACTGCCACCGGACCGACCGCGAGGGAACCAGGACGACCACCGGCCGGCGGAGCAAGTGGAGTATGTACCCGGTGCCACGGTGCCAGCAGTACTCCTCCTAGCACCCAACAGGCTCAAAGCCAGATTGCGACCGGGCAGAGCACGGGGCAACTTCTGGATGCTACCGTTACCCGGGGCGCGCCCCTTCTGTCCGCCACCACTGTCGCAAGGCAAGCTGACGGGCAGCTCCACACTTGCTGGAGATGTGGGTCCCAAGCGCTGGCCACCCCGTGGCCCCTCCTCCAGTTACTGGCGCGCTACCACCCCATACCAAAGGCCCACGCTACCCCGGAACAACACAGGTGGCTACCCACGCACTTCGAACGGGCCGCGGAGAGGGACACGGCCACAGTGGCGTGGGGCCCCAGCGCCAAGGCAGAATGGTTATCTCACCGAGGAACGCGGGACACCAAGCACCCGGCCATCACCTTCTGGTGCTGGCCAAACACCGCAGCGCCACGCCGGTGGCCCCCGCCTACCCGGTTAAACACCGATGCTCCCAAGTACAGGACTGGCAGACGGTCGAGTTGACCACATTCCACCCGCAGAAAGCGTACCTGCTCCGCTATGTGTGCGGCTGTCTGACACAGGGCCACGAGGGGAACAACGACTATGTCCGCATGAACCCAGCGGCAACCGAGATCATCCGCCAGGGGGTGGGCGTCTATGCTACCCGCAGACTCCGACCGGACGCCAACACGCCGTGGGCCACCCGGGAACGGGGGGCACACATCCATGCTTACCAACCAACCAACCGTGCCGCCTGCCGCACCCAGACGACAACAACACCGTCATTTCCGCGGATGCCTCCGGCACCACAAGCCTCACCCCAGCGGCCGGGGGGGCAGCTTTGTAGTTGAAAGCGGACACAACAGGCCGACTGCACCAACACCACCTCACAGGGGCTACCATCTTCGGGGCCTCCTCTCACGGGGAACTGAAGACACTGGCGATCGTCGTGGACGCCGTCAATGACACCCACCAGGAAGCGCGTGACCACTCGCCCCGTGTTTGGGCGGTGGTAGGCGCAGCGGTGGACTTCCAGATCATCCGCAGACTGGCACAACAGCGCCTGCACAAGGCGACTGTCTCTAGCCTAGGCAGCCAGGCCCTACACCTCTGGACAGCCTCGCGGCACCTCCCCAAACACGCCGTCTTACATCTTGTCAAACAAGAGTCTCATTGGTATAGCCTGGGCAACGGACACATAGACTTACACGCCCACAACCAGCTTGCCGAGCATATGCCGGACAGCGAGGACCCGCCGCTACAAGACCACATGCACACACACCTCCAACACCTGCAGCCAGTCCTGCGCCCCGGGGAACCACCAGCCTGGGTACCAGACGATCAAATCTATAACGACACGGGGCGGGCATACCACTGCCTACAACCCATCCGCACCATGGCGCACATTCGAGGCAGCCAAGCCGACAACGCACTTCTGAACCACCTCAAAACATAAAATGCGCACCGCATTATACTTCTCAGCTCTTGACCCATCTCTAATACCGGTGCACCTGGAAACGCGACATGCCCAACTCTTGCTCGAACAACTGCCCTTCCTAGACAGGGTGGCACGCTGGCATGCCCCGCGAGGTATAGACATACCCACGGAATACACCATATGCCCATGCCATCTGCAAAAGCCGGAAACATGGGAACACTTCAAACAATGCCCATTGGCCCGAGGGGGCAACCACCTGGCCACGTGGACACCAGAGGACACCATAGCACAACACGCCGGATGGGGCCTGGCCACGCCACCGGCAAATGAGGTTCCGCGCCTGATGCGGCAACCGGAAATCAAGGAAGCAGTACTCAGGGGAGCGGTGCCACTCCAACTCTACAGGGTAATCGCCGACCACGCCCTAGAACCTGGGGCCACAGTGCGTGACCCCCAGCTCACCGCCGTCAAGAGGGCGGGCGCACAGTTACAGCACCGTGTCCAGGTATACGCACAGGAAGCACAATAAACAACCCACGACCGCCATACGTATTATAACCTCCTCATCCACTACCAACATGCACAGCCCAGCGACTAACGACACGCGCGGGCACGCGGCAACCGCCAGGCAACTGCTGTCGTGCCACCCGGAGCGCGCACACTCCCTCCCGTATAGAGGCCCGATCGTCCTACAAACAATACCTCTCCTCAGGATGCCCCAAAGGGTAAGCTTGACATCCGCGGCCGGGAAACCCATGCTGGGAGATGAAAGACAAAAACGGCAACCCGTTCCATGGGCATGACCTCGGCTGCGGCGGCACCGAGCAGCTGCACTGGTTCTGCAGCCCGTGTATCGCGAACTTGTGGTTGTGCCCACTTTGCCGGCGACCGCATCCCCTCTGCACAGCTCGGCCGCCGCGCAAAACGCAAGCCGAAGACCTCAGACTCCACACACTGCGCACTCTGATCCAGCAAAATGTCTGGAACAATGGCGCGGGGGGAGAAAGCCCCAACGTTGAGTGGTTGGACGTCCTCAGCGACGATGACGCGGCGACACCACCCCCCCCCCCCCTGGTGCGCACCAACCAGGGCGCTGCCGGACCCGGGGGCAGACCCCACGATTTACGTCCCCGACAGCGAACATTACGACGACGCGCCACAGGGCAGTCTACCCCCCATTGGCAATCTGCCAGACAGTTGGGGCCCCGTCACCACCATGAACCACAACAACTACCGCACCACCGTCGTCACCCTCACCACCCGCCTCCCGTTCGCCTTCGGCTAGCTGCTGGCAGACGCGGAATGGGCGATAGGCATCGTCTGCGGCACCCATGGCGGCGAGTGGGGGGAATTCTTTCACCGCGGCGGGGCCATGACCCCGGGGGCGACCGAGAGGCTGATGGTTGCCTACCTCACGTGGAGGGGCAATCCCCCTCCCACGCAGCCTCCAGCCACTGGCACAGCGTGCCAAGCAGCCGTGCGTCCAGCCGCCGCAGTCGGGCACGTACGGCAATGCGGCAGTGGCCAGGATGATTGCCAGAGGTACCCGGCCCGACGGCTCATCCTCCTCCTCCCGGAGAACCGCGACCATCACCACCCCCCCGCCCTGATCCCGCGCCACGACAGCGGCTAGGGCCACGAATCTACGTGCCCGAGCACCGTCGACCGCAACGTCCTTCACGTCCTCTGGCCCATCCACCTCCGCCCCCCCCCACACCCGTCGCCACACCACACCAACAGCGTGCTGCGGACGCCACACGGACAACGGACGCACCGGCACCATCGAGGGCCGGCACGCCACAGAGCCCCCGACAAGAGCGTGCATCCAAAAGGGCGGCACAATGACACCCACCACAACACCACGCGGCCACAGGGACCCAGGGACACCAGGCGTCACCTGCCGGGAGTGGAGCCGTACCCAGCCCCACGAATACGGGGGCGGTGGGCACCTGGCCCGAACAACCCCCTGGCACCGCACACCCGCACAGGGAGCCGCCCCCGAACTCCACAGGAAGCCCGGAACATCAAACACCGCCCGGCGCGTCCGCACACGGTCACCAGCCGGCAGCCAACCAGGCGGCAGCAACACAGGCCCACTCGGAGCCCCGCCCGCGCCATGGCACACCTAACCGGCCGGCAGCGGGCCCAGCATACGCGCCGCCCGAAGACCCCCCCACGCAGGCATATGCCTCTACCCCGACCGACACCGCCACCACCCGGCCCTCTGACTCCGTGCGCCCCCACGACCCCGCCGAGGGCCTAGACCCCGAGGCTCCGGCAATGTCAAGCACGGGGGACCTTCCGGTGACGACACACGCCGGACCGGCGCCACAGCAACACCGCGCCCCAACAACCGGGCCGACGGCACGGCCTGCAGAACCGTCATCTCCCGGTCGCCCGGCCCACGGCCCGGACCCCGGCCCGGACCCCGCACGCACCACCGTCCCGGCGGGCGCCCCGCAGCCCGCGGGCCCGGGAAGCCGAGACGAGCCGCCTCCCGTGTCACAAGGCAACGCCAGAGAGGCGGCGCAACCAGCGAACGATTAAGCCGCGACGCCTGCACTGCCAACCCAACCGCAACGCGGCGAGCCCACAGTGCGCGCAGAGGAAATGTGGGGATTCCCTCAACGGACAGCAACGCCAACACCGGTGGCGGAACCTGGCTGGGGAGCAGACCGGCCAGCAATACTGCATGCCGACCCACCGAACATGGCGGCACACGGAAGCGACGAGGCGTCAACCGCTGGCCAACCGGACACGGAACCTGAAGGACCAATGCCGGACACCGAGTGTGAGGACGGCCTGCGCCCACCATCAGCCGGGGGAGCGCAACCCACAGGTTGCGCGGGTGCCGCCCCCCTGGCGAACCTAGCGCATCACGCCGATGCAAGCGCGCCGGGGGAGGCGCCACCACAGAACCCATCGGAAACCCGCGCGACGTCAGAGACCTGGGAAGCCACACCCGTCACGGTCCAGCATGCAGCCAGCAGGGAAACGTCGCCCAGCGGACACAACCGCGACGACGACTCTTTTGACGCTATCATGGAGTCCTGCATGGGTGACCCCTACACTGTCCCAACACCGGCGGCGCCACGCGTCCACCCGGAGCCACGACACGACCATGCGGAGGTCACACCCCTCACGATACCACGCCAGGCACACCTCCAGCGCGATTACACCGCCCTGGGGCTCACCAGGCACTTTACCGCTGCGGGTGAAGGGCAGGCGGCGGCGAGCGGAGCAGCGGACGAGACGACGGACGAGCGCAGCGCCTCAGGAAGTAGCGCGCGCGTGGAAGCGGAGCCCAACACCGCTAGCGAGCCTACCGGCCCACCGCCGGGGACCGCCCCGCCCTGGGGGCGGGGACACCTGGACTACGCACGCTTGGAGGGCGACGCCAGCCGCCCCAGCGACCAAGCGGAACAAGCGGCGGCCCAAGACCTGGGCCTATGGAGCCCCAAGCTTACCGCAGGGGAGCAGTTCGCCCTGGCAGTCCGCGTCCGATGACTGCTTACTTCGCGGTCCTGCCACCTCTAGGAGGGCACCCACACCATGGCAGACATCATCTTTGGCCATCGGACGGGACACACGCCCCCCACCACCATGGACCACCACGGCCAATGGCACTATGTGGCCACCCGGCTCATGGCGCATATGGGGGCCTACAACCTGGTTGAAATGAATGGACTCCACTGGCAGTGGCACCAGCGCGCCGCCCTGCGCATCCGTGCGATCATGCAGGAGCACAACATCTGGGACATCCCTGGGTCCCCGGGCTACCAAGGACACACGTCAGCCCACCGGCGGCCGCGGTCCCAAGACGTCTCGGAGTCTCCCAGGCAGGCGTCGCGCCGTAACTCCCCAGAACGCCCACGGGGGCCACCACCAAGAATGGTTTCGGCCTCTGGCACATTCAGAAGCCCCCTACGACCGTTCACCCCGCGGAGGGGCCCGGGAAGTCCTCACACCTCGATGATGAAAGGCGGCACGCCAGAACAACGCCAGGAGACAAGGAACCCTGGCTGATCCCGTCGCCGCAGCCGCATGCCATCCCGCGGCACGGCGAGTCGTCTTCCATGAGGGTATGGACAGGGACCACGGGGTCCCTGCGACCCCCACGCCCAACGGAAATCATCTACCACCGATCTCCGACGCTGGTCCAAGAGGCCCCGCACCGAACAGGCGCACATCCCCACCATTCTCACGCCATTTGAGCGCGAGCGACAGGCAGCGCTTCACGCGGGCCCCCGTCAGTCGGTAGACGGAGCGTCCAGCTCATCCGCCGCCTCCCTCCCACGGTCAGCGGCTGACCCGCAGTCGGGGGGACCACACGCCACGGACACGCGGCCAAGGGAGCCTGCGGCTGACTTAAGGCCTGCGCAAGGGATGGGGGGACAGCCCCCCCCACAGCCTGAAAACCGCCAAGGCACGGAGGGCACATCGCAATAACGGGGGCAGGACGCGAGCGGCCCAAGGGCGGACGCAGAAATGACGGAGACCTCCGGGCCTCAGGAGTCGGCTGACCCACTACCTGCCACCACGACCTGGTCGGTGCCCCAGCAAAGGGAGCCCTTCACGGAGTACGCCCTTGAGGGACACCCTGGCACCACCTCACGGCACCCCTCCCTGACTAGCGCCACGCTGGACCAGGACTTGGTGACCATGCCCCCCCCACCCCCCCGGCCACCGCAGCAAAGGGGCGCGGGTCCCTTCGACGACGCTGAGAGCGCTTTACGGCATCCACGCTACCACACCCTCGAGCGAGCTGGTGGCAGCCCTCCAGGAACACCTCCGTGACGTCAACCCCCCCCAGGCTCTTCGCCGTGGTCCCCCTGCCACACGCCGTAACAACCGAAATCTTTGTGCGGCAGCTCCAGGCGCTCGTCACCCCCGAGGCACAGGTCTCAGACGACCTTGTTGCAGCGTGGATCTGGTGGTTCAACACCCACCAACCAGCCCAGGGGGGCGTGCGGGTCCCACACCTGGGCTGGGTACACACGCTCATAGCACCGCAGACAGACCCCAGGCCCGCGCCCAGCACCGGAGGCCGGGAGCAGGCCGCCGAGACCCGAAACCCTCCGCATCCGACCGCACGAAGGCCTGGCGGCATGGGAAAGCGGGACCGCCCGCGACAGGGGGCGTAACCTCACGAGCCTGGCGGCGCGGTACCCGGAGACGGCGCGCGCAGCGCCTCCGCCGCGCGAACGTGACCCCAGCACCATCGCCATGGTCGTTTCGGAGAACGGCCACTACTACCAAGTGCGAATCATCCCGCACCCGCAGGAGAGCCATTGGAGCTTGGAGGCCGTCAACTCCATGCTCCTGGCGACCACTGCCCTGCCGGACAGCCCCACCCCCCTGCTCATCGACCAGCCCGTGGACCCCCTGACGGCCATCGTGTCGGGGACAGCCGGCACCTGGCACCCAGGCCATGCCCTCTACTGCCTCTGGCAGTGGGCGCGACGGCGCTGGCCACACACCAGGGCGTGGTCAGCGACATGGAGGTTCTAGCTCGAAGCCCCGCAGCAGCTGGAAGCCACCCCCCAGAGCGAACGGACGGCAGAGACCCCCATTGCGCGCAACCTGGGCCCAGTCTTCGCGATCCACCAGATCCGGGCGCTGGCGCTGTGCGAGCAACTGCAGCCCACCATCCGCACTGAGACGGAGGCCCAAGCGACACACGCGGCCCTTGTGCACGAAATCTTCAGTGCCCTCCGCAGCGCCCTTGTGCGATGCGTAGGAAACCCCCCAGGGCCCTGAGCAGAAGCCGGCCATCAGACCTGCAGCGACGAAGCACCGCCACGCACGCGCGGCGCGAATCCCGCACCGGCCATACGCAAGGGAGGAGACGACACAGCGGCCGCAGGAACATGTCTTCCCGCCAAAGGACCCGGCGATGGACGTCACACCAACCGCTGCGGAATCGGCCGTCAACCGCGACGACCCCGGGCGAGCAAACCTTGCTCAAGAGGACCCCCTCGTACAACCCGACAAAGTGCGGCCGCGCAACACACTCCAACAACACCTGTCGGTCGGGCACACCGGCAGGAAAGACGTCCACCTGCCCGGCACGTGCAACGAACACCCAAAGAATAGAGGCTAGCCTTAGCAGCCCGTTGTGTTGAACACGAACAAAAACCCAACGACTTCCTCCCACATCCCCCGGGCGGGGGCCACGCTTCCCGGATCCCCGCAACCTGCCTGCAACACAGAAAGGGGCGGCGCCAAACTCGGACCTGTCCTTCCACCTGACCCTCCTCTCCCGCGAAACCGGACCTGCAAGGGGCCGGGCCAGGGGGCTAGCCAAATACGCGGAACCCACGGCCGGGCCGATGACCACAGGAATGTTGTCGAACAATCGTCCAGAATGTTACCTTCCAAGGCGACAATCAAGGGATACGTGCACCGCGGGGACCGGCGCGCACCTCCTCCAAGAAAGTTCAACGCCTGGGACGCTGGGGGGGATTCCGCACATAAAACTTGCGAGAATGGTACGAGGGACACACTCCCCGCAGAAAGCTAACAGCGTCAAGAAGCGAGAGGGGGGCTTCAACACTGCCCAGTATTCCTTTCCTCTGAAACCCCAGCCGGGGCACGCAAGGGGCCACAGGCTCGCCACACGGGACCCCCGAACCCGCTGGCTCCTGCCGGCGGGCACGGATGTGTTATGCCGAACCCAGGCCCCAACACCAGACGGAGCGTCCCGGCACCAAAGCATGAGCCGAGCTGCCCTAACCATCCTAACTGCCCAACTCAGCAGTGCGACACAGACACAGCAGCCTCGTAACCCGCAAAACACGGCACGATACGGCGCACGGCAGGCAGGCAGACACGAGCACGAGCACTGCACCAACAAGCCGGAACAGCACCCTCGGGCTTCCATGGGGAGCACGGGGACGCACCAAGGGGGACCGACGGGGCCTTGCCACCGACGGAACTGTACATATGAATTGCACAGGCGAAGCTGAAAGGACGGCCAAAGGGCACTGTGAAGTACCGGATGATGACTTGTGCATGTGACGCTGCCAGGGCGGGACAGGGTATGTGGCACCGAATTTACAAACTTTTCGCAGCGGTCAAACCACCTATCGTTACTTTTCTCCCCCATGGTGGGGGGACGGCGCACAGTCAAAACGTACCATGCCGGCTCCACGCAACTGGCACCAACCAATACCGAAACAAGCAGGGCACCTACGCGAACAAGATCCGACTGCGCAAGCGCCCGCTGCAGCGCCAAGGAACCAATGCCGAACAAGCCGACCATGAGGCGGCTAAAACGACCGCACACCAACAAAACCACTGCAGCGGCCACGACGTTACCATAAACAGACCGCACGCAAGCCGGCCGACACCAAACTTGCCGGGCATGCATGGGTCGAAACGGGACCGGCGTCCGGCGGGTTGGCAACACCATGATGCACCATTAGCAAACTACGCCGAACCATTGAACGACCGAGCGACCGCCCGCAACGACCTACTTGGAACCCCCGGCCCCCCGGGAGAGCACAAGCTCGACCGAGTCAGGAGGCATGAGTGTGCGCCACGGCATGCGAGTCCCGTAGCACATGCTTCTTCCAGTCGCCTCACGCCTACTGAAAAAAAACCCAGGTGGGGGTGCCTGCAGGACAGGGCCTATGGCCTGGCTCCCGGCCCCTGTGCCCCAAAATCCGGAGGTTGATGAGGATGTGCGATGGGACCCTCCCCCACGAATCATCTGCCCGAAGGAGAGGATCGTGAGACTTCGGTCGAACATGGATTACCTCTCTGGGCAGAACCCGCTGTAGGGTGCTGCTCGCAGCAACCGCGCCCTTCCCCCATGTGGGGGAGCCGCTTTGTGGGGGCATGTGCAGGAGGGCCGTGGGTGGATGAGCAAAAGCCCCTTGGTAAGACCCCCCAGCGGGGCAACCCCAGTCCCAAGTCGACCTAACTACCTACCTACCTACCTTACTCCTTGACCGAGTTGGAGCTATGAACATCGTGCCCAACTTCATTGGAGTCACCGAAGCCTTCGTTCTCATGCTGCCCTAGTTGAGGGGCGAGTTGAACCGTATCGCTCCTCATGTTTCCACTCGCGATGCGGGCATCTTCGACTTGGTTGCAAAGACCTTCACGAAGACTGACGAGCACACCGATATGAACGATGACTCATCCTCAACCGCGCCATCGCCCTTGCCTTGCTGCGGGGCACCATGCCTCTTCGGGCCATGTGGCCCAACGGAGAAATTACGAGAACGACATTTTTTTATTTAGGAAGAATTTTTGGTCTCCGTAAAGATATTCTTGGTGGGTCCCAGCATTTTGCTTGGTGAGAAACTCCAGTACCACCCAGGTGTTGGCTTATTGGTCTTGTCAAGTCGTTGTAGTTAATTGTTGTGTCTTTGCTTGCATCCGTTGTTCTGTTGCTCATTTTTGTTTCTGGCATCCCTTTGTTAGGGCTCTGCCTTTGCAGCAGTAGTGGTTGCGCTTTGTTGTGCGTGTGAATATCATTCTTAGCTGTGTGGATGGTTCGGCTCAGCATGTGGCTTACTCTGAGAGTAGGAGGCACGAATGTGCACCAAAATTTGCCCAATGCTTGGGTTCATGAATTTACCCCTTCTCTTGCTTCATCTTCTCATGTGAGCCGTGGCCATCGCCGATGTATTGCTAAGCGACCGCCGTGTTCAAGCCGCGAAAAGTGTAGGTTTGATGATGCATTTACCGGTTGTGAGTGCTTGCCTTCATGCGTATGTGTAGGTGTATTTGCGCTATGAGCAATTGACGTGTGGTGTTCATTCGTGTCTGTATGAGCATGAGAGCAAACGTGCAAGAGAGCATGCGAGAGCCAGAGCAAGCATGCGAGAGAGCATGCGAGAGGGAGAGCAAGCATACGAGAGAGCATGCGAGAGTAAGAGCAAGCGTGACATTTATTTGTGTGTGCGTGAGTATGTGTAAGCGCATGTAGAGGACGCTCCTGTGTGCGTGGACGCAAGTAGTTCAACTTACTAGAGTATACCTAGACCTGTAGGACATGTACTACCAGATAAGCCGAGATGGCACTGCACGGCCATGTCCACTTGTTTGGGAATGTAGGACCATTCTTTGGTTGTTCACTCATTCATTCATTCATTCTGTTCCTTGGTTGTAGGATGTCTTTGAATTACAGCAGAGCAACTCTGGTTACATGTCCAGTGGAAGGACGGTCGTTGATGACGTTGTCTTTGTGGTCAAGCTCCGTACCAAATTTCAGCATTTGGCTTGTCTATGTCTACATTGTAATGTAGAGGTCCTGTTGACTCTTTGTCCGTGGGTGACCCCCGTCGTCATGTATGCAGTCACGGTCTTTGTGCTCTATTGGAAACATTTAGGACCTAGGTGTTGAGTGCAGCATCTTTAAGGCACCTGCATATCCCTTTGCTGGTATACGGCCCCGTGAGGACAAGATCGACTTCCCCAAGTGCCCCGGGAGATTGGGCGTCAGTCGAGCACTCCTGCGGGTAGTCCCAGGCTTCCCAAACAATACCTCGCCTATTTCCGGGCTCGAAACATTTTCGGGACACTTTGTTCCCCATTCGGGGCTGCCGAATTCTGTATGGCTGTGAAAGGGAGTTTTACTTCCTTTGGGATAGAAAACACCAAGCTAAGGGGTGGAGAAGATAAGAAATTTCGCCTTGCACCTGCATTTGTTTTCTCTCCACGGTGGCAAGACCCGCCCCCCCCTTACACACAATGCTTGCGTGGGCGCTTCACTTTGGCGCCGATAAATAGTAAGAGTGTATTTGCTAACCTTAGTCTGGTTGATCCGATCTCTGTGTGTCTCTGTGGTCTGTTTATTGTTTGTCGTTGCGTGTCAGATAGTCAGCAGTGAATGCACGTTTTCTCTCTGTGGCACAAATGTTACGTTTGTCTTGGTCCGGGTCGTTGACTCTTTCCTGTGTTTGTCAAACTTGTATAGCGTCATTAAGTAGCAGTCTGCGCTAGCTGGCGCGCTATCCAAAAATCCAGCATGCTCTTAACACTACCTGTCTTTTCTTCCTGTTCCTTTCTCTGTGCCCCCTTTCGCTTGTTTCTCAGCGAGGCACCGACCTGAGGACCGGTGGACAAAAAGGGTGATTGGTGCATAAGTCAAAATTCCGAAATGGGCTGGTGATCACAACCATGAGTCTAAACGTTTCGGGCAGTCAGTGACAGTCACGTCTCTGCAGGCCAGTTGCAGCCTGTGTGTTGCTTTCTTGCTTGTTTCTCAGAGAGGCACCGACCTGAGGACCAGCTGACAGCGGGGTGAGTGGTGCAAAAGCCCCCCGTCCAACATGGGGCGCTGATCACACCCCGGAGTCCCAAAATGTCAGGCACACACTGGCAGTCGCGTCTCTGCCGGCTGGTTTCAGCCTGTGTGTTTGTTTGGTTAGATTTCTGTAGGCACCGACCTTAGAACCGGCCAGCTTTATGCCTGCTTAGTAAAATTCCTCTAGGCACCGTCCTCAGAACAGGCCAGCCAAGCCTCATGTTTGTAAGCCTACGGTACGAGAAAGGGCGCCATCCCACTTACCGGCTGTACCTATTTGTGTCGGTACGTATGGTATGTACCCACGACCCCGTGTGTGCTTCTCAGCACCCTAGTGACCAGGACAAATCAACAGAGAAAGAAGGAAGGACCCATGCACGCGTTGTAGCAACCGATTGACCCGAAAGGGCGCACCGGGGAACCCGCTGACGTCCTTGATGGGACCCGAGATCCAAACAGGGTGCGGATCACACTCAGTGCGCCATACCCGCGAATCCAAAGGGCCGTTCTTGTTTAGGTACAGTACTGTACCATGCTGCACTGTACAGTACTGCGTTGCTGAGTTTTCCAGTGACTGCATTGTACTGCAGGCTGGCTTGGTACTGTTGTTTCTGTGGTGAAAGTGCACATAGCAGCACTGTAACTGTAACCTCACTGCGATGCACTGGAGGGTTGGTGCACGGATGGGCATGCAGAGTGAATGGCACACTGAGGTTCTAAAATTTTTAGTGAAGCTGGTAACTGTGGTAAGGTGTTGGGGTCAGTGCTGAGGTACATTCGGGCTTCGCTTCCCCATTCTTCAGTGACGCTGGCCACTGAGACACTGCGTTCGGTCCGGTATGGGTCATTGAGGTGGTACATAGTATAGTGGTCCCTGGGTTAACCCCCTAGCGATGCCCTGTGGATTTTCACTGCGTTGAGGGTTTTTACCTCCTGGGGTGTGTCGGCAGTTCGCTGTGTGTACCCTGGGTACTGTATCTACGCCCCTTGTACAGTGAACTGTGCGTACATTACACTGAGGTTTTCTAACCTCACAATAATACTGAGTCACTGTGTAAATTGTGTTCTGTATTGCCAGACAGACTGTACATAAGAGGACTGAAAGCTTTGCAGGCCTTTGGATCCATGTACATTTTTGTTTACTCATGGACCTTACTTCCTGAAGATCTGTTTGGATGAGCTAGGTAGGTAGGTGGGTAGGTCAGTTTGGGTTAGCTCCAGTCATAGGGACAGGATAGTGATTTGTCAGTGTGGCCAAAGTCTGTCTTATGGAATGTCTGCGTTTTCTTGGCGTTACTGAGGTGAAGCCCAGCCTGTCTGACTGAGGGTACAGTTATGTACCAATCTGAGGGAGCGTATTCAGGCACGGCAATATAGCTCATTAGGGAGTAATTGACTCTCCAAGACTTTGCCAAATTGCCAGTTTGGCGCCCAGATAAACTTTTGTTACCTTGTGATATACTCCCTGGATACCACCTCAGTACCCTGTCGCTCTGTGTGGTGTTCTGATTGGTTTGCGTGTGAACCCAGGGCAGCCTGAGCATGGAGGCGATGATCCGAGATTGCCCTATAAGGTTGAATTGTGTGTTACCCCTGAGCGTAATCTGAGCTACAGGTATTACCTGAGTTACTGCAGCAGCACCTCACCTGATGTATTACAGATTGGGAGGGATTCGCTGATGACTCAGTAGCCCCTGCTGCAGTTTCAGGTACAGTGTATTAGCCTTACGTTTACCTAGAGATGATACTGAAAGGAGATGGCCAAATTCATGTGTGAGATGGAATTCTCCCTGTATAGACTCTTCGTGTTGTAACGTATGGTGATGGAAGTATACTGAATTTTACTGAGGGACTATGTGCACGAAATTGCGTGCTGAAATTTAGGTCTGTGTGTAG
Organism: Eutreptiella sp. 'Long Island Sound 2002'; assembly: GCA_964036045.1. Classification (NCBI taxonomy): domain Eukaryota; phylum Euglenozoa; class Euglenophyceae; order Eutreptiales; family Eutreptiaceae; genus Eutreptiella; species Eutreptiella sp. 'Long Island Sound 2002'. The sequence goes on from OZ038378.1 coordinate 110,978,919, forward strand.
CTCTGACAGGTACGCTCTGTGAGGTATACAATTTACATTTACTTGTTCTCTGAGTGTATCGCTACCTGACGCAAGGGCCCTGGCCCTGCTTAATGCAGGTCTGGGAAGCGCTGTACACATCGCCAGGCGCCTTATGGAGCGAAGACCTGAGCCTAACCTTGTCTGATGCTCGGGTGAACCCCCAGGATCTTTATCCTGAGGTATCGCCTTTGTGTGCCTTTGGCAGTGCGGTCGGCCGCCAGCCCGTCTGAGGGTATTGGCTCAATTTATGCCAGGGAAGAGTGTCCGAAAGAGCCCATGGAGGTGCAAACACCCTGTGCTAGCAATTACCTTTTTGCCAGGGTATGAGTCAGTCTCAGTGACTTTGTGTTTTGCGTGGTGCTAGACACCCCTCCCCCCCGAAAATTGCTTCTCCTGTGAAGGGGAGAGAGAGAAAAAACAAGGAATCCATTGTGCTGTTTTGAGTAAGCGAGTGACCCTTGTGTTGATACTGCACCCCCTTTCTTTTCCTCGTTTTTGATTGGGATGTCATATGAATCAAACTCGTTTATGAGCTTTCCTCCCTACTTGGGGTTTCAGCTCTGTTGTCCCCGCTTACTTAACCCCTTGGTTATCCCTCCCGTGCTTGCGTATAAGGTGAGGGAGTACTTGTGTTCCTTTTTCTTGACCACCCTGATGGTCGTGTCTCCGGGGTATGACAGTCCGTGTTAAGGGCTGGAGGTCTGACAACCCTCCCCCTTAACACAGTCCGTAACTAGCCATAGGTATAGCGCTGCACCCTTCGTCCAATAGGAGGGTAGTTCTGCATCGTCTACTCAGTTTAGGTGGTCTCAGGATGTTTTCGGGTTGATGTCCCATGTTCAGTAATAGCTTGCAGGTAACAACGTGCTTGTCTTCGTTTTGCCCCAGTGAAGAACGTTAGGTTTCATTCCAGGAACCTTACTTATTCTGAGTTTGCGTCTGTACTTTACAGACGCCTGAAGGTCCAGGGGAACAAACCCCGTTAGACTGTTTGGTTTTTCAGTGAGTTGCTACACCTCTCCTTAGAGAGGTTGTTTTTGTTGTAAGCTACTGTTGCGTTGCGACTGCCTTTGATGTTCCTGTAATGTCTTGCAGGATATTGGCTGCATGAATGCTTGGGTGCTTGACCATCCTCTTTGGTGTTTGTGTATCCTGACTTGTATTTCTGTGGCGTGTCAGCCAGGTCCCAAATCTGTGCCTATGTGGCTTACTGCATTCGATGTCAGTTTCTGAATTATGCATTTTTCCTCTGTTAAGACACCTTTTGGTACTGTCGGTACGATGGACAGTAGGCTGGTATAACAGGTCTGAAGTGCATAAGTCCGCCTACTGTACCTACTGAGGCAGCTGTTTAGGAAACTGCACAGTTTCCGCCCTCAGATGACCTTCTTTGCTGTTGTACAAACTTCTTTCTTGAGTACTTTCAGGGATTACTGTCAATAATGGGTAAAATGCCCCCGTGAGACGGGAACCACCAGTACCAGGATGTGCATAGCGCTGTACTGAATGATACACAGAAACTGTTCTGTCCTTAGGGGCAGATTTAAACACCCCTGACGGCCAGCTTGAAGGTCAAGGGAGGTTGTGTCTGAGTGAACAAAGAGTCTTGTGTGGTGTCTGCGATGTCGCGTCTGTCTTTATTTGTCAGCTTTCAGCTGATGCACTTGATGCCTGTATTGCGTCTATGAGACCTAGGGTGTACGAGTGCTACTGACGGGAAGGTATGAAGTGCCTTTGAGCATTACCTCCTAAGCACCGGCCCAGATACCACCTGAGTGCGTCACAACTTCTGGGTGAGTGAATGCAGCTCACTTATTTCTGTGTGCCTGAATCTTTTTTAACTTGTGATGGCAACAGCGGTGGCGGTAAAGCCAGTACGGGTAACCACTGTGCATTGCCGCGTAACGCTGTATCCGCTGGTGCTGTACTGAGTATTGTTTGGAATGAAGTGTGAGGAATCCTGGGTGTCACAGAAACCGCCTTTAGGTGAGTAACCTCTGGACTCTGGCGCGCATAAATGACTCTCCTGTTTCGCTATGGCTTAATCTTAGTCCACCACACAAATAAGCCCTTAGGACTGCAGGACAGCCTACTGCAGCCTGGTAGACGTGCTGTGAGAGCATGACTGGGTAACAGCCTGATTGCGGGCACATGCGTAGTGCCGTCAGCGGTAGTGTCTATTTGCCAGCATAGAGGTAAGTTTGCCGCACTCGACTGGCATCTGCTCTGAGTTCCTGCTTTGTTCTGCACTCATGTGTAGACCAGCTTTCAAATGTGAAGAAAGATTGGGTTAAGCTATTGGTATCTAAGCTAGGGTGTGAGGTACTTACGTGGGAGACCCTCAGAGAGAAAACAACCCCTTTTCCCTCATTGTGCTTGGAGTAGCTAACTCAGCACCAGGGGGGGTATGCCGTTCTGGTCATGTATCCTGCCCGTGGTCACCCGGACTTGTAGTATACTGCCTGCCCCTAGGACAGCCATCTACAGGTAGACTGCAGTGGCATACTGTAGGTTAACCTTCGGTGTGCCGTCGGTGTACAGCAGTGTTGGTTTGTACACCGACGATCGGTTCTTGCCGACTTCTGTTTCGTTGTATCAATGACAGTCACCATTGGGTCGAGAACAGTGTGAAAGTTTCAGACCATGGGTCTGGGGAGCGCCATGTCTTCCGCTACTATTCATTTACCTTGTCTATTGTTTTGTACCAACCATGAGCGGGTTGGCCCTCCTTTCGGGTTGGGAAGCCATGAGCGACACCCCCGCTATAAGGGGTCGCTGTATGTACCTCACCTTTACGCCTTGCATAACCCGACTGTCAGTCTGACGTTGATGTTCAGCGCTTGCTCAGGTGTTTCCTGATCCCAAGGACGCCGAATGGGTCATAGGGGGTACTGATGCTTCCAGTTACCTTCTGGTAATCCTGTAAGACTGACACTGAAGCCAATGAGCCTATGTGCCAGTGCACGGTCGGTAAGTTCGACCTTGGTGCACACATTCAGTTTGGTCAAGTATGAGAGTGCTCTCCCAAGTGGTAGACCCAGTAATATCTTTATGGATACAGGGAGTTTGGTCTCTGGTGGAAGATAGTTTCGTGGACTGTGTGACAGTCTGTGTAATATGGGTGAGTCTTGTTTTCTTCTCTCAGTTTCAGGCCTTTCAGTATGGGTGCAGTCCCTTTGTAGGGGTACATGCATTGCAGATGTCTGTCCTGTTCTAACCTTTGTTACCTGAGGCGTCTTGAATTTCTGGTTTTGAGGTACTGACAGCTGGTAGTGACTGGAGGCCCTGTCAGCGTACTGGAGAGTCTGGAGGGTCTGGCCACTTGGCATTGTAGACATTGGGAGTGTAGCAGACATTGCAGGCGTTACGGACAGTGCAGTGCAAAATTGCTCAGACATTGCAGATGTTACAGACAGTGCAGACAGAGCAGTCGTCCGCAGACATTGCAGATAATGCAGACGCGCTCTGTATCGGTGGCCTGTGTTCTCTGGGCCTGCTGGTCACTGCCTGGCGACTGCCCTGATGTCAGTACCCCAGTGTTCCAATATGCCTGTGATCCCAGATGGCAGAATTCAGGGTACCCAAGTGTCCCAGTGTGCCTGTGATCCCAGGGGGCAGGATTGAAGGAATCCCATTTCAGGACTGCTTGCTGTTGTCAGTGATCCTGACTCATTTGACATACTTCAGTTTTTCAATGGTGTTCAGTGTTAGTTTTTCCTCCATCAAGTATCCAGATGTCCAGCTGTCTGTGTTATCAGGGTAGTCCTTCTAAGTCTGCGGGGTAGCGTCCCTGTAGACATCCCCACCTTCAGTGTAGATTCTGGGGGGGAGTTGGAAAAAATTGAATTCATTCAAGGTTGCTACAGTTCAGGTGATTGTGTTGCAGATTTAGACTGTACAGTGGAGACGGATCGCAGATTACAGTAAGACAGATCGCATCGCTTGAGGGTCGCCATCAGCAATCACACGTGCATCATTCCATTCTTTGCTTTCATGCAATCACATCATTGCTGCTTAAAGATCGTGATTGGCTAGATTAGACTGTGTTGCAGCCTGCGCTGCCATCTCCCGAATATGCGAATACAAGGATTCATTAGGTTTGATTCTGATTGAACGTTTATCCTCTTCAATTGATTAGCTCGCTTTCGAGGTGGGAATTGTAGTTTCTCGATGGTGCACTACTATTTGGTTTGTCGCATTCCATGTGTTGCACTCACCTGCTCTCATTACACTCATTGCATTGTTATGCATTCATTCCATTCAAGCACATATTGTTTGTTTATTGTTGCTTGGATTTTGGTTGTTGCACGTAGTGATTTCCATTGCATGGTTTGTTATTGTTTAGTTACGAGCAAGGATAAGGGTAATGCATGTATGAGAGTTGGATTTGGTGTCACACGTCTCCTATGCCTTGTTACGGATGTAGCCGTGGAGAGCCCGGCCCCATTCTCGGGTGCCTAAGCGGGGATAGAGCCGTATGGATCCTTCATGCCTTGGCCACCACAACACGCCGCCGTCGAGAAACAGAAATGGTGGGGCCTTGGCACCGGCACGGCGGCCCCACACCGTCTACAATGACTCTGATGCGGACATGTTGATTTTCTTCCTGTCTTCCTTGCTTTCCCATTGCTCTTGTTTGTTGTGGTTATGTTGGTTTGGGATTGGATTAGAAGTATTTTGTATTGAAAGTGTTTTATCAAACAGCCAATTGAGATATAGATTTAGATAAATTTTTGCTCGTGTGCAACTCTCCAAGAATTTCTATAGTTTATGAGCCCATTTTCCAAACCTTGTTTTAAGTTATCTTAGTGATAGCTTCCATTTAGTTTTACTTTTCTTTGATTATTTGAGACATAATCATCTTGGGGATTTTAGGATGAATAGATGCATATATCTAAAGGACTTCGACCCCATTTTGGCTTTCTTGGGCGGAGAAGAATAATGAAAGTGATGTAGAAGGTGCCCGCCCAGACGACGAGGTCCCTGGGTTAACGCAAGCAAACCTCAAACGCCGGGAAGCCAAAGACCCCATGGTGTCCACCTTAGCTTCCTTGGTGTCATCCCCTCCCTTCCCCGAGACCATTCCCATTTCCACATTCGAGGAGATGGCCAAGGTGGCCAATGCGAAGGTCAAAGCCTGGAGGAGAGCAGCAAGAAAAGGAAAGCGAAAGGAGGCGGCATTGGGCCCGATGTTTGGAGCCACGGGCAGAGATGACACGTTCCAGATACCTAATGGCAAATTTGATGCGTCGGCATCGGCCCATTCATCAGAGTGGGAACTCGACTGCGTGTCCAAGGAACCTACCCCCCCGAAGGAGCCGAAGGAGCCTGACTGCATGGAGCGAGAACGCTGTCCAAGGGGCGGGGCTCCAGAACCTTCATGCGTGGAACGATGTTTGCCCCCACGCATGGCAGCCCCTAAGTTTGGTCTCGATGAGACCATGGAGCTGCTTTCCCGCGTCGTGGGTGCAGGTGATGAAGACGCGAAGGAGAGTGCCCTGTGAACAGCACTCAAAGCAAAACTAGGGCTCTCCAACCTGAAGACGCCCCCCCCCTACCATGTCCCCTGGTGTGGAACTGGTGACCGGGGACGTGAAGAGCTGCGGAGGCATCCGCAGTTTCCCTATGTGTAAAACTTAGAGCACAGCCATGCAAGAATGTATGTTTGTTGCTGATTTCTCATGTGCACACTCATGTTGCTGCTTGTGTGCCATTTCAGGTGTAATTCTGATGTGATCTCAGCATTTCATTCCAATGCCAGATTTCGATCCAAGAAACTAAATGCGACTGCAGATTTCAGCCCTGCTTTTGCAATTATGATGTTGCATTGATTTTCTTTCAATTTTGCGGTTGGCCAGCATTTGTTCTGACTTTATTTAGGTTTCCAATTCGTCGATTTGCTGCTGCTGTGTGTGCGCGCGTGCCATCTTTGGTCCTGCCGTAATGCACGCCAGCCAATCAAATACCCTTCCAGTCTGGGGCTAATGATCAAATCAATTATCAGACCGGAGGAACACTACATGACAGCCATAGTACGTACTTTGATCGCTTCTGTGGACGAGTGTTGAGAGGGTGTCTTCAAGGAATTCAAGGCCAACCCCATCTATGCTATGATAGTAGTGAGTAGTCACGGCAAAAGCTACCTTTCACATTGGGTGTCTTCTGAAGGGGAGAGGTCCTACCAAGGGAATCATATCTAGCCGAACCGCTGGTTGTGGGATACATTGGTTGTTGCCTTGCAAGAGGAATCGATTGGGGTGCCTCACCATATTTGGTTCTGAGGTCTAATGCATTCATTGTATGAGTTGACATTGTATTTGTCATTCATGCATGGTTCATTTGTGTCTTCATGGTCTGGGTCGAATTCTGTGGTACCAAGGATTCCATGGTCAAGGTGAACATATGGTGTCTCTTCTCTCCAAGGTGCAAGTCGTGTTTCCCTGACTCTCCCTCTCTCTCACATTTCGTCATTGTCCCGAAGAGGCAATTTGTGTAGTTAATGTGACATGTGACCGTTGTCTTTGATTTTTTGAGACTCTTGGGCTATTTGACTTTGTTCAGGTGCCTGTGGCATCAGAGTTATCTAATGGAGTCATGCCATGATTTAGCCATTTATGAGTAGACTCAAGAATAGACATTGGTGGAGCTTTTGCCACGCGCTCTCCAAGTGCATGCATGCTCTCTAGGTTCAAGCCTAGGCGAAGCTCTCTCCATATGCATGCTGTCTTGGATCAATGCTAGGCGAAACTCTCTCCATATGCGTGCTCTCATTCATCATCGACACGTGAATGTCCCTCAACGGATTTGGTTGGGGAATATCTCTCCTAGGGCACGTTGAGTTGACTTCTTTGCCATGTTCTTCTCTCAGGGATGAGACCAACTCTCCACGCACGTACTCTCCCCGGGTCGGATCATCTCTCCTTGCACAAGATCTCTTTCGGTAGAGGTTAGGTCCCATGAGTAGCCCGGGAGCCGCTGGCCTATTTTGTGCTTCTTTGCCGAGGAGGCGGATCTCTGTGTCAATGGTGCATTTGTCATTTGCCAATTTGGTTTAGATCAGTTTGTTGATCCTAAGAGCTAATCGGGTCATGGTTTGGTAGCTTGTGGGTGCATTCACACTCCCCATGTGACCATTTATGTGCATGTGCACTTCCTTCCCTCATATTGGTGTAGTCAAGACGTCAGCAGCCTGAAGTGTGACTCATGTGCTTTTTGGGGATCCACCCCTCCACCCCTGCCGAGAGCATTCATGTCGGCGGGTAGAAGTAGTGTTAATTTCGCTTTACACTTTTGCATGCGGGAACGTATGTCCATAGGATGATGCCCGTGCCCGTGAACTCTGCTTTGTTGCATTAGATGTGGTCGGACCGGAACAGTAGGTTCGGTCTTACTCTTGCTTGTTGGTTCTTTTTCTTTTGTCAAGGGTCGACCTTGGACCTGCTTTCGACCCGCGTGGACCCCTGTTGGACCCCTGTTGGACCACTGTTGGACCCGTCATCAACCAGTGTTGGACCACTGTTAGATCCTGGACCATTTGTGGACCAGTGGTGGATCGTTTGTGGATTTTTGCCGACCATTGGTGAACTTTTGGTTGGCTCATTTTTGGACCGTATTGGATTTTTTGGGTCATTTCGTCATTGGTCTTTCAAATGAAATTGTTTCTGTCGTTGCCGTGCTCTCAAGGATTTGAGTGGGATTGAGCCCAATCCTGCTTTTTGGTCGGAAAATTGGGAAAAATGGATTCACCAGGATCAAGTCACCTCAAGGGCGAAATGTTGGTAGCAGAAGCTTACCCAGAAGGCGCTTAGCATACGGCTCTGAGACGGGCAGTGGAATAACTCCTGAACCGGTTCCGGCCATGATGGGGATGTTCACAACACCGCCAGAGGAATCGGGTTCTGAGTATGCAACAGGGCATGAGTCCACCGTTGGGTCTCCTTTAGAATTGGCAGTTGGACTTTGGCAGGGCCAGCCATCCTACCCAACTGAGGAGGACACCAATATAGAGTCAGCACCATGGGGATACCGGTCCTTTGAGAGGATTCGGATGGTAAATCAATTCGGAGAAGCAGCTGAAAGGATGTTGATTCATGAGTAGACACCAGAGACTCATGATTTAGCAACCTTGCCGCCTCTGGTTGAGGAGCTTACGGGTGCGTTGAACTATCTGCCAACCTTTGATTTCGAGGCGGTTCCGGCCATTTCCAAAATTCGCATGTCATCCAAGCCCTCTCTCACGAGCTTGAACTCCATGCGCGGGGAGTACAAGTAGATGGGTCAGCCTTGACGGCGCGAGTAGAGGCTTTGGGACAATTGTTGAACGAGGTAAACAACGAGATGCAGGACCAGAGATCCCAGTTGGACTCGAAGAGAACAGAAATGAAATCAACTTTAGAGCAAACGACTGCAGCCGCTTTGGAATATCGCGAAGTTGCTGAAGCTCCTCAGGCGTCGGTGGCCAGCTCTCGCCAAGCGTGGCAGCAAGCCACCAATGAGTTGAAACGGCAACTCGAGGTAGTGTCCAGAGGAGTAACTGGGTTCTCTTCACACCGGGCCCGATCAAACAAAATCAATTGAGGAATTGAAGAGTTTGGAAGGCAAGGGGTTGAATTGTTACCAGGTCACCACCAACATGCCCAAGGTAATCCGGGGGATAGGTCTGAGTTTTTAGGGTGCCAAAAAAAGGGTGCATGGTTGGAAGCAATGGCGGAAAGCCAGAAGGCATCTATTTCCCAGCTTATCAATCTGGTGCACAACTTCGAGCACCCTGCTGTTTCGTCAACATCCGCAGGGGAAGCTGGAGAGGCGACCGTGCCCGCAGCGGAGGTGAGACACATAGGGGCAAACCTGGAGAGCACCAGTGGACAAGTGGTTAAGCTCACAGGCGGAATGCACCATTGGGAAACTGTGCCCAAGCCGGAAATGGCCAAGGTTGAGGCCCTGGACTTACGGCTGCGATGGCTCTTGACCCGGTTGGAACAAAGTGAGCATGAAGTACATGCGCTTAGGGAGGATATCCAGATCAGACTCCATGGCAGTTGACCCGAAGGGATGGATGCGGCCGGATTCTCATTTCATTGGAGAATTGCAATGAAAATTGGAGCTTTAGGAGAACAAATATCAATTGTTGAAGCATGCGGACAGGCCACAGGTGAATTTAATTGCGCTCCCAACACCGAAGCTTGAACCACGACTCCGAGTTTTTTCAGTGCCAGCGCGAGAAAGAACGGGTACCGTGAAGCCTACCGGGCTTTGGATTCCCCGCGGCCGAGGATAACTTGTCATCCATGCGGTCAGACAACAGGGGTGTCCGGGGTAGAGCCCGAAGCGGTGGAAGAAGTGGGACCCGCACCCAGGAGGGACACGCCCGCCTGGCATGGGGGCTGATTGGAGGCATTGCGCTGGGTTGGACCTCCGCTGATTTGAGGCGGACGGCGAGGGCTGGTTTCTTCTACGAATAGTGTTTCAGTTTTTTGACCGACAAGAATCTCTCAAGGATGGAAATGGCCTCCCGAAACCAAAGCCCTCAGGAATTCTAGGTGTGATGGCGTTTGATGAAGTTTCCCCTGAACAACTTTGGGACGCCCCTTTCAACTAGGAAGAGCCCCAACTTGATAGAACAGATCTGGGAGTAATTCCTCTCGGTGTCCGCAGAAGGCTGGGAACCCCTTTGATGGACCCGTGAACACTGGTGGACGTCCAAGGAATGTCTGTCGCCCCATGGTGGAATGGAAGCGGGACCACGGCCATTAAGTGGTTTTTGGTTTTTCGTGCTCGGGGGCGCGATGGGATGTACGGGTTGACACATGCGTTCAGAAGAGGTGTTTTGCTTTCTGTTACTCCCGCCTCCCGGTCCAACCCGCTCAAGGAAATGGTGATGTACAAGGCTTCACAACTTTGCTATGTCTTTGGCTTGGAATTCACCTGTGCAGTTGAGGGCAGGGTTGTTTTTGGGCCTGTAGCTTTGTGGTCAGAGTCTGGATACAAGGGGGGCCTCTGATGCACTACCGGAATTTGGAATGCCATGAAAAGCAGCCAATCCAGCTGCTTCACCAAGAAGCACGTTTGCAATGGAATGAGTACTGGGTTTCTTATCAGTCCGCTACTTGATCGTGCACTCCGAGCCCTCCATTGCGAGCACTTTCGTCCAGTACAAAAAACCTTTGTCCTCTCTATGCAACACGAATGCATGCAGTCCACGCAACATTTCGATGGGTACAAGTCAAAGTGGTAGCACAAAGTACCAACGATTAGTTTTTTTCCAATATATTCCACCACTTTACGCGAAGGCTAAGGCACTGTTGAAACATTTTTTTGCCGCGATGAAAGCGCAAATGTAGTGCATTTGTGCAAAGAGACCGGAAACGAACCAGCCGCTCTTTGCTTAAGCCCCAGAACGTGGTCCTCTCATTCCCTTTGGTTTGGAGCATCCCCTTGGCCAAGTCCTAGAGCCCAGCCCAATCTCCCTCCCCTCCTCTGGAGCATGCTTCTGCGCCAGTCACAGAACCCAGCCGGTTCCCCTCTTCTCTCCTTCAACGTAGCCTTGCACAAGTCCCGAAACCCAACTGCTTTCCGCAAGATACCATTCAGCGTTCAGGCGGACGGAGGCAACAGCGCCTGTTACTTCCGGTAATCCTCTCCACAGCCCCTGCGCGCGTTGCGAACGAGGCTCAGCAGCACCAAGCAAGTCAAGAATTCCAATGGGTCATCTGCAATTGATTCCTTGAAGCCATAAGGTGAATCGGTGTCATCAAAGCAGGCGGAGCACAAGGACAGCGAGAGACGCACGCAAGGAGGGGAGCACCACCACACAACACGGCACGACAACAGGCATTACACCGCAACGCACTCACACGGGTGCACCAACCCCAAGGTCACCTCACACAAACCCGCATCCGGCCTCCTGCTCCAAGGACGGGCGGGCGGGAGAGGACGAGAGGGGGAGCACAGGGGCAGCAAAAAGGGACCGCACGACACGGCGCCACAGCACACACCACACCGCCACACATCCACACGACCACACGGGCACCATGGGCAGCACAGCAACACATGGCCGCCCGCCCCAAGGACGGGCTGATGAAAGAGGGAAAGCACCTACCACCAGACGCCCTCCGCAACAGCAAAAAGTGGTCCCCCCCAAGGCAACCTCTTGCCACCCCCCCGGCGCGCAATGCTCAACAGGGCACGCAACCCAAAGGGCGAGTGCTGCGTCCCCACGCCTGCACACCCGCGCGCACAGCAAGTGGGCGAAGGGGACCGGCTACCTGCCCCAAGGACAGGCTGCCGGGGGGGGCCGAGCGCCAAATCCCAGACACCCCAAAAGAAGGCACAAGGCGCCCCCCCTGGGGATGCCCTCATGCCCATCCCACAGCGCGCAACGCCAGCTTGCAAGAGCCTGCGCTGCGGGGATGGTGCCGGGCCCCAACACCCGCACCCCCCGTGCCCAGGAGACAGGGGCAACAGGCCCTGCCTATCTGCCCCAAGGATGGGCAGATGGAAGAGGGAGAGCGTCTCACCCCACATCCCCCTCACAACGGCAAGGAGGCACCCCATCGGACACCCTCCTGCCAGCCCCGCGGCACGCAACACCCAGCGAGGCGTTGCAAGCCAAAGGGCCAGTGCCGGGTCCCCACGCCCGCGCATCCGCACCCACAGCATTTGGGCAGCGGTTCCAATCTGCCAACCACAAGGACGAACCGCTGAGGAGGGGTGAGCGCCTAACCCCAGACGCCCCTCACAAAGGCACGAGGCGCCCCCCCCAGGAATGACCTCCCGCCACCACCAAAGCGCGCAACGCCAGCTCACAAGAGCGCGCGCTGTGGGGTCAGGGCCCGGGCCCCACACCCGCACCCCCCCGTGCACAAGAAACACAAGCCACAGGCCGCGGATGCCATCCCCATGGACAGACAGCCAGGGAAAGGAGAAAACCTCACCTCATACGCCCCTCACAACGCCATGGAAATGCCCCCCCGAACCATCTCCTGCCAACCCCTCGGCGCGCAATGTCCCAAAGGGCACGCAAGCCAAAGGGCCAGTGCCGGGTCCCCACGCCTGCACACCTGCACGCAGACCCCCTCCTGCCGCCCCCACAGCTAGCAACACCATCTCGCAACAGCAAGCACTGTAAGTCTGTGCTGGTCCCCAATCCGGCACCCCCCGCGCCTTGGAGGCACGGGCAACTGGCCCCGGCCAGCTGCCCCAAGGACAGATAGCCGGGAGAGGGACAGCGCCTGACCCCAGACGCCCCTCACAACGGCGAGGAGGTACCACAGCGGGCAACCCGCACCACCCCTGCGGCACACAACACCGAAAGAGGCGTTGCAAGCGAACGGGCCGGGCCCGGTTACCCACAACATGTGGGTAGCGGTCCCCAGCTGCCTGCCTCAAGAATTCGCAGCTGGGGGAGGGTGAGCACCTAACCCCAGACACCCCTCGCCAAGGCACGAGCCCCCCCCCCCCCCGGGGATACCCCCCTGCGATGTTTACAGCGCGCAATGCCAGCTTGCAAGAGCGCAAGCTGTAGGGCCGGTGCCGAGCCCCCAAATCCACACCCCCCTGGGCCCAGGAAACACGGGCAGCAGGCCCAGGCCGCCTGCCCCAAGGACGGACAACCGGGACAGGGAGAGCGCCTAGCCTGGGACGCCCTGTTCAACGGCGAGGAGGCCGCCCCCCGGCGTGGAGCCAGCCGGGCCTGGTCGACGAAGCCCGCGAACCCATGGGGCCTGGATGCAACCGAAGGCGGACATCGACCCTGAAGCCACCAGCAGCGCCCAGAACCACCAGGAGCTGTCACCGACGTTGCCGACGCATCCTTTTGGCTAAACCTATGTCTGGGATTTTAATTATCAACTTTGGTCTGCAGCGCGTGCGGACTAGAGTTCAGCCTGTTCCATGATGCAAGTTTTTTTATTATATTATATATTGCGCTTCTGTTCATCTGTCGCAATATAGATTATGTGTGTAGCCTCCCACGGCTGACATTCCGCAATGACCGCACACCACGCCGCAAGGTAACCCACAGCCTTGTGGAGCGAGAGCGGCACCATGGTCGGTGCTGTGAGGTGTATACTATGGCAGCCGGGTGTCAGGTCGGCCGTTAGGGAGTTTGGAGCGACCTGCGGACTCTGCAGTTCGTTCCTAGGAGGGGGATGACGCAGAGTCAGACCCTTGGTCTGTCCTGCCTCGATGGCTACTCGAAGAGCCGCCCCGACAGCGTCGAAGAACACGGGCGCACAGCAGAATACAGGCGCCCGCTCCAGCGCTTGCGTGTCGTGATCAGGACTCTGAAGCGAGATTGTACGAAGTATTGCGTGAAATATAGCGTGCATTATGCATTATTATTATTATTATGCATTATTGTTTTGTTTGCAAACAGCTCAGATTGTGTCATGGAGCAGCAGGACTTGGCAAAAGTCCTAGACTTTTCGTAGCTGGCAATACGAGTTCAGCACGATGACAGTCTGATGGAGCAGTATGGTGCCACGTGATCTGTCGCTACTGCCGTGTGCTCTGTCGATTTGCTTTTCTGCTGATGCGTCCCCCAAGCAGGATTAAGCGAAACTCTGGCAGCGTAACTCGAGATCAACATCGGCTTCAAAAATCATGAACAGCAGGATTTTCGGGTTTTTGCAGCGGTGAACCTGAGGTTCTTTTGCGGCGGCGGTACTTTTAGGGTGTTTGGAAAACCCACAGATGGAAACCAAGGACCCAGGAGAAAATTACTTCCATAAGTATCCGTAGACGCAATCCCCGGTACCCTGGACCTGCTTCACCTCCCACGAATCCCCGCGAACGGCGCGCATCCCCCAAAGGGGCACGCAAACCGAAAGGACAGTCCCGGATCCCCACCCCTGCACAACCGCACCCACAGCATGTGGGCAGTCGACCCCAGCTACCTGCCCCAAGGACGGGCCGCCGGGGGAGGGTGAGCGCCTGACCCCAGACGCTTCTCATGAACACACCAGGTGCGCCCCTCGGAGATGCCCTCCTGTCGGTTCCAGAGTGCACAGCGCCAGCGCGCAAGAGTGCGCGCTGTGGGGCCGATGCCAAGCCCCACACCTGCACCCCCCACGACCAGGAAGGAAGGGCAAACGGGCCCCGATTGCCTGTCCAAAGGATCGGCAGCTGGGACAGGGAGGGCGCCTAACCCCAGAACCCGCTCACAACGGCCAGAGGTGCCCCCGCCCGGGCGATCCCCCGCCGGCCCCGCGATGCGCATTGCCGAGCAGGACACGCAAGCCAAAGAGGGTCCGGTGCCGGCTCTCACACCTGCACACACACGACCCAAGCAAGTGGGCAGCGTACCCCAGCTGCCTGCCCCAAGGAGGGGCAGCCGGAGGAGGGTCAGCGCCTAACCCGAGACGCCGTGTGGGATCGCTGCCGGGCTCCCGTACCCGTGCCCGCCTCCCCTCAATGGCGAGAGGTGCCCCTTGTTTCCGCGACCCACGCGATGCATAACGTGGGGCCCAGCAGCGCACGCAGGCACGGGGCCCATGCCAGACCCCCTCGCCCGCGCAACAGCACCCAGCGAGTATGTGCGGCCGACCCCGCCCGCGCCACGGGGGCGCAGCCGGGAGAGGGGAGGCGGTTGGCGACGTGGGGCAGGGGAACACCCCACTGCCACCCTCGCAAGGCACACAGGTCGGAGCCCAGCCCCCGTGCCTGTGGCACACCCCTCCCACACCATGCCGCGCGCAAAGTCCAAAGAGTCTTTAAGGAGGGCCTAGACATGGGGGGGAAGCACCGCCCACCGGGCCACGGCCGGCAGGCATGGAAGGACCGCGGCAGACACGCACATCATCTCTGCTCCCAGACACCACGACCATACATCCATATGGCAGAGCCCACGGCCTCACGCACCACGCGCCCCCAGTCCACGGCGCTGGAGAAGGCGCAGGAGGTCATCAGAGCGCTCGGACTCCAGAACCGCGGTGCCCCCCTCCCCCCCCCCGCCGGAGGACTCGGACTCCGACGTGGAGGTGATCCCGGCACCCGCGGTGAACAGCGCCCCAGCGGAGCCCATCCCGCCAGCAGGTAGTGTGCAGGCCCTCTGCTCTGCGTGGATACAGGGTCACTGCACCAGGGAGGGCTGGTGCCCCTGGCAACACCCCAAAGCCATTGCTGACCATTGTGCCACTGCCCGAGGCGGGGCACACGGCTGTGCGCGCCGCACTGCACTATGGCGTGGCGGGACGTTGGATCCAGGACAAGACCGCATGCGGCAGTGTGAACATCCTGGAGGCCGTCGACCGCGTTTTCCGCACAGGGCAAACTGAAGTAGCCCTGCACTCCGGGGGCTGGTATGTCGGGCCGGCAGAGTAGCTCGTCGTGCAACCCCCTCGGATGGGGCTGGTCCTGGCGGCCGACATGGTCCGCGGCGTACTCCACGCGTGCTGGGTGGGGTGAGCACGCCCGCAGTGGACCATACAGCTGTATACACCATCGCGAGCCTGGCCCTTCACCACGTGAACAATACTGGCCATCCTGTTGCACCTGGCAATGGAAAGCACGCCTGCGGCTAGCACACATGACATAGCCAAGGACCTCTGCGCCTGCAGGCCGGCTAGGACTTCCCCTTGAGCCGGCCCAAGGGCGACCTCCCGGTGGCCCCCGCGGTGGAAGGCCTCAGCCTTGGGGTGACCGTCCAACGGCACCCCGATAAAATGGCGCGCCCTCGCGGTGGCGCAAAGGGGGCGGCAGAGCCCCACGTCGGTCGTCTGCATGTTCAGCCCAGCGGACGCGCACATCGCCCTCTGCGACCCGCAGTGCCTGCCGGGGCCCGAGGCCACAATCTGCATGACGGACTGCGCCAGCGTGGTTGTCAAGGCGCTGAAGAAGGGCAACCACTACGCCCTTCTGCTCCACGCCCGCCTTAAGGACCACGCCAAGGCGGCAAAGCCAGAGTATGGCCAGAGCCGGCGTTGCTCCCCGCCGACCTAGAACTCCAGTTGGCGGTTCGAACCACGGCGTACCACTGGCACCAGGCCTCTCACGAGCTGTGGTAGAGGGGCAAAGGTAGGTAGGTATCTTCGGGAACCCGGGTTGCCTCCTTTGACACTGGGGGAGAGATCTTATTAAGGGGACGTCCTGTCCCTCCCACTGACCTAGGTCTGGTGCCTCGTAAGCCGCTCCCGTAGGCGCTTGGGAAGGCAGTGTCGCGGCCACCCGGTCCAGGTGTCACGTAGGACCCCACATGTGCCCGTGGGTAGGGTCACATTCCCCCTCCTACCAGCGGCAGCTCTGGAAGGCTGCCCAGCAGTGTGGAGTATCTCTCACCACAGGGGGTATTGCTCGCGCGAATCTGCGGTACGATCGCCTCAGCCTCTGGCTCGAGTTGCGGGGCCCCGCTGCTTGGCAGGCAGCTCCCTTTTGGGCTGTGTGCCGGCACGCCTGTCACTGGTTGTTGCCATGGCTCCAGGTGACGTTTGCCAAGGTCCCAGATGCAGCTCGGCCGGGCTCGGACCAGTGGCCTTGGAGTACCGCTCCTGCTACTGGCCCGGCCGGTCAGCTGGGTAGCCGTAGTGCGTCGGACCTTTTGGCTGTAGTTTGTTGCACCCTGTCCCTCTGCTGTTCTAGGTGCGTTTGCCGTTTGCGGATGCGGTGTCCGGGGCCTCTGGGCACTTGTTCACCTGTACGTCCGCCCTGATTGTTCTGTGTGCGGTGTCCGTGGCCACTTGGCGTATCTTCAGCGGTGCGCGCGCTGTGTGCGGGACACACGTGCTGTTGCTGGCTTCATTGGGGTCCCCTCCCCCTCGTTATTGTTTTTGTGTTTTTTTTTGATCCCATCGTCCGGGAGATGAAGGTGGGGTGGAAGGGACAGGTGGGGGGGCCTTCCGGGAGCGTCTGGGGGGGCTCGGCGTAGAGGGCCTGGGCAGCCTCCCCCTCCCACAACCCCACCCTCCCAACCGCCCCCTTCCCCACCCACAACACCTGGTCCACACTGGGGAGGTCCCAGCTGGACGAATCCCCAGGAACGTCCAGGGCCTCCTTGGGGGAGATGGTGTCCAAGTGTGTGGTGTTGGCCTGGTGTTGTTTGTGTTGGGGGTCGGGGGTCCACAAGTTAAAAAGAGCCCCCTGCAGTCCATCCTTGGAGTCGGGGACGGCAGGCAATCCATGATGGCGGCTGGTGGCCACCATCAGCAGCATGTCCCCCCGATGCAGCTCGGCTGACAGCCCTGAGGGCAATGGTTGACGTGGAGCCCTACAGCTCTACTGACCTAGGCGGAGACCCCTCGGATGATGAGCCGCCGTCCATGACTTCTGCTTCGCCCTCGGAAGACGAAGATCCTGAGGACCCTGAGAACCCGAGTGGGCGGAAGAAGAAGAAGAAGAGGAAGACCAAGTGCCCTGAGGGATGCAGGTCCCAGGAGGCTAAGGCAATCGCCACCTCCAAAACTGTGGTGAACGTGCCTGAGTTCACAGGCAAGGACCTCAGCGAGTTTGTTGAGAACTTTGGCCGGTTCCTCCGGAGGACCGGCCAAACCCGTGCTAGTGGGCGAGTCAAGTGCCATCTGCTCTTGCAGTGCCGCAAGACCAAGTACCTGGAGAAGCAGGTCAAACAGATCGTGACGAAGTCTGCCGGCTTCGCCGACGTGTTGGTTGCCTTGGAGAGGCAGTACCTCTCCATCAGGGCCGAGATCCGGAACCTGGCCGTGCTACCCAACAACCCCAAACCCGCCAGGATCTTCGAGCTACTGGCCGACTTGGACCACTGGGTGGGGCGACTGACGCCCGGTTCCTACGGCAGCGACGAGGTGCTCTTCTGGTTGGTGGCCAAGCTCCTTCGGGAGCTGTGGGACGAGTGCAGGTCAACAGCAGAGCGTAAGACGAGAGCCCTCAACTACGAGCATTTGTCTGTGCTACTTTTGGAGCTGGCGCTGGAGAAAGAAAGCGACCAGCACCTGAACGCCTACCGTCCTGGAGGAGGAGGCTCTGGGAACCATGGCCGTGGGTATCAAGGACACCGACCCGGACAGGGGACTACCCTCAAAAATGCTCGTATCAAGAGCAATGTACAAGATCTCTTCCCGTGTGATGCCAGAGACGAGCAGGGGTCCCTGCTTCACGCCCCGGACTGCGATCAGCATGACTGCTTCGTGGTCTAGGGTAAGAAGCATGAGACCAACACCGGCGGCAAGGCGAAGCTGCCAGACCACTACAGGTGTACCATCACTTGTGCGTTCTGCGGGAAGAGGAAGCAGTACGTGGATGAGTGCTACCATAAGCAACGCCTATCGGCGAAGCTTAAGACCGAGAACGCTAGTGGCAAGGGCGGTGGCAAGGGCAACGCCAACGAGGACAATGGCCAAGGCACGTCCAAGGGGAATGGCAAAGGCCAAGGTGGCAAAGGCAAAGGTGGACGAGAAGGCGGTGACCGCAAGCCTGACAAGGACAAGAACGCGAACCCGTCCGGAGGGAACCCGAATCCTACGCCAGGGGGGAAGCCTGAGCCCTCTGGTGGGCAACCCAACACGGGACCTACGACCCGTTTCCAGACGCAAGGCCAACAAGAACAAGGGAGCAAGCGTGCTAACGAAGATGGGGACCAGTCCAATGCCCGCAAGCCCTCCTGCTTTACGCGCATGGCGCGTAAAGTCCAGAAGAAGGGGTTCGAAGTGACCTGCCCCGCGGAGTTCTGACAGGGACGCTCCGGGGGCCCACAGACATGGTGTTCTGGGTACGTACCCGACCTGGGGGACCTGAATACCTGGGGGTACTGGATACTGGGGCCACTATATCTATTGTGGACAAGAAAATGTTACCTTGTGGGGACATGAAGAACATCCTGCCTACCGCAGCCATCCGCATGGGAGGTGGACATGTGGTGCACAGTTGTGGGGACTGTGAGGTCGAAGTGCGTATGGGTTCTAGAGGCATTGCCCATCGGTTCTACGTGATGGACACCGAAGCCTTCGACCTTGTACCGGGTACTGACTTCTTTGTCGAGCACTCCCTGATTCTATCGCTCACCCTGCAAGCACTCTACGTCCTCCAGGTGGACCATGGTGACGGCTGAGAATCTGTACCTCTGGAGCAGTCTGAGCATATGTCTAGCTACCTGAGTGTATGCAAGAGGGAGACCCCAACCATGATGCTCGCCTCCAAAACAGAGGACTATCAGCTCTTGGGTGATGTCCTAGACCAAGGTCTGAGGGAGTTGGGATACTCCCGGGAAGACCTGAACGTGGAGCTATTCGCCAGCGAGAAGCAACATGTCCTGGACCTCTACTGCAGCAAGGGGAAAAATTGCGGCTATAAATTTTACTGACCCTCTTTCGGGATGGCCTACGGGAACCCAAGATTCAGTGAACTGGGGAGGGCCCTGACCAAGGTGGCCCTGGAACTTTCCCGTATGGTCCTGTGCTCCCCCGATTGGGGAGCCCATGGGGGAAATGAGTACTGGCGTACGTTATTGGACAAGTCTAAGCTTACACTCACCTCCATCCAGCTGCCGGATGACGCCACCTACGTGCCTCTGGGCCGCAAGACGCCCATCGGGAAACCTGGTTGGGATAGCATGCTAAGCGTGGTGGATGGGAGTCTAGCTCCAGTGCCCTGGGAGGATCTGGACTCTGCTATGGTCCTGGAAATTCAACGTGAGAGCAGCGGCTTCACCCTGGACGTCCTGAAAAATCACCTAAGACCTGGAGACGCCGTGGAGACCACTCCTGGGAAAGACGAGTATGTCGTGTCTGACACTGTAGCCCACAACTCCCCCTGCCGTGTATCTAATCGATCCTGATGCAGTCTCAGAGTGTGGGCTATCCGAGCTACCCAGCTCTATACACCCTGATGCCGACACTGAGCAGGACGCCTTCTTCGTGCAGACCTGCGTAGAGGAAGTGGAGAACGCCGAGTACGCTGCCCCACTGAAACCCCTACTCTCCATGAGGGGAGACGAGCCCCTGGACGAGGAGTTGGACCCCCGATCCAGGCTAAGAGAGTACGTGGACTCCAGGAGGAGATTGGTGGCGGAAAGGCTGTGCTACGCTAGGCCTACACGCCGCTCTTGGCCGTTGAAGCAAGGGTCCATGGGGGCTATCTCCAGACTGAAGGAGGACCTAGAACAGAAGATTACCACCCGGCAACGAGAGGTGGGCCTGAAGCTCATGAAGAGCGTATGGGGTGCCCATGTGAGGACCTCAGAGGAGGATGAACTCTCAGAGGAATGCGTATAGGAACCCCGTCGAGTGTGCCTATGTTGTCACCGACCACCTGAGACTGTGGAACGAGACCTTCTCTACGCCTATCAAGGACTGAAGGATACAACCAAGGACGCAGAGCCGGTTGAGGATCACCTCGCTGCTTCTATACATCAAGGCGTAAGCAATCTACACTCTGACGAGGACATGGAGGACAAGATCAAGCTCTTGGACCCTAGAGTACAGAAGCTGATAAGGACCTACCTGGAGGTATTCGGAGAACTACCCCCTCCAGCATCCTGTGACAAGCTGGTACAGATGGACCTCAAGCTGAAGCCCGAGTTTGTGGGTCACAAGATTAGAAGCAGACCTTACCCGGCTCCTAAAGAGCAGGCCGATGAGATAGAGCGACAGATACAAGAGTGTATCGACACTGGCCGGGTCCTGGAGTACAAGGATGGGGACTACCCCCAACATTGCAGCCCCTGTTTCCTGGTAGCTAAGCCTGGGTCAGCGGCCAAACGACTGGTAGTGGACTACGGGGAGCTGAACAAGAAGACGTTGAACCACTAAGCATCCATTCCTAATATGGAGTCAACCCTAGAGAAGATAGCCTCCTGTCGCTACAAGACGCAGATGGACAAGCGAGGTGGATTCTGGCAGGTAGACCTGACGCCCAACGCCCAGGAACTCCTTGCCTTCATCACCTCTCAAGGGAGGGTGTTCAAGTGGAAGATGATGCCCTTTGGCGTGGCCAACGCACCCGCTCCTTTCCGAGAGCTGATGAACAAGATCCTATCCATCCTACGTCGAAGACCCTTGGTGCAAGAACTCATATCCCGGGGCGCCCAGATGTAAGCACACATCGACGATGTATGCCTGGCAACGAATACCCAGGAAGACCACCTAATCCTCTTGGGCGAGTTCGTTGCGGTCTGCCAGGAGAACCATACTAGACTCAAGCTGGAGAGGTGTGAGTTCTTGCAGGAGACTATGCAGTACCTGGGGTTCGACATTGGCTATGGGTGGTGGACCCCAGCGGCCTCTACGGCGAAACCCCTGATGGATGCTAAGGTACGACATGCACCTAGGATTTTATGAGGTACCGGAATCCCGTAACTCAACCGCCGAAAAACTGCCGCGATCGCGATTTACGGCCCGCCGCAACCAAATTTTGCCCTTGCCCAGGTTTTGGTGATTTGTGCCAAATCTGTGCGCATCTGCCCCGATTCAGATGGCGCAATCGGTAGAATACGACGTTATCTAGTTGCTGTATTGAAATCACGTCGATTGCATTACCGGATGTCCAGATAAACCCAAAATACGACCATTTTTGCCCATTTTTGCCACTTTCGGGCCATAAACGGTCATTTTGATGATGTCCTTGTGGTGTCACGAGATTTCAAATGGATCAAGTTTGTTCCTAGTGCCCTGTGAGGCTAGGCAAGCAATGATTTGTGCCCGTGCCTGCCCTTTACCCAAGATAACAATCCGGAGGGTGCCAAAAAACGCCCAAAACAGCTATATTTGCACTTTTGAACACATAAATGTTGATTAAAGTGATACGGCCGTGCTTTCATTTGATTTCAAATTGATCACGTTTGTCTGCTGTGCTAAGTGAGGCTTGGCAAGCAATGATTTGTGCCCGTGCGTGCCCTTTACCCAAGATAATAATCCGGAGGGGGCCAAAAAAATCCCAAAACAGCTATATTTGGACTTTTGAACACATCAATGTTGATTAAAGTGATACGGCCGTGCTTTCGTGTGAGTTCAAATTGATCACGTTTGTCGGCTGTGCTAAGTGAGGCTTGGCAAGCAACAATTTGTGACCGTTATGGTGAGCAGAACCTG
The DNA here is from genome assembly GCA_964036045.1 of Eutreptiella sp. 'Long Island Sound 2002'. Classification (NCBI taxonomy): domain Eukaryota; phylum Euglenozoa; class Euglenophyceae; order Eutreptiales; family Eutreptiaceae; genus Eutreptiella; species Eutreptiella sp. 'Long Island Sound 2002'. The sequence continues at coordinate 111,000,932 of OZ038378.1, forward strand.
GCATACCAAGAATACCCCCCCAAAACAGCCATTTTGTCACACGCACCTAGTCGTTCCGTGTGCCCATGGGATATGAAAAAATGACTTTAGCACCCTGAAAATAGGGGGGTCAAAAAACCATAAAGCCAATTCCATACAGCCACACCTGTGTGTGGTAATCCACACATTTTGAGGTATTTGTCAGTATACTCGAAGTATTGGAGAAGTATTCTTGCCCTATACTCGGAAGTATACGGCCGTATACTCGGAAGTATACGGCCGTATACTCGGAGTATACGGAGACTTTCTACCTTCCACCCATGCCACCATTCTCATCAACTACCCCCCCCCTTGCAAGTACTCATGACTCTCCAACCCCAAAACAACCCTGCGTGCGCGCAATGTTGCATTATTTCCATAGTGCGCGCAAATTTTCAAAAATACGACCTTTATAGCACGCCTATTGCGCGCGCTCTACCGCGCTCTATTGTCCCGTTTTTCAAATTTTTCAAAACCGGAAAATCTTTCAAAACCATACTTTTTCCAGTGTCCTGCGTTTCTCAAAAACCCCTTCCTTTTCAAAAACATTCCCTGTTGCTCATTCAACCCAAGACACATGCAAAAACACTGTCTGAAAGGTCTGAAAAGTGTGCAACAGTACAGGTCCTCACGGACGAAAACAGTGTAGCGCGCGCAACATATTTACAGCGCGCGCTAGGAGCCTTATGGCGCGCGCTATACCAGGTATAGCGCGCGCTGTCATTCAGTGATATCCTTAATGGTTTGGACCACCACTTCGGCCTCCCACTCCTTCTCCCATTCGGGTCTGTGGTCTTCTGCCCCAGTGGCAGCTGGGGCTGCATCCCCTTCTTCTTCTGGGCTTGGGTCGCCTTCTGGGGTTGCTCCTTCTGGTGCCTCTTCTTCTTTCGGGGCTGCTCCTTCTCCTTCTTTTGGCGCAGCCGCTGTTGCCTCTCCTTCTTGTGGTGGGGCTGGTGCGTCGTCTTCTTGTGCTGCTGCTGCTGCCGGGGCTGGTGCCTCTTCTTCTTGTGCAGCTGCTGCTGGTGCTTCTGCTGGTGCTGCAGCTTCGGCATGTCCCTTGTCTCCTTGTGGGGGGGCTGGTGGCTGGGCTGGTGGGTCTCCTTGGGGCTTCTTCTTCTTTGGGGTTGGTGTCTTGGACGGGGACATCCTCATGGTCTTTGGGTCGGGGCAGAGGTCCTCAATCTCATCGGCCTCGTACGTCTCCCACCACGACTGCCACTTGCCCAACTCCTCATACGCTTTGCTTTTGGCGGAGAACACCTGGCAGCTGGGCATGAACTCCGACCAGTCGTCCTCTTCCTCCTCCTCCTCCCCTTGTTGGCTGGGGCTCCACTGATCGTTGGGGATGATGACGGCCACGTGGTCCTGAGGGGCCCTCCTGGCGCCTGCTGGCTTGATTTCGGCTCCCTCCACAATCATCGGCGCGATCTCAGCGGTGCAGTAGATGATCCACCGACGCTTGTAGCCGTCTTTGTAGGACCAATCTCGGCGCTGCATGAGCTCATCTCTTGCCTCCTTGTCCGCGTCGACTCTGCTCTGCTGCTTGGCCTTGGGAGCCGTACTGGGTGGGGTGGAACCGCACGGACCTCCTTGTTCTTGTGGCTGGTCTGGGACTGGGACAGGCCGCTTCGGTGCTGGCTTTGATGCGAGCTGCGGCTTGGGTGCCTGCTGCGGTGCCGTCTTGCTTGCCTGGAAACAGTATCGCGGAGGCATGGCACAGGCATAGCACGCGCAATACGGAACATAGCACGCGCGACGAGATGCATAGCACGTGCAATGACGACGATAGCGCGCGCTGCATTACCTTTTCTGCTTTCTCTTCCTCTGCTTTCTTCCGTCTCTTCTCCTCCTCTTCCTTCTCCTTCTTCTCCTTCTCCTTCTTCTTCCTCTTTTCCTCCTCATCCTTCTCCTTCTTCTTCCTCTTTTCGTCCTCTTCCTTCTTCTTCTTCTTTGCTTCGTCCTCTTTCTTCTTGGCCCGTTCCGCCTGACGTTGGACTCTGTGTGCCGCCTGTGCCAGCAGCTGCTGGTCGGCAGTCTTCTGGGCAAGGACCTTTCCAGGCGGGTGGGGGGGCTTAGCGGTGTGGGAGGCGGAGATGGCTGGTGGTAGGTGGCTGGTGGCTGCTGGCTCCTCGGTACGCTTCTTCTTGGGCCTTAGGACTGTCACGGATTCCGTCTCCGGCACGGCGAAGGCGTCGGCCCAGTCCACCTCCAGCTCCTCCATCTGCCGCTTAGCCCGGGCCAGCACCGGGGAGGGGCCTTGCTCCTTCCATCCGTCAAGCCAGTCGGCCGCATGCTTGGACTGCCCGGCAATGTCCGCGGGCACGCTGATCATCAACGGCCCTCTGCGGGATCCCAGGCACAGAAGTTGCTCGAAGCTGCCCACCTACGTGACAATGGGACAGAAAGTAGGGCCGTAGCGCGCGCAAACAATCAAATCGCGCGTGCTACAACAAATGAAGCGCGCGCAACAATGTCGAAAGCGCGCGCAATGGCAAACATAGCGCGTACCTGTGGCTGTGCCAGTTGTTGTTGTTGTTGCTGCTGTTGCTGGGCCATCTGCACCCGCTGCTGCTGCTGGAGCAGCTGCAGTGTTGCCTGCTGCACGGCTGCCTGCTGTTGGAGCTGCTGCTGCTACACTTGCTGCTGCTGCGGCTGCTCCTCGTCCTTGACCGCCGTGGTTTTGACTTTGGCGCCGGTTGCAATTGCCCTTGCTTTTTGTGCATTGCACAGGTTGCTTCTGGAGTTGCCATTCCACCTTGGTACTTCAAAGTACAGGAATAGACGCTCATTAACTTGCCTGAGCATCTTAATGCGGCGCGACACCAGGGTTCCTGCCCCCCCACCTCTATCACAAAAGGAGGACCAAATGTCCTTCAGCACCCTGTTGCTCCCTTCCAAAAGATCCCCCGAAAAAATTCCTAGGCCATAGGGCCTTCTGGCCTGAATAGTGATTGTTGCATCGTGCAACATCCAGTTTATATAAGGTGATCTTATTGCTGGACAAACCCACCTCTGGAAAGCCTGGGCAACCTCTGGAGCCTGCAATGCACCCTCTTCAAACATTGTGCCATACATGTCCCCCAGTAGTATGTACATGGCAACCACTGCTGTGTGCATTCTCATGTCACCCCCAAGGAGGGGGGCCAGGTCCTCCCAAACCTTTAGAAGGCACCAAGTCTCTTCCCCATCTGGCTCTGCCGTCCCCTGTAGTGCTATGTGACAACCAGACCTGTGAAGAATAGCCTGAACAGAGACCCTAGTACTGGGACGCACAGACTGGGCCAATCTGCGTACCAAGGCAGTGAGTGACCTGCCTGCCTACAAAAATCAGAAGGTGCAGAACACATGGTATAAGGTGACGCCGCCTCAGAGGCACCTTCAACAACCTGCTCTGGACAACACCAAATATATCCATGAGCCTGCACTTGGCCCCAGGTGCAATAAGCCCTAGCAACTGCTCATCTCGCTCGGTGGTTCTATCCACATCCTGTTGCAACCACGTTGCACTGGACTTGCACCACGTCATGTAAGTGAACAGACTACCTGCCATCCAATGTGTAGTGACACCCGACAACCGACGCAGCCAAGGGCTATCCCCACCGCAGAAAATCCTACAGCGTCTGGATGCACCCCGGATGGGAACCACACCAGTGTCAAGGGCACTCTGCAGAAAAGCAAGATTGTTAGCCCAGACCTGGGACAACACAGAGGTGGACTTCTCACCACAAAGGGCGACGTTAACAGTCCAGTGGTAGGACAACGTCCTTGCCAAGTGACCATGGTTGGCAAAGGAAATGGACATCTGGCACCACGATTCCCCCCCACAAGGCAGCCCATCCCCCCTCACAATGATCCACAGCTCTCCCTCGCACTCCCTGGGGTATTGGAGGTTAGAAACAATGGAATCAAAGGAAAATATATAGTCAAAAAAGTGCTGCAGGGGCCACTGCGAATAGACTGTGACCCCATCTCTGTCGACGGCAACCTGTAAATGCTGCCTACTTGCAAGCTGGTTCCATTCTGTGGCGGAACTAGCATACGACGGGAGAGAAAAAAGAAGTGTGGGGACCTTACTTCTCGTCCAAGTAATCAAATCTTTGTACCTGAGTAAAATAGCGCGCGCAACATGGGGACGTAGCGCGCGCAGAAGTCAACGAAGCGCGTGCTATGAGCGGAAGTGCGCGCAATGTCACATGCAAAGCGCGCGCAATAATACCTTCTTCTTGGAATCTTCAGGAGCAGGACCAAGTCCACCACCGACAGGGGTGTGACGGCGTTGGCAGCCTCGGTCCTGCGACGCTTCTTCTCTGCTTCAGACACGGGGACCCTTTTTTCCAACTTGGCCCACAAAGACCGTTGGACGGCAGACCGTGAGCAAAAAAACTCAACCAGGTCCGCCAAAAGGTCCTCGTTCTTCCACAGGGACCACCCATGATGGGGGCCCAAAATGTTTGCAATCTTCCCTGACATTAACAGCGTCAGATGCGGTGCCGGAAGAATCTGAAACTTTAGAAAAATAGGCGTTTTTGCCCTGCTTATCAGGACATTGGGTTACAAACCCAAGACCCCGAACCATAGCGCGCGCTATGCTGCGCGCTATAGTTTTGTAGTGCGCACTGAGCCATCGCGCGGCAATACCCTGTAGCGCGCACACAGGGAGGTTGTACACACAAAAGAGCACCATATGAGCAAAGCAGAAGACCATAAGAAGCATTTTTGCTTGATGTCCTATCCGAAATGTCAAATGTGATACACGTCTGCATGTTATGTACACTGAACATTCCTTTGGCTACCACGCGAAAAACGCATAGCACGAAATTTTGTCGCGTTTTTGCTCTTATGATTGTTTCGTGCTTCCGGGGGGTTTTCGAGGGTGCCCGACGCATGGAACTATCCGTTTAGCTCAATTCAACCTTTTTCGAGGAGCAAAGCACAATTGCCTCCTGCCTCTGCCTCTGTCTTGGTGCTACGCGTGCTGCGTGTGTTGCGCGTCCTGCGTGTTTCGGTCCGGTGCCTCTGAGTCTGCCTCTGAAAGTCTTCCTACGCGTTCTACGCGTTCTGCAGGGGCTAAGCGCTTCACACCTATCATACCAGCCCCGATTTTGTTTTTTTACCATGCTTTCACCCGTATACTCTGCCACACACCTGCACTGGTTCCCAATGGAACTGAAACGTGCGTATTCCAACGACAATTGCCTTCTGCCTATGCGTTTTCCTTGGTGCTACATTGCCCACGTGTGTTGGGTGTTTTCTATGTTGTCGGTTTTCGCTTCTGACGTTGCCTCTGGAGCCGTTCTACGTGTGCTACGTGCTCTGCAGCATGTTTTTGTCCCAACATTCATAGACCGCTCTGCTTTTTCTGGTGCAGGAGCCATGCCTGCACCCCTGTACCCCGCTACACATGCTCAATGGTTGCAGAAGTGTAACTACGAAGCCAACCCCAGATACTGTACATTCGCCAACTCCTGGTCAACTCCATGTCGAGAGCATTCAACTTGCTTGTACTTGTGGACTGTGTTGTTGCTACGCCTTGTGCATGAAACGTGAGGAACTATTGATATTTTACAGCTTTTGGTTGCGTTGCTTTGTTGTTATGATGCAATATGTGGGTTTTTTTCGGTCGAAGCCAACCTTTTGGAAGCCAAGTCAAAGTTGGCGCGCCAACTTGGCAGTTGGCGCGCGCCAACTCATGGGATGCAGCGTTCTAGGGCGTGGTGCGGAACCCCTAGTTAGAACGCAATTTCTAGAACACCCACCTACCCTCAATTTTGGGGCAAACCACCTGAAAAAATGGATTCAGCACCCTCAAAAACCCCCCATCCCCTTTCTTTCCCCACATAACCCGCATCATGGGGGTGGTTTTTCGGGGGGGTCAAAGAGTTAGAGCACAGTTAGAACAGAGTTAGAACGCAGTTAGAGCACCTTGCTCTAACTAGTTATCGCGCTAGTTATCGCGCGATAACTCAGTTATCGCGCAGTTATCGCGGGTAGTTATCGCGCACCCCTCTTCCCTCCCTCCCTAGGACAAACAACACAAAACACTTGGCACAAAGCATCTGTGGTCGTTTTTCATACAAAGTCATCAATGTCTGAGGCCTTGGCTGCCTCCAGTCCCAAAAGCCCTTGCTCCAGGGCGTTCATGGACATGCAATGGTGCATGTGGCGGAGGGACATACTTGGCCTCACGAAAGACCAACCCTTAAAACAATTTTTGAGCCTCCTCTTGTAAGGCCCATGCCGATACTCCGTTGGGATGGAGGAAAACTGAAAAATGTTCCTCCATTTCTCGGCAAAAAAGGTGGAATGTGCCAAGCATCAATGGATCCACCTGGTGGGAGACCAACCTGAGTCTCCCCACGCTTTTGAAAATTCTGTGGTCAACGCACGGTGCTGTTCCACTTGGGTTAGAGTGTACAACTCCCTCACCCTCCAAAGCTCATACAAACCCTCAATGCATTTCACCATGACATGCACAACAACCCATAACATAGGTCCCCCAGGGGTCCTCACTGTGGGGACATGCTCTTTGAGGCAATCCACAAATTGCCTTTGGAAGGGGGGGGAGGTTAGGAAAACTTTGGTGCTGGTTGGATCGAAATGTTTTTCTGTGGCCCTCGAGGCCGAAGGGAGGCGTTCCCTCAGAGGGATGCCTGAGGTCTCATCCTTGAGGGCTTGCTTGAAGGCCTGCAAAGCTGCAAGAGCTTGGGCCTTACCAGGGGTACCAGGGGGGAGGGCCTGAAGGGTGGTCTCAATGCGCTTTGCAATGCCGTTTAGGATGCGGCATGCTGCATGTTGGTAGTCCCCCGGCCGCCTATCAGGGGTCACACTTCTCAAGAATGCCCCCCATCTTGAGGTAAACTCCATCTCCATTTGCTCAACAATCCCATTGGGGTCTTTGCACAACCAACACTTAGACCCAGCCCCTCCCATTGCTTGCATCCCCTTCCCATCCCCTGTCAAAATGACAGTGCAAGTCAAAAATTGGTTTTGAAAGAGGACAACGTCCTCTTCCACATCCCTCACCTCTTGGTTGAGGTTGGCGGAGATGTCCAGGCTTCTCAAAAAGGCCTGTTCATCACCGCCATCCATGCAAAACCATGAGGCCCATAGCTTCACCTTCGAAGCATATTTTGCCCCCCCCCCATTCATTAACCCATACATCCGCACGGGTAGAGGATGCCTTCCACAGGGAAGTCGCATCAACTGAAATAACAATCATGGCAACGCCACTAGGGGGGGGTTTCCCAATAACTCGGGCCATAGATATTGCATTTTGCACAATTGATTGCAAAGGCACATGGGCAGCTGCCCTATTGCGGCCTGTGGTAGACTTTACAATGGTGGTTTGGGGAAAGTAGGGCATGATCCGTTGCCGAACGGTCCTTAGGTCCCGTTGTGTGCAACGGCGGGGCATTCGCAAAAGGGCCCGTTGGGAGAGATGCATGCTGCATGCCATGCGTAGCATGCTCAGGGCCTCATGCTCCTGAGCTGTTAATGCAAGATGGCCGCCAAGTGGGCCAGACAGGGCAGTGCACGCCCCACCACTTAAACAAACTTCGCCTTTGGTGTTGGTGCCACACACGACGTCTGGGTCACCCAATAGAACTCGCACCAGCCGCTGAACCGCCTTCAAACGCCGCCGCCGGGCCTTGGGGCACTGCAGATCGGTGTACTGCCGGAGGTTAGCTGTGTTGAGAGCCCGCAGGGCCTCATTGACAGCACTGTCCATGAAGACTAAGAGGACCTGGACACGAAATGAGGGAGGGTTTTGAAGCAAGGGCCCAAAAAACACACGTGATAACCCACGCGATAACCCCCGCAATAACTAGGTTATCGCGCGATAACCCCCGCGATAACCGCCCGCGATAACTAGTTAGAGCGCGATAACCCCCCGCGATAAGTAGTTAGGGCACCCAGTTAGAGCGCGCTGACCCCCGCGATAACTAGTTAGAGCAGAGGTTAGTGCGCACTAACTGGTGGTGTTAGAGCAAGCGTTGGGCACCCTAAAACCTTCACAAACGTTGATTTTGCACCCAGGAAACCTTGGAGATGTCAACAATGTGCAGGCACGGGGTACATGGCGCCACAATCACAAATTCAAATCAGTCAAATGGACATGTTCCGGGCTAGTTGCCCCTCCTCAGAGTCCACAGAGTACAGTAAAAGAAATAGTGAACAATAATCGAATCACAAATAACACTAGCTGGAGGGGTTAGAGGAAGCATTGGGCACCCCAAAACCCATGGACAGCAGCTGCTGCCGCCACACAGGCGTGCAGTGCAGAACCCCCCCCGCACTGTAAAAAATCACGCTCCATCGCTCGCCCTCCCATGGCAATGGAGGGTGTAGTGCCCTGGTGTTGAACAACACCGGGGCTTGGGGGGTGGCGGTGCATGCCCAACCCTCCACCGCCCTACCCTTGCACCCACGGGTGTGCCGCCTTTTTTCCCTCAAGGAGGGATTCAGCAGGCCACCACTCTCCACCCAAAACTCACCCCCTGTGAAAGACCCCACACACACAATAAGCGCCATGGGCGCCCCACCCCGCAAATGGGAGTGGAGGCCCATGGTGTCCGTTCCTTGGGGGCGAACAATTTGGATGCTACACCATGTGAACCATGGTGGAGCATTGGAGGTGCAATACCCATTGAAGTCTGCAACCAAGGGGGTGAGGGCAGGCCTGACGGTAGCAGCGGCCATGTGGGTCGCCCTAAAATTAGAGGGGTCGGGGTTTCCACTTCCCACAAGGCCAAAGTGGCACATGTCCACTTGGGCCCCATATCGCTCCTCCCCACGAAAAATGCCCTTGGGCACCCCCTTGAGCAAATCCACTAGTCATTGGCTCCCACTCCTACTCCCGCTACCCTGACTCTGCAACCCTTGCGGCGCCATCCCCTGCTGGGCCTGCTGCGCCTCAGCCACCCCCAAGCGCTGCCCAAGGTCATCCCCCCTCCTCCGCTGCCCCTCCACCTCGGCCCTAAGCTGGGCCGCCTCCACCTCCGCCTTCTGCCTCCCCTCCTGGGCCTCCCTCAGGGCCTCCCTCATCGCCTCCACCTCCTCCCCCCTCTTGGCAGCCAGGTTGAGGGCCTGGTCCAGGGCACGCTGGGTGTTGCCCTGGGCCTTTTCGGCCTTCGCCAAGGCCGACTTGTGGTCGGCCGACCGACCCTTGGCCAGTGCGGCCTCGACCCCCCTGGCGGCCGCCTGCTCCACCAAAACCTGGCAAGCGTCCGTCACGTGGGTGGCCACACTGGCCCCAAAGGCCTCCACGTCCAGGGCCTCATGGGGGGGCACGGCTGCCGCCACCTTTGCCACCTTCGATGGCTTGGGGCAGGGCTTGGGGGCGGGGGTTTGGTCCTTACCCCTAAAGGAAGGGGGGCAATCCGGCTCAACCACCACCACGTCTGGTCCCCGCTTCGTCTGGCCTTTTCCCGGCCTTCCCCCCTTGGGTGCATACTGCCGAACCCAATCGGCAGTGGCGTCCACCACAGAAGGGGGGGGGTCATACCCACCAACCTGGTGGATGCCCCCCCCCCTGTGCAGCTTCTGCCACACTTCCCTCCCCGTATACTCCCCCTCCCACAAAAAACACACCCTCAAAAGGAAATAAGATTTCCTTTGGAGGGATTCGCTCATCCCAAACAAACACAAAAAAGCCGCAACCGTTTCCCCCTCTGCGGCTTGCGGCCACTTGGCCGTTTCCCCCCCAACCCACACATAGGCGGGGAGGGTGAGGTTGGTCTTCCTCTCCACCCCCCCCTCCTTCTCTGTGATGGTGACCTGCCGGTACCATCCCGTCCCCCCCATCCTGCAGGCCTCATCCCCAGGCTCCCCAAACCGCCGCGACGCCCCCTTCGGCAGCCTCTTCTCCCCCTCCAGCTCCAACCGGGCCGCCACCGGCTTGGCGGGCCGTGCCCCCGCTGCTTCTGCCGCTCCGCCTGCTGCCTCGGCTGCCTGGGCGTCGTCCTTGACGAAGATGCGGGGCAGCTGCAAGATGGTAGCCTGAAAAAAACAAAAGAAACAAAAAAACACCACGCGATAACCCGCGCGATAACCCCCGCGATAACTAGGTTACACACACCATGTTCAAAGCGTGTCGCCACAGGGCGCCTCAGATTGGCATCACCCATCGTAAACCCCTCAGGACCGCCAAGGCGACGGACCCCAAGGAGCTTTTGATGGTGCTCGCACGAAGCGTGTGCAGCAGCAAGGGCCATTATCAAAGAATATGAAAGCTTTGAGAGCTAAAGCGAAAAGGGGAAACATAAAATGAAGCGCGATAACCCACGCGATAACCCACGCGATAACTAGGTTATCGCGCGATAACCCCCGCGATAACCCCCGCGATAACTAGGTTATCGCGCGATAACCCACGCGATAACTAGTGCTCTAACCCCGTTCTAACCCCGCGATAACTAGTTAGAGCACACAAAGATCAAATCGCAAAAAGTGCAAAACGGGCAATATCGAGCAAACGAAACATGGAAGGCACATTGTTGCATCATAGTGCACCCATGTAACATGTGAAATTCCGGGTTCCAACCATATTCACAACACCCAAAATTGGGGGGGTTCCGCACCACGCCCTAGAACGCTGCATCCCACAAGAGTTTGCGCGCCAACTGCCAAGTTGGCGCGCCAACTTGGCGCGCCAACTCTTGAGTTGGCGCGCGCCAACTCCGGTTTTGGCGCGCGCCAAGTGCCCCATTCTTCCTCTTCTTTTGCACCCTTTATGCATTCCCTTTCCCTTCTAGGTATTTCACGTTATCATGCCTCCAAAGCAACCCAAGGAAGGCAAGGGAAAGAAGGTGACAGTCACCGACCCCACGTCTGCCCCAGCCCCAGCCCCCGCTGCACCACCTAACCCCGAGGTGCAGCCGGTGGTCGATGCCCACATCGCCAACGTGGGCTCCGAGCACTTCCCCGGGGGCTATTTTCCCATCCCCTACACCCTCACCTCCCCGGACGCCGAATCCTTCCCCCAGCTCCCCCCCCTCCGCGAACCCCTGGAGGCCGCCCTCTTCGGCAAGTCGGACCAGCCGGGCAATCCCCACTTGGTCTGGCGAATTGACGCCACCCGTGTTAACTTCGCCCTGACCAGGGGGGTTCTTAGCAGGTTCTGCTGTGCTTTGATGGGCCGGTACCCCACGACGCTCGCGGTCGAGTTGAAGCTTTCCCAAGTCACCCTTGAGGCCTTCTACAAGACCCTGAAGCTGTGCACTGCTGCAGCGTCAAAAGAGTTCGTTAACGTTCTCGACCTGCAGGAGATGCCGCCTCAGGGTCTCGACCCCGAGGAGCAGTGGCTGTGGGTGGATCCAGTCAAAAAAAGTGGCTGGACGCACCGGACGGCCACTGACGCCGTCGTGCGGTACCAGACGGTGAAGGTGCAGGCGTGGGATGCAGTAGCTCCCACGGAGTTCTCCACCAACCGTCGCCTGCGCACCCACATCCCCGACATCACCCACCCCACCCTCTACAGCACCGACGCCCCCTTCACCATGCTTGGCATGGGTTGCCCCCACCCCTCCTTCCACAACTCCTACCCCGTCGCCAACCACGACATCCCCAACCCCCCCATCGTCACGGAGGAGGGTTTTGCCGCGGCGGGCTACCGCCAGTATGACCGCATCATCCCCGAGGATCTGTGGGCGAGACTGGCGGAGCTCGCCACGGTGGAACTCAACCCGTCGATGCTCGAGGAGGTGGACCCCCAGGCCCCCGGGGAAGGTGGGGGGCGCTATCAGACGACGGTCTCCAGCGTCCCCCACTGGCTCCCGGACGACCTCTGGCAGGCTGTTCTGGCCCTGCTGGGGTTCTCCCTCCCACCGCTGCAGGGACTTGAGGCCTTGTGCCCCAAGATCATCGAGCGGTGGGAGGCAGAACCCTGGAAGGGTTTCCAGATCCCCCACCGCGATTTTGCACTGTCTGTGAAACAGTCAGTGCAGTGCATGGTCGTGTTCATCCCCCTCACCACCTCTCCCCCGTCCAAGTCCCTCCAGGTGTGCCCGGGCACGCAGGGGGGGCTATCACGCTGCGCATCGGTGAGATATTGTTATCCAACTGCTTCGCAGCGTGACGCTCATCCGCGGGACAGTGATCCACCGCGGTGCGGGCGGGCCTGGCCGGGCACGGTTCATCCCGTTTGCACCCGTCGGCTACCGGTCGCGCATGCTGACCGTAGAGCCGGAGAGTGTAACGGAGCTGATGAACAGTGTTCCGGTGATGCCCCCCGAGCTTCTGGCCGAGAGGGCTGCAGTCGGGTCCCCTCTGGGCACAGGGGCCAGTGTGAACTAGAGCCCCCTCGACCAGGGGTCTGAGGATGCCGAGGCAGCCGCCACCGCCACCGCCGGTGAGCGCGCCTCGTGGGAGCGGCGGGAGAAGGGGTGAGAAAAGCAGAGGGGGGAGTTGCAGCAGCAGGTGACCGCCACGGCGCAGGTGCGTGCAGTTGGGGGGGGGGCAGAGGGTAGTGCCGACCCCGACCATGGGCAGCATGTGCTGTATCTGCAGGCGGCGGCGGTGAAGTTGCACTCTGCACTCAGCGCCCAACGCCATGTAACCATCAACATGGGGGTCAAAAGGGCCACCCCCACGGAGCTGAAGGGCCTGCTGGACAAGCACCTGGTTGCGCACCTGCTTGACCCCAAGCGCAGGCGGGCGGAAGAGAGCGAGGGGAGTCAGAGTCAGGGCAGCAAGCGGTCGGAGAGATGAGCAGGCACTGGCTGGGCATGGTTTTGGCGCGCGCCAAGTGGTAAGTTGGCGCGCCAAATCCTGATTTGGCGTGCGCCAACAGGGGAGTTGGCGCGCGCCAAATGGGAAGTTGGCGCGCCAACTTGCCACTTGGCGCGCGCCAACTCAGGACTTGGCGCGCGCCAACTGACGAGTTGGCGCGCGCCAAATCCTCAGTTGGCGCGCGCCAACTGCCTGCCAACTGTGTGCCATCTGTGTGCAAACGTGCAACAACGTTCCGTTGCATGATCCAACCCGCCTGCCACGTCCTCACGTGCCGCAGGTCTTTGTTTGTGCACCATGCAGCAGCCCTTTGAGCAGCTGGCGCCCTCAAACTACCGCGACAGGCGCGCGCGGCTGGCACGCCTTCGCGACGTCGTGGGGGAGATTTTGGGGCCACATTGGGAAGTACACGTCAAACCCGGCCGCCGCCGCATCCACCTCGTTTGCGGGGAGAGCAAACCCCCCACCCCCGATTTGGAGCTGTTGGCCGCGGCCATTCTGTGGGAGAGCCGCAAAAATGGCGACAGCTTCCGCAAACTGCAGTACAGCCGGGCACACAGCCAATGGAAGTGCCCATGGGGAACCCTGATGCAGGTGCGAAAGGCATTGTCCGCCCCCCGTGTCACGGAGGTTCATTTTCAGACGGACGAGTACAATGACATTTTTGGGGCCGCATGCAATCTGTGGCAGAAACTGCAGGTATTTTCACCCTGCACCAAAGCGTTTCCCGGCGACCGTTCACGGTGACCCGTTACACACGGCCTGTTTTCTGGCATAGGTGATGTGGCACCGTGACGGCCCCACGTCCCTGACGGACAACGTGTGGGTGGGCATCTCCTTCGACGGGACAAAGCTCTGGCAGGCCTCCTTCGTGCATTTTGCCGTTGGAGACCTGGGGAGTCATATGCCCTTGGGCTCTTGGATCTTGCTGCGTGGATCCGAGATGAAGGCCATCATTTCCCGATTGGCCGAGGTCTATGACCTGAACGCGGACCTCACCGAGGTGGCGCAGCAGCAAATCCCCGATAAAGGGGGTTACCTGCGTAAGGTGATTTGTTCCTTTATAGCAGACACCAAGGCGCAGGTCTTTTTGGGGGGTTGCTCCTCCTTCACGGCCAAAAACCCCGCAGCCACCGTTTGTTGGCTGTGTGGGAAAAATCGGGCAACCATTCTGCACGAATTTGGTTGCGGGATGGGGGTGATTGTCGAGGGGTGGCTGTGGGCGGGGATGATCTGCCCGATCGTGCGCCCCGCCCAGCGGCCCCCCGACTATGGGCTGCATGGTGTGCACCGGCAAGTGCACAATGGGCTTTCAGCCCTTGTGAACAGCCTCCACACGGTGCATCGGTGGAAAAGGGGAAAGGCCGTGAGGTGGGTGCAATGGTTCCTGGATCCCATTCGGATCCAGGCACGGACCGCCACCGGGGTGGCGTTGGAAGAGGAGAGGAAGGATAAGAAGAAGGTGCCCCTGAAAATCGAGCAGACGGCGGCTGCCGAGTGGGTGATGAGTGAGGGATGGGACACCATGTGTGACCATCTGGAGAAGGAGGGCCTCCTGCAGCATGTCGTTGACATGGGGGGGGTCCAGGTGTCCTGGACGGACGCCTTCCGGCAATGGGGAAAATCCCTGCTGGCAACAAGCGATGTCGTCTGGAAATCCGGACCATTGCAGTTGCCCGACATGAAAATTCTGCGAACAGAATTGAAAAAAATGGGGGAGGCCCATAAGGCCTGTGAAATGAACGTCACCCTGTGGGCCCATCTGTGGATTGACCACCTGTTGGGATGGGCCCGCAGGTGGGGGCACATTGCCATTTTTGCCGCCTTCAAAGGAGAGGGGCGGCACAAAGCCCTGAAATGTGAAATCTCAAAGCGCAGCTTTCGAGGTGGAAGTAAAGGCGGCCGGGTGTCCAGACTGCGGGGGGCCAGAGTGCGGGTGAAGGGGGGCAAGGGGGATCGCACGCGGGAGGGCCGGGGGGAAGTGATCCGCTCAGATAATCTCGACTGGGGGTTATATAATAAAAAATTTTTCTGTTTGGGAGTCGTCGTGGACGAAGCACAGGGGGTACATAGAGAATAAGGGGGTCTTCGTCCAGGCTGAACAAGGCATGTGACCTCTATATATGATTTATATGATCGATTTGACAGCTTCTTGCACATTCGCAGTCTTTTGCACATTAATCAAAAAAAGATGAAACAATGCTTTCTTCGTGCCAAGTGTGCAAGGGCAGGTGAGGGACGGAATTTCCAGTGACAACAATGGTATGCAAGTCGATGGTTTGATCGGTGGGGGGACATTTGGCGCGCGCCAAGTCGCAAGTTGGCGCGCCAAGTCCGGACTTAGCGCGCGCCAACTTCCCAGTTGGCGCGCACCAACTTCCCAGTTTGCGCGCGCCAAGTCCGGACTTGGCGCGCCAACTTGCGACTTGGCGCGCCAACTAGTGAATTTGCGCGAGCCCAGGCCCGGGAAGCCAAATTTGGGACTTTTGTACCTTGTAGGAGTGTTTTCAGCACGAGAGGGGCATGAAACCCGGGTTTTTTCAGGGTAAGAAGTTTCCATTTACACCAAAAAGGAGGAAAAAATCCCGGGGTAGCCGGTGTAACAACATAATAGACACCCGCCATGATTTGGCTGCATTCCGAAGCAAGTTGGCGAATGTTTCTTGGCTTCGTAGTTACAAGGGTGGGAAGCTGGGAGAGTAGAAGCATCCGGAGAAACTGAAGGACGACACTTTCGTTGTCTTTCAAATTAAACAAGCCACGAGTATGTGTGTGTGTGTCTTCGTTTTCATCTCGCTTCTCGCCTAGCACCGCTGTCCTCCTCACCCCCTTCTGTCGCAGCGGGGTGGCATGCCGGATGGGTCAATCGAAAGAAGAAAGGGGCCAAGGACAAGCAGGACAAAGAATTTTGGTTGACGAACCTCACAACGTATCAGGTGTACCACGTTCACGGGTTTGCGGTGCATGTGACCACTATTTTGCGCTGCCTGTTGTCCCCTACCGCCTCTTGCACCCTTTCACACGTCAACGCCCCGAAGGGCAAGCCACATGCACCGCATGTGGTGCAGGAGGTCCGCAACAAGAAGGATGGCTACTGGAAATACAAAAAGGTGTTTTATGTGTTCTGCGCGTTTTATCCGTTCCCTTTTTCGTTGCCTCTGGATCTGCCTCTGGTTGTGTGTTATGCGTTTTGCGCGTTCTTGGCGCTCTGCGTGCTTCCTCTGGTGTTGCCTCTGGGGTTGCCTCCATGTGTCTTGCATGTTCTGCATGTTCTACAGATTCCGCGCGACCAGCTGTGGACGTGGATCCAAGATGAGGGAACCACGGAGAGTTCGGATGAGGACGAGTCGGAAGAGGATTCGGAAGAGGAGCCGGAGGAGGCAGATGAGGCAGAGGAGGAGGAGGAGGAGGGGGGCAGTGATGCTGCCAGTGTGAAGGACGAGGAGGAGCCCTCCCTCGCCCAACACGCACCCCGAAGCACCCACCTCGAGGTGGTTGCCCGCATGGCCGCAAAGGGGACCCCTGTGAAGGCGAAGCCAGAGGCAAAGCCAGAGGCAAGGCCAGAGCCGGAGGAGCTGTCCAAGAAGAAGAAGGAAAAGACGAAGCGTCCACCCAAGAAGAAGAGCAGCAAGGGCAAGAAGGTGGAGGAGAGGCCCAAGCATGTGCGTTACGCAGTGGAAGGCGAACCGCACAGGACGATGCCCACAGGTGCAACCCGAGTGGAGAAGTACCAAGCCGGGGCCGCCTACGACAACGATGTGCAGGTCATGCAGCGCACCCTGGAGTCGGAATATGAAGTGTCACTCGGACGAGTATGCCAACACTACAAAGTCTGTTTGGCCGAGGAAACACAAGCGCGCCGCGAATTGGGCCTGGCGATGCTTCCGGTGACGGACGTGCGGGCGTACATTGTGCATATGGTCCTCCGCTGTGGCACGAAGAATGCACAAAGCACAGCCGCTGCCAGAGAACTGTTTGAGGAGCGATACCCCAGCAGCTCACCCCGCCAAATCACAACCAGGTTGATCAAGGGGGTGTCGGTGTGCACGAACTGTGTCGGAGCCCGGGACTGGCCTACGGATTTCGATGACCCCACAGGTGCAGGCCTGCCGTTGGCGAAATTGAGGGGGGAGCCCCCGTCGTCCGGATACCAACCACGGCGCAGCATGGACCAGCTGAGTGCATTTGGTGCGGAAGACAACGTCGACATGCCCACTGACACTTTGCAGGTGTACTGCATGTGTTGCGTGTTCCCTCTGTAACGCCTCCAGTGCAGCGTGTAGCGCGTCTTCGGCGTTCTGCGCGTGCTATGTTTTCCCGACGTTGCGCCTCTTCGTTGCCTCTGGGGGTGCCTTCCGGTTTTGCACGCGCTTTGCGTGGTCTGTACAGGAGAAGCTGTCGCGCACGGTCCGCATGGCTGGCCTCATGGCCTACACCTTAACGGAGGACAGAGGTGTCGACCTCCCCGACACAGGGGCATGGACACTCGTGAGAACAAAGAATTCAAAGAGGCAGCGGGTGTGCATTCCTGTGCTGGGCGTCGTGGCACGGGTCTTTTCACTTGCCTCTGGAGTTGCCTCCTGTCTGCTTTGGGCGTCCCACGCGTTCTACGCGGTCTGCACGTTCGATTCGGTGACTACCTCTGGATTTGCCTTCCCATGTCTTACCTGTTTTGCACGCTCTGCATGTTCTGCAGACAACCTGGGAGGAGTACGGGTATCCGCAGCAGCATGGGTATCCGTATGAGCCGCGATACGAGTATGAGCCGCGGTACGAGTACCAGCCGATGAAGACGGATCCGGAAATGCCTTCGAGCTCCGGGAGCCTCCCGTATGGGTCCGACCCGTACAGGTACCGGCTCCCGGATTATCCGCCGCCACCCACGTATCCTCCACCGCAAGGAATGCTAGAGCCACCGCCACCGCCGGGGCACCCACCAGCGCCAATACTCCCACCACCCCAGCCAGTGCCGCAAGGACGTCCGCGACCACTGCCACCGTCAGGGGAGCAGCAAGGCAGGCCGGAGATGGGGCCGGGGACGGGACCCCCGCACACGGAAGGTGCACAGGTGCGCGTTGCACATTAGTACTATGCGTTCTAGGGGATTTGCGCGTAGCCTCCGGGTGTGCCTCTGGATGCGAGCCCCGTGTTCTCCGCGTTCTGCGCGTTCCACACATTTCCTTTTGGTGCCTCTCGGATTGCCTCTAGAGGTGGGTTGCATGTTTCACGCGTGTTCCGTGTTCTGCAGCACCCAATCAAAACGGAGCCGGAGGAGGAGTCGACCGCGCCAATGGATCCACCGCAGGAGCCGGAGGCAGCCAAGGAAGAGAGCGCTGGGGCGCCGAAGAGCGATGCGGAAATGGGAGAGGAGCCCCTGGAGGAAGCCGCAGCGGCGGGAGAGGAGATGGAGGAGAAGGACGAGATAGTGCAGATTTAGTAAATCGGGCCGACCTAAGTTGGAGCAGTCCAGGCAGCATTTTTTCAAACACACAGGAGGGGGATGAGTGGCCCGACCCCGATGAGGTCCGCGGCAGACAAACCTCACAACCCCTCTCCTTTTCCAGGCCAGTGCCGTTGGCCCAGCAAGCACATTCACAGCCAATCCCACAGTGTCGGCATCGGTAGGCGGCGCTTCCATTGGGGCACCGACGCCGGTATTTATTGCGTTGTGAGTACTTTTTCGACGTTCGGATGAATGGTGGCGGCTGCGGCCGCTGCTCTGCGTGGACCATGTAGGCTGCACGGACACCGTTTCAAGAAAGCAACAATTGACTTGTTCGTGTTGCCGCCCCCATTGCCCCATCCCCTGTCCTGCGTGTGTTTCGTGCAATACGCGCTCTACGTGTCTGCTTCTGTGTCTACCTCTGGAGGTCGTGTTACGCGTTCTGCGTGTGCTGCGCGTTCTGCACGTTCCGCTTTTGCTGCCTCCGTTGTTGCCTCTGGAACTGCCACTGGTGTGTTGCGTGTTCTACAGAGTCTCATTTCCCAACAATCTTTGTTTGTGATGCCACCAAAATTTCAACCACCGCTATACGACCGTAGGCTCCCAGGGGAGGACTGTGCGGCCGCTATCCAATACGGTATCCGGCCCGGGGAATCCTGGATCATCGGCTATACTGAGGACGAGGTGTAGGACCATATCATGGCCCCCATAGAGGATCTACAATGCCAAGCCCTACGGGACCACGGAAGGCCAGACCTGCTACCTCTAGTACCTAGGTACAATGCATTTCTAATTCTATTGGGGATGGTGCGACCAATGCAGGTGGACGGGGTTTGGGACCGCAAGGGCCTATTATACAATCCCTATATGGCAAACATGCTGACGCGTCGCCGATACTACTTGCTGCAACGGTTGCTACGTACCGATGTCGTCTCGCTACTGGAAGACTGCCATGGCCAATGGGCGGGAGCGTGGTGCGTGGGGGGTGGGGCCTGCGGCAATGAGTCCGTGGTGCCCCACAAGGGGATGCTAGCGGGCCCCTTGAAAATGTTCATAGCCCGGAAACCGCACCCAACCGGGATGAAGTTGTATTGCCTGGCCGATGCGACATGGGGGTACGTGGTGGACATGTATTTGTACACCGATGTACGTGGCCGGCTACGCCGCTACGGTACTGCGGCGGGAAACTTCGATGCCAAAAACATCATGAAGTTGTGGGCATCATTGCTGCCCGGGGGGAAGGTGCTATTTGCCGTCTCCTTTTTCGGGTCTGACGGCCTTGCAAAGGAATTGGCCGCCAACAAGCCGCCATTCCTCATGATGAGGAAGAGGTCCACGTACGGCGTGACATGGGCCGGGGAGCAGATGCAGGAGGAGCAGACGGCGGTGTGCACTGTTGCGGATTTCAAGTACAGTCTGTGCACGTACAAGAAAGCGAAGGCCGGGCACAAACACCCCCGCGTTGTGCCGATGTTGACGAATGTGTGGTTTGCCCGAAAGGGACCACCTCACCGGCGAAGCGGGCGGGAAGTGCACCCCGTGGTGGTGGCGTACCGCACACTGTCGCGCGGTGTCGATGGTGTGAACCAGATGGCCCTGCCGATGAGGCAGGTTGGCCGCCAGATGGCATGGGCCCACACGGTGCGTGCGTTCGTGCTCCGGTACGCGGTTGTGAATGTGTTCGCAACTTGTCGGCAATTGGGACTTTGCAAGGAGACCACTAGTATGTGGGAATGGCAATGACAAGTGTTGCGGCGGCGGTACTTTGCCCACCCCCTACGACAAGAGGTACACGTGCCGGTGGCGACACAACGGCGGCGTGTGTGCCACTTTTGCAAGAGGGGAAGAACCGGCTATGAATGTACCGGTTGTGGAAAGGCATTCCACGTGTTGTGCTTTGCACCGGGACATGGCTATGGAGGTGTGCAAGGCGCACGGGACATGGAGGTAGACGAGGAGGACGAGGGGGTTTGGGAGGAGGACCGTGAGGAGGACGAAGAGGACGGGGAGGACGAGGAGGACGAGGAGGACGAGGAAGGCGAGGAGGACGAGGAAGGCGAGGAGGACGAGGAAGGCGAGGAGGACGAGGAGGATGAGGAGGACGAGGAGGATGAGGAGGATGAGGAGGATGAGGAGTAGTCTGGTGGAATGGGGGGCTTGAACGAGACGATCACGGAGGCGGAGCCTCTGCTATCCCTACCCATGGGACCAGTGCGAACCCTGGGGGACAACCGCGTAGGCTGGATACCCAACTGTGAGGACGTGGCCCCTCCTCGATGTGCGCCCGTGTGCAAAGCGACGTGCTGCGCGTTTTGCGCGTTCTGTGCGATCCGGTATACCAATTCTGCACGCGTTCTGTGCGTGCTACTTGGTCTGTACGTGTTGTACGCGTTGTGCGCGCTCTACGCGTTTTCAAAACCTTACGTGCAACACCGTGGGCCACAAAAGCGCGCCTGCGTCCAGAAACGTACGGATGGTAGCCAAAGGAATATACATACTTATGCATATTGCACAACATATCATATCACATGATATATACCTACATGTGTTTTTTTTTTGGTAAAAAATAGCCTTTTGACAAAATACCGTCCAACCACCAACGGGAAGCCAACGGAGGCCTCAACCGGCGACGGCAAGCAATACACAAGGCGGATGGGTATCGTGATCAATGATCCCCAAAGTGATGTGCCACAATAGGCGTTTCGGCTTTAAAACAAAGCCCTCATCAGTTCTGAAATGCTGAAATTAAAACAATTCAAGCATGCAACGAATATTTACATCGCATTTGTAATTAACAGGCCACAAATGGTACAGCGCAGACAGAAATTCACTGAGTGGCCGCATGAGCCACCGGCGGAAAAGCTGTTTTGGGCTGGGTAGCGGTCTTAAAATTTCAGACAGATGAATACTTGGCACAAATGTCAGTTTAGATCTCAGTTTGTGGACAGCCCTGGGCCATAGCAGTGGCAGGGCTGAGTGATACCTGACCCTCAGGACATGAACTCTGGACAGTGGACCATCGATGGCAGGGGCCTCCACCCGTTCAGCTTGGCTGAGCGAGGCCCCTTGGGGGGCGGGGGGGGGCAGCAGCAGGTGCTACAGGACGCTGTCAATGGGCTGCAGTGAAATCAGACCTTTCACGGTGCAAAAACGGGAATTTCCACCACTCAGACCAATGTATGTACTGACGTTCGATAACAAAGTCAGGCTACCCCAGGAAGTGTAGAGCTCTAATCAGGCGGGGCCAACAAAGACGGTAGAAGGAGGGGGACGAACATTTGGTAAAATATAGCCTTTTGACAAAATACCCTCCAACCACCAACGGGAAGCCAACGGAGGCCTCAACCGGCCAAGGCAAGCAATACACAAGGCAGATGTGTATTGTGATCAATGATCCCCAAAGTGATGTGCTTTCAAACAAAGCCCTCATCGGAATTCATCAAAATACTCTCCAAACAGAGCCCCTTCTCCTTCGGATGGGCATTCGTAAACATATTTGTAACAATGATTGCTGCAGAAACATGTGCCAGGCATATGTGGGCCAGTTGCCCAATGGCCTTGAGGTGCCAGTCATGGGCACTTGTGGTGGCATCGGCCAACCTGGTCTCCAGGTCCGCAATCCTCTTGTCCTTGGCGTCACCCTCAGCATGGGCAACCTTCAGCTTCTCCTTGAGGCAGGCATTGGCCTCCCTCAAGGAGGTCAGGGAAGTCCGGCTGAACTCCCCGATGTCTCGGGAGATGTTCAGCTGGGACTTCCCCAAGCCCGCCACAACACCGCTGACAATGTCAGCGGTGTTGGGCACATCGAGGTCCCCCAGGGCCTCGCATGAGCCACGGCGGGCAGCTGCTTCAATCCCCCCCACCCCCCCAAACCCCTCAAGCCCCCCCGAGCCAACAGCAATAGCAGCAGCACCAGACCCGGAAGGCTTGGGGGCCTTCCGGGTGGGGGTGGGTGCAGGGGTGGCCCTTGGCTCAGCGGGCTCATCATGAGCCCGCTTCAGCCCCCTCCCCCCAAGCTGTTTCCCCGCCCTCGAGGCCAACTCGGCCCTGAGGGCGAGGGAGTGCTCCACGGGGACAGGCTCCCCCCCAAAACTTTGGAGCACCATAATGGAGTCCGAAATGCTCCATTTTTCCCCCGTGGTGCTAAAAAAAGGCCGCACCTTCCCGGAGCTCTTGCTCCACAACGCAGCCCCCCAAAAGGCCTCCACAACCCCCCCCACCCTTCCGACATTTGCCAATACCCTAATGGGCAGGCGAATGTCGTAAAGTGCACCACTGGCAAGGACATTCAATCGGGAATAGTATCCCGTGTCCTTGCCAGTGGTGCACGCCAGGTCGGAGGGCGCACTGGCAACATCCCCCCGACCCACAGGAATGGGGTCCACGTAATCCCGACCGGAGATCACTTGCCCTGCGGCAGCCTTTGGCGCCACCAACTCCACCTCGAGCTCGGCCACCACGTAATCGGTGATGCTCCGCAGTGGCCGGGGATCATACTGGACCTGAATGGGAAGAAAAGGTGGAATTCTAACAAAGAACTAGGCAAAATGGATTGAAATTGGCAACAAATACTATGAGTATACGGCCGTATACCTCCGAGTATACGGCCGTATACCTCGGAGTATACGGCTGTATACTCAAAATGGGTGGGCAGGTATACGGCCGTATACTCGCGGTATACGGCCGTATACTGGGAGTATACGGCCGTATACCGTGGGTATACGGCCGTATACACAAGGTATACGGCCGTATTCCAAGACCATGGCACTGGGTGGGTGAGAGGTATGCATGCAACACTTGCAAACGAAACGTTCCTGGTTCAAACCCCACTGCCCTCAAACATGAAAAACATGTGTAGGCCATTGAAGAATCCTGGGAAGAAGTTGAAGAGGTTGATGATCAATTCAATTCAACTCTACCTGAAGAACTGCAACCATATAGGGAGGCGCTGAAGACAGGTCAAACAAAAAAACCCACCAGTGACCCTACCTTTTGAGATAAACGGGACTTAATGAATAACAACAACACAGTTCAACCCATGCCCGGATCCCACAAATACCTGATTGCAGATGCACCACAGCTCTTGCTTCCCCTCTTCCTCCTCCTCCACGTCCTCATCTTCTTCTCTGGCCTTCTCCTTGCCCTTCCTTGACTTTGCCTTGGGCTTCGGCTTCGACTTCTTCTTCCTCGAAACCGTCGTGAATGGCCAGCACTTCACCCAACCATAGCTCTCCGCCAGTGCAACATCCATGAGGTGGTGCTTGTGCCCAAGTGCAAACCAATGCAAAATCCCGCCAATTGTGGTATCGGTGGAAGCCAAAGCAACACCACCAATCAAACCCCAAGAAACCACCAATGAACCGGGGGGACAAGCAAGGAAAGTGCCATCCAAGCGCCCTCCGCACAGGCACCACACTGCCCCTCCACGGCGTGGGTGGCACACAATGGCACGTTACCACATGTAACACAAAAAACTGTGGTAGCATCACTCACATCCAACAACACCTCACAACCAACTGCACCACAAGTGGCATGAGGGCCTTGAGACCCTTCGGGGGTTGCAGCCGCTTTGCCGGCCCAAGGGGGAACAACAACAGGGCAAGTGTTGTTGTAGTCGAACCTGGAGGTACCAACCGAAATGAAACCAAAAACACGGGGCCGATGGGGGTTTGTGGTAGGGCAAATACCTCCGCGATGCACAGTCAGTGCATTGCCCAACCACACATCCCCGATGTCCAATGGGGCCATTGGGGCCACCACCCAAGGGTCGGGGAGGCCCGTGTGGGATGCAACCACAAAATCCCCAGCACAACCATCATCGGGTGTGGGGGAGAGCATCGGAAACAAGCAAATAACATGGTGTTGGTCCGGGCCGGCAACATAGCTGAGGTTAATGTCACGGTGCCAACACTGTTTTTTTTCCACATCCACTGTTCTGGCCTTCACCACAATAAAGGTGGTAACATTCACGACCGGAGACTTCCAACCCAAATGAGTCTCCAAGTGGGGTATGAGGACCTCCCTTGCGAAACTGTACATTGCACCCCCCTCCGGTGGAGTCATTGTGGGGCGGGTGTCACTGTCCCCTGCACGAGTCTCGGCGGGCCACTCCTCATTAAAAATATTGAGCCCCGCATCTGCCCTAAGTTCCCCATACTCATCCTGAAGCTTGTCGATCCAATTGACAAAAATGAAGCCAGATTGGAAAGCATGGCCCCTTTGGGGCAATTCCTTGAGGTCGTCAACATGACGATGATCGACGACGTCGACGGGGATGGAGACACGATGGTGTTCAACACCAAAAAGGGTGGTGGTGGTGGGGGGGAAGAAAAGGGAGGGGTGCATCCCAGTACCCTTGTACAAGGTGGGGAGGGTGTGGCCCTCCAAAACGGCATGCCAGGACCATGGCAATTGGGAGTGGAGGGAGTAGAGGGGGGCGGTGTCCTCCCAATGCCCCCGCTGCACTTGCTGGGCCTTGCACTCCCATTTGCGCCAGCTAGCAGCCACGTCCCCCGAGACATGAATCCCCGGAGAGCCATCCTGCATCTCCCATTCCCTCAAATACAAACTCATCCCCCTATTGGGCCCCCCACAGCTTTTTTTAACATGCTCCACGACAGCGCGGGCATCCGAATCATGGAGCTGCAACACAATAGCTTGCAGATTAGGGTTGTTGTCCAACAACGACAACAAAGGGTCAGTGAGGCTGTGGGGTTGGGCAACGCCGGGGTGCGTTAGCTTCACCAGGGCCACAGGGGTGTCCAAGGTGGACCAAGCACAATTCTCAAGAGAAGGCCAAGACACGGTGCGTGTGCTGTCGGGGCTGTAAACACCTCTTTGCACTGTGCAGAGAGCTACGGCATGGGCTCACTTCTTCAACAAGGCATGAGTGCCCGCATCAGTCATGGTGGCAGAAAAAGAGGGCCTGGGAGAGCAAGAAGCAACATAATATGGATTCGAATGGACACATATGGAGACATACATTGCAATCTTGAGTGGAGTATGAGCCTAGATTGGTTTCAAGTGGCGTGCAATTGTTGGGCAAAGGCAAAGAATGCAAAAAGATGGGCACAAAAGGCACAACAATGGAATTTTTCAACTTGAAACAACCACGTGGTGCAAACAAATACCCCCAGTATACGGCCGTATACTCTAAGTATACGGCCGTATACTCCGGAGTATACGGCCGTATACTGAGGAATTGGAGCCTTGAGTATACGGCCGTATACCCCAAGAGCCCAAGAATGGGGTATTTTCAAACACCACATTGATCATCACAATTGGCAAACTAGAGGTATTCCCCAACCCACCTATGCATGCATTGTGCATTATACATTCGTACCCACCTGTACATGCCACATACCCCTTTCTCCCAAAACCCCTTTTTTACCCGTATACTCCCAGGTATTCCTGGTATGCCAGGTTATGCTCACCATAGTGCATGCCCTTTACTCAGGGGAATGGCCCGGAGGGTGCCAAAAAAGGCCCCAAACAGCTGTATTTGCACTTTTGAACACAATAATGTTGATTAAAGTGATACGGTTGCGCTTTCGTGTGAATTCAAATTGATGAAATGTGTCCCTAGTGCTAGGTGAGGCTTGGCAAGCAATGATTTGTGCCCGGGCATGCCCTTTGCTCAAGGTTGCGGTCCGGATGGTGCCAAAGAACGCCCAAAACAGCTATATTTGCACTTTTGAACACACAAATGTTGATTAAAGTGATACGGTTGATGAAATGTGTCCGGAGTGCTAGGTGAGGCTTGGCAACCCCGCGTGCGCGCAATGGTGCATTTTTTCCATAGTGCGCGCAAATTTTCAAAAATATGACCTTTATAGCGGGCCTATTGCGCACGCTCTACCGCGCTATATTGTCCCGTTTTTCAAATTTTTCAAAACCGGAAAATGTTTCAAAACCATGCTTTTTCTAGTGTCCTGCGTTTCTCAAAAACCCCTTTGTTTTCAAAAACATTCCCTGTTGCTCATCCAACCCAAGACACATGCAAAAACACTTTCTGAAAGGTCTGAAAAGTGTGCAACAGTACAGGTCCTCACGGGCACAGACAGTGTAGTGCGCGCAACATATTTACAGCGCGCGCTATGAGCCTTACGTCGCGCGCTATGCCAGGTATAGCGCGCTGTCATTCAGTGATCTCCTTAATGGTTTGGACCACCACTTCGGCCTCTGGCAGCTGGGGCTGCATCCCCTTCTTCTTGTGGGCTTGGGTTGCCTTCTGGGGTTGCTCCTTCTGGTGCCTCATCTTCTTTCGGGGCTACTCCTTCTCCTTCTTGTGGCGCGGCCGCTGGTCCCTCTTCTTCTTGTGGTGGGGCTGGTGCGTCGTCTTCTTGTGCTGCTGCTGCTGCTGGGGCTGGTGCCTCTTCTTCTTGTGCAGCTGCTGCTGGTGCTTCTGCTGGTGTTGCAGCTTCGGCAGGTCCCTTGTCTTCTTGTGGGGGGGCTGGTGGCTGGGCTGGTGGGTCTCCTTGGGGCTTCTTCTTCTTTGGAGTTGGTGGCTTGGACGGGGACATCCTCATGTTCTTCGGGTCGGGGCAGAGGTCCACAATTTCATCGGCCTCGTACGTCTCCCACCACGACTGCGACTTGTCCAACTCCTCATACGCTTTGCTTTTGGCGGAGAACACCTGGCAGCTGGGCATGAACTCCGACCAGTCGTCCTCTTCCTCCTCCTCCTCCCCTTGTTGGCTGGGGCTCCACTGATCGTTGGGGATGATGACGGCCACGTGGTCCTGAGGGGCCCTCCTGGCGCCTGCTGGCTTGACTTCGGCTCCCTCCACAATCATCGGCGCGATCGCAGTGGTGCAGTAGATGATCCACCGAGGCTTGTAGCCGTCTTTGTAGGACCAATCTCGGCGCTGCATGAGCTCATCTCTTGCCTCCTTGTCCGCGTCGGCTCTGCTCTGCTGCTTGGCCTTGGGAGCCGTATTGGGTGGGATGGAACCGCACGGACCTCCTTGTTCTTGTGGCTGGTCTGGGACTGGGACAGGCTACTTCGGTGCTGGCTTTGATGCGAGCTGCGGCTGGGGTGCCTGCTGCGGTACCGTCTTGCTTGCCTGGAAAGAGTAGCGCAGAGGCATAGCACAGGCATAGCACGCGCAATACAGAGCATAGCACGCGCGACGAAATGCATAGCACGTGCAATGACAACGATAGCGTGCGCTGCATTACCTTTTCTGCTTTCTCCTCCTCTGCTTTCTTCCGTCTCTACTCCTCCTCTTCCTTCTCCTTCTTCTTCCTCCTCTTTTCCTCTTCCTTCTCCTTCTTCTTCCTCTTTTCCTCCACTTCCTTCTCCTTCTTCTTCCTCTTTTCCTCCTCTTCCTTCTTCTTCTTCTTTGCTTCGTCCTCTTTCTTCTTGGCCTGTTCCGCCTCACGTTGGACTCTCTGTGCCGCCTGTGCCAGCAGCTGCTGGTCGGCAGTCTTCTGGGCAAGGACCTTTCCAGGCGGGTGGGGGGGCTTAGCGGTGTGGGAGGCGGAGATGGCTGGTGGTAGGTGGCTGGTGCCTGCTGGCTCCTCGGTACGCTTCTTCTTGGGCCTTGGGACTGTCACGGATTCCGTCTCCGGCACGGCAAAGGCGTCGGCCCAGTCCACCTCCAGCTCCTCCATCTGCCGCTTAGCCCGGGCCAGCACCGGGGAGGGGCCTTGCTCCTTCCATCCGTCAAGCCAGTCGGCCGCATGCTTGGACTGCCCGGCAATGTCCGCGGGCACGCTGATCATCAACGGCCCTCTGCGGGATCCCAGGCACAGGAGCTGCTCGAAGCTGCCCACCTACGTGACAATGGGACAGAAAGTAGGGCCGTAGCGCGCGCAAACAATCAAATCGCGCGTGCTACAACAAATGAAGCGCGCGCAACAATGTCGAAAGCGCGCGCAATGGCAAACATAGCGCGTACCTGTGCCTGTGCCAGTTGTTGTTGTTGTTGCTGCTGTTGCTGGGCCATCTGCACCCGCTGCTGCTGCTGGAGCAGCTGCAGTGTTGCCTGCTGCACGGCTGCCTGCTGTTGGAGCTGCTGCTGCTGCACTTGCTGCTGCTGCGGCTGCTCCTTGTCCTTGACCGCCGTGGTTTTGACTTTGGCGCCGGTTGCAAGTGCTCTTGCGGCACTGGCTCCTTTCTTGGCTGACCCCCGCAGCAAACTGGCACCCGCACTTCTCTCCGAGGCGCACTCGTTCTTGAAGGCCATTGCCCCCGCGTCGGTAGCGTTGATGAAGCTCGGTGGGTCCTTGTTGAAGTAGAAGTGGTGGACGGTCTTTGCGGTGGCACCCGGAGGCGTGTGGGTCCGAACTTGACCCCACCCATAACTTGCCCAGCACGAGAACAACAGCTCGTACTCCTCCACCTTGCAGTGTCCACAGGCAGCTTGTCCTTCTTGGGTTGGCACGGAGGGGTTCAACAGGTTCCCCAGACTGCACCAGTGGCCAGTAATGCTCCCGTCATGCCAGCAGGGTTTCACGGCTCTGTCTGGGATCTTGGCAATGGCCGTGGCCCTTTGGCGCCAGAACGTGTAGAAGGCCGCCTTGAAGAGGTAGGCCGATGTCACGTCCTTCAGCCATGCCCAGTCGGGCCCTTGGGCGCAGATGGTGCTGTTTTGGTTCGGCCAGATTCGGTTCTTGAAGTCGCTGCTGAACGCGAAGCCTGTACGTGTCCCGGGTGGGGGAGACTGAAACTGTGCTTGCACTTGGGGTTGCTGCTGTCTTGGTTGGACCTGCTGCTGCTGCTGCTGCTGCTGCTGTTCTGGGCTGCCGACTTGCTGGGCCGCAGCCTGCACTTGCAGCTGCTGCATTTGCTGCTGCTGCTGCACTGGCAGTGGGCAGAAGAGCACTTGCTGCACTTCACCCACTGAAAGACTGCCGCGCACTGGGGAGCCCAAGGTGGGTGACCCACCGGGGAACAGCATGGGAGACAGCTGCTGTGAGGCAGCTCGTAACGGGGACTGCGGCGCGGGCCACAGAGGCTGAGTTGGGGAGAACTTGGTCAGCTGCTGGGACAGCGTCTGCGGAAAACAGGACAAAGCACACACAACGAGGACGTGCGTAGTGCGCACAACGAGACAGCTAGCACGCACAACAAGAGCGTAGCACGCGCAACGGAAACAGTAGTGCGCACGGCAAGTACCTGTGGCTGCATGCTTTACCGCGTCGTGGACGGCTGCTGCAGTCCCGGTTGTACAGCTGTGGCGGTGGCTGCGGTGTCGCACCTGCTCCTGTGGCCCCTGCAGCCGTTGTTGGCGGTGCTGCAGGAGGCGGATACCCCCAGCCCACGGGCTGCATGGGCAAGAGGGTTACATTAAAGTACCCCTGTTCCAGCAGTAATACAAAAAGGAAAATGCAGTAACAAAAAAATCGAAATCACCAAAACAAACGGACGAAAAGGAACAAATCTCTGTGTCTGTCAATGCATTTCAAATTGGAGGCTCATTTGAAGTGTGTAGTCATAGAACGCCACTTCCAATTGTATATCGCGATTTCAAGGGTTGCGGCGCTTGGATACGGCATAGCGAGCGCGATAGTGGTCATTGCGCGCACTAGATAGCATGTAGCGCGCGCTAAAGAACAAATAGCGCGCGCTACCACAGTTCCTCATCCGCAAAATATGCCCGAACGTCGTCAGCCAATTTTTGTGCATTGCACAGGTTGCTTCTGGAGGTCCCATTCCACCTTGGTACTTCAAAGTACAGGAACAGACGCTCATTAACTTGCCTGAGCATCTTCATGCGGCGCGACACCAGGGTTCCTGCCCCCCCACCTCTATCACAAAAGGAGGACCAAATGTCCTTCAGCACCCTGTTGCTCCCTTCCAAAAGATCCCCCGAAAACATTCCTAGGCCATAGGGCCTTATGGCCTGAATAGTGACTGTAGCATTGTGCAACATCCAGTTAATATAAGGTGATCTTATTGCTGGACAAACCCACCTCTGGAAAGCCTGGGCAACCTCGCGAGCCTGCAATGCACCCTCTTCAAACATTGTGCCATACATATCCCCCAGTAGTATGTACATGGCAACCACTGCTGTGTGCATCCTCATGTCACCCCCAGGGAGGGGGGCCAGGTCCTCCCAAACCTTTAGAAGGCACCAAGTCTCTTCCCCATCTGGCTCTGCCGTCCTCTGTAGTGCTATGTGACAACCAGACCTGTGAAAAATAGCCTTAACAGAGACCCTAGTACTGGGACGCACATACTTGGCCAATCTGCGTACCAAGGCAGTGACCTGCCTCCCTACAAAAATCAGAAGGTGCAGAACACATGGTATAACGTGACGCCGCCTCAGAGGCACCTTCAACAACCTGCTCTGGACAACACCAAATATATCCATGGGCCTGCACTTGGCCCAAGGTGCAATAAGCCCTAGCAACTGCTCATCTCGCTCGGTGGTTCTATCCACATCCTGTTGCAACCACGTTGCACTGGACTTGCACCACGTCATGTAACTGAACAGACTACCTGCCATCCAATGTGTAGTGACACCCGACAACCGACGCAGCCAAGGGCTATCCCCACCGCAGAAAATCCTGCAGCGTCTGGATGTACCCCGGATGGGAACCACACCACTGTCAAGGGCACTCTGCAGAATAGCAAGATTGTTAGCCCAGACCTGGGACAACACAGAGGTGGACTTCTCACCACAAAGGGCGACGTTAACAGTCCAGTGGTAGGACAACGTCCTTGCCAAGTGACCATGGTTGGCAAAGGAAATGGACATCTGGCACCACGATTCCCCCCCACAAGGCAACCCATCCCCCCTCACAATGATCCACAGCTCTCCTTGGCACTCCCTGGGGTATTGGAGGTTAGAAACAATTGAATCAAAGGAAAATATATAGTCAAAAAAGTGCTGCAGGGGCCACTGCGAAAAGACTGTGACCCCATATGTGTGCACGGCAGCCTGTAAATGCTGCCTACTTGCAAGCTGGTTCCATTCTGTGGCGAAACTAGCATAGGACGGGAGAGAAAAAAGGTGTGTGGGGACCTTACTTCTCGTCGAAGTAATCAAATCTTTGTACCTGGGTAAAAGAGCGCGCAACATGGGGACGTAGCGCGCGCAGAAGTCAACGAAGCGCGTGCTATGAGCGGAATTGCGCGCAATGTCACATGCAAAGCGCGCGCAATAATACCTTCTTCTTGGAATCTTCAGGAGCAGGACCAAGTCCACCACCGACAGGGGTGTGACGATCGCGCGGCAATACCCTGTAGCGCGCACGCAGAGAAGCAACAATTTGTGACCGTGCATGCTCTTTACTCAAGGTTAGGGCCCGGAGGGTGCCAAAAAAGGCCCAAAACAGCTACATTTGCACTTTTGAACACATAAATGTTGATTAAAGTGCTATCGCTGCCCGTGTGTGTGATTTCAAGTTGTTCAAGTTGGTCACTAGTGCTAGGTGAGGCTAGACAATGAACAATTTGTGCCCGTGCATGCTTATTACTCAAGAATATGAACCAGAGGGTGCAAAGAAAGGCTCAAAACAACTGTATTTGCACACACGCCATCATTAGATTTGCAAATGCTGTAATGGTCAGAGCCACACTCCCTTGGCACTGCCTGTCAGAAAAATCAAAAAGGAATCCCCCTTGTACGTGAGCACATACAAGCTGCGTTTATATGGGTTGTAAGGTGTGTCCTTCTCCCTTAAATGACCCACCAAGGGGTAACAAAACGCCTCAATAGTAACAACTTGCTGGGCCGCTGTGTGTTTCGGGTCCACATGATCTACGAGGTCTCTGAGTGTGTATTTCTGACACTGTGCTGCCTCTGATAGGAAGCACGCGTCTGCAATAGGCATGATGGTATCATCTTCACTAAGAAGACGTGCCGTCAGTTTGCAAAGGAACCACTGAAAATTGTTACCCTTCCGATGCATTGACACACTGCACCAAACAGAAGCAAGGGACAAATGAGTTCTGAGTTTTGCAATAGGCATGATTGTATTATCTTCACTAAGGAGACATGCCGTCGGCGTGCAAAGGAACCATTGAAAATTGTTACCCTTCCATTGCATTGACACACCGCACCAAACAGAACCAAGCACAAATGAGTTCAAAGATCAAGATATTGTGGCATGTGCATACGTACCTAGGTAGAGTTAGCAGTTCATGGGCACCAACCGTGCCTCCGCCCAAAATGCTAGGTTCAAGGCTTAAACCTAGAGAAGCACTTGCAATGCGATAGGACATTTCCAACGGGGTTTACTCCACCGCATGCTAACCACGCCCTTGACGTCCTGGTGAGTGTTTTCACCACCTTCGCTTGACAGCACCTAGGGAGCGTAGAGAAGGTATAAGAGGTATAATGTATAATAGGTTGCGTATTGCCGCAACGGGAGGACGGGGTCTACAATTATGCTAATAACCTGTAGATTGCCGTGCTTCAACAAGCGTGCTTGATAATGAGCCAAGAAATAATGGCATTGCACCGTCAACTGCTCTTCCGGAAAATGCAATACCGAGAGTAGCTCGTCCAATCGCCGGTAATCACGGTCTCGTGCCTTGACACGTTTTCGTGCCGTGGCCCTATTTGGCCCACTGCCACACTGCAAGGGGGCAGTGTGCATTTGGCCATTAACTGTAGGGCAAGTCTCCTCAGTTCACGTAGGTAGAACTGTAGTGGCTCCTGCTGAACGAACCTACGTTGCGGAGTGACGGAGGTAACCTCCAGCCCATCAGCCTGTTTTGGCAGTAGTTCATACACCTCTTGCCAAAACACGGGGTTTCTCAACAAATCCCGAATGATAAAACATCGCGGCTTCCATCGATTTCGATGGCTGCCCGGCCCACGCTCTAGTGGTGGCACATACGGCGACTCTTTGGTGTGCTTCTTGCATATCGCTCTGAATTCTTGTATCATTCACGCGGGCACTAGCCCGGGTGCTTGGCATCTTGGTCTTGTAACCAAAGATCTATGCCATGTAAGCCTATATTGACCACAACCTCCTTTGTACAATGTGACACATCGTACCCCACATCAAGGTCCGACTCAAAGATCTGGAAGTAGTCCGCTAGAGGGGTGGGAATGTAAGTAGCTCTCCCAAACAACACCAATCGGGGTAATGTACAATGCGGTAACGATGTCCATCCAGTTCGCCATCCCTTGCTGCTTTTAAGACTTCTACCAGTCCCAACGGTCTATGTGTAGGTGCAAATGATTGGGATTCTCCTTCCCAATGTACTGCCCAACCCGCAGTATCAAATCCAAGCGATGGGGTTGGCGTGTAAAGGGCAAAGTTAGGCAAATGCTCACACAACCGAGCAGCTCATACGCATCAACCTTCGCCCTGTCAATAAACGCACCAGGTAACGTGGGTAATCACCAGGTAGATGCAATCTGTCTCGGTTTGCTAATTGGGTGGAATGTGGGTGGTAATTGGGTGGAATCAAGCTGCACCTTTCTTGTCGACAAATGTACCCCATCTACGTTGTTCACCAATTCCTCTTTCAGCTTGGTGACTCTACCGCGGTAGGCACCAATGCTCTTCTCCTTGCAAATATCAATAAACCTTGCCCATGTCACTTTTGCTGTACCATGGACAACAGATTCTCCACTACTTTCTCCGACGGCGGATTGCGTGGTGCTCTTAGTCGTGTGACAATCTGGGGTTTACATTTTTTTCTTGATTTGATGCTTGTGGGTGCCTTCGGATTTGCGTCTCAAGACATTCTGGCGGCTTGCGAGGTCAACGAAAAAGGTGTTGAAGCAATCAACGACACCAAGGATTGGGATCAAGCGTCAATGCGTGCTGTACCCCAACGCTTCAGGTCTTGGCATACGAAGAGCAGCACCGCAAAGGAACTGTGGATGCAGTTGAAGCGTGAGATTGCAGCAGGTTTGAGGGAGCCACGCACAGTACCACTGAAGTTGCCTCCCAACACCCTTATCTACAAGCCATGTTTGAGTGGAGCCAAGGCAAGTTCCATTGGGAATTGTTGGGACTTCGATTGCAACTGCTGCGGCAAGGTTGCTTGACGACCTTGTTCGTGAGGTGACGGCCCAGGCTACCTTTGATTTGCACAAGTTCCCCTTCCAAGGCATGTACTTGAGCAGACTAAAGGCATCCTGGGAAGGGTCTCTTGGACCGTATTGGGCGGAGAAAAGAGGAGGCATCACAGTCCTTTGTAG
Organism: Eutreptiella sp. 'Long Island Sound 2002'; assembly: GCA_964036045.1. Taxonomy (NCBI): domain Eukaryota; phylum Euglenozoa; class Euglenophyceae; order Eutreptiales; family Eutreptiaceae; genus Eutreptiella; species Eutreptiella sp. 'Long Island Sound 2002'. Next base: position 111,035,234 of record OZ038378.1, read on the forward strand.
CGCATTGTTGCAATTCGGAGACCCAGCAACTGCATTGCCAACAGCATCTGATGCACCACGGGAGGTACTGTCACACAAATTGTGTTCTGTTGACATTGCTGACCCCTTGCTCATTTTCTGAGTGTCTATTTGTTTTCGAAAGCTTTCGCTCAGGCCACTTGGCTCTTTTGCATGTGCCTCGTTTGCTTTGCTCTTGAGTCGTGGTAACCAGAGCCTCCGTTGACGCAGAGACGGTAGAGAATCCAAGACGGTTTGGTGTTGCTGTGCATTGTGTACACATATGCCCCCAAATGGCTCCGTGACAAGAAGTTTGTGATTGTCCATTGCATGCATGCATACACTTGTGTGCAGAAAATATTTAGTTCCACGCCCCTGTATTTGTGATGAGTGCTTTGCCAAAAATTGTATGAACCCTAGTGCATTCAACCCATGGGAAAAACTGTAGGAATTCTGATTGGGTCCGGCTTCTTCCAATAAAACCGGTGGTACATGAACTCATTGGTCAGTGTGAAATGCTGCAGTTGTTCTTGCCCAGCCCCTGCACAACCTCCTTCTGCATCCTTCTGCATCCTTCTCTCTCCCCTATATTTTCCAGGTGGTAGATGCCGAGCTTCAGCCACCATGGCGTGCCCCTCAAGTGCCGGTGGAGCCGCGGGCACTACGGGCCAGGCCAGAGCCCCCGGCAAAGCTCGATGAGGCCTTCGTGTAGAGCGAGATCCGACGCCGCACAGACGCTGCTGTGAAGGCCGAGCGCAGCCGTGCCAAGACAGACGTGACGGCAGCCCGCACCACACAGAGGAAGGCCGAGCAGACGGCCAAAGAGCTTTGGCGGGTGCAGATTGGGTTGGAGAAGGAGCGCAAGGCACGCAGCGATGAGTTGCGCAAGGCGAAGGCCCGCGCCTCGGATTTGGAGAAGGCGAACAAGGATGCCGCTGATAAGGAAGCGGCTGCATCAGCTGCCGAGGCAGCTCGCAAGGAATTGGAAGCAGCTCGCAAGGAATCCGAAGTGGTGCACAGTGGGGCGCCCAATGGAATGGGGAGGAATGGGGATGGGCAATCGGCAATTGCTTTTGACACATTTATGAAATCAGTCCTGATTTCGTACAGTAGGAATTCGATATTACTTGGCATTGATTTTTGTCTATCGGTAAGATTGCTTTGCTGAATATTTCAATACGACAAAGGTCTGCAGATGCCACATGCGTATTTACTCAGGGCCCTTCTTGAGATTGTGCCTGTTCCTACTTCACAGCTGCCCCCTCTCGAAGTAGGGCTTAACAGATTTAGTGCGTTGACCGACGCACAAGCAGTGTGTCTCAGGAAATAACAGAACACCTGTGCGGGGAGAATGTTGAACTGCACCATCTAGTGGCCGAAAAATCTGGTTCAGAGAACATCAAAATCCTGCATATCTGCCATGCCTCCCGCATGAGGCTGTGTCTTGTGCCTCCTCCTTGATATCGTCCATTTCACTTCACTTTGCCTCATTATGTATGGTAACCGCATCACTGACTGACCGCTGCATGGCAGCAAGCTGGCCTGCCAGTGTTGTCCAGGGCCCTGTTGTCTGTTGACTGTTGTCTGTTGCCTGACGTCAGTTGGAAGTCGTCAACTGTTGTCTGCTATCTGTTGTCTGTTGTTGTCTGTTGTCCGTTGTCTATCGCTCTGTTGCCGGCCGTCAGTTGAACATCGTCATCCATTGTCTTTTGTTTGTTGTCTGTTGTCGGTTTTCTGTTGCCTGCAGTTTGTTGAACGTCGTCGTCCATTGTCTGTTGTCTGTTGTCTGTTGCCTGTTGCCTGACGTCAGTTTATTTTCAGTGCAGACCTGGAAGGACAAGATGCAGCCCCAGTGAACACATGAAAAATGGTACAGGTTGGATCTGTGTTCTCGCTTCAAAAAACATGTTTCGCAGGGTATTGGAGCAAGTTATGAAGTGTTTCCGAGCCGCCAGCACGAAAAAAACTGCATTTTTAGCCCAAAAAATGGCCAAAAAATGCCAGTTTTTGGCCTAAAACAGTGTTTGTGGGGCCTGAGTGGTCGGATGTAGGGCCCTCCACCCTATTTTGAGGGTGCTGGACTCAGAAGAACGTGTTCCGCCAGGTTTTGGTGCAAGTTGTCGAGTGTTTCGGAGCCGCCATCACCCAAAAAACCCCTTTTTTGCCCAAAAATGGCCAAAAAAAGCCATTTTTTGGCTTAAAACAGTGTTTCTGGGGCCTGAGTGGGCAGTTGTAGGGCCTCCCACCCTATTTTCAGGGTCCTGGACTCAAAGAAACGTGTTTTGCAAGGTTTTGGAGCAGGTTATCGAGTATTTTGGAGCCGCCATCACCAAACAACCGCATTTTTTGCCCAAAAATGGCCAAAAAAGGACATTTTTTGGCCTAAAACAGGGTTTTTGGGGCGTGAGTGGTCAGTTGTAGGGCCCCCCACCCTATTTTGAGGGTGCTGGACTCACAGAAAAGTGTTTTGCAAGGTTTTGGAGCAAGTTATCGAGCGTTTCGGAGCCGCCATCACAAAAAAAACGGCTTTTTTCGCCCAAAAATGGCCAAAAAAGCCATTTTGTAGCCTAAAACAGCGTTTTTGGGGCCTGAGGGGTCAGTTGTAGGGCTCCCCACCCTATTTTGAGGGTGCTGGACTCAAAACAAAATGTTTTGCAAGGTTTTGGAGCAGATAATCAAGGGTTTCAGGGCCGCCATCACCAAAAAAACGCATTTTTTGGCCAAAAATGGCCAAAAAAAGCCATTTTTTGCCTGAAACAGTGTTTTTGGGGCCTGAGTGGTCACAGGTAGGGCCCCATACCCTACTTTGAGGATGCTGGACTGAAGAAAGCGCGGTTCGCCGTGTTTTGGAGCAAATGATCAAGGGTTCCGGAGCCACCATCACCAAAAAACCGCTTTTTTTGCCCAAAAAATGCCAATTTTTTGGCCTAAAACAGCATTTTTGGGGCATGAGTGGTCAGTTGTAGGGCCCCATACCCCATTTTGAGTGTGGTGGACTCAGAAAAACGTGTAATGCAAGGTTTTTTTGAGCAACTTATCGAGTATTTGGAGCCGCCATCACCACCAAACCGTATTTCTTGCCAAAAACAAACATGTATGGTTTGAGCTATACAAAAGCTGCTATTCGCAACTAGGTGGTGAATGTCATATTTCTCGGATAAGGCTGATTTTAGATGGAATCAAGCGTGCATTGTCGATCTAGGGGCTGGAAAATTTCCAATTTGGAGGGTGGGGGGGGGGCTAACTCCGGAAGTTAAGCTCTTAATGGTATAATTTGACAAAAAAAGTAGTAATTCTGACTGTAGCTGGTTTTGGGATTCTTGGTTTCCATAAAATCCTAGGTGGAAGACCCCAAGAAAGGACTCCATGATGTACGCAGTTTCATTGGGGCTTGCAACTTCCCCCGCCGCCACATCAAGAATTTCAACTACACCAGCGCCATCTTGACGGACCTCATCAAGAAAACTACTACCTGGCGCTGAGGCCCTCAAGAACAACAAGGGTTTGACGAGCTTAAGGACAAAGTGGCCAACACTAAGTGCCTGGGTGAGCCTAGAGCACAGGAGGAGATTATCCTAGTGACTGACGCCAGCAATGTGGGCGGAGGTGGAACGTTGTTCCAGTGGCAAGCACTAGAGAAGGAGGAGTTCCACTCGGCTATTTCCCAATGGTGTACTGATGGATTCAACCAAGACGGTACTCTGAAGCACAGCTACCCCGACGACAAATGGGTCCTGGTACCACTGGGTCATTGGAACTGGAAATGGAACCAGGCCCGGGGTAACTACTCTACCTATGAGCAGGAACTGCTCGCGGGTATGCTGGTGCTATCCTCTCAGTCCCGACTGTTGGGGAGTAACCCTGTGGTTTGCCTGTGCAACCAAGAACCGGTCCGCACCTTCCAAAAGGGACCCCCACTTGAGAAGGCTAAGCTCCGACGCTGGTGGACCTACCTGAGCCAGCTACGGCTCTCAGTACATCATATCCAGGGCGTCAAGAACGAGTGTGCGGACTACATCAGCCGCAACAACTTCGACGACATGATTGGTGCCAGGTCGAGGAGCTAGCCAAGGAGGCGTTCAGCCGTATGGATGTACACCTGGACTTGAACATGACCATGATCAGACCTCTAGATGGACTCCGACAAGTAGAGTATGCAAAAGAGTTTGGGGATATCTACAAACGCGTGGAGAAGCGTCTGGAACCCGCCCTGGTCAACCAGGAACAGTGGAAATGGGACAAGACCTACCCCTGGCATGAGGACCAGATAGTCGTGCCTAGCGACAGAATCCCGGCGCCTCTCAAGTGGACCCATGAGTCCAGTGGGCATGTAGGGGCCAGCGGTACCCTGGGGCTTTTGAAGCAGTGGTTCCACTCTACATGGACTGATGACCAGCTGCGGAAAGCCCTCCAGCCTATCGTGGACAGGTGCCCTTGTCGGTCCTGTAAACCTGGGGATATCAGGGACAGAGGTCTCTATTCAACTCTCCCTATCCTCCGCTGTGCCAACACTGTTCTCTACGTGGACTACACCGACATGCCTAAGTTTGGGGGCTATGACGTTGCCCCAGTGGTGACCTGTGGTCTGACCAGGTTTACCAGGGTGTTCCCATGCACTAAACTCATCACTAGCGAGGAGACCATCAGGATACTCCTGGAAGAGTGGTTCTGTGTCTATGGGGCACCCAAAGACAGTAACTCAGACGAAGATGTCCGAGTTTGCTCCGACACTGGCTGGTGCAAGAGAGTCCTGAGATCTCTCAATGTGCAGGTGTCAACGGGGATCCCCTATACTCATACGAGTAACCCCCTATGTGAGCGACAGATTCGTGTTCTCAAAGAGAATGTAAGGATATGGTGCAAGACTGAACGCACCAAAGACTGGGTGAGACTACTCCCCGTCACATCCTTGATGATGAACTCCCAAGAGAGTTCAGCAATTGGCTATTCGCAGCATGAGCTGTTTATGGGACGCCCGACGTGGTTCCTACACGCTCCCTATCCGGAGGATTCCTACTCCACTGTTGGTAAGTGGGTGAAGGAGCAACAAGACAAGGTGTACAAGGCCAGGGCTACGCTCCAGAGAGTGATGAAGCGCCAGTGGAACAAGAAGAACAAGCACAGGGTGCCCGTCTCCTACCAAGAGGGAGACTGGGTGCTGGTGCACCACAGCCGACTACCCGCCTGGCCACGCTCCATCAGCGATGACCCTTATTTTGGGCCTACAAGATCCTATCTGTGGATGGTCACCGTATCACCGTGCGGTGTTCTCCCCGACTAGGGGGGACCCTCGTGTGCGCTGCTCAACAGCTCAAGCGCTACTACGACCCAGAGGACCTCTGTGGGGAAGAATGGGAACTGAACGACGAGGAGATCGCCGCTCTGGACCTACAGGGCGCTGCCAGCCCCATGGAAGTAGAAGCAGAACTCTCCGACATGAATGCCGAGGAGATGGCTAAGGAAGGCTTCTACCTGGTGAATTCGGTCATCTGACACCGCTATCGCCAGGGGTGGCGTCTCTCCACGATCTGGGAAGGGCTTCGAGTTGAAGAACCTACCTGGGAACCCTTCTCTGCCTTTGTTCTTCCCGAGGGACGCCTGAATTCTGTTCTGGTAGACTACTTGTCCCAGAACAACCTAGGAGAGTTGTTGAGGCTCGCTGAGACGCTTGCCTCTCGGAAGAAACCTAGGGACTGAACCCTTCCTATACCTTCCTATGTGTGTGTGTGAGTGTGCTGATCCGGAGGACCTATGAGTAAGCTGCAGAAATGGTGTCCTAATTATATCCAAGTCTGCACACTTGCTGAACCCGGCGGATGTCTTACTGGTGCCACAGGGTACAGTAAGAAAAAGTGCTTTTCCATTGCTTTGAGGCATACTCTAGTTGTATTAGAGATGCACTGAGCATCCATGCATTTTTATCTTAGTATTGGTCCCACCAAAACTGGTGATAACACATTTTGACCTATGGAACCAAACACCCAATCAGGATATGGAGTGGACCCCTTAATCCCCTTTCAATGTGAAGTAAAACATCTTTTCCTGAGTTGACTGAGCACTGACATATCTAAAGTAGAGCCTATGAATTTATCTATGTTTTTCCATGCATTCTTAGCTATCCTAGTGGTATGCACCCTAGGGGGCTGGGCACCTCTTTTTGAGAGGTCCTGAGTTCAATTCCTGGTCAGCCTAGCTAAGTAGGAAGATCCCATGTGACATGGCAGTGACCTCATCGCCACATACCATGCCACCTCAGCACATATGGGACCCAAAACAAAGAGTGCACATCTCCTGAGATGGCACTATGGAGAGAGAGTGACCCTGAGGCAGTTTTCTAACTCTTTTCCAAAAACAGTTCAGCTATCTTTGTGAATATGCATTCATTTGTGACCTGAGTTGCAGTTTCTGTGAATATCCAATCATCTTTCACTGTTTACACTGCAGCCCTTCATGCTTTGATCCTGATTCCTTTCTCCTTGCACACTTCTGGCTTGGGTTATCCTGGATTGACTTGGCTTCACTGTATTTCAACAAACAAAAGCTTTTCATCTCCCAAAACAAGCAGCAGGACACCCTACAGCAACAGCAAGCAGCAGGAGAAGCAAATACACAGTGCTGAAAACACTATAAACTTTTCTGGTAGCAGAGGCAACCTGTCTCTGCGCACCGGCAGCAACCCCGTGCCGTACATCCAGTGCGCCGAGTACGGGCAAAGATAAGCAGAAGGGTGAAAGAAGATGGATCCAGGAAAGGAGGACGCCGACGTGAAGACGGCGCCAGCGCCTAAGGCACCGGCAAGGCCGGCACCTGGCGCTGTACCTTCGGCGGGGCCCTTACATGGGCCAGTGGACGCGGCTGAGGACTCCCTGGATGGGCTTCAGACGGCCTTCGGGGCCCTGTCTGTCGAAGAAGTGGTCTCTCAGCCTCAGCCTGTGAAGAGGAAGAGAGAGAACGAGAGCGAGAAGGATGCGGGAGAAGGAGCAGACGAAGGAGAGGAGCAAGGGCAAGACCCGACGAATGTACCTACCTTCGAAGGCGCACCAAGCACTTCTGGCCTCCACGCATCACCCTCTCCTTTAACCACCACACTCCCAGCTGCTGCAACATCCACTTCCACAACCAACCCGCCTATGGCAGAGGGCACAGGCTTTACTGGCATGCCTCACTACCCCGCCTATGGTATGGGCCCACCTACCACTGCGCTCCATGAGGCAACTACTGCCAGTGAGCCGGTGGCTTCCAGCTCTGCACCGCGATGGTATGCGGCTGACTATCCCCATCCACTACACGCTACTGGAACCTATATGGATGTTCCTGGGTATGCTCCTGGGTATGCACCTGGGTATGCACCCTTGAGTGGGTTGAGGAGAGGACCAGAGTCTCTTGGAGGCAGGAGTGGAGGATCGGGAAGATCCTCCAACAGGTCCCTGACACGGTCGGAGATCAACGAGGTGCTGCGAGGAGCCACTTCAAAAATCGTGGGCGACCTCACGCAAGAGATCAGGGAGAAACTGGAGCCCCTGATGATCCCGTCCCATGCGTCACCTACGACGATGGGAATGTCACCCCACCGAGTACAGGCTAACCACCTGGCGGCAGGGTTGACAAATACCCTGGGGAGCCTGAGGAGCCGACCGATGCCGACTCCTGCAGCAATACCGAGAAGTCCATTCGTCCCGAGAACGGCCCAGCCGCCCTACAGCCACGTGACGAACTCCACGAGGGCCGAGCTGGACCAGCTGGGGCTGACAGCCTTAAGGGCTATGGTGGACGTAGAGCCTTATGGCTCTAGTGATCTTGGCGGAGACCCCTCCGATGACGAGCCGCCGTCGATGGATTCTTCTTCGCCCTCAGATGACGATGACCCTGAGGACCCCGAGGACCCCAAGGGTAAGAAAGAGAAGAAGAAGAAGAAGAAGACCCGACGCCCTGAAGGACGCCGAGCTCTGGAGGCGAAGGCTATTGCCACCTCCAAGATAGTGGTGAACCTGCCTGAGTTCACAGGCAAGGACCTCAGCAAGTTCGCTGAGAACTTTGGCCGGTTCCTACGACTGACCGGCCAAACCCACGCGAGTGGGCGAGTGAAGTGCGATCTGCTCCTGCAGTGCTGCAAGACGAAGTACCTGGAGAAGCAGGTCAGGCAGATCGTAACTAACTCCGCCACCTTTGCCGATGTGTTGGTTGCCCTGGAGAGGCAGTACCCAACCTACGAGACCGACCTCTCCATCAGGGCCGAGATCCAGAACCTGCCCGTGCTGCCGTACAACCCCAAACCTGGCAGGGTCTCCGAGCTGTTGGCTGACCTGGATCACTGGGCTGGACGACTGACGCCCGGTTCCTACAGCAGCGACGACCTGCTGTTCTGGTTGTGCGCCAAGCTCCCCCGAGAGCTATGGGACGAGTGCCGTTTAACGGCTGAGCGCAAGGCTAGATCCCTCCGCTACGAGGATCTATGCGTGCTGCTCCTGGAGATGGCGCTGGAGAAGGAGAGCGACCAGCACTTGAACAACTACCGTCCTGGTGGAGGAGGTTCTGGAGGCAAAGGGTACCAAGGGTCCCGACCTGGGCAGGGGAATACCCCCAAACACGCCCACGCCCGTCTAATGGAGAACGTGAAGGAGCTATTCTGGTGTGATGCCAGAGACGAGCAGGGCCACCTGCAGCACGCCTCTGACTGCGAGCAGCGAGACTGCTTTGTAGTCCAGGGGAAGCAGCAGAAAAAGAACACCGGCGCCAAAGCGAAGCTGCCGGATCATTACCGCTGCACCATCACGTATGCATTCTGCGGTAAGCGGAAGCACTACGAGGATGAGTGCTACCATAAGCAACGCCTATCGGCGAAGCTTAAGGGGGAAGATCCTGGCAAAGGCCCAGGCAAAGGTGGAGGCAAGGCCAAAGGCAACGACTCCGGCAGGGGCAAGTCGAAAGGACGTGGTCAAGGTGGTCAAGGCAAGGGTCAAGGTGGACGAGGAGGAGGCGCTAACCACCAGACCCACAACAAGAACAAGGACAAAAACGGAGGCAACCCCAACCCTAATCCAGGGGGGAACTCTGAGCCCTCTGGAGGGCAGTCTTGACCTACCACACGCTCACAAACGCAGGCCCAGCAAGAACAAGGAGCCAAGCGTGAGCATGAAGGTGGTGATGACGGCAACGCTAAGAAGAGGAGCCGTTTCATGAGGATGGCCAGCAAATTGTGGAACAAGGGGTTCGAGGTGACCTGTCCCGGGGAGTTCTGACGGGGACGCCCTGGTGGCACCCAAGACCTGGTGTTTTGGGTACGTATCCGACTAGGGGGACGCGAATACCTGGGGGTATTGGACACTGGTGCCACCATATCTATTGTGGCCAAGAAAAATTTACCTTGTGGGAGCCTGAAGAACACCATGACCACCGCCGCTATACGCATGGGGGATGGACATGTGGTGCACAGCTGCGGGGACTGGGAGGTGGAGGTACCTATGGGCTCACGGACTATTGCCCATCGGTTCTATGTGATGGACACTGAGGCCTTCGACTTTGTACTGGGTACTGACGTCTTCGTACAGCACTTCCAGATACAATCCCTGACGCTGCAAGCGCCCTACCCCCTCTACGTGGACCACGGCAGTGGCAGAGAGTCTGTGCCACTGGAGCAGTCGGAACATACCTCGAGTTACCTGAGACTATCAAAGGAGGAGCTCTCGAACATGATGGCTGCCTCCAAAACTGAGGACTATCAACTATTGGGGGAAGTCCTAGACCAAGGTCTGAAGGAGTTGGGTTACTCTCGAGAAGACCTAAGTGTGGAGCTGTTCGCCAGCGACAAGCAGCATGTACTGGACCTATACTGCAGCAAGGGGAAGAACTGCAGCTACAAATTTTACTGGTCCTCTTTCGGGATGGCCTACGGGAACCCCAGATTCAGTGAACTGGGGAAGGTGCTGACCAAGGTAGCCTTGGAACGTTCCGGTATGGTCGTGTGTTCCCCCGATTGGGGAGCCCATGGGGGCAACGAGTACTGGCGAAACCTCCTGGACAGGCTGACTATCAGCTCAGTTCGTTTGCCTGATGAGGCCATCTACGTGCCTCTGGGACGCAAGACGCCTATTGGGAAGCCCGGATCGGGGAGTATGCTCAGCGTGGTGGACGGAGGTCTTACGACCATCCCCTGGGAGGACCTGGACCCGACACTGGTCCAGACTATACAACGAGAAAGCGATGGACTCGCCTTGGGTGACTCGAAGGATCGCCTACGACCTCAAGACGCTGTTGAGACTACACCCGGAGGAGATGAGTACGTTGTGACTGACACGAACGCCCCCAACTCTCCCTGTCATGTACCTGTTCCTGATGGAGTCTCTGAGTGTGGACTATCTGAGCTACCTAGCTCTATCCACTCAGAAGACAAAACTGAGCACGACGCCTTCTTCGTGCAGACCTGTGTGGAGGAACTGGAGAACGCCGAGTACGTCGCCCCACTAAAACCCCTACTCTCCATGAGGGTGGAAGACCCCGTGGACGAGGAGCCGGACCCTCGATCCAGGCTCAGGGAGTATGTGGATTCCAAGAGGAAGCTGGTGGCGAAAAAGCTATGCTACGCGAAACCTACCCGCAGCTCATGGCCACTGAAGCAAGGACGTATGGGAGACCTATCCCAATTGAAGGAGGACCTCGAACAGAAGATCACCACCTGGCAAAGGGAGGTAGATCTCAAGCTCATGAAGAGCGTGTGGGGCGCCCATGTGAGGACCCCAGAGGAGGACGACTCTCGGAGGAATGTGTATGCGAACCCCCTCGAGCGTGCCTATGTTGCCATCGTCCACCGAAGATGGTTGAGCAAGACCTTCTATATGCCTACCAAGGGCTGAAGGATGCTACCGCGGACGAAGAGTCGGTGGAGGACCACCTCCCGACGTCTATTCAAGGGGCAAGCAACTTACACTCCGACGAGGACATTGAGGACAAGATCAAGGTATTGGACCCGCGGGTACAGAAGCTTATAAGGACCTATCTGGAGGTGTTCGGAGAACTACCCCCTCCAGCCTCATGTGACAAGCTGGTACAGATGGACCTCAAGCTGAAACCCGAGTTCGTGGGTCACAGGATCCGGAAGAGACCCTATCCAGCTCCTAAAGAGCAGGCCGACGAGATCGAGCGACAGATACAAGAATGTATCCACGCTGGCCTAGTCCTGGAGTACAAGGACGGAGACTACCCCCTACACTGCAGCCCCTGTTTCCTGGTGGCTAAACCTGGGTCTACAGCCAAACGGCTGGTAGTGGACTATGGAGAGCTGAACAAGAAGACGCTGAACCACTCAGGGTCCATTCCCAATATGGAGTCTACCCTGGAGAAGATAGCCTCCTGTCGCTACAAGACCAAGATGGACAAACGAAGTGGATTCTGGCAAGTGGACCTGACGCCCAACGCGCAGGAACTACTGGCCTTCATCACCCCTCAGGGGAGGGTATTCAAGTGGAAGGTCATGCCATTTGGCGTGGCTAATGCACCCGCTCTGTTCGAAGAGCTGATGAACAAGATCTTGCCCATCCTACGAAGGAGACCTAAGGTGCAGGAGCTCATATCCTGTGGGGCCCAGATGGAGGCTCAAATCGACGATGTATGCCTCGGGACCAATACCCAGGAGGATCACCTAATCCTCTTGGGTGAGTTCTTTGCGGTCTGCCAGGAGAACCACACACGACTCAAGCTGGAGAAGTGTGAGTTCATGCAGGAGACCATGCAGTACTTGGGGTTTGACGTTGGCTATGGGTGGTGGACCCCAGCGGCCTCTAAGGCCAAACCCCTGATGGATGCCAAGGTACGACACGAAGACCCCAAGAAAGGACTTCATTATGTACGCAGTTTCATTGGGGCGTGCAACTTCTATCGCCGCCACATCAAAAACTTCACCTATACCAGCGCCGTTCTGACGGACTTGATCAAGAAGAGTACTACTTGGCGCTGGGGCCCACAAGAGCAACAAGCGTCTGACGAGCTCAAAGACAAGGTAGCCAACGCTAAGTGCTTGGGCGTGCCTAGGGCACAAGGGGAGATTATCCTGGTGACGGACGCCAGCAATGCGGCCATTTCCCAATGGGGGACTGAAGGTCTCAACCGAGATGGAACCCTCAAGCACAGCTATCCTGACGACAAGTGGGTCCTAGTACCTCTGGGCCACTGGAACTGGAAGTGGAACCAGGCCAGGGGGAACTACTCCACCTATGAGCAGGAATTGCTCGCGGGTATGCTGGTGCTATCCTCACACGCACGACTGTTGGGGAGTAACCCTTTGGTCTGGCTATGCGACCAAGAACCGGTCCGCAGTTTCCAGAAGGGTCCCCCACCTGAGAAGGCCAAGCTACGTCGCTGGTGGACCTACCTCAGTCAACTACGGCTGACGGTACACCATATCCAGGGAGTGAAGAACGAGTGCGCCGACTACATCAGCCGCAACAACTTCGACGCCCTGATTGGTGCCCGGTCTGAAGCGCTGGCTAAAGAGGCGTTCAGCCGTATGGACGTACACCTGGACCTGAACATGACCATGACACGCCCCCTGGATGGACTCCAACAATCAGAGTACCTGAAGGAGTTTGGGGATATCTACAAGCGCCTGGAGAAACGCCTTGAACCCCTCCTGGTCAGCCAGGACCAGTGGAAGAGGGACAAGAGCTACCTCTGGCACGAGGACCGCATTGTGGTGCCTAGTGACCGAGTCCCAGCGCTGCTGAAGTGGACCCATGAGTCCAGCGGTCATGTGGGTGCTGACCGTACCCTGAGGCTGTTCATGGAGTGGTTCCACACTACGTGGACTGACGACCAACTGCGGAAGACACTCCAGCCTATCGTGGACAAGTGCCCGTGCAGGTCCTGTAAACCAGGGGATATCAGGGACAGAGGTCTCTACTCGACCCTGCCCATCCCTCACTGTGCTAACAGTGTTCTATACGTGGACTACACGGAGATGCCGAAGTTCGGGGGATATGACTTCGCCCTCGTGGTAACCTGTGGGTTGACCAGGTTTACCAGGGTGTTCCCATGTACCAAGCACATTACCGGGGAGGAGACTATCAAGATTTTGTGTCTATGGGGCGCCCAAAGAGATCAACTCCGATGAGGACGTACGAGTACGCTCAGATACTGGCTGGTACAAGAGGGTCCTGAGATCCCTCAATGTCCAGGTGTCTACGGAGGTTCCCTACTCTCACACGAGCAACCCCCTATGTGAGCGACAGATCCGTGTCCTGAAGGAGAACGTCAGGATATGGTGCAAAACTGAACGCACCAGAGACTGGGTGAGACTACTCCCCGTCATATCCTTGATGATGAACTCCCAAGAGAGTTCAGCTACTGGCTACTCGCCCCACAAGCTATTCCTCGGGCGCCCGGCATGGTTCCTACATGCCCCCTATCCAGAGGACACCCATTCTTCTGTGGGTGAATGGGTCCAAGAACAACAAGCGAAGGTGGACAAGGCCAAGGCTATGCTCCAGAGAGTGAGGGAGTGTCAGTGGAACAAGAAGAACAAGCACCGAGTACCGGCCACCTACCAAGAGGGGGACTGGGTGCTGGTTCACCACAGTCGACTACCCGCCTGGCCACGCTCTACCAGCGATGACCCATACTTCGGGCCGTACAAGATCCTATCAGTGGATGGACACCGTATCACCGTGCGGTGTTCTCCCCGTCTAGGGGGGACTCTGGTGTGCGCTGCTCACACCTGAAGCGCTACCATGATCCTGAAGACCTCTGTGGGGAGGAGTGGGAGCTGAACGACGAGGAAATCGCCGCTCTGGACCTACAAGGGGCTGCCAGCCCTATGGAAGTTGAAGGTGAACTCCCCGACATGAACGCCGAGGAGATGGCTACGGAGGCCTTCTACCTGGTGAAGTCTGTTCTACGCGGCCGCTATCGCCAGGGTTGGCGCTTCCTCACCCTCTGGGAAGGGTTTGGAGTCGAAGAGGCCACCTGCGAGCCCCTCTCTGCATTTGTTCTACCTGAGGGACGCCTAAACTCAGTTCTGGTTGACTACTTGTCCCAGAACAACCTTGGTGAGTTGCTGAGGCTCGCTGAGACGCTTGCCTCCAAGACTAAAGCTAGGGACTGAACCTTACCCTTACCTGCCAAAGCGTATGTGTGAGTGTGCTATTCCTAAGGTCCTGAGAGCAAGCCGCAGAAGTGGTGTCCTAATTATACCCAAGTCTGCGCCCTTGCTAAACCTGGAGGGTTGGCTTATTGATGCCACGGGGTACGCCCCGGGTCTCCCCTCCCCTATGCCCCCAATTTCTGTGCTGGCGCAAAACCTTGGGGGAATACCCAGCGTGCTAATCCAGGTATTGTTTTCCCTACCTATCTGTCTACCACAGGGAGGGGTGGCCAAACGCTATGAAGGCATGAAAACGCCGTTTTGCTATGTGGCCAAAACACTGACCTAACCACTGCCACAGCCCACCAACCCTGCTAAAATTGCAGGAAACGGGTGGGACGGTGACACACGCACTACAGCTCCTACACACCCTACAGTGGCACCATCCTGGTGGGCGAGCACTGGGGCAACTGGCTCAAGCCCCCACTCAGGACTACCACTCCTACACGCACACTCTACTGGGCGTTGCGAAGGCAAAGGTGTCGTGGGTCCTAGCGACCCTCCTGTGAAATGACAAGAGAACACAGCGCTGCTAAGCAACTGTGGCCTAACAGGGGACGCCACAACGCGTTTCCCCTGCTAGGGCTCGGAGGGAAGGAGTGCTCTCGCGTGCAAGGCGCAGATGTCGATGAAGTCGGACTCCCTGCTCTGCCACAGGCGGAGCGGAGTTACTTGTTTGTGTGATATGCGCCCTTGTTTAGCAGGGCATAAAAAAGATGCTGCTGCACCAATCACCCTACCTGCCCACCTGTAAAACAAAGGCAAATGAAAGGGCGTTTGCGGCGGAGGAACGAAGCCACACTCCAGGTTTTATACCCTTCTCAGTGTGACCTATAATACACTGTCCGCAAACACGCTGGAGGACCAGCTACCCTTGTCAAGCAAGCAAGCTTTAAGGGACTCCTCAGGTTCTCTTAAAGAACGTACCGAGGAGCCCCTGGGTAGCCTAAACAAGGTTTACCGTGCGCACTTCGCGTGGCCTACCCTTTAATGCGTGTGTGCATGCACGAGTATGCACGTGAATCGTGGGCAAACCTGCCCATCCGAGCGTCAATCACAACTCCACCAGGGGTTGGCCCCGCCTGGGCTTACTCACCTTACCTACCGCTGGGAGAGATAGCAAGTGAGGGGCGCACGCGAAGAACGTTGCTATGCACTTGTGTGTATGTCTAATCACCCTGATCTGACCGCTAATCATCTGCAATCTTTCTAATCAATCCCTCTATCGCGTTCTATCTTTGTTAGCGCTGCTACAAGGCTCGTTCACGGAGACACGAGACGAGCAATGTGTATGGAGCATACGAGACGAGCATACCTGTAGTTTATACCTGATTCATTGAAGTCTTTTTCGTTGATTGTCGAATTCTTGAATTTTCGAATCTTCTATTAGTGTGGGTGGAATCTGTATGTTTGTTTATTAATGTGTGTCTCGTCATTTTCAAGACTACGTGATACATACGTTTATAATTCCATTATTTCTCCATTTTCCCGCGCTTCGCTAGGAGCCGCTCCTGCGCGACGCCATTTTATGCGTATGAATTTCTGGATTTAAAAAGTCCAGAGGTGACTATAATTTCTATAAAACTGTGCTTCTGATGCAAAATTGGATTCTGCTCAGGTGTGTTGATTCAGAAAACCTCTACGCCGTCATTTGACGGATTTTGGTGTCGTCGCTTCGTTTTTGCGCGGATTCGTCCATAAATCTCCCATTCCTGCCTCTGCAGATACCCACGCGCAGCCTCGCTGAGTAGGCCGTGTTCGGGCCGAAACGCAGCAGCCTGGAGAGACTGAGCAGAACCAAGACCCCACCAAGGGGCAAATTAATTTCTTTTTCGACTCCCTTCGCCCTAAGACAGGTCACAGGTCGCCAGCAGGTTTACGAGAACCCATGCGAGTGTGTATATGGTGTCTTGCGTTGGGTTTGTGTCGACGCTGCGTCTTGGAGGGAGGGATGCATATGCACATGTTTGGCATGCTCCCATACTTACCCAACCAAGCCACAGGAGCCCCGGCAGCGCCATGAGCGCTGAGTCCTCTGTAGGATATGTTACAAACAGAGCTGCAAAAGAGCGCCAGCCATGGTAAGCGCCCATTTTTCAGTGTGAGGGAAACTGTAGGTATTTTAAAGTAGATGTGGAAACCAAGGAAAGGCGAAGAAAAATTCCCTTTTACCTAAAATGCGACAGTGGTGGCCAGCACAGCACAGAGGGGGGAGTAGGAAAAAGTGCTTTTCCATTGCTTTGAGGCATACTCTAGTTGTATTAGAGATGCACTGAGCATCCATGCATTTTTATCTTAGTATTGGTCCCACCAAAACTGGTGATAACACATTTTGACCTATGGAACCAAACACCCAATCAGGATATGGAGTGGACCCCTTAATCCCCTTTCAATGTGAAGTAAAACATCTTTTCCTGAGTTGACTGAGCACTGACATATCTAAAGTAGAGCCTATGAATTTATCTATGTTTTTCCATGAATTCTTAGCTATCCTAGTGGTATGCACCCTAGAAGGCTGGGCACCTATTTTTGAGAGGTCCTGGGTTCAATTCCTGGTCAGCCTAGCTAAGTAGGAAGATCCCATGTGACATGGCAGTGACCTCATCGCCACATACCATCCCACATCAGCACATATGGGACCCAAAACAAGGAGTGCACATATCCTGAGATGGCACTATGGAGAGAGAGTGACCCTGAGGCAGTTTTCTAACTCTTTTCCAAAAGCATTTCAGCTATCTTTGTGAATATGCATTCATTTGTGACCTGAGTTGCAGTTTCTGTGAATATCCAATCATCTCTCACTGTTTACACTGCAGCCCTTCATGCTTTGATCCTGATTCTCTTCTCCTTGCACACTTCTGGCTTGGGTTATCCTTGATTGTTTTGGCTTTACTGTATTTCAACAAACAAAAGCTTTTCATCTCCCAAAACAAGCAGCAGGACACCCTACAGCAACAGCAAGCAGCAGGAGAAGCAAATATACAGTGCTGAAAACACTATAAACTTTTCTGGTACGCCCCGGGTCTCTCCGCCCCTAGGTGCCCAACTTCTGTGCTGGCACCAAAAGTCCTTGGGGGAATACCCAGCGATAACGCCAAGGTATTGGGTTTTCCTACCTGCCTGCCTACTACAGGGGAGGGCCGGCCAAAAGCTATGAGGCATGAAAACGCCTGTTTGCTATGTGGCCAAAACCTAGACTACCACTGCCACTGCCGGGCAGAACCCTGATAAAATTTCAGGAAACAGGCGGGACAGTGACACACACACACTAAAGGTCCTACACTCCCTAAAGTGGCACCAGCAATTGAAGGATGAGCGGGATCTGAGGCCAAAGCGCTCACCCTGGCTTGCTACTCCTACATCCACACGCTACTTTGGGTTGATGATGATCATGTCACAGGCCCTAGTGGCCAACCTGTGAAAGAGACACGAGAACACAGCGCTACTTGGCGACTGTGGCCTAACAGAGAAGCCACTACGCGTTTCTCTGATAGGGCTTGGAGGGAAGGACTGCTCAGGTTGCGTGCACAGCGTGGATGTTGAAGAGGTCGGGCTGCCCTCGCCACTCCTGGCTGAGGGTCAGCTTGTTGATTGTGTGATCAGCGCCCGTTTTAGCTTGGGCAAACAATTATAAAGTCGCCGAAGGCAACTGTAGCTGCACCAATTCACCCTGACCTTCCCACCTGTAAAGCAGAGGCGCATCACCTGGGTTCAGGACGGAGGAACCAAGACAGCCTCCACGTGGTATACACTTCTCAGGCTGCCCTATAATACGCTGTTCCCGAACCAAAGTACAAGCAAGGAAGCTTAAGGAAGTCCACCGGTTCTCTTAAAGAACGTAGGGTGAAGCCCCTGGTTAACCTAAACAAAGTTTTACCGTGCGCACCACGCGTGGCCTACCCTTTAATGCATCATATGCATGCACAGGTATGCAAGAGGACGGCAATGTCCTACTTTAATCTCTCCTCTTTTTCCACAATCCATACCCCTATCACGATCTCTACCAGGGGGTGGCCCCTCCTGGGCTTACTCACCTTACCTACCTACAAGTGGAGGAGAAAACGAAACACAAGCGAGGCAAGCGCCTATGCACGCGTGTGTATGTTCTAATCACCCAATCTCACCTCTAATCATCTTGCAATCTTCTACTCTGTCCCTCTATTCTATGCTTGCGTTGCTACACTGCGCGATAACGATGACACGAGACAAGCAATGTGCATGCTGCAAACGAAGCAAACATGACCTGTATGTTTATACCTTGTTCTTTGAATTCATCTTGAGTTTCTTGGATTCATTCTTCTTTATTGCACCTAGAAGCAAACGTGGAATTCGTACGTTTATTATTTATTCAGTGTCTCGTCATTTTGTTCTTATTACGTGACATACTGTTATAATCTTATTATTTTTGTATTATCCGGTGCCTAATTAGGATGCGCTCCGGCGCGCCGCTTTTCTCCGCGTGTAAATCCAGGAAATTTAAAAATTCCTGTGATTAAAATGAATTTCGCAAAAATGTGCATTTAATGCACATGAAGATTTCCGACAGGTGTGTGCCGTCAGAAAAATTCTAGGTCGTCATTTGACGGATTTTGGTGTTTGCGTGGATCGTTGCGTGTTTGTCAGTCCCTCAACCCTTCGTCCTTTCTCCGCAGATATCCTGGAGCGCAAACAGTGGAGTAGGCCGTGTTCAGGCTGAAAAACTGACTCCTGGACCACTGTCCTGAATCTCAAACCCCCATGAGGGTAAATTAATTTTCAACGCACTAGGGACAGATCAGGTCTTACAGCAGGTTCACTGAGACCCCAGACAGCGTGCCCTGATCACATCCAGCGTTGGGCTTTGCGTATTGCACTGCGTTTTGCCAATTGGAAGGAGAGGGTTGTGCACATATGAATTGGCATGCCCATTCTAACCCCCTACCAAGCCACAGCTGCCCAAGGAACGCCAATGAGTGCAGTGGAATCTGTAGGTGTCTTTTATGACTCAGCAGAACCTGGCAACTGCCCTGATGCAGCGCCTTCCTTCCAATGTTAGGGATGCTATAGGAAATTGTAAATAAATGTTGAAGCCATGGCGAGGCCAAGAAAAATTCCCTTTTCCCTTTAGAATGCGACAGTGGTGGCCACCACAGCACAAGGAGGGAGTAAGAGAAAGTGTATTTCCTTGCCAAAAGGTTAGCTTTAGTTGTTATAAAGAGGCCTAAAGGCATAACACATTTTTATCTTAGTATTGGCCTATCCAAAAAGGGGTGACAAGACATTTTGACCTATAAAACCAAGCATTAAACTTTGGAGGTCGTGTGGACCCCTGACCCCCCGACTGATCGATCTTTTACACCATTTCCTGGACTGACTGAGGCGCTGTCATTGATCCAGAGCCTGTATGTTTTTCTACGTTTTCTCATGAATGCTTAGCTATCCTAGTGGTATGCACCCTAGGCGGCTGTGGCACCTTTTTTTGAGAGGTCCTGGGTTCAAACCCCAGTCAGCCTAGCTAAGTAGGATTATCCCATGTGACATGGCAGTGACCTCAGTGCCACAAGCCATGCCAC
This sequence comes from Eutreptiella sp. 'Long Island Sound 2002', assembly GCA_964036045.1. Classification (NCBI taxonomy): domain Eukaryota; phylum Euglenozoa; class Euglenophyceae; order Eutreptiales; family Eutreptiaceae; genus Eutreptiella; species Eutreptiella sp. 'Long Island Sound 2002'. The sequence continues at coordinate 111,054,914 of OZ038378.1, forward strand.
CTCAGCACCTATGGGCCCCAAAACAAAGAGTGCACATCTCTAGATGGCACTATAAAAGAGAGGATGCCCATGTGGACAGTTTTTCCATGCTTGTAGGATATTTTCTAACTATCTTTTCCTAAATCTGTAGTTATTGTGAGTTTCCATTGTTGTATCACTATGTCCTTTGACTGCATCCCTTCACGTTGTGGATTTGATCCTGTGGTCCTTTGCCTTGCAAACCGTGGGTACTTATTTGGGTTTATTTCATCAAAGCTTATTGGTTTGGAAAACCTGAACTACAACAAGCAGCAGCAAGAGCAATCAGGGGGATCAACAATACAAAACAATCAAAGCATTCAACAGTGAAAGCCTGTTTTAACTTTCTCAAAGTGGGAGTGGGGGGCACGCAATGCGACGACAAGAATGCCGCAGGCTGGATGAAATGAGCTGCACAGACAAGTGCCGCGGTGTGATAGACATTGAGGCGAAGTCACAGCAGGGGCAAGACGCACAGAGTATGTTGGGACGTAGGGGCGGTGGTATACCAGATTTCTGCGGTTTTCAGCGGCTTTTTGCTCGTTTTCGTTCGCCTTGCGCTTTGCTTCAGCAGCTTCCTGAACCAGGGGAGAGTCAGACAAAGTGGGAGTCGGGGGCACGCAATGCGACGACGAGAAGGTGGCAGGCTGGATGAAATGAGGTGCAGAGACATGTGCCGCGGTGTCATAGACATTGAGGCGAAGTCAAAGGAGCGGTAAGATGCACAGAGTAGGTTGGGACGCGGGAGCGGTGGTATACCAGATTTCTGCGGTTTTCAGCGGCTTTTTGCGCGTTTTCTTTCGCCTTGCGCTTTGCTTCAGCAGCTTCCCGAACCAGGGGAGAGTCAGACACATTGAGTGGGGGGAACGCAATGTGACCACGAGAATGTGGCAGGCTGGATGAAGTAAGGTGCAGAGACATGTGCCGCAGTGTGATAGACATTGAGGCGAAGTCACAGCAGGGGCAAGACGCACAGAGTATGTTGGGACGCAGGGGCGGTGGTGTACCAGGTTTCTCCTATTTTCAGCAGCTTTTTGCTGGTTTTCTTTCGCCCTATGTTTTGCTTCGGCAGCCTCCTGAACTTGCCTTTCAGCATCTTTGGCCTGAATAGGGATAAGTCACAGCCTCAGAGGTGCGGAACAAGATGCACCAGAGTGCGGTGAGCTAGATTGAAATCCGGTTGCATGCAGTGCCACACCCTTATGAAGTTTGCAAGGCGACTGCAAGGGGAAAAGATACCACGGCAGTTGCTTTCTCAGCAGCTTCTTTGGCCTGAAAAGGGATAAGTCACAACCTCAGAGGTGCGGAACAAGATGCACCAAAGTGCAGTGAGCTAGATTGAAATCCGGTTGCATGCAGTGCCACACCCTGATGAGGTTTGGAAGGCGACTGCAAGGGGAAAAGATACGAGGGCAGTTGCTCTCTCAGCAGCCAACCTTGTTGCTTCTTGGACCGTTTTGCGCTGTTCATCAGCCTCCTTCTCAGCCTGCAGCAGACACAAGATGCAGGAGGAGAGGGCAGTGGCAGGGTAGCCAAGACATGGCATAACAGACACGATAGAGTCCTTGTTGACGAGATGCGAACAGACAGGCACCAGAGATTGAGACAGGCTGCAGTGGTTCAGAACGAGATAACCTGCTGAGGACAGAGTACCTATTTCCTCTGTTGTTCAGCTTCTTTCTGTGCAGCTTCTTTGGCCACACGCGCCTTTTTTTCCTCTGCCGCCGCAGCCAACCTTGTTGCTTCCTTGTCTTCTTTGCGCTATTCATCAGCCTCCTTCTCAGCAGGGCACAAGATGCAGGATGAGACGGCAGTGGCAGGGCAGCCAAGACATTGCATAGGAGACACGATAGATTCCTTGTTGACTAGATGCGAACAGACAGGCCCCAGAGAACGAGAGGAAGTACAGTGCTCTAGTGAGAAAGGGAAAACGAAGGAGACAGCCTTCAGAGGACAGAGTACCTGTTTTCTCTGTTGTTCAGCTTCTTTCTGTGCAGCTTGTTTGGCCTCACGCGCCTTTTCTTTCTCTGCTGCCGCAGCCAAGAGTGTTGCTTCGTTGTCCTTTTTGAGATGCGGAACTGCACAGAAAATAACTTTTCTTTTTTTTTCTTGTTTCTTTTGCTACACGGTGGTGGGCACCAGAGAGTACCTGTTCACCTTTGTTTTCTGCCTTCAAATTGAATGCTGTACTTGGTGAATCTTGGGCTTCACCTTCGTCCACCACTTGATTCCCCTGAAGCGTCACGAGGCATGGTTACTAAAACCCTGAGGTTACGCACAGAAGCGGCTCGTCCAGATCTTTAGATCCAGCAAATTCCTTTTCGTTCCTTGCTGCGGCTGACAACCTGTTTTTTCTCGTTTCGTTTGCTACACGGTGGTGAGCACACTAGAGTACCTGGTCACCTTTGTTTTCTGCATCGAAATCGATCGCTGTACTTGGTGAATCTTGGGCTTCACTTTCGTGCCCCACTAGATTCCCCTGAAGCGTCACGAGGCATGGTTACTAAAACTGTGAGGTTACGCACAGCAGCGGCGCGTCCAGATCTTTAGATCCAGCAGATTCCTTTTCGTTCCTTGCTGCGACTGGCCACCTGTTTTTTCTCCTTTTCTTTGCTACACGGTGGTGAGCAGCATAGAGGACCTGTTCACCTTCGTTTTCTGCATCCAAATTGATCGCTGTACTTGGTGAATCTTGGGCTTCACTTTCGTGCACCACTAGATTCCCCTGCAGCGTCACGAGGCATGGTTACTGAAACCCTCAGGTACCTGGCCTCAGGTATCTGGCATTGCTGGTGCCTCAGGCGCCGTCCTCACGTCGGTGTCTTCCTTCTTTGTGTCCATATTCGCCCTTCTTGCTTATGACAGTACTCGGCGCACTGGATGTGCGGCACTGGGTTGCTGCCGGTACGCAGAGACTGTCTGCCTCTTGCTACCAGAACGTTTTATAGTGTTTTCAGCACTGTGTTTTTGTTGTGCCTCTCCTGCTGCTTGCTGCTGGTGTAGGGTTCCTGCTGCTTGTTTTTGATGAGGAAAATGTTTCATTGTTGAAATACAACCAATCCAGGATAACCCAAGCCGGAGATAAGCAAGTAGAAGATAAACAGGATCAAAGCATGAAGGGCTGCAGTCACAAAGAGTTAGATAAAGACAACTATCAAAAATAGACTACAGCAATTAACATACATTGCAACTCAGGATGGGATATTTTCCATGTTTGAGAAACACTGATAGAAAAACTGCCCCAAGGGCTCACTCTCTTCCATAGTGCCATCCCGAGATGTGCACTCTTTGTTTTTGGGTCCCATAGGTGCTGAGGTGGCATGGCTTGTGGCGCTGAAGTCATCGCCATGTCACATGGGATACTCCTACTTAGCTGGGCTGACTGGGTATTGAACCCAGGACCTCTCACAAAGAGGTGCGCTAGCCCCCTAGGGTGCATACCACTAGGATAGCTAAGAACTCATGAGAAAACATAGATAAATTCATAGGCTCTGCCTTCAGTATATCAGTGCCTCAGTCACCCAGGAAAAGATGTTTTAGTGCATATAGCTTTGGGTTTAAGGGGTCCACACAACATCCTGATTTAGTGTTTGGTTCCATAGGTCAAAATGTGTTATCACCCATTTTGGCTAGGCCAATACTAAGATAAAAACGCATGAGTGCTTGGAGCACCTCTAATAAAACTAAAGTATACCCTAAAGCATTGGAAAAGCACTTTTTCTTACTTTACACACAGAAGCGGCTCGTCGAGATCTTTAGATCCAGCAAAGGCACACACATGCAATCACACACAAAGCAATGAAAGAACGGCAAGGTCAACAACATCAACAGACTGCCGCAAAACGTTGGGCTTCTTAGTACAGTACTAGGGTCACCAGTCAAGCAGACGTCCGCAACAGAAGCTGTGCTCTACTCTCTTCTACGGCCTCCCTATTTCGAATGATTGCCTGCTCGGCCTTCCGCTCAGCTTCTGCAACCGCAATGTCACCTCTACCATCAGAATTGCAAGGGATTGCGAGTTGATGTTGCTTCAAATATACACACGTGAGCCCACTGCATTGTTGGTACAGTCTCCTTATTTTCACCCCCCGGGCAACCGCGTGAGAAACTTCACAGATAAGATTGTCTCGTCCTGTTCTCTTTGGAACGTAGAGTCGGAACAGCTTTGACACTTCCATGTTACATGCAGAATCTGCGTTATCCAATTCTGCAACACCCGCTTCTTCGACCTTCCTGGCAAGCTGACGCATCTGGTGTTCAGAGAGCACATACTTTGCAGGCTTTTGTTTGCTCGTTTTGCTCTTGTTGCCTTGGTCGCTTTTGGATGCCGTTTTCTTGCCTTGTGTCGGCTTTTTTTTTAGTTTCTTCTCTTTGACCCTTTCTCTTTCTGTTGATTGCGTTTGGTTTCCTCTGCAGAACTGGCAGCGACCTCTCAATCCTGGCTAACCTCAGCCTCCTCATCGTACGGTGTGTCACGTGGCTCCTCGTCCTCTTCCCCATCCTCTTTGGCCCTAAGCTCCATTCCCTTGTTTGTCTGTTTTACCCTTTCACGAAGGTCCTCACTGTCCGGGCAACATTCTATCAGTTTCTTCGAAGGCGGTAGAAATCCATGTTTGAACAACATTGGGAGCACAACATCCTTACGAAACACTCTCAGAGGGACCTCACAATCAGGGAGCTTTATAAACACTTTCAATGCTGACTCCCCTATGATTTTGCCTGACCATCGGTAAGAAACGAATTTTGTGTTCCTGTTGGAGCAGCCTTGTTGCGTGCGGTCCCACTTAGTAGTACTGCCTTCTCACCATTCTCAACACTTGCTTCTTTGGCAGTAAGATGCGGCTCAGGGCGCAATTCTGGCTTGATGACATCGGCGGTATCGTACTGGCTTTTTAGGTGATGCTCACTCCACATTGCTGTAACGCCAAAAATAGGGGGGCAAACCTATGTAATACCACATTTGATGCACTCAAAGTTGTTCAACCACCTCAAGGGCACTTAATCCAAACGTGAATTGCAACATAACGGAAAGGGCTAAAATGTTCAAAGACGTAGCATCAAGAGCTCAACCATGGGCCTTCGACCCGTGGTTTTATTATTAATGGTGTACCGAGACCCATACCAAGTCATTGTAAGACATCCAGGACTTTATGACACCCGTGGTGAGCCTACCTTCTTACATCAATGGTGTACCAAGGCCCATGCGGAGACATTAAGCAAAAAAACATCCACCCTCTTAGCCAAAGCAATGATGTTCAAACACCTCAAGCGCATTCGTAACAATCCAAAACTCAATTGCAACATAACAAAAGGGGGTCAAGTATTCAAATAGGTAGCATTAAGAGCTCAACTGTGGGCCTTGGACCCGTAGCTTTGTTATTGATGGTGTTCCAAGACCCATGCCAAGTCATTGTAAGACATCCACAACTTCATGCCACATTTTTACAAATATTCCATAGAGCCACATGGACATGTGCCTTCGATCCGTAGGTTTATCATCTATGGTGTACGAAGACCAATGCCCAGACCTCAAGCACAAAATATCCACCCTCTCACCAAAAGCAATGATGTTCAAGCACTTCGAGCGCACTTAGAAGAATCCAAAGCTCAATTGCAAAATGTCCAAAAGGGCTCAAATGTTCAAATACGTAGCATTGAAACCTCAACCATGGGCCTTGGGGTCATTGTAAGACATCCACAACTTCATGACCCCCGTTATGAGGCAGAATTACCCCACAATTGCGGTTTTTGAAGGAATCACAACAAATGGGCCAATATCATCAAATGCATATGTGAAAGTGCCTAATCCTAAGTTTTGAATCCCTTGGTATGGGTCTTAGGACAACTTTGATCAAAATAGTTTGACACGAGGTAACGATCCTTTGGCGTTGCATTGCATTTGCAGTACAACCCCCCCCGGGGGTGGTTCCGGATGACAAGAAGCAAGTTTTCACAAACAAGCCATAGAGCCACATGGCTATGGGCCTTGGACCGGTAATTTTCTCATCAATGCTGTACCAAGCCCCATGCCAAGACATTGAGCGCAAAACATCCACCACTTTATGACACTCCTTGGGAGCCTACGAACGAAAACACACACAAACAGGGGCAAAGTGACCCTAAATTTGCCATTTTTTGAACCTTCCAAATCACAACAAATGGGGCAATTGATTCGGGCCCCGCGTCGCTTGACGTCATCCTGACAGCATCCTGACGCTGAGTTATCCTGACGCCTTCCTGACGCCACCCTAACGCCTTCCTGATGCATCCTGACGCATCCTGACGTGGTCCTGACGCTCACACCACTACCCTGACACACCTCTGACGCCTGCCTGACTCCATCCTGACGCCATCCTGACGCATGCTGACGCACTCATGACGCGATCGGACTATCATGACTTTCCTTGACGCCATCCTGACGCCATCCTGACGCTTTCCTCACACTTTCCTGACGCCATCCTGACGCCATCCTGACGCTACCCTGACGCTTCCTGACGCATACGTGAACCATTCCTGACGCCATCCTGACGCCATCCTGACGCCTTCCTGATACCATCCTGACGCATCCTGACAACATCCTGACGCACCCTGCCCCTCATCTAGCTCGGGGCCCAAACCTAACACTTGGGTGTAACCCTAACCCTAACCCTAGTTAAATTGTTAGGAAAATCATTGATTTCGGTGAAAGAATCATCTTTTTGCCAACCAAAGAACCTATTCTATTTCTGAAGCTTATGAATCATGTTGCTTTTTTCAGCCCATGCTTTTGCCGCAGCACAATATATTTCAATCTACATTCCATACGTCGTCAGTTTATCCTTTTTTTTGGGCGCCCCCGATCTTACCAATGCAAAAACAGTTTGAACATACAATCTACCTCTGCCACTGCCCAGGCAAAAAATGTCCAATCATACGTTCAATACCCAAGCTATTCAGAAGCTTTCAAACATGTTGTTTTTGCCGGCCACACTTTTGCCAGTGCAAAATAGGTTTCAATTCGCATTCCATGCCTGGTCTTTTTTTTTTATGTTTGTTTTGGCCACTCCGCAATTTGAATGGTTCAAAACCATGCTGACCCTACTTCGGGAATGGGAAAATTATCCAATCCAACATTCCATGCCAATTCTATTTCTGAACCCTTTCAAACATGTTGTTTTTCACAGCCCATGCTTTAGTCGTGAGCATATGGAAGGGGCTGGGGCAGGGGTTCACAGGTTTTTTGGTGGGTGGAAGGGCCTGTGGTCCTGCGTGTCACCGAATCCGTCGGACTTTCGAACGATTCTGTGCTTGCGGGGCTTTGCGGTACAGTGTGACGCACATCGAGTGGTTGCGAGGCGACCGGACTTTCGTTGATTTCCAGGGGACCTTAGTTCTCTCCATACAGTCAACTCGGGAGACAATAGCAACGGAGTACTGGCTTTCACAGCATTCAAATCCGGCGAGTCAATGATAGTGGTTGCTCACTGCCATGTCTTTCTTCGAGGGCTTGATCCAGGCCAAGCCCCCACTAAAACCCTTTTGTTGATGCTAAGACAAACTTAAGTGTTTTTATCTCTCTTTTGTAGCCTAAAGTACACTTTCTCAAAGTAACTAGGGTTGTGACTCTAGCCCCCCATGAAGTTCACCCCTACCACTCAACTGAGCGGAGCTAACTTCCTTCATGGAGTATACACCGAAATAAAACAGGCATTTCATGCTTTAGGCCTTGGAGGTTAAGCCTAGTGGTCTCCCACCCCAAGACCCCTATACTCAATTGTTTCTACCACTTATTGTGGTCCTACTTTGTAACTGTTTCTGAATTCAGTTGCTTGGCCAAGTCATTTTCTGTGTGGTCCTGACATCTATGCCCCACATTCCTAACCAGCACCATTTCACCCAAAAGAGTGCAGATGAAGTGCCTAATGCAATCTGTGAGGCAAGAGTCAGACCAATTTTCATATAAAATCTTTTGTATTATCCATTTGTGATTGAATCTATGTGTATAAACCTGCTTTGTCTATCTGCAGCCCTTCTGTGTTACACTGGATTCCAAAACCAATCATTGATTCGATCCACATCCTGTTCTTCCTCTACTTGCTTCTTTGGTTTGGGTTTTCAACTACAAAACCTGCAGGACATCCTCAAAGTATCTAGGGCATAAATCAAGGACATCTTTCCGGTAGCAGAGACAGTCCCTTGTGACCTTTTGAACCGACCCTGAGAAGAAGTGCAGCACAAAATCTCAACAACAAGTTCCTCATGTCCACGCCAAGCGTCAGGACCTGGCCCATCAGAACTGTCCAAGTGCAAATGGGCAGCATGGCCCACCCTATGAGTGAACCACCTTACCGAGCTCCACAACATCTCAGCGGCGCATCTGGGCCCCAAGGAGATCCAGAACGCAGAAGGGCGGAAGAAAATAAAGGCCTTACCACCGAGGCCTTAGCAGCACAGGGTGGAGACAGCTTCAGTCACCTCCACAGACGTGTAGCTGCCTCAGTATCCAGATCCAACTGTCCGGCTTCATCCTCAACAGCGATTGAAGGCCCTGAGGAGTATGAGGAACTGAGGAAGAAGATGGATGAGTACATCCTACATGAGGAGTACTACAAATCCATTCGTGGGGAAGATGGAGAGGAGCCATTGGCTGTACATGGATCCAGACCACGTACAGACCTAGGGTCCTACGCGCACTCTGGTCCGCCGTCCGACAGAGCCGGGACTGCATCCCTGCCAAGACGACCAAGACCTGAGTGTCCATGTTGTCCAACCCCAAGGGCTCCCGAAGTGGGCCCAACTCGAGTCGAAGAACAACATTATCCAAGGCCAACCTACGGTGCCCTGGATCATACGTCCGAGCTGTTGGCCAAACTCCTGTCTGGATCAGAAGATCCAGATGTGACGGCCCTATCGGAGGCCATTAAGGCTAAACTGGGTATTGCAGAACCCTTACCCAAGCCAGAGTTGCCCTCTCTCTCTCCAGGACTGAGTACCCTGGCCGAAGATCTCAAGAGATCAAGGGTCTCAAGGCTGTTGCCTAAGGTCACCAGCCCCAGCCCCTTTCACCCCCGTGCCAGGACAGTGCCTATGGCTGATCTACGGGACGTGCCTGTCACAGAGATTGAAAGAAGAGGGCTGTCAGCCCTGGCACCTCTTGCCGGCGTGTCGCCTTCAGGCCTAACTCCGGGGGGTGGGAAGACGGGCAGACCCATTGCCCAGGCGAACATCCAGCTGGAACTGCCGGAGTTCGACCCCAAAAATCTGCCCGAATGGGCAGAAGAATTTGCAGAGTTCCTCTTGTTGACTGGCCAATCCCATGTGGATGTGGCCACCAAATGTTCACTGCTAAAACGCTCATGCAAGAAGAAATTTTTGCAAAAACAGGTGAAACAGATTGTGAAAACCTGTTCTACCTGGGCAGAGGTACTCCTGAGGTTGGAGAAAACATTCCCAGTCTATGAGACTGACCTCAGCGTACGCACACAGATCGAGGAGCTACCTATGCTCCCTGAGTTTCCATCCGCTGCGCGAATTTCTGAATATGTGTGCGACTTGGAGTACTTGTTTTCGAGGATGAACGTGGGCTCCTACGGAGCCACTGAGCCCGACCTGTGGCTCATGAGTAAGATCCCCCAACGTACTTGGGATGATTGCCGCTCCACCTCTGAGAGGAAGAGCAGGACCCACTCGTACGATAAACTGGTGGATCTCTTGATTGAGCTAGCTCTTGAGAGAGGGAATGACTCCCACATGGAGAAATTCCTCAAGAAGCATTTGGGACGAGGTTGTACCCCTACCCCTGAAAATGGCGAAGGGAAGGGGCATAAAAATTCCACTAACACCAACCAGGAAGGTGGTAAAGGGAGGGGTAACCTACGTGCCATGAATGAGGTTAAACCTGATGCAGGTACACCCCCCCTGTTCTACTGCAGACCTGTCAATGACAAGGGGGGACCTTGTCATGCCTCTGACTGCGATCTCCGCAGTGGCTGTATGCTGCAGATGAAACGTCAGCAGCATACCAAAGATGGGAAAACTGTGACCCATCAGGACCATTTCAGGTGCACCATCACCTGTGGTTACTGTGGCAAACGTCGTCACTACGAGGACGAATGCCACATCAAGAAACGCGAGAGTGACAAACTCAAGCGTCAGGAGGCGGAACGCCAGAAGACCCAGACGCCCGCCAGAAATCCCCCGAATGGGGATAAAGGTGGTAAGGGAGGTGGAAAGGGGCTGGCAAAACTGGACCCCCTAACCCCCAGAGGCGCTCATCAGCGCCCGTTGCTACACCCACTCCTGCTGCTACACCCGCTCCTGCCGCAGGTGACCCCAAGAAACGCCCCCAAGGGGATAACGCTACCCCTGAGGGGAATAATTCCAAGAAGGGGCGCTTGGCCTGGATGGCCAAGTCCCTCATGGCTGCAGGGGTGGATGTGAAGTTCCCTGATGAGGAATAGGGGGGCGGCTCCGAAGAGGAGGACTTGGTTTTCTGGATCCTCGTGAAAATCGGGGATCAGGTTTTTCGAGCGGTGCTTGATACCGGTGCAACACTTTCCATAGTGGCCCGGCGCCTGCTTAAGACTTTCAAGAAAACTAAGACCGTGGCCATAAGAGTAGGGGATGGGCGTACCATCCATTCCTTTGGGGGGGGTCGATGTGACTATATGTCTGGGCGACGCAACCGTGACCCAACACTGCAGAGTGTTGGACACTGACGCCTTTGACATCGTCATTGGCACCGACTTTCTACGAAGAAACCCCCAGGTAAAAATGCTGTCCCTACAGCGTCCCTATTCTCTGCACTGCGACTTTGGCAGTGGGCTATTCTCCGTACCTTCTGAGCTGTCAGGACGAAAAGAGTCTGGGCTGCGCTACGCAGCCAAGACGAACTATCGTACTGAAGATTACCAATTGGCCCGTCACGTTCTTGAAAATGGACTGGCGGCCCTTCAGGTAAACCTGGATGAGATCCAGGTGGAATTGTTTGCGAGCCAACAACAGCACATCATGCAGTTGTACTGCTCGAAACAACTGAACAATGCTTTCCGTTTCTTCTGCAAAGCAATGGGCCTAGCGTATGCTAACCCTCCCTTCTCTCTGCTCGCGAAGGTTCTAACCAAAATCGCTTATGAGGGAGGAAGGGTTGTTATGTGCACCCCTGACTGGGGTTGCTCTGGTGAACATGCTTACTGGCGCCGTATGCTAGATCGAATGACCGTGGGAAGAGTGCAACTCCCTGACGGCCCCATCTATGTGCCTGAGGACTCAGACACTGGTATGCAGGCCCCTGAGTGGGCCAGTTTCCTGTCCATCGTCGATGGATCTCTCAATCCTGTACCCCTGTGTGACCTAGACCAGGTGCTACTGAAAGAGGTCATGGCCGAAAATCGTGGCCTGACCCTTTATGATCTCAAAAATCGATCTCCTGAGCACCTATCTGCCACACTTACAGGGTGTGAGTCTCCCGATGACTATCTGGAACCTGCAGCTGTAAAGGAGGATGCTGACGACCAACTGTCTGAGAACGCCAGCACTATTCCCTCTGTTGATCCCAGCTGTGTTGACCTAAAACATAGTGCTTTCCTAGCCCAGCTGTTGCTAGAGGAGGTAGATCTAGAGTCAACCTCTGAACCCGCTTCCCCTGTTGGGAAGGAGTGCTACAAATGCAGCCTGTGCACACAGGCGAGCCCGTGGCCCGGAGTGCTGATGCTCTGGCACGGCCTGCTGCTAATAACATGCCATTGTCTGAGCATGACACTCAAGAACTCCGGCGGCTGTTGTACCTGAAGGCCGAAGGTATTGAGCGCCAAGAGCGGCTGCAATACCTCAGACAGACCTGGAAATCCTCCATCTGGTCTGAGGAGGACGATGAGTCCTATACGCTGCCTGATCCTGAGATACCTCTAGTGTATTCTCTACACTATGGGCAGCAATGTTCCCCTGAGTGGGACGATGGTACTGTGCCTGCTGAAACTGCTGATCGCCAGAAAAAGAAAAAACATGGAAAAAGCAACCTCCATGCTGAGGAGGATTTCCTTCAGAAACTCGAGAGTCTTAACCTTGACCCCCGCCTGAAGAAACTGCTGATAACCTATGAGGAGGTGTTCGGCGCCTTGCCGCCTCCCCTTACTTGTAAAAAACTGGTCCAGATGGACCTGAAATTGAAACCAGAATTTGGAAAGACGCGAGTGAGGCGTCGTCCCTATCCCGCTCCACAGGAACAGGTTGAAGAAATCGAGCGCCAGATCCAAGAATGCATTGATGCTGGCCTCGTTGAAGAGTATAAACACGGGGACTATCCCCATCACTGCAGTCCCTGTTTCCTTGTTGCCAAACCCGGGTCGACTGCCCCACGTCTTGTTGGAGACTATGGTGAGGTCAACAAGAAAACCCAGAATCACTCAGGGAGTATTCCTAACATGGAAAACACCCTGGAGAGTATTGCCAAATGCAGGTATAAGACCAAAATGGACAAACACTCTGGTTTCTGGCAGGTGGACCTAACCGCCGCAGCTCAGGAGCTGTTGGCCTTTATAACCCCTAAGGGTCGTGTCTTCAAGTGGAAGGTTATGCCTTTCGGGGTGGCTAATACCCCAGCGCTCTTCCAGGAGCTTATGAACAAAATTTTGTACATACTGAGGCGCAGGCCTCTAGTACAAGAGTTGATTTCTCGGGGTGCAGAAATGGAGGCTCACATCGACGACGTGAGCTTGGGTACTAATACCAAAGAGGACCACGTCTTTCTCCTCCGTGAATTTTTCATTGTCTGTCAGGAAAACCATCTCCGAATCAAACTCGAAAAATGTGAGTTTATCAAAGAGGAGATGGAGTATTTGGGTTTCGACGTGGGGTATGGCTAGTGGAAACCAGCCGCGTCTAAGATGCAGCCCCTACAAGACATGCAGATTCGCGATGACCCTAAGAAGGGTCTACACGATGTGAGGAGTTTTGTGGGCGCCTGTAATTTCTATCGGCGTCAGATCCACAATTTTACTTACTCCTCTGCACCCCTCACTGACCTGATCAAGAAAACTACTCCCTGGAGGTGGACCTCCAGAGAGGAAGAGTGTTTCCAGGAGTTGAAGAAGAAGATTGCCTCCTCCAACTGCCTGGGAGTGCCCCGCCCTGAGGGCGAGATAGTCCTGATGACTGATGCCAGTGATGTAGGGGCGGGTGGTACGATCTACCAATGGCACGAGCTTAACCCCGCTGAACTAACCCACTGCCATTATCGTACTACTGGACTGAACCGTGATGGTTCGTTGAAACATGACTATCCTACCAGTGAGTGGCGACTGGTACCACTAGGACACTGGAATTGGAAATGGAACCAAGCGCGTTCCAACTACAGCACCTATGACCAGGAACTCCTGGCCGGTATGTTGGTGCTATCGTCACAATCCCGACTCCTGGGATCTAACCCTATTGTCTGGCTGTGTGACCTGGAGCCTGTGAAGTCTTTTCAGAAGGGCCCACCACCAGAAAAAGCAAAGCTAAAACGATGGTGGACTTACCTGAGCCAGTTCAGGCTGACAGTGCATCATATCGCCGGGATTAAGAATGAACTGTCTGACTATATATCGCGCAATAACTTCGATGCGCTTATTGGTGAGAGCTCTGAGGCGCTCGCCAAAGAGGCTTTCCAGCGTATGGATGTCCAGCTTGACCTGTCCATGCGCACTGCTGGAATCCTGGAAGGTTGGAGTCTAACCGACTATCAGTCAGAGTATGAAGAAATTCTCCAAACCCTCAGCACTGGTCTCGAACCCCGTGTCATTGACGGGCACGAGTGGTATAAAAACAATCAGTACCTCTTCTACGAGGACCGAATTGTGGTGCCTGAGGCACGACTGGATGGATGCTTACAGTGGTCCCATCTCAGTTCTGGTCACACTGGCGCTAATCGCTCAGTGGACTTCTTTCGTGAGTGTTTCCACTCTAGTCTAACCCTTACGAAACTGAGGTCGCGTATGCAGACCATTGTGGATGCTTGTGGCTGTCATTCCAGCAAGCAGAGCGACAGTAGGGATAGGGGCCTGATCTCCAGCTTACCCATACCCTATTGTGCTAACTCTCTTCTCTACGTGGATTTCATCCACGGCCTACCACGCTTTGGCAGCTATGATAGTTGCCTCGTGGTCACCTGTGGTCTACCTCGCTTCGCCCGTGTGTTCCCTTGCAATAAGAAAATCACAGGTGAGCAGACTGTAAAAATATTGGTCGAACAATGGTTCGAACCCTATGGAGCACCTAAGCAGGTGCACTCTGATGAGGATGTACGCATCCGCAGTGACACTGGATGGTACAAACGAGTGCTAAAAGCCCTCAACGTGGAGGTAATCAGGAGTGTGCCATATACCCACACGTCTAACCCTCTCTGTGAGAGACAGAACCGTGTGGTGGAGCAAAACTTAAGAATCCTGATGAAACAGGAGCGCACCAAGGACTGGGTACGCCTAGTGCCCTGGGTAGTGCTGTCCATGAACTCACAGCGGAGCTCTTCTACGGGTTTCACCCCCCACGAACTGTTCCATGGGGGACGACCTGCTTGGTTCTTCAAAACCCCGTTTCCTGAGGACTTCAAGAGCCCTGTGGGAGATTGGCGGGAACACAAGCAGTCTCTGGCTAACCAGGCTTGTACTAACCTGGGACACATTCGTGACCGTGAACAGAGCCGACGGAACCGCCTACGGCGACCTGCCAGCTTCAAGGTTGGTGACCTTGTTTTGGTACACCATTCACGTCTACCCTCCTGGCCACGTAACTGCCTACAGGACCCTTACTTTGGACCCTATCGTATCATCAGGATAGATGGATCCAGGATCCATGTCAGGTGCAGTCCACGTCTAGGTGGTGAACTGCTGTGTGCACCTAAGCAGTTGAGGCACTATCACTCCCCTGACGACTTGTCTTGGGATGAGTGGCGCCTCAGCAACAGTGAGGTTGAGCGTATAGACCTAGAGAACGCTGCCAGTCCAGAGGAGGCAGACGAACTCGAAGAGATGACTGCCGATGGTTACTACGTGGTTGCAGGTATTGCTCGCCACGAGTATAAACAGGGATGGAAATTTCTAACCCTGTGGGATGGCTATGGGTTATCTGAGGCGACCTGGGAACCTATGTCAGCCTTCATACAACCAGATGGGAGTATCAACCCCATCTTCCGCACTTACCTCGTTGAGAACAACGAGGGGCAGCTCCTGACCCGTGCTGAGACTATGTCCCAGCGTAAGAAGCGAAACTAATCTCCCTGTGTCAGTCTACTGACAGGTGCAGTGAGCACTCTTCTGCAGACGTGCCTGTGTATGGGTGTAAGAGCAGTTGTCACAGTTGCCCCGCATTGCATCGCAGGACAGGACCGTTAGCCCCCCGTGACAACCATTCCCTGGCCGAAGGCCATTGGTTTTTTCACAGACTACTGCTTACTGAGCACTGCACTGACCCCTTCTGTGCCCTGCAGACCCATGCCCATGGTTTCCAGCGTGAGCCAGGTGGCCGCTTATCAGGATTGCAGCCACCCAGCGAGTGTGTGCCCTGTTGACCATGTGTTGCATGGGTACTGCCCTAATGTAATGACCTTGGAGAGCCAACGAAGAACGGTGGCTTACTACAGCAAGGGAAAATGACAAGCAAGGTGTTATGAGGCAAGGTGTGTCTTCCCTCCTTGGGGACAAGCGAGCCCACAGTTAGGACCCCTGACTGGTCCAGACCCATGGGGTTCCACCCTTCCTTACAGGGTTTACCATACCCCTATGTGTGCTACGTATGTCTGTGTGTCTCTCACTTCTCTCCCCAGCGTGGCTCCCGGAGACCTGGCTTCGCTGACGTCAGACCGAAGGTCCTAATCAGGTACTATTACCACTCCTATTGCGCCCAATTTCTGTGCTGGCGCCTATCCTTGGGGTAAGACGGCAAAAGCCCTACTTACTAGAGGGGCGGGGTGGCCAAGTGTGCTAAGGGCATACAAAACGCCCATTTTTGCTACAGGCCAAAAGCTAACGCCCTCCCCTGCCCACGAGGAAAAGCACGCGGGACAGGAGACACCACTACACTACACTCACTAACGCCAGCACCAGCCTTCGAAGGCAGCATGAGCACTCATCACTTGCACTCAACCCTGCCAGGCCTGCTGACCCTAACCCCTACACACGCTACTGGTCGCTGCTGTCGAAGATCACTCAGGTCCTAATGACCCTCCTGTGAAGAAGGCAAGAGAACACAGCGCTGCTAAGCAACTGTGGCCTAACAGGGGACGCCACAACGTGTTTCCCCTGCTAGGGCTTGGAGGGAAGGGGTGCTCTCGTTGCGTGCACAGCGCAGATGTCGTTGAAGTCGAACTGCCCTCGCCAGTCCTGGCTGAGGCACAGTCATTTGATTTGTGATCAGCGCCCCTGTTTTGCTGGGGCCGAAAAATGGATAGCCGCCGAAGGCAGCTGCTGCGTGCACCAATCGCCCTGAACCTCTCCCACCTGTACAACAGAGGCAAATGAAGGGGTGTTTGCGGCGGGGGAACCAAGCCACACTCCACGTATTATACGCTTCTTAGTGTGACCTGTAATACACTGTCCGCAAACACGCTGAAAGATCAGCTCCGCTGTCAAGCAAGCAAGCGTTAAGAGACTCCTCAGGTTCTCTTAAAGAATGTACCGAGGAGCCTCTGGGTAACCTAAACAAGGTTTACCGTGCGCAATTCGCGTGGCCTACCCTTTAATGCCTCATGTGCACGCAGGGAAGGGAGGCTTAACTGTATCCACATTGACTCAACCAGGAGGTGAGCTCCTCCTGGGCTAACCTACCTTACTCACCATGCATCGTGTGAATGCCGAATGAAACGAACACAAAACAAGCCTAAGCGTTTTAAGCAACCCTACTTTAACGCCACGGCCACACAGGAACAAACGCTTTCTTTACTCACCTGTGAAGAAGAAAACAAGGGTAAATTTGGGGTAGAGGTAAAGCGTCACAACGTGTGAATGCCTCGATTAGGCACATGCATCGCGAGCACAGCGCTCCTTCTAACCCTACGTGCGTGCTGCGCGCTCCATTCGCATCGCATACCTTTCATTCCTGTTTTGACCTGTGCAGAGCACGAGTGAGGAACACCCGACCCCCCAACGAACACAGCGTTGACAACCCTAACGTTTTGACGGAACAACCAACACGAACGCAATGCGTGAGTGTGAGATGACACTGACATACCTGAGAGGTGGGTTGTTGGCATGCTCTGTGGTGTCGGTTGAATTTGAATACTTGTCTCTAAATCTCATAAAAAATTTGATGCAACTGTGCAAAAATTTCCTTTAGAACTTTAAAAACTACGGCTCATACCTTCTTTTTCAAAGGCTGTTTACGCTTGCGCAACCCTTTTCTTGGAGTCCGCTTCCTTTGCGCTTGTCTGCGACTTTGAGTTATGTGTGAAAAATGACGATTTCCCGCGTGGTTTCGTCGATTTTTAACGATTTCACTTGCTAAATCGCAACCCCTTCCGCTAAACCGCAGGAATCACTCCCTGTCGGTTACATTTTCTATATGTTGCAGCTCCTGGAGGTTTGTGTCCTCCATTGGGAGTATTGCTTTGCCCTGGCCCTTGGTCAGGACGTATACTAAAACGCTGTTTATACAGCGATAGCCGTCCGCATTAGAGCGTTCGACTGTACCCTAGTGGGCAAACATATGTGCTCTAGGGAGGGAGTCCTGGGTTCAAACCCCACTACCCCCAAACTTTTTCCAAAAGTTTTCGTCGCACGCCGGCTACTTTTGAGGAATGCCCCATCGAAGGGACATCATTCACGGTACATTACACTGTTTTTCAAGGGTACCTACAGTGTGATAGGCTTCTATGAAGTGATGAGGATGTTTTTGGTAAGTTTAATGCATTTTCTGAGGTAATTTTGGGAATATTTGAGCCATTTTCCTTGGTCCTACTAGCTTAGCTATCTAGTACTCCAGAGGGGAGTAAGAAAAAGTCACTACCATGTCTTCCTTGGAGGGCTTGATCCAGGCCAAGCCCCCCTTAAAACCCTTTTGTTGTTGCTAAGACAAACGTAAGTGTTTTTATCTCTCTTTTGTAGCCTAAAGTACACTTTCTCAAAGTAACTAGGGTTGTGACCCTAGCCCCCCATGAAGTTCACCCCTACCACTCAACTGAGCGGAGGTACCTTCCTTCATGGAGGATATACCGAAATAAAACAGGCATTTCATGCTTTAGGCCTTGGAGGTTAAGCCTAGTGGTCTCCCACCCCAAGACCCCTATATTGTTTCTACCACTTATTGTGGTCCTACTTTGTAACTGTTTCTGAATTCAGTTGCTTATGCCCCACATTCCTCACCAGCACCATTTCACCCAAAAGAGTGCACATGAAGTGCCTAATGCAATCTCTGAGGCAAGAGTCAGACCAATTTTCATATAAAATCTTTTGTACTATCCATTTGTGATTGAATTTTTGTGTATAAACCTGCTTTGTCTATCTGCAGCCCTTCTGTGTTACACTGGATTCCAAAACCAATCATTGATTCGATCCACATCCTGTTCTTGCTCTACTTGCTGCTTTGGTTTGGGTTTTCAACTACGAAACCTGCAGGACTTCATCAAAATATCTAGGGCATAAATCAAGGACATCTTTCTCTTGGCTCATCTTCTCATTCACTCTCATTGCGATCTCGGCTTTGACACCCTGTGCATCAGAAACCATTGGTGTGGTGTGGTGCTGTGATGTGGTGCGGTGTGGTGGTGTGCTGTGCTGTGCTGTGGTTTAGCGAACAACGTAATGACACTCACAGCACGCGCCGACACTCACATAAAAGTCACAGAACGCGCGAACACTCAAATGACACTCACAGCACACGCCGACACTCAGACACTCAAATGACACTCACAACACGCGCTGACACTCAAGTGACACTGGCAGCACGCGCCGACACTCAAATGACACTCACAGCACGCGCGAACACTAAAATGACACGCCGAGCACGCGCCGACACTCAAGTGACACTCAAAGCACGTGCCGACACTCACATGAAAGTCACAGCACGTGCGAACACTCAAATGACACTCAGGGCACGCGCGACACTCAATTGACACTCACAGCACGCACCGACACACAAAGGACACTCACAGCACGCCCGACTACGCAAATGACACTCACAGCACGCGGAACCACTCAAATAGCATTCAGAGCAAGCATCAGCAGCAGCAGCAGCAGGCTGTAGCACCACCACCAGCAAGCAGCAGCAGCACCATAAACAAACTGCAGCAGCACCAGCCGCAGCAGCAAGCTGCAGCAGCAACACCACCAGCAAGCAGCATCAGATCCAGCAGCAGATCGAACACACACGGCGGCAGCGGCAGCTTCAGCAGCAGCAGCCGCAAGCAGACCTTGGAATTCGGCTCCGTCTTCTTTTCTTTTTCTTTTCTTTCCTCTCTTCTCTCCTTCTTCCTCCTTTGCTCCTTCTTCGTCTTCTTCGTCACCCTCTTTCTCTCTTCATATTCTTCCCGACTGTTCTTCTTCTCCTTCTTCTTCACTTGCTTCTTGTGTCGCCCTGCACACGCAGAACAGACAGAGAAATTCAACCACTAATCTTAATGAAACGGAACAAACACAAAATGAACCTGAACAGTTGTAAATTGCATACATTTTTCATGTCGCGATTGCGGATGGGTGTCGGGGTTACGCGACGCGTTCCTCGCTCCTCCTCAGTGCTAGCTATTCAGTTAAAGCATCATTATGCCAGGAAGCAAGGATGTTCTTCTGTTGAAAAACCATTTTCGGCATTTCCTGCCTTAAAGCCTTCTCAAAGATGTTCAAAACATCTCATTAAGTTTGTACCTGATACAGCATTTTATCTTTTATGTGTAACCTATTTCTGGTAGGTATCAACCCCAAAGGCCTCCTTGGGCCCCTGATATGCCCTCAGGTCCTGGTGGCGTCATCCAGACGCCATCCTGACGCTATCCCAACGCTTTCCTGACGCCATCCTGACGCCACCATGATATCCTGACGCCATCCTGACGCCATTCTGACGCTACCCTGATGCTCCCTGACGCCATCCTGATGTTATTCTGTCGTTTTCCCAACGCCATCCTGACGCATCCTGACGCAACCTGACGCCATCCTGACGCCAAACTACTCATCATCCTGACGGCATCCTGACGGCGATCTCGACGCATCCTGATGCCATCCGGACGCCATCCTGACGCCATCTTGACGGCATCCTGACGCCATCCTGACATCATCCTGACGCTATCCTGACGCCATTCTGACGTTATCCTGACATCTCTACGTCGCAGGGCACGAATCAAATATCTTTAAATGTTTTTGTGAAAGTGCCTAATTTAAGTTTCAAATCTCTTGGTATGGGTCTCAGGACGGCCTTGACAAAGAACGTTTGACTTGAAGTGACGTAGCCTTGGCGTTCTATTGAAGTTCCCAAAAGAAGTTTTGCCCAAGAGCAGGATTTTGTGCCATTTTTGAAATGCCTGGTGCTGAAACATAGTATCACTTGATTGGATGGTTGCAGCGTCTATGGATAGCTGTTGGAGGGCAGAAGATAGTAGTACACTCTGTTTGTTCGAGAGAATGCCCCTACACGGAGATATACAATATTTCGGACCCTTTGGGACAATAAAATGGGAATCACATCAAGCACAGTGGATTATTTGCGGAAACAAAGTCCTCCAGGTGTGCGCAAACATCAGATCTCGGGACTAATCAAAAATGTTGCGCAACTGGCCGTGCATTTTTGCGAAAAGCGAAAATCTCGTCTAGAAAATCTGCAACATGCCTATGCAACTTCCTGACCCCGGCGATCGGCAAAACTGCCCCGAGAACTGATTTCTGGATTTCTGGGACGAGATTCTAGCGCGCGCGATTAAATCCTAGATGTGGTGCTCCGGGCTGTTTTTGTCTGTGTGGTGCTCTGCCGTGGTGCGTCTTGCTGCTTGGCGTGGCTGTGTTGCGTTGTGTTCGTGTGCTGGTTTCTGCTGTGCTGTGCCCTTTGGTGCTCTGTTGTGCCGTGGTGCGTCTCGTGGTTCTGTGCTGCGTTGTTTGTTTCGTTGCGGTGCTTCTGTTGTGTCTTGCCTCGTCCGCTGCTGTGGCGGGTTGTTGTCCTCTGTCCTCAGGCGCGGTGCTGGGCTGTCTTGCTGTGCTGCTTGTGGTGTGAGTGCTGTTGTTTCTTCTGCTGTGTTTCTGGGTGCCTCTCGCTTCGTGGCGCCTCTTGTGCGGTGCTGTGCTGGCGTGCCTGCGACGTTGCTTTCTGTGCGGTGCTCTCTTGCTCCCCTGGCGCTGGCTGGTGCTGTGTGTTGTTTCCTGTTGCTTGCGGGTGTTTGCTGTTAGGTCTGACTGTCCGCTGCTGTCTCCTGATGGCCAGTGGTGGCTTGTTGTGGTGCTGCTGTCCCTATCTGCCCGCGTGGCTCGCTGCCCTGTGGTTGCTTGTAGTGTCTCCTGGTGCTCTGCCCCCCTGTGCTGTGTCCAGTGGTGCTGTGCTGTCGTGTGGTAGTGTGCCGTCGTGCTCTGCTGTTTGTTTGCTTTGTTGCCTGTGCCTGTTTCTTCTTTCCTGCTTTAGAAACCACTGCCGACCCGTAAAAATGTTTTTCCTTTCTTTATCTTTTTTCCTTTCTTGAAAAAAAAAAAATGATCCACAACCCACACACCCGCGCGCAGCAACACCGTATATCCACTCTGCAACTTACATGCTACCCGCCGTTGGCCACGCTCTGTAATGGCTGTCGGCGACGGCGATGGTAGCCACGTCGTCGGTGTTGTTGCCGGTGGTGGTAATCCTGAAGTTGCTAGGGCTAACCGCATTTCCCCCAGGGCCGCTCACCTAAACTGAGAGGGAGGGCAAAAGGGAAGGTAAGGGAGGTACTTGGGGAAGAAAGAAAAGGACGTAGCGACTTGGAAACTTTTCTCGAGATTTACGCGCTGCTCGCGACTGATTTTTCTTTGCATTGACGGCTTATTTTACTACGAGGGGCACGGCGTTATACTCCTACGATCATTACCGTGCTTACGGCGTTCAGTATTCACCTATTTCCAGTTGAAAAATTTTCAATCGCGTTTTAACGTGTCTCGCTGAGCGCTTTTTTGCCTAGCCGTTTCTCATGCTGATTAGCTTTAATTTCAGATATTTAGAAAATGTTTTTGTCGTGTTTCACGTATCACTTTATTTCCTTCTGGCAACAGGCGGCAGCGCGCGCAACACAGGGGAAGCGCCTGGCAGTTCCAGGGATGATGGCATGCTGCAAAGCAACTCCGACGGCACTGCTAAGGTTCTTTTGCTTGATCGCTGACACAGCCAGACGCCACTTTAGTCGTCCCGTCTGACATCGCAATCTTTGCGGCCATGGCCGGCGTCTCATCCACAACAACCATCGCATTAATATTTCCAGAATCAACCAGATACTGTTCAAGGTACCACAGCAGGTGGATCAGAGGCATGAAACCACCGAGGTTGTTGTTTTGCATCTCTTCGAAATGTCCAGCGGAGTACGTCAGATAGTTGGGCAACTGCAAATGCGATGGGAAGAAGGACGAATAACTGGTACTACAGTGCGCAAGGCCTCGCGTACTGAACAGCGTCAGAAACAGTGAAAGCAGGGGATATACCTGCTTATCTCAAGGGTTTGTCGTTGCAATCCGCATAGTGTGCACACCAAAGTGATACATGTTGGTTGTGACATCCAAGAGTATACCGGCAACCGGGCGGGATAGAAAGGCACTGTACGCGGGTCCTTCTACTTCTTGATACAGCACAGCCTCTGCATATCCCGACCAATACGGTATACCATATCAGTCTCGCCATAGAAAATCAGATGCATGCCCAACATCATCACATCAAGCAACCAATTGAGAACGAATGCTGCAGAGTCGTGTTCCACGAAGAGGTCGGCGTTGACAACCCACAACGGGTACTGCAAGTCCCAGAAACGGGCGAGTGGTGTCTCTTTGATATCCGCGACACGGCATGCTGTTAAGCTGCACTTGGTCCCTAGCTCGTCCTGCTTTGAGACATTGGTCACTTCGCCAGTACTCAACTGTGTCTCTGTTGGCGGCGCTGATGCTTGTCCCTCAGCCTTCCTTACCAATTGCTTCCGCATGGAGAAGGTCTGCGGTGGCAGAGGTGCTCCTTTGTCTCGAGTCCCCCACAGAGGGGCACCAGTCAACGTAGGTAGATAGGTATCTTCGGGAGCTCGAGATGCCTCCTTTGACAATGTGGGAAGAAGGTCGTATCAAGGGGACGTCAAGTCCCTCTCATTGCCGTAGTTCAGGTCCCCCTTATGCGGCTCCCGCAGGAGCTTGGGAAGGTAGTGTAGCGGCCACCCAGTCCAGGTGTCCCGGATGGGAGGGGGTCCCCACATGTGTCCATGGGTAGGGCCACATGCCTCCTCCTTTGGGCCGCAGTTCTTTGGGGCTGCCAAGCGGTTTGGAGTATCCCTCACCATAGGGGTTATTGCTCTGGCTACTCTATGCCACCACCGCCTCACCCCTGTGGCTTGAGTTGCGGAGTCCCGCTGCTTGGCGGGCGACCTCCTCCTGGACTGTGTACCTGTTTGCCTGTCACCGGCCGCTTCCATGGCTCTGGGTGACTTTTGCCATGGTCCCCAATGCAGCGTGGCCGGGCTCGGACCAGGGGCCTTGGGGTGCCGCCCCTGCTGCTGGCCCGGTGTGTTTGATCGGTCGCCCCAGTGTGTCTGAACCATGGGGTGGGGTTTGTTGTTACCCATCTCTCCGCCAGCCTAGGTGCGCATGTGTGTGCGGTGTTCGTGCCCACTTGGCGCTTATCCACCGCCGTGCACGGCTGTTGTGGTTCGTGTGCGGTGTCCTTGGCCTTGGCTACCTGTCTCCTGTTCACGGATGTGCCCGCTCGGTGTGGTGTGTGTGCGGTGTGCTTGGCCACTTGGCTCCTGTTCACCGGTGTGCACACCCGGTGTGTTGTGTTGAATGTGCGGTGTCCTTGGCCACTTGGCTCTTGTTCACCTGTGTGCCCCCTCGGTGTGTTGTGTTGTGTGTGCGGTGTCCTTGGTTAAATTGGCTCCTGTTCACCGGTGTGCCCGCTCGGTGTTGTGATGTGTGTGCGGTGTCCTTCGCGGCTTGGCTTCTGTTCACCGGTGTGTCCGCTCGGCGTGTTGTGTTGCGTGTGCGGTGTCCTGGGCCACTTGGATCCTGTTCACTGGTCGGCACGCTCGTTTTTTTGCGTATACTGTGTCCTTGGCAACTTAGCTCCTGTTCAGCGTTGCCCCCGCTCGGTGTGTTGTGTTGCGTGTGCCCTGTCCTTGGCCACTTGGCTCCTGTTCACCGGTGTGCGTGCTCGGTGTGTTGTGTTGCGTGTGCTGTGTCCTTGGCCACTTGGCTCCGGTTCACCGGTGTGCCTGTTCAGTGTTGTGATGCGTTTGCGGTGTCCTTGGCCATTGGGCTCCTGTTCACCTGTGTGCCCGCTCTGGATGTTGTGTTGCGTGAGCGCTTTCCTTGGGCTCTTAGCTCCTGTTCACTGGTGCGCCCGTTTGGTGTTGTCATGCGTGTGCAGTCTCTTTGGCCACTTGGCTCCTGTTCACCGGTGTGCCCGCTCGGTATGTTGTGTTGCGCTTGCGGTGTCCTTGGCCACATGGCTCCTGTTTACCGGTTGGCACGCTCGTTGCGTTGCGTATACGGTGTCCTTGGCCACTTGGCTCCTGTTCACCGGTGTGCGGGCTCGGTGTGTTGTGTTGCATGTGCCGTTTCCTTGGCCACTTGGGTTCTGTTCACCGGTGTGCGCGCTTAGTGTGCTTTGTGTGCGGTGCCCTTGGACACTGAGCTCCTGTTCACCACAGTGCAAGCTCAGTGTGCTGTATTTGCGGCGTCCTTGGCGGCTTGGACCTGTTCAACAGTGTGCCAGCTCGTTTCGTTGTGTTGGGTGTGCGGTGTCCTTCACCTCTTGGCTCCTGTTTACGGGTGTGCATGCTCGGTGTGTTGTGTGTGCGGTGTCCTGGGCGACTTGTCTCCTGTTCACCGATGTGCCGGCTTGGTGTGTTGTGTTGCGCGTCCAGTGTCCTTGGCCACTTGGCTCCTGTTCACCGGTATGCGCGCTTGGTGCGCTGTGTGTGCGGTGTGCTTGGCCATTTGGCTCCTGTTCACCGGTGTGCCCTCTCGGTGTGTTGTCTGTCGTGTACGGTGTCCTTGGCCACTTGGCTCGTGTGCAACGCTGTGCATTTTCAGTGTGCGGCGTTGCGTGTGCGGTGTCCTTGGCCATTTGGCTCCTGTTCATCCATGTGCACGCTCGGTGGTCTGTGTGTGCAATGTCCTTGGCCAATTGGCGTTTGTTCAAGGCTCCGTGCGCTTGGCGTGTTGGTGTCTTTGGCGCCTGGGCTCTTGTTTGTGCGCCGCTTTCTGCATTGTGTGGTGCGCTTTTGTGAATAGGCTGTGGTTCCTCCTTGTGCCCTGCGTGCTCGCGTGCCCCACGCGGTTCTGGTGTGGTATGTGTTCCCCGAGGTGGTCGCTGGTGCTTGGAGCCTGGTTCTGTGCCTTGGTTGTGGCCGGCCGCGTGCCTCTCTGGTGTGCCTCGTGGCCCCGCTTTTGTGCCCCTTGCCTTGTCTGGTCCGCTCGCTCTCGGTGCGCCGGTCGACTTTCCCGTCGCTATGGTGCCTTCCCCTACCAGGGGCTCACGCCGCTCGATTTCCTGGGCGGCTGCGCGGGGCTGGTGGAGGCCGGCTGAGAACCGGGCTCATGGTGCCTGCCCCTGGCCCTCGCCGCGGCGGGGCTGCCGGGCACATTCCGCGTCGTACCCGTTCGGGGCTCCGCGATCGGGTTGTCCCTGGCGGGTCCCTTGGCGTCCATCCTCGGCTGCGTGCGCAGCGGTGGTTTTGCGCGTGTTGACCCGGTCACTCATGCCTCCGTTTTCCCGTACCGTCTGTCTCTCGAAGGGGCACTGAGCCGGTGCACCAGGCCTGTTTCATGTGGACGCCAACACCTCCCCTCTCAGGCTGGAGGACACCACGCCCGGGTCGGCACGTGTGTGTGTTTGCGGTTGTCTTCTCCCGTGTGTGTGTGGTTGCACTCGCCAGTCCAGGCGGTGCCCTGGCTGTGTCGGGAGGGCGGGCCTCCCGTGTGTGTGTAGTTGCACTCAATCATCCGGGCGGCGTCCTGGCGGGGTTCAGCAGGCCGGCCCCCCGGGGGCGTTCTGGTGCGCCTCACCGTTCCTGTTGCCGTTTTCATTTTTTCGGCCCCCTCCGGGCTGTGTGAGCCCTTGCTCCGTCTGTGTGTTTTTCCTTCTTTTCTGCGCCCCCCTTGGGTCTGTCTTTCTGATGTTCCCGGCCTTGGGTGCCCTGGGCCTCGGCGCTTTGTGGCTGCTGCCTTCCTCCTTTTTTTTTTCCCCGCGCCCTCTGTCCCCGCTTTTCCGTTGCCTCCGGCCTTGGGTGCCCTGGGCCTCCGGGCTTTGTGGCTGCCGGCCCGCCCCTTTTTTTCTCTTTCTTTTTTTTCATGTCGTGTGGTGCCCTGCTGTGGCCTGCTGTTTTGTGCGGTGTTTCATCGTGTATGGTGCCGTCGTGCGTTGTTGTGTATTGTGGTGTCTCTTTGGTAACTTGCCGTATCCTGGTGCGCTGTGTAGTCTCTTTGTCTGGTACGCCGTGTCGTGCTGTTTGTTTTGGTTGTGTAGGGTTGTGCTGACCTGCCCCCCCCCCGCTGCAGCCCTTGTTGTCCGGCCTGTCGCTGCTGCCTTGTTCCTTGTTGTTGCTCGCTGTTGTGCTCTGTCCTGGGGTGCGGTGCCGTGTTGTTCTGCTGTGCCGCCTTTGTTGCGTTGTGCTGTTGTCTGCGTCGTTTCTTGCTGTCTGGTGCTCAATTGCTTTGTTTGCGCTGGCTGGTGCCGTCCCTGCGTGCTCATTTGGATCAGGTACTGCACACAGTGGTTTCTCCCGTTTTAGCGTGGTTGAACTCGGAAGGGGCGCGGTTGAACCGCTGAACAGCGGTGGAACCGCGGTTGAACCACCGCCAGCGCTGGCGGCGGCGGCGGCAGCAGCGCCAGGGCCGCGCGCTTTTCCGAATACAATGTTTCCAAAACCACCTGAAAATGATGCGTGACAAATATTTTTTAAAAAATGATTCAGCAGCGGCTGCAAGTTTTGAACAACCACTACAGCTGGAGGGGGGACCAACAGCTGGTGGACAGCTTGTTCACCTTTTTTTGCACAGACGAGAGGACAAAAGGCCTATGGAGACCACTTGCTGACCGAATTGGTAGCACACAGAGGGATTGGAAAGTGCCAAAACAGGCTACACAAAAGGCTCTCACAGGATCAGACGCTGTGCGCCTTATTTTGGACCTTGGGATGCCGAAACAAAGGTATGTGGCAGAATGCAAACATGCAAACAAGTGGTTCAATGTGGTTCAAAGGTGCGGCTGAACCCTCAACACCAATGATGAATTGTGACTGTGCTTCATGACAACGTTTGCACGGCAAAATGATCACTTCATGTCCCCCACAGCATGAACATATGAGTTGCAACGTGTTGTCCGCGTCAAAAATGGGAATTCCTTGCGGTTTTTACCATTGGACGTTTTTCGGTGCCATGAGTGCAACCCATTCAACCGCAGGTTCAACCGCGCACTTTATCCATATTCCTTGGTTCAACGGTCGCTAGGTACAAGGAGCTTATTTCGTGGGCGAATGCCAAAGAGAAGAAAACCAGTGCAAGCACCGTCCCTTGGAAACATTGCTTTCGGTCGTATGCAATGAGGGATAAAGCTTGGTCCTGGTTAAGTGGGAGACAAGTACTGAAAAGGACCATAAGGGATGGAAGAGTTGGGGTTTGTTGGGATGTGGATGATTGGATACAACATATAGGTGATCAAAGGGATGTGCGAGAAGAAATGCACTTCCCAACATTTAGGGATGATCACCCCTACGTACTTATAGTGCGTGGTGATGGGTTTCCATGTGGTGCAAGGTCATGGTGCCAAATTGCATGTGGGTTTGCGAACCACATGCAAAAAGCACAAAACTTGCTGTACAATTGGACCCTTGACCTTGCTCTCGTAACTGAGCATGAAACGGATCCTGTGCGTGTACTCTTTGGAGAGACACACAAAAAATAGAACAAATTATTCACCACGGCCACTTTATGCTCCGAGGGCTTTGGGTGCCAACGGTTGTCATTATTGGAGGCGATAGCCCTTGGTTTCCTCATATACTTGGTCTGTCAACATTTTATGACATTGGTTCAATTTATTCTTTTGCAACATGGGGTACAGGGAAGGAAAGATGGGTAGGGTGTGAATGGCGACGTAGTACACGACTTGAAGCAAACTTCCTAAAGTATAGGAAACAAGGACTTAGTTGGATTGGTGCAAAAGGGTGCATCGAAAGTCCACAATGGAAAGTGGATGACCGTATAGGGTCTGTCATCATGTGTGTACTTCATCTTCTGATATAAAGTGGTAAATAATTAACAACGTTTGTGCGCACACAAGCCACAATGTTGCCGGTACCACAATGATCCAAGGTGCAAAGCCTCCTAAAGGATGCTAAGACCAATATTTCTTTCAAAGGCCGGTCTTTTGCAGATGAGGCCGAGACATGGCACTTGTTTGCCAATTAGTTGCCCATTACAAAGAGTTTGCATCTAACACCACATGTCACCAGTATCGTTGTGGACATGGAGAATGTGCTAACCGCTATCTATCGGCGGACATATGATCCATTCGTCCAAGGGTGTGCACACTATATGTCCCCCTAAACGGTGACCGTACTTGCTTTGGCTCGGCAATGACGGGGCAATGCTATTGGGTAATTTGAAACCTTGGGGCGCGGCCATTTTTTGTGGCGATATTGTTGAGTCACTTAACCATGTCTCTAAAGACAACTTTCTAATTCCAAATGGCAAATTCTGGGAGTGGTGGTCGTAAGGCTAACAAGGAGGAAAAGGATGGGGCAATGCTGCGACACGTGCACGAGCGCACCTTCCTCTACAAGGAGTCTCCACGATGTGACCGGCGGTGGCGACGCAAAGATGAGCACGTGGTGCACGCTCAATTGGAAGTGGGCAACTTGAAGGTGTGTGGTTCAACCATGCGACACCCATGGTTCAACTGTGGCTCAGGAGGTTCACCTGTGCGGTTGAACCGGCTTCCCCACGGTTTCACCCCTGCCTCTTTCAGGTCCCTCTGTGCCATTGACAAGGAGTCTTTGCGGAAAGCTCTGCACAACTGCGTGCGGGCACTTGGTACGGGACAAGGCGCCGATGCACCAGCCGCGCCGGCGCTGCACGCAGCGCCTCGGGCTGTAAACCTGGCCGACAAGTTCTCGCTGAAGGAAGAAGTGGTCGTCCACAACACCTGCAACCTGGAAACCACGCTGGCGCCAGAGACACCGGGGTGGCGCTGGTTGGGGCACTTGATCCCAGGGTATGTATTTCGCCGTGCTATGACGCTCTGGATGAAGAAGAATTGCCAAGAAGACAAGAATGAGGTCCAGTCCTACCCCTGGGAGACGGGTTGCCTGAGCGCTGGGGATTTTTCAAAGTGGAAGGTGCTGCGTGCAGGCCTGTCGAGCAACCCCCATAGCCACATGCCCTCGACGAACCCGGTCTGGATGCCTTGTTCACTACATGGGCCACTGCCGGTTGCGGTATTGCCAGGAGCGCGCCCGGTGTGGCACGCATTCCGTGGGACCGGGCGGTGCTCACAGCGCAGAACATGGCCCATGCTACTTCTTGGAGGCCCCGGCGGTTTTGTCATCAAGTGGATTCGACAAAACGGAGGTCCAGCGGTACACGCAGACGATGAGCAGCGTGCTGGTAATGGGAGGCACCATCTCAGGTGGGGGAAAGCACAAGAAGGCCAAGGTAAATGCCGCAACGACAGCAGCGGTGCCAACGGCAATGGGACCGTCAGCATTTCTGCAGCCTAGTGTGGTCCGGGCGATGCAAGGGGTGCAACAGGTGTGCAGTGGTTCAACCCTCGTTTCAGCAGGGTAAACCGTGCAGCTGAGCCGCGTTCACTGTCTTCAACCGTGCGCAGTTGATTGTCACCTTCCTACACACTGAATCAAGTTCCCCCACATCTTCGGGCCACCTGCCTCCTTGCTATCTCTGCAGCTGACTGCCAGTGATGTGCCTGAGCACATGTTCTTGGTGGATCGGCGTGGCCCTCACATCGTCGTTGTTCAAGGGCGCCCTGGCCACCGATGCCAATCGTGGAGTGGTCGGACCTGTGGTATCAGCAGATCCCTGGCGCCGCTCAACTGTTCGACCGCATGAGTCGTGGCGTGCAGCGGGGCTCGCGGAAACTGAGCAATGCCGGGCAGAACAGTCCTGCGGCAGAACGACAGAGGTCAACCCCCCTGGAGTCCAGTTGAGCCATCACCACCGCCCCACAGCCAAGTCCAGCGGCAGAGAGCCTCGAGGACTTCTACAAAAGTGTGTGAAAGCGCCCAGGTGGAGCACTGGGAGTCTCAGAGAGCAGTGCGAAGCCCGTCAAGCCTCCACGGCTTCCAGCGCCACCCCCAGCACAAGAGACGAGCACCCCCGGCCGCAAAGTGGTTCCGAAGACTCTGTTTCAGTCCGCCCAGATGGAGCTCCTCGCACCGAAGGGGAAAGGTCCGAAGCCTGAAGCACCGTCCACGAAGGTTTAAGGCTCTGGCGTCAAGAAGCTGAAGAAAAAAACTGAAAACTGACAGTGGTGCCGAGTTGAAAAAGCGGAAAATCGCCGCGGAGAGCAGTGAGACAGATCAGTCAGACCCCCTTTTTGAAGAGCACGACTGGGTCCCAGCTGCAAAGCATATCCCAAATAAGAAAAAAAAGAAGGTAGCGCCGGCCCCGAGTTCTGACAGTGACTCCAGCAAGCTCCCCTCTGGCACGGTGCAGGATGTGAAGGCCCTGGCGACTGAGTTGGCTGTGGGATCAAAGGATGGCCATTGCCATGCAAATGGTGTGCACGGTTGAACGGCTGGAGTGCAGTTCGACTGCAAGCTTGAACCGCCTGAAACACGGTTTCACTGTTTTTTCCTTTTTGCAGAGCCTGGATCAAGCCCAACAACGATGACTGGCGGTTGAGGACACGCGCAAACAGCTGCGGCAGCGTTTTAGATGTGGGGCCAACACGCCGATTTGAGGAATCGTTGTGGACGGTCCTGATGGCAAACCACGTCTGGCGGTGGCAACCCCAGGGAGAGCCACGAAGGGGACCCCCCGGCTCAAAAAAGGGGAAGAACTGGTCTTCCTTCCTCCGCAGTGGGAGGAGGAGGGCGATGCAGCCGCAACAACCTCGCCAGTTATTGCAGTCAAGGACAGCACAGGCTTCACTAATCATCACGCTGCCGAGGAGGCGTTGAAACAGCGCCGCGCCCAGAAACAGGAAGCCCTCGATGGGGAGGGGAAGCAGACATTGGAAGACTTCCCGCTGTTCAGTCCACTCGAGAAGAAGGAGGTCAGTGAGGCACCGGAAGCTGAAGCAGAAAATGACAGTGACAACAGGGTTCCCATGCCGACGCCGCCGGTGATTCCAGAGCCAAAGGACACGGAGAACCACGTTCCATTGCCCAGCCCACCGGAGGTCCCGGAGCCAAAGGAGAGTGAAGAACAGGTTCCTATGTCTGCCCGGGTGGAAGTGGTCAAATAGGAAGAGGCTGAGTCTGCTGGTCCACCGCTGCCTGAGGAGCACCAGGAGAGAGGCGAGGACTTGCCTGCAGCGTCGGTCGGGCAAGAGCAGATTGAGGAGGTTGGTGGAGTGCCAAAGGACGAGGAACTGCCTGCATGCAAGCAGTAAGATAAGGAAGAGGCAGCCCCAGAGGTTGGTGCACCAGTGCCTCACGTGAAGGAAGAGCCACCACCACATGAATGACTAATCACGTGACCCGTGGGAATGACGGGGTTGCAGTGGCGGGAGCGTCATGTAACACGGTTCGGTAGGCAGTTGTGTGGGGGCTTAATGGTGCAGGGGCATCACCATGTGCAAGTTGCACTGCAAACGAGGACAGATCTAAACCTGGTCCGGCCCGTGAACGCACACATCGCAAGTGTACTCCCCCAACTAACCTACACTGCGCTCGCAGTGGTCCATGGGGTGTGTGATCATCCTATGCTTGTACATACGCATCCAAAGGATGAAAGTTTCCTTACGGGGGAAATAGCACTGGGTGATTTTTCGAGGGGGGGACTGTTTACGAGTGCCCTGCTTTGTGCCAATTGGCCTTCTCGTGCTTCATGGATGCGTTCAGGGCGAGATTTACTATGTGGACACATTGTAGATCCTCGATGTGGGGTCATGTTTAACGCTCCTAGGCCACACATGCCTCTGCCGTGGTCTGGACAGTGCATTGTGCTGGTACCGTACACCGGTATTGCCTGAGGACGTCTGCCTGTGGCGATGCAGAATGAATTGGTCACGTTTGGCTTTGCAAAGTGAAGATGTCTTTTTGTGTAGCGCTTCGTGCAACCGCGGTGGAACCGGTGAAGCCGGTGCAACCCTGCGCCTGTCCCGTGGTTCAACTACCATGAAAGCCGTTTACATTTTACTGCAATTACTGAGGAAATAGGCTTCTGTCAATCAATTGCAGGCTTGCATGTAATTGTTGTTCACCAAAAATGGTCAAAAGACCTAAAGGAAATCTAAACAAGGTGCAGGGGTGTATGTCGCCACGCCTAGTGAAAAGTGGATGGTGAAGCTGTGTGGTTTCACCAATACAGCCGCTGCCACTGGCGCCGCCGCCACCACTGCCGTGAAATATGATCCAAGAGAGAGAAGTCTCCAATGTTTTGCACCAATGAGGTAAAGTGGTTTGCAAAGACATTCTTTTTGGGGGATGTGGAATCTCTTGGAGGGCTGAAAAACAGCGTTTTTCAGGTTTCTACTTAACATTTTGTTCCTGTACCATGAGAGGGGTTCAACCGTGAGGAAGCCATAATTAAAGTGCGCGTTTGAACCAGGTAGAACCACGGTTTCACTTGGGGAATTTAAGGGTACCTGATCAAAATGAGCACGTAGGGGTGTGTTGCTACCTGTTGTTTCTGGGTGTTTGTTGCTGGGCCTGGTTGTCCGCTGTTGTCTTTTAGTGGCGTCCTTTGTCGGTGCTGTCCATGTCTGGCAGCCTGGCCTGCTGCCCTGTTGTGTGCTGTTGCTTGTCGTGGTGCCCTACAACTCTGTGCTGTGTGCTGTGGTGCTTTGTTTCAGTGTGGTGCTGTGCTGCTGTGCCCTGCTGTCTGTTTTGCTTTGCTGGTTGTGTTTGTTTGTTCTCTGCCCTGGTCTCGGGCGCGGTGCCGCGTTGCCTTGCTGTGCTGCCTGCGGTATGTTGTCTGTTGCTCCCCGTGCTGTGTTCTGCGGCGCCTTCTGCGCGGTGCTGTACCGGCGCGCCTGCGTTTTTTCCCTGTGCTGTGCTCTGTTGCTTCTGTTGCGCTGGTCGGTGCCCCGTGATGCTGCCTGTGGTTTCTGGTTGTTCGTCGGCACCTCTTGTTGTCCGCTGTTCTTTCCTGGCGGTGCGTTGCGGCGTTTGCGTCCCTGTCTGGGTGCGTGGCCCGCTCCACTGTTGCTGGTTGTGGTTTGTGGTGGCACCCTGTTCCCCTGCGTTGTGTCCTGTGGTGCTGTGCCTTTGTGTTGTGCCGTGCTGTTGTGCCCTGGTATCTCCTATGCTGTGCTGCTTGTGTTTGCTTGTGCTGTCCTCCTTTTAAAAGCACTGCACAACCTGTGAAATTTATTTTCTGTCGTGCAAAATAACCAAAACCTATACTCAAATAGTGCCTGGGGGTAACGCGGGGACACACAGTGCAAAAAGAACTGTACTCAACCTTACACACACGCGAGCAGCAAGACCAGACCATGGATGCATGAACATACGTGCTGCCGGCGGTTGACGATGGTCTGCAGTTGTTGTTGATGACTGTGTTGGGCTGTTGTTGCTGGTCTTGCTTGCAAGGGGTTGACTGCTTTTCCCCCGGCGCCAGCCGCCGAAAAAGACAAAAAGGGGTGTGGGGGGGCACGAGGGAGGGGAGGTAGGTGTATGGAGAAGGAAGGAAAATGAAAGGAAGCAGGGTTAAGGGTCGCGGCGGCTTAGAAAATGTTTTTGCCTTTTGTGCGCTGCGCGCGCCGCGCTTTTCTCGACTTCTACAGCTCGACGAACTATGCGGAGCACGGCGCTGTGTTTGCCTACTCGTTACGGTGCTTACGGCAGCTTTTGTTTACCCATTTTTGCTACAACATTTTCGGGTCTTGTGTTAACGCTTTTCGCTGTGCGCTTTTTGCCCTAAGCGTTTTTCATGTTATTTAGCTTTATTTTCAGCTATTTAGAGAAGTGTTTTACTTATCGTCTTTTTTCATTCTGGCACCAGGCGCCAGCGTGCGCGTCTTCCAACATGTACCGCATGATGACGGCATGCTGCAGAGCACATCCAACGGCACTGCTAGGCACTTTTTGCTTTATCGCTGACACAGCCAGATACGTCACTTTAGTCCCCCCATCCGATGTCGCCATCTTTCGGGTCAAGGCTGGCGTCTCATCCACAACAACCACTGCATCAACGTTTCCACAATCAACAAGATACTTTTCAATGTACCACAGCAGGTCAATCGGAGGCATGAAACCACCGCGGTTCTTGTTTTGCATCTCTTTGAAACGTCCAGCGGAGTACGCCAGATAGTTGGGCAACTGCAAATGCGATGGGAAGAAGGACCAATAACTGGTACTACAGTGCGCGAGGCCTCGCACCCTCAACGGCGTCAAAAACAGCGAAAGCAGCGGATATACCTGCTTATTGCATTGGTTTGTTGTTCCAGTCCACATACAGTGCTCATCGAACTGATACATGTTGGTTGTGACAGAACCCGAGGGTATACCGGCAACCGGCCATGATAGAAAGGTACTGTACTTGGGTTCTTCTCCTTCTCGATACAGGACAGCCTCTGCATGTCTCAACCAGTACGGTAGACCACATCAGTCTCGCCATAGAAGATCAGATCCGTGCCCAACATCATCGCATCGAATGACCACTTGGGAACGAATCCTGCAGAGTCGTATTCCAGTAAGAGGTCAGCGTTGACAACCCACAATGGGTACTCCAAATGCCGGAAACAGGCCGATGGTGTCTCTTCCATATCTCTGACACGGCATCCTGTTAAGCTGCACTTGATCCTTTGCTCGTCGTGCTTGGAGACATTGATCACTTCGCAAGTACTCAACTGTGTCTGTGTCGTTGGCGCTGATGCTGGTCCCTCACCCTTCCTTTGCACTTGTGTCCGCATGGAGAGGGTCTGCGGTGGCAGAGGTGCTCCCTTGTCCCCAGTCCGCCACAGAGATGAACCGGTCAAGGCAGGTAGGTCGGTATCTTTCGGATCTCGGGATGCCTCCTTTGACAATGCAGGAAGAAGGTCTTATCTAGGGAATGTCCTGTGCCTCCCACTGCTGTAGTTCAGGTGCCCTTAAGACGATCCCGCAGGTGCTTGGGAAGGCAGTGTCACGCCCACCCAGTGCAGGTGTCCCGGTTAAGAGGTCGTCCCAACATGTGTCAATGGGTAGGGCCACATGCTCCTTCCTTTGGGCGGCAGCTCTGGGGGGCTGTCCAGCCGCTCGGAGTATCTCTCACCACAGGGGGTATGGTTCCCGCTAGTCTACGGTACGACCGCCTCACCCCTGTGGCTTGATTTCCGGAGTCTCGCTGGTTGGCAGGCGACCCCCTCCTGGACTGTGTACCGGCTCGCCTGTCACTGGCCGCTTCCATGGCTCTGGCTGACGTTTGCCATGGTCCCCAATGCAGGCTGGCCGGCCTCGAACCAGCGGCCTTCGGGTGCCGCCCCTGCTGCTGGCCCGCTGGGTCGGTTGGGTCGTTCCAGTGAGTCCGATTCATGGGCTGCCGTTTGTTGTTACCCCCTCCTCGGCCTAGGTGCGCATGTGTCTGCAAGCCCCGTGGCCACTTGGCGCTTGTTCACCGGTGTGAGCGCTTGGTGTTCTCCCTGTGCGGTGTCCTCGGCCAGTTGGCTGCTGTTCACCGGTGTGCACGCTCGGTGTGCTGTGTGCGCGGGGTCCTTGGCCACTTGGCTCCTGTCAACCCGTGTGCCGGCTCCATGTGTTGTGTTGCGTGTAGGGCGTCCTTGCCGACTTCACTCCTGTTCACCAGTGTGCCCGCTCGGTGTGCTGTGTGTGTGGTGTCCTTGGCCAGTAGGCTCCTGGTCACCAGTGTGCCCGCTGGATGTGTTGTGTTGCGTGTCAGGTGTTCTTGGCCACTTGGCTCCTGTTCACCAGTGTGCACGCTGGGTCTGCTGTGTTTGCGGTGTCCTTGGCCACTTGGCTCCTCTGCACCAGTGTGCCCGCTCAGTGTTGTGTTGCGTGTGCGCCGTCCTTCCCCACTTGGCTCCTGTTCATCGGTGTGCAGGCTTTGTGTGCTGTGTTTGCGGTGTCCGTGGCCGCTTGGCTGCTGTTCACCGGTGTGCCCGCTTGGTGTGTTGTGTTGCTTGTGCGGTGTCCTTGGCCACTTGGCTTCTGCTCACCCGTGTGCACGCTCGGTGTGCTGTGTTTGTGGTCTCCTTGGCCACTTGCCTGCTCTTTTGCGGTGTGCCCGCTCGGTGTGCTGTGTGTGCGGTGTCCTTGGCCACTTGGCTCCTGGTCACTGGTTGGGAGGCTCGGTGTGTTGCGTGTGCGGTTTCCTTGGCCACTTGGTTCCTGTTCACTGATGTGCCTGCTCGGTTTGTTGTGTTGGGTGTGCGGTTTTCTTTCGCCACTGGGCTCCTGTGCCCTGGTGTACCCGCTTGATGCGTTGTGTTGCGTGTGCCGTTTCCTAGGCCACTTGGCCTCTGTTCACCGGTGTGCGCGCTCGGTGTGCTGTGTTGCGTGTGCGGTGTGCTTGGCCATTGGACTCCTGTTCACCTGTGCGCCCGATCAGGGTGTTGTGTTGCGTGTGCGGTGTCCTTGGCCACTTAACGGCTCTTCACCAAAGTGCGCGCTCGGTGTGTTGTGTTGTGTGTGTGGTGTCCTTAGCCTCCTGGCTCCTGTTCAGCGGTGCGCACCCTCGGTGCGTTGCATGTGCGGTGTCCCTGGCCATTTGGCTTCTGTTCACTGATGTGCCCTGCATTCATCACCTCGCCAGTACTCAACTGTCGCTGTGTCCTCAGCGCTGATGCTGGTCCCTCAGCCTTCCTTTGCAGTTTTCTCTGCACGGATAGGGTCTGCGGTGACGGAGATGCTCCCTTGTCCCCAGTCCGCCACAGAGGTGCACCGGTCAATGCTTTTCACTTCGGCCACGGCGACCGGTACTTTGAAGTTTTTTCTGGCTTCTCAATAACCTGAATGTCCCAGTTCAATCTTCAGTGGCGTCGTGTGCAGCGCTGCGACTTCTGCTGGAATCTTTGCATTAGCAGGTGTGTAGGTGAGACAAAATGGCGACTGAGTGCGCAGGCCCTCGCGCACCGTAGCTGCAAAGCTGCCACATACCTGCGGACAGGTTGACAAAGTTTTTTCTGTCCGGATGGTCAAGCTGGAAAGTGACCCATTGTTCCGTAATCAACGTGTCAATGTGGGCCTGGGTGTTGTGTATGGTCGCATTCTTCAGGTTCATGTGCACGCAGAGCTTTTGCAATGAACTTGGCAAATGCAGCCCCTCCGGGCTCTTGAAGGCGTTCCTTGCGACGTCCTGCTTCCTGCTCTCACCCTCCGGGTTCCTCATAAGGTTCACTGCGTCCCTGCCGCAGTAGTATGCCAGGGGAAAGACGTCCCTACGTTGCTCAAAGGCTGCCTCCTAAGGAGAGAAAAAGTGTAATACAGTGCGCGAGACCTTGCGCACTGAGACTGTGCGACGCAGCAACACATACTCTGTGCCCTGGTTCTTCCAAATGTTTTGGGGCAACAAACGCGCAGTTGGCAGCAGCCTGGACATCAGCAGTTTTAAACCGATCGAAATCTTGTGGTTCTTTTTCCCGTTTCTGGTCCTCACTGTACAAAAGCATGTTGTGTAACGCCTCGGACAACGGAATCCAAGTCACAGACTGGCTTCCGCATTACTGTACTCCTGCAACCTTGGCCCGGATTCTCTAAGGCGTTTTGTACTGGAGAATGTCAACATATCAATATAGTTGCCAGTTCTCCAGCTCCTAGCCGTCTGCTAGACGCATGTTCTGAATTGTCCTGCATGTCTCTGTCCCGTGTCGCACATTCAGAACGTAAAGTGAGCCATCTGCGGCGCAAACCATGTACCACAGCACAACAGGGAGAAGAAATGTCGTCGGCCTTATGCAACAATGCAGAGCGAGTCACACCAGTGTCCTCCCATGCGGTTAAGCGCAACGGTCCCGGTGGCGGCAACACTTGGTATTCCGCGGCCTTTTTCATAACGTCGTCGTAGTTCATGGATCCGGCCTGTTCTCGCTCCTAGGTCTTGTCCAGCTTCAAATCAGTCAATTTCACTTTCACTGCTTTTTCATTCTCCTTCCGCAACAACTGTTAAAAGTCAACTGTGAGCTTCATCTCGGGTACTGGCTTCTTTCCCCCCTTCTTCTTCCGCCCCCTCCTCGGTGTGTCTCCTTGGTTGGTTGCTGATGATGACTCCACTCCCTCTGCGTCCAGTGGCCTTCGTTCTGGTGACCCCTGTTGACTCATGGTGCCAAAAAATACCTAAACAGGGCAGATGGCATCAGACAGAACACGTCACTTTGGGGTCTGAATTTCATCGTATCGCAATTTTGCCACTGGTTTTTGCAA
Organism: Eutreptiella sp. 'Long Island Sound 2002'; assembly: GCA_964036045.1. Taxonomy (NCBI): domain Eukaryota; phylum Euglenozoa; class Euglenophyceae; order Eutreptiales; family Eutreptiaceae; genus Eutreptiella; species Eutreptiella sp. 'Long Island Sound 2002'. Next base: position 111,093,555 of record OZ038378.1, read on the forward strand.
ATATGTTAGACAACGGTATTTGCTGCTACCAGTTCTGCGGGACTTAGCGACCTAGTCAGTGCGCGAGGGCTGCCGCACTCACAGCGCATTACAGACCTGTTTTTCGTGCACTTTACTGCGGGAGGTCTCATGCACTGCAGGTGTCAGTTACCGCACTCGTTGGCGCACATTGCGCGTTGCTGCTTCTTGTCTGTCGGCATTCATATCTGTTCGCCTCCCTACAACAGCATCCAGTTTCCGTTTCAGTTGGTTTGTCGGATTTGTCTTCTGGTCAATGAGGGCATCCAGCACGCTGTGGGCAAGTAGCCAGTAGTGGTCGTAATTAAGGGGTTGTGTTGGTGACGGTAGAAGCCTTCGTAACCCCCTCGGCCATGAGGTTGCAAGAGTGCTGACGCCCTGTGGCTTCCATTCCACGTAGGCCCTGTAAATGCGGTCCGCTGCCAAATATCTTGTTAGTCGTTGCCGCATCCTCTGTACCAGAATCTTGATAACCTTTTGCACACCAACGCGTTTGCCACCTGGACCAACTTGTAGTAACAAGTAATGGTTTTCGACCTCCTCGGCAGTAATAGAACCGGTGGTTTTCGTCTTGTCACGCACCAGCTTGCTCAACATCCCCTGACCAAACTCCTCTGAGTGTGCCTGGCCAGGAAGGTCCTGGCGCCACTTGCTGCTGTACGGCAATGTGCACATGATGGTGCGTTCATACCTCAGAACGTTGTCACATGGTCCACGTCGCAACGTCCACAACAGACAGAAACTCAACTGCAATACCTCGTGGGCCCGCGACCCTGTACCGTTATTTTCCCCTGGGCAGTTGCACTCTTCTACCAGGTTACCCAAGTACAACAACAACACCCGCATCCACAGCAAGTGGGCAGCGGACCCCGACAGCCCGCCCTGAGGACGGGCAGCCGGAAGAGGGCGAGCGCCGGACCTCAGACACCCCTCACAACGGCGCAAGGCACCCCCCCCGGGGACGCCCTCCCGCCATCCCCACAGCGCACAACGCCAGCTTGCAAGAACGCACGCTGTTGTGCCGGTGCTGCATCCCCCATGCCCACACCACCCGTGCCCGGGACACACAGGCAGCGGGTCCTGGCTGCCTGACCCCAGGGATGGGCGGCCAGGAGAGGGACAGCGCCTGACACCAGATGCCCCTCACGCCGGTGGAAGGCCACTCCCAACAGTACGACCCCCACCACGCCCGCGGCACGCATCCCCCCGCAGGGCATGCGAGCCAAAGGGACAGTGCCGGGCCCCCACGCCCGTACAGCCGCGCCCACAGCAAGTGGGCAGCGGACCCCGGCGGCCTGCCTTGCGGACGGGCAACCGGGGGAGGACGAGCGCCTGACCTCAGACGCCCCTCGCAACGGCGCAAGGCACCCCACCCGGGGACACCCTCCCGCCACTCCCACAGCGCGCCACGCCGGCTGGCAAGAGCGCACGCTGTGGGGCTGGTGCTGGGACCCCATGCCCACACCACCCGTACCCGGGACAGACGGGCAACGGGTCCCCAGGGACGGGCAGCCGGAAGAGGGACACCGCCCGACACCAGAAGCCCCTCAAAACGGTGGATGGCCACCCCCCCAGGACAGCCTTCCACCACCCCCGCGGCAAGCCGCCTCCCGCAGGGCATGCAAGACACAGGGACAGTGCCGGGCCCCCACGCCCGCACATCCGCGCCCACAGCAAGTGGGCAGCGGACCCGGACAGCCCACCCTGAGGATGGGCAGCTTTGGGGAGACGAGAGCCTGACCTCAGACGCCCCTCACAATCGCCTAAGGCAGCCCCCCCCCGGGGATGCCCTCCCCCCACTCCCACAGCGCGCAACGCCCGCTCGCAAGAGCGCACGCTGCGGGGCCGGTGCTGGGTCTCCCTTGCCCACACCACCCGTGCCCGGGACACACAACAGGCCCCGGCTGCCCGCACCAAGAGATGGGCGGCTTGGAGAGGGACGGCCACTGACACCAGAGGCCCCTCACAGCGGCGGCAGGCCACCCTCCCCAGGACGGCCCCCCTCCACCCGCGCGGCAGGCAGCCCCCCGCAGGGCATGAAAGCCAAAGGAACAGCGCCCGCACACCTGCGCCCAAAGCGTGTCGGCAGCGGACCCCAAAAGCCCGCCCACATGGCGGGCAGCCGGGGGAGGACGAGCGCCTTACCTCAGGCGACCCTCACAACAGCGGGAGGCCATCCCCCCGGGACGGCCCACCACAACCCCTAATGGGCAGCGGACCCCGACTGCCGCCCGCCCTGGGGACAGGTAGCGCAGCCAGAGGGGGACAAGCGCCCCTCGCCACAGCGCGCGGTACCCCCCCCGGAGGATGCCCTGGGGGCACCCGGGGGCCGTTTCAGGGCCCCCACCCCCACACCACCCACGCCCAGGGCACACGGGCAATGGGGCCCTGGGGGGAGGGAAGGCGCCTGACGCCCCACGCCCCCTGCGACGACGCGAGGTTACGCGGGGAGACCCTCCGCCGCGGTGCACTGCCCGACCCCAGGAACGAACAGCCGGGAAGGGGGAGCGCCCAACGCCGGACACCCATCGCACCGATGGGCGGACTGGCTGCCCGCCCCACAAGCGAGCGGCCCGGGGAAGGGGAGTGCCAGACTCCAAATGCCCCTGGCAGCCGCGGAGGCGCCAGGCCCCCACGAGCATGCGAGCGCCCAGCGGAGGCCGGAGAAACAGCGCTCGGCACCGGCCCGCGGTGGAGTACGATCGCTGCGGAGCCAACGTCAGGCTCCCCCACCCGCACCCCACCACGCCCAAGGCACGCGCAACAAAAACGGGCCGCTACGGGTGCAGGGCAGCCGCAGGAGGTCCGCACAACATCCCCTCCTCTCAGGCACAGAGACACAGCGATGGCGGAGCCAACGGCCCCACGCAAAATGCGCCCCGGATCTCCGACGCTGGACGCGACGCACGAGGTCATCAGGGCGCTGGGACTCCGAGGCGGCGACGGGGACCCCCCTCTGGAGGACGCGGACTCGGACTCCGACCCGGAGATGATTCCAGAGGCCCCGCGGGCAGCGCACCCGCGGGGCCCGCGCCGCCAGCGGGCAGCGTGCACACCCTCTGCCCCGCGTGGAAGCAGAGCCACTGCACCAGGGAAGGCTGGTGCCCCAGGCACCATCCCTGACCCGCCGCCGATGACAGGGCACTGCCCGCAGTGGGGCACGCGGCTGCACGCGCCGCCCTGTGCTACGGTGTAGTGCAGGGCTGGACCCAAGATGAGACCATCCGCGGCAGCCTGAACATCTAAGAGGCCATGGACCGGGTTGCCCACACGGGCCAGACGAAGGTGGCCTTGCACATCCGGGGCCGCCGCGGCGGACCGGCGAAGGGGATCGTCGTGGAGCCCACGGGGATGGTGCTTGTCCTGGCCGCGGACATGGTCCGAGGGGTGCTCCACGCATCCCGAGTGCGGCGCGAGCGCCCGCAGTGGACCATCCAGGGGTACAACCCCCCACGGGCGTGGCCCTTCTCCACATGGGCAGTGCTCGCCGTCATGTGGCACCTGGCGCCAGAGGGCACCCCCACAGGCACCGCGGAGGAAATCGCCCGGGACCTCCACGCCTGGCTGGCCGACCAGGACTTCCCCTGGCGCAGACCCCAGGGCGGGCTCCCGGTGGCGCCCGCGGCAGAGGGGTTCAGCCTTGCGGCAATTCTCCAGCTACACCCCGATAAGAGGGTGCGCCCCTTCCTGCAGACAGGCACGGTTCCGGCCGCCCCGTCCGACTCAGGGTGGCGGTGGGACGCGGAGGAGGCACAACCGCTGCCGGACCCCTGGACCCTCCCACTGTGGTACTTGTCCGCAGACGCCCTGGGCCATGCCACCTAAGCCGTCAAAGGGGCCCTCCCACCACCCCAACCGCCCGGCCTAACCCTGCTCCGCAGCCTACAGGCGGCGGCGGCCTGTGTACGGTGGCGAGAAGAGAACGGACGCCCGGGCTCGTACTTGCCCCTGGTGCAGGGTCAGGCGCTGCCTTACGCCGAGGACATGGGGACTGGTGAATGGGGGGCGATCGTGCCCGGGACAGCGTGCAGATGGATAACGGCTGCCGCCCCGCAACCCATGCGGCCCTCATCCGCGTGCCATCGCCTTCTACGAGCAGTCCCCTCTTTGGCCCCCCGCCACGCCCTCAGACGGGACGTGTGGAGGGCCCTACTGAGCCACCCCAGGGAGTGGTGGCGACCCCGGGCACCCGATACCCACCAGAGCCGGTACTGGAGCAGCTCACGGCCCCCACGCCCGGGGTCCGCCACGTCATGCACAGAGCGTCAGCCCCTGCGGAACAGCTCACTGATGAGGTGCCCGACCTGGCGCTGGGACGCCTATGGGTGCTCTACCCGCAGGGCCATATTCCACCTCCGGGCACTTCAAACCACCTGGCCCGCCTGGGATTGCAGTGCCGCGCCGATGCCGCACACGCGCGAGGCGTGGTGGGACAGTGCCTGGCACTCCACAACCTGTCCACTGCACAGGGCCACTGGTACCTGCACCAACTCCTCTTCCTCCCACGGGCGGCCCCGGAGCACTGCCGGCAGAACCCGTACAACACGCACCCGGAACGCCTGGGCGTGCAGGGCTTCCCGCAGCCGGCCCCGCCCGCCCTCCTGCCAGGGCAGGGCCAGGAGGCGCTACTACAGGGACCCCCGCTCGACGCGACCACCACAGTGCAGTTGAGAGGAAGCAGCAACGCGGACGGAGCCGAACCGGACCGCACAAATTGCGGGTTGGTGGCCTGGACTGCGGCCTGCAGAAACCTCGCCCGGGACACCACGCAACTTAGGCGGTACCTGCCAGCGGACCGCACGGCACTGGCGTCCAGGGTGGCGGGCGTCACCATGGGACCCTTGGCGGCGTGGCCAGTACGCTTGCTGCCCCACGTCTGCGGCCGGAACAGGCGGCCCCGCCAACCGGCCGCAACACACACGCCAACGGCGCCCCCTCACCGCAGAGCAGCTGTACGTCGCCGCGGCGGCGCTGCTGGCGGACGGTGGGGAGAGCTTTGTCCACGACCACGGCCCAGCGCAGATCGCGGGTAGCATACAAGGGCCGCAGCGCGACACGCCCCACCCGTGGCACGCAACGCTCAGCGAGCGCACCCGCGTCAGGGACGCGGGTGGGGGCACATCCCTCCCCAGACCCCGTCAGGGGGAGGCACTGGTGCCACAGGCGGCAGGATACCAGGCCATTTTGCACGGCCACGCAGGGGGCTACCGGTCGCACATCCTAACCGGGGGCCGTTGGACCATCTGGCACAGCACCGACAGGCAAGGTGCCTCGCAACCCCATGTCAATTTGCAGCAGCAGCCCACCCAGGCCTACCATGTGACGGGGGACTGCTGGCCGCTAGCCGTCCTGCTGCAGACCATCAGCGCCCTCAACAAAAGGCAGGGGCCGGGGTGGGCCAACCCCCCCAACACTGGTCTGGAGCCCCGACCAGGAGGAACATCTCTGGGCCGCGTGGCAAGGCGACGCCATAGATCAGGACCACGGATGTCCCGAACCACCACGCGGGGCCCATCACGCACGCCCGCCTGGCAGCCAACCTCGCGGTGGCGCATCGAGGACAGCAGTACCCGAGGTGGCTGGTCTGCATGTTCAGCCCAGCGGACACGCATATCGCCGTCTGCGACCCCGAACGCCTGCTGGGGCCCGAGGCCCTGATCTGCGTAGCGGACTGCGCCCACGTGATCGTCAAGGAGCTGCAGGAGGGCGAACACCACGCCCTCCTGCTCCAAGTCCGCCTTAAGGACAACGCCAGGGCGGCAAAGCCGGGAGTGTGGCGGGATGCGGCGCTCCCCGCCGACCTGGAGCTCCAGCTTGTGGTCCTGACCACGGTATACCACTGGCTCCAGGCGTTCCACGACCTGCGGTGGTGAGGCAAGCTCGAGCGCCAAATTGGCGCCACACACTGGCAGGAGTGGCTACAGGCGGGCGCGCAGCGCGACACTGTCCGGGGTCTTGGGCCCGCGCCCGCGACAAGGGCCCTCGACCAGTCAGCCCCAGGCCGCGCGCTGGCGCCGCACACGGTTCCGCTGGCCAACCTACCCTTCGAGCCAGCACCGGAGAGCGCCAAACGCAAGTCGGTGCCGCTCCCTCCAGCAAGGGGGGCCACGGAACCCACGAAATGCCCCCTGTGTATGGACAAATTCCACACAAGCGGGGCGATGCTGCAACACCTGGCGTGGCACGCGGTGCACGCTGCCGCCCTGGCGGAGGACAAGGAGGCGGCCTCCCACATCCTCCAGGGACGGGCACGGATGTCCCCGTGGCACGCCCCGTACGCCCAGCGCCCCCGCCCCCAGGGCGGCCGGCCACGTGGTGGCTCCGGTTGCGGAACGGGAGGCAGCCGAAGCGGCCCCGGGAGCCCGCGGTGCAGCCCATCAGGGGTCCATCCCCGCGCGACTGGCCCCCCTGGGAGCTGGCTCCCAACAGCCCATAGCCCCAGCACACCCCGGGGACCTGGCTGACCCGGCAGACCCCGCGGCGATGCCGGCGCGGGACAGCTGACTCCAGGAGGAAGCGGCAGGCGACGCCCTCTGGCTCCTCTCCGGGAACCTGCGCAACCGCCTCGTCCCGCCAGATCGGTCCCTCTGGGACACACTCTGACGACGCCCGGGGCCGGCGGCCTGTACTGATAAGGAGCTCCTCATCATCGGCATGCTGCCCCAGGAGGGGGGCTTTGCCATCCTGCTCCATGAGACAGAGATCGCCACCTGGGCGCAGGAGATGCACGTGGCAGCGGCGCTTCGGGACAAGGGGTACACCCCCTTCTTCAGCAGCCGGCTGGCTGATGCGGGGGCCACCTTCACTTCGCGAGGGGGAGGCCTCCTCAGCGCCGTCAGCAGCAAGTACGTGGCCGAGCAAGAGGTGCTCAGTTTCATGGAAATCGTCCCCGGGAAGGCCGCGGCCCTGGAGATCCGCACGGACAGGGGTGGCGTCACCCTCATCAACGTCAATGGACCGCAGGCAGGCTGCTTTCCATGGGCGGGACCGGCGGCTTTCTGGGCCGACATACAAATGTATGCCACGGCGCGCAGCCTCGGTGGGAGGCACCCAATGGTCATTGCCGACGACACCAACGTCTACATGGACCGGCAACCTGGCCACGCAGCACTTCTGCGCGGGCTGGGAAGGCTGCGGCCTCCGGAGGGCCACAGCAGGCGGAATGGGGGACATCACCCTCACGCTCCACCCGTCCCGGCACCGGGTGGACACCTTCCTGGTCAACGAACTCCTCCTGCCGTGGTCCCTGCGGCTGAGTGTCTCGGCCCGCGGCATGGCGCACCCCCAGGTGATCGGCTCGGACAACCTCCCGGTCAGCCCGGCCGTGCCGGGCCTCCTCGACGCGGCCGGGCATGCAGCGCTGCCCACCCCCTACAGCCACACGGAGGGCCGCCTCCTCCCCCACGACGTCAAGGCCGCGCCCGTCAAGCGCTGCCTGTGGGCGGCGGTCACCGCCGCGCAGGATGCGCCCTCCCTGGCGCCATGGCTGGGCCCCGCGGAGCAGCACACCTACGGGTCCATGCCCGCGGCCGCTGTGAACAAGCGTTCGAACACCTCCACGCGGCGCATGACGCCCTGGCGCGCACGGTCGGGCGCCGACAAACCTCCGCAGCGGGATCAGATGCGGCGGGAGGTGCCCCCCGTGAGAGCGGGAAGCGGCTGCAGGCGCCGATCCTCCGCTATGACACCCTGGCGTAGTGCGCGCCGGCGGCTTACCAGGCAAACGCAGCCCGGCATGGCATCCTGTCCCAGGCAGCGCTCCAATCCACGGAGGAGCTACGCTGTGCATCGTCCGGGTTCTGTCCAGCCACACAGGGCCAGCTACAGAAGGAACTGGAGAGGCAAGCAGCCGCCCTCGAGCAGGACATCCGCCACTTGCACGCGCTTCTGGCTGCTGACCGCAAGCGCGCCATCAGAGACTTCCGGCGCCGCCACGCCCAGGACATGGCCCAGCGGTGGAAGGCCGTGCGAGGAGCCATCGAGGTGGAGGCTCCGGGCCCGTCAGGCCTCTGAACGTGCGGGTTTACAACAGCCAAATGCTCCTCACAGTGGCCCACGACGTGATGTTCGCGGTTCGCGCCTTCTGGCGGGAACTGTACAAAAAGCGCCCGGTGGACCTTCCCGGCTTCCAGGCGGTCCTCGGCCGCCACGTGCCCCGATTCTCTGAGGGGGCGTGGGCGGAGGTCCTGAGGTCCAGCAGTACTCCATGCAGGACCTGCGGTCCGCGCTGGACAAGGCCGATGGCAAGGCCCCCGGCCCCAACAACGTAAAGGCTCGCTTCATCAAGACCCTCCCGGCGGCGGTCCAGTGGCTCCTTGTCCACTCCTACCGGGCCATCGTCCGCGGGGCCCCGCTGCCCATGCACTGGAGAGATGCGCACATCTGGCTCAGCCCCAAGGTACCGGGCTCTGCCAGGCTGGACAACTACCGGTCTATAGTTCTGGGCCAACTGGACATTGAGCTGCTCACGGGCCCCCTCACCCAGCACATCACGAAGGTGCTTACGCCACAGGGCGTGGTCAGCGATTGGCAGCAGGGGGCCCTCTCCGGCTCCAATACCGCGCCCCTTCTGTTCATGGCGCAGCGACAGCTCCAGCGGGGAAGGCCCAACTATGTTTTCTCCTTTAACGCCCGCAAGGCCTTCGACACCGCCCCGCACGGCGCGCTCCACCTCATCCTGCGCCACCTCTCCGTGCCGCCAGAGGTCATTGACCTCTTGCTCCTCCTCCACACGTGTGCGAGGCTGCGCATCCCCACCGCGCATGAAATGACACAGCCAGTCCACAAGCTGTGCGGCGTCCGGCAGGGCAACCCCTAAGGCCCCCTGCTATATGTACTCCTCCTGGAGCCCCTACTCCGGGCCCAGGGTCAACACCTGCGCCCGCCTGGAGAGGCCTCATCAGGGCCTATATAGACGACCTGCTGGTAGTGGCTCACACGCTACAGCACTTCGTCGAGGGCGTGGAGGCGGTGACCGCGTAAGTTCGGATGATGGGCATGGAGCTTGACCCCCGCAAGTGCGCCATGGCTACTACGGAGAGGGTCTCGGGCCGGCAGCTTCGCCTCTGCCCCCACCTGGAAAGCCCATGGCACTGGGTGCCGGCGGCGGACTCTGTCCCCTACCTGGGACTCCAGCTGCAGCCAGACAGGGAGTTCTCCCTGCAGTGCAAACACCGGCTGCGCCTGGCGGCGGTGCACCACTGGTGCCTCAACACCCTCGCGCCACCAAAACTGGTGCAGCAGGTCATCCTGGCGATCCCGAGGGGGGTGACGCAGTACTTCGCCCCCTTCATCTCCGACAACTCCGACACCACGCGCCACTTGGACCACATCACAGTCCAGGTCACGAAGTACAGGGTGCGGTATGCCTTCAACGCCTTGCGAGACAGCCTACAGGACGACCGGACCCTGGGGCTTACAAGGGTGCCAACGCGGTGCCAGCATGCTCTGGTGGCCCTCGTGGGCACACTTGTCCACCACCGCTCAGCTTGAGTGCGCGCCGAGGCCACCAGGATGTTCTGGGAAATTGCCCGCGCGCACGGCATCCGCCCCGAGGTGCACTATCCCGTCCTGGAGTTTGCAACCCTGGCGGGGGGCTACTGGGTCCACCGCGTACCCCGGGCCCTGGATTCTCTGGGGGTTCAGCTCTACAACCCCATCGCGTGCTCCAGGGCGGCCCACGTCCAGCTACAGTCCCCCACAGGGGGACGTCGTCACGCTGCGCACCGGCAAACTGCGGCACCGCGACACGTGCCGCCTGACGGTGCCATACACAACGCCGTGGCACCGGCACCACAGGCCACACCACTCCTTCCATCACAACGACGACCCGTGTCCAGCAGCCATGCGGGAGTGCCTCAACCAGTGCGCCGATGAACACCTCCACTACTGCCGTCGCGAACAGGGGCCCACCACCCACCTCGGGTGGCGCAACGCCCTAGTCCACCTCTTCCACACCACCGGCATGCTGGATCCCCGCCTGAGGCTCATCCACCCTACGAGGGTGTAGGAGGACGCCCGCACTGGCCCGCAGGTGACCTTGGACCGCCTACACCTCAACGTCGGGGGCTACCGCTGTCAGGGCAGCCTGTCCCCTCCCACGCAGGGGACGGCATACCACCCACCGACGGCCCTCCTGTACATCCTCCGCGACGTACTTGCGGATGGCGAGCACCAGGCGACCAACCCGGATGGGGCGTGGCCCGAGCCTCTACACCCAGGGCCCCACGCGCCGAGGCCGGTGGGGTTGGTGACCACGGACGATGAATGCGACCGGGGGACGGAGCAAGCGCAGCTCCGGGCCGAGTGGGTGATAGTGCAGTCGGGGGAAGGCCAGCCCAGGCCCCGTGGAATCCCCCGCGGCACCACCCTGCTGGTGGCTACGGAGGTGCCACACGACCTGCACATGGCGGTCCACACGCTGGAGGACCCGCCAGGAGACATGGGGCACCTCGTGGTACAACAGTGCGGAGTCCCGGCCTGGCTGCAGGAACACCTAACGGCGCTCCGGTGCTGGGGGAGCAGGATTGCTGGGGCTGAGATCCGGCTCCACGACCACCCGGCACTCTGCCCTGACAACACACGGGCGCTGCACGTGGACCAGCTGACACCCAGCCACCCCGGCGTCAGGTGGCACTCCGCTGACCTCAATGCGGGCTGACCCACCAGGTACTACTGGATCCCGGAGGCCTGGGGCCACACGTCCTCCGACGTGTTTGGGGGCGGGCCCTGCAGGCACGCCACCAGTTTCGCTGTCGCCGCCGACCTGACCCGCACGTGGGCAGTGGCCAATTTAGGCACGGTGTCCGACGGGGAGGGAGTGGCTGCCTCCCTCCCCCTGCAGTACCGCACCCACAGACTGTGCGTACATACGGTGGACGGCGAGGTCATCCTCGACTTTTGGCGGCACGCGGATCGCGAGCAGGCCACGGGGGTCCCCGCGGGCGCGGCGAAGGTGGTCAACCAGATTCCCCGGCGATGTCTTCCGGACAGCCTGCAAGTGCACGGACAACACACCGGGCACCCGTTTTGGTTTGCCCGGGCAATCTCCCACCACAGGGACGCGGACTGGGCGGTGTTTCAGGACACCGTCGTGCAGAACACGCCGCCGGGTCTCAGCCACGCCCAACTCGTAATCGCCGGTAGTGACCGCAACTTCAACCTGCGGCCCTTCACCATGCAGATGCTCAGCGCGATCGCGCAGCAGGCACAGCTGGACCATGCGACGACGCACAGGGGACACACACCCCTGGGCGCGACCCACACCACGGCCTATGTCCACGCCTGGTACCTCACCGCGGCGGCCACCAGTCACCGGGCGCTGCGGGCCAGGGACGGCCACACGCCGGTGCAGCGCAGGCTTCACATCGGGAAGGAACGGCTATCCGGCGTCGCCATCCCCCCGCAGCCGTGCCTCCTCTGCGGCGGCCAGGAGGAGACTCCAGTACACATGCACGTCGGCAGGGTCCACTCGAGGCTCTTCTGGCGTCACTACCGCCAGGCGGTACAAGAAGCGGCGCGCCACCTTCCGCCCGGGGACGAGGGGCTATGGGTGGCCTCTTGGCGCTCCGCAGGCGCCGAGTGGACGGAAGTCTTCTGCTCTGGGCTGGTGCCCGAGGCGGCAGAAGCGCAGCTCTGCGCGATCGTCAGTTACGACCTGCCGGGAGGGACCCCCGTGGACGAGTTTCTCCAACACATGCTACGGCTGGGGGCCTTTGTTTGGGAGCTCCGCAACCACCGGCTGGAGCAACTCCTGCCCGCGCCCCTAAGCGCGGCTGCCCGGCTGCAGCGGTGGCTCACCGCGGCGGAGGGCGACTGCTCCCCCCCTCCCCCGCGCCCTGGCGCAGGCTTCGTTGCCTCCCTCCGCATCGCGAACGGCACCCTTGAATGTCCCCCTGAAGAGGATCCCCACCCTTACCAGGACCTGCCGGGGGGTTTCTGGAAGCACCTGCAGGGCGCTCTCTTCCAGCCATGGATCATTGGACGCAGCTCCATGACCGCGTGGGAGGCCCTCATTGTGGGCGCGGAATGGGCGCGCGAATGGAGCTGCTGGTGCGCCACCACGCGCGCGCGGGGACCCCCGCGCTGCAGTACGCTGCCGTCCCGCTCGAGGGGTGGGTGCCGCACACCGGGCCACGGCCCACCATGATTCGCGGGGAGGGCCCCGATCACCCGTGGGGCGCGGCGGCCGCGAAATGGCTGCAGGCGGCCCCGGAGCCGAAAGCTGGGTGGAGTGGAGATGTGTCCTCGCTCATCCGGGCGCCCCTCCCCCCCCCGCCTGGTGCTCCACGCCGCCGACATGCTCCAAGCCACGGAGATACACGCATAAGGATGCGAAGCGGCCACCATCCGATGGCTCCCCCTGGAAGGCTGGGCCACCCGGCTCACTGTGGCGCATTTCAAAGATGGGGGACCTACGTACGATAACGCCCTGTCCTGGCTGAGCGACATTCTGGGGCCCATGCTCCTCATGCTCCCCACCGACCTTGCTGCCGTGGTGCGCCGGGAGCTGGACAGCTGTAACGGGCTGCGGTTGGAGTGGGAGGCGGTCGCCGAAGGCACCCTGCTGGCCCTCCTCCACCGGGACACCGCGGACGGGTGCTGGTGGGACGCACTTGTGCCCCACCTCACCGGGCGCCACAGATTTATGACTTAGACGGCTCAAGTTGCATGGTCAAAATCACACCAAATGCACCCAATTTGGACCATGCAAAAAAATAGTTTTTCACAGGCTCTGTTTTTTGAAAGCAGAATATTAGACCAAAGAAAGAATCCTTCCTACCATTTGTACCATTTTGTGCCTTTTTTGAGACAGCCAAAAACAAAAAAAAATATAAAAAACTAAATAAATCTTATGATTTCAGTGGAAAATGATGTGCTTTGTGCGGAAATTGGCCAATTAATACATTTTGCGTTCCCCTTGTTTTTTGGATGAACATGGTCTGCAGAAAAGATGATTGAAACATCATTTTCTGTTCAACATGTTCGTTGCATACCTGGAAAAATGATTTATTGATCGCGCAATCAAGACCAAGGATCAGTAAAGCAGAAGCATGGCGGATGAAATATCAATGCAAAGCATATGCAACATGTGGTTCAAGGGCTGCCCCATGCGCGAGGCCTCGCGCATAACTTACTAAACCACAAACCTCACCCGATTCATTTTCCTTTGGAAAGACGGCTTCAGGGTCCAGTGGTCTTACAACCCACCCCACGGTTTGATTTTTGATTTGCACTGCCTGAAAAAAGAGGTATAGGTTGTGACTTTCAAGTTCTGGAACTGCATTGCAGTCCTCATTGCACGAGGCCTCGCGCAAAAAAAGACCCAGAAACTATATTCTTTGTACCATTGTGATGGGTTCTCATCTGATAGCACTTGTGCACAACTTTCACTGAAGCAACGAGTACCTAAATTGTCGTTGAGTCATTGAAACGTACCAGAGGCTTGCCCCCCCCCGGAGGCGGGAAAACTCTTTTTGGGCTTGGTCAGCCCCTGCGCTTGGCAGACTGCTTACCCCGGGGCACCTTCTTTCTCCAGGTATCGAACATCATCTTGATAATTGGTGTGGTTTGCACTGCATTGCATTTTACTCTCCAAAAAATCAGTTTTTTTGGCCCAAACAAACGCTCAAAAAAGTGCCACGCATGGCAAATTCATATTTTCTTTGCACATTTTACTTTGATCTATAGTCAACAACGGAAGGAACACTTGTTCTTCAGCCAAAGCTACAAGGGGGGTCCCTGTCCAGCTCAGCGTCATCTGTTGAGTGGACATGCTTCATGTGTTACCAGTGATACTCTTCTTTTTGCTTGACACTCCCCATAACTTGTTCCAGGTGTGCATCATGAGCAATGCTGAAGGATGCACCCGGTGCAACACCTCCAACGAATGTGCTCCTTTTGTTAGGAATGCAACAACATTAGAAATGATTTCTTGAGTCATCAATTAGATTTGCAAGGCTTGTTTAGAGCGCTGAATGTCCGCCCGCGTAAACATATTGTACAATGTGATCAAGTCAAGGGTGCCTGTAATGTCACTCCAGTGTGGGCGCCTGCTTGATTCCTGAATTCTACCACAATTACCTGACTTTGGAGGGGCAATGGACTGCTCCTTGCGCGAGGCCTCGCGCAAGGAACAGTCCATTGCCCGAAAAAAAGCATTTTTTGGACCCATGAGGACCAAGAAAATGCCAAATTTCCTTATATCAGAGTTCTTTTGGTGTTTCGAAGACGGCTTGATTTTTTGCAAGCCAAAGAATGGTTCTTTTGATGTTTTTTGAGGCCCTGTATTTTGGGCACTTTCTGTCGTTTTATACCATGCAACTTGAGCCGCCTAAGTATGACGACTCCCCCCCGGAGGCACCCCCGCCCGGCGTGCAATGATCTCATCGCAGCCTTTCACGACCACGGGATCCTCCCCGACGACACCTGGCAAGCGGTCCGGCAGAAAACGCTCGGTAGGGACTACCGACGCCGTGTCCGCTCCCGCCTGCTGGAACTCCGGGACCCCCTTCGCCAAAGGTGGGACAACCTCTTGCTCCGCGGTCTCGACCCCTCGTCACCGGCCTCCCACCTGCAACACACCTTCCACCTCTGCGGGGAGTGTGACACGGTGTCCGCCGCCGCGCCGACCGGCGCCAACAGATGCGCGCAGTGCTCCCAGGTGGCCGCGTGCCCCTGGCCCGAGCCACCCGCGGGCCCGCGCAGGCGCACCTGCGGGACCCCACTTCCGTCGGACACCTGTCACAGGTGTTCGCACCCCCACCCCTGCCCGATGCCACGCCTCGCAGAGCCCACCGCCCCATGCCCCGCCGAAGGGGGAACGGGCCAGAGCACGCCAGAGCCCGCCGCTGAACGCAGGAGGCGATGGTCCGGAGCCTGGTGGCAGACGCGGTGACGGAGGCGCACGAAACGCAGGCTGCCGCCCAGCACGACCCGGAGAGCAGCGCGAGGACTTTCCTCGGCGAGGCCGCCCTCCCGGCCTTTCGCGCCCTGAACGGGGCTGGAGCCCCTGCGCCACTCTGGGCGATGCACCGGATCGTGAACGCCGTCCGGCCAGGACCGATAGGCCCCGACGCAGGCCTCTACGTGTACTGGATGGAGTGGCGCACGTCCAACCGGTCCGGTCGACCCCTATTGATGGGGGACACGCTGCGGCTGACGGGTGAAGGGTCGGCCACGTCCCTCCACAGCAGAGCCCCAGTCCTGCTGCACACCCTGAGGAGGAGCTGCCCCATGGTTGCGGCCCCGTACCTGATCCAGGCGCGGGCCACGTACCCGGGAGGAGTGTCGGAGCTGGACGCGGCGCTCCACCTTCTACATCCGCCGGACGAGGACCTGCAAGTTGGCGAAGTCACGATATTCGTGGAAAGCGCGGCCGAGACACCCGCCCGCCTCCGCCCAACCAACCCGGTGTACAACGGCAGCCGGCGGATCCCCCCGTACGCCGTCGTGTGCGAGGCCTTCCCCAGAGAGCATGCCCTGTGTCCCGTCGTCCCGCCGGCCACAGACGCGCCCGGCAGCTGGGCCGACCTGCGCCTATCCCTCCCCCTCTCCAGGACCAGGGGTGTCCACCACAGAGGGCAAGTCCTCTGGCGAGAGCGCCCGGGCACCCCCCTGCTCCTCCTGGTCGTCACGACCCGCAGGGAACCGGAGCGGGTCCTGGGGGTCACCCCCACCCGGCACTACGGGGCAGCGCCCGTGCCCCGCCCCCCCCTCCCGGCGCCGTAGGCGCCAGACGGGGTGTACACCTTCCCGCGAACACAGGAGGTCACCGCCGTTACGGGGGTCCACCTTGTGCGGCTCTCCCCGGCATCGCCCAACGACCCCCCGGGGCCCAGGGCCCTGAGGCCCACCCCGGACTGGGAGCTGTGGCGCGGCGAGTGGGCCACGTGGCTCGCTTGCCTCCCCCCCCCAGTGCCGGCACGGATGGACGCTGCCCAGGCGGCGCGGGAGTCGGGCGCGTTGCCGGCGCAACAGGCGCAGGAGCCACGGGCGGAGGCGGCACGGGGGGCAGAGGGGGCCCAGGGCGATTTGAACTGGGACCAGCACGCGGTCCGCAGCCCCCTAGGGGGTGAAGTCCTCCCACTGGTGATGGAGGTGTATGGGTTGCTCAGCTGGGCCACCTCAGGGACCACCAGAAACCGGCCCCTCGATGCCGTGCTCCTCCGGCGGGACGGAGGGAACCTGGAAGTACCCCCGGCGGGGTGGGTGGCCCTGGAGGACCACGAGAGGGTCCTCCGGGTCTTGGTTCAGGCGGGCTGGCCCGACCGGGAGCCGACATGGCCGGCTTTTCTGGAGGGGGGGGCGGTGCTCCGCGTCATGGACCCGGAGTCCAACAACTGGCTGCCCCGGGCCCTGCGCACCGCCCTCACCCACTGGCGCTACCGCCAAAGGAACCCGCCGCCGCCGCAGCCCGAACCCCCAAGCAAGCGGCGGCGCAGGTGACGGACACCCCTGGCGACAATGGTCCCGCGCCCAGGAGGCCAGACCCCGGACCCCAGGCGCCGGACAGGGGGGGGAGGGATTGGACCAACGGCGCGGGACAACCCCCCCGGCAGGCCCGGGCCTGCCCATCCTGAGGGGCCCCCCCTGCCCCCCGCAGTCTGCACAACGAGAGGACACGCACCGCCCCCGGTCGGGGAGACCGCAGGGACCACGGACACGCGGACGGGAGAGCGACTGACCCGACGACCGCTAAACACTAACCCCTCACCCTGACCGCTGCCCCCGGCGCCCGCCGCCCCCCCCCCCATTCCCCCCCCCGCCGGTGCCACGCGACGAGGAGACTGAGTTGAGAGGGGCGGGGGGGTCGTGGATGAGGGCCCGCACGACGACCTAACCCCTTGTGGCCGGAAGGGGGGCAGGGGAGGGGAGCAGGCCAGCGGCCCGGGGTAGCCCCCCCACCGGGCACGCGCCCCCGGAATCGGGGCCCATCGCCCCGTCCTCCCTCCCCCGCGCCCCCCCTCCCAACAACAGCTGATTCCCTGGAGCCACCGGCCACAGGGGGAGCCGGGGCCCAGACCTTCAAGCCAACCCCTGGCAGCCATCGAAGGGAAGCACCGATGGACCGAAGGGGGACAGCGGAGAGCTCAAGCGCGACCCCCCCCTGCCTCCCCCCAGTCCCTTCCGAGCCCACTGACGGCCGGAGGCCAGCCACGGGGACGCTGGCTCCGCACCCCCCTTGCCGGACCAGGGGAGGCCCCGCCCCCCCTGAGAGGGCGGCGGCACCCGGGGAGGGGTGCCACTGGGCCTGTACGCCGTGCACCGCCCAGTCCGCAGCCCGCCCGCCTTGACGATGCCCGCGAAAGGCCAGCTGTTCTGCATCGGCGCGCAAGGGCACCCCGCTGACCGCGGCCAGGCAGCGGCACGCAGACGTGAGCCGGTGCAGTATGGGGGCCACGCCCACCGAGGACTGGGCAACGCCGCTTGGGCCTGGTTTGCTGCCCGCACGAGAAAGGCAGAGGGGCGGACCGAGGCAGAGAGACCCCCACCCCGCGCCCCCGGGGGCCCCCCAACCGCGCCCCTGGAGGAGGGCGGCGCACAGACCACCCCCTCCCCCCACCAGACTTACCTACCGGCGGCCAGCCAGGCCGCGCCCGGCGCCCAGGGATGCGGAACAGCCCCGGCCGAGCATCCAGCAGGCCACGCTGCTGGCCGTTGGGGGGGCCTGGGCCGGGACCTTCAAGCCACCCCCCTCGCAGTGGCCGGGGGACCGGGCCAGGGGACCGGAGGGGGACGGGGAGGGACCATCATGCCATCACCCCCCCTCTCTCCCCCCCTCCCCCCCCTCCTCAGCCGCGGGATGCTGAAGGCGGGCCAAGGGGGCGCCGGCCCTTTACCCCCCCCGCCGGGCCAGGGGGTTCCCCCCCCCCAAAGGAGGGGCGCGGCAGCCAGGAGGGGGGCGCCGTTAGGCCCATACGCCACACGCCCCCACACCGCCACCCGCCGGCTCCTACAGTGACCTCAACAGGCTGGCACTCCGGCGCCAGTGCACAAGGAAACCCCCCGGGCCGCACCCGGGGTCAGCACGCGGACACGGACCGGAGGAGTATGGAGACCACGCCCTCCATGACCTGAGCGACACCGATGCCACCTGCTCCGGTGCCCTTCCAGGGAAGGCAGAGGGACAGAACCAGGTAGAGCGACCCCCCGCCCCTCAGGGCCCCCCGGCCACGCCCTTGGGGGGGACGGCACACAGGCCGCGACCCCCTCCCCCCCACCGTGGCCCGCCCACGAGGGGGCACACAGCCCAGAGCCAGGTAAAGGCGAAAAGGGACCGGGCCGCCGCCCCCCAGAAGCAGGCCAAACAGCGCACCAGACCGAGGCGGGAAACGCGGAGGGGCACGGACCGCATGGAAGGGCCCTACGGGTGCCATGCACCGGAACGATGCGGGGTGCGCGCGCCACACCAGCCCGGGGAGGGGGGAAGCACACGGACGCCGCGGGAGCGCGAGCGCGCACACACGCAAAGGGCACGCAGGGACTACCAGAAGGGGAACCGGACCGAGCTCGCGGAACGCACAGACCGCATGGAATGGTGTACCGGGCGAGGGGAAGGGACACCCCGACAGGACGACCCGCCACACGCAGCGCGGGGAACGGGGGGGCGGGAAGGGGGGCACAGGAGAGACGCAAGAACCGGCACCGGCCCCAACCCCCCGAACCGGCCGCGAGCGCCGCGCACACACGAGCAGGGCACTGCACCCGCCAAGGCAGTATTGGCACACCGAGCCACGCACAAGCCCCGCGGCTAGGCAGCCTCCGCGCCAGCCCGTGGGGGTCCCACTGGGGACAAGCCTGTAGCACAGGCCCGGCGGCGCCGGCACCCCGGGCGACCACGCATTAGGGGGGCGACGCATTGGGTGAGCCCGCGCAGCTACGTTTGCTAAGTGACACACAGAACGGGGAGTGGCATACAGGGGCAGCCGGGGAGGGACAGGGCTCCAAGCCCTGTGAACCCGGGGGACTCCGCCACCAGGCAGGAGGTGTGTAATGAAGGGCCCCACACTGCGTCCCGGTGGGGAGGATATCACCTGGCCCGACCAGGTGGCCCCCCGGGGCCGAAAGGCATCTAGTACTCGACACCTCAAACCTCAAACCTCAAACCTGGCTGTGTTGTTTGCCTGGCCGGGGTTGGTGCTGTGCTGGTGCGTGGCCCCACTCATGGTGGGGTTTCCAGCGTTGGTGCGTGGCCCCCCCGAGGGTAGAGCGTGCTGTGTTGGTGCCCCCCCCCCCAAAAAAAAAGGGGCGTGCTGTGTCGGTGTGTGGCCCCTCCCACGGTGGGGCATGCTGTGCTGGTGCGTGGCCCGCCTCATGGTCGGACGTGCTGCAATATTGTCTGGCCCCCCTCATGGTGGGGCGTGCTTTGTTGCTGCCTGCCCGCCGCGGTGGTTGTGCGTGGTGTGGTGGTGCTTGGGTTGGGTTGTAGTCGTGTGAGCCGCCTGGCGGCTCGCGTCGTTGGGTTCAGGTTGGCGGTCCATTCGGTGGTGTTTGAGCCAGCACCATGCGCGGCTTGTTTTGTTCCTTCGGCGTTGTCATCGCCGCCTTACGGTTGGTGTGTTTGGGTGGCTGTGGTTGGCGGTAGGTTTGCGGTTGTGGTTTTGTTGATTGCCAGGCCGGGGTCCGTTCTGTGCTGGTGCATGGCCTGCCCCATGGTGGGGTGTGCTGTGTTGGTGTGTGCCCCCCCCCATGGTGGGGCGTGCTCCGTTGGTTTGTGGCCCCCCTCATTCTGGGACTTGCTGTGTTGGTGCGTGGCCCCCCTCATGGTGGGGCGTGCTGTGATGGTGCCTTTCCACCGCGGTGGTGGTGCGTGATGTCTTAGTGCTTGGCTTCAGTTGTTGTCGTCTGTGCTGCCTGCGGGCCGGTGTTGTTGGGTTCGAGTTGGTGAGTTTTTATTCCGGCGCCATGCACAGCTTGTTCTGTTGGTTCGGCGTCGTCTTCATCGCCTTACGGTCGGCGTGTTTCGGTGGCTGTGGTTGGCGGTTGGGTAGCAGTTGCGGTTGTGTTGTTTGCCTGGCCGGGGTTGGTGCTGTGCTGGTGGGTGGCCCCCTCCAATGTGGGGCGTGCTGTGTCGGTGTGGGTTTTGGTTCGTGGTGTTTTAGCCGGCTCATTGTTCGGCTTGTTTTGTTGGTTCGCTGTTGTCTTCGCCGCCGGCGTTGTCGGGTGTTGGGTGTCTGTGGTGTTTGCCTCGACGGGACGGACAGGCTGGCCTCCTGAGCGCGTGTAGTGCGCCCCCCCCTTGTCTCGGCTGGGTCGGACGGGCCGGCCTCCCAAGCGCGTGCCGTGCGCCACCCCGTGTCTTTGTTTTGCGGGTCATGTCGCCCTGCCGCTCGTGGTCCCTTGCTCCCCCTCCGCTTTCTTGTGTCGGTGCGGCTCCCGGCCTTACGCTGGTGTTTGTCGCCGCCTGCTGCTACGGCCCCCCAGCCCACCCCACCCCACCCCTCTGCTTGTTGTCTTCTGCCCCCCCTTTGCGTTTTGGTGTCGCCGCGCCTGCCGGCGGTTGTTGCCGCCCCCCCCCCCCCCCCACGTGGTTTTTGTTTCGCCGCTATTGGCTGTTTCCCTTGTTCCCTCCGTGTTTTGTGGTTGCTCTGCCCCGTTTGTCCGTTTGTCGGTGCCTCCTGCTGTACCCCCCCACCCCCAGGTTTGTGTTTCGCGGGTGTCGTTGCCCTGCCGCTCGTCCTCCTTTGTTCTCTCTCTGCCTTCTCGTGGCTTCGCGCCGCTGGCACGTTCGCCCCCCCGGCCGGTTTGTGTTTCGTGGGTGTCGTCGTCCTGCCGCTCGTTTTACCGTGTCCTCCTGCTGTTTCCTTGTTTTTTCCGTGCCCTTGGGCTTGGCACCTGTTTGGTTGGGTTTCTTTCTCCCCCCTTGGCTCCCGACATTTCGTGCGCTCTGTGCGCTGCGCGCTGGTGCCGTGCCCCCCTCCCCGGCGGTTGCTTCTGGTGGTGTGCGGTGCCTCGTGTGTTGTTGTGTGCTGCCGCGGTTTGGTGTGGGCCCTTTTCTGCGGCGCGCGGTGTTTTTCTACGCCGTGCTGGTGTGCGGGTGCTTTGCTGAGGTGAGAGCTGTTCTGTTGTGTTGTTGTCGGTCTCCCGTTGGTCGCGCCGTTTTCGTTGGTGTCGCACGCTGCTCCGCTGTCCCATGCTGTTTCGTGCGGTGTTTCGTTGGGTGTGATGCTGTGGTGCGCTGTTCTGTGCTGTGGTTTTATCTTTGGTGCTGTGTGGCGTGGTGGTCGTGGCCTTTTTCTCTCTCTGCCTCCTTGGTTCTGTGCACCTGCAGGTTTGCGCAGCCTGGTGCTGCACCCCCCCCCCTGGTTTGGGTGTCGTGCCTCGTGCCGCCTGGTGTGCACGAGGTTGCAACAGTGCTGACGAGGTCTGGCTCCCATTCCACTTAGGCCATGCAAATGCGGTCCGCTGCTCAAAAACTTGTCAGTTGTTGCCGCATCCTCTGTACCTGGTTCTTGGGAACCTTTTGAAAACCCAGGCATTTGCCACCGGGAGCAACTTGTAGTAACAAGTAATGGTTATCCACCACCCCACCCCGCCGCCCAAGCAGCAAGCCCTGCCGCCCCGCCCCGGGAGGGGGCCCCAGACGCGCGGGAAGCGGAGACCGCAGCCCCAGCGAGCCACGCCGCGGCCCCGACCGCGGCCCCCGGCACGCCGCCGACATGGGGGGTAGCCCCGGCGCAGGAACCTGGGGCATTGCCCAGAGCTGCTGCAGCCGCAGAGGGAAACAGGGAGGGCGCGCGAGGGGTTGCGACCGCGGCCCCGGCGAGCCGCGCCACCGCCTCGGCCGGCCACGCTGCAGCCCCCAGCACGTCGCAAAAGCGGGGGAAGGACCCTGCACGGGCCACGGGTGCCTCGCAGGCGGCCGCCGCGGCAGCAGCAGTGGGCAGGGAGAGGTAGGTAGGTAGGTATCTTCGGGAGCTCGGGATGCCTCTCTTGACATTGCAGGAAGAAGGTCTTACCAAGGGGACGTCCTGTCCCTCTCACTGCCCTATGTTAGGTGGCTCTTGAGCCGCTCCCGCATGTGCTTGGGAAGGCATTGTCACGGCCAGCCAGTCCATGTGTCCCAGGTGGGAGGATGTCCCCACATGTGTCCATGAGTAGGGCCACATGCCCCCTCCTTTGGGCGGCAGCTCTGGGGGCTGCCCAGCCGTGTGGAGTATCTCTCACCACAAGGGGTATTGCTCCCGCTTGTCTACGGTACGACCGCCTCACCCTTGTGGCTTGAGTTGCGGGGCCGCTCCGCTTGGCAGGCGACCCCCTCCTGGACTGTGTACCGGCTCGCCTGTCACCGGTTGCTTCCATGGCTCCGGGTGACGTTTGCCCTGGTCCTGGACGCAGCCTGGCCGGGCTCAGACCAGTGGCCGTGGAGTACCGCTCCTGCCACTGGCCCGGTGGGTCGGCTGGGTCGCCCCAGTGTGTCCGGCCCATGGGGTGTTGGTTCTTTTCTGTCCCTCGTCCGCCCTACGTGTGTGCAGTGTCCTGGGCCACTTGGCTCCTCTTCACCGGTGTGCCCGCTCGGTGTGTTGTTTGGCGTGTGCGGTGTCCTGGGCCTCCTGGCTCCTGTTTACCGGTGTGCCTGCTCAGTGTGTTGTGTTGCGTGTGCGTTGTCCTGGGCCACTTGGCTCCTGTTCACCGGTGTGTCCGCGCGGTGTGTTGTGTTGCGTGTGCGGTGTCCTGGGCCACCTGGCTCCTGTTCACCGGTGTGCCCGCTCGGTGTGTTCTGGTGCGTGTACGGTGTCCTGGGCCTCTTGGCTCCTGTTCTCCGGTGTGCCCGCTCGGTGGGTTGTGTTGCGTGTGCAGTGTCCTGGGCCACTTGGCTCCCATTCACCGGTGTGCCCGCTCGGTGTGTTGTTTTGCGTGTGCGGTGTCCTGGGCCTCCTGGCTCCTGTTCACCAGTGTGCCCGCTCGGTGTGTAGTGTTGCGTGTGCGGTGTCCTGGGCCACTTGGCTCCTGTTCACCGGTGTGCCCGCGCGGTGTGTTGTGTTGTGTGCGCGGTGTCCTGGGCCACTTGGCTCCTCTTCACCGGTGTGCCCGCGTGGTGTGTTGTTTCGCGTGTGCGGTGTCCTGGGCCTCCTGGCTCCTGTTCACCGGTGTGCCCGCTCGGTGTGTTGTGTTGCGTGTGCGGTGTCCTGGGTCACTTGGCTCCTGTTCACCGGTGTGCCCGCGCGGTGTGTTTTGTTGCGTGCGCGGTGTCCTGGGCAACGTGGCTCCTGTTCACCGGTGTGCCCGCTCGGTGTGTTGTTTGGCGTGTGCGGTGTCCTGGGCCTCCTGAATCCTGTTCACCGGTGTGCCCGCGCGGTGTGTTGTGTTGCGTGCGCGGTGTCCTGGGCCACCTGGCTCCTGTTCACCGGTGTGCCCGCTCGGTGTGTTGTGTTGCGTGTGCGGTGTCCTGGGCCACTTGGCTCCTGTTCACCCGTGTGCCCGCGCGTTGTGTTGTGTTGCGTGCGCGGTGTCCTCGGCCACCTGGCTCCTGTTCACCGCTGTGCCCGCTCGGTGTGTTCTGTTGCGTGCGCGGTGTCCTGGGCCACCTGGCTCCTGTTCACCGGTGTGCCCGCTCGGTGTGTTGTGTTGCGTGTGCGGTGTCCTGGGCCACTTGGCTCCTGTTCACCCGTGTGCCCGCGCGGTGTGTTGTTTCGCGTGTGCGGTGTCCTCGGCCACCTGGCTCCTGTTCACCGGTGTGCCCGCTCGGTGTGTTCTGTTGCGTGTACGGTGTCCTGGGCCTCCTGGCTCCTGTTCACCGGTGTGCCCCCTCGGTGGGTTGTGTTGCGTGTGCGGTGTCCTGGGCCACTTGGCTCCCGTTCACCGGTGTGCCCACTCGGTGTGTTGTTTTGCGCGTGCGGTGTCCTGGGCCTCCTGGCCCCTGTTCACCGGTGTGCCCGCTCGGTGTGTTGTGTTGCGGGTGCGGTATCCTGGGCCACTGGGCTCCTGTTCACCGGTGTGCCCGCTCGGTGTGTTGTTTTGCGTGTGCGGTGTCCTGGGCCTCCTGGCTCCTGTTCACCGGTGTGCCCACTCTGTGTGTTGTGTTGCGTGTGCGGTGTCCTGGGCCACTTGGCTCCTGTTCACCGGTGTGCCCGCGCGGTGTGTTGTGTTGCGTGTGCGGTGTCCTGGGCCTTTTGGCTCCTGTTCGCCGGTGTGCCCGCTCGTTATGTTGTTTTGTGTGTGCGGTGTCCTGGGTCTCCTGGCTCCTGTTCACCGGTGTGCCCGCTCTGTGTGTTGTTTTGCGTGTGCGGTGTCTTGGGCCTCCTGGCCCCTGTTCTCCGGTGTGCCCGCTCGGTGTGTTGTGTTGGTTGTGCGGTGTCCTGGGCCACTTGGCTCCTGTTCACCGGTGTGCCCGCTCGGTGTGTTGTTTTGCGTGTGCCGTGTCCTGGGCCTCCTAACTCCTGTTCACCGGTGTGCCCGCTCGGTGTGTTGTTTGGCGTGTGCGGTGTCCTGGGCCTCCTGGCTCCTGTTCACCGGTGTGCCCGCTCGGTGTGTTGTTTTGCGTGTGCGGTGTCCTGGGCCTCCTGGCTTCTGTTCACCGGTGTGCCCGCTCGGTGTGTTGTTTGGCGTGTGCGGTGTCCTGGGCCTCCTGGCTCCTGTTCACCGGTGTGCCCGCGCGGTGTGTTGTGTTTGCTGCGCGGTGTCCTAGACCACCTGGCTCCTGTTCACCGGTGTGCCCGCTCGGTGTGTTGTGTTGCGTGTGCGGTGTCCTGGGCCACTTGGCTCCTGTTCACCGGTGTGCCCGCTCGGTGTGTTCTGTTGCGTGTACGGTGTCCTGGGCCTCCTGGCTCCTGTTCACCGGTGTGCCCGCTCGGTGGGTTGTGTTGCGTGTGCGGTGTCCTGGGCGACTTGGCTCCAGTTCACCGGTGTGCCCACTCGGTGTGTTGTTTTGCGCGTCCGGTGTCCTGGGCCTCCTGGCCCCTGTTCACCGGTGTGCCCGCCCGGTGTGTTGTGTTGCGGGTGCGGTGTCCTGGGCCACTTGGCTCCTGTTCACCGGTGTGCCCGCTCGGTGTGTTGTTTTGCGTGTGCGGTGTCCTGGGCCTCCTGGCTCCTGTTCACCGGTGTGCCCACTCTGTGTGTCGTGTTGCGTGTGCGGTGTCCTGGGCCACTTGGCTCCTGTTCACCGGTGTGCCCGCGCGGTGTGTTGTGTTGCGTGTGCGGTGTCCTGGGCCTCCTGGCTTCTGTTCACCGGTGTGCCCGCTCTGTGTGTTGCGTTGCGTGTGCGGTGTCCTGGGCCACTTGGCTGCTGTTCACCTGTGTGCCCGCTAGGTGTGTTGTTTTGCGTGTGCGGCGTCCTGGGCCTCCTGGCTCCTATTCTCGGGTGTGCCCGCTCGATGGGTTGTGTTGCGTGTGCGGTGTCCTGGGCCACTTGGCTTCCGTTCACCGGTGTGCCCGCTCGGTGTGTTGTTTTGCCTGTGGGGTGTCCTGGGCCTCCTGGCTCCTGTTCACCGGTGTGCCCGCTCGGTGTGTTGTTTTGCATGTGCGGTGTCCTGGGCCTCCTGGCTCCTGTTCACCGGTGTGCCCGCTCGGTGTGTTGTGTTGGGTGTGCGGTGTCCTGGGCCTCCTGGCTCCTGTTCACCGGTGTGCCTGCTCGCTGTGTTGTGTTGGGTGTGCGGTGTCCTGGGCCTCCTGGCTCCTGTTCACCGGTGTGCCCGCTCGGTGCGTTGTTTCGCGTGTGCGGCGTCCTGGGCCACCTGGCTCCTGTTCACCGTTGCGCCCGCTCGGTGTGTTGTGTCGCGCCTGCGGTGTCCTTGGCCTCTTGGCTCCTGTTCACCGGTGTGTTCGCTCTGTGTGCTGTGCTTTGGGTTGCGCGTGGTGTGTTGGTGTGTGATGCTGTGGTGCGCTGTTCTGTGCTGTGGTTTTATCTTTGGTGCTGTGTGGCGTGGTGGTCGTGGTCTTTTTCTCTCTCTGCCTCCTTGGTTCTGTGCACCTGCAGGTTTGCGCAGCCTGGTGCTGCACCCCCCCCCCTGGTTTGTGTGTTGTGCCTTGTGCCGCCTGGTGTGCACGAGGTTGCAACAGTGCCGACGAGGTCTGGCTCCCATTCCACTTAGGCCATGCAAATGCGGTCCGCTGCCCAAAAACTTGTTAGTTGTTGCCGCATCCTCTGTACCTGGTTCTTGGGAACCTTTTGAAAACCCAGGCGTTTGCCACCTGGAGCAACTTGTAGTAACAAGTAATGGTTATCCACCACCCCACCCCGCCGCCCAAGCAGCAAGCCCTGCCGCCCCGCCCCGGGAGGGGGCCCCAGACGCGCGGGAAGCGGAGACCGCAGCCCCAGCGAGCCACGCCGCGGCCCCGACCGCGGCCCCCGGCACGCCGCCGACACGGGGGGTAGCCCGGGCGCAGGAACCTGGCGCATCGCCCAGGGCTGCTGCAGCCGCAGAGAGAAGCCGGCAGGGCGCGCGAGGGGTTGCGACCGCGGCCCCGGCGAGCCGAGCCACCGCCTTGGCCGGCCACGCTGCGGCCCCCAGCACGTCGCAAAAGCGGGGGAAAGACCCCGCACGGGCCACGGGCGCCTCGCCGGCGGCCGCCGCGGCAGCAGCAGTGGGCAGGGAGAGCGCGAAGTACGGCGCCCACGCCAACCCCACTCATACCCACACCAGCCCCCCCAAGCCGTTCCCCCCCAAGCCCTTCCCCCGGGGGCGGACGCAGCACGTCCGCCCCTGGGCGCCTGAGCGCTCGCCGCCGGGCGTCACGCTGCCGCAGATGCAAAGGCAGCGGGACGCCCGGCGCGTGATCCAGGAAGGAGGGGACGGTGCACAGGCAGAGCTGCGTGCCAGCCACGGGGGCGCGGAGCGGGGGACAGGAGGCGACAGGGGAAGTGCCCAGGAGCACGCGCAAGGAGCGGGCCAGGGCACGCGCGGCAGGGAGCAAGGGCGCAGCAGCGGAGGGGGACAGAGCGCGGGCAGCGGACGGCGCGACTCAGGGCAGGGGGCCGGGAAGGGGCCAGGGCACGGGAAGGGCGCGCAGGGGCGCGGGCAGGGCGCCCAGGTGCAGGGAGCGGGCAGGCCAGGGCGTGGGTGCCAGGGGGCGGGACTAACGGGATGGGCAGGGGGCCGGAAGGGGGCCCAAGGGCAAGGGCAAGGGCGCCACGCCCCCCAAGGGACAGGCGGGACAGAGCATGGGAGCCCAGGGGGGAGGGCGGGTCGAAGGGAGGGGGGCGGGGGGCAGGGGGCCCCCGCAGCCGGACGTGCAGCCGGTGAGATGCATCCCCCCCGGCATCCAACAGATGCCGGCGCACCACACTTACCACCACCACCACCACCACCACCACCTCTACAACATCGACCCTGACGCCGGCGAGCTCATCCCCACCCAACCCCCACGACCCCGGCACCAGCCAGCTGCCCCCGTGCCGAGAGCGCAGCCGGAGCGGATGGCCTCGGCAGGGGGGGGGGGGGGCGGGGCGTGGCATCGGCACCGCAGGCACAGGGGCAGCAGGGGGAGCTGGCGCGAGGGGCAGAGGGGGCCCTGCCCTGGGACCGGGACTGGGGCACGGTCCCGGACCCTCTGGGGGATGAGGCCCTCCCCCTGGTGGGGGAGGTGTACGGGTGGTTGAGTTGGGCCAGCCAGGGGACCACCAGGGGGTTGAGGAACTGGCCCTTCGATGCTGTGCTCCTCCGGAGGGACGGAGGAAACCGAGAGGTACCCCCGGGGGGGTCAGCAGCCCAAGAAGACAACGAGAGGGTCCTCAGCTCAGTGATCCGGGCGGCGTGGCACGACAGGGGGCCGACGTGGCCGGCCTTCCTGGAAGGGGGAGCGGTACTCCGCATCACGGATGCGGACGCAAACAACTACCTCCCCCGGGCCTTGCGCAGCGCCCTCGCCCACTGGCGCTACCGCCAGCGCAACCTGCCGCCGCCACAGCCCCAGCCCCCACACAAGCGGCGGCGCAGGTGACGGCCCAGACGGCGGAGGCGAGAAAGTGGGGGGGGGAGCTGGGAAGTGGGCGGAGACAACGAGCGCGGGAGGGAAACTACTGCCCGACAGCCCGCCTACCGCTGACCGCTAACCCTCACGGCCGCCCCCGGCCGGCCAGCGCCGCGCAACGACGGCGGGGGGGACGAGGAGCCCCTGCGAGGGACTGCACGAGGGTCCGACTCCTGGTAGAGGGGGGCGGGGGAAGAGTGCGACCCCCGAGCCAACGGCTGGCGCCCGGGGCCGGGACCGCCATGCCCCCCCCCCTCGGCCGTCACGGGGCGGCGCCAGGGGATCAGAGGGCCACCCCCACTCCCCCCCCCCCTCCCCCTCAGGCCCAAGAGCGGACAGAGGCAGACCGAAGAAACGGCGGCCCCGCATCCCCCCCGAAGAGGCCACTGCACCCGGGGTGAGGGGGCACCACGGCCGCCGCAGGCGCCCGCACGCCCTGCCCGCTGCCGGCCGACGGCGGACCGGCGGCGCCCAGGACGGCGCAAACGGAGCAGCCCCTTCAGAGGCTGGCCCGGGGAAGACGGGGGCGCGAACCAGGGCGCCCCCCCCCCCCCCCCCCCGCACTGACCCATTGGCGGCAAACCGGACCGCGCCCGATGCCCGCGGCCACCCAGCAACCCCCACGGCACGAGTATACCCCATGGGGGGCACGCCGGAGACAACAGATGGCAGGCCGACGCCCGACGGGGCGGGGAGGCAGGGTAGCGGCCCCCCCACCCCCCCCCCGCGCTCCCCCCCCTAGGCTGGGGGGCCACAGGAGCGACCCTCCGCCCCCCCGGAGCCGAGAGGACGCCCCCCCTCCCCCAGAAGGGACCGCGACGCGGGGAGGGGGGGGGGTGCGGCTGGACCTGCACACCGCGCGCCCCAGCGCCCCCAGCCGGCTGCTCCTGCGGGGGTCGCGGCCGACAGGCGAGCCTACACCAGCGCGCCGGAGCAACGCGCGAAACAAGCCTTGGGGCGGCGCACGGCGGCGCATCAGAACAGTATGGATGCCGCGCCCCCGATGACCCTCCCATGACCACAGCCCACTCAGGGAGGGCAGAGGGGGTGTTCAGGTCTGCAGGGGCCCCCGGGGGAGCGGTCCACGGGCCGCCCCTCATCCCCCCCCACCCCGGGGCGGCCCCGCGACCCTGACCGCACGCGCACGCCGGAGGGGAGTGCGCCGACGACACGGGGGGGGCCAGGATGGCGAACCGCGGGCCGCCACCCAGAGAGGGGGCAGGGAGGCCGCGGCGCGACCCCCCCCCCACCCCCCCCGACGGCCCGCAAGCCGCGGGGGCCCCGGCCCCCACCCCCCGAGGCAGGGGGGACGGTCCCCCCTCCCCCCGCCCGAGAGAGGAGCCGGAGTGCGGCCCGCCCCCCCGTCCCAGCTGCCGGCTCCCGCAGGAACCGCGGGGAACAAGCGAGCCCGCGCCAACGCGCCAGGACGCCGCACAGATCGCGCCCAGTGAACGCGGGCGAGCACGAACCGGAGTGGTATGGGGGGCCACGCCCCCCATGGACAGAACGACGCCAGTGACACCCGCATTGTTGCCTGCCCAGGGAAGGCAAAGGGACGGAAAGAGGCAGAGCGACCCCCCGCCCTAGAGGCCCCCCCGGCCGCACAAACAGGGGGCACGGCGCACGGGCCGCCCCCCCCCCCCCCGAGCCCGCCCCCCGGCAAACGAACGCCACGGACCCGCCCCGCGGCACGCAGCCCCCACAGGGTGTGCAGGCCAAGGGGACAGTGTAGGGCCCCCACACCCACAAACCCGCGCCCACTGCACGTGGGTAGCGGACCCCAACAGCCCCCCCAGTGGGCGGGCGGTCGGGGGGGGGGGAGCGCCTGACCCCAGACGCCCCTCGCAACAGTGGAAGGCACTCCCCCCGGGGACGCCCTTCCGCCACCCCCACAACCCCAAGCCAAGTAGGGGGGAACCGGGACCGGACCGCCCCCCCCAAAACATGCCAGACGGAGCAAGGGACCGCGGCAGGACACGCGGAGGGGCACAGACCACATGGAACGGCCCTACCAGCGCCCAGTGCTGGGACGGCGCGAGGTGTGCACGCCACACCACCCGGGGGGGGGGGAGGGGATGCCGCGGGAGCGCGAGCGCACACACACGCAAAGGGCACACGGGGACTACCAGAAGGGCAACCGGACCGAGCTCGCGGAACGCACAGACCGTGTGGAATGGCGTACCAGCGAGCGAGGGTAAGGGACACCCGGGTGGGATGGCCCGCCACACGCAGCGCGGGACACGCGGGGAGGGAAGGGGGAAACGGGAGAGACACAACACCAGGTACCGGCCCGAAACCCCCGAACCGGCCGCGAGCGCCACGCACACGCGGACGGGGCACTGCACCCGCCAAGGCAGTAGTGGTGCACTGCGCCACACCCCAACCCAGCCCAAGGGGATCCCACTGGCGACAAGCCAGTAGCACGGGCCCGGCGGCGCCGGCACCCCGGGCGACCACGCAATAGGGGGGCGACGCGGTGGGTAAGCGCCCGCAGCCACGTCTGCGAATTGATGCACTGACCGGGGAGTGGCGAAACGGGGAAGCCGCGGAGGGACGGGGCTCCGAGCCCTGTGAACCCGAGGGACTCCGCCACCAGGCAGGAGATGCGTCTTGGAGGGCCCCCCACTAGGACACGGTGGGGAGGATATCACCTGGCCCGACCAGGTGGCCCCCCGGGGCCGAAAGACGTCTAGTACCCGCAAAATCAAACCTCAAACCTCA
Organism: Eutreptiella sp. 'Long Island Sound 2002'; assembly: GCA_964036045.1. Classification (NCBI taxonomy): domain Eukaryota; phylum Euglenozoa; class Euglenophyceae; order Eutreptiales; family Eutreptiaceae; genus Eutreptiella; species Eutreptiella sp. 'Long Island Sound 2002'. The sequence continues at coordinate 111,124,203 of OZ038378.1, forward strand.
AACCTCAAACCACCTCGTCAATAGTAACGAAAGCGGTGGTTTTCTTCTTGTCACGCTCCAGCTTGCTCTACATCCCCTCACCAAACTCGTCTGAGTGTGCCTGGCCAGGAAGGTCCTGGTGCCACTTGCTGCTGTACAGCAATGTGCACATGATGGTGCGCTCATACTTCAGAACGTTGTCACATGGTCCACGTCGCAAACTCTGCAACAGACACAAACTCAACTGCAACACCTCGTCGGCCCGCGACACTGTACCATTATTTTCCCCTGCCCGGTTGCACTCTCCTACCAGGTGACCCAAGTACAACAACAATGGGCGCCATTTCAACATCAAACACAACACTGCGTTTGCCACTGCTGCTCTTTTGGCAGGCGCTGTATCACAACCACTGATCCCTGTTGCAGCCTGTGCCTTGCGACGATACGGGCGTACTATCCTGGGTGTCGTAACTATCAGTTGTGGGTATGATGGTATGGTTGAACCAGGGCGTAGCAGGCCTTTTTGTAGGTAGGTTAGAACAGGCCAAATCACACAAAAAGTCTGTGTAACAACAAACTTGTAGGCGTTCTACACACCGTAAACTACAGGTGCATACCGCAGGTAGGCATGCATGTTCCATCGTTAGTTCTTTGCTGCATACAACAGTTTTAGTATTCTGTAGTGTATGTTTCCGTCGACCAACAACGGCAAGACCCTGTTTGTTTGTTGTGCTTTGTCCTTCACAAACTACAACAAGTTGAACAGACCAACACCGCCTGTTACCTTTTCCTTCGACAGGGCAAACGGGCTCCACAGTGGTACCTGCACGGCTGTTGTATCCCTCCTCAAAACCAACGATGCCCTCACATTTCCAGTATCTTGTACACAACCATCTGCATATGCCATGTCACCCAGAGTTGGGGAAATTCTCCTTTCGCGCTGTTGCAGAGCGCGCCCCACTGTTGTTATGCGTGCTGCCAGGTCCTCAATGGCTGGGTGTCCTGTCCCGTACGTTGGTCTCTGCCTTAGCAGAACACTGCCATTGCAGTACAGTTTTGAGACCGGTCACCTCCGTCTGGTTGTGACGTGTATTGTGCCCGGTACCAGTTGTCGATCCACAGCACCTCCCACGATGCAAGCACGAATGTCCACGTTGCTTTGAATGCTGCTGCTGCCTGTTCATCCACTATATTTGCGGCAGAGTTTGCTTGCCCAAGTCGTACATTGGTTTGTTTTTCCGTTTGTGTCAGGTACCTTGTTGTGTTTCCTGGTTTCATTTTCTTTGGTACTGTGTTCGAAGCCAGCAATGTGGACTCTGGTCTTTCAATTGTTGTGTTTGCAATACCATGTTGAATTGCCATTGCATGCATGTTTCAATCAGATTGTAAGAAATAGTGGGACAGAGTTGGGGGATTGGCAATCCTCTAACTATAGGGGCCTCATATCCTGCTTGAAAGCATCCCTAATGATTATATGAAGCACTAAAGGGTTGTTGGAGTGGCCGCGTTTCTTTGCTGCTAGCTATATCGGTTGGTGGAACAACTATTGAGTCGTTGTTATGTAATTAGACTACATGAAGTCTGAAAAACGACACAGCAGACAGTATTTTGAGGTTTCTCAAAAATAATTTCATTTGCCCAGTGTTTAACCACATGTTTGAATTCAGCATGACGTTCCGGTCATTTTGACTGTAATATTGTATTTTAGTAATTTTTGCCCTAAAATGGTGTTTTGGGGTGTGTAAGCGCGTGACCAGCCTGAGTGCGCGCGTGACCAGCCCTGACCTGGGTATGGGAAGTACCTACCAACTGCTGAGTCATCAAACTACAATGACAGAAAATACAAAAGATTTTTTTGCAGTGATACTTGATGTTTTTCTACCCATGCTTTTCATGGGGAATCCATCTGTGATATTTGTCTTCTTCCAAGTTGCACTATTTCAAAGATCTGCATTTCTCCTACTTTGTACAGAGCAGCTGAAGACCTGCAGAGTAAAACACGGAGCCGCAGACAATACAACACACAGGCAAACAAGTGCACAGGTGACCCAGACCAGCATTAAGTGTGCATAAGCTCTGTGCATGTAACTAGAGTGATTCAGCTCTGCTTCTGTTACTGCAGCCCCATCAGTCATACGTCAAGATGATTCATATTCCTCTTGGGATCGCTCGTGCTTGAGTTCTTGATTTTCTGGATATTCAGGTTTAAGGCCTGCCGGAGAACAAACATTGGATTTTGGGAAAGTATTTGAAGGTGCAAAGGCAAGAATTCAAAGTGGTAGCAGACGCGGGAGTACATGGCGCTCATTTGCATCGATCCATCAAGTATGGTCCATCGACGAGAAAGCACGAGTACAGCGACAGATGACAATGGGGCGGAAAAGCAGAAGACTACACAGGGATCTCCGGTCGAAGTTCTGGAAAAACAAGTCGAGCCTCATCAAGAAGCTGCGTTGCTGTGACAGCGAAGACCAACGACAAATTATCAAAGGGTAAGATGACCGAACCCACAATGAAAGTCAAAGGTTCAAGCGCAAGCGAGGTTGAGGAACGTATCACTGACCAACTCCCTCACGACGACGGACGAGCGGAGACCGTTTTGAAAGCCATGAGCGGATATATCCTTGGTCAGATGCGAGCGCCGACAGCTGCTGAAAAAGTCTACTCTGATCAATTAAGCACTCTCGTACCACCTGCAGAACCTTTTGGCAAAGGAGATTTTTCAAGTTATTCTGCCACACCTTAGGCATGGACGCGTTCAGACGATCATGCTACGGTTGACAAACGATGTCGTGGTAGTGATGTCGATAGCGCTACGGTTGACAAACGAGGAGATGGTGGCGTTGACAATTGGCGGGACAGGTATGACGCCACTGATTCTTGTCCCAAGTTCCCTGAACAAAAAGAAAGCAGTGATTATAGTGACGGGAGCGTCGGAGTAGAAGCTAACGTTTATTTCCATGGCAAGCCTTATGTACCGGAAGTCGAAAGTACCAGCCAGGACAAATATCATACGGTGCTTGACAAGATGGAAGACTTGACTGAGAGTGAGATTGGTGAGATCGATTCATGGATGACCGAAAACATGAAAGGTGCTTTCGTGGAGCGCTTGAAGGGAAAAGTCGAGGAGATCAAGGGGAAGCGGTAAGGGTAAGACAAAAGTGTCCTTCGGTAAGACAGTTGTTGAAACTGAGGCGGAAGCACCCTCGAGTGATTTATCTACCTCTGAGTTCAAGCTGGTCCCGGACAAGATGGCTGAGCTGTAGGAGGAGATGAAACACACCAAGATGGAGCTGAAGAGGCTAGGCGTCAAGACGGTCGCTACGAAGCCTTTGCGGAGTCCGTTGGTCACGCGCAAGAACTCTGCCTTCGATCGGTTGATAGAGGTATGTGAGGGTTCGCCCTCTCACACTTGGGCTGATGATTCTGAAGAGGACGACACGAACGGGATCAAAATTGAATTGCCTTCCTTCGACGGCCGTAATGTTGAGGCCTTTGCGAAAAGATTCGATCGGCATTGGGTCCTGACGGGAAGTACGAAGGCGAAGTCACCAGTGAAGGCGAATCTGATTATTCAGGGTATCAAGGACAAAGATCTACACGACCTACTTCGTAGAGTCTTGAATACCTCGAAGAGTCTGGAAGATTTCCTTGGGAGCCCGCAGAAGCTGTACCGTCATGTGGAGACGGATCTGAGTGTGATTGGAGAAATTCGCAAGGTACAGCACCTGCCATATGATCCAAAGCCAGAAGCTGTCGCCAAAACTCGTCACGATCTCGATCAGAACTTGAATCAGCTCAGTCCTGGGGCCCTGAGCGAACAACAGAAGTTGTTAAATCTGGCATCCAAGATCGATGACAAAAAGTTCCACATATTAGTTTGAGATGTCGCCACATCCCAAAATTCAGTTGCCCCACTATCGCAGAAACCGTCGTGATCGCGACTTTGTCGCCGCCACGATCATTTTTGACTCATTTCGTGAGATTTGTGCCAATTCTGTGCGCACTAAAGCCAATTTAAGCAGCGCAATTCGCCAATCGCAATCATATCCTGGTCCTGTAAGCAAATGACAGTCATCCCATCAACTGTTAGGGAGATATTTCCAAAATACCGCCTTTTGGGGCCTTTTTTTGCCACTTTTTCATGTAGAAAGTGGCATAAGTGGAATTCGGGGAGGTCTCGTGAGATTTCAAGTTGGTCAAGGTTCTCCCGAAGGTTGGTTTGGCCTTAAAAGACCACCATGTGTGACCCGAAATGGTGGTGCATCGTTACATATGAGTGGTGGGTGCCAAAATTGCCCAAAAACAGCCAAGTTTGCCCAATTTAACTTGTAATTCTCGCATAAGTAGATTTAGGGGAGGTATTATGAGATTTCAAATTGGTCACGCTTGTTGCTAAGGTTAGTTTGGCCTTGGCAAAACACGATATGTGACCCTACATCCTCTTGCATCAACACATATCAACGGCGGGTGCCAAAACTGCCTCAAAACAGCCATATTTGCCCTTGTTGACGTCTAATTCTAGTATAAGTAAATTTAGGGGAAGTGTCATGAGATGTCAAAGTGCTCAATCTTGTTACCTACCCTGCGTGCGCGCAATGGTGCAATTTTTCCATAGTGCGCGCAATTTATTCAAAAATATGACTTTTATAGCGCGCCTATTGCGCGCGCTCTACCGCGCTATATTGTCCCATTTTTCAAAACCGGAAAATTTTTCAAAACCATGCTTTTTCCAGTGTCCTGCGTTTCTGAAAAACCCCTTGCTTTTCGAAAACATTCCCTGTTGCTCATCCAACCCAAGACGAATGCAAAAACACTGTCTGAAAGGTCTGAAAAGTGTGCAACAGTACAGGTCCTCACGGGCACAGACAGTGTAGCGTGCGCAACATATTTACAGCGCGGGCTATGAGCCTTACGGCGCGCGCTATACCAGGTATAGCGCGCGCTCTCATTCAGTGATCTCCTTCATGGTTCGGACCACCACTTCGGCCTTCCCCTCCTTCTCCCGTTCGGTTCTGTGGTCTTCTGCCCCAGTGGCAGCTGGGGCTGCATCCCCTTCATCTTGTGGGCTTGGGTCGCCTTCTGGGGTTCCTCCTTCTGGTGCCTCTTCTTCTTCTGGGGCTGCTCCTTCTCCTTCTTGTGGTGCGGCCGCTGGTGCCTCTTCTTCTGGTGGTGAAGCTGGTGCGTCGTCTTCTTGTGCTGCTGCTGCTGCTGGGGCTGGTGCCTCTTCTTCTTGTGCAGCTGCTGCTGGTGCTTCTGCTGGTGCTGCAGCTTCGGCAGGTCCCTTGTCTTCTTGTCGGGGGGCTGGTGGCTGGGCTGGTTGGTCTCCTTGGGGCTTCTTCTTCTTTGGCGTTGGTGGCTTGGACGGGGACATCCTCATGGTCTTTGGGTCGGGGCAGAGGTCCACAATTTCATCGGCCTCGTACGTCTCCAACCACGAATGCCACTTGTCCATCTCCTCATACGCTTTGCTTTTTGCGGAGAACACCTGGAAGCTGGGCATGAACTCCGACCAGTCGTCCTCTTCCTCCTCCTCCTCCCCTTGTTGGCTGGGGCTCCACTGATCGTTGGGGATGATGACGGCCACGTGGTTCTGAGGGGCCCTGGCGCCTGCTGGCTTGACTTCGGCTCCCTCCACAATCATCGGCGCGATTGCAGTGGTGCAGTAGACGATCCACGGAGGCTTGTAGCCTTTTTGGTAGGACCAATCTCGGCGCTGCATGAGCTCATCTCTTGCCTCATTGTCCGCGTCGGCTCTGCTCTGCTGCTTGGCCTGAGGAGCCGTACTGGGTGGGGTGGAACTGCACGGACCTCCTTGTTCTCGTGGCTAGTCTGGGACTGGGACAGGCTGCTTCGGTGCCGGCTTTGATGCGAGCTGCGGCTGGGGTGCCTGCTGCGGTGCCGTCTTGCCTGCCTGGAAAGAGTAGCGCAGAGGCAGAGAACATGCATAGCACGCGCAATACGGACCATAGCACGCGCGACGAAATGCATAGCACGTGCAATGGCAACGATAGCGCGCGCTGCATTATCTTTTCTGCCTTCTCCTCCTCTGCTTTCTTCCGTCTCTTCTCCTCCTCTTCCTTCTCCTTCTTCTTCCTCCTCTCTTCCTCTTCCTTCTCCTTCTTCTTCCTCTTTTCCTCCTCTTCCTTCTCCTTCTTCTTCCTCTTTTCCTCCTCTTCCATCTTCTTCTTCTTTGCTTTGTCCTCTTTCTCCTTGGCCTGTTCCGCCTGACGTTGGACTCTCTGTGCCGCCTGTGCCAGCAGCTCCTGGTCGGCAGTCTTCTGGGCAAGGACCTTTCCAGGCGGGTGGGGGGGCTTAGCGGTGTGGGAGGCCGAGATGGCTGGTGGTAGGTGGCTGGTGGCTGCTGGCTCCTCGGTACGCTTCTTCTTGGGCCTTGGGACTGTCACGGAGTCCGTCTCCGGCACGGCAAAGGCGTCGGCCCAGTCCACCTCCAGCTCCTCCAGCTGCCGCTTAGCTAGGGCCAGCACCGGGGAGGGGCCTTGCTCCTTCCGTCCGTCAAGCCAGTCGGCCGCATGCTTGGACTGCCCGGCAATGTCCGCGGGCACGCTGATCATCAACGGCCCTCTGCGGGATCCCAGACACAGGAGCTGCTCGAAGCTGCCCACCTACGTGACAATGGGACAGAAGGTAGGGCCGTAGCGCGCGCAAACAATCAAATCGCGCGTGCTACAACAAATGAAGCGCGCGCAACAATGTGGAAAGCGCGCGCAATGGCAAACATAGCGCGTACCTGTGCCTGTGCCAGTTGTTGTTGTTGTTGCCGCTGTTGCTGGGCCATCTGCACCCGCTGCTGCTGCTGGAGCAGCTGCAGTGTTGCCTGCTGCACGGCTGCCTGCTGTTGGAGCTGCTGCTGCTGCACTTGCTGCTGCTGCGGCTGCTCCTCGTCCTTGACCGCCGTGGTTTTGACTTTGGCGCGGTTGCAAGTGCCCTTGCGGCACTGGCTCCTTTCTTGGCTGACCCCCGCAGCAAACTGGCACCCGCACTCCTAACCAAGGCGCACTCGTTCTTGAAGGCCATTGCCCCCGCGTCGGTCGCGTTGATGAAGCTCGGTGGGTCCTTGTTGAAGTAGAAGTGGTGAACGGTCTTTGCGGTGGCACCCGGAGGCGTGTGGGTCCAAACATGACCCGACCCATAACTTGCCCAGCACAAGAACAGCAGCTCGTACTCCTCCACCTTGCAGTTTCCACAGGCAGCTTGTCCCTCTTGGGTTGGCTTGGAGGGGTTCAACAGGTTCGCCAGACTGCACCAGTGGCCAGTAATGCTCTCGCCATGCCAGCAGGGTTCCACAGCTCTGTCTGAGATCTTGGCAATGGCCGTGGCCCTTTGGCGCCAGAACTTGTAGAAGGCCACCTCGAAGAGGTAGGCCGTTGTCACGTCCTTCAGCTATGCCCAGTTGTGCCCTTGGGCGCAGATGGTGCTGTTTTGGTTGGGCCAGATTCGGTTCTTGAAGTCGCTGCTGAAAGCGAAGCCCTTACGTGGCCCGGGTGGAGGAGACTGAAACTGTGCTTGCACTTGGGGTTGCTGCTGTCTTGGTTGGACCTGCTGCTGCTGCTGCTACTTGCTGGGCCGCAGCCTGCACTTGCTGCTGCTGCATTTGCTGCTGCTGCTGCACTGGCAGTGGGCCGAAGAGCACTTGCTGCACGTGGCCCACTGGAAGATTGCCGCGCACTGGGGAGCCCAAGGTGGGCGACCTACCGGGGAACAGCATGGGAGACAGCTGCTGTGAGGCAGCTCATAACGGGGACTGCGGCGCGGGCCACAGAGGCTGAGTTGGGGAGAACTAGGTAAGCTGCTGGGACAGCGTCTGCGAAAACAGGACAAAGCACGCGCAACGAGGATGTGTGTAGTGCGCACAACGAGACAGCTAGCACGCACAACAAGAGCGTAGCACGCGCAACGGAAACAGTCGTGCGCACGGCAAGTACCTGTGGCTGCATGCTCCACGGCGTCGTGGACGGCTGCTGCAGTCCCGGTTGTACAGCCGCATGTGGCGGTGGTTGCGGTGTCGCACCTGCTCCTGTGGCCCCTGCAGCAGTTGTTGGCGGTGCTGCAGGAGGCGGATACCCCCAGCCCATGGGCTGCATGGGCAAGAGGGTTACATTGACTGAATAGATTGAAGTACCCCTGTTCCAGCAGTAATACAAAAAGGAAAATGCAGTACCAAAAAAATCGAAAGCACCAAAAAAAACGGACGAAAAGGAACAAATCAATGCATTCCAAATTGGAAGCACATTTGAAGTGCGTAGTCATAGCACGCTACTTCCAATTATATATCGCGATTTCAAGGGTTACGGCGCTTGAAAACAGCATAGCGCGCGCGATAGTGGTCATTGCGCGCACTAGATAGCATGTAGCGCGCGCTAAAAAACAAATAGCGCGCACTACCACAGTTCCTCATCCGCAAAATATGCCCGAACCTGGTCAGCCAATTTTTGTGCATTGCACAGGTTGCTTCTGGAGTTCCCATTCCCATACTTCCCATACTTCAAAGTACAGGAACAGGCACTCATTAACCTGCCTGAGCATCTTAATGCGGCGCGACACCTGGGTTCCTGCCCCCCCACCTCTATCATAAAAGGGGGACCAAATGTCCTTCAGCAGCCTGTTTCTCCCTTCCAACAGATACCCCGAAAACATTCCTAGGCCATAGGGCCTTATGGCTTGAATAGTGACTGTTGCATCGTGCAACATCCAGTTAATATAAGGTGATCTTATTGCTGGACAAACCCACCTCTGGAAGGCTTGGGCAACCTCTGGAGCCTGCAATGCACCCTCTTCAAACATTGTGCCATACATGTCCCCCAGTAGTATGTACATGGCAACCACTGCTGTGTGCATCCTCATGTCACCCCCAAGGAGGGGGGCCAGGTCCTCCCAAACCTTTAGAAGGCACCAAGTCTATTCCCCATCTGGCCCTGCCGTCCCCTGTAGTGCTATGTGACAACCAGACCTGTGAAGAATAGCCTGAACAGAGACCCTAGTACTGGGACGCAGAGACTGGGCCAATCTGCGTGCCAAGGCAGTGACCTGCCTCCCTACAAAAATCAGAAGGTGCAGAACACATGGTATAAGGCGACGCCGCCTCAGAGGCACCTTCAACAACCTGCTCTGGACAACACCAAATATATCCATGGGCCTGCACTTGGCCCCAGGTGCAATAAGCCCTAGCAACTGCTCATCTCGCTTGGTGGTTCTATCCACATCCTGTTGCAACCACGTTGCACTGTACTTGCACCACGTCATGTAACTGAACAGACTACCTGCCATCCAATGTGTAGTGATACCCGACAACCGACGCAGCCAAGGGCTATCCCGACCGCAGAAAGTCCTGCAGCGTCTGGATGCACCCCGGATGGGAACCACACCACTGTCAAGGGCACTCTGTGGTGGCCCAGTGGGGGCCCGAAATGTTTGCAATCTTCCCTGACATTGACAGCGTCACATGCGGTGCTGGAAGCATCTGAAACTTTAGAAAAATAGGCGTTCTTGCCCTGCTTATTAGGACATGGGGTTACAAACCCAAGACCCCGAGCCATAGCGCGCGCTATGCTGCGCGCTATAGTTTTGTAGTGCGCACTGAGCCATCGCGCGGCAATACCCTGTAGCGCGCACGCAGGGAAGGTTACAGTAATATGTCGATTAATGTACCCCGGCCCTTTCCCAAAATGGGTACATTACTAGACTTGGGAAATGGGTACATTCACCTGAAGGACCCAAAAAGGGTACATTGTTGCACTTCGGGAAAACAGGCTGAAAATGGGTACATTACTAGACTTTTGGGAGCAAACGTGAACAATGACACCCTGAGCCCCCCCCCCCCCCTTTTGTCATTTCTAGCTTCTGACTCCCTTGTTGGTGACTTCTGGCATCTGGAACCCCCCTCCGCACCCTGCAGATGACAACCTGTGCCACTGTTAGTGATTTCTGGCATGTAGCATCATTAGTTTCCTGAACCTCAGAGCAAAAAGCGTGGTGACATGCAAATAACAGGCAGCAGCACAAAACTGTGAAAAGCAGCAGGCTGAATTCAGGGTGTTTAAACACGCTGACGGAGATTGTCAAGGTACTCCAACCCTGGAGGTCGACGCACAATGCGGCCAGACCGTGTGGCAGTTGCCTGTGACTGGTCTGACTGGGAAGGAGTTGCCTGAGCTCGGGTTTTTCCTCCGCGCGCTGGGTGGGCTGGCTCAGGGGCAGTGGCAGGGCTGTCTCCTGCAGGGACATCTGCAGTGCTTTCAGGTGGTGGTGCAGGTTCAGCTACCTGTGGCAGGTCATCAACAGCAATGTTCAGCAACTGACCAACTGCAGTGAGCTGAGCTGCCTGAGGTGGATCTTCAATGGACAGCAGGTTGATGTCCTCAATGCTGTCATCCTCCACTACCTCCACCTCCCGCAGCAAGTCCTGGCACTTACCCCATGGCACAATAGTGGTGGCTGGCAGGTTTGCTTTTTGCAGGGCTGCAGCCCTTGCGTCAGGCGTAGGCTCAATGCTCAGCAATTCCCTCAGACCTGAATTCATTCCCTCAAACGTTGCGCCAGGCCCAAGGCCACACAATCGCCAGGACCGGGCGACAATGTCTGTGGTGTTAAGCTGAATGCACACCTGTTCCACTATATCCCCCAATTCCTCATAGGTAGGGTGAAGTAAATTGTCAGTGCTCCGTGCATGACACCTGAGGGCGGCCAGTTTCAGCAGGTGTCTCAGAAATTCACCTTTTACGAGTCGTTTTACCTCTTCGAGCATTTGATCTCATGCTTGTTGGTAGGGCGTTGCGTTAGGAACAAAGGGGCCGCAGCTCATTGTTGTTTCGGGCGGCCACAGCCTTCACAGACGCAGCAAGATGTGGACCGAAGTTGTCAGCAGCCACAATCAGGTTGGAGGCCACTGAACCCAGTTTGGACATGAAGCGTTCCATAGTATCTGTGTCCTGCCATGAGGCTGGCTGCGCATCAAAGAAAACAAACTGCCACTTGTGGTGGGGCAGGTTATGCACATTTTTGCTGAGCTGGCGGTTTTTTACCTTTAATTATTATCTGTGCAAGCAGGATTTTCTGGACATCTATTACTAAACACAAAGTAACACCCCCTTTATCCCCCACCAGCCCTCGCACCCGCTTACGCTTGACACCCACCTCGTCAGGGAAGAACAGAACTTTTGAGGGTCCCATCCCCCATTGAATCCTGGACTCATCCAGGTTGGCAAGCCGGGCACTTTTGAGTTCCCTGTGTGACAGGGAACCTCGACCAGCGTAAAACAACTGCACATTGTGCTGCCAACATGGAGGCTGCCGCGAGGGTTACACCGGTCTTCAGGGGAACTCCCCGAGTGGACTTGTCCCATTCCATCAGGGCCCTCATTCCCAAGGGTCTCTAGCCGCCGCTAGGAGAAGCTGATGCTGACGGCGGTGAGGATTCGTCCCTGTAACAAGTTCAAATTGTGATAAACTCAGCGTCATACCTCTGACTCTAACTCGAGGAATGGCACCAAAAAAAAGCGTCGAAGGAGTGAAAAACATGACCTCAACAACCTCGCCGAACGCTTTGTCTCACTTCTGGTTCGTTGAATTCACAGCATCTTGATTTCAAATGGCCATCAAAGCTTCATCACTGCTCATAACTCAATGAATGTTGCCACAAACAAGAGGTACCACTCCGAAAGCACAAGAAAACATACGTCGCACAACACAAGGGTTTCTCGCCGCCTCTCGGGGAAGCTGATGCTGACGGCGGTGGGGATTCGTCTCTGTAACAAGTCCAAAATGTGGTAATCTCAGCTTCATACATCTGACTCTAACTGGACGAATGGCACCAAAGAAAAGTGTCCAAGGAGTTGAAAACAAGACCTCAACAACCTCGTCGAACGCTTTGTCTCACTTATGGTTCGTCGAATTCACTGCATCTTGATTTCCGAAGACAAACATCCAAGAATTCAAGCCACATTCAGAAAAACTGTTCGAATATCAAAATGAAATACAAACCTGAGCAAACAATCTTTTCTCAATGTTCCTTTCGAGGGTTCCAAAAGGTGCGGGAGCGGCGAATGCTTGGAAGGGATCACCAGGAATCGGCGATGGCTGCTGAGAATTCTAAAAAAGGGTGCATAACAGCCCTACTAACCGTGCAAGTACCAGGAATCGAACCAGTGTCTGCCAAGTCGTACCCGAGCGCGCTGGCCGCCAGGGTACTCCCTCTCGGTAGAGCGCGCACACATCGGTGACGGTATGCAGACTGCGGCCCTAGCAGACTGCGAAAGACTGCGCATGAGCAGGCGACACGCGCATTTACGACAACCGAAAAAACGACTGCAACTGATCTACTGCAACTGATCTTCTGCTAAAAGGCGACATGGATGTTTTGAACCGTTCTGCAGCCCAAATTTATAAAATAATTGCATTATTTTATCGCCAGATAAGGGAACGATACCTTACTGGTAAATCCACTCCCTCCTACTCATTTTCAACTCCCTCCTACTCATTTTCAACTCCCCCCTGCTCATTTTCAACTCCCTCCAAGTCAAAATCCACTCCCTCCCACTCATTTTCAACTCCCCCCTGCTCATTTTCAACTCCCTCCAAGTGAAAATCCACTCCCTCCTACTCATTTTCAACTCCCCCCTGCTCATTTTCAACTCCCTCCAAGTGAAAATCCACTCCCTCCTACTAATTTTCAACTCCCTCCTACTCATTTTCAACTCCCCCCTGCTCGTTTTCAACTCCCTCCAAGTGAAAATCCACTCCCTCCTACTCATTTTCAACTCCCCCCTGCTCATTTTCAACTCCCTCCAAGTCAAACTCCACTCCCTCCTACTCATTTTCAACTCCCCCCTGCTCATTTTCAACTCCCTCCAAGTGAAAATCCACTCCCTCCAACTCATTTTCAACTCCCCCCTGCTCATTTTCAACTCCCTCCAAGTGAAAATCCACTCCCTCCTACTCATTTTCAACTCCCCCCTGCTCTTTTTCAACCCCCTCCAAGTCAAAATCCACTCCCTCCTACTCATTTTCAACTCCCTCCTACTCATTTTCAACTCCCTGCTGCTCATTTTCAACTCCCTCCAAGTGAAAATCCACTCCCCCCTGCTCATTTTCATCTCGCTGCTGCTCATTTTCAACTCCCCCCTGCTCATTTTCAACTCCCTCCAAGTGAAAATCCACTCCCTCCTACTCATTTTCAACTCCCTCCTACTCACACACAAGTGTCCCCCCACCGATCCAACAATCGACTTGCACACTATTGTTGTCACTGGAAATTCCGTCCCTCACCTGCCCTTGCACACTTGGCACGAAGAAAGCATTGTTCCATCTTTTTTTGTGCAATGTGCAAAAGAATGTGTAAAACAATGTGCAAGAGATGTGCTTCCCGATGATGAAAGTAGTATACATTGTGGAGCCGTAGCTCAAAACTGGGGGCCATGGAGGCATAACCCAACCTTACACAGGCGAACCATGAAGGCATGGAACATAAACTCAGACTTGGAATTTGAAATGTCCTTAGTTCTTCGACACTTGAGCCCGCCACTCCCAAAGCTGCTTACACTGATGCAACTCAGCTGGCGAAAGTTGTTCCCCACATGCAGCCCGAGCATACAACTGAGCCAAGCAAGTATCAACCTGCTCAGCCGAGTCAACAATATTGTGAATGTGTGCATGCAATTGATCATTATACGCGGCCTGCTGCGCACTCAGGCCCCGAGGAGCCTGATTCACGATGGTTAGCGCATCTGAAAGCTCGAGGGCAGCATTCAGCTCTTCCTTCAGCGGCGGACCGCTACCCCTACCCTGACCCCTACCTCTTCCCTTTGTAGCACCCTTTGGACCATCCCCTCGCTTAGCGGCCTTCCTGACAGTTGGCTGCACGGTTCGCTTGGCGGCCACCGGCGGGGGAACAGGTCGTGGTGCTTGTGCACCTGCCACATGGACCTGTGTGGAGGAGGCTCGCATGTCCACAAATTGGTTCAGTAGCCTCTCCTCTTCTTCGAGAAAGGCCCCTGCATCCTGTCCCTGGTCGGAAAGATGAGTTGCCACTCGATCCACATTATTTATATATTGACGCATGCGGGACTGCAGGTTCCCAAGGGAACGGACAATCTGCTCGCGTTTCGTTCTTGCTGGCAAATCAGCCCACGAGGAGATGTCGGTCAATATAATGTCATCGTCTGTAGCATGGATTGCAACGGGTACCTGCACTGTGGGTAGGGGGAGGCGTTGGTTGCTGCATTTGGTACTGACAAGGACCTGAGTTGCAGTCTGAAATTGTTTTAAAATAAAAATTGGATTGAACAACCCAAGATGGAAGCCGACTGAAGATGACCGATGATGCAAAACAGCAAAATAGTGACGACATGGATGCCCGACTCGGACAGCAAGTCCACAACTACACCAAAACTTCGTATAGGCACCATCCTCAGCCAATGGCTCGAACAGACAAACATAATGTGGACAGTTCATGTAACGCGAAGTGCAGCTGGATTCACTTCTCTTTACCTCATAAACTATATTTTTGCCTTGGATTTGGTGCACACCATTGGAGATCGCACAGAATCTCGGTAAGTCTACCAACTCCGTCTCAAGTGAATCGTGACACTGTCGATCATAGTTCCATAAGGGTGCCGCCCTGTTAGCAACTATATATTGGGCCTCCCTGGACATGTCATACTCATACACGAGGTACGCAGTTGAAGCATTCATCTGCTGGAGCATTCTATCAAACGCCCAGCTTGTCACCTTGCCTGAAACGAACTTGACATAGAATGGGAAGGTCTGGTTAGCTATTTGGTGATTGGCGTGCCGCTTATTCACCATTTCAGTATATTCAAGTTTATAACCCTCCTTGGAGAACAAGTGCAAGACAGATAAAAAAATGTGGTAGTAACCTTTTCTTGTGGTTAGGTGGCGCTTTATGCGGCAATTCAAAGACTCAGCCCTCTGTGTGGACTTGCAGCCGAAGGTAAAAACTCCTACCTGCCATGCAACACACCAACGGTCAAGACGATGTAGGGGGGATCTGACTCCAAGGTAGTCCTTGACAGTTTTCCAGCGGGGGTCCTCCAGAATTTTGCGCCAGAGAATATCAGCAGCGTCCTTATCTGGGCACTCCTGAACCTGTCTGATGGCGCTCTCAAGAGCAGTGAAATCGTGTTGCTCGAGGGAGTTTCGGCAGTGTTCGGTAAGATTTTTGTAAATGTGAAAAAGGCAGAGGAAGTGAGCAGTTCGGTCCGGGGGGAAAACCCTGGGAACGGACCCCAAGAGGGCGTATGCAGCATCACTGAACAAAACGCGGGGTGCACATCCACTCCTGCCAGAGCCACTCATAATCCTCTGCTTTTTCACTGCTTGGCATGCAGCCCTGAGCCAGGAGAAGGGTTTGGCCATGTTCGTTGATACCGCAAAAAAGGGCCAATGCCTCGCCGTACCGATTCGATTTGTACGTGTTGTCTTCAAAAATGACTTGTGCATATTTTCTGGCGTTTTTTACTTGCTCTGGCGTCATAAAAAACCATCTTCGTACAACACCAGTGACTAGGTCAGGGGCTTCATGATTGAAATACCAGGCAGGATCTGCCTGTTTGAGCATTTTCAGGTGGTTAATCAAACGTGCAAGATCATTTGTGCCCATCTTGCGTTCGATGGACTTGAAAAAATTTCTGATGTGCTGGGTCGAAAACCCTTTGATTGCTGGGTACGCGTCCTCGCTATATTTCTTCCTCAAATTTATAAGAATTTGCTCCGGCATTTCACGGTGCTCATACGCCCGCTCAATGTCGTGCCAGAGCTCATCAGGGAGGGCTGATTTGTCCAGTGGGGGGGCCTCCTCCTCGTCAGGCCACCAATGGTCAGAGTGGTCCCAATTACAATCGGTTAGCTTCCACAGGCCCGTGCCAGCATCATGGATTAGCGTTGCACCATATGGACACAAATCAGACTTCGTGAGAGGCCGGGGATGCTTTTCTGGGCGTGCT
This sequence comes from Eutreptiella sp. 'Long Island Sound 2002', assembly GCA_964036045.1. NCBI lineage: Eukaryota > Euglenozoa > Euglenophyceae > Eutreptiales > Eutreptiaceae > Eutreptiella > Eutreptiella sp. 'Long Island Sound 2002'. Next base: position 111,140,162 of record OZ038378.1, read on the forward strand.
CTACTGGTCTCCTTTAGGGGCCCGTGTTGTTTTAGGCGTCCCCAAATGCGACAACCAATACGTGCCCAATTACTCCCCCCTGCAGACTTGCTGGTAACGCTGTTATGTATTGCCAACTCCCCCCGAGTCTTATTCAGGTATGCAACAGCTTCGGTGTGGGACCGGAAGGTGCAGCCAACCTCGTCTCCACGTCGGGGGGAGTGCTCGGAGGGACAATGGGCTTCGCGTTTCACGCGTTTGCGGGGGGGGATGTCGGGATGAGGTTTGGGATCAGAACGTGGTGACTGGGCGGCACTAAACTCATGCTTAATTAAGGGGGCCGGATCCGTGGATTCCGTGGGTCCCGAGTCAGATGCCGGGGTTGGAGATAGGATGGCAGGGGGGTCTCTTACGGGGGCAGGTCTGGATGAAACTGCCACTTCCGCTGGTTCCGTTTTGACGTTGTCCAACATTGATGAAGAAACAGATCTCAAGGTCGCACAAAATGAATCGTCATATACACCCTCAAAAAGCAAGGTCATCTGGGCGGGGGTAGGGTGGCCCATGGACGCGTGGAGGGACCAAAAGTTGGTTCGAAGGAAGTCTGCCGTTTGATCCTGCAGCGGGATGCAGTTCCATGCAACACCACCGCGGAGACGAAACAGGACAAGAACCCGTTCGTTACGGACCCAGTCACCGGTTCTGCGTGAAACTCTACAAATTCACTGATCATGAACCAGATCTGAGATGGCAGCCTCACTGATATCCTTAGGCACACACAGAACGAGGGTTCTGTCGGGGAGTGCCACGAAAATGGGGATCTCCTTCCTCGCACATCGTCCCTTGTGGAGTAGTTGACACGGTGAGCGTCTTCGCCGCCGTTGGTGGTGTCTACGATGCCTCCGATGGAGAAGGGAGAGAACAACAGCGGCCGAAACGAGACCACAAAGGACTATGGTCAGCCCCACAAGGCTCCAGCCGACATCGCAGATTGCGCAGAGCAAAAGCATTAGGATGGACATGTCTACAACGAGAGATGAACGTGAGAGGCTAACCCCCATTATTGATTCACAAAGGTCCTCTGATGCACGAACTTGATAGGCTACCCCCTGACTATTGGTTTACCAAGGGTCTCTGATGCACGAACCTGATAGGCTACCCCCTGACTGTTCATTTACTGGGGGCCTCTGATGCACGAACTTGATAGGCTACCCCCTGACTATTGGTTTACCAGGGGCCTCTGATGCACGAACTTGATAGGCTACCCCCTGACTATTGATTTACCAGGGCCTCTGATGCACGAACTTGATAGGCTACCCTCTGACTATTGATTTACCACGGGCCTCTGATGCACGAACTTGATAGGCTACCCCCTGATTATTGATTTACCGGGGGCCTCTGATGCACGAACCCGATAGGCTACCCCCTGATTATGGAGTCAACAAGGGCCTCTGATGCACGAACTTGATAGGCCACCCCCTGACTATTGATCTACATGGGGCCTCTGATGCACGAACTTGATAGGCTACCCCCTGATTATTGATTTACCAGGGGCCTCTGATGCACGAACTTGATAGGCTAGCCCCTGACTGTTTATTTACTGGGGGCCTCTGATGCACGAACTTGATAGGCCACCCCCTGACTATTGATTTACCAGGGTCTCTGATGCACGAACCTGATAGGCTACCCCCTGACTGTTCATTTACTGGGGGCCTCTGATGCACGAACTTGATAGGCTACCCTCTGACTATTGATTTACCACGGGCCTCTGATGCACGAACTTGATAGGCTACCCCCTGACTATTGATTTACCGGGGGCCTCTGATGCACGAACTTGATAGGCTACCCCCTGAATATTGAGTCAACAAGGGCCGCTGATGCACGAACTTGATAGGCTACCCCCTGATTATTGATTTGCCAGGGGCCTCTGATGCACGAACTTGATAGGCTACCCCCTGATTATTGATTTACAAGGGGCCTCTGATGCACGAACTTGATAGGCCACCCCCTGACTATTGACTTACCAGGGGCCTCTGATGCACGAACTTGATAGGCTACTCCCTGACTGTTCATTTACTGGGGGCCTCTGATGCACGAACTTGATAGGCCCCCCCGCTGACTATTGATTTACCAGGGCCTCTGATGCACGAACCTGATAGGCTACCCTCTGACTATTGATTTACCACGGGCCTCTGATGCACGAACTTTCTAGGCTACCCCCTGATTATTGATTTACCGGGGGCCTCTGATGCACGAACTTGATAGGCTACCCCCTGATTATTGAGTCAACAAGGGCCTCTGATGCACGAACTTGATAGGCTACCCCCTGACCATTGATCTACCTGGGGCCTCTGATGCACGAACTTGATAGGCTACCCCCTGATTATTGATTTACCAGGGGCCTCTGATGCACGAACTTGATAGGCCACCCCCTGACTATTGACTTACCGGGGGCCTCTGATGCACGAACTTGATAGGCTACCCCCTGACTGTTCATTTACCGGGGGCCTCTGATGCACGAACTTGATAGGCCACCCCCTGACTATTGATTTACCAGGGCCTCTGATGCACGAACTTGATAGGCTACCCCCTGACTATTGATTTACCGGGGGCCTCTGATGCACGGACTTGATAGGCTACCCCCTGATTATTGATTTACCGGGGGCCTCTGATGCACGAACTTGATAGGCTACCCCCTGATTATTGAGTCAACAAGGGCCTCTGATGCACGAACTTGATAGGCTACCCCCTGACTATTGATTCACCCGGGGCCTCTGATGCACGAACTTGATAGGTTACCGTCTGACTCATGTATGGCAAGACATTGCCCTCCCCAGCCTTGAAGGATGCGGGGGGATGAGGGGGGTGGAGGGGGAGGTGAGGGCTGAGCTGGGGGGGAGGGGAGGGAGGGGAGGGGGGAGGGTTGGGGGGCTTGGGGGGTTGGAGGGGGAATTGGGGGGGCCTTGGGATGGGAGGAGGGTGCGGCGGGGGGGGGGCGGGGGAGGAGGATGTTGGAAAAGCTGGAGGGGCGTAGAGGGGCGAGGGGTGGGGGGGCTTGGGGGGGTTGGAGGGGAGGTTTGGGAGGGCCCGGGGGGGGGGGGCGTAGGGGGGAGTAAAGGGGTAAAAGGGGGGAACACTGGGGCGTCTGATGTACGACGGGCATCAACTCAATTGGTGATTGAATCAACAATCATTCACAGGCCCACGCAGGACAGGCAAGGGAACGAAACAAATCAATAGCAGAAGGATTGAGCAAGTAAAATGTGCGAATCCAGTACATCATTTTCAAGGATCCACTAGCATTTGTTCACACTTGGGTTAAACGGGAGAAACATATGGGGAGTCAGAATCAGGCTGATGACGACAACGCTAACTGACACTTATAAGCACGTGGGGGTAAACCATAAAAACTGGCCGGTAACCTGGAAACCAAACTCGCTGGCTGGGATTCGGCCCAGAGGGTGCCGTAGGTTGGTTATCGCCCCCCTGTAGGGGGACCCTCTGGCACTCGAGGTTCCCGGGGTGTGACCACACAGGATCCGCACATCTGTGGCGTCACGTACCTTCCCCTAGCCTCGGTAGCTGCCTTACCTGCACTAATAGGCCAGCGCCCTTTCCCAGGTCCCTTCTGACCTGTTTTTAAGGTCAGGAACAAGGTTCACGCCAACTTACAACGTGGGTTGGGTCTGTATAATTCTCTTGAACCCATTTGGGTTCAAAATTCGAGTTCCCTTAACCGCACCCACGCAACTAAGAAGCAAACAACGCAAACGCACTGTAGCTGTGGTGTCTTTGTAGCCTGTATCAGCCATTACTCTCAAGGTTGGACAAAGGAAAAGCGTTCGGTCCGGTCAAACCAGTCAAATCAGACGAAATGGGGTAGATCTGAATAATACTCTTGAGGCTAAAAAATAGCGTGTTGTAACAACACCTGCGGTAACAGAAACCAGTACCTGTACCTGCAATCTGTCTAACCTGGTGAAACCAGATGGAAAGTAAGCAATGGGATCCGGTCAAGACGGACGAAATAGGGTGCCCTTTGGCTCCAAAAAATGAACAAACACCCCAATAGCGCCAAAGAGAAAGTCACAGGGCTAGACAAGCACGTATCAGGTAGGAGGTCAGTAGGAGGTCAAACAGAATTCACCGCGCAGAGAAAGGAACAGAATGCAATGGAGCCTGGCCTTTCAATATTATATCTGGGTCCGGGAACCGGTATCAAGGGTAAAATTTGCCAAGCAAACAGCAGTCTGCTGACCCCCCCGCCGTAGAAGAAAATCGCGGAGCCTGCAATGCGTGGGTTCAGATCTCAGTCTTGGTCCGGCGATGCGCTCTGCCACTACACACGCCATCATCTCACTGCCCAAACCACTTCACAATGCAAGCACTACAAAAACTTCTAGCGCTTCCAATTAGGGTTACCGGAACCCTCGCGCGAGCCCCCCCACTGATCCTCCAACCCAATGGGGGTCTCATCGGGGAGATAGACCACCCATGCAACTTGGGTGGTTCCCCCCTTTTCGGTTTCCCGCTCCACCTGCCAAAAGTTCCTACCCCCTGCAAGCCGCTTCTGATTGACGTTCGGGACCCAGAAGGCTTCAAAACTGCTGAGTCGGCCCTTGGAGTCGGGCCGACAGAAGGTGAAAGGGGGGGTGCACTGGTCGGAGTCGACCAGAGCGAGGGGGAGATAGGGGACGGCCTTTTCTGGTGGCAGGAGCCACTGCGTCGGATTGCCCTTGCTGAGCATCTCCTCCACCTCAGCCTTCGCCTTCTGAACGGGGACAGACCTCTTCATCTGCCATTTCCCCCCCCAAACGACAAACTTGGACAGAGTTGTCCAACAAAAACTTGGATCCCGAACGTCAAACTGCTGCCTCAAACCTGCTCCCTGCACCGGCAACGACCCCCTACGAATGAACTCTTTAAAAAATTTGCTGTTGCAAACGTGCAACGGTACGGACCCCCATCGACACGAGCCCTCTTTGCCTTGGGCTCGTCAGGCTCAACGCCGCAGGGGGGGCTGACGGTCGAGCTCTTTCCCCAATGCTCGATCCGCGACTGCAGATCAGGCATCTTAGCCAGCGCCCTGTCCACCACAACCTGACAGATCCGCCTGATCCTCGGCGAATCCAAGCCTCCAGCTTCCCAGACCAGCAGAAACCAGCCTGACTTGCCCCTCGAATCCTTGCTGCACTCGGCAATGACCGAGATGCAGTGGCCCATCCCTCCCCCAGTCCCTCCACCGCTGTCGACGGGCTTAATGGCATGACCATTAACCCTGCAAAGGACATGCGCATACACCCTGTCCTTCACCCTCTCATACACGGACTTGTCCTGGGTCTTGATCGTTTTTTTGCCGGGCGGAGCTACCAGGTGCTCCGCCCGCCACTCAGCCCAATCCAGCGTCGCCCCCCACCGGCTGTCGACACCCATAGCCCTCTCTGCCCGGACAAAAAATGTCTTCTGGCGGATACCATGCGCTGCAGCTTGGTATTCCGCATCATACCCCCTGAGGTCGATTCCGACCTGCAGCCACTGACCCGTCTGGCCGTACACGTCCTTCCTATTCTGCACCGAAATCACCTCCCACACAAACACCATTTCTACGACACCCCCAGGAGCAGCCCCCTCGAACTCGAAACAAAACCAGGGAGGGTAAACGCCTGCAAGCCGCGACCCAGCCGTGTTGAAGTCGCCCCCCAAAGAATTCTGGTCACCCCAGACCGTGGTCAACGGCCTGACGAACCTCCCCGTCCGCCAGTCCATCTTGAAACAACAGGTCCGGCTTTCAACCTGTGTCAAGTTCGGCCCCCCCATCTCGGACCACAGCAGACGCACCCTGTCCCCCTTCCTGACAATAAACTGCCCCCCATCAACATGGGTCACGGTGGCCTGGCTGGGGTAGGTCACCTTCGAAGAAAAATACTGGCGACCCACCAGAGACCCGTCATCAGCATACAGTTGCCCTGCAGGCAGGGCAGAGGCGCTGGGAAGAATGTTCTGGGTGGTTAGAACTCGCTGGTTGGAACCTTCTGCAGCAGGTTCATCAGGGTCAGCAGCATCAGCAGGTGGGGGTGAAGGGGGCAACGGGTAATTTACGCCATAGAACATGGCAAGCTTGGTACCCGCCTTCACTTCCCGCCGGATCCAAACCCTGGGGGTACCGTCATCCAGGTGGATGATCACGTTGCAATCCTCCACGCGAGGGCGAGCGTTGATACGGCTAAAAATATTCCCCCTTTTACCCCCGTCCACCCAAACCCCCCTCCCAGTCTTTGAATCTGCCCCCCCGCCCTTGATGCACAAAAGCTTATCCCCCCTACCCGTCAGGCAATCCGGTGCCGTCTCTTCAATCCTTTCCCCCTTGTACTCCCCCAGGCAGGTGTCCGCCGCAATATCCACCTTCGTTTTCACCCCCCGGCCTTCCCCAAACGTGGACTCCACGATCTGGAGGTGCTTCCCCATAACAAAATGCGGCCGCTCCACCACCGCCCGTTGCCCCTCCTCATCCCCCGCCCCCGTGTCCGTGGCTCGGCGTTTTTACCCCTCGTTGTTACCCCCTCCGGTTGCTTGGCCTCCGCCGCCCCCGTGTACCTCAGTCGGCGTTTCGTTGTGCTTCGGCTCCTCATTGTGACCCCCTCCGGTTGCTTGGCAACCTTCCCGCCCCCCGCTTCTGCCCCCTTCCGCCCACCCTCCGCCTCTGCAGTCTCGGTGTCCTTCTCCTTCCCCTTCTCCTCCTCCGTTTTCTTTGCCTCCTCCTCCTCCTCCTCCTCCTCCATCAACACGTCGGTCGGGGTTGGGCTGACCACCGGCGACTGGGGCACGGGGCTGGGCGAGCCTTCTCCAAGAAGCTGGCTTTCAGGACTTGGGCTTGGGCTTCGCTCCTTCTCATAAGCCCACTTCTCCGCGGGCTCCTCTCCCCTTTCCCTCTTGCCGAGAACTGAATACAAACAGCAAGGATCAGAGTTAAATTCTCAAGAAGCACAGCAGCAGAAGAAAACACTTACGCATGCAATTACATACCAAGGGCTCTCACATCCCCTCGGTGCAGGTCCCAGGACGCCTTCCTCTTCTTCTCCCGCTGCGGCTTCTCCCTGTGTACCGCCGTCCTCAACCAATCCTCCCCCTCTTCCGCCTCGAACCCGGCAAGCAGCTCGGCCGCCACCTCCTTCGTCGTCTCCGACACTGGACTCGCAGGACCTATAGGTGCAGGCATATGGTTTCTTTTATGAGGGTCTTTGTGAATCAGTAATTAGGGGGTAGCCTATCAAGGTTGATCATCAGTGGTGTTTTGCAATCAGTGGCGGACCTGCTTCCGCCCCTTCACCCTCCGCTTCTGCTCCTTCTTCGCCCTCCTCCGCTGCTTCCTCCACTTCGGCTTCAGCTGCACCTGGATCAGAGGATGTGCGCTCTATTGCAAGGACCAGCCTAGCAATGTCGTGCATCAGGGGCGGTAAATCAATAGTCAGGGGGTAGCCTATCAAGTTCGTGCATCAGAGGCCCCCGGTAAATCAATAATCAGGGGGTAGCCTATCAAGTTCGTGCATCAGAGGCCGCTGGCAAATCAATAGTCAGGGGGTAGCCTATCAAGTTCGTGCATCAGAGGCCCCCGGTAAGTCAATAGTCAGGGGGTAGCCTATCTAGTTCGTGCATCAGAAGTGCCTTTGGAACTGTTGATGTGTTGACCAGGATCGCGGTGGTGGTAATGGGTGGTGACTGTGGGACTCGTCAGATGGCGGGTGCGAGAGGGGCTAAGATGGGTCGGGGTGTGTTGATTCGGCCATGGCCTGTGCCGCCCGAGGGGTGAAGCACCTGCAGCGGCTTTCTTCTCCGCCTCCAGCTTGGCTGCCTCGTCTGCAGCGGCTTTCTTCTCGGCCTCCAGCTTGGCTGCCTCGTCTGCAGCGGCTTTGTTCTCGGCCTCCAGCTTGGCTGCCTTGTCTGCAGCGGCTTTCTTCTTGGCCTCCAGCTTGGCTGCCTGGTCTGCAGCACGAGGAACAGATGCATGGGGCAGGGGGTTGCATGGGTGATGGCACAGCAAGCGGAGGAGGAGGGCGGACGGGGGTCGGGGAGTATACGACGCAGAGGGTAAACCAATAGTCAGGGGGTAGCCTATCAAGTTCGTGCATCAGAGGCCCTTGGTAAATCAATAGTCAGGGGGTAGCCTATCAAGTTCGTGCATCAGAGGCCCCCGGTAAATCAATAGTCAGGGGGTAGCCTATCAAGTTCGTGCATCAGAGGCCCTGGGCAAACCAATAGTCAGGGGGTGGCCTATCAAGTTCGTGCATCAGAGGCCCTGGGTAAACCAATAGTCAGGGGGTGGCCTATCAAGCTCGTGCATCAGGGGCCCCCGGTAAATCAATAGTTACGGGCAGGCCTATCAAGTTCTTGCATCAGAGGCCCTGGGTAAACCAATAGTCAGGGGATAGCCTATCAAGTTCGTGCATCAGAGGCCCTTGGTAAATCAATAGTCAGGGGGTAGCCTATCAAGTTCGTGCATCAGAGGCCCCCGGTAAATCAATAGTCAGGGGGTAGCCTATCAAGTTCGTGCATCAGAGGCCCTGGGCAAACCAATAGTCAGGGGGTGGCCTATCAAGCTCGTGCATCAGAGGCCCCCGGTAAATCAATAGTTACGGGCAGGCCTATCAAGCTCGTGCATCAGAGGCCCTGGGTAAACCAATAGTCAGGGGGTAGCCTATCAAGTTCGTGCATCAGAGGCCCCTGGCAAATCAATAGTCCAATTCCTGGCAAACCTGCAGGGAGTTCTTGTGGCAATTCCTGCTCCGTCTCTTCTCCTCTTGCTTCCTCTCCGGCTGGTGCTGATGCTCCTCCTGCCGCTTCTCCTCCCGCTCCTTCCGCAGCGGCGACTTCCTCCGCTGCTCCTCCTTCCGCTGCCTCCACACCTTCCACGTTGCCTGCTTCCGGCTCTCTTGGCTCCTCCGCCTTTGGCACTGTAGGCGACGATGGGAGGACAGCTGCTGGCATGCATCGGCGAGACGCTCGCCCAACAGTGATATATCATACCTTCCTCTTCTGCCATCTTCACTTGTTCCTCACGACGGGCAGCCATTGTGGATACTGAAGAAGGGGTTCTAGAATCCGGGAAGAGCGCACGATCGGGAACTACATCTGTATGCAGCAGACGTACTGTTCTGTGCCAATTACGTAAAATATTCCTAAGGTCTAAGTCGCTTAGTTCTAGCGATAGAGGTGACAAATCAACCTCGCTACCGCCTAAAACAAGGGAAACGACTCACTCCGCACCACAGCACGCAAACACTGCACACGACCAACCATCTGGCTGATGTACACAGTGAAATTTCTTAAGGTTCGGGTCGGTAGAGAATGGCCATGGCTGATGCTGGTTATGCACCTGCCAATGCCGCTTAAGGAGGTCCCACAGAACGGTTCCACGCTGTTGCCGTTGGGCAGAATCCGGACACACAGAATCCAGAATCCACACTTCAGGGGACGAGAGCAGATGAAGAAAAACTGCTACCCACCAGTGCCCCTGCTCGCCACAGACCAAAATAAACCAATCGAGGGCAAAGAGGTTTTCCTTCTGTAGCAAGCACTTTTTCCGCCAAAGGGTAATAGGCCAGACCCTTCGCTGGAGGCCGAGTTTCCGATGGAGGAGCAAATTCATGAGTTGCACTCGAATTTCAATCAAATTATCTCCGATCCAACGATCACCCCCCAATTGTTCCGTTATTTCACGGTTTGTCAACAAAATGCCTAGGACTCTGATGCCATCTACCCCAGATGCAGGGCCCCCGGCAGGAGATGGGGTGTCGTCGGCATCAATATATTCCGGGTGAGGAGGTGAGGAGGTTGAAGTTGGCTCAGGGCTAATGGGTCCGTGCAGCGCAGTGGTGCCGGGGTTAGCAGCTTGCATGGGCTCCGGAGATTCCACGTCGGCCATTGATGGCCACCAAACGTGTTCACGCGGCCAAAGAGCAGGGTCATCCCCTAAATCTTCCCCCCGTGGTGCAACGAGGCCGTTCAATTGAGCCTCGTACAGCCGTCGGCTATCCCCACAAAGGATGTCTTTCGCCCCATTGATTCTCTGAATGACACTGATGTCAAACCTCTGAGCCCACAGCACCAGTTTCCGATACCGTTTTTTAACGACGGCCTCATCGGCCCCACGCGGCAGACCTAGCAGTTCATGAGCCCACGGACGGCTCATGTCAGGCTGGCGGGCATCGTGGGTATCCTCCCACCCTACTTGTGCCTGCACTCGGGCCCAAAGATCGTCCTTGTTTCGCAAGGAGAGGAAAGAGATTGCTGTCTGGGTGAGCTCGCCCCGCTCTTCGGCCTCCTGGAGGAAAAAATCCTGCACCTTTTTTCGAAAAGGAGAGTCCCCTAAGGATGCGACCCACGTTTTCAATTTTTGGATACAGGCACGGAGTTCTATTTTCTCCGTGCACTTGTGGATCTGTCTCTTTACCTCATCCCAATCTTGGGACAGATCTATATCACCAATACTAGACGGCCCCGATGAAGCCGTCGAAGATTGAGAAGGTTGTGAGGTTTGTTGGCTTGACGTAGGCGTCAAAGTAAGAGGGGTAGAAGGGGTGGGGAGCTCTGGTGAAGAGGATGTTTGGGAGGTGAACTCGCCTAGATCCGGCATGTCCAGATTTGGGGGTGTTTGCGAAATCCCTTCGTCTTCCGCGTCGTCCACCATCACCTCTGCTTCTGGGTCAGGTATGGCCTCGGCTGCAACCGGTTGGTCTGACGGCTGGGATGGGTTAGGCTTCGGGTCAGGCTTTGGGTCAGGCTTCGCGCTTTGGGACTCAGGTTTGGGTGTGGAGATGGGCGCAGAGGTTAGTACTTGGTGCCCACCCTCGGGCGTGAGTGTTTGTACCTCGGCTTGCGAGGCAAAGGAAACGCTCCGCTTCTTATGCCTTTGTGGGCCAGGCACGCTCCCCATTAAATCCATCAGCGATGGCCCTTCCGCTGCCATGGCTGCAGCATATGCCGTTGCCTTGGCCTTCTTTTCATCGGAGATTGGTGTCTTCGGTGGCATTCTAGAAGTACACGTCATGATCCAGGCGATTGGGGTTGAAAGCCGGTGCGTGCATCACAACTGAGGGCTTGGGTTGTCAATCACGGAACGCAAAACGTGTCAACCTGTACCAACTCCCTGCAAGCGGAAGTCCACACCCTCCTTCTCAATATGTACACACACACACACACACACACACACACATATATATGTATGTATGTATGTATACAGATATATATATGTGTGTGTGTGTGTGTGTGTGTCTGTATATATATATATACATATATATATATATATATATATATATATATATACATATATATATATATATATATATATATATACATATATATATGTATATATATATATATATATATGTATATATATATACATATATATATATATATATATATATGTATATATATATATAGATGTACATACATGTATTTGTATATATATGTATATATTTCACTTGGAGGGAGTAAATATTCAGTAGGAGGGGGTGTATTTTCACTCGGAGGGAGCATACATACATACATATACATACATACATATATATATATTACTACACCCCTCTCCCCTTAAATCTAGCTAACAAGCAACAACAAGCAACAACAAGCAACAACAAGCAACAAGCACTTCTCCTCATCGTTTCAGCCATTCCTCCGCTTTATCGCTTAGGGCTCTACTCTACTCTAGCCGTCTTGGAACCCAGCCAGTGGCTTTGCGAAATCCAAGTTCTGAGCCAAAAACTCACCGTTGGCGGCCCGGGGCGGGGGCGCCAAGTCGGGAGGTGCCCTCCCAAATCGGCGCAGTTTTGGGCCAAAAACAGCCATTTTCCGCCCAAAACAGCCCCAAAACCCGGGCGAAACGCCTTAGCGAAGGGATACGGTGAGTACACTGCACGTGCGGCTTGACCTCACCGTGTCAAGCAGCTCTCTAGTGCCCTTCAATTCCACGATATGTCCGAGAAACAGCCCAAAAAGGCGCCAAAAAGCCCCAAAAACCTGCGCAACGCGCACCACCACCCCGCAACCAAGCACAGGGCGTATCTTGGGTTCCGTGGCTCAAATCCGAATTCCGAGTGCACCTAGTCCACCCGCAACCCCCCACTTTTTGTGGTTTCCGAGCCTCAGAATCGCCCAACGAGCCACCTAGACCCCAATCCAGTGGTCACTTGGTGGAGCCGGAGGGCAGCCCGGCCCGCGCACGGTCGGGGCCAACGGTGGGTCCACCAGGGTCCCCGGAGCGACAAAAATCATTTTTTCCAAAGTTGTTCCTAGACCACTTGTGATGTTCACAGAAGTGTCTTCAGGCCGTTTTGAGCCCGTGGTGGCGCGTTATGGGCCACGGAAAATCCCAAAATGCCTTGAAAATGGGCCGTTTTGGGACCAAAAATGGGTCAAAAATGGGTGAAAAACGCGTTTTCCCAAAAGTGATCCTGGACCATTCGGGATGCTCAAACAAGTGGTTTGGACCCCTTTTTGAGCCCGTGGTGCCGCGTTTTGGCCCACGGAAAATCCCAAAATGCCCTGAAAAGAGGCTGGTTCAACACCAAAAATGGGTCAAAACTGGGTGAAAAACGCAATTTTCTGAAAGTGATCATGGGCCATTTGGGAGGCTCAAAAAAGTGTTTTTAGCCTGTTTTGAGCTCAAGATCGGGCGTTGTGGCCCATGGAGAATCCCAAAATGCCTTGAAAATGGGCCACTATGGGACACAAACAAGTGAAATTTTGTGTCCCTTTTGGTACCGAGGGTTGAGTCATCCTTGCTGTGTTTTGCCGTTTGTGTGCTTCGTTCATTGTGCCCTTTGCTCTTAGTGAGTGGACTTGGAGTACAGGTGTACTCTTAACGGAGTTACCTTCACATTCACGCCAAGTATAAGAGGGACGAGTAGTTCCTTGTCGTGTTTTGCCGTTGGTGTGCTTTGTTCTTTTGTGCCTTTTGCTCTTAGTCATTGGACTTGGAGTACAGGTGGACTCTTAACGGAGTTACCTTCACATTCACGCCATGTCTAATCATGGGAGCAAGAGTTGGTACAAGAGGGACGAGTAGTTCCTTGCCGTGTTTTGCCGTTTGTGTGCTTTGTTCTTCTCTGCCCGTTGCTCTTAGTGTTTGGACTTGGAGTACAGGTGTACTCTTAACGGAGTTACCTTCACATTCACGTCATGTCTAATCATGGGAGCAAGAGTTGCAACAATAGGCTGGAGTGTTTGGTACAAGAGGAACGAGTAGTTCCCTGCTGTGTTTCGCCGTTTGTGTGCTATATATATATATATATATATAGATACATAGATGTACATACATGTATTTGTATATAGGGAGTAGAAATTGAGTAGGAGGGAGTGGATATTCGCTTGAAGGGAGTGGATTTTCACTCGGAGGGAGTGGAAACTGAGCAGGAGGGAGGTGAAATTGAGTAGGAAGGAGTGGATATTCACTTGGAGGGAGTTGAAATTGAGGGGAAGGGAGTGTATTTTCACTTGGAGGGAGTATACAGCAATATATATATATATATGTATATATGTATATATATCTACATACATACATACATACATACATCTACATATATATATACATACATACATATATATATATATATATATGTATATATGTATACATATATAGATATATATATATATACATATATATATATATATATGTATGTATGTATGTGTGTGTGTGGATGTGTGTGTATGTATGCGTATATAAATATATATATCTACATATCTACATCTATATATATATATATATATATATATATGTACATACATGTATTTGTATATATATATGTATATATTTCACTTGGAGGGAGTAGAAATTGAGTAGAAGGGAGTGGATATTCATTTGGAGGGAGTTGAAATTGAGGGGGAGGGAGTCGATTTGCGCACAGCGCTAAACGCGTTCAAAACAGCGAAGTAAAGGGCAACGCTCGCCAATCACACATCTGTCAGTAATTAATACTAAGTGACAGAGTGATCAGAAGGTGAAATTCGAACTAATTAGAACAACAACATAAAATTCATACCTTTCTGTCAGTTGCGGTGGTTTTTTCAGTTACGCGTGTCGCCTGTTCGTGCGCAGTCTTTCGCAGTCTGCTAGGGCCGCAGTCTGCATACCGTCACCGCGCACACATCATCAGCCAAATCCCCAATTTGGGTACATTGCTGCACTTTTGTACCCACTTTCAGCAACCGAAAAAAACCCCAAAAAGGGTACATTGCTAGACTTTTGGCAGGGTACATTAATTGACATATTACTGTAGTTGGGCCTTGGCAAACCACCATTTGTGACTCCAAATGCTCTTGGCTCAAGATAAATGAATGGAGGGAGCCTAAAATGCCTCAAAACAGCCATATTTGCAGTATGTAACGTATAATTCTCGTATAAGTAGATTTAGGGGAGGTATCATGAGATTTCAAATTGCTCAACCTCGTTCCTAAGGTTAGTTCAGCCTTGGCAAACCACCATGTGTGACCCTAAATGCTCTTGGCTCATGGTGGATGGTGGTGGCTCATGGTGGTGGGTGCCAAAATTGCCTCCAAACAGCCATATTTCCCCTTTTTAACGCGTAATTCTAGTATAGATAGTTTAGAGGAGATGTCATGAGATTTCAAGTTGTTCAACCTCATCCCTAAGGTTGGTTCGGGCCTGGTAAACCACAAATTATAACCGGGTCTTTGCTCAAGACAAATGATCGGAGGGTGCTCAAAATTGCCTCAAACCAGCCTCATTTCCAGCCCCTAATAATTGACATACTTGAGGCAGTTTGAGAACATTGCCTGGCTTTGTGTTTGCGCTACCATTGCTTCATTGTCCACATCGCACTCATGTCATGTTGATATCTCATGCGGTTTCAAATTGCATTGTTGCCCATGTCATGTGTCTCGTTATGGGAAGATGAAATATCACGCACACAACACAGGACACACATCACACGCACTAAGTGGAATGGGCCGGCCTCCTCTTCCATGGCACAAGCTATCGGAGAAATCAAAGAAAAAGAAGAGCAAAAACCGTGCATTGCAGCGCGCGTTGGATGGCAACCCAAAGAGCCGGCTTAGGCACTGTCCTAGGAAACCATTGATGGCACGCCTAAGGGCAACCAGGGATCCTGACCCTGAGAGCATTATTGAGAACCTCATTTCAATGGTGCGGACAAAGGTCACATGGGCAACGTTCATAGACATTTGTCGTGAAACAAAGATTGGTGCCTACCGTAGTAGAGTGACGGACTTGAAGGCGGCATCGCTTAGGAATGTTGGGGGTGTTAATGTATCAAGACACATGGCCCGCCTTGATGTATGGCGTGCTGTAACCTTGATTTGTGCAATTGGCCAACCGCAATAATTTGCACTTGCCGGGTGATTGCCCCCGTTATCTTGGGGTTTTCATTGATGGTGCAAGCGTTGATGCGTATGTCCCCCACGGTTGTGTTAGTATCTGCTTGACACTACCCACAACCCGACGACCACATCAGCTAGATTCCATTCTTCGTGTTCGTCAATACATTGGCAAGGAGAACCCCAATCTCGTGTTTTGAGCTTGCTCAAAACACTAGTTTAACTAATTACCTCTTCATTAGGCATTTGTCCGTTTTGATTTTGTTTTGTCATGCATGCACCAAATAATATGCAAGAGGACGTTGTCGTTGTTTCCGACGAGTCGAGTGTACCGACAGAGACGGCCAAGGAATTGGCCGAGTTGAAGTTGATGCTTCGTAAACAAGATGTGGAGATGGAGAGACTCCGTAGTCAATTGGCGGCTGCCGAAATTGAAAACAAAAAGGAAGATGAGATTCCGGATTTGAGCTTGGAGGAGATATAGAGAGATTTTTGAAGAAGGCCCGGGTTACGGTTTGGATGAAGGACGCGTCCGAGGTGCTCAAGAAGTATGTGACATCCGTGCCGAATCCAACGAGACCGTCGGACGTGGGCGGCAAGCAGGGACAACAATTAAGTGTTGGGGATGCGTTGGCATATAGGATGTGGAAGATTTTGATTGTCGCTCACACAGCCTACTTGAAGAGATACTCCGCAGGTGAGAAGTCGGGACCTAAGGGAAAGTCGCAGTCGTTTGAAGATTCGATGGCGGCCGGTGGCGATTCGTGGAGATACAAGAGTATCCAGTTCAAGAAGCGCGATGGGGTAGCCTATTGGTTGTCAAAGGCCGGAGATTGGATCCCGGTGGATGCGCAACCGGGTGAGGATTGCAGGAGGTGTGCGGCGGCTGGGAAGACGGAGAATCTCCGTCATTGGTGTTTCCGATGCCCTTTGTGGTCCTGACGAGCCAATCCGTGGCGGTACCGAGATGCCGTTGCGAGAATCTATCCGCCCGGGGCGGAGAGGCCGACATTCCGTTGGATGGCGATGGAATTTGAGTCGAGCCGACGCGAAGAGGAACCCACTAGCGTTGTGGGTGTTGCGATTCGGTGATGGAAACCTTCAACAACGTCAGGGTATCTATCCCACTTGCGAAGGCTGGCGGACGTTGAAGATGAGATCAGAGAGGATTTCTGTGCCGGGGCTCATCGGTGGTGTGGTGGGCACTGGTCCTGACCTTAGAACTAACGGTGGGATTTTTTTGACTATCATGTCGGTTGTGACGCAGCATCTGGTGTGGTTTGGGATGCAGCGTTCTAGGGCGTGGTGCGGAACCCCCCCAATTTTGGGTGTTGTTAATATGGTTGGAACCCGGAATTTCACATGTTACATGGGTGCACTATGATGCAACAATGTGCCTTCCATGTTTCGTTTGCTCGATATTGCCCGTTTTGCACTTTTTGCGATTTGATCTTTGTGTGCTCTAACTAGTTATCGCGGGGTTAGAACGGGGTTAGAGCACTAGTTATCGCGTGGGTTATCGCGCGATAACCCAGTTATCGCGGGGGTTATCGCGGGGGTTATCGCGCGATAACCTAGTTATCGCGTGGGTTATCGCGTGGGTTATCGCGCTTCATTTTATGTTTCCCCTTTTCTGCTTTAGCTCTCAAACCTTTCATATTCTTTGATAATGGCCCTTGCTGCTGCCCACGCTTGGTGCGAGCACCATCAAAAGCTCCTTGGGGTCCGTCGCCTTGGCGGTCCTGAGGGGTTTGCGATGGGTGATGCCAATGTGAGGCGCCCTGTGGCGACCCGCTTTGAACATGGTGTGGACTTTGGACTCCTTGTCCATAAGTTCCCCTTCATGGCGGACAAGCGAGACCCCCTGGTTCTGAGCAACTACATCTTCCAGTTGCTAGAGGTAAATCCAGGGGTTGCTGGATTTTTGATCCAGCTTCATCCGGACGATGTGGACGCAGTGGTGGAGTCCATCACCGCCCATGCCAAGAAGGGTGCGGGGACGAAGACGACCCTCTATGTGGGTCAGGAGGAGGAGGAGGAGGAAGTGGAGGAGGAGGAGGAGGATGCGGGGGGGGTGGGGGCTGGGGGGAGGAAGGAGAAGCCCCACAACTTCCTCATGATGAGTGTCCAGAAGGTAAGGATCCGACCGGGCAAGGGGAAGGGGAAGTCGGATGGTTGGTTCCCCCAACCCCTCACCCACAACACCCGCCGGGTCTGCACTGACGACCCCGAAAACAAGCTCCCCATGCACTCCCTTTGCCCCACAAGGGAGTGGGAGCGTGAGTGGTATGGGGTCACCACTCTCAACATTGTTTCGGGGCAGGGGGTGATTCTTTTTCCTTTTGGGGCAACACCCCCCCTTATTGGGGAGGCGGAGGAGGTGGTTGCCGCCGAGCCCTTGGGGGCCTTTAATAGGGACCCCAATGACCTTGTGCTCACGGTGGGGGGAAAGCTGGTGGTCAACCACCTCCTGGAGCACGATTTTTTGAGTGATGTGCAGCTGCAAAGTCTTTTGGATGATTAGGATAGGGTGCCCCTCTCAGAGAAGGCACCCACCTTCAATGAGAACCCCCCCATTGTCGGCAGGCACCAAGATTCTGGGACCCGCCGTACATTGTATGGCAACTATGGGGGTGCCAACCACCACAGGCACAACCCCCACAAGCTCCATGATCTGCCAGTCCTCAAAAGGGTGGCAAATCGTGTGCTTGAGACGGCAAAGAAGACTGTAGTGGGGGGGGTTGGATGGAGCTGCACCATCCTTGACATGGCCGAAATTTCGAGCTATGACCACACCCCCCAGCACCTCCATCGCGACGCCCCCCCCTACACCATTCCTGAAGGCACATTGATTGTCAATTGCCTTATTATGCTAACCCATAATCATGAGGAGGAGGATGGGTCACATTTTCTTTTTGTGCCCTCCAGCAGTTCGGGGTTCCCTGACCCTTGGGTGGAGAGGGCTGTGCCATTCAAGAGGGGCACTGCCTTTTTTTTTAATGCCCTTGATGTCCACAGGGGGTCGGGGATTCCCAAGGCCTCCCCCATGGGGGTAAGGGACCGCCGACTCATGGCATTTTTTGCCATTGAGCTTACCCAGGGGGGGAATCTTCGAATCCCCAACCTGCACGTGACGCAGTCCATTAAGAGGCCCCAGCTGGGGGCACCTGCTGGCCGGGTGGCCAGGACAGTCCAGTGTGATGGGGCGGTTAGGTGTAGGGGGAAGGTGGTAGCCAATTGCTACGGATGCAATCAGCTGATTTTGTGCACCGCCCACAAAGATGTCCTTTGTGTGCCATGCCAGGACGGGGAGGAGGTGGAGGGGGGGGAGGAGGAGGAGGTGGTGGTGGACCCCAATGGGGTCAGCATTGAGCAATCTGCTCAGTGCTTGCTCCCGGTGGGAACAACCACCGGGCAATTTTTGTTGTCGGGGTGGGGGATTGGGAGGGAGGTGATTGCCCCCCTCACTAATGAGGAGGCGGGGGCGGTCGCAGGCCACCCCGATCAGTGCCCCTTGGCCAAGGTGTGCCATGGGGAGGCACTGCCCTGGCCCACCTTGCAAGGGCATGTTGGGATGAAGGTGCCGGCGGGCACCATTTTGGTGGTGAGGAGGGGGTTGTATGGGGGAGTGGCAAGGGTGGCCCCTGAGGTGGAGGGGGTGGCCCAGGTGGTGGAGTGGCGGCAGGTGGGGGAGTATGCGGCCGTCACGGACTTTGTGTGGCTGCGGAGGCTGGGCCTGGTGCTGGACGACGCCAAGAAGGAGGGCCAAGGCATGTGTTCATGTCACCAGGTGTGAAAACTTCCCACAACACCCTGCTCTAACCCCTGCTCTAACTAGTTATCGCGCTAGGTTATCGCGTTCTAACTAAGTGCTCTAACTAGTTATCGCGCTAGGTTATCGCGTTCTAACTAGTTATCGCGGAGTTATCGCGGGGGGTTATCGCGGGGGTTATCGCGCGATAACCTAGTTATCGCCGGGGCTATCGCGCGGGTTATCGCGTGTTTTTTTTTTGTTTCTTTTGTTTTTTTCAGGCTACCATCTTGCAGCTGCCCCGCATCCTCGTCAAGGACGACGTCCAGGCAGCCGAGGCAGCAGGCGGAGCGGCAGAAGCAGCGGGGGCACGGCCCGCCAAGCCGGTGGCGGCCCGGTTGGAGCTGGAGGGGGAGAAGAGGCTGCCGGAGGGGGCGTCGTGGCGGTTTGGGGAGCCTGGGGATGAGGCCTGCAGGATGAGGGGGACGGGATGGTACCGGCAGGTCACCATCACAGAGAAGGAGGGGGGGGGGGAAAGGAAGACCAACCTCACCCTCCCCTCATATGTGTGGGTTGGGGGGGAAACGGCCAAGTGGCCGCAAGCCGCAGAGGGGGAAACGGTTGCGGCTTTTTTGTGTTTGTTTGGGATGAACGAACCCCCCCAAAGGAAATCTTATTTCCTTTTGAGGGTGTGTTCTTTGTGGGAGGGGGGGTATACGGGGAGGGATGTGTGGCAGAAGCTGCACAGGGGGGGGGACATCCACCAGGTTGGTGGGTATGACCCCCCCCCTTCTGTGGTGGACGCCACTGCCGATTGGGTTCGGCAGTATGCACCCAAGGGGGGAAGGCCGGGAAAAAGCCAGACGAACCGGGGACCAGACGTGGTGGTGGTTGAGCTGGATGCCCCCCCCCCCCTTAGGGGTAAGGGCCAAACCCCCGCCCCCAAGCCCTCCCCCAAGCCATCGAAGGTGGCAAAGGTGGCGAAGGCCGAAAAGGCCCAGGGCAACACCCAGCGTGCCCTGGACCAGGCCCCCAACCTGGCCGCCAAGAGGGGGGGGGAAGTGGAGGCGATGAGGGAGGCCCTGAGGGAGGCCCAGGAGGGGAGGCGGAAGGCTGAGGTGGAGGCGGCCCAGCTTAGGGTGGAGGTGGAGGGGCGGCGGAGGAGGGGGGATGACCTTGGGCAGCGCTTGGGGGTGGCTGAGGCGCAGGTGCGCAGCCTCACCTCCACCCTCTGTGCCTCCTTCGGGGCGCAGCAGGCCCAGCAGGGGCTGGCGCCGCAAGGGTTGCAGAGTCAGGGTATTGGGAGTAGGAGTGGGAGCCAATGACTAGTGGATTTGCTCAAGGGGTTGCCCAAGGGCATTTTTCGTGGGGAGGAGCGATATGGGGCCCAAGTGGACATGTGCCACTTTGGCCTTGTGGGAAGTGGAAACCCCAACCCCTCTAATTTTAGGGCGACCCACATGGCCGCTGCTACCGTCAGGCCTGCCCTCACCCCCTTGGTTCCAGACCTCAATGGGTATTGCACCTCCAATGCTCCACCATGGTTCACATCGTGTAGCATCCAAATTGTTCGCCCCCAAGGGACGGCCACCATGGGCCTCCACTCCCATTTACGGGATGGGGCGCCCATGGCGCTTATTGTGTCTGTGGGGTCTTTCACGGGGGGTGAGTTTTGGGTGGAGAGTGGTGGCCTGCTGAATCCCTCCTTGAGGGAAAAAAAGCGGCACACCCGTGTGTGCAAGGGTAGGGCGGTGGAGGGTTGGGCATGCACCGCCACCCCCCAAGCCCCGGTGTTGTTCAACACCAGGGCACTACACGCTCCATTGCCATGGGAGGGCGAGCGATGGAGCGTGATTTTTTATAGTGCGGGGGGGGTTCTGCACTGCACGCCTGTGTGGCGGCAGCAGCTGCTGTCCATGGGTTTTAGGGTGCCCAATGCTTCCCCTAACCCCTCCAGCTAGTGTTATTTGTGATTCGATTTTTGTTCACTATTTCTATTACTGTACTCTGTGGACTCTGAGGAGGGGCAACTAGCCCGGAACATGTCCATTTGACTGATTTGAATTTGTGATTGTGGCGCCATGTACCCCGTGCCTGCACATTGTTGACATCTCCAAGGTTTCCTGGGTGCAAAATCAACGTTTGTGAAGGTTTTAGAGTGCCCAACGCTTGCTCTAACACCACCAGTTAGTGCGCACTAACCCCTGCTCTAACTAGTTATCGCGGGGGTTATCGCGCTCTAACTGGGTGCTCTAACTAGTTATCGCGGGGGGTTATCGCGCTCTAACTAGTTATCGCGGGGGGTTATCGCGGGGGTTATCGCGCGATAACCTAGTTATCGCGGGGGTTATCGCGTGGGTTATCGCGTGTGTTTTTTGGGCCCTTGCTTCAAAACCCTCCCTCATTTTGTGTCCAGGTCCTCTTATTCTTCATGGACAGTGCTGTCAATGAGGCCCTGCGGGCTCTCAACACAGCTAACCTCCGGCGGTACACCGATCTGCAGTGCCCCAAGGCCCGGCGGCGGCGTTTGAAGGCGGTTCAGCGGCTGGTGCGAGTTCTATTTGGTGACCCAGACGTTGCGTGTGGCACCAACACCAAAGGCGAAGATTGTTTAAGTGGTGGGGCGTGCACTGCCCTGTCTGGCCCACTTGGCGGCCATCTTGCATTAACAGCTCAGGAGCATGAGGCCCTGAGCATGCTACGCATGGCATGCAGCATGCATCTCTCCCAACGGGCCCTTTTGCGAATGCCCCGCCGTTGCACACAACGGGACCTAAGGACCATTTGGCAACGGATCATGCCCTACTTTCCCCAAACCACCATTGTAAAGTCTACCACAGGCCGCAATAGGGCAGCTGCCCATGTGCCTTTGCAATCAATGCAATATCTGTGGCCCGAGTTATTGGGAAACCCCCCCCTAGTGGCGTTGCCATTCTTGTTATTTCAGTTGATGCGACTTCCTTGTGGAAGGCATCCCCTACCCGTGCGGATGTATGGGTTAATGTATGGGGGGGGGGCAAAATATGCTTCGAAGGTGAAGCTATGGGCCTCATGGTTTTGCATGGATGGCGGGGATGAACAGGCTTTTTTGAGAAGCCTGGGCATCTCCGCCAACGTCAACCAAGAGGTGAGGGATGTGGAAGAGGACGTTGTCCTCTTTCAAAACCAATTTTTGACTTGCACTGTCATTTTGACAGGGGATCGGAAGGGGATGCAAGCAATAGGGGGGGCTGGGTCTAAGTGTTGGTTGTGCAAAGACCCCAATGGGATTGTTGAGCAAATGGGGGTGGAGTCCACCTCAAGATGGGGGGCATTCTTGAGAAGTGTGACCCCTGATAGGCGGCCGGGGGACTACCAACATGCAGCATGCCGCATCCTAAACGGCATTGCAAAGCGCATTGAGACCACCCTTCAGGCCCTCCCCCCTGGTACCCCTGGTAAGGCCCTAGCTCTTGCAGCTTTGCAGGCCTTCAAGCAAGCCCTCAAGGATGAGACCTCAGGCGTCCCTCTGAGGGAACGCCTCCCTTCGGCCTCGAGGGCCACAGAAAAAGATTTCGATCTAACAAGCACCAAAGTTTTCCTAAATTCCCCCCCCTTCCAAAGGCAATTTGTGGATTGCCTCAAAGAGCATGTCCCCACAGTGAGGACCCCTGGGGGACCTATTACTTTTGAAGAATAAATGCCTTTGGCTGAAATACCCTCTATGGTTCAGGAAGAAGCCTCAAGACCTCAATTCACACCCACAGGTAGCAATACAAGCCAACAAGAAGCAATGCAATGCGATCACAGAATCCTGGATAAGCGGCGTCCCCAACAACCTATTACTAATATGTTATGGGTTGTTGTGCATGTCATGGTGAAATGCATTGAGGGTTTGTATGAGCTTTGGAGGGTGAGGGAGTTGTACACTCTAACCCAAGTGGAACGCCACCGTGCGTTGACCACAAAATTTTCAAAAGCGTGGGGAGACTCAGGTTGGTCCCCCACCAGGTGGATCCATTGGTGCTTGGCACATTCCACCTTTTTTGCCGAGAAATGGAGGAACATTTTTCAGTTTTCCTCCATCCCAACGGAGTATCGGCATGGGCCTTACAAGAGGAGGCTCAAAAATTGTTTTAAGGGTTGGTCTTTGGTGAGGCCAAGTATGTCCCTCCGCCACATGCACCATTGCATGTCCATGAACGCCCTGGAGCAAGGGCTTTTGGGAGTGGAGGCAGCCAAGGCCTCAGACATTGATGACTTTGTATGAAAAACGACCACAGATGCTTTGTGCCAAGTGTTTTGTGTTGTTTGTCCTAGAGAGGGAGGGGAGAGGGGTGCGCGATAACTACCCGCGACAACTGCGCGATAACTGAGTTATCGCGCGATAACTAGCGCGATAACTAGTTAGAGCAAGGTGCTCTAACTGCGTTCTAACTCTGTTCTAACTGTTCTCTAACTCTTTGACCCCCCCCCCCCCAGAAACCACCCCCATCATGCGGGTTATGTGGGGAAAGAAAGGGGATGGGGTGTTTTTGAGGGTGCTGAATCCATTTTTTTAGGTGGTTTGCCCCAAAATTGAGGGTAGGTGGGTGTTCTAGAAATTGCGTTCTAACTAGGGGTTCCGCACCACGCCCTAGAACGCTGCATCCCATGTGCCTAAGTGGCTGCGGCCGTTTGTGGATTGGATCTATGAATGGGCTGTGGAACGTGGGTGTGAGCGAGATGATTTGTCATGTTGTTTCCTGCGGGGGCTGCGTTTTTGGAGAAGACCCTCACAGACATCGTGTACGGCACCACGTCGGCAGGACATCGTTGGCACTGTTTCAGACGCGGTGGGGCTGCGGCTTGTTGGAAGCGTGGTCCGTCCTTACCGCATTTTAAGTGGTGGGGTCGATGGGCCGCGACGGCCACGGCTATGGCCTATGCATTGGGGTACAGAGATGAAGATGTTGTGTCACCTCTCTGTCTACCGCAGGTTTGGGACATGGCGCCTAGGGCGATGTTCGTTGATCCGGAAGGAGTATGGGGTGACATCATGTTCGATGACAGGAGCCAGCAGAAGAACAAGCCAGTCTGGGGACGAGGCGAGAGACGACGGGCGGCTCCAAGTATGGCGCGGGGCAAGCGGTTTGCAGGCGAGCCGGGTCTAGGCCTAGGTCTGATGCGGCAGACTTGGGGAGTTCTTCGGACGAGTCCGACTCCGGTGTGTCCGCAGATGAGGAAGTTGGTCCACGGCCGGGTTTGCGGCAGGATGCGCAGGTTGTTCTGCAGGCAGGCACGAGAAGGAGTGAGCGATCAGGATCATCGGTGGGCCGTGGAGGCGACAGCGGGCTCCCGGGGAGTGATCCTGGTCCGTCGGTGCCCGCGGGGAGTTGAGAGCGACATGCAGGTGGCGCTGGACGGCAGGAGAGGCGATCTTCCACGTCCTACGGACTTGAGTTCAAATTCACAGCGCCGCCCTCGGGACGATCAACGGCGGAGCCTACAGCCGGGCCTTGGCGGTCGGCGAGTGCGGCTGGCAGAGGAGGACGTGGAGTCAAAAGGTCGGTGGGTGGCAGAGCCCTTTTAGTACCAACAAGACGGCAGGGTCGCCCGCAGGTGGCGTTGGCGCAAAATTCGGAGAGGGGCTCAGCTACCGGCGGGGTGGCGAGAACTGAGCGGCCTGGACGCCAGAGTGACGGAGAGTCAGTCGGACCGAGGAGGAAGCGATCCAGGACTGTACCCAGTAATTCTGACAGGAGGGGGGGCTAGCCGAGTCTTGGATGATGCGGGGGAGCGGGAGGTGGGAATTTCTGTGCCGGGGCTCATCGGTGGTGTGGTGGACACTGGTCCTGACCTTAGATTTAAGGGTGGGATTTTTTTGACTATCATGTCGGTTGTGACGCAGCATCTGGTGTGGTTTGGGATGCAGCGTTCTAGGGCGTGGTGCGGAACCCCCCCAATTTTGGGTGTTGTTAATATGGTTGGAACCCGGAATTTCACATGTTACATGGGTGCACTATGATGCAACAATGTGCCTTCCATGTTTCGTTTGCTCGATATTGCCCGTTTTGCACTTTTTGCGATTTGATCTTTGTGTGCTCTAACTAGTTATCGCGGGGTTAGAACGGGGTTAGAGCACTAGTCATCGCGTGGGTTATCGCGCGATAACCTAGTTATCGCGGGGGTTATCGCGGGGGTTATCGCGCGATAACCTAGTTATCGCGTGGGTTATCGCGTGGGTTATCGCGCTTCATTTTATGTTTCCCCTTTTCGCTTTAGCTCTCAAAGCTTTCATATTCTTTGATAATGGCCCTTGCTGCTGCCCACGCTTGGTGCGAGCACCATCAAAAGCTCCTTGGGGTCCGTCGCCTTGGCGGTCCTGAGGGGTTTATGATGGGTGATGCCAATGTGAGGCGCCCTGTGGCGACCCGCTTTGAACATGGTGTGGACTTTGGACTCCTTGTCCATAAGTTCCCCTTCATGGCGGACAAGCGAGACCACCTGGTTCTCAGCAACTACATCTTCGAGTTGCTAGAGGTAAATCCAGGGGTTGCTGGATTTTTGATCCAGCTTCATCCGGACGATGTGGACGCCGTGGTGGAGTCCGTCACCGCCCATGCCGAGAAGGGTGCGGGGACGAAGACGACCCTCTATGTGGGTCAGGAGGAGGAGGAGGAGGAAGTGGAGGAGGAGGAGGAGGATGCGGGGGGGGTGGGGGCTGGGGGAGGAAGGAGAAGCCCCACAACCCCCTCATGATGAGTGTCCAGAAGGTAAGGATCCGACCGGGCAAGGGGAAGGGGAAGTTGGATGGTTGGTTCCCCCAACCCCTCACCCACAACACCCGCCGGGTCTGCACTGACGACCCCGAAAACAAGCTCCCCATGCACTCCCTTTGCCCCACAAGGGAGTGGGAGCGTGAGTGGTATGGGGTCACCACTCCCAACATTGTTTCGGGGCAGGGGGTTATTCTTTTTCCATTTGGGGCAACACCCCCCCTTATTGGGGAGGCGGAGGAGGTGGTTGCCGCCGAGCCCTTGGGGGCCTTTAATAGGGACCCCAATGACCTTGTGCTCACGGTGGGGGGAAAGCTGGTGGTCAACCACCTCCTGGAGCACGATTTTTTGAGTGATGTGCAGCTGCAAAGTCTTTTGGATGATTTGGATAGGGTGCCTCTCTCAGAGAAGGCACCCATTTTCAATAAGAACCCCCCCATTGTCGGCAGGCCCGAAGATTCTGGGACCCGCCATAAATTGTATGGCAACTATGGGGGTGCCAACCACCACAGGCACAACCCCCACAAGCTCCATGATCTGCCAGTCCTCAAAAGGGTGGCAGATCGTGTGCTTGAGACGGCGAAGAAGACTGTGGTGGGGGGGGTTGGATGGAGCTGCACCATCCTTGACATGGCCGAAATTTCGAGCTATGACCACACCCCCCAGCACCTCCATCGCGACGCCCCCCCCTACACCATTCCTGAAGGCACATTGATTGTCAATTGCCTTATTATGCTAACCCATAATCATGAGGAGGAGGATGGGTCACATTTTCTTTTTGTGCCCTCCAGCAGTTCGGGGTTCCCTGACCCTTGGGTGGAGAGGGCTGTGCCATTCAAGAGGGGCACTGCCTTTTTTTTTAATGCCCTTGATGTACACCGGGGGTCGGGGATTCCCAAGGCCTCCCCCATGGGGGTAAGGGACCCCCGACTCATGGCATGTTTTGCCATTGAGCTTACCCAGGGTCCCCAACCTGCACGTGACGCAGTCCATTAAGAGGCCCCAGCTGGGGGCACCTGCTGGCCGGGTGGCCAGGACAGTCCAGTGTGATGGGGCGGTTAGGTGTAGGGGGAAGGTGGTAGCCAAATGCTACGGATGCAATCGGCTGATTTTGTGCACCGCCCACAAAGATGGCCTTTGTGTGCCATGCCAGGAGGGGGAGGAGGTGGAGGGGGGGGAGGAGGAGAAGGTGGTGGTGGACCCCAATGGGGTCAGCATTGAGCAATCTGCTCAGTGCTTGCTCCCGGTTGTCGGGGTGGGGGATTGGGAGGGAGGTGATTGCCCCCCTCACTAATGAGGAGGCGGGGGCGGTCGCAGGCCACCCCGATCAGTGCCCCTTGGCCAAGGTGTGCCATGGGGAGGCACTGCCCTGGCCCACCTTGCAAGGGCATGTTGGGATGAAGGTGCCGGCGGGCACCATTTTGGTGGTGAGGAGGGGGTTGTATGGGGGAGTGGCAAGGGTGGCCCCTGAGGTAGAGGGGGTGGCCCAGGTGGTGGGGTGGCGGCAGGTGGGGGAGTATGCGGCCGTCACGGACTTCGTGTGGCTGTGGAGGCTGGGCCTGGTGCTGGACGACGCCAAGAAGGAGGGCCAAGGCATGTGTCCATGTCACCAGGTGTGAAAACTTCCCACAACACCCTGCTCTAACCCCTGCTCTAACTAGTTATCGCGCTAGGTTATCGCGTTCTAACTAGGTGCTCTAACTAGTTATCGCGCTAGGTTATCGCGCAGTTATCGCGGGGCGTTATCGCGGGGGTTATCGCGCGATAACCTAGTTATCGCGGGGGTTATCGCGCGGGTTATCGCGTGTTTTTTTTTTGTTTCTTTTGTCTTTTTCAGGCTACCATCTTGCAGCTGCCCCGCATCTTCGTCAAGGACGACGCCCCGGCAGCCGAGGCAGCAGGCGGAGCGGCAGAAGCAGCGGGGGCAAGGCCCGCCAAGCCGGTGGCGGCCCGGTTGGAGCTGGAGGGGGAGAAGAGGCTGCCGGAGGGGGCGTCGTGGCGGTTTGGGGAGCCTGGGGATGAGGCCTGCAGGATGGGGGGGACGGAATGGTACCGGCAGGTCACCATCACAGAGAAGGAGGGGGGGGTGGAGAGGAAGACCAACCTCACCCTCCCCTCCTATGTGTGGGTTGGGGGGGAAACGGCCAAGTGGCCGCAAGCCGCAGAGGGGGAAACGGTTGCGGCTTTTTTGTGTTTGTTTGGGATGAGCGACCCCCCCCAAAGGAAATCTTATTTCCTTTTGAGGGTGTGTTTCTTGTGGGAGGGGGAGTATACGGGGAGGAAAGTGTGGCAGAAGCTGCACAGGGGGGGGGGGTATCCACCAGGTTGGTGGGTATGACCCCCCCCCTTCTGAGGTGGACGCCACTGCCGATTGGGTTCGGCAGTATGCACCCAAGGGGGGAAGGCCGGGAAAAGGCCAGACGAAGCGGGGACCAGACGTGGTGGTGGTTGAGCCGGATGCCCCCCCCCCCCCTTAGGGGTAAGGGCCAAACCCCCGCCCCCAAGCCCTCCCCCAAGCCATCGAAGGTGGCAAAGGTGGCGGCAGCCCAGCCCCCCAATGAGGCCCTGGACGTGGAGGCCTTGGGGGCCAGTGTGGCCACCCACGTGACGGACGCTTGCCAGGTTTTGGTGGAGCAGGCGGCCGCCACGGGGGTCAAGGCCGCACTGGTCAAGGGTCGGTCGGCCGACCACAAGTCGGCCTTGGCGAAGGCCGAAAAGGCCCAGGGCAACACCCAGCGTGCCCTGGACCAGGCCCTCAACCTGGCCGCCAAGAGGGGGGAGGAGGTGGAGGCAATGAGGGAGGCCCTGAGGGAGGCCCAGGAGGGGAGGCGGAAGGCGGAGGTGGAGGCGGCCCAGCTTAGGGTGGAGGTGGAGGGGCAGCGGAGGAGGGGGGATGACCTTGGGCAGCGCTTGGGGGTGGCTGAGGCGCAGGTGCACAGCCTCACCTCCACCCTCTGTGCCTCCTTCGGGGCGCAGCAGGCCCAGCAGGGGCTGGCGCCGCAAGGGTTGCAGAGTCAGGGTAGCGGGAGTAGGAGTGGGAGCCAATGACTAGTGGATTTGCTCAAGGGGTTGCCCAAGGGCATTTTTCGTGGGGAGGAGCGATACCGGGCCCAAGTGGACATGTGCCACTTCGGCCTTGTGGGAAGTGGTAACCCCAACCCCTCTAATTTTGGGGCGACCCACATGGCCGCTGCTACCGTCAGGCCTGCCCTCACCCCCTTGGTTGCAGACCTCAATGGGTATTGCACCTCCAATGCTCCACCATGGTTCACATGGTGTAGCATCCAAATTGTTCGCCCCCAAGGGACGGACACCATGGGCCTCCACTCCCATTTGCGGGATGGGGCGCCCATGGCGCTTATTGTGTGTGTGGGGTCTTTCACGGGGGGTGAGTTTCGGGTGGAGAGTGGTGGCCTGCTGAATCCCTCCTTGAGGGAAAAAAAGCGGCACACCCGTGTGTGCAAGGGTAGGGCGGTGGAGGGTTGGGCATGCACCGCCACCCCCCAAGCCACGGTGTTGTTCAACACCAGGGCACTACACGCTCCATTGCCATGGGAGGGCGAGCGATGGAGCGCGATTTTTTATAGTGAGGGGGGGGTTCTGCACTGCACGCCTGTGTGGCGGCAGCAGCTGCTGTCCATGGGTTTTAGGGTGCCGAATGCTTCCTCTAACCCCTCCAGCTAGTGTTTTTTGTGATTCGATTATTGTTCACTATTTCCATTACTGTACTCTGTGGACTCTGAGGAGGAGCAACTAGCCCGGAACATGTCCATTTGACTGATTTGAATTTGTGATTGTGGCGCCATGTACCCCGTGCCTGCACATTGTTGACATCTCCAAGGTTTCCTGGGTGCAAAATCAACGTTTGTGAAGGTTTTAGGGTGCCCAACGCTTGCTCTAACACCACCAGTTAGTGCGCACTAACCCCTGCTCTAACTAGTTATCGCGGGGGTTATCGCGCTCTAACTGGGTGCTCTAACTAGTTATCGCGGGGGTTATCGCGCTCTAACTGGGTGCTCTAACTAGTTATCACGGGGGGTTATCGCGCTCTAACTAGTTATCGCGGGGGGTTATCGCGGGGGTTATCGCGCGATAACCTAGTTATCGCGGGGGTTATCGCGTGGGTTATCGCGTGTATTTTTTGGGCCCTTGCTTCAAGACCCTCCCTCATTTCGTGTCGAGGTCCTCTTATTCTTCATGGACAGTGCTGTCAATGAGGCCCTGCAGGCTCTCAACACAGCTAACCTCCGGCGGTACACCGATCTGCAGTGCCCCAAGGCCCGGCGGCGGCGTTTGAAGGCGGTTCAGCGGCTGGTGCGAGTTCTATTGGGTGACCCAGACGTTGTGTGTGGCACCAACACCAAAGGCGAAGTTTGTTTAAGTGGTGGGGCGTGCACTGCCCTGTCTGGCCCACTTGGCGGCCATCTTGCATTAACAGCTCAGGAGCATGAGGCCCTGAGCATGCTACGCATGGCATGCAGCATGCATCTCTCCCAACGGGCCCTTTTGCGAATGCCCCGCCGTTGCACACAACGGGACCTAAGGACCGTTCGTCAACGGATCATGCCCTACTTTCCCCAAACCACCATTATAAAGTCTACCACAGGCCGCAATAGGGCAGCTGCCCATGTGGCTTTGCAATCAATTGTGCAAAATGCAATATCTATGGCCCGAGTTATTGGGAAACCCCCCCCTAGTGGCGTTGCCATTCTTGTTATTTCAGTTTATGCGACTTCCTTGTGGAAGGCATCCTCTACCCGTGCGGATGTATGGGTTAGTGTATGGGGGGGGGGCAAAATATGCTTCGAAGGTGAAGCTATGGGCCTCATGGTTTTGCATGGATGGCGGGGATGAACAGGCTTTTTTGAGAAGCCTGGACATCTCCGCCAACCTCAACCAAGAGGTGAGGGATGTGGAAGAGGACGTTGTCCTCTTTCAAAACCAATTTTTGACTTGCACTGTCATTTTGACAGGGGATGGGAAGGGGATGCAAGCAATGGGGGGGGGCTGGGTCTAAGTGTTCGTTGTGCAAAGACCCCAATGGGATTGTTGAGCAAAGGGGGGTGGAGTCCACCTCAAGATGGGGGGCATTCTTGAGAAGTGTGACCCCTGATAGGCGGCCAGGGGACTACCAACATGCAGCATGCCGCATCCTAAACGGCATTGCAAAGCGCATTGAGACCACCCTTCAGGCCCTCCCCCCTGGTACCCTTGGTAAGGCCAAAGCTCTTGCAGCTTTGCAGGCCTTCAAACAAGCCCTCAAGGATGAGACCTCAGGCATCCCTCTTAAGGAACGCCTCCCTTCGGCCTCGAGGGCGTCAGAAAAAGATTTCGATCTAACCAGCACCAAAGTTTTCCTAACCTCCCCCCCCTTCCAAAGGCAATTTGTGGAATGCCTCAAAGAGCATGTCCCCACAGTGAGGACCCCTGGGGGACCTATGTTATGGGTTGTTGTGCATGTCATGGTGAAATGCATTGAGGGTTTGTATGAGCTTTGGAGGGTGAGGGAGTTGTACACTCTAACCCAAGTGGAACGCCACCGTGCGTTGACCACAAAATCTTCAGAAGCGTGGGGAGACTCAGGTTGGTCCCCCACGGCGTGGATCCATTGGTGCTTGGCACATTCGACCTTTTTTGCCGAGAAATGGAGGAACATTTTTCAGTTTTCCTCCATCCCAACGGAGTATCGGCATGGGCCTTACAAGAGGAGGCTCAAAAATTGTTTTAAGGGTTGGTCCTTGGTGAGGCCAAGTATGTCCCTCCGCCACATGCACCATTGCATGTCCATGAACGCCCTGGAGCAAGGGCTTTTGGGACTGGAGGCAGCCAAGGCCTCAGACATTGATGACTTTGTATGAAAAAAGACCACAGATGCTTTGTGCCAAGTGTTTTGTGTTGTTTGTCCTAGGGAGGGATGGAGGAGGGGTGTGCGATTACTACCCGCGATAACTACGCGATAACTGAGTTATCGCGCGATAACTAGCGCGATAACTAGTTAGAGCAGGGTGCTCTAACTGCGTTCTAACTCTGTTCTAACTGTGCTCTAACTCTTTGACCCCCCCCCCAAAAACCACCCCTACAATGAGGGTTATGTGGGGAAAGAAAGGGGATGGGGGGTTTTTGAGGGTGCTGAATCCATTTTTTCAGGTGGTTTGCCCCAAAATTAAGGGTAGGTGGGTGTTCCGGAAATTGCGTTCTAACTAGGGGTTCCGCACCACGCCCTAGAACGCTGCATCCCATTGACAGCACGGTTGAAGTGTTCTGTCGCGTTGTTGATACGCAGATTTCGGATTCTCTTGAATAGGATGGCCTGTGCGTGTGAGGATTTTCGGTTAGATGAGCCAATGGCGGTGTGTTTGATGGCGGTGCAGTGTTTGGCGCCTGGGGCGTGGGACTCCATTAACCATCTGTCAACTTCACCGAAACCGAAGAAGGCGTCCATTACGCCCCAGGTCTTACCAGCCGGCATTGGGGAGGTGGGGTGTTATAGGATCTCAGAGGAGGAGTGGGATGAGGTGGTGCCGCCAGAGGTTTTGAATTTCATGTGTACGTTTGATCTGCGAAGTTCTGCTGAAGGTAATGGGCGTGTGAGGGCGCCGGTTCGTGGGATTACCGATGCTATTAGGCAGACGGGTGTGTTACATGATGAACCGATGTCTCCGTCGCCTACGTGCTTCCCGTTTGTGATTCCGAAGAATGAAATCAAGTGCTCTCTGATTTTAAGTTGTGTGGGGATTCACAAGGGGATGTATTTGAAACCTCCTAAGTTTTCGCTGGCGTCGTGGGAAAACATTGGGCGGTGGATGGCGGAACAGGATCCGTCGGTGCAGTTGTACGGGACACACATTGACCTCACGAATGCATATTGGTCGTTTCTCTTGCCTCCGAAGGCACAACGAATCTTTCGATTTTACACGAGTCAGGACAGTGGGTTGGTTTCTTTGGACCGACTGCCTTTCGGGTGGGCTTTCTCGCCTTCTCTGTGTCAACAACTGCTGGGCATTGACAGGGTGGTACAGGGTGCAGTGCCGGACGGCGTTTTCCTTGTCCACTATTTGGATGATTTTATATTATTATCCGCGAACAGAATTTTGTTGAGTATGACCACTGAAGAAGTCGCGGAGCGTATCCGACGCGCAGGATTTCTGGTTAGTTTGAAAAGTACACTGACACCTGTGCAGTTTTTGAAGGCTTTGGGTAAAGTAGTTAATTTGAAGGAGAGACGTATTCAGGTGCAGCCCTTTGTTTTTCTGCAGTTGATTGTGGCTTGGATTACGTTGGCAACTTGTGGATATAGCAAGAGGAGGTTGGATAAATTGCTAGGTACACTGCAATGGCATTTGCGGCCCAGGAGGGGTTTTTCAGGTCTGTTGGCTGGGTCCTACGCTTGGTATCGTTTTGGGCCAGAGACGGCGGCAGCCACGCCTGTTAAGGTGCTTGAGGGACTGGCGTCTGCGATTGCGAGAATCGGCCAGAGCTGGCGCCCGATTTCTGCTGTTCGTATGCGCAGGGTGCGTCAGCTGGGTGGTTGGTGCTTGCAGGAAAGACAGGCTGTATTGGATGATTTATTTGGCACTGTGATTTTTGTAGATTTTTTTTTTTTTTGCACTGAACGGCGC
This sequence comes from Eutreptiella sp. 'Long Island Sound 2002', assembly GCA_964036045.1. Taxonomy (NCBI): domain Eukaryota; phylum Euglenozoa; class Euglenophyceae; order Eutreptiales; family Eutreptiaceae; genus Eutreptiella; species Eutreptiella sp. 'Long Island Sound 2002'. The sequence goes on from OZ038378.1 coordinate 111,173,596, forward strand.
CTTTTGTGGCTGGCCAGGCCGTCTGTGATTTTTGTAGATGCCGCTAAAGATGGAACGTGTTATAGGGTAGGAGGCGTGTTGCCCTCGGTGCCTGCGGTACCTACGTGGGTGTGTCCAGATGGCCCTTGTAAACAGCAGGTTGCGGAATTGATGGGCGTGGCGTGGGCGGTTCGGTTGGCGGTGCGGTTGGGTTGGAGGCTGGTGACAGTTTTTGCTGACAGTTTGGTGGGTATTCCGCAGGTCAGGGGATTGAGAGCGTCGTCTGGACTGCGTACACAGTTGCGTGTGTTACGTGCTATGACCTGGGTATTGCAGAATACAGGAATCCTGGTGAAATTGGTATGGGTGCCTTCTGTATTGCATCCAGCGGATCCGATGAGTAGGATAACAGTGGATTTTGGAGGCGAGGTTCATCAGGCAGAGATGGCGGCGTGGAGGCGCTGGGATGTGTTGCAAAGACATCCAGAATTGTGTTGGGTGCAGGGAATGAGCTACGTATGAAGATGCCCTGATTCGAGCCGCCGGTGAGAGATGTCTGTCTGGTAGAGTTTTCCGGAGTGCCTGAGGCAAGCATTTATGTGGCATTGAGCTGTTGTGTATCGTGCATGCACTAGGGTTAAACTCGTGTTTTGAGCTTGCTCAAAACACTAGTTTAACTAATTACCTCTTCATTAGGTATTTGTCCGTTTTGATCCCCCCCCCCCCTGTCGACTGTTCTTGAGGCGGGCAGAGTGCCTGAGGCAAGCATTTATGTGGCATCGAGCTGTTGAGTATCGTGCATGCACTAGGGTTAAACAGCGACGGATGCGTATTGACCGTCTTGGACTAATTCAGGTTCTCAAAGATGCACGGGATGGGCACCTAGATGGCCATCGCTATCGCTTGGTCCACTACCCTGACTCGGGTTGCCTGGGATCCGTGCTTGCAACTGAAGCACCGGGTCACCAAAATGCATGAATTGCGTGTCCGGTGTCCCGAGATGATTGGAAGCGATATGGCTTCGATACACAAGCGGAGCGATCCTTAGGGTACTATGACACCCCGCTACGATCCTTCCTGGATCTCTTCGAAAGCCCACTATATAGACGTCGGGTATGATGTCTGTCATTGCGTGAAAGACGTGGTAATCAACATGGGTCTTCATGGAATGGATCTCTGGCTTCAAGACCACAATCCCGCACTAGTGCCGGAGTTGAGGTCAATCTTCAAGGCACATACAAAGAAAAAAAAGGTATGTGCCGTCATTTGATCGAGGTCCGGGCCAAAACCCAGATCGTTGGAGGCCACCATGTTACGTGATACGTCACTTGATGCGTGAGAAGCTGTTTTGGAAGAAGGTCTGTGATCTACTACCCAAACGTACTGATGGCGTGCGGGTTGTGTTTCCGGACCACATGCCAATGCCTGCTGTTGCAGAGCCTCTGCAGCATTATTTACGAGAGTTACGCCGTCTCTGCCGGCAATTGATATCCTTCTCACCGAAGGCTGTACACCGCCGTGACCGGGATTGTCGGCGCCTACACATGCTCTTCTCGGCATTGCACATGCCCATTGAGCGCCTTACAGTGCAATCCCATTACTTCCTATACCACTACCAGCAGCGCCTATTAAGGCATTGCAACTTGCAAATGTTGTCCACTGAAGGGGGCGAACATACCCACCAAGATGTGAAGGATGTAGTCGGGCTCCGTCGTAGTAAGCCCTCATGGAGATGCTCCATAGGACTGGTGGCATTGCTAGAAACCCAAGCCCTCAAGCTGGCCTTGTGGGCGGAGGAACGATTGGCCCCACGGAATTGGCTCCGGAAGAGGTGCAAAGTGACATTACCGAGGTACATATTTGTGTTGTTGTTGCTTGGTGCCGTCGCACACCCACACCCTATGGTGAGCATAACCTGGCATACCAGGAATACCTGGGAGTATAGGGGTAAAAAAGGGGGTTTTGCTAGAAAGGGGTATGTGGCATGTACAGGTGGGTACGAATGTATAATGCACAATGCATGCATAGGTGTGTTGGGGAATACCTCTATGTACCCTTCGTGAACGGCTGTTAAGTGGCCGTTTGAATAATTGCGTGAATTTCACGTCAATTTACCCAAATTTTGAGGTTTTTGGGGGAAAATGCCATATTCTTGGTTCATTTCAAGGGCTTTGAGGGGCCAAAATTCCTCCCCTAGCTTCGTTACGCATCATCCAATGAAAGTCCCGCCCCAAAAGCATGCATCATGACCGCACCGTGCCCAAAACGAGAGGTGCCGGAACCCGGCAGGCCTGTAGCCGATTCACAGCCGTGAATTCACGTGAATTCGTACGAAATTCGTACGAATTTCGTACGAATTTCGTACGAATTTCACGTGAATTCACGTGAATTTACACAAATGTTACCCGTGTGCACCCCCTGATTTGTCCTCACACCCCTAGTAAGCCCCCCAGCATGCACCCCGGTCACAGGCAACAATGGTCTGGGTTCGTAAGGTCATCTCATGTCCTTCTCTTGCGGCACCGGAACCGCCGCTGTAGAGTCTGAAGGTGCTGCATGTCGGTTAGAAGCCGTCTTCTTGTGCGGCTTGCATGCGTTTGTACACTTATGGGCCCTTGCCCATGTTGAGCCCTTTTGGTCGCATCCCACCCATGCAACCAAAGGCTATCGTCAATGGTGTGGTTGTCCACAACCACTTGCACCCCTAGTCTCCCCCGGAGGAGGCTTAGGCCCCCGCTGTTGCGCAACATGCGCTTCAGCCTCCGGTCACTTCCCTCCATGGCAAAGCAGGAGAACTTTGACAAGATTCTCCACTTCTTTGCAAACTAATACATGTGGTCGATCCAAAGATGCGTCCACAGAAGTTTGCCCCACTGGAGCTCATTGTGGACAGCGCCCATGGCTATGCTATGATTCCGGAGCCGCCCCAAGTCGGCCCCGGAGAACCATGCGGAACGCCACGCGTATACACACATGCTTGCAAAATTCTCCCACCACGTTTGACACACCGACACCGTATTTCGTACGAATTTCGTACGAATTTCACATTCTGTGAATCTGTGAATCTAGCGTGAATTTCTGCGTGAATTTAGGTGCGTGAATCTCACATTCACGCGAATCTCACCGAATCTGTTAAACCATGCGGGGACTTTAAACCTCTTAATTGCACCTATTTGTTGCATCTTACTTTGGGCGAGAGTTGCAACAACAAAAGCACACGATAGCACCAAGTTACGAGCAAAACACAGCAAAATTGGGTGAAATTCACAGTACCGTGAATCTCGGATTCAAACGGCCGGTTCACGAAGGGTGCATAGTTTGCCAATTGTGATGGTCAATGTTGTGTTTGGAACTACCCCATTTTGGGCTCTTGGGGTGTACGGCCGTATACTCAAGGCTCCAATACCTCAGTATACGGCCGTATACTCTGGAGTATACGGCCGTATACTTGGAGTATACGGCCGTATACTGGGGGTATTTGTTTGCACCATGTGGTTGTTTCAAGTTGAAAAATTCCATTGTTGTGCCTTTTGTGCCCATCTTGTTGCATGCTTTGCCTTTGCCCAACAATTGCACACCACTTGAAACCAATCTAGGCTCATACTTCACTCAAGATTGCAATGTATGTCTCCATATGTGTCCATTCCAATCCATATTATGTTGCTTCTTGCTCTCCCAGGCCCTCTTTTTCTGCCACCATGACTGATGCGGGCACTCATGCCTTGTTGAAGAAGTGGGCCGATGCCGTAGCTCTCCGCACAGTGCACAGAGGTGTTTACAGCCCCGACAGCACACGCACCGTGTCTTGCCCTTCTCTTGAGAATTGTGCTTGGTCCACCTTGGACACCGCTGTGGCCCTGGTGAAGCTAACGCACCCCGGCGTTGCCCAACCCCACAGCCTCACTGACCCTTTGTTGTCGTTGTTCGACAACAACCCTAATCTGCAAGCTATTGTGTTGCAGCTCCATGATTCGGATGCCCGCGCTGTCGTGGAGCATTGACATGTTAAAAAAAGCTGTGGGGGGCCCAATAGGGGTGTGAGTTTGTATTTGAGGGAATGAGAGATGCAGGATGGCTCTCCGGGGATTCATGTCTCGGGGGACGTGGCCGCTGGCTGGCGCAAATGGGAGTGCAAGGCCCAGCAAGTGCAGCGGGGGCATTGGGAGGACACCGCCCCCGTCTACTCCCTCCACTCCCAATCCCCATGGTCCTGGCATGCCGATTCATATGAGGAGTGCCCATTGCGGCAAATGCATGCTAACCCCTTGCCTTCTGTGGGCTCGGATGGCACTTTCCTTGCTTGTCCCCCCGGTTCATTGGTGGTTTCGCGGGATTTGATTGGTGGTGTTGCTTTGGCTTCCACCGATACCACAATTGGCGGGGTTTTGCATTGGTTTGCACTTGGGCACAAGCACCACCTCATGGATGTTGCACTGGCGTAGAGCTATGGTTGGGTGAAGTGGTGGCCATTCAAGACGGTTTGGAGAAAGAAGAAGTCGAAGCCGAAGCCCAAGGCGAAGTCAAGGAAGGGCAAGGAGAAGGCCGGAGAAGAAGATGAGGACGTGGAGGAGGAGGAAGAGGAGAAGCAGGAGCTTTGGTGCATCATCCACCATCATGCGTTGTGGGATCCGGGCATGGGTTGAACTGTGTTGTTGTTATTCATTAAGTCCCGTTTATCTCAAAAGACAGGGTCACTGGTGGTTTTTTTTGTTTGGCCTGTCTTCAGCGCCTCCCTATATGGTTGCAGTTCATCAAGTTGGGTTGAATTGAATTGATCATCAACCTCTTCAACATCTTCCCAGGATTCTTCAATGGCCTATTAATACACATGTTTTTGCATGTTTGAGGGCAGTGGGGTTTGAACCAGGAACGTTTCGTTTGCAAGTGTAGCATGCATACCTCTCACCCACCCAGTGCCATGGTCTTGGAATACGGCCGTATACCTTGTGTATACGGCCGTATACCCACGGTATACGGCCGTATACCCCCAGTATACGGCCGTATACCGCGAGTATACGGCCGTATACCTGCCCACCCATTTTGAGTATACGGCCGTATACTCCGAGGTATACGGCCGTATACTCGGAGGTATACGGCCGTATACTCATAGTATTTGTTGCCAATTTGAATCTTTTTTGCCTAGTTCTTTGTTAGAATTCCACCCTTTCTTTCCATTCAGGTCCAGTATGATCCCTGGCCACTGCGGAGCATCACCGATTACGAGGTCCCCGAGCCCGAGGTGTCGGAGTTGGTGGCGCCAAAGGCTGCCGCAGGACAAGTGATCTCCGGTCGGGAGTACGTGGACCCGGTTCCTGTGGGTCGGGGGGATGTTGCCAGTGCGCCCTCCGACCTGGCGTGCACAAATGGCAAGGACATGGGATGCAGCGTTCTAGGGCGTGGTGCGGAACCCCCCCAATTTTGGGTGTTGTTAATATGGTTGGAACCCGGAATTTCACATGTTACATGGGTGCACTATGATGCAACAATGTGCTTTCCATGTTTCGTTTGCTCGATATTGCCCGTTTTGCACTTTTTGCGATTTGATCTTTGTGTGCTCTAACCAGTTATCGCGGGGTTAGAACGGGGTTAGAGCACTAGTTATTGCGTGGGTTATCGCGCGATAACCTAGTTATCGCGGGGGTTATCGCGGGGGTTATCGCGCGATAACCTAGTTATCGCGTGGGTTATCGCGTGGGTTATCGCGCTTCATTTTATGTTTCCCCTTTCCGCTTTAGCTCTCAAAGCTTTCATATTCTTTGATAATGGCCCTTGCTGCTTGCCACGCTTGGTGCGAGCACCATCAAAAGCTCCTTGGGGTCCGTCGCCTTGGCGGTCCTGAGGGGTTTACGATGGGTGATGCCAATGTGAGGCGCCCTGTGGCGACCCGCTTTGAACATGGTGTGGACTTGGGACTCCTTGTCAATAAGTTCCCCTTCATGGCGGACAAGCGAGACCCCCTGGTTCTCAGCAACTACATCTTCGAGTTGCTAGAGGTAAATCCAGGGGTTGCTGGATTTTTGATCCAGCTTCATCCGGACGATGTGGACGCGGTGGTGGAGTCCGTCACCGCCCATGCCGAGAAGGGTGCGGGGACGAAGACGACCCTCTATGTGGGTCAGGAGGAGGAGGAGGAGGAAGTGGAGGAGGAGGAGGAGGACGCGGGGGGGGTGGGGGCTTGGGGGAGGAAGGAGAAGCCCCACAACCCCTCATGATGAGTGTCCAGAAGGTAATGATCCGACCGGGCAAGGGGAAGGGGAAGTCGGATGGTTGGTTCCCCCAACCCCTCACCCACAACACCCGCCGGGTCTGCACTGACGACCCTGAAAACAAGCTCCCCATGCACTCCCTTTGCCCCACAAGGGAGTGGGAGCGTGAGTGGTATGGGGTCACCACTCCCAACATTGTTTCGGAGCAGGGGGTGATTCTTTTTCCATTTGGGGCAACACCCCCCCTTATTGGGGGGGCGGAGGAGGTGGTTGCCGCCAAGCCCTTGGGGGCCTTTAATAGGGACCCCAATGACCTTGTGCTCACGCTGGGGGGAAAGCTGGTGGTCAACCACCTCCTGGAGCACGATTTTTTGAATGATGTGCAGCTGCAAAGTCTTTTGGATGATTTAGATAGGGTGCCTCTCTCAGAGAAGGTACCCATTTTCAATGAGAACCCCCCCATTGTCGGCAGGTCCCAAGATTCTGGGACCCGCCGTACATTGTATGGCATCTATGGGGGTGCCAACCACCACAGGCACAACCCCCACAAGCTCCATGATCTGCCAGTCCTCAAAAGGGTGGCAGATCGTGTGCTTGAGACGGCGAAGAAGACTGTGGTGGGGGGGGTTGGATGGAGCTGCACCATCCTTGACATGGCCGAAATTTCGAGCTATGACCACACCCCCCAGCACCTCCATCGCGACGCCCCCCCCTACACCATTCCTGAAGGCACATTGATTGTCAATTGCCTTATTATGCTAACCCATAATCATGAGGAGGAGGATGGGTCACATTTTCTTTTTGTGCCCTCCAGTAGTTCGGGGTTCCTTGACCCTTGGGTGGAGAGGGCTGTGCCATTCAAGAGGGGCACTGCCTTTTTTTTTAATGCCCTTGATGTCCACAGGGGGTCGGGGATTCCCAAGGCCTCCCCCATGGGGGTAAGGGACCGCCGACTCATGGCATTTTTTGCCATTGAGCTTACCCTGGGGGGGAATCTTCGAATCCCCAACCTGCACGTGACGCAGTCCATTAAGAGGCCCCAGCTGGGGGCACCTGCTGGCCGGGTGGCCAGGACAGTCCAGTGTGATGGGGCGGTTAGGTGTAGGTGCACATTCCACCTTTTTTGCCGAGAAATGGAGGAACATTTTTCAGTTTTCCTCCATCCCAACAGAGTATCGGCATGGGCCTTACAAGAGGAGGCTCAAAAATTGTTTTAAGGGTTGGTCTTTGGTGAGGCCAAGTATGTCCCTCCGCCACATGCACCATTGCATGTCCATGAACGCCCTGGAGCAAGGGCTTTTGGGACTGGAGGCAGCCAAGGCCTCAGACATTGATGACTTTGTATGAAAAACGACCACAGATGCTTTGTGCCAAGTGTTTTGTGTTGTTTGTCCTAGGGAGGGAGGGAGGAGGGGTGCGCGATAACTACCCGCGATAACTGCGCGATAACTGAGTTATCGCGCGATATCTAGCGCGATAACTAGTTAGAGCAGGGTGCTCTAACTGCGTTCTAACTCTGTTCTAACTGTGCTCTAACTCTTTGACCCCCCCCCAAAAACCACCCCCATCATGCGGGTTATGTCGGGACAGAAAGGGGATGGGGGGTTTTTGAGGGTGCTGAATCCATTTTTGTAGGTGGTTTGCCCCAAAATTGAGGGTAGGTGGGTGTTCTAGAAATTGCGTTCTAACTAGGGGTTCCGCACCACGCCCTAGAACGCTGCATCCCACACGGGATACTATTCCCGTTTGAATGTCCGTGCCAGTGGTGCACTTTATGACATTCGCCTGCCCATTAGGGTTGTGGCGAATGTCGCAAAGGGGGGGGGGGTTGTGGATGCCATTTGCGGGGCTGCGGTGTGGAGCAAGAGCTCTGGGAAGGTGCGGGTTTTTTTTAGCACCACGGGGGGAAAATGGAGCATTTCGGACTCCAGCCTAAGCCTAAGCCTGTCCCCGGGGAGCACTCCCTCGCCCTCCAGGCCGAGTTGGCCTCGAGGGCGGGGAAACAGCTTGGGGGGAGGGGGCTGAAGCGGGCTCATGATGAGCCCGCTGAGCCAAGAGCCACCGCTGCACCCACCCCCACCCGGAAGGCCCCCAAGCCTTCCGGGTCTGGTGCTGCAGCTGTTTCTGTTGGCTCGGGGGGGCTTGAGGGGTTTGGGGGGGTGGGGGGGATTGAAGCAGCTGCCCGCCGTGGCACATGCGAGGCCCTGGGGGACCTCGATGTGCCCAGCACCGCTGACATTGTCAGCGGTGTTGTGGCGGGCTTGGGGAAGTCCCGGCCGAACATCTCCCGAGAGATCGGGGAGCTCAGCCGGACTTCCCTGACCTCCTTGAGGGAGGCCAATGCCTCCCTCAAGGAGGAGCTGAAGGTTGCCCATGCTGAGGGTGACGCCAAGGACAAGAGGATTGCAGACCTGGAGACCAAGTTGGCCGATGCCACCGCAAGTGCCCATGACTAGCACCTCAAGGCCAAGGAGTTGGAGACGCAACTCCAAGCGGCCAAGGCCAACGAGGAGTGGGCGAGGTCCATTGTGGCCCATAGTGTCACACGGAGTGCACCCCCACCCCAAGGGTCTGGGAGTCAGGGCAGTGGGAGTCAGGGCAGTCAGGCCGCCTCCCCAGCACGTGGCCTCCCCCCAAAGCCGCAATGACTACCCCCATCCAACCCCGCCCTTGCAGCTTTATGCCGAGAGTTGTTGTACCGCAAGGTGCACATCTTGGGTGTACAAGTGCACAATGTGCAGTTTGGGGCTACAGGGACACGCAGGCAGGGGAAGGATTGGCGCCGTGCGCGCTTGTGCAGCGGCAATGAAAGGCAAAGGGAGCTAATTTGCCTTTCAAATGCACATGCGCATGCGAATTTTCCAAGGTGGTTCCATTGGACCACCATTCAAGTGGTACAATGCGATACTTCACAACGAATGCCGGGCCATCGCCATATGAGGGATCCTTCTCCGCTTTCCGCCATCTGCGTTGTCAGGGCGCATAGTGGTGGGGAGGTCTGTGTTGAAACAGGTGGAGTGCTCCATAGTCCCATGCAAGGGACCCCGATGCGGTTGGATGTACATGGAGCTGGTGTTGTGGATGCGAAGGCCTACAAGGGCTGGCCGGGTGTGTTTTTCAACTCCAAAGCCCACCACGGGCCTGCCCGATGGAGGGGGGAGCGCTATGCCATTGTTTTCTACAATGGGTGCAACACAGATTACCTCCCCGATGAGTCTGTTGATGAGTTATTGGCCTATGGCTTTCGTCCTTGGGGCCACTAGTGAGCACTGTATACTACCAATATACGGCCGTATACCTCCGAGTATACAGCCGTATACCCTGGAAGGATACGGCCGTATACTCGAAGTATACGGCGAAAGATTTGTGCTGAATCGTACATGCTGTGCGCCTGTTGCATGCGCCTGTGCGCATGGTTTCACTGGGCAACTGGCCCACATATGCCCGGCACATCTCTCCACAGCAATTATTGTAAGCAATATGTTTGCAAATGCCCATCATAAGGAGAAGGGGCTTTGTTTGGAGAGCATTCAAGATTTTTGTGAGGGAATCCGACGCCGGCATTTGACCCCCTATGCAGTATGTGCTCTGCATCCACAAACGTCAACGCCAGCACCCTATTTTGTTTCACATGTTATGGCCCACCCTGTTTTTTTTACAATAGGATTGCGGGGAAAGAGGACAACGGCAAAGACGTTTGTGGATGCAATCGGTAGCATCAGCATTGCTTGGTGACGATGTACTTTTGCGACCCCATGCCCAAGGCCTCATGATTATTTTAAAAGATGGTGAGGTGGATGTGGCCGACAAGGAGGCAATTAACCTACTCTGATGGATGCGGCGGCACCACCTTTCCATCCGGGCATTGAAGGGTTGCATGAGGACCACATGCACTTGGGACCATGTGATGGCAATGCGTAAGACCCTCACACCTTATCTGTCCAAGGGGAGGGTTTTGGAGGTGGCCACTAAAGGGGGCACCCGGACATGTGGGTCGGTGGAATTGCATGATATTGTCACCACCATGGTTGCATGTCCCCATGCCGAAGACAGCATTCGGAAGTATGAGGAGAATACATATTTGGCTGTTGTAATCTGTTCTGATGCCACTGTTTTTCATAATGCCAGTGCCACACGTTGTGACGTGTTTGTGGACCTATGGGAGGATAGGGGGGCACACCATGAGGGTCAGGCATGGGCCTCATGGTGGGTTTTTGATGGGGGGGACGATATGGCCCATCTGCAAAGGATGGATGCCGTGGGGAAATTGAATGACCAAATCAAAAAACTTGACGCCGAGGGCGGCATAGAAATTGGGGGTACTCCCAAAAAATTATTGTGTTTTAAAAGTGGGGATGGGAAAGTGATGATGTCGGGTTCGTGTGGGAAATGTTGGAATTGCAATCTCAAGTATGACCAATTTCAAGCCCATTTGTTTGCAATTGCAGATTTTCCAGTGCTTCCTCGCATTGGGTCCCTTATGTCTTGCATCCCTCCTGTCCGCAATGTTGGAGATGTGGCACATTGTTGTGCAAGGGTGGGGACAGGCATTGGGAAACGTCTCAAGGACAGCGCCCGCACATGGGGTTCACCAGGAGCTCTAAGGGCCGTGTCCCATTTCATTTCTAACCTCCGGCAAGAAGCAAAGCACATCCCTGTGGCTGAGAGAGGGATGCGTGCTCCCTCGAAAGAGAAGGAACACACTCTCGACATTAACGCCTCCCGTCTTTTTTTCGAAACACCTGAGTTGCACGCCGAGTTGGTGCGCATTGTTGCAATGTATTGTACCCATGTTGTGAAGTGGGAGGGCAACAGGTGGCTCAAAACCAGTGCCGTCCTGCACCTCATGTTGCAGGCCTGTTACTATATGCAAAAGATTTGGCGCCATGTGGGTCCTGTTCCCATGGATCAACGCCAACGTTATGCATCCATGTTTACACAATTCACCAAGGCATGGGGGGCATTGGGGTGGAGTGTTCCGGTTTGGGTGCATTGGGTGGTGTGCCACAGTGGGGCACACCTCGGAAGTTGGGGAAATTTTATTAAGTTTTCCTCCATTCCCACGGAATGGAGGAACAAAAGTTTTAAAATGGACATCCGCCATTGTTTTCAAGGGTGGAAGCTGAGCAAGCCTTATGTCACCCGATGGGGACTGAGGCATGCTCTGCACCTGGATGCCCTTGATTGGGGCATCCGGTTGTGGTTTGGGGAAAAGGGTTTGGGTAGAGAGGGGATCAAGTTTGGCATGCAACGCATGCGGAAGAAGCATCACGCACCAAAGCACATGTAGGTATATATCATGTGATGTGCAATATGCGTAAGTGTGTATATTAGGTATATATAACATGGGGAAGTGGATCACATTTGACATTTCGGATGGGACATCAAACAAGGTTGCTTCTTGTGGTCTTCTGCTTTGCTCATATGGTGCTCTTTTCTGTGTACAATGTGTTTGGGGGTTGCAGGGTCATGAGTAAACGCAAGGGGGAGGGGTAGGTGATGAGAATGGTGGCATGGGTGGAAGGTAGAAAGTCCCCGTATACTCCAAGTATACGGCCGTATACTTCTGAGTATACGGCCGTATACTCCGAAGTATACGGCAAGAATACTTCTCCGATACTTGGAGTATACTGACAAATACCTCAAAAAGTGTAGATTGCCACACACAGGTGTGGGTGTATGGAATTGGCTTTCTGGTTTTTTGAACCCCCCCCCCTATTTTCAGGGTGCTAAACTCATTTTTTTATATCCCATGGGCACACGGAACGACTAGGTACATCTGCCAAAATGGCTGTTTTGGGGGGGTATTCTTGGTATGCCAGGTTATGTGTACCCTTCGTGAACCGGCCGTTTGAATCCGAGATTCACGGTACCGTGAATTTCACCCAATTTTGCTGTGTTTTGCTCGTAACTTGGTGCTATCGTGTGCTCTTGTCGTGCTACCTTCGCCCAAAGTAAGATGCAACAGATAGGTGCAATTTAGAGGTTTAAAGTCCCCGCATGGTTTAACAGATTTGGTGAGATTCGCGTGAATGTGAGATTCACGCACCTAAATTCACGCAGAAATTCACGCTAGATTCACAGATTCACAGAATGTGAAATTCGTACGAAATTCGTACGAATTTCGTACGAATTTCGTACGAATTTACCCTCATTTCCCCTGTTTCGCTTTCTCACAGCTCTCAAAGCCTTTCTTCGCATTCTCTTTTGACAATGTCCCAGCAGACTATGTCGCAGCTCGCCAGCCTGGCCTCTCGCCCCGACCCCGCAGCCGACACCCTCGCCCATTACCAAGCCCTCCCCGTTGCCCACCATCAATTGGAGGAGGCAACGTACGAGTCGGAGGCACTGGGGGTGGATGACATCGTGGGCTGGGCAGCCTCCCTCGACCCCTCCCCCGATGTCATCCACATCGACATGCGCAGCCCCACCCGCAACAGCTACCTCGGGGGGAGGGGATGGGCCACAACCCTGTGGAGGGAACTGCGCCACCAACTCCCCACCCTCAAATTTCTCCATCTAACCCCTCTCCCCTCCAGTGTTGACCAGCTCCTCAACTCGATGAGGAATAACCCTGTGGGGAAGCCTAGGGACGCCCACGTCCAGGTGTACCCCACCACTAACCTCGTCCACACCCCCCCCCACTGCGATATGGTGTGCCTGCAGGATCTTGCTGCAGGCTCACCAGCAGACCACTCTTTTTTCCCCTTTTCTTGGCATCTTGCCAACCCCCGGTGGTGGGATGATTTGGGCGTCGCTTCTTTCCATCCCACCATCCCCCCCCAGGTGCACGTCCCCGACGTCACCCACCCCACCTTCTATAGCACAACTTCTTTGCAATGGTACCGTGGTGCCTCATGCGCCCCCCCCTTCATTTCGAGTGAACCCCCCCTCCGCACCGAACCCCTTCCCGACCCCCCTCATGGGGTGACGGGCAGCCCTGACCCCGCCCCCGACAGGGTTGGCCCCTCTAAGCCGCCCCTCAACTTTGTTGATGGGAACGGCTACATTGTGCTTCGGGGGCTTGTGGAGGCACAGGATTGTGAGGTGGGGTGGAACAAGGTGATGAAGGCGTGGGGCAGCGGCGACGAAAAAGTCGCCGCAAAGAATTGTGAGCTCCTTTTCAACGCCGCGCGCAGTGAGGAGCAGGCCAAGGATCCTGCGCTCCCCCGCCGGTGGCAAAGCAAGAGCGCCTTGGGGTCGGGGGTGGGGGGGCCTCTCTTCAAGAAGTTCAACCCCCAACTCACCGAAAGTGTCCCTGGGGTTGGGGACCTCCACCCAATGACGCCGGGCAGCGTCATTGTGGCCAGTGTGGGGAGTGGGCTGCAGCTCCCCCACACCGACGTGGCCACCCAGCCCGACGTCCACCCCCCCAGCGACAGGGCGGTGGGGGACCGCCACCTGAGTAGCTTCCTCTGCTTGTCAGAGGACTACCAGGTGGCGGTGCAGGCAGTGACGGCCCTGGGGGAGGCGGGGGAGGCGCGCTGGGACACCGTTCAGCTGCATCGGGGGGACATGCTGCTGATGGTGGCCACCAGCCGCCATCATGGATTGCCTGCCCACCCCGACTCCAAGGATGGGCTGCAGGGGGCTCTTTTTAACTTGTGGACCCCTGACCCCCGACACAAACACCACCAGGCCAACACCACATACTTGGACGCCATCCCCCCCAAGGAGGCCCTGGACGTTGCTGGGGATTTGTCCAGCTGGGACCTCCCCAGCGTGGACCAGGTGTTGTGGGTGGGGAAGGGGGCGGTTGGGAGGGTCGGGTTGTGGGAGGGGGAGGCTGCCAAGGCCCTCTTCGCCGACCCCCCCCAAACGCTCCCGGCAGGCCCCCCCACCTGCCCCTTCCACCCCACCTTCATCTCCCGGTCCGCCCTGGCCTCCGACCTCGCCGTCATCGAGGTCGGCCCCCAGTGCATGCTGTTCTTCGTGGGCAGCGTGCACCAGCTGGAGGTCGCCAAGGGGGGCGATGTCGACGCGGAGTCGGAGATCCACTTCGCCTTGTCTGGCATTGCCCCCCCGGGTCGGCCGACCACGCTGAGGCACCTGGTGAACACTGTCCCAGCGTGGCGGTTGCCCAAGTGCGCGAGGACCGGGGCATGGAGCATCACCTGCCCATGCGACTGCAAGGTGTGCTTGCTTGTGTGTTTGCTTTGTGTATTGGCTAATTGGACGAAATTCACGTGAAATTCGTACAAAATTCGTACGAAATTCGTACGAATTTCGTACGAATTTCACGTGAATAAATTTGTGTGAATTTTCTCCAGATGTGAAATTCGTACGAAATTCGTACGAATTCCCACGATTTTCTGTGAATTTCGTCCAATTTGCTCCTTTTGCTCTTGCATTGCCTCGTGTCCACTCCCCCTTTCTCAATTTGTGCCTTGCATCCCCCCCCCCCAAGCATGGGCAGCATGACCGATATGTGGGGTACTCCCCCCCCACTGTGCGAAATTTTCTGCAGCACTGTTTGTACATTAATTGGGGTACGGTGTGCCCCCTGACCTGTTTGCGGTTTCTTCTGCGGAACTGTTTGTATTTTATTTGGGGTATGCTATGCCCCCTGACGTGTTACACTGCTGGCTGAGTGACAGCCGGAATGACAGCCACTGGACTGGGTGTGTGATAGCCCATGAGCACCATCCTGAGCTTGCTTTGTGAGGGTCAACGAGGGCACAAAGATGAGGCTTTGGCAGAAGTTCTGTGACGGTCATGTGAAATTCGCACGAAATTCGTACGAAATTCGTACGAAATCCGTACGAATTTCGTACGAATTTCGTACGAATTTCACATTTTCAGAATATTCACACATTTCTATTCACGTGAAATTCGCATGAACTTCGTACGAAATTCGTACGAATTTCGTGCAAATCTATGTGAATTTCTTTTAATTGCATGCGAATCACAGTAGAGAGAGTTGTCTGCGGGAGGGGGATGGTAGAAACTTTGCGATGACTGCCTGCCCATTCAACAGGTCTTGTATCTCACACCATGCCACGGCCCAAGGAGCCATTCCATCTGGTAGCGGATCGTACACGACGGCGGCGCCTACAAGAGCTCCGGGAGGTTGTTACCAAGGAGCTTGCAGCACCCTACACCGTCAAGTACCTGCCCGACACGGAACAAATAGAGCTTACCCCCGAAACAAGAATTGTAGCCACCGTCCAGCCCGAGCCCACCCAGGAGGAGAGGTTGATTATGGCCGTGTGGAGGATCCGGTCATTGCACCCCTCTAGGACAGAGTCCCGGTACCTAGTGGGGAGCATGACGTACGGTGTGGTATGGGACCAGGTGTACGGCATGCTTCGGCAGCTAGCGTTGCCGGAGTCCCGGGTGTTCACTGCCTATACGGGTGACGACACGGCCAACAATGGTGCGGCCTGCTACCTACCTGACCGCATCGGCCACCTGTTCAAGTGTCGACCACCACCACCCTCGGCCATCATGCAGCCTGGGGACCGACGGCTGCATTGGTTGCCTATTGCGGTGGACGGTACATCAAGGCATGAGGCCTCGTACGTCCATTGCACGCTTGGTGGCACCGCCAGCCCCAAGCAACTATCTAGTTGGTGGCTACTAGGGGGCAGTGGAAAGTGGGAGACCCTCTACGCGGCCTCCCAGGAAATTGTTTTTGATGATGAGTTGCGCAAGGCCGCAACCGTAAGTTTTAAGGATACGGCAGGGAATGATAGGCAGTCCCTTTTTTTTCTGTGTGCAGATGGTAAGGCTCATGGCGGGCTGCCAAAACCTGAAGGCAGAATCCCCTGCTGCCACTGTGTGTTGGGTCTGCATGCGTAACCGTGCTCTGTGCCTTGCTACCTTTGGCACAGCAAGTGCGATAGACGGCAACTGGGAACCAGCCGTTGCCATAAGTGCTATATACAGGACCATTATGAGTGATAGGCGAGAGCCTGATTATGGCCTCCATGGGGTCCTTCGTGTCCTGTTGTGTGCAGTCAACGGGACACGGGACCTAGTTGTACAATTGACAGGGAAGGCACCGGCCACTGTGGCACGCACCATGCTGCAACCCGTTTTAGATGAGGCACGGCTTGCTGCACGAACTTGCACCCGTGCCTCCTTAAATAATGACAAGGCAAACAGCAAGGGGAAGGTGAGGATGGAGTGTGCTGCTGCCATCCATTTCATGCGCAATAGGGGTTGGGAGAAGATAATAGATGCTTGCCTAGAGCAGCCTAGTGTCAGGCAGCATCAAGTAGGGGGAAAACGTTGGGAGTCGGTGTGCAAAACGTGGTGGGAGAATTTTGCAAGCATGTGTGTGTACGCGTGGCGTTCCGCATGGTTCTCCGGGGCCGACTTGGGGCGGCTCCGGAACCATAGCATAGCCATGGGCGCTGCCCACAATGAGCTCCAGTGGGGCAAACTTCTGTGGACGCATCTTTGGATCGACCACATGTATTATTTTGCAAAGAAGTGGAGAATCTTGTCAAAGTTCTCCTGCTTTGCCATGGAGGGAAGTCACCGGAGGCTGAAGCGCATGTTGCGCAACAGCGGGGGCCTAAGCCTCCTCCGGGGGAGACTAGGGGTGCAAGTGGTTGTGGACAACCACACCATTGACGATAGCCTTTGGTTGCATGGGTGGGATGCGACCAAAAGGGCTCAACATGGGCAAGGGCCCATAAGTGTACAAACGTATGCAAGGCGCACAAGAAGACGGCTTCTAACCGACATGCAGCACCTTCAGACTCTACAGCGGCGGTTCCGGTGCCGCAAGAGAAGGACATGAGATGACCTTACGAACCCAGACCATTGTTGCCTGTGACCGGGGTGCATGCTCGGGGGCTTGCTAGGGGTGTGAGGACAAATCAGGGGGTGCACACGGGTAACATTTGTGTAAAATCACGTGAATTCACGTGAAATTCGTACGAAATTCGTACGAATTTCGTACAAATTCACGTGAATTCAAGGCTGTGAATCAGCTACAGGCTTGCCGGGTTCCAGAACCTCTCGTTTTGGGCACGGTGCGGTCATGATGCATGCTTTTGGGGCGGGACCTTCATTGGATGATGCGTAACAAAGCTAGGGGAGGAATTTTGGCCCCTCTAAGCCCTTGAAATGAACCAAGATACTGGCATTTTTCCCCAAAAACCTCAAAATTTGGGTAAATTCACGTGACATTCACGCAATTATTCAAACGGCCACTTAACGGCCGTTCACGAAGGGTACTTGCTCACCATACTACCCAACCAACCAACCACACACACACGCGCGCACGCGTGCACACACGCACGCGCACACAAACCTCATGTCTCAAGGTCAAGATATACCTTCCCATAAGGATATCTTTGGTGTTGCGGCTGGCAGGAGGTTCACGTGCAGTGACCTCATAACGAGGGTGGACCTTCCCCACCGGAAGCACACTGCGGCCGGTCGGGTTGTCAAGATTGGTGAGGATGTCTGGGCCATGTACGGTCTCATACGTGAGCTCGGCTCGGCGTATGATGGGGCGACACCGAGTATGAAGTTTCCCACGTGGAAGAGGAAAGTTAAAGGAGAATCGGAGAATAAGAACAAACATTGGCTGCAGTAGACGGATGGGACAACAATGGAGCATCCACGTGAGGAACTACTCATGGAACTTACTGAGGGGTTCATTAGTGTTAGGTTTAAGGTAAAATTTCTTTCTGAGAAAGAAGATAGTGATGGTGCTCTGAGATCGGAAGAAAGTGATGCCGATGTCGAAGATGCAGCTTCCAGTGGCACCAATTCGGACACTGATGGCAATTAAGGCGACCAATGCTACAAACAAAAAAAAAGCTATTGGCACTCCGGAGGGCGGAAAGAAGAAAGAGAAGCACAAGGCTGTTACCATTGACGAACCATCTATTGATAGATATGACTCGGCTGCGTACAATACTACACCAACAAAAGAAAAGAAGGGCGGCAAGGAGAAGAAGAAGAAGACCCCTAAGACGTCTGCATCGAAGGAACCACGTGGAAAAGTAGTGACAGACACTAAAGTTAACAAAATTGCCGAAGAAATTTGCGAGAAGGGTCCAGACGCAGTCATCCTAACGAAGGAGTGGGGACGAGGTAGCATGCGGCAACTCCTGAAGGAATTTCGATTGTTGCACACAAAGAGTGCTTCAGCAAAGGAGTTGAGATCTCAACTCAAGAGGGAATCTGAGGCTGGACTGCGCGAGTCCAGGACCATCCCGCTTAACATGCCGAGTGATAGCCTGGTGTACAAGCCTATCTTGGGAGCGGCAAAGCCGATTGTGAGGCCCGAGAACACGTACGGAGCACGTAAATTCAAATCGAGCGAGGACGAGGATAGCGACAAGGAGGAGGACGAGGAGGAAGAGGAGGACGAGGACAACGAAGATTATGGCAAATTGGTTACTCCGCCAATTCCCATGTCAAAATTTCGGATGCCAACATTCCCGAAGCCCCAAGGTGTGGACTTGCTCGAAGAATTCGATGCAGCAGCAGCTCCACCGGAACCGGTTGAAAGTATTGACGCGGAATTGTGTTCTGAGGGTGAGGCGCCGGAGAAGGTCGATGCCCCCCCAGCTGCGGTGGAAGGGTTTCACGTGGATGCTGGCGGTTTTGGAGAGACCATTGATGATCACCCAAGATCTAAGATGCCGGACGTACATGAGAAGGTTGATGCCCTCCCAGCCCTCATTGCCCCGCGAGCAATTTCGGACATAAAGGTAATTTCCCGGACGGGACACACGCTGAAGGTGTCCGCATACCAGTACATGTGGCCGACCGTAGTGGCACTTCGCCTACAACCAACTGCCTTGCTGGATAGTGCTTTTTGGGTGGATAAGTTGGTGGCCGAAGTAGTGGAGCAGCATCGTCTTGATGTGACAGAAGATCCCTTCCAAGGCGCCTATCTGGGTCGCCTCAAACAGGCCACTAAGACTAGCTCCGCAGGTGAGCCTGGCCCGTACTGGGCGGAGAAGAGATCTGGGTTCAGTGTATTTGTGGGGAGCCGGGACTTCACTGGAGTGTCCTGCTTGCCGATGGTGCCCGGCAATGGAATGTGAAGGAACACAACTTCCTGCAACTTCGTGCAGGAACGTTGCGCGCGTTCATGCACACACACAGTGTGCTACATTTTGCCTTGTTGCAATTTGGTGATCCGGATGCACTGCTTCCATCTGCAATTGATGCGCCCCGCGGGGTATATGAGCGCACACACACACACACTGTGGCATTGCGTTTCACACACACACACACACACACACGTGCGCGCGCGCACACACACACACACAGACACACACACAGCCCCTCTCTAGAGCAGCAACCACAACATTTTGTCGTGTTTGTTTGCTTCGCCTATGCTGAGGTGTTGGATGTGTGCATTGGGTCGAGGGAAAATTCTGCAATTCGATTTGCCTTCTTGGTTTGTGTCCACTGTACGGGGCTTTTAGATGTGTGCATTTGGTTCAGGGAGGTTGCCATGTGCATGCTAAGTATGCCGCCAGCGATAAACACCCAGGAATCAATTGTGAACATCCAGAGCCAAACAAGAAAATCCTGCAATTCCAATGAACATCCACAGGAATAATGGTTAGGGAATGACAGTGAATATCTAGTGCGAGCCAGAATGTTATATGCCCTCTTCTCTTGCCACTTTGCTCAGGTTCTAGATGCGGAGCTTCAGCCGCAAGCTCATTGCAGGGAACATCGACACCCCGTCGGACATGGGCAGCTAGCAGATGCCAGCAGCGGACCTCATCGCACCCTCCGCCCGTCAACACGTGCACCCGGCGCGCCAATGTAGATTGAGGCGGAGGTAGACAGACGGGCGAAGGCTGCGACAGCAGCGGAAGTGGCGAAGGGCAGTGAAGGCAGTGAAGGCGGACGCAAAGGCTCAGGCGGCAACGGCGGCAGCAGCTCTGAAGAAGGCGAATCAGATCGCAGTTCGCGAGAAAGAGGCCAAGAAGAAGGCAGTTCAGCAGCGAGAGCGGGAGAAGGCTGAGCTCGCGAAGGTACAACGTGCTCTGAAGAGGATGGAATCGCAACTGAAGGAGGTGCAAGACAAACTGACAGAGAAGGAAGCGTCTGGTGGTCACAGGATCGACATGGATTCAGACACCAGACCCGCAAGTTGAGCAAGTCCAAGCGTGGCAACCGCGAAGGGAGTGTCTGCGGCGATCCACATGGGCAACATGGGCAACATGGGGATGGGTAATGGCATGGGCATGGACATGGGCCTGGGGATGGGCATGGCCGGCTCTGCTGGTGGTCACATGGGTAACGTGGGCAACATGGATCTGGGTATGGGGCCGGGACAAGGTATGGGGCTGGGGCAGGGTATGCCGCCGGGACAGGGTATGGGCATAGGTATGGGCATGGTGCCGGGCATGGGCACCGGCATGGGAATGGGTCCAGGAATGGGTCCTGGAATGGGGAACATGGGCAACATGGGCAACATGGGGATGGGTAATGGCATGGCCATGGGCATGGGCCTCGGGATGGGCATGGCCGGCTCTTATGGTGGTCACATGGGCAACATGGGTCTTGGTACGGGGCCAGGACAAGGTATGGGGCTGGGGCAGGGTATGCCGCCGGGGCAGGGTATGGGCATGGGTATGAGCATGGTGCCGGGCATGGGCCCCGGCCTGGGAATGGGTCCAGGAATGGGTCCTGGCATGGGGAACAGATGGTGCTGACGTGATGTAAAGTGGTTGCTAAGTGGGGCCCTGTTTTCAAACGCAGAGTAATCTGGCCACAATTTTTCTGCTCATTTCTTTTGCAGTGCATTGTGGTTCCCAGCTGCAGCATCCCAACACATCTGTTCCTGCATTGTATGCTCATTTTCTGCAGCTTTGGCATTCTGTCCAGTCAGTCCCAAATTTCAGTTTCCTTGACGAGTGGTTTTGCCTGGCAGAATATATGTAGTGCATCGTCCCACCCACCTGCCCGTGCATGGCTGCACTGTTTGACAGCCAAAGTGATCATACCAGTTTTATCTGCTCATTTTTTCGGCAGTGCACATCTGTTCCTGCATTGTACCTGCATTGTAGTCCAGAAGGGTTCCTCGCTCAGACCTTGTTCAGAAGCATTACTCAGTGCAAACAGTGCAGACAGACAAGTGGACTGCCTGGGAGAGGTTTTTCTCAGGCACTACTCAGAGGATGCACAATTTGCCCTTTGCGCATCCCAAATGTCTTCAGATGCTTGGTCAACATGGGCGTACCAGGGTGCCCAGTCAGTCTCAAATTTAAGATTCATTGCTCAGACTTCGTTCGCAAGCATTCTTCAGTGCACAAAGACGAGTGGTTTAGCCTGGGGGAGGTCTTCTCAGGCACTGCTCAGTGAGTGCACAATTTGGCCCAGAATTTCATGCTCAAGTGGTTGCTCTTGCCAAATGTTGTCAACTGATCAGTCAACATGTGCGGATCAGAGTGCACACAGGGATGGATGCAGGTTCTGTATTTCTCAAGGTGGTCCCCTTCTCAGCAAGGAAGACGTCTGCGTATGCACCAAAAGTTGCCATTTTTCATGAAAAATCGGCCAAAAATGGCCGTTTTTTGTCAAAAATTGAGATTTTTGGCTTCAGACAGGCAGTTGAAGACCCCCTGCCTATTTGGAGGTTGCTGGATCCGAGAAAAACAGGTTGTAGAGGCACACAGATCACGTAAACTCCATTTACAGAATCCGTATGCACCAAAATTTGCCATTTGTCAATGAAAAAAAAGGCCAAAAATGCGGGTTTTTTCGTCAAAAAATTGAGTTTTTGGGCTTCAGACAAGCATTTGAATACCCCCCCCCCCCTATTTTGAGGTTGCTGGATGCAAAAGAGCACGTGATAGAGGCACACCGATCACAAATACTCCATTTACAGCATGCGTATACACCAAAAACTGCCATTTTTCATGTAAAATCAGCCAAAAATGCCCTTTTTTGGTCAAAAATTGAGGTTTTTGGCTTCAAGCAAGCAGTTGAAGACCCCCCCCCTATTTTGAGGGTGCTGAATCCGGGGAAGCAGATTGTAGAGGCACACAGATCACGAAAACTCCATTTACAGAATCCGTATGCACCAAAATTTGCCATTTTTCATGAAAAAATGGCCAAAAATGGCTGTTTTTTGTTCAAGAATTGAGTTTTTTGGCTTCAGAAAAGCATTTGAAGACCCCGCCCCCTATTCTGAGGGTGCTGCATGCGCAAGGGTACATGATAGAGGCACACAGATCACGAAAACTCCATTTACAGCATGCGTATGCACCAAAAGCTGACATTTTTCATTTAACAAAAGGCCAAAAATGGCCGTTTTTTGGTCAAAAATTGAGGTTTTTGGCTTCAGACAAGCAGTTGAGGACCCCCCCCCTATTTTGAGGGTGCTGCATTCGACAAAAAAGGTTATGGAGGCACACAGATCACGAGACATCCATTTACAGAATCCTGATGCACCAAAATTTGCCATTTTTCATGAAAAAATGGCCAAAAATGGCCGTTCTTTGGTCAAAAATTCTATTTGCCGGCTTCAGACAAGCATTTGAAGAACCCCTCCCTATGCTGAGGGTGCTGGTTGCATAACAGCAGTTTTTACAGGCACACTGACCACGAAACCTCCATTTACAGCATGCCTATGCACCAAAATTTGCCATTTTTCATGAAAAATCGGCCAAAAATGGCCGTTTTTCCGTCATAAGTTGAGTTTTCTTGGCCTCAGATAAGCAGTTGAAGACACCCCCCTATTTTGAGGTTGCTGGATGCAAAAGAGCAGTTGTGGAGGCATCTAGCTCACGAAAATACCATTTACGGCACCGGTATGCACCAAAATGTGCCATTTTTCATGAAAAATGGCCAAAAATGGCCGTTTTTCGGTCAAAAATTGATTTCTTCGGCCACAGAAAAACAGTTGGAGATCCCCCCCCTATTTCGAGCGTGGCGGATGCGAAAGAGCAGGTTTCGGAGGCATACAGATCACGAAAACACAGTTTGCAGCATGCGTATGCACCTAAATTTGCCATTTTTCATGGACACACAGAGCCCTCAAACACAATTTACAAGATGCTGAATTACTGAAAAGCATATATCGCACGAAGATGCCCCCCCCTACCTTGGAGGTAGGGGGGAGGTAGGGGGGGGTTGGGGGGGGGTAGGGGAGGGGTTGGGGGGGAAAAAGGGGGGGTAGGGGGGGAGGTAGGGGCGGGGTAGGGGGGGGAGGTAGGGGGGGGTAATGGGGGTAGGGGGGGGGGGTAGGGGGGTGGTCGAGAAGGTAGGGGGGGGTATGGGGGGGGAAGGCGGTGCACACACAAGGCGGAACACACAAAAGGCGGCCTGTAGCCACCGCAGGAGTCTTGTTATTTAAGGGGCCACAGGCAAGGCGGTACACACCGAAGGCGGTGCACACACAAGGCGGAACACACAAAAGGCGGAACACAGAAAAGGCGGTCTGTAGCCACCGCAGGAGTCTTGTTATTCAAGGGGCCGCAGGCAAGGCGGTACACACAGAAAGCGGTGCACACACAAGGTGAAACACACAAAAGGCGGTCTGTAGCCAAGGCGCGAGTCGTGTTACTTAAGGGGCCACAGGCAAGGCGGTACATATGGAAGGCGGTGCAGACACAAGGCGGAACACACAAAGGGCGGTCTGTAGCCACCGCAGGAGTCTTGTTATTTAAGGGGCCACAGGCAAGGCGGTACACACAGAAGGCGGTGCACACACAAGGCGGAACACACAAAAGGCGGCCTATGGCCACCGCAGCAGTCTTGTTGTTTAAGGGGCCACAGGCAAGGCGGTACACACAAAAAGCGGTGCACACACAAGGCGGTGCACACAAAAGGCGGTCTGTGGCCACCGCAGGAGTCATGTCATTTAAGGGGGGTGCGGTGGTCGGCCCCCGCGTCGAGCGAAGCGAGCCGAAGGTAGGGGGGGGAGGTAGGGGGGGGAGGTAGGGGGGGGAGGTAGGGGGGGGTAGGGGGGGGGGTAGGGGGGGGGTAGGGGGGGGGTAGGGGGGGGTAGGGGGGGATAGGGGGGGGGCAGGTAGGGGGGTTGGGTTGGGTTGGGTTGGACTCTCATGACTTGAAAAACGCGACAGACCCGTCAATTGAAAAATTTGGGTCCCCCGGGAGCGGCGCAATCATCGGAGTAGTCTGAGCACACTCCGCCACCAGAAAGAGGACGACCGCACGACACATCAGCCTGCTGCACTTGGCGCATACCGCCTGCATCGCTCCTTGGCCAGCCTCTGCTGGCCCGGGGCAGCCCCACCGCGCCCTGAGGGCGGCGCCCACACGGCTGGGCCGCCGCTCTCGACGCTCGCGGGATCACTCCGACGCCGCCGGGCCCGAACCCCCAGGAGGGGCATCGGGCTCTCCCCTGGCGCGGACCACTGTGGAGCTGCCTGGCACCACTGCTGACAGGGCCATTAGCGCCTCCGCCAGCCCCTGCGGCACTGTTCTTTCCGGCGCAGACATCCAGAATCGGTCTCCGACACGAACATGCACATGTTCTGGCGAGGCGTCCAGCCGCGCCAGGCTCCAGCGGTGTACAGCGGCTTCTTCCCAGGCAGGCGCCTGTCAGCCACCAATCACGACAAGCACTGAACAGTGCTGCCCGTCTGAACCCAGAGGGAACAGGGTAGGGGGGGGAGGTAGGGGGGGGTTTTTGATGCTGCAGCTTTTGGGATTTTTGGACGTCATAAAATCCTATGTGCACTGAGTAGACCAAGGACCAAGATCTCCTCAGAGGGATGCATACGTATCAGGAGTTGGCTGATCGTATGGTGGAGCGTGCGGACTTATCAGTGGGACTCAAGCACTTCGCTATGAACCGGGGCATTGCTACGGAGAAACCAGCGTGCAGAGCATGAACTAAATCAAATCATATTGAATACCTGAAATCGTGAATAATGTAATCATAATCACTGGAATCATAAATTACAAATCACAGATGAATGCACATGCGCCAGTCTTGTTACACCGCCCCACTAAGACCAAAGCCAGGGGCAGTGGTTAAAAGGGGCCCTCCTGGCGCATGGGCTGATAAACCCTCAAGACAAAGGCGCAAACACAAACAGATAGTCTGCTACCAGGAGCTGAGACTGCAGATCCACAGGCACAAGCTGCGCATGACCCCTGGTCTACTTAAATTCAGTATCATTGGGACAAAGTGTACGAACTGGGGAGAGGTAGGAGGCTCTCCACCTCCCTGTTGTGCAGCCCAGCCGTCGAAAAAGAACAAAACAAACCGGCTGACTCTGTGCTGGTGCACAGAAACACGTGCAGAGTCACACCAAGGGTGCACCCTATCAAGATGCAGAACAGATCCCTGGGCCAAACCGGGGCACAACCTCCTGCAAAAAACAGCTTGCAGTAAGAAAAGAGGCCGAAAAAACCCACAGGCGTGCACAAGGCAGAGACAGGCAGCAGCAAAGTGCCACTGCTAAAGCATATGTATATAGCTCCACACTTGATGCACCACAAATGATCTGAATTATTGCACAAACCTGAAAATGGCAAATATACCTGATTTGACCCAAAAGGGCAAGATCAAGCCAAAAAGTACGTGTGCAAAGGCTGCAGGGTTGCAGTCGACGCGTCGACAGTGCCGCCACTCTCGGATTTGGTTAGACTGGACGGAAAAGGGCAAAAACACACTTTTTGAACAAAATAAGCCCTAAAGAGCATAATGAGGCAGGATGAGGCCAGATTGTACACAACCAGACTCCCAGGACGTTGTCTGGTGGCCAACACACACGGACAGCGTCAAACGCATCCGACGCGCCGAACGCGTCGACAGCCCCGAATGCTGTCGAATGGGCCAAAAAAGGTCAAAACTAGCCAAAAGGTGCAAAAACTAAGCACAGAGGCTCAGCGAAGAGCAATGAACCCACGGTAACACTGCAGTGACGCGAACAACGCACGTCGGCGCTACCAGAAGACTTATCAACGCGGGCAAAGGCTCTGCGCGTGCTAGCAAGCCTTGAATCAGTAATTTTTGGAGCTAATTACCTCACCAAGCGGCCCACTGATTACACCAACCAGCTCGTGCAGCCCTCAGGACTGCGAAGTCGCGCTGAACTCAGCAGCCGCCACGGCGACGTCCAGGGCCCCGGAGTGTCCGGGTGACGTGCCCTTTGCCGAACCGGCGCTCAGTACCCCTCTCAAAACAGTCAAAGAATTGGACCACGCGAACAACCACCTTCTTGAGCTCCACTTGTACCCCAATGGAACGTACCTTGGGCCGTGCCTGCACAGCAATAGCCAGCGAAGAAGGAGCAGAGCGCCGGGAGCATTTTGGTGAAGAACGGGAGCGCTGAGGTGGAGAACGGAGTCCCCACTTCTGACCACCTTGATGTCCTTGATGACCATAATGACCACCATGATGAGCATCATAAGGCCGGAGACCAGAGCCCGGATAATAGACCCTGTCATTACACCTGAAATAAACAACTTTTCCACTCATGAAGTCCATGAAGTACACACCAGGCAACCAGCAGAGTACACAGTAGGAGGTCTCAACAACGAATGCTACCAAGAAACCAGCGTGCAGAGCATGAATTAAATCAAATCATATTGAATCCCTGAAATCGTGAATAATGTAATCAGAAGCACTGAAATCACTCATTACAAATCACAGATGAATGCGCATGCGCCAGTCTTGTTACAACGGGCAAAGCGAGCACGAACAGGTACCACGCGAGAAACAAGGATTCCGAAGGCACGTCATCTACAGAGGTTGCCTCCAACGAGTCCCATCCCTCCAGCTCCAAAAGCTCCAAGGACCTCGAGTCATCTTTGAAGACGCTCCACAAAATATTTGCAGAATTCTAAGTATGTGAAGCACGAGAAAAGGACAAAGGCAGAAGTAAAGGCTGGGGTGGCGGCCGTGGTACTGGGAAGTCTTGACTACTGGATGCAGAGACCTTGATTGCTGAGTTCAAGGCCAGGATTCAATGCAAGCATTGCGGGAGGACGAGTCACTATTCTGTCCACTGCTTAAAGCATTAGAAGCAGCAGCGATTTCAGAGACTCAAGGCGCCTCTGAAGCAGCAAGGGTTCTCAGAAGAAGATGCAATGAAGGTCTTGTCCGAGATGAACAACCAACCTGATTTCGCAAACGACAAACCTGGCAAACTCGCGCCCAAGCCCAAGCTGGCAGCCAAGCCTGCTCCAGTCAGCTCGGAGGAAAGTGAGGACCCTGCAGCAAAGAAGAGGAAGCGACAGCTGCAGTTTGCAGAGGTGGACAGGATCGTGGAACTGCTGAGGTCAGCAGCGAGGGAGGAGCTCACACTATGACTAACCATGGATTTTGAAGGGACCTATTACCGTGGGGTCCGCGATACTGGAGCGACCGACTCTATGGCTGCTTAAAGGATTCTGAGTGATCCGAGAAGGAAAAGCTTCTGTGCTGTCACGATTGGCGGTGGGATTTATACTTACAGCGGGGCAGAGAAGGCAGTCGAGGTCGTTCTGAAACGTTTTGGGTTGAAGCACACCTTCATTGTCATGGACACGAATGACTTTGATGTATGCATTGGGATGAATTGTATTCGAGAAAACCCGGAAGGTATTGTCGGAATGCTGTTTGCACCCCCTCAACTGATGGTGAGGAACCCCGAGACCCAGCAAGTGAACCAGGTACCTCCTGAAGAATCTGAGGGGGCAGGCTCCCCAGATCATGAGGAGCATGGATCGTCCAGTGGGAGGCAACGCTCACTTAGTTATGGGAAGCGGGAGCCCTACTGTTTATTACCAGAATTCAAGGCACCAGTACTTGCAGGGATGGGACACCTGGTAGGCACCGTGGATCTGTATGCAAATCCGAAAAATAACACCGAACCTTTCTATGGCACACCACTCAACTCCTGTTACGGGGAGTGTTGGTCACGCTCCGAACTCTGCGGGGCAAATCCACCATGGTCTCATATCCTGAAGATCCTCACCAAAGCGGTACTGGATCGTGTTAAGGTGGTTGTTATCACACCTGACTGGGGCAGACTGGAGAGGCAGCGAAGTGGCAACCTCTACTGGACAGACTGACCAAGGTCCGAGTACCTGTACCGGATGTGCCTTTGTATGTGCTTGATGGGACCAAGATCCCCTTGCGAGCTTCACTGGCTCAATTGCGTCTTACATAGATGCTTCTGATGGATCACTACCTTTGGGAGATTTGGACTCACACATTTGCAAGTGGTTACACAGAGTGAATCGAGGACAATGTCTGAGTGACTTAGAAAAAAGACAAGGAGTGGATGCACCTCATATGGCTGTCTCACCTATTCCTGCCATTGATCACGAAGACAATATCTTAACGCTGGAGGAACTTTCAGAAGATTCTAAAGCAGATGAAGAAGCAGGCGAACCAGAAACCTGTGAAGTGAAAGGCCCAGCCGTCTCAGACGATGGAAGACACGTTGATGGCGGTGAACGAGACACTAAACTGGCAGTGGAAGCTCAAGTTGCTGAAAGGGCACCAGATTTCGAAGCGGGATATGAAGCAGACAACCACCGCCATGAAGTGGAGCAACATCAACCTTTCCTCCAGCCATAACCCGGTGTGAGATATGACCAAGTGTTGGAACTGGAGATATTGAAAGAATGCCTGCACGCTGTCCCGAGTTGTATTTTTTCAGGCTGCACCACCCAATGCCAAGTGCTTGGCGTTTGAGGCAATTGCAAAAAAAAATATGGAGGTCTCTACGGATGCAGAAGCGAAGAGAAAAGCAACTCCCTGCGGGTTGCCATGCTCAACATCGGCAGTTGACGAAGTACGAGCATTGGTCCACCAAGGTATACAGGGCGTCACTGAGCAAGAGAGAAGGAGGGTTGCAAAGAGTCGTTGGTGAAACCACTACAATCACTGCCCTTCTCAAGGGACACTGGCATGCAACAACGCTGTGGAGGACCCAGTGTCGGACCTGTTGCAGGGCAAATTTTTTTTCTGGAGGGCATAGATGTTTACCTGGATGTCACGGCTGTTATCTCTTCTTGTAAGTCTGCACACAGAGACAAGTACGGGAAGTCAAGGCTTGCGACTGAGGAGCATTTACAAAAATCACTGGAACTGCACGATGACAGGGTCAGGGAAGTGGTGAGACGTTGGAAGGATGGCTTTCAACCGTTGCTCCCGACCGCCACTGTGGAGAAGGAGGTGTTCATGGACTTGGAGCTTCTCGATGACCACCAGAAGCGCCCCCGTGAGATCACGACCGTTTACTGCAAATGCAAAAAATACAAAGGAGATCATGAGGCAGATTTATGAGTGCGGTTCATCGAACTTGGCGGAGGAGTATACGGAGACGGACTATCTGAGGCACTGCTCACCCTGTTTCCTGGTCGATCAACCCGGAAGTCCTGAGAAGCGGTTGGTGGTTCTTTATGGTAAGCTTAGTAAGCTGACCACGAGGCACTGGGGGACTCACCCCAGCCTTGAAAGGGCACTGGAGAGAGCTTCATCATGTCGGTACAAGAGCAAACTGGATAAGCGAAGCGGGTTCTGGCAAGTCGAGCTGACAAAGAGGGCCCAGGACTTGTCGGCATTTGTCGCCCCAAATGGCCAACTTTTCAAATGGAAGGATGTGCCCTCATGCCTGGCAAACGCCCCCGCCACGTCCCAAGAGCTCATAAACCAGGTTCTGCAACACATGAAGAGAAAGGCAACCGGGCAAGACCTGCTGAAGCGACGAGCCGTCACCAAAGCTTACATTGCCGATGTTCTTCTCAGTGCAGACACCGTTGAGGATCTCCTGAAGGTAGTGGAAAATTTCCTGCGCACCTGCGATGTGTGTCATACGAGGGTCAAACTCAGCAAGTGCGAGTTCATGAAGGAATCCCCGGAGGTTTTCGGCTTTGAAGTTGGTTAGCGATGGTGGAGACCCATGAAGGGCAATGTTGCGCCCATACTACAAGCCACAATCGAGGACAACAAGACCTGAGGAGTGTAAGATATCCGCTCTTTACTTGGTGCGTGCAAGTTTTACAGGAGGCACGTAACTAATTTCACATACTATGGCCACTTGCTTACGCACCTGACGAAAAAGGACAAGGAGTGGCACTGGGGAGAAGAGGAGGCGAAGCAGTTCCAGGAGTTGAAGGACCAGTTTGGGAATACTCGCGTGCTTGGGACCCACAACTCCGAAGGAGAGTTTGTGGTTCTCACTGACGCTTCACTGGTTGGTGGTGGTGATACTCTTTTTCAATGGCAGAAACTCCCTGAGTTGGGGG
Organism: Eutreptiella sp. 'Long Island Sound 2002'; assembly: GCA_964036045.1. Taxonomy (NCBI): domain Eukaryota; phylum Euglenozoa; class Euglenophyceae; order Eutreptiales; family Eutreptiaceae; genus Eutreptiella; species Eutreptiella sp. 'Long Island Sound 2002'. The sequence continues at coordinate 111,203,937 of OZ038378.1, forward strand.
TCTATATTTTTGCTGACGAACTGCAGAAGACACTCAGAATCAACCGTGATGTCACCCTCAAGCACAAAAATGAACCACGTCGTTGGCACCTGGTCCCCATTGGATATTGGAACACGAAGTGGAGCTCAACGCGTGCTAATTACAGCACGTACGAGAGAGAGCTGCTCCCGGGTATCCTCCTATTGTCAGGGCAGCGGCGCCTGCTTGGAACCAATCTGATGGTCGGGTTATTTGATCAGGAGTGTAGGGAATACTTTTTGAAGGGGGACGCACCCGAGAACCAGAAGTTGAGGCGTTTGCGGACTTACTTTGCACAGTTGCGCTTGAAGATCTGCAGGGCCCCTGGGCTTAAGCTTTTCAATACAGAGTTTCGATGACAAGATTTCAGCAAATTCTGAGCAATTATCCCGAGAACCATTTGCAAAAATGGACGTACACTTGGACCTGGGGATGTCAAAGCTGGCTTTATTGGACTCAATACGTCGCAAGGACTATGTAAAGGAGTACCCGACTGTCAGAAACGTTCTGGCGGGCCGGGACTGGGATATTGTTGAAGGAACTATGTGGTGTATCTTTGGCCGTGGGTTACTGTACAACATTAGAACTGATGGCGTCGCGCGTGATCGCAGCAGAAGAAAATGAAAAACCTAGAAAAAGTCGCACAGCCAGCAAAAATAAATGAAAAAATCCTTTTTTTGGACATCAGAAACCGCTGTTTGGCGTGGTCGAAAATTGTAGGACACTCACATAAAACCACCAACCCCAGAGCCGCCAAGACAGCAAAGCTGAACGTTGCGTGCCCCAAAACACTTGGTTAAGTGCATGCAATACGAGCTAGGTACTTGTGCGGGCCCGGACACCAAAAAGAAATGCAAAACAGCAAGACTGCATGGAGTAGACGCCAAGAGAAACTACTGGCCGCGAGAACAAGTATGTTACACGTTACGCTACAATACCTCACGTAGAAGCACAGTCTCGGCGCGCAACGCACGAGGGAAACAAACCAACGACGGCGCCACCGCCAACAAGGGAGCATGCCCATTGTCATCCCCCGCATACATAGGACGGGGACGCCATGAGACAAGCAAGGTGCGTGAAAGCAACAGAGGGATAAGGGCCCCCAAACACCAAGCGCCACATTGAAAAACACAAAAGGAACACCACAGCACAAAACACACGCAAGGGCGCCCGCGGGCGCCCAGCGGCCAAGAGGTGTGCCCGTGCACGCATGCTGAGTGAACCGCCGCAAGCACGGCAAGGTATAGCCACGGAGGCCAACCACAAGCGAACCACCACACACCAACGTGCCCGCCGCCAAACAACACACCTGGGCACGTAACGCGAGGAGGGGACCGGAGAGCGCACCCGAGTGCGCACCACCGCCACAAAACGCACACAGCACAAGCCCAAGGGCACAACAAGAGCAAGAGGTATGCCCACACACGCGAGCGCGAACAAGGCAAGGTATTGCAAGGGAGCAGGAATCCTAGCCTGCCGCCGCGACCGCAAAAAGGTATGGATATATGAAGGTACACAAAAAGGGCTGCCGCTAAAGGAGACACAAGCGAACCGCCACGCCAACGCGCCCACCGACCAAGTAACCGCCACGAAAAATACCCTCGTCTCCCTCTCGATAGGCCGTCAACGCGGAGTGAAATATGGATAGGGCCCGAGTTCACAGAAAGAGCAAGAGGCCGCTAACACCGCTGAACGGAGCATGGGTGGTATGAGGGAATACTAATGAGCAGTCCACACGGCAAGAAGTGATGGTATGTGGAGCACCCGCACGAAGATGTGAGGAGGGAGCCACATGCCAGCGGAGAGCACACCACCGCGACATAACATACATACCACAAGCCCGGGGGCACAAGAAGAACACGAGGAGGTATGCCCACACCCGCTAGCACAAACAATACAAGGTAAGGCAAGGGAGCACCAGACCAAACCCGCCGCCGCAGACACCACGAGGATGAAGGGACCAAGAGTGGACTAGGAAAAGGAAAGTACACAACGAGGACCGCCGCCGAGGGAGACACAAAGGGGCCGCAACACCAACACACCCACCTACCAGGAAACTGCCACAAGAACCATGCCCCCTTCCCTCCCTATAGGCCATCAACGCGGAAGGAAATCTAGGAACACAACAAGCACATACCGGGCCTGAGAGCACACGAAGGGCAAGAGGCCGCCAACACCGCGGAACGAAGCATGGTATGAGTGCGCGCCGCCGCAGCAAAACACGCACACCACAAACCCGAACGCAAGGAGAACAAGGGGTATGCACGTTGCTGGGTGCCCACACAAGCGCGAGCACGGGCAACGCAAGGTATGGACAAGTCAGGCAAGGACAATGTACTCGTTTGCCGTTCGTGAACAAGCCGAGCCATCCCACCAACCAGTCCACGCACTCGCTTTTGTAGGTTGCCAACGCCGCGCACGAGTATGGACGAGTAAGACGAGTAAGTGCAACCGCGGCATTGAGACACAGACGCAAACCAGACTAGGTAGGCCAAGGGGAAACCGCCACAGCCAGAGCATAGACATGACCGTGAGCGATTGCATTGCCGTAGTTGCACGCGTCATCATAACCCAGGACACCTCACACGCAACACAACACACCGAGCGGGCACACCGGTGAACAGGAGCCACGAGGCCCAGGACACCGCCCACGCAACACAACACACCGAAAGGGCGCACCGGTGAACAGGGGCCAAGTGGCCCAGGACACCGCACACGCAACACAACACACCGAGCGAGCACACCGTTGACCAAGAGGCCCAGGACACCGCACACGCAAAGCAACACACCGAGCGGGCGCACCGGTGAACAGGAGCCAAGTGGCCCAGGACACCGCACACGCAACCCAACACACCCAGCGGGCGCACGGGTGAACGGGAGTCAAGTGGCCCAGGACACCGCACACGCAACACAACACACCGAGCGAGCACACCGGTGAACAGGAGCCAAGTGGCCTAGGGCACCGCAGACGCAACACAACAAACCACGCGGGCACACCGGTGAACAGGAGCCAAGTGGCCCAGGACACTGCAAACACGTAGGGCGGCCGAGGGACAGGAAAGAACCAACACCCGATGGGTCGGACACACTGGGGCGACCCAGCCGACCCACCGGGCCAGTGGCAGGAGCGGTACTCCAAGGCCACTGGTCCGAGCCCGGCCAGGCTGCACCGGGGACCATGGCAAACGTCACCCGGAGCCATGGAAGCAACCAGTGACAGGCGAGCCGGTACACAGTCCAGGAGGGGGTCGCCTGCCAAGCAGAGTGGCCCCGCAACTCAAGCCACAAGGGTGAGGTGGTCGTACCGTAGACTAGCGGGAGCAATACCCCTTGTGGCCAGAGATACTCCACACGGCTGGGCAGCCCCCAGAGCTGCCGCCCAAAGGAGGGGGCATGTGGCCCTACCCATGGACACACGTGGGGACACCCTCCCACCCGGGACACATGGACCGGGTGGCCGCGACAATGCCTTCCCAAGCACATGCGGGAGCTCCTCAAGAGGCACCTGACATAGGGCAGTGGGAGGGACAGGACGTCCCCTTGGTAAGACCCTCTTCCTGCATCGTCAAAGAAGGCATCCCGAGCTCCCGAAGGTACCTACCTACCTACCTGTACTCGTTTGCCGTTCATGAACAAGCCGAGCCATCCTACCAACCAGTCCACGCACTCGCTTTTGTAGGTCGCCAATGCCGCGCACGAGTATGGACGAGTAAGACGAGTAAGTGGAACCGCGGCATTGAGACACAGACGCAAACCAGACTAGGTAGGCCAAGGGGAAACCGCCACAGCCAGAGCATAGACATGACCGTGAGCGGTTGCATCGCCGTAGTTGCACGCGTCATCATAACCGCCACCCCCACAACAGCCCACACCCCTGTCCATTCCATGTCTCAAAGGACCAGGAAAGAGCAGACAAGCTGTGGCCACACACAACAGAGAGGACCGAGAGAACAAGGAAGTAGGCAAAGGAAAAAGCCGAGCCACACACACGGACGCAAGAGAGGCAGGGAAAAATACGCACCAGAGAGGAGGGCCGACCAGCAAGGGGTAGAGGAAAGGGTAAAAAAACGCCGCAACAAGGAAGGAAGAAGGAGGGTACCGCACCAGCAAGGCAGGGGACGCGCAAGAGCAAGGGGCGCACGCAGGGAAGGGGGCACAGCCGCGAGCCACGGCACGACGGCACACACAACAACACGAGGGAGAGGGGATGAGAGGGGAGCACAGGAGCGACGGACGAACAGAGGCAGCCCCACGCACCACGGCACCATGGCACACACGGGGCCACCACGCACCCACACAAACACACAGACACCACGCACACCACGCACACCACGCACAACCACACCCAACCGCCCTCCCCACAGACGGGCGGCACACCCACCCCGACATACCAGCGCCCACAGCAAGTGGTAGGCGGGCCCTAGCTCCCCGCCCCACGCGCAGGCAGGCGGGGGAGAGCAAGCGCCTAAACCCAGTTGCCCCCTCATGAAGGGCGGGGCATCCCCCCACCCGGGGACGCCCTCCCGCCACCCCCACAGCGCTAAACCGGCTCGCAGGAGCGCACGCTCTGGGGCCGGTGCTGGGTCGCCACGCCCACACCACCCGCGCCCGGGAAACACCGGCAACGGAGCCTGGCTGCCCTCTCTGAGGGATGAGCGGCCAGGGGAGAAAAGGCGCCTGACACCAGACGCCCCTAACAACGGTGAGAGGTCACCCCCCCGCAACGACCTCCCGCCACCCCCGCGGCGTGCAGCCCCCCCAGGGCACGCACGCCAAAGGGACAGTGCCAGGTCCCCACGCCCGCACGCCCGCACCAACAGCAGGTGGGCAGTGGACCCCCAGCGCCCGCCCAGAGAGCAGGCAGCGGGCGGGGGACAAGCCCCTGACCTCAGACGCCCCTCCCAAAGGCACGAGGCACCCCCCCTGGGGACGTACTCCGGCCATCCCCACAGCGCGCAACGCCGGCTGGCAAGAGCGCACGCGTTGGGGCCAGTTCTGGGTCCCCAGCCCCACACCACCCGCGCCCCGGATACACGGGCAACGGCGCCTGGCCACCCGCCCACTGGGACGGGCGGGCGGGAGAGGAACAGCGCCTGACATCAGACGCCCCTCACAAGGAAAAAACTTAATCCCCCCCGGGACGACCTCCCGCCACCCCCGCGGCGCGCGGCCCCCCGCAGGGCACGCACGCCAAAGGGATCAGTGCCGGGCCTCCACGCCCGCGCACCCGCGCCCACAGCACGTCGACAGCGGACCCCGACTGCCCGCCCCAGGGGCGGGCAGGCGGGAGGGGACGAGCAAATGACCTCAGACGCCCCTCAAGATCGTGCGAGGCATCCCCTCCGGGGACGCCCTCCCGCCATCCCCACAGCGCACAACGCCGGGTCGCACGGGCGCACGCGGTCGATCAGGTTGTGGGTCCCCACACCCACACCATCCGCACCAAGGAAACACGGGCAACGGGGCCTGGCTCGCCGCCCCCAGGGACGGGCAGCCGGGAGAGGGAAAGCGCCTGACACCAGACACACTTCACAACGGTGAGAGGTCACCCCCCCGGGACGACCTCCCGCCATCCCTGCGGCCTGCAGCCCCCCGAAGGGCATGCACACCAAAGCAACAATGCCCCCCCCCCCCCGTCCGCACTCCCGCGCCCACAGCAGGTGGACAGCGGACCCGGACTGTCCGCTCCGACGTCAGGCAGCCAGGGGAGGGCGGACGCCTGACTTTCAGACGCCCCTCACGGCGGCACGAGGCACCCCCCTGGGGACGCTCTCCAGCCACTTTGACAGCACGCAACGCCGGCGCGCAAGAGCGCACGCTGTGGGGCCGGTGCTGGGTCCCCACGCCCATACCACCCGGGCAGGGGAAACATGGGCAACGGGGCCTGGTTGCCCGCCCTCAGGGACGGGAGGTCGGGGGAGGGAAGGCGCCTGACATCAGACACCCCTCACAACAGTGAGAGGTCAGCTCCCCCGGGACAACTTCCCGCCAACCCCGCGGCGCGCTGCTCCCCGCAGGGCATGCACGCCAAAGGGACAGTGCCGGGCCCCCATGCCCGCACAGCCGCGCCCACAGCACAAGGGCAGCGGACCACAACTGCCCGCCCCGAGGTTGGGCAGCCGGGGGAGGACGAGCGCCTGACCTCAGATGCGCCTGGCAACGGCGCCAGGCGCCCCCCCCGGGGACGCCCTCCCGCCGCCGCCACAGCACGCAACGCCGGCTTGCAAGAGCGCACGCTGCGGGGCCGGTGCTGGGTCCCCACGCCCAGACCATCCAGGCTCGGGAAACACGGGGCAAAAGGGCCTGGCTGCCTGCCACCAGTGACGGGCGGCCGGGAGAGGGAGAGCGCCTGACACCAGACGCCCCTCACAACGGTGGGAGGTCAGCCCTCCTGGGACGACCTCCCGCCACCCCCGCCGCGCGCAGCCCCTCGCAGGGCACACACCCCATAGGAAAAGTGCCGGGCACCTAAGCCCGCACACTCGCGCCACAGCAGTGGGCAGCGGACCCCGACTGCCCGCCCCGAGGGCGGGCAGCCGGGCGAGGACGAGCGCCTGACCTCAGACGCCCCCCCCCCCGGGGACGTCCTCCCGCCGCCCCGTCAGCACGCAACGCTGGCTCGCAAGAGCCCACGCTGCGGGGCCGGTGCTGGGTCCCCACGCCCACACCACCCGCGCCCGGGAAACGCGGGCGAAGGGGCCGGGCCGGCCGTCCTCAGGGACGGGCGGCCAGGAGACAGAAAGCGCCTGACACCAGACCCCCTTCACAACGGTGAGAGGTCAGCCCCCCCAGGAAGGTCTCCCGTCACTCCTGCGGCGCGCACCCCCCCGCAGGGCACGTGCGCCAAAGGGACAGTGCCGGGCCCCAAGGTTCGCATAACAGCGCCCACAGCATGTGGGCAGCGGACCCCGACTGCCCTCCTTGAGGGTGGGCAGTCGGGGGAGGACAAGCACCTGACCTCAGATGGCCCTCGCAACGGCGCGAGGCGCCCTCCCGCCACCCCCAAAGCCGGCTCGCAAGAGCGCACGCTGTGGGGCCGGTGCTGGCCCCCCAAGCCCACACCACCCGCGCCCGCGAAACACGGGCAACGGGGCCTGACTGCCTGCTCCGAGGGACGGGCGGCCGGGAGAGGGAAAGCGCCTGACACCAGACGCCCCTCACAACGGTGAGAGGTCACCCCCCCGGGACCACCGGCGAGAGTTCCCCAGTGCGCTGAGGCCGTCTGGCTTTTGCCATGAAAGGCTGCTCACCTGCCAGAAAACTGAAATTCCGCGCCCCTCCCCCCGCAGCACATCCAGCAAGAGCCTCTCGGGGCAAGAGTTGGGACCCTCCCCCATGTGCCCTGTCCCATCAATTCACATGCGCCCCCAGGTAAACCAGCATCCGTGAGCCACTGGCTGCGCACGTCCGAGCAGACCACCGGGGGCAGCGACCAGTGGCACTTCCTGGCGCTCCTCTCTCCCATGATGCAGGGCCAATAGCCTGTGGTGAGGCCCTGCACACACATACGGCCCAGGCCCGAATATTCTCCTGGTGAGGGGCCTGGTCCTGGTGGGGCGCCAACAGCCTGTGGTGACCATCCCCTTCCCAGTGCAGCCCCTGGATCTCCTGCACCCCTGCGCCCTTCCAGGCCGCATAAGCAGGACTGCGTCACTCTGCAGGGTCATTGACCAAGCAGAGAGGGTCGCGAACACACGCGCAGCAACGCACCGCGAGCCGCGCACACTGCCAACGCACAGCCAGCAGAGCGCGCACGACAGCGCGCAACCGTAGCACAGCGCGCACTCCTGACCACCGACGACATGCGGGCGCCTGCGCCACAGCGGAGCGCGCCCGCCGCGCCCACCGAGCGCTCAGGCCCGCAACAGCGACACGCGCTCAGCAGCCACCGCCAAAATCCTACCGGCTTCTTTCCCTATCAGACCTCATGGCCCGGCGGTTCACCCAGCTTTCCCAGCAAGAGCAGCGGGAACAGCTCAGGTGTGCTGATGCCTGGCTACTGCTCACCCTGTCTTACGACCCCGCCCTGAAGCGCCTCCTGATCGCCGCTCGACACCACGCTGGCCGCACCAACGTCTTTGACATTGACTTGAATGTGTCCGCCCTCTCCGCCTCGGTGATGTTATGGTGGTGGAATGTCACATGACAGCTTCTTCCGGCCGAGCAGAGCCTTCTAGAAGAACACCTGCGGGGATCGTGGCTCTTGTATTGTTCGGCTCTCGAGCTCCTCGTCGACTGCGCCGCAGGCGCCAGGGAACCACAGCGCCATGAGCTGGTCTGGGACGCCGCCCAGCACTGCACCCCATTCGGCGACGGACCGGTCAGAAGCATGGACTTCCGGACTCTGCTCGAGACGCTGTCCCACATCCGCCCCGTCAAGCCGGTCATCCTCCGTGTCCCCCTACTTCACTGGCTCTCCCACTGGGCAGCGCGTCACACGGTCAGCCCCCTGCGCTGCCCCCAAGTCCAGGCCATTAACGACGGAGCACAAGGAGCACCTGTCCTACGGCTTCCCCGTGCCCCGCGAGTGCACAAACTTGGTACCAGGAATTACGCTCCCGCGAGCGCTACAGCTCCATCACCTTCCCCACGGCTGTCATCTCGTGTTACACTGGTCATCTCAGGTCTTTCCAACTGTTTGTACAGTTCCGGCCTTCATCAAGGCCATCTGGGGCTGGCAGAGCCCTGCTGCAACTGACAGCCCCACCCACAGTGGAATCGAAAGATATTAGATCCAGGGACTTCAGTTTAGTGCGCCTGGTTGCAGGGTTACAGGTGCCTCGTAGCAGTTCTTCTGCCTTTTGGCGGGGCCCTTCCTCTGTTTTTGGCCCACAGAGCAGGTCAAACCTGCCAATCAAAACCAACTTTGGGGTGCCGAAACCTAAGTCCACTGTTTTGTGGAGTTTGGAGCTCAGCCTTGTTCTTTGGCTCCAAAACTGGAAACGGACAACCCACTGAGAGATTCTGGGGTGATCTGAGCTGGGTCGGTGGGGACGTCAGAAAAAGCCCCCTCCGCAGCTCATGAATAGCATCAACGCATCATGCATTTCTGAATCTCGCGGTTTTTTTCTCTCAAAAATCAGATCTGATTGTCATCTAGTCCCCTGAATTTCAGCGTAGTGGGGGGGCTGCTGAGTGTTGTGCCTTTTTTTGTGATCAATCTTCACTTTAAGGTCCGTACTGGACCTGCTGAGTGTTGTGCCTTTGTATGGGTTGTAGAGCCACTACCAGCTGTAGGCCTCTCTTCTCATGTTCTTGTGTTATAGTGGGGAAAGAAGCCATGTGAAGCTCCTAGGCGGCCTTCACCCGTTGGTACCTCTCATCTCTGCAAAGTAGTTGAGTCTACACGGCCCAGGTTGCGGGATTTCCCCTATCTCCCTGGTAGGTTGAGCCAGAATATGCCGTAGTGGTGTAACCCCATCCTCTGCCCCCGTGGGGTTGCTTTTGACCCACATTTTCAATTCGCTTTTGGCACTCGCTTGTCTTGTTGTGGTTATTTGGCCACAGCCCCATGGTGAGCCCCCCTGGGTTGTGTCATAGTGGAGGGGTGTAACCAGACAAGCGCGCGCGTTCGCATCGCAGATACACAAATGTATTAATTGTTTTATATTCAGTCCTATTTGTGCATTATCATCACTTCGTTTCATGTACATTTAGATCCACAATGAGTGCCCATATGCCTGTGCCTGCTTCAGCGGTATCCCCCGGGAAAACCATGTAGGACAGCATTGTAGCCCGTCGCTTGTACCACCAGCGCTTCCCCCTGCTGGGGCCCGGGGGGCGGCACCTCTCTGTCGGTGTCACAGATGCGGCTGCGTCCGCGCGTCTTGGTGGAGCGCGTCGTGCTGCAGCCCCGGGATGTTGCCCGTGACCGATGTTGGGCCATTGTGGCCGACGAAGCTCTCCCCGTCATCTGTCAAGGACGCCGCCGCAACGGTGTACAGCTGCCAAGCGGTGGGGGGCGCTATCCTTGTGTGGGTTGCTGCAGGCTGCCGAGGCCGTGCTTCCTGGTGAGGGCCAGGCGGCAGCAGTTGTCCTGGCCAATTTCCCACGGGACCCATGGTGATGGCCGCCACTGCAGACACCAACGGCGTGCGGTACGGTGGTGTGTACTGCCGGAGTCCCGTGGTGTCCCGGGCAAGGTGGCGGCAGGCTGCAGCTCACACTGCCACTCCGCAGCTCGTGCGGTCCAACACGGCACCGTCCGCGGCACGGCGCCCCCTCTGTTTCACCGCGGTGGCCGTATCGAGTGGGGAACCCTGCGGCAATGCCTTCCGGTCCTGTTCATGTTGGGCAGGTTGGGGTGGCTGTGGGTACTCCTTTGCGCTCAGGCGCTCAGGATGTGTGGCGTAAGGGTCCTGTCTGCCCTGCTCAGGGGCCGCCTGCGGGAGGAAGAGGGGTCGGTTTGAGTACCAGTGGCCTTGCTCAGAGTACGGGTTGTGGAGGATAGGCCACTCTTCCCTTCCCTTCCTTGCGTTGGCGGCCTCGACGCTGCGCTGCAGGCCCAGGCAAGCGAGTCGCTGGGACGTGCCTGCTGGCGGGATGTGGGCCTGCGAGTAGAGTACCCGCTGGGATTCCAGTGCTGGGTCAAGCAATTCGACGGTGAGTTAGTCCGTTGGGATCGTCAATCTGTGCTGGACGTGGCGCACGCTTGGAGTGGGCGCCCTGAGCCGCTCTTGCACCGGTCCCGGGGTCAACGGCTGCCGGGAGCAGTCATCCAGTCCTTGACGTGGTCCAGCGTAGCCCGCCACACATCACAGCTGAGGGCGTGGCGGGGTTCGGAGGGGGCGACTTTTTGCAGGAGGCCATGGCATACCGGCGGTGCCGTGAGGGGGTGAGCGGCGGCAGCTGTTACCAAACGGCACGCCGTGTCAGGCATGATCGCTCCCCACTCCAAGTCCCCCATGCCTTCAGTGTGGTGTATCACCTGTCCCTCTACCATGGGAAAGTATAGGCCCGCGCGCCCGTTCTCTTTGCACCAAACCAAGGCTGCCCCCGCTTGTAGGCCCCAGAGCAGGGTGCAGGGCGTCGGGGGTGGCGGGAAGGCCTCTTTGACGGGCTGGGTGGCATTGGCCTGAGTGCCTGCGGGCAAGTACCAAAGTGGGCAGCCCCGGAGTCCCTGACCCTAGACGGTCCCCTCGACCCTGGGGGTGACCCCTTATCGCTACGCCCAGCTTCGAGGTGTCTGTCCAGGCTGCCCCCTGTCCCGCCTACTTTTTGTTCTGTACTTGACTGCCTTGCTCGTTAACTCCCCTTCCCCCCCCCCCCCCTCGACTGATCCAACCAAATTCTGGACAGGCTTTGATTGACGACCTCTTAAATTGCAGCCAAGACCGATCCGTGATCCGGGGCCTCCTAGAATTCTTTGACACGGCCGGCCAGAATTTCAGGTTGAACATGAATATGACCAAGACAAAAGTCCAAGCCCTCAACGGAACCACCAATCATGTTTTTTCGTCGCGGTCCGGCTGTGTTTTCAACACTGTCGGCCCTCTCACTGGCCTTCCCAGAGAATCTTACAAATACTTAGGCGTTTTTATGTTCACTAAGGAACACCCCCAACAGCTGCTCGCCCCCACCAAACAAGAATTTTCATCAGTTTTTCAGCGCCTTCACCCCTTCCCTCTGAGCCTGCCTGAGTTGGTGTCCCTGGTGAGTGGCCAACTAATCCACATTCTCTCTTATCGCCTGATTGCCCACCCCCTTTCCCCCGGTCAACTCAAGCCTTGAAGCACCATCTCTGGACTGCCTTGACCCGGCAGGGCGGTGTTTCCACAAAAATGTCACCCAAGGACTGCCACCAGCCTAAAGCGACACTCGGCCTGGATACTCGTGACCTGACCCTTGCCATCCACAAGTTTACGATACCATTTTGCATTATATTCCTTAACAGCGAAGGCCCGGACATCCCCCGTCCCATCATGCAACAAACCCTCCTCTCCCCTGAACCCGAATTGGTTCTTGACTCGTTCTGGAATTCCTGCAACGCCCTGCGTCTGGAGTACAACGGCCTACCATGGAATCCTGCGCCACACAAGTTCCTGATCCTGCATGATCACCTCTATGTGAATTCCCCGATGCCGTCTTCAGGGTGACCCAAGGATCTTTGCAAGTTGATTTTCTTGATGATTCCTGTCAATTGCAGGACGACAACACATGGTCCTGGCGGCCCCCCCCCCCCCGGTGGTGATTCTTAGCTGGGACACGTTAGAACCTACCATCCTTGCCCCCCTCCCTGCATGCCCTCGTCCTTGCATCCTCACCTAGGCTTTTGTGGTAGGAAAATCTCCCCAATTGCCTCCTTTATTCACTGTTTCAGCTTTTAGATCCCAAAGAGGATTCCAATCCACACTGCCTGCTTGCATTGAAATACACCTTGACACTACAGCCCGTATACTGCTTGTAACCTTGTATTTGTGCATCAATACCTGGAACCTTCTTGCAGAAATGAGGATGGAACGTACAATGGCAAGCAGTTCCTTCAAAAATTACTTGCCAACTGACATGTCTACCATGCCACGACCAAGGGGTGCTTACTGGACTTCATGTGTGGCCGCATGCCAAGTTCCTGCACGTACCTGGTTAGTGGCCCCTTTCTTCGCCATGGATCCTTCGATGCATACAAAGCGTGCACCAAAACCAAATTGGCACGTCCTGTGGGGGGGAAACGCTTCCCAAGTCACATCACCTTCCATTTTGCTTCCTGACAACCCTATTACTTTGAAAATGCACATGATCAGAACTAGGCTAGGAAATTACAGAATTAGGCTAACTATAGGATGGGGTTGCTCAGCTGTGCTTCCAAAATCTAGGAGATCATGACATGAAGGTCTGTGGGACGCAAATGCAAATAACATGCAAGAATACCAAAAATTATATTGGATCATTATTTCCTTTGTATGTGGTCCACATATTGAGAGGCATACAAACCATAAAAGGCATTTGGGGCACCGCAGTTTACGATTTTCGAAATTAGGGAGATATTTAGAGAAACCTACCTGCGACAAAAGCCTGGGTGCTGATGCCCCAGCGCCCCAACTCCTGGTAACGCAGGTTTCGTCTCCACCCATAGGCCACCTCTTCACCCTCCCCTCCTTGGCCCATGTCTTGCAGTCAGCTGACCTTCAGGCATGGAATTGTAACAAGGCGGCGAGACCCCTAGAGTCCAGCGTGCCGACTATGTGGGTATACACTGATTGTTCCTCATTCCCTCAAAGCCATGGTAGCGCCGCCTCTTCCTTCCCTCCCCAGGGCGACCCCGCAGTCCTGAGTTGCTCCTCGCCCTCAGAATCCACTGAGGAATCCGAGGGGTGGGCAGTGCGAGTAGCACCTCAGAGACTATCCTCCCCTCAGGGTTCCCTTCTTAATTGATAACGACCAAATCCGCTCTATACTTGCCCACTCAGCCGCTTGTCGAGGGCTAGCAAGCTCCCCCCTCAAGGTTCCTGCATCCGGGTTCGGCCGTTGTTGAGCCTGCTGAACGCCTTGCCCCCTTCCACCGAAGTAAATTGCACCTGGATCAAACGGCATGCTGGATTTCAGAACAACAAGGTCGGCGATTGTTTCAGCAAAGGCGCAACGCACATGGTCCTGTGGCACAGGAATCTCACCCCCCAGTCCCTCGGGTGTATCACTGTAAACAAACGCACAGTCCTTGAAGTTCCTTCAGCAACCAAAACCAAAGCTTGTGTTCCCCAGCATGAATTCGCTGACCTTCATCTCCTTCTCAGCTCCGAGTTCTACAAGCACTTCAGCTTGTTCTCTGCCTTCACCTTCAAATGGACGTCGGGAAACTTCTCCATTTGAACCTACGAACCGCACCGGAAGTAGGATCAATGCCTCTGCCCCATGTGCTCTCAGCATCACCCACTGGATCCCATCACCTTCACTACAGAGTGCCCTTCCATGCATTCACTCCGTCAGCACATGCCCCAAGCATGCCCCACCCCCCCTTTCGCGTAATTACCGCCGTTTGGTGGGAAACGAAGGATGTCACCAATCGCCGGCACTTCATTCGCACCCTAGTAGCCCGTTCCCTAGCTGACATGCTCTGGACTCCCGCCAGTTGAGAGGTGCTTGGCTGAACATAAGGAGGCCTTACGTCACCTCCTGGTGAGGCGACCTCCGGCCTTCACCTGTGTCCTCCACGAAGTCCTGAATCACCTCTTTGAGCATCCGCTTCTTCTACCTAGCCCAGCCAGGTGTCCCTCAGCCCCTGGGATACCCCGCACGCCGTCTATAGCACAACCAGGCACGTCCTCCCCGGAGAGCCACCCATCACCCCCCCCCCCCTCCCAGCAGCCGTGTCCGGAGAAAAAAAGCCCAAAAAACGGGAAACCCATTCACTTTCCGATCCCCCCCTCCGGCCTGAGGGTAAACGCCAACACCTCGACAATTCACAGCCAACACCATCCCGCAGACGTCCAGATAAAACCCACGAGCAAAAACCACCGTCCACCAAGACACGTCGACTCTCTTTTTTACTTCCTTCCCTTTCCCAGTATTATTGCGGTCCCGCCCAACAGCATGGACAACCCCCCCCCCCCCTCACTTGATCTCCTCACCCCCCAATAACCCACAGTGCTTGACTCTATTCTAATCCACCACGGTCGAAGATTCAGTCCATATCTCGCTGTATATACTCAATCCCAGCGTTGAACTGATTTCCCCCGACCCATCTGGATGTCAGTGTGTGACATTGGCCGGGCCGTAAGTGATGCTTTGTGTTAAAAAAGGTCCTGGCCAATGGCCCAGGCACGGAGGTCCTTGGCGATGTGCTCCGCGCTGGCCTCGGGGGTGCGTTCCGGCACCGGGTACCACATGATGGCCACTATCGCCTACGTGGAGAAGGGCCAGGCTCGCACTGTAGTGTACACCTGTATGATCCACTGCGGGCCTGCTCGCCGCAACCGGAACGCGTGAAGCACGCCGCGGACCATGTCTGCGGCCAGGTCCAGCACCATCCCGGTGGGATCCATGACGAGCCCCTCCGCCGGTCCGCCCTCGCGGCCCAGGCTGTGCAGGGCCACTTCTGTTTGCCCTGTGTCCGTCACTCGGTCAGGATTCTCCTCATAGATCACGCTGACGCGTGCAGTCTCGTCCTGGATCCAGCCTTGCGCACACCCATTGCGAAGTGCGGCGCGCGCGGCATGTAGCGCCCCATTATCAGCGGTGGTCTTGGGGTGTTGCCAGGGGCTCCAGCCCTCCCCTTCACACGGGGCAGAGGGCCTGCACACTACCCAGCGGCTACGTCGGCTCCGCCGAGGCGCTGTTCCCAGGGTGTGGGGGATCTCCTCCTAATCGGAGTCGAAGTCCTCCCGGGGACGCCGGCCGCTGCGGTTCCGGAGTCCCAGAGCTCTGCTGACCTCATGCTCCTCATCCAGCGCCAGGGATCTGGGGCGGGTGTTGCGTCAGGCTGTGGGATCCGCCATTGCGGTCTTGCCGTGTCTGTAGGCAGAGATAAAGTACGAGTCCAACGTGACCCTTCGGTGTGCACCTGCACTGGCCCTGTGCAACGTGCTTTCTGGTGTGCATCCCTCCCAACGCAAAGCCCTCGTTCATGGCTCTCCACGACATTGCGCGTTGTAGGGTGTGGGAGCGCTGTGGTGCAGGCACATGGCCTGGCACCAACCCCACAGCATTTGCAGGTTGCTGGCGTGCGCTGTGAGGCTGGCAGTAGGGCGTCCCCGTTCCTTGTGCCGTTGCGGGGCGTCCTGGGTTAGGTTCCCCGTCTTTCGCAGCCACCCGTGCTTGAGGCAGGTGGCCAGGGGACCCACCAACCCAACCGCGCGTTGCCGCAGAGGTTGTAGGAGGGCATACCCGGGGTTCTGCCTCGTGCCTTTGTGAGGGGCGCATGGGGTCATGCGCTCACTCTCCCCCGGTTGTCTCACCCATGTGGCAGGCGGACGGGGTTCGCTGCCCACTCGCTCTGGGTGCGGGTGTGCAAGCATGGGGGCCCGGCATGGGGCCCTTGCCTTGGGTCCTCCGCCAGACTTTGCTTCCCGCGGGGCAGGCGGGGGGTCGCCCAGGAGGGGGCTCCTCCTGCCCTTGTGAGGGGCGTCTGGGGTTACGCGCCCTTCCCCTGTTGACCGCCCGTCCTTGGTGCAGACAGCCGGGGTCCGCGGCCCGTGTCTGTTGGGCGCGAGGGGTCTGGCACCAACCCCACAGCGCACGCTCTTGCGAGCTGGCGTTGCGCGCTGTTGCATTGGCAGGGGAGCATCCCCCGGGCTAGGCCCCCTTCACCGTTGCTCAGGGGCCTCTGAGGTTGGGGCTCTGCCTCCCCCGTCCGCCCCGTCCTTCGGGCATGCAGCCGGTGCGGGCGCTCACCTACTATGTCAGCTGCCTGATATATTGTCGCCCGTGGTGCCGGCGCCGCCAGGCCGTGCTAGTGCCTTGTTTCAATTGGGACCTCCATGGCTGGCGTGGAGACTGCCTAGCTGCGAGGCTGGTGCGTCGTGCCTTGTGCCACTACTGCCTTGGTGTGCACGGTCCCCTGTTGGTGTGTGCGTGGCGCTCGGGGCAGGTCACGGGGGCGCGGCGGGGCCACTGCTGTTTCTTGTTTTCGCCCGCGCCCCCTCGCGCCTCCCGCGCGGCGTGTAGCGGGTTGCTTCCTCAGGGCGTCCCTTGTCCATGCCTGCTGGTGCGCCTTTCCAGGTGGCCCGTCCGTTCTGCGAGCTTGGTCCGGTTGCCCTTTCTGGTGCGTGAAGCGTGCCCGTTGTGTGGTTGTGCCCTCACGCTCCCGTTATGTCCGCGTTCCTCCCCTCCCCTTGCCTTTTCGCATGCAAACATCGCGAGGTACCCTCGCGGGGTGCTGGTAGGACCTTTGGAGGTGCTCTGTGCCCCTCGCTGTTTCCTGGTCGCGTCCCTTGCTCCACCTGCCTAGTGTGTGGTGGGGATGGCCCGGTGCCCGTGTCTCCTTGCCTGGTATTGGGTCGCACGCCCCCACGGGGCTTGGTCCGTGTGGCCAGGGCAGCCCGTTGTCCGGTCGGGGTGGGCGGGGGGGGGGGATGGGGTCTCTTCCTGGGGGTAGGCCGGCCGGTGCTTGTATGGCGGCGGCTGCTCCGCCAGCTCGCCATGTTGCGCCTTGGGGGGTGTGGCAGCTTCCCGCTGTCCCCAGGCGGGGCGAGGGGTGTCGAGGGCGCAGGGCCGGGGTTCGTGTTGACGCCCTGGCGTCTTTCATCGTGCTGCGTTGTGTAGCCTGCAGCGTGTTGGCTCAGCCGTCTCTCTGCCCTCCCTGTGAGGGCACTAAAGTGGCCTTCGAATGCAACATTTAGGCCATGACGGGTGCCGCCTGATCCGGGTTGTGTCCTTGTGCTTCCAGGCGCCGCCCAGGCAGAGCCCTAGGGAGGCGTCTCGTGGCATGTATGCGCTTTCACCCAGCCCGCTGCATCAGTGGGCAACCCCTACGGCTGCCTGGAGGTAGCTGTTGGGCCCCGGGGGCCGCGCCGCCACAGGGGCAGGGAGATGTGGGATGGGGGGCGCTTGCTGAAGGGGCCTGCATCGATTCATTGGAGGGGGGTCTCATTCGCCGCTGCCTCCCCCGGTCACGTCCCTGGCTCGCTTTTTCCCCGTGAAGGACGCAGGAAACGTCGCCTGTGCGCGACCATGTGCTTTCTAGTCTGCGTCCCACATAGGATTTTATGAAGTCCAAAAATCCCAAAACCTGCAGCATGAAAAAAAACCCCCTTTCTAAGTAGTTAGCATGCTAAAAATTGTGTTTGGGCGATCTGTGTGTCCATTAAACATGCTTTTTCGCATCCAGCACCCTCAAAATAGGGGGGGGGGGTCGTCAACTGCTTGTCTAAGGCAAAAAAACTTAATTTCTGACCAACAAACGGCAATTTTTGGCCATTTTTTCTTGAAAAATGGCAGAATTTGGTGCATACGCATGCCGCAAATTGTGTGTTTCTGATCTGGGGGCCCTTAAAACCTGCTTGTTTGCATCCAGCACGCTCGAAATAGGGGGAGGGGTCCGTCAACTGCTTGACTGAAGCCAAAAGAAATCAATTTTTGACCAAAAAAGGCCATTTTTGGCCAACTTTTCATGAAAAATGGCAAATTTTGGTACATACGGATGCTGTAAATGGATTTTTCGTGATCTGTGTGCCTCTACAACCTGTTCCTTCCCATCCAGCACCCCCGAAATAGGGGCGGGGGGTCTTCAACTACTCGTCTGAAGCAAAAAACCTCAATTTCTGACCAAAAAACGCTCATTTTTGGCCGTTTGTTTCATGAAAAATGGCAAATTCTCGTGCATACGCATGCTGTGAATTGTGTATTCGTGATCCGTGTGCCTCTACAACCTGCTCTTTTGCATCCAGCACCCTCAAAATTTGGGCAGTGGGTCTTCAACTGCTTGTCTGAAGCCGAAAAACTCAATTTTTGACCAAAAAAGGCCAATTTTAGGCCGTTTTTTCATGAAAAATGGCAAATTTTTGTGCATAAGCATGCTGCAAATTTTT
The DNA here is from genome assembly GCA_964036045.1 of Eutreptiella sp. 'Long Island Sound 2002'. Classification (NCBI taxonomy): domain Eukaryota; phylum Euglenozoa; class Euglenophyceae; order Eutreptiales; family Eutreptiaceae; genus Eutreptiella; species Eutreptiella sp. 'Long Island Sound 2002'. Next base: position 111,222,416 of record OZ038378.1, read on the forward strand.
TTAATGATCTGTGTATGCCTACAACCTGCTCTTCCGCATCCAGGAACCCTCAAAATAGGGGGGGGTCTTCAACTGCTTGTCTGAGGCCAAAAAACTCAGAATTTGACCAAAAAATGGCCATTTTTGGCCGTTTTCGTCATGAAAAGTGGCAAATTTTGGTGCATACGCATGCTGTAAGATGTGTGTTCGTGATCTGTGTATACCTACAATCTGCCTACAACCTGCATCCAGCACCCTCAAAATAGGGGGGGGTCTTCAACTGCTTGTCTCAGGCCAAATAACTCAATAGTTGACCAAAAACGGCCATTTTTGGCCGATTTTTCATGAAAAATGGCAAATTTTGGTGCTTCCGCATGCTGTAAATTGTGTTCTTGTGATCTGTGTGTGACTACAACTCTTTTCTGACATCCAGCGCCCTCAAAATAGGGGCTGGTCTTCAATTGCTTGTCTGAGGCCAACAAACTCAAATTTTGACCAAAAAACGGCCATTTTTGGCCGTTTTTTCCATGAAAAGTGGCAAATTTTGGTTCATACGGATGCTGTAAATTGTGTTTGCGTGATCTCTGTGTCCCTACAATCTGCTCTTTCACATCCAGCACCCTCAAAATAGGGGGGGGGGTCTTCAACTGCTTGTCCGAAGCCAAAAAAAATCAATATTTGACGAAAAAAAGGCCCTTTTTGGCCAACTTTGGAAAGAAGATGGCAGATTTTGGTGCGTACGGATGCTGTAAATTGTGTGAGTCACGATCTGTGTGTCCCTGCAATGTCTTCTTTCGCATCCAGCACCCTCAAAATAGGGACTTTCAACGCGAAGCCCTCGTTCATGGCTCTCTCAGACATTGGTAGGGTGTGGGAGCGTTGGGGTCCAGGCATGGGGGCCTGGCACCAACCCCACAGCATTTGCAAGTTGGCGGTGCGCGCTGTGAGGCTGGCAGTAGGGCATCCCCATTCCTCGTGCCGTTGCGGGGCGTCCGGGGTTAGGTGCCTCGCCTTTCCCGGCCACCCGTGCTTGGGGCAGGCGGCCAGGGCACCCATCGACCCCACAGCGTGTTGTTGCGGAGGTGGTAGGAGGGCATACCCGGGGGTCTGCCTGGTGCCTTTGTGAGGGGCGCTTGGGGTTATGCGCTCATTCTCCCCCGGTTGTCAACCCATGTGTCAGGCGGACGGGGTCCGCCGCTCACTCGCTCTGGGTGCGGGTGTGCAGGCATGGGGGCCCGGCATGGGCCCCTTGCCTTGCGTGCTCTGTCGGACGTTGCGTGCCGCGGGGGTGGCGGAGGCTGCCCGGGAGGGGGCTCCTCTTGCCGTCCTGACGGGCGTCCGGGGTTACCCGCCCTTCCTCTCTTGACTGCACGTCCTTGCTGCATGCAGTCGGGGTCCGCCGCCAGTGTCTATTGGGCCCAAGGGGTCTGGCACGGACCCCTCAGCGCACGCTCTTGTAAGCTTGCGTTGCGCGCTATTGGAGTGGCAGGGGGGCATTCTCAGGGGGGGGCGCCCTTCGCCGTTGCTGTGGGGCCTCTGTGGTTAGGCGCTCTGCCTTTCCCGGCCGCTGGTCCTTCGGGGCAAGCAGCCGGGGCCTGTTGCCCACATGCTGCGGGTGCGGGCGCTCACCTACTATGTCAGCTGCCTGATATATCGTTGCCCGGGGTACCGGCGCCGCCAGGCCGTGCTAGTGCCTTGTCGGCATTGGGGCGCCCAGTGGCTGGAGCGGAGGCTGCCTAGCTGCGGGGCTGGTGCACGATGCCTTACACCACTACTGCCTTGGTGTGTACAGTTCCCTGTTGGTGTGTGCGTGGCGCTCGCGGCAGGTCAGGGGGGCGGACCAGGGCTGGTTCTCGTTTTTGTCTGCGCCCCCTCGCGCCCCCCGCGCTGCATGTAGCGGGTTGCTTCTTCAGGGTGTCCCTTGTCCATGCCTGCTGGTACGCCATTCAAGGTGGCCCGTGCGTTCCGCGAGCTTGGTCCGGTTGCCCTTCTGGTGCGTGAAGTGTGTCCGTTGTGTGGTTGTGCCCTCCAGCTCTCGCCATGTCCGCGTTCCTCCCCTCCCCTTGCCTTTTGGCATGCAGACATTGCGAGGTGCCCTCGCAGGGCGCTGGCAGGACCTTTTGACGTGGGCTGTGCCCCTCCGTGTTTGCTGATTGGTGGGTCGGCTGTGTGGTGGGGATGGTCGGGTCCCCGTGTCTTCTTGCCTGGTATTTGATCGCACGCCCCCACGGCCAGGGCAGCCCATTGTCCGGTCGGGCTGGGTGGTGGGGGGGAGGACGGGGACTCTTCCTGGGGGTAGGCCGGCCGGTTCCTGTATGGCGGCGGCTGCTCGGCCAGGCCCCCATGTTGCGGCTCGGGGGTATGGCAGCTTCTTGCTACCCCCCAGACGCGGCGAGAGGTGTCAAGTGCGGGGGGTCGGGGGTCTTGTTGACGCCGGAGCATCTGGCGTTGTGCTGCGTTGCGTAGCCTGCAGGGAGTTGCTCAGCCGTCTCTCTGCCCTCCCTGTGAGGACACTAAAGCGGTCTCCCACTGCACCTCTTTTGCCATGGATGGTGCCGCCTGATCCGGGTCGTGTCCTTGTGCTTCCGGGCGCCCCCCAGGCACCGCCCTAGGGACGTGTCTCGTGGCATGTATACTGCTTTCACTCAGCCCACTGCCTCAGTGGGCAACCCGTACGGCTGCGTGGAGGTAGCCGTTGGGCCCCGAGGGCCGCGCCGCCGCGGGGGCGGGGAGGTGCATCAGAGGGGGCTCTCGTTGGTCGCTGCCTCCCCCGGTCACGTCCCTGGCTTGCTTTTTCCCCGTGAAGGACGCAGGAAACATCGCCTGTGCGCGACCATCTGTGGGGCTTCTGGGCATTGACCTGGCGCGTGTGGTGCGGCATGCGGAGGTGAGGGGACACGGAGACCGTGGAGTGGCGGTTAGGGGGTGTATGGTGCATAAATTAGGCTGACTCAAGCACTCCTTTGCCTGTTCTCCGCGCTCCCTGGGTACCCAGTGATCGGACACTGAGTACTCCTGTCCTGCGCAGTGCGGACCCTCGTGTGACGGCCACCCAACCTGCTGGGGGGCAGGGTCCGGGTTCAGGGGGTCAGCGGGTCAGCACTGGTGCGGGGCTCTCTGCTCCTTGTCGCCGGAGTGTGGCGGGCACTGGCCTGGCGCCGGGTCAGTCCACCGTGTACACGACGCAGCTCTGCAGGCCAGCTCGGCCAGTAGTGAGCCCTTCCCAGCTGCATGCTTGTCGGGCGTCCCATGGTGGGGGGCCCCGTTGTGCCCCCCTCTGATACCTCGGTGCCTACCGCGGCCAGGTGCCGCAACGGAGCGCCCGTGGCCCCGACGGGGCGCTCCACCTGAAAGCGAAGAGCGTAGGCGTCCTGGTGCAGGACTGCCCCCGGGGAGTGCGGCAGGCCGCCCAGGGCGAGTTGGACCGTGATGTTGCCGGCGACATCGGACGCCATGGCCACGTCCACTGTCTTGCCGGTCTGCGTCGTCCAGCGCATCACATTCAGAGCCCAACCAGTTGCGAACGCGGAGGGGCGGGCGGGTTGGTTGTTCTGTGCCCCGTTGTGTGGTTCAAAGGCGCTCAGTGACGTCAACGTCCGTTGGTCTACCCCCGGAGGGGAGGAGGGGGGGCGGTAAACGTGATGGTGTGGTGGTGTGCTGTGCTGCGGTGGGAGTTAAGCGGCTTTCGTCCCTGTTGTCAGCCGCCGCAGACGCGGGGCTGGCTGCTTTGGGGTGATGTGGATTGCCTGGTTCCTCACTGCGCGCTCCTGGGCTGGGAACGGGGGGGAGCAGTGATCTCTCCTCGCTGGGCTGTCCCGTTGTGGCGAGGGCCACTGGCGGCCGCACGCGTTCCCCCCTGCCGCGTGCCATCCGAAAAGCACTGGCCTGGGGCAGCGGTAACCGGTCAGGCGGGCGTCAGGGGGCGGTGGGCCCGGCTACCCCCACGTCGTTCTCCGGGACAATCCCTGGGTGAATTCCTGCGGGCCAGGGGGACCGGGGGTTTACAGGGGTAGGAGGGCCCTTACTTGGCTGGCGCGGTTTACTCTTTCCGCTTCCTCCCTGCGTTCTCGATTTACTCTCTTGTGCCTTTACCCTTCGGCCTACCCTTTACCCTTCGGTACACTCGTTGCATTTGGCGGGCGCTCAAGAGTAGGCGCTGTTTACCTCTTCCTCTATCCCGTCCGACTAAGGCGGCCCCTCCTCCCGGTCTATGAGACCGACCTCAGTGTGCGCACTCTGATAGAGGAGCTACCTATGCTCCCTGAGTTTCTTTCCGCTGCGCGAGTCTCCGAATACGTGTGCGACCTAGAGTATCTGTTTTCACGGATGAACGTGGTTTCCCATGGAGCCACAGAGCCCCACCTGTGGCTCATGAGTAAGACCCTCTCACGTACGTGGGACGATTGCCGCACTACCTCTGAGAGGAAGAGTCGGACCCACAAGTACGACGACCTGGTGGACCTGCTGATCGAGCTAGCCCTTGAGAGGGAGAATGACTCCCACAGGGAGAACCTTCTCAAGAAACTCCTGGGTCGAGGTGGTACCCCTACCCCCGAGTGTGGCGAAGGGAAAGGGCCTGAAAATCCCACTAACGCCAACCACGGTGGTGGTAAAGGAAGGGGTAACCTGCGTGCCATGAATGAGGTTAAACCTGAAGCAGGTACGCCCCATTTGTTCTACTGTAAACCTGTCAATGACGGGGGGGGACCTTGTCATGCCCCTGACTGCGACCACCGCATTGGTTGCATGCTGCAGATGAAACGACAGCAGCACACCGAAGATGGGAAAACTGTGAACCATCAGTACCACTTCAGGTGTACCATCACCTGTGGTTACTGTGGCAAACGTCGTCACTACGAGGACGAGTGTCACATAAAGAAACGAGAAAGTGACAGACACAAGCAGCAGGACTGCAGGAGGCTGAACGCCAGAAGACCCAAACACCCACCAGAACTCCCCAAAATGGGGATAAGGGTGGTAAAGGAGGTGGTAAGGGGGGTGGCAATGGTGGAACCCCTAACCCCCAGAGGCGCTCATCAGCACCCGCTGCTTCTCCCTCTCCTGCCGAGGGTGACCCCAAGAAGCGCCCACAGGGGGATAACGCCTCCCCTGAGGGGAAAAGCTCCAAGAAGAGGCGAGTGGCCCCGATGACCAAGTCCCTCATGGCTGCAGGGATGGATGTCAAATTCCTTGCTGAGGAGTTGCAGGGCGGCTCCGAGGAGGAGGACTTGGTTTTCTGGATCCTCGTGAAAATCGGGCAAAAAGCTTTTCGAGCAATGCTTGACACCGGCGCAACACTTTCTATAGTGGCCCGGCGCCTGCTAAAGACTTTCAAGAAAACCAAGACACTGGCCATAAGAGTAGGGGATTGGCATACCATCCATTCCTTGGGGGGAGTCGATGTGTGTCGTGATGACAAAACTGTGACCGAACACTGCAGACTGTTAGACACTGACGCCTTTGACATCGTCATTGCTACCGACTTCCTGCGAAGAAACCCCCAGGTAAAAATGCTGTCTCTCCAGCGCCCCTATTCTCTGCACTGCGACTTTGGCAGTGGGCTCTTCTCCGTACCCTTGTAGCTGTCAAGACGAAAAGAGTCTGGGCTGCGCTACACAGCCACGACTAACTATCGTACTGAAAACTACCAGCTGGCCCGTCACGTTCTTGAAAATGGACTGGCCGCCCTTCAGGTAACCCTGGATGACATCCAGGTGGAATTGTTCGCGAGCCAACAACAGCACATCATGCAGTTGTATTGCTCGAAACATTTGAACAACGCTTTCCGTTTCTTCTGGAAAGCAATGGGCCTAGCATATGCTAGCCCTCCCTTCTCCCCGCTCACGAAGGCTCTTACCAAAATCGCTTATGAGGGCTGAAGGGGTGTCATGTGCACCCCTGAATGGGGTTGCTCAGGTGATAACGCTTTTTGGCGCCGTATGCTAGACCGAATGACCAAGGGAAGAATGCAACTCCCCGATGCTCCCATTGACGTGCCTGAGGATTCAGACACAGCTATGCAGGCCCCTGAGTGGGCCAGTTTCTTATCCATTGTCGATGGATCCCTCAATCCTGTACCCCTGTGTGATCTGGATCAGGGGCTACTGAATGAGGTCATGGCCGAAAATCATCGCCTGACCCTTTTTGATCTCAAAAAACGATATCCTGAGCACCTATCTGCCACACCTACAGGGTGTGAATCTCCCAATGGCTATTTGGAACCTGCAGCTGTAAAGAAGGATGCTGACAACCAACTGTGTGAGATCACCTGCGCTATCCCTCCTGTTTCTCCGAGCTGTGTTGAACTAAAAGGCAGTGCGTTCCTGGCCCAGCTGATGCCGGAGGAGGTAGATCTACAGTCAACCTCAGAACCAACTTCCCCTGTTGGGAAAATGGTGCTGCAGATACAGCATATGCACTCAGGTGAACCCGTGGCCCAGAGTCCTGATGCTCTAGCGCGGCCTGCTTCTAATAACATTCCATTGTCTGAGCATGACACTCAGGAACTCAGATGGCTGTTGTACCTGAATGCGGAAGGTATTGAGCACAAAGAGCGGCTACAATACCTCATACAGACCTGGCAATCGTCCATCTGGTCTGAGGAGGACGATGATTCCTACATGCTCCCTGACCCTGAGATACCCCTAGTGTATTCTCTGCACTATGGGCAGCAATGTCCCCCTCAGTGGGACGACGGCTCAGTACCTGCCGAGACTGCTGATCGGCAGAAAGAGAAAGAGCATGGAAAGAGCAACCCCCATGCAGAGGAGGATTTCCTGCAGAAAATCGAGAGTCTTAACCTTGACCCCCGACTGAAGAAGCTGCTCCTAACCTATGAGGAGGTGTTCGGCGCCCTGCCCCCCCTCCCTCTCCTGTACAAAACTGGTCCAGATGGAGCCGAAACTGGAACCTGAATTTGAGAAGACGCGAGTGAGGCGTCGTCCCTACCCCGCTCCTCAGGAACAGGTTGAAGAAATCGAGCGCCAGATCCAGGAATGTATTGATGCTGGCCTCGTGGAAGAATATAAGAAGGGGGACTACCTCCATCACTGCAGTCCCTGCTTCCTGGTTGCTAAACCAGGATCGACTGCCCTACGATTGGTTGTTGACTATGATGAGGTCAACAAGAAAACCCAAAACCACTCAGGGAGTATTCCTAACATCAGAAAAACGCTGGAGGATATTGCTGAATGCCGGTAGAAGACCAAAATAGACAAACACAGTGGTTTTTTGCAGGTAGACCTAACCGCCGCAGCTCAGGAACTGCTGGCTTTTATAACCCGTAAGGGTCATCTGTTTGAGTGGAAGGTCATGCTTTTCGGTGGCTAATGCCCCAGCATTCTTCCACGAACTAATGAACAAAATTTTGTACAGACTAGGGCGCAGACCTCTAGTACAGGAGTTGATTTCCTGAGGTGCAGAAATGAAGGCCCACATCGATGACGTGATTTTGGGTACCAATACGCAAGAGGACCCTGTTCTTCTCTTCCGTAAATTTTCCATTGTTTGTCAGGAAAACCATCTCCGAATCAAACTTGAAAAATGCGAGTTCATGAAAGAGGAGAAGGAGTATTTGGGTTTCGACGTGGGGTATGGCTGGTGGAAACCAGCCGCGTCTGAGATGCAGCCCCTGTAGGACATGCAGATTGGCGATGACCCTAAGAGGGGTCTACACGACGTGAGGAGTTTTGTGGGCCCCTGTAACTTCTAAAGGGGCCACGTCCACAGTTTTACCTACTCCTCTGCCCCTCTCACTGACCTAATCAAGAAAACTACTCCCTGGAGGGGGACCGCCAGAGAAGAGGAGTGTTTCCAGGAGTTGAAGAAGAAGATTACCTCCTCCAACTGCCTGGGAGTACCCTGCCCCAAGGGCGAGATAGTCCTGATCACTGATGCCAGGGATGTAGGGGGGGGTTGAACGATCTACCAATGGCAGGAGCGAAACCGAGCTGAACTAACCCACTGCAATTATCGTACTAGCTGATTGAACAGTGATGGCTGCTTGAAGCATGACTATCCTACCAGTGACTGGCGACTTGTGCCACTCGGACATTGGAACTGGAAATGCAACCAAGCGCGTTCCAACTACAGCACCTACGACGAGGATCTCCTGGCCCGGTATGTTGGTGCTCTCATCACAGTCCCGACTATTGGGATCTAATCCTATTATCTGTCACTGTGACCAGGAACTGGTGAAGTCTTTTCAGAAGGGCCCACACCGGAGAAAGCGAAACTAAAGCGGTGGTGGACTTACCTGAGCCAGTTCAGCCTGACAGTCCATCATCTCCCTGGTATAAAGATGAACTGTCTGACTATGTATCGCGCAAAAACTTCGATGCGCTTATTGGCCTATCTGGCCACTGTCTTAGCTTTCTTGAGAGTTCTTAGCAGGCGCCGGGCCACTATAGAAAGTGTTGCGCCGGTGTCAAGCATTGCTCGAAAAACGTGAACCCCGATTTTCACGAGGATCCAGAAAACCAAGTCCTCCTCCTCGGAGCCGCCCTGCAACTCCTCAGCAGGGAATTTGACATCCATCCCTGCAGCCATGAGGGACTTGGTCATCCAGGCCACTCGCCTCTTCTTGGAGTTATTTCCCTTAGGCGAGGTAAGACCTTCTTCCTGCAATGTCAAAGGAGGCATCCCGAGCTCCCGAAGATACCTACCTACCTACCTCCCCTTAGGCGAGGCGTTATCCCCCTGTGGGCGCTTCTTGGGGTCACCTTCGGCAGGAGAGGGAGAAGTAGCGGGTGCTGATGAGCGCCTCTGGGGGTTTGGGGCTCCACCGTTGCCAGCCCCCTTACCACCTCCCTTACCACTCTTATCCCCATTGAGGGGAGTTCTGGTGGGTGTTTGGGTCTTCTGGCGTTCAGCCTTCTGCCGCTTGTGTGTGTCACTTTCTCGTTTCTCTATGTGACACTCGTCCTCGTAGTGAGACGTTTGCCACAGTAACCACAGGTGATGGTACGCCTGAAGTCATGCTGATCGGTCACAGTTTTGCCATTTTCGGTGTACTGCTGTCGTTTCATCCGCAGCATGCAACCACTGCGGTGGTCGCAGTCAAGGGCATGACAAGGTCCCCCCTTGTCATTGACAGGCTTACAGTAGAACAGATGGGGTGTACCTGCTTCAGGTTTAACCTCATTCATGGCACGCAGGTTACCCCTTCCTTTACCACCACCGTGGTTGGCGTTAGTGGGATTTTCAGGCCCTTTCCCTTCACCATGCTAGGGGGTAGGGGTACCAGGTCGACCCAGGTGTTTCCTGAGAAATTTCTCCATGTGGGAGTCATTCTCCCTCTCAACGGCTAGCTCGATCAGCAGGTCCACCAGGTCGTCGTACGTGTGGGTCCGACTCTTCCTCTCAGAGGCAGTGCGGCAATCATCCCATGTACGTGAAGGGATCTTACTCATGAGCCACAGGTTGGGCTCTGTGGCTCCATAGGAACCCACGTTCATCCGTGAAAAGAGATACTGTAGGTCTCACACATATTCGGCGACTCGCGCAGCGGAAAGAAACTCAGGGAGCATGGGTAGCTCCTCTATCAGAGTGCGCACACTGAGGTCGGTCTCATAGACTGGGTAAGTTTTCTTCAGTCTTTGGAGCACCTCGGCCGAATTTGAACAGGTTTTCACGATCTGCTTCACCTGTTTTTGCAAAAATTTCTTTTTGCCTGAGCCTTTCAACAGTGATCATTTAGTGGCCACATCCACATGGGATTCGCCAGTTAGCAAAAGAAACTCAGCCTTCTTCTGCCCATTCGGCCAGACTTTTCGGATCGAACTCCGGCAATTCCAGCTGGATGTTCGCCTGGGCAATGGGTCTGCCACTCTTCCCACTCCCTGGAGTTAAGCCTGAAGGGGGGGGGAGGTACGCCGGCGAGGGGTGCCAGGGCTGACAGCCCTCTTTTCTCAGTCTCTGTCACAGGCATGTCCTGTAGTTCAGCCATAGGGACTGTCCTAGCGCGAGGATGAAAAGGGCTGTGGCAACCTTGGGTAGCAACCTGGACACCCTTGATCTTTTGAGATCTTCAGCCAGTGTGCTCAGTCCGGGTGCGGTTGAGAACAGTGCTGGCTTGGGTAAGGGTTCAGTGATACCCAATTTACCTTTGACAGCTTCAGAAAGGGCTTTCACATCAGCGTCTCCGAACCCAGACAGTAATTTGGCCAGTAGTTCGGCTGTACGATCCAGGGCCCCATAAGTTGGCTCTGGGAGATGGGGATCTTTCACTGGGCTACTGCTAGTGTTTGGCAGCTCCGGACGCCATACTAGCCTTCTCTGTTGTCTGGGTAGAGATACTGTGTCAGCCAGGTCCGTAGGTGGGCCAGAGTAACGGTAGGAACTCATGTCCGTGTACGGTGGGGATCCCAAGGCATCTAGTGGTTCCTCTCCATCTTCCCCTGTGACGGACTTGTAGTACTCCCCGTGGAGAATATTTTAGTTGATTCTCGTTCTAAATTCGCTTTGTTCCTCAGGTCCTCCAGCTTGGGTAGCCGTTCAAGAAGAAGCAGGGCATGCAGATCGGGAGATTGACACAGCAACTCTTCGGCGGAGATGCTGCAGGCTGTCACCACGGGCCGCTAAGGCCTCTGTGGTTAATCTCAGCCTTTCTTGTTCCGCCCTTCTGTGTACTGGATCTTCCTGAGACCCAGATGTAGCTCTGAGCTTTCGGTCACTCAATGAGGTGGGCCGACTGTAGCCAAGTTGAACTTGTACACTCCGAATTGGCCAGGTCCTGGCAGACATCTGTACTGATGGTGTGGACATTTTTTTTATGGTTTGGCTTGTGTACTTCTCAGAGTCGGTTGGAAAGGTTCTCAAGGTTTGCCTCTGCTACTGGAAAGATGTCCTTGATTAGTGCCCTAATGTATTTGATGAAAACCTGCAGGTTTTGATGTTGAAAACCCAAATCAAAGCAGTAAGTAGAGCAGCAACAGGATGTGGATTGAATCAATGAAGACTTTTGAAATCCAGTGTATCACAGAAGGGCTGCAGATAGACAATGTAGGCTTAAGTTCAAAGATTCAATCACAAATGGATAAAATAAATGACTTTACGTGAAAACTAGCCTGACTCTAGCCTCCAAGGTAGCATCAAGAACTTCCTGTGCACTCTTTTGGATGAAATGGTGTTGGTTAGGAATATGGGGCAAAGGAGTTAGGCCAGACACAGAATATGACTTGGCCAAGCAACTGAATTCAGAAACAGTAAAAGAGTAGAACCCCAATAAGTGGTATAAACAGTTGAGTATAGGGGTCTTTGACTGGGGGACCACTACGCTTAACGTCCAAGGCCTTAGGCATGAAATGCCTATTTTATTTCGGTATAACCTCCATGAAGGAAGATACCTCCGCTCAGCTGAGTGGTAGGGGTGAACTTCATGAAAGGCTAGGGTTATCACCCTAGTTACCTTGAGAAAGTGTACTTTAAGCTTCAAAAGAGAGATAAAAATACTTAAGTAAGTCTTAGCATAAATGAAAGGGTTTTAAGGGGGGCTTGGCCTGGATCAAGCCCTCCAAGAAGGACATGGCTGTGACCCTTTCTTACTCCTACCTACCTACTCGACAAGGATCCAGAAGCCTTACTTCCTGTTCTGAACCTCACGGAGCATTAATCCAGAGAATGAGAGGGAATTCCTGAGCATCTGTTGTTTATAATGCTCTGGGAGTCGGGATCCACGTACCTCAAAGCTATTCCAATACCTCATGAAAGGTAAGGGAGGAACTTTTCTCTCTGCGATCACTCCGCCTCTAAAGCAAGGTGTTGGCCGGCGGTCCCTCAAGGCAGTCCCAGAGGGCCGTCAGGAATTCATTCTCGTGAAGCTTTTGGTGTTCAACCCCCGCTTTGAAGTCTTGTCCGAACTGAGGCCAACGTCTGGGGTTCATATTATACTTCGGTTGCTCGGCAACGTAACGAAGTTTGAAAGAGGTCAGGTTCGGAAGAAATTCCAGCAAAACATCGGCTGTAATGGCGGACAGTTTTCTGGGCGAGCAAAAGCCCGGCTTAGGTGTTAGAATCAGTAGCTGCAGGGGTAGTGCGGGAGGCAATTCTCTTGGCATTGTATGCCCTTTCTCTGGCTGCTGCTGTCCTACTCCCGGAGCGAGAGGCTTTAACCCTTTGTATAAGTTTACTTCTGCTGATCGTGCGTCAGTGGTATTGGAGTCCACCAAAGGAGCAATGGGGAAAATGTCTGTGGCTTCCTTCGATGGTTCCGTTTCTTTTCCTACCCATGAGGGGCCCTCAGACCGCATGTGGCTCTTAAATACATTTTTTATACCTAACGTATGTACAATAAATTGCATTTGATCTCGCTGGGGACGACAGGGGCAGTTGGCAGGGCAGTACATTCCGTGCGCTGCGGGTCCCGGACAGACTGCAGGGCTGCATAAGTCTGTAGATTTCAGAGTCTTTCAGAGTCTGTACTGATGGTGTGGACATTTTGTTTCTTGGTTTGGCTTGTGTACTTCTCAGAGTCGGTTGGAAAGGTTCTCAAGGTTTGCCTCTGCTACTGGAAAGATGTCCTTGATTAGTGCCCTAATGTATTTGATGAAAACCTGCAGGTTTTGATGTTGAAAACCCAAATCAAAGCAGTAAGTAGAGCAGCAACAGGATGTGGATTGAATCAATGAAGACTTTTGAAATCCAGTGTATCACAGAAGGGCTGCAGATAGACAATGTAGGCTTAAGTTCAAAGATTCAATCACAAATGGATAAAATAAATGACTTTACGTGAAAACTAGCCTGACTCTAGCCTCCAAGGTAGCATCAAGAACTTCATGTGCACTCTTTTGGATGAAATGGTGTTGGTTAGGAATATGGGGCAAAGGAGTTAGGCCAGACACAGAATATGACTTGGCCAAGCAACTGAATTCAGAAACAGTAAAAGAGTAGAACCCCAATAAGTGGTATAAACAGTTGAGTATAGGGGTCTTTGACTGGGGGACCACTACGCTTAACGTCCAAGGCCTTAGGCATGAAATGCCTATTTTATTTCGGTATAACCTCCATGAAGGAAGATACCTCCGCTCAGCTGAGTGGTAGGGGTGAACTTCATGAAAGGCTAGGGTTATCACCCTAGTTACCTTGAGAAAGTGTACTTTAAGCTTCAAAAGAGAGATAAAAATACTTAAGTAAGTCTTAGCATAAATGAAAGGGTTTTAAGGGGGGCTTGGCCTGGATCAAGCCCTCCAAGAAGGACATGGCTGTGACCCTTTCTTACTCCTACCTACCTACTCGACAAGGATCCAGAAGCCTTACTTCCTGTTCTGAACCTCACGGAGCATTAATCCAGAGAATGAGAGGGAATTCCTGAGCATCTGTTGTTAATAATGCTCTGGGAGTCGGGATCCACGTACCTCAAAGCTATTCCAATACCTCATGAAAGGTAAGGGAGGAACTTTTCTCTCTGCGATCACTCCGCCTCTAAAGCAAGGTGTTGGCCGGCGGTCCCTCAAGGCAGTCCCAGAGGGCCGTCAGGAATTCATTCTCGTGAAGCTTTTGGTGTTCAACCCCCGCTTTGAAGTCTTGTCCGAACTGAGGCCAACGTCTGGGGTTCATATTATACTTCGGTTGCTCGGCAACGTAACGAAGTTTGAAAGAGGTCAGGTTCGGAAGAAATTCCAGCAAAACATCGGCTGTAATGGCGGACAGTTTTCTGGGCGAGCAAAAGCCCGGCTTAGGTGTTAGAATCAGTAGCTGCAGGGGTAGTGCGGGAGGCAATTCTCTTGGCATTGTATGCCCTTTCTCTGGCTGCTGCTGTCCTACTCCCGGAGCGAGAGGCTTTAACCCTTTGTATAAGTTTACTTCTGCTGATCGTGCGTCAGTGGTATTGGAGTCCACCAAAGGAGCAATGGGGAAAATGTCTGTGGCTTCCTTCGATGGTTCCGTTTCTTTTCCTACCCATGAGGGGCCCTCAGACCGCATGTGGCTCTTAAATACATTTTTTATACCTAACGTATGTACAATAAATTGCATTTGATCTCGCTGGGGACGACAGGGGCAGTTGGCAGGGCAGTACATTCCGTGCGCTGCGGGTCCCGGACAGACTGCAGGGCTGCATAAGTCTGTAGATTTCAGAGTCTTTCAGAGTCTGTACTGATGGTGTGGACATTTTGTTTCTTGGTTTGGCTTGTGTACTTCTCAGAGTCGGTTGGAAAGGTTCTCAAGGTTTGCCTCTGCTACTGGAAAGATGTCCTTGATTAGTGCCCTAATGTATTTGATGAAAACCTGCAGGTTTTGATGTTGAAAACCCAAATCAAAGCAGTAAGTAGAGCAGCAACAGGATGTGGATTGAATCAATGAAGACTTTTGAAATCCAGTGTATCACAGAAGGGCTGCAGATAGACAATGTAGGCTTAAGTTCAAAGATTCAATCACAAATGGATAAAATAAATGACTTTACGTGAAAACTAGCCTGACTCTAGCCTCCAAGGTAGCATCAAGAACTTCATGTGCACTCTTTTGGATGAAATGGTGTTGGTTAGGAATATGGGGCAAAGGAGTTAGGCCAGACACAGAATATGACTTGGCCAAGCAACTGAATTCAGAAACAGTAAAAGAGTAGAACCCCAATAAGTGGTATAAACAGTTGAGTATAGGGGTCTTTGACTGGGGGACCACTACGCTTAACGTCCAAGGCCTTAGGCATGAAATGCCTATTTTATTTCGGTATAACCTCCATGAAGGAAGATACCTCCGCTCAGCTGAGTGGTAGGGGTGAACTTCATGAAAGGCTAGGGTTATCACCCTAGTTACCTTGAGAAAGTGTACTTTAAGCTTCAAAAGAGAGATAAAAATACTTAAGTAAGTCTTAGCATAAATGAAAGGGTTTTAAGGGGGGCTTGGCCTGGATCAAGCCCTCCAAGAAGGACATGGCTGTGACCCTTTCTTACTCCTACCTACCTACTCGACAAGGATCCAGAAGCCTTACTTCCTGTTCTGAACCTCACGGAGCATTAATCCAGAGAATGAGAGGGAATTCCTGAGCATCTGTTGTTAATAATGCTCTGGGAGTCGGGATCCACGTACCTCAAAGCTATTCCAATACCTCATGAAAGGTAAGGGAGGAACTTTTCTCTCTGCGATCACTCCGCCTCTAAAGCAAGGTGTTGGCCGGCGGTCCCTCAAGGCAGTCCCAGAGGGCCGTCAGGAATTCATTCTCGTGAAGCTTTTGGTGTTCAACCCCCGCTTTGAAGTCTTGTCCGAACTGAGGCCAACGTCTGGGGTTCATATTATACTTCGGTTGCTCGGCAACGTAACGAAGTTTGAAAGAGGTCAGGTTCGGAAGAAATTCCAGCAAAACATCGGCTGTAATGGCGGACAGTTTTCTGGGCGAGCAAAAGCCCGGCTTAGGTGTTAGAATCAGTAGCTGCAGGGGTAGTGCGGGAGGCAATTCTCTTGGCATTGTATGCCCTTTCTCTGGCTGCTGCTGTCCTACTCCCGGAGCGAGAGGCTTTAACCCTTTGTATAAGTTTACTTCTGCTGATCGTGCGTCAGTGGTATTGGAGTCCACCAAAGGAGCAATGGGGAAAATGTCTGTGGCTTCCTTCGATGGTTCCGTTTCTTTTCCTACCCATGAGGGGCCCTCAGACCGCATGTGGCTCTTAAATACATTTTTTATACCTAACGTATGTACAAGAAATTGCATTTGATCTCGCTGGGGACGACAGGGGCAGTTGGCAGGGCAGTACATTCCGTGCGCTGCGGGTCCCGGACAGACTGCAGGGCTGCATAAGTCTGTAGATTTCAACCAGGAGTGACCCTTTGGTGCTCCTCTGGTCCTGGTCTCTAGACTGACCTGTCTTGCAGCCTCTAAAATACCTTCCTCAACAGCTGCAGCAAATTTGGCCTCAGCATCTCGGCCGGTAAGGGTGGAATGTGGGGCAGAGGGCCAGGGAACAGCCTCCTGGGTCTTCCCCTTTGGAAAGGGAGTCACATTCCATACCTGTCGCAACGCATTCGTGAGCTGATTTTCTTCCCATGAGCGAAAAATGCGGTCGCAGATTTGATCGCGAAATAAATAAAACAACTCGGGTACAAAATCAAACTCTTGCTCGTCTCAGCGTCCAAGATGCGCCTGCATCAGCCAACAGCCCGTTTCAAAATTATAAGAGTGTCCCTGGGACAATCTGTATTCCAAAGGAGGACATTATGCTGGATGTGTGGGCTCGGGCGCTCCACCTGGTTGCCCCACATCAAAACCCATTAGATTGACCACAAATGTCTCCAAGGGCGTGATTCACGGAGGGTTGGCGGTGCTGCCATGCTCAAGAAGAGCTCTGATGTCGTCAGGGACTGGTTCATTGCAGCAATACGGCTGGTAATTTAAACTGGGATCCTTGAAATGATGCCCTCCATGATAGCCAATTGTGGCTCTCCTCGGACACTAGGGACCCGGGGCCGAGGGCCTTGATCTGAGTGGGTGCCCCCCCCCCCGCGTCTCTGGGCGCTTTAGTGAAGTGGGGGCACATGCTTCGGCTTTGCGGATCACGGCCTGTTGAGGGGGGTTCGTGCCCCGTACTGTTGTGGTGGGGGTTCTTACCTGCTCAGGCGGTGGCACGAGCCCCCACTCTGTTCCCGCTGTCAGAGGTCCTGGGCCTGGATTAGTGGACTTTGGCTGGGCGCCGCGTGCAGCTCCGGACCGCCTCAGCGGTGCTGACGAGTGCGCGGCTGCTGCGGCCCTCTCGTACTCCGCCCCGCGGGGGGCCACCCTTGCTGGCGCCATCACCAGCGCCTAAATTTTGGCGGGGGTTAGGGTTCTTGCGGCAGCAGGTTCTGCGGGCGGTGGCGCCAACTGAGGAGGGCCGCTTCAGGGCCCGCGACCCTGAAGCGGAGCACCCCCCCCCCTCCAGGAAGACCGGCCATCCCGTCTCCCGGTTCCGCCACCCCAGGGTACCCTTTTGTGGTCCAGCCGGGCCATTCAGCCCTCTCGGTTCCCACTGTCCTGCCGGAGGAACACATCGTCGAACGAACGGTTCCTCAGGTACCCAGAGGTGGCCGAGTTCAGCCACCTCAGCATCTTCAGCACCACTGGGAAGGTCTCGCCCCCGAGGGGGTTAGGGATGGCATCCCAGTCCCGCACCCAACCATATCCTGCTCCGGCGGGCGGCAGGGCCCCCCCGTACCCCCGCACCCGCTTCCCCTGGGGCTCGTGCAACGCTGGCACGGTGGCCATCCGTGCCTGCTCCGCCGAGGGGTTCTGCCCCGCTTTGGCGGCAGCAATGGGCGCTGGTTCGTCCCGCAGCTCCCGTGCTCCTGCGGGGGGGTCGTGTCAAGCCGGGGGATTGGGCAGGGACCAGGGCCCGAATAGCAGGGTCGATGTTGTAGATGGGCATGGGGGTGGTGCTGGTGGGCGTGGTGTGCCGGCATCCGCTCGATGCCCGAGCGGATGCACTACACTGCCTGGACATCTGCCTGCGGAGCTTCCCCGCCCCTGTTCCCGTGCGGGTGCTGTTCTTTGCCCTTTGTTTCCCTCCTGCATGCAGGCTACGCCGGCTCTTGGCGTGGCGCCCCGTGTCACCTTCACCCCTCTTGCCTGCGAGTCCCTTCACTGCCCCCGGTCCTCTGCCTCGGTGCAACCCGTCCTGCCTCCTGCCTTGTGCGTGCCCCTTACCCCCCCCGGCTGCAGCCCGTGCGTTTGCCCTTCCATTGCCCTTGCCCTTGCCCTTGCCCTCTCCTGTCACCGCCCGCCCCTCCCCCTCTCGCGCCCTCCGCTTGCCTCCCTGCCCCCCCCTGCCGCGCGCCTCGGCTGGCCCCCTGGCCCGTCTCACCTTCTCTGGCTCCGGCCTGGACCACCCGTCGCTGCAGCTGCGGCATCATAATGGTGGCCGACGACGCGCACTGGGGGGGCGTGCCGCGGGCGGCCATCCCGTCCCGTGGCCGCGCTTCGCTGAACGCAGCTCCGGTTGCCGAGGGTTCCTTCAGCGGGTAGGGCTTTGGGCGGCTCAGGTGGGGTCTGCCTGCCTGTGTATGGGTGCCGTACTTGGCACCCTCTCTGCTCTCCTTCCTGGTTGCAGCGGCTCCTGGCGTCCGGCCCGGGGTAGCCTCTTGGGCCCGCGGGGGCCTGGCCCCGCGTGGTGGTAGGGTGGCAAGGCAACACACGCTAACTAAAATAGGTAGAAGCTCTACCCATGCTTGTAGCAGTATTCAAGAATGAAGGATTCAGAAAGTCAGTAAGAGTTCGAAGACAAAGGTATAAACATACAGGTTGTTATTGCTTCGTATACTGCATGCACATCGCAACGTGAAAATTGTTTAACTGAAATATGTAAACAAATAGCGCCGTAAGCGCCGTAACGTAATGACGAACATAAATGCGTGCTTCTCTTGTTGTAAGGTTGCATCTAGTCAAAGAGAAGCGCGTCAAGAGCCGCGCGTAAAGCTGGAAAAGAATGTTGTAAGTGTCCTCGACGCTGTACCACGCTTCCTCTAGCTTTTCTCTGCTTTCCATGTACCTTCCCTGTCTCCCTTGCTCCCCCCTGATCCTGTCGTGTCAGTGCAGACGGACGGCCCTCGGGGAGA
This sequence comes from Eutreptiella sp. 'Long Island Sound 2002', assembly GCA_964036045.1. Lineage (NCBI taxonomy): Eukaryota > Euglenozoa > Euglenophyceae > Eutreptiales > Eutreptiaceae > Eutreptiella > Eutreptiella sp. 'Long Island Sound 2002'. Next base: position 111,240,911 of record OZ038378.1, read on the forward strand.
CGCAAAGAGCCCGAAGGAAAACAACCCTGTTGTGATGGCGGGACAACAACCCCATAGAGATGGCGCGGTAACACGTGAGCCGGCAATGCAGCAGTGGTCTTACTGCCTGCCTGCGTGCGTACGTTGGGTATTGTCTAATTTTCTAGAGAGAAACATGTTAAATTTTGTTACTTTATCAAAAATGTTTTTCGAAGGAGGAGAGAAACAGCAGTGCCTTTGAACAGGAAAAGGAACAACAACCAGACGCAGCAAAGGAGAACACACAGCACAGCCCAGCAACACGGCACCACAAGGCAGCACAGCACCACGGGACACAGTGCAGCGCAGCAGAACAGCACAGAACAAAACACCATACAACAACACAGCACCACCGCACCACAGAACGCGAAAAGAAACAGCACAGCACACAGCGACACACCACAGCACGAGGCACAAGAAACAGCACAGACTAAACCGGTACCCAACGACACGATGCAGGCGCGCCAGCAGAGGGCAACACAGCACCGAACAGACAGGGAAAGGAGACAAAGCAACACCACCAGGAAAGCAAAACAGACAGCAAGGCACCACAGCATAGCACCACACGGCAACATAGCACCACAGGAAACAGCACAGGGGAGGTAGGCACCACGACAAACAACAGCACACAACAGGGCAGCAAGCCACGCGGCCAGACGGGAACACAATCAACACCGCACGCCACCAAAAAACAACAGCGGGCATCCAGACCCAGCAACGAACAACCAGAAACAACAGGCAACAACACAGGGCACCAGCCAGCGGGAACGTGGCAACGGAGCACCAGCACCAAGAAAGGACGCGAACAAGAGCACAACGTACAACAGGCGTCAAAACAGAACAACACAGCACGGCACCCAAGAACAGAGCACCACAACGGGCCACGACAGGGGACCAGGTAACAGCAACGGGCCAGACGACAAGGGCAGCAGCAGGGGGGGCGGGACAGAGCAGCACAACCGGACACAACCGACATAACACAGCACGATCCAGCAGACCAGAAGACCAGAAAACACCGGGCACCACAACAGCTCACAGCACGGAAGAAAACACGCGACAGCACAAAAAACGACGAAACACCGCACACAACAGCACGGCACAGCAAGGCACCGCACGACACCAACAGAAACGGCGCCGCCAGCGCCAAGGGATACTACCAGCAACAAAATCAACAACACAACACAACAGCACACCACACAGCATGACACCTGCAGACCAGCACAGCACGGCACAGAAAAATACCGCAAAACACTGCCAACCACACAAAAAACCGCAAGACACAGCAAAACACCAAGAGAAGCTGCCGGGGGGGGGGGGCACAACAGAAGTGCACAGCGCACACCCCACATACAAGGCTCTACACGAGGGAGGAAAAAGAAACCCAGCCAGGCGGTGCTTAGGCCACGGGCACCGGGGGCGGGGACCCGGGAAGAGCGGGGACGCAAAAAAAAGAAAAAAGAAAGAAAAGCGGGGGGCGGGCAGCCACAAAGCGCCGCGATCCAGGGCACCCAGGGCCGAAAACAACGGAAAAGTAGAAACCAGGGGGGCACAAAAAACTGAGATGGCGGGGGGGCGGGGGCAAACACAAAGCCCCAAGGCCCCGGGGGCCCAGGACAGGAAACAACAGAAGGACGAACGCAAAGGGGGCGCCTAAAAAAAGGACAAAAACACACCAAGGGCACACGCAGCCTGGAGGGGGCCAAAAGAAGAGCAAAACGGCAACAGGAACGGTGAGGTGCATCAGAATGCGCCTGGGAGGCCGGCCTGTCCTATTCAGCCACGATCAACAGCCCAACAGCCGCTGTCCGGATCGACGTGTGCGCGCCCGGCAGCGAACCAAGCTCCTGCCGGCTATGGAACAGCCGCCGTTGGGATAGATGTGTGCGCACCCGGAGGGTACCCAGCCCCTGCAGGCGATGAAACAGCCGCCGTCAAGATGGACGTGTGCGCGCCTCGCAGCCACGTCCCACACACGCACTACAGCACACCAACGGTGCACACCTGTGAACAGGAGGCAAGTGGCCCGGGACACCGCAAAAGCAACACAACAGGTCGAGCGTACACACCGGTGAACAGGAGCCAAGAGACCAGGAAACCGCACACACAACACAACACACCGGGCGTACACAACGGTGAACAGGAGCCAAGTGGCCCAGGACACCGCACACACAACACAACACGTCGAGCGTACACCCCACTGAAGAGCAGCCAAGTGGCCCAGGACACTGCAGACGCAACACAACACGCCGAGCGTGTACACCGGTGAGCAGGAGCCAAGTGGCCGAGGACATGGCACACACAGCACAACACACCGAGCGTGTACACCGGTGAGCATGAGCCAAGTGGCCAAGGACACGGCACACACAGCACAACACACCGAGCATGTACACTGGTGAACAGGAGCCAAGTGGCCCAGGACACCGCACACACAACGTAACTCGCGGAGCGTGCACACCGGTGAACAGGAGCAAAGTGGACCAGAAAACCGCACACGCAACACAACACGCTGAGCGTACACACCGGTGAACAGGAGCCAAGTCGCCCAGGAAACGGCACACACAGCACCACACACCCAGCGCGTACACTGGTGAACAGGAGCCAAGTGGCCCAAGACACCGCACACACAACCTAACTCGCGGCACGTGCACACGGGTTAACGGGAGGCAAGTGCCCATGACACAGCACACGCAACACAACACGTCGAGCGTACACACCGCTGAACAGGAGCCAAGTGGCCCAGAACACTGCAGATGCACCACAACACGCGGAGGGGGCACACCGGTGAACACGAGCAGGACACCGCACACACAGCACAACACAACGAGTCTGCACACTGGTGAACAGGAGGCAAGTGGCCCAGGACACCGCACACGCAATGTAACTCGCGGAGCGTGCAAACCGGTGAACAGGAGCCAAGTGGACCAGGAAACCGCACACGCAACACAACACGCCGAGCGTACACACCGGTGAACTGGAGCCAAGTGGCCAAGGACACGGCACACACAGCACCACACACCGAGCGTGTACAGGGGTGAAAAGGAGCCAAGTGGCCCGGGACACCCCAAACGCAACGTAACTCGCGAAGCGTGCACAGCGGTGAACAGGAGCCAAGTGGACCAGGAAACCGCACACGGAACACAACAGACTGGGCGTACACACCAATGGACAGGAGCCAAGTGGCCCAGGACACCGCGCACACAACACAACACGTCGAGCTTACAAACCGCTGAACAGGAGCCAAGTAGCCCATGACACTGCAGACGCAACACAACACGCCGAGTGGGCACAGCGGTGAACAGGTGCAGGACACCGCACACACAGCACAACAACCGGAGCGTGCACACTGGTGAACAGGAGTCAAGTGGCCCAGGACAACGCACACGCAACACAACACGCCGAGTGCACACACCGGTGAACAGGAGCCAAGTGGCCAAGGACACGGCACAAACAGCACAACACACCGAGAGTGTACACCGCTGAACAGGAGCCAAGTGGCCCAGGACACGGCACACACAGCAAAACACACAGAGCGTGTACACTGGTGAACAGGAGCCAATTGGCCCAGGACACCGCACATGCAACGTAACTTGCAGAGGGTGCACACAAGTGAACAGGAGCAAAGGGGAGCTGGGCATCGCACACACAACAAGAAAAGTTTATAGTGTTTTCAGCACTGTGTTTTTGCTTCTCCTGCTGCTTGTTGTTGCTGTAGGGTATCCTGCTGCTGGTTTTGGATGATGAAAAGCTTTTGTTTGTTGAAATACAGTAAAGCCAACTCAATTCAGGATAGCCCAAGCCAATAGTATGCAAGGAGAAGGTAATTCAGGATCAAAGCATGAAGGGCTGCAGTGTAAACAGTGAAAGATGATTAGATATTCACAGAAACTGCAACTCAGGATACAAATGAATGCATATTCACAGAGATAGCTGAAATGTTTTGGGAAAAGAGTCTGAAAACTGCCTCAGGATCACTCTCTCTCCATAGTGCCATCTTAGGAGATGTGCACTCTTTGTTTTGGGTCCCATATGTGCTGAGGTGGCATGGTATGTGGCGATGAGGTCACTGCCATGTCACATGGGATCTTCCTACTTAGTTGGGATCTTCCTACTTAGTTAGGCTGACCAGGAATTGAACCCAGGACCTCTCAAAAAGAGGTGCCTAACCCCCTATGGTGCATACCACTAGGGCAGATAAGTATTCATGGAAAAACATAGATAAATTCATAGGCTCTACCTTAGGTATGTCAGTGCTCAGTCAACTCAGGAAAAGTTGTTTTACTTCTGATTGAAAGGGGATTAAGGGGTCCACTCAATATCCTGATTGGGTGTTTGGTTCCATAGGTCAAAATGTGTTCTCACCACTTTTGGCTGGACCAATACTAAGATAAAAATGCATGGATGCTCAGTGCATCTCTAATACAACTAGAGTATGTCCCAAAGCAATGGAAAAGCACTTTTTCTTACTCCCCCCCTGTGCTGTGGTGGCCACCACTGTCGCATTTTAGGAAAAAGGGAATTTTTCTTGGCCTTTCCTTGGTTTCCACATCTACTTTAAAATACCTACAGTCTCCCTCACACTGAAAAACGGGCGCTCACCATGGCTGGCGTCCTTTTGCTGCTCTGATTGTACAGTCTCCTACAGAAGGCTCAGCGCTCTTGGCGCTGCCGGGGCTCCTGTGGCTTGGTTGGGTTAGATTGGGAGCATGCCAAACATGTGCATATGCATCCCTTCCTCCAAGACGCAGCGTGGACACAACCCAAACGCAAGACACATTATACACACTCGCATGGGTTCTCGTAAACCTGCTGGCGACCTGTGACCTGTCTTAGGGCGTAGGGAGTCGAAAAGAAATTAATTTGCCCCTTGGTGGGGTCTTGGTTCTGCTCAGTCTCTCCAGGCACCTGCGTTTCGGCCCGAACACGGCCTACTCAGGGAGGCTGCGCGTGGGTATCTGCAGAGGCAGGAATGGGAGAATTATGGACGAATCCACGCAAAAACGAAGCGACGACACCAAAATCCGTCAAATGACGGCGCAGAATTTTTCTGAAACGACACACCTGAGCAGAATCCAATTGTGCATCTTCAGCACATTTTTATAGAAATTATAGTCATCTCTGAATTTTTTAAGTCCAGAAATTCATACGCATAAAATGGCGGCGCGCAGGAGCGGCTCCTAGCGAAGCGCCGGAAAATGGAAAAATAATGGAATTATAAACGTATGTATCACGTAGTCTTGAAAATGACGAGACACATATTAATAAACAAACATACAAATTCCACCCACACTAATAGAAGCTTCAAAAATTCAAGAATTCGAAAATCAATTGAAAAGACTTCAATGAATCAGGTATAAACTACAGGTATGCTCGTCTTGCATGCCGCATACACATTGCTCGTCTCGAGTCTCCGTGACCGAGTCGTGTAGCAGCGTTAACAACGATAACCACGATAGGACGCGGTAGAGGGATTGATTAGAAAGATGGCGGATGATTAGCGGTCAGATCAGGGTGATTAGTCATACACACAAGTGCATAGCAACGTTCTTCGCGTGCGCCCCTTTTGTTTTCTCTCCTTGCTTCACTTCCCAGCGGTAGGTAAGGTAGGTACGCCCAGGCGGGGCCACCCCCTGGTGCAGTCAAGATTGTTGTGGAGATGGGCAGGTTTGCCCACGTGATTGTGCATAGTCGTGCATGCACACACGCATTAAAGGGTAGGCCACGCGAAGTGCGCACGGTAAACCTTGTTTAGGCTACCCAGGGGCTCCTCGGTACGTTCTTTAAGAGAACCTGAGGAGTCCCTTAACGCTTGCTTGCTTGATAAGGGTAGCTGCTCCATGCAGCGTGTTTGCGGACAGCGTATTATAGGGCACACTGAGAAGGGTATAATACCTGGAGTGTGCCTTGGTTCCTCCGCCGCAAACGCCCTTTCATTTGCCTTTGTTTTACAGGTGGGCAGGTAGGGTGAGTGGTGCAGCAGCATTTTTTTTATGCCTTGCTAAACAGGGGCGCAGCTCACACAAACAAGTAACTCCGCTCCGCCTGTGGCAGAGCAGGGAGTCCGATTTCATCGACATCTGCGCTTTGCACACGAGAGCACTCCTTCCCTCCAAGCCCTTGCAGGGGAAACGCGTTGTGGCGTCCCCTGTGAGGCCACAGTTGCTTAGTAGCGCTGTGTTCTCTTGTCATTTCACAGGTGGGTCGCTAGGACCCTCGAGAACTTCCTCTTCGCAACGCCAAGTAGAGTGTGCGTGTAGGAGTGGTAGTCCTGCGTGGGGGCTAGAGCCAGTTGCCCAGCGCTCGCCCACCAGGATGGTGCCACTGTAGGGTGTGTAGGACCTGTAGGGGGCGTGTCACTGTCCCACCCTTTTCCTGCAATTTTAGCTGGGTTGGTGGGCTGTGACAGTGGGTTAGGCTAGTGTTTTTGGCCACATAGCAAACAGGCGTTTTGCATGCCTTCATAGCTTTTGGCCACCCCTCCCTGTAGTAGACAGGTAGGTAGGGAAAAACAATACCTGGATTAACACTCTGGGTATTCCCCCAAGGTTTTGCGCCAGCACAGAAATTGGGCGCATAGGGGAGGGGAGACCCGGGGCGTACCCCGTGGCATCAATAAGCCAACCCTCCAGGTTCAGCAAGGGCGCAGACTTGGGTATAATTAGGACACCACTTCTGCGGCTTGCTCTCAGGACCTTAGGACTAGCACACTCACACATACGCTTTGGCAGGTAAGGGTAAGGTTCAGTCCCTAGCTTTATTCTTGGAGGCAAGCGTCTCGGCGAGCCTCAACAACTCACCAAGGTTGTTCTGGGACAAGTAGTCAACCAGAACTGAGTTTAGGCGTCCCTCAGGTAGAACAAATGCAGAGAAGGGCTCCCAGGTGGCCTCTTCGACTCCAAACCCTTCCCAGAGGGTGAGGAAGCGCCAACCCTGGCGATAGCGGTGGCGTAGGACAGACTTCACCAGGTAGAAGCCCTCCTTAGCCATCTCCTCGGCGTTCATGTCGGGGAGTTCACCTTCAACTTCCATAGGGCTGGCAGCCCCTTGTAGGTCCAGAGCGGCGATTTCCTCGTCGTTCAGCTCCCACTCCTCCCCACAGAGGTCTTCAGGATCATGGTAGCGCTTCAGGTGTTGAGCGGCGCACACCAGGGTCCCCCCTAGACGGGGAGAACACCGCACGGTGATACGGTGCCCATCCACAGATAGGATCTTGTACGGCCCGAAGTATGGGTCATCGCTGGTAGAGCGTGGCCAGGCGGGTAGTCGACTGTGGTGCACCAGCACCCAGTCCCCTTCTTGGTAGGTGGCCGGTACACGGTGCTTGTTCTTCTTGTTCCACTGACGCTCCCTCACTCTCTGGAGCATAGCCTTGGCCTTGTCCACCTTCGCTTGTTGCTCTTGGACCCATTCACCCACAGAAGAATGGGTGTCCTCTGGATAGGGGGCATGTAGGAACCATGCCGGGCGCCCCATGAATAGCTCATGTGGCGAGTAGCCAGTAGCTGAACTCTCTTGGGAGTTCATCATCAAGGATATGACGGGGAGTAGTCTCACCCAGTCTCTGGTGCGTTCAGTTTTGCACCATATCCTGACGTTCTCCTTCAGGACACGAATCTGTCGCTCACATAGGGGGTTGCTCGTGTGAGAGTAGGGAATCCCCGTAGACACCTGGACATTGAGGGACCTCAGGACCCTCTTGTACCAACCAGTATCTGAGCGTACTCGTACGTCCTCATCGGAGTTGATCTCCTTGGGCGCCCCATAGACACAAAACCACTCCTCCAGGAGTATCTTGATAGTCTCCTCTCCGGTGATGTGCTTAGTACATGGGAACACCCTGGTAAACCTGGTCAACCCACAGGTTACCACGAGGGCGAAGTCATAGCCCCCGAACTTCGGCATCTCCGTGTAGTCCACGTATAGAACACTGTTAGCACAGTGAGGGATGGGCAGGGTCGAGTAGAGACCTCTGTCCCTGATATCCCCTGGTTTACAGGACCTGCACGGGCACTTGTCCACGATAGGCAGGAGCGTCTTCCGCAGCTGGTCGTCAGTCCACGTAGTGTGGAACCACTGCTTGAACAACCTCAGGGTACGGTCAGCACCCACATGACCACTGGACTCATGGGTCCACTTCAGCAGCGCTGGGACTCGGTCACTAGGCACCACGATGCGGTCCTCGTGCCAGAGGTAGCTCTTGTCCCGCTTCCACTGGTCTTGGTTGACCAGGAGGGGTTCAAGGCGTTTCTCCAGGCGCCGGTAGATATCCCCAAACTCCTGTAGGTACTCCGATTGTTGGAGTCCATCCAGGGGGCGTATCATGGTCATGTTCAGGTCCAGGTGTACATCCATACGGCTGAACGCCTCCTTAGCCAGCGCTTCAGACCGGGCACCAATCAGGGCGTCGAAGTTGTTGCGGCTGATGTAGTCGGCACACTCGTTTTTCACTCCCTGGATATGGTGTACCGTCAGCCGTAGTTGACTGAGGTAGGTCCACCAGCGACGTAGCTTGGCCTTCTCAGGTGGGGGGCCCTTCTGGAAACTGCGGACCGGTTCTTGGTCGCATAGCCAGACCACAGGGTTACTCCCCAACAGTCGTGCTTGTGAGGATAGCACCAGCATACCCGCGAGCAGTTCCTGCTCATAGGTGGAGTAATTCCCCCTGGCCTGGTTCCACTTCCAGTTCCAGTGGCCCAGAGGTACTAGGACCCACTTGTCGTCAGGGTAGCTGTGCTTGAGGGTTCCATCTCGGTTGAGACCATCCGTCCCCCATTGGGAAATGGCCGAGTCGAACTCCTCCTTCTCTAGTGCTTGCCACTGGAACAACGTTCCACCACCGCCCACATTGCTGGCGTCGGTCACCAGGATAATCTCCCCTTGTGCCCTAGGCACGCCCAAGCACTTAGCGTTGGCTACCTTGTCTTTGAGCTCGTCAAACGCTTGTTGCTCTTGTGGGCCCCAGCGCCAAGTAGTACTCTTCTTGATCAAGTCAGTCAGTATCGCGCTGGTGTAGGTGAAGTTTTTGATGTGGCGGCGATAGAAGTTGCACGCCCCAATGAAACTGCGTACATCATGAAGTCCTTTCTTGGGGTCTTCGTGTCGTACCTTGGCATCCATCAGGGGTTTGGCCTGAGAGGCCGCTGGGGTCCACCACCCATAGCCAACGTCAAACCCCAGGTACTGCATGGTCTCCTGCATGAACTCACACTTCTCCAGCTTGAGTCGTGTGTGGTTCTCCTGGCAGACCGCAAAGAACTCACCCAAGAGGATTAGGTGATCCTCCTGGGTATTGGTCCCGAGGCATACATCGTCGATGTGAGCCTCCATCTGGGCCCCACGGGATATGAGCTCCTGCACCTTAGGTCTCCTTCGTAGGATGGACAAGATCTTGTTCATCAGCTCTTGGAACAGAGCAGGGGCGTTAGCCACGCCGAATGGCATGACTTTCCACTTGAATACCCTCCCCTGAGGGGTGATGAAGGCCAGTAGTTCCTGCGCGTTGGGCGTCAGGTCCACTTGCCAGAATCCACTTCGCTTGTCCATCTTGGTCTTGTAGCGACAGGAGGCTATCTTCTCCAGGGTAGACTCCATATTGGGAATGGACCCTGAGTGGTTCAGCGTCTTCTTGTTCAGCTCTCCATAGTCCACTACCAGCCGTTTGGCTGTAGACCCAGGTTTAGCCACCAGGAAACAGGGGCTGCAGTGTAGGGGGTAGTCCCCATCCTTATACTCCAGGACTAGGCCAGCGTCGATACATTCTTGTATCTGTCGCTCAATCTCGTCGGCCTGCTCTTTAGGAGCTGGATAGGGTCTCCTCCGGATCTTGTGACCCACGAACTCGGGTTTCAGCTTGAGGTCCATCTGTACCAGCTTGTCGCATGAGGCTGGAGGGGGTAGTTCTCCGAACACCTCCAGATAGGTCCTTATCAGCTTTTGTACCCGCGGGTCCAGTACCTTGATCTTGTCCTCCATATCCTCGTCGGAGTGTAAGTTGCTTGCCCCTTGAATAGAAGTCGGGAGGTGGTCCTCCACCGACTCTTCGCCCGCGGTAGCATCTCTCAGCCCTTGGTAGGCATACAGAAGGTCTTGCTCAACCATCTCCGGTGGACGATGGCAACATAGGCACGCTTTAGGGGGTTCACATACACATTCCTCCGAGAGGTCGTCCTCATCTGGGGTCCTCACATGGGCACCCCATACGCTCTTCATGAGCTTGAGATCCACCTCCCTTTGCCAGGTGGTGATCTTCTGTTCGAGGTCCTCCTTCAGTTGGGATAGGTCTCCCATACGTCCTTGCTTCAGTGGCCACGAGCTGCGGGTAGGCTTCGCGTAGCATAGCTTTTTCGCCACCAACTTCCTCTTGGAATCCACATACTCCCTGAGCCTGGATCGAGGGTCCAGCTCTTCATCCACGGGGTCTTCCACCCTCATGGAGAGTAGGGGTTTTAGTGGGGCGACGTACTCGGCGTTCTCCACTTCTTCCACCGCAGTCTGCACGAAGAAGGCGTCGTGCTCAGTTTCGTCGTCTGAGTGGATAGAGCTAGGTAGCTCAGATAGTCCACACTCAGAGACTCCATCAGGAACAGGTACATGACAGGGAGAGTTGGGGGCGTTCGTGTCAGTCACGACGTACTCATCTCCTCCGGGAGTAGTCTCAACAGCATCTTGAGGTCGTAGACGATCCTTCAAGTCACCCAAGGCGAGTCCATCGCTTTCTCGTTGTATAGCCTGGACCAGAGTAGGGTCCAGGTCTTCCCAGGGGATGGTGGTAAGACTTCCGTCCACCACGCTGAGCATACTCCCCCATCCGGGCTTCCCAATGGGCGTCTTGCGTCCCAGAGGCACGTAGATGGCCTCATCAGGTAACCGCACAGAGCTGATAGTCAGCTTGTCAAGGAGGGTTCGCCAGTACTCGTTGCCCCCATGGGCTCCCCAATCGGGGGAACACAGGACCATACGGGAGCGTTCCAAGGCCACCTTGGTCAGCACCTTCCCCAGTTCACTGAATCTGGGGTTCCCGTAGGCCATCCCGAAAGAGGGCCAGTAAAATTTGTAGCTGCAGTTCTTCCCCTTGCTGCAGTATAGGTCCAGTACATGCTGCTTGTCGCTGGCGAACAGTTCCACACTTAGGTCTTCTCGAGAGTAACCCAACTCCTTCAGACCTTGGTCTAGGACTTCCCCCAATAGTTGATAGTCCTCAGTTTTGGAGGCCGCCATCATGTTCGAGGGCTCCTCCTTCGATAGTCTCAGGTAACTCGAGGTATGTTCCGACTGCTCCAGTGGCACAGACTCTCTGCCACTGCCGTGTTCCACGTACAGGAGGTAGGGCGCTTGCAGCGTCAGGGATTGTATCTGGGAGTGCTGCACGAAGAAGTCAGTACCCAGTACAAAGTCGAAGGCATCAGTGTCCATCACATAGAACCGATGGGCGATAGTCTTGGAGCCCATAGGTACCTCCACTTCGCAGTCCCCGCAGCTGTGCACCACATGTCCATCCCCCATCCGTATAGCGGCGGTGGTCATGGTGTTCTTCAGGCTCCCACAAGGTAAAATTTTCTTGGCCACTATCGATATTGTGGCTCCAGTATCCAGTACCCCCAGGTATTCACGTCCCCCTAGTCGGATACGTACCCAAAACACCAGGTCTTGGGTGCCACCAGAGCGTCCCCGTCAGAACTCCGCGGGACAGGTCACCTCGAACCCCTTGTTCCGCAATTTGCGGGCCATCCTCATGAAACGGCTTCTCTTCTTGGCGTTGCCGTCGTCACCACCTTCATGCTCACGCTTGGCTCCTTGTTCTTGCTGGGCCTGCGTCTGTGAGCGTGTGGTAGGTCCAGACTGCCCTCCAGAGGGCTCGGAGTTCCCCCCTGGATTAGGGTTGGGGTTACCTCCGTTCTTGTCCTTGTTCTTGTTGTCGTTCTGGCGATTAGCGCCTCCTCCTCGTCCGCCTTGACCCTTGTCTTGACCACCTTGACCACGTCCTTTCGACTTGCCCTTGCCGGAGTCGTTGCCTTTGGCCTTGCCTCCACCTTTGCCTGAGCTTTTGCCAGGATCTTCCCCCTTAAGCTTCGCCGATAGGCGTTGCTTATGGTAGCACTCGTCCTCATAGTGCTTCCGCTTACCGCAGAATGCACACGTGATGGTGCAGCGGTAATGATCCGGCATCTTCACCTTGGCGCCGGTGATCTTTTCCTGCTGCTTCCCCTGGACAACAAAGCAGTCTCGCTGCTCGCAGTCGGAGGCATGCTGCAGGTGGCCCTGCTCATCCCTGGCATCACACCAGAATAGCTCCTTCACGTTCTCCATTAGGCGGGCGTGGGCGTGTTTGGGGGTAGTCCCCTGCCCAGGTCGGGACCCTTGGTACCCTTTGCCTCCAGAACCTCCACCACCAGGACGGTAGTGGTTCAGGTGTTGGTCGCTCTCCTTCTCCAGCGCCATCTCCAGGAGCAGCACGCATAGATCCTCGTAGCGGAGGGATCTAGCCTTGCGCGAAGCCGTCAGACGGCACTCGTCCCATAGCTCACGGGGGAGCTTGGAGCACAACCAAAACAGCAGGTCGTCGCTGCTGTATGAACCGGGCGTCAGTCGTCCAGCCCAGTGGTCCAGGTCCGCCAACAGCTCGGAGACCCTGCCGGGTTTGGGGTTGTTGGGCAGGACGGGCAGGTTCTGGATCTCGGCCCTGATGGAGAGGTCGGTCTCGTAGGTTGGGTACTGCCTCTCTAGGGCAACCAACACGTCGGCAAAGGTGGCGGAGTTGGTGACGATCTGCCTGACCTGCTTCTCCAGGTACTTCGTCTTGCAGCACTGCAGGAGCAGGTCGCACTTCACTCGCCCACTCGCGTGGGTTTGGCCGGTCAGTCGTAGGAACCGGCCAAAGTTCTCAGCGAACTCGCTGAGGTCCTTGCCTGTGAATTCAGGCAGGTTCACCACTATCTTGGAGGTGGCAATAGCCTTCGCCTCCTGAGCTCGGCGTCCTTCAGGGCGTCGGGTCTTCTTCTTCTTCTTCTTCTTCTTCTTACCCTTGGAGTCCTCGGGGTCCTCAGGGTCTTCGTCATCCGATGGCGAAGAAGAAGTCATCGAAGGCGGCCCATCATCGCAGGGGTCTCCGCCTAGATCACTGGAGCCATAAGGCTCCACGTCCACCATAGCCCTTAGGGCTGTCAGCCCCAGCTGGTCCAGCTCGGCCCTCGTCGAGTTCGTCACGTGACTGTAGGGCGGCTGGGCTGTCCTCGGGACGAATGGGCTTCTTGGTACTGCTGCAGGAGTCGGCATCGGTCGGCTCCTCAGGCTCCCCAGGGTATTCGTCAACCCTGCCGCCAGGTGGTTAGCCTGTACTCGGTGGGGTGACATCCCCACTGTCGTAGGTGACGCATGGGACGGGATCATCAGGGGCTGCAGTTTCTCCCTGATCTCTTGCGTGAGGTCGCTCACGATTTTTGAAGTGGCTCCTTGGAGCACCTCGTTGATCTCCGACCGCGTCAGGGACCTGTTGGAGGATCTTCCCGATCCTCTACTCCTGCCTCCCAGAGACTCTGGTCCTCTCCTCAACCCACTCAGGGGTGCATACCCAGGTGCACACCCAGGAGCATACCCAGGAACTTCCATGTAGGTTCCAGTGGCGTGGAGTGGATGGGGATGGTCAGCCGCATACCAACGCGGCGCAGAGCTGGAAGCCACCGGCTCACTGGCAGTAGTTGCCTCAAGGAGCGCAGTGGTAGGTGGGCCCATGCCATAGGCGGGGTAGTGAGGCATGCCAGTAAAGCCTGTGCCCTCTGTCATAGGCTGGTTGGTTGTGGAAGTGGATGTAGCGGCGGCTGGGTGTGTGGTGGTTATGGGAGAGGGTGATGCTTGGAGGCCAGAAGCGCTTGGTGCGCCTTCGAAGGTAGGGACATCCGTCGGGTCTTGCCCTTGTCCACTCTTCCTGGATCCATTTTAATCCACCCTTCTGCTTTTGTTTGCCTGCTCGGAGCACTGGTTGTACGGCGCGGGGTCGCTGCCGGTGCACAGAGACAGGCTGCCTCTTGCTACCAGAAAAGTTTATAGTGTTTTCAGCACTGTGTTTTTGCTTCTCCTGCTGCTTGTTGTTGCTGTAGGGTATCCTGCTGCTGGTTTTGGATGATGAAAAGCTTTTGTTTGTTGAAATACAGTAAAGCCAACTCAATTCAGGATAGCCCAAGCCAATAGTATGCAAGGAGAAGGTAATTCAGGATCAAAGCATGAAGGGCTGCAGTGTAAACAGTGAAAGATGATTAGATATTCACAGAAACTGCAACTCAGGATACAAATGAATGCATATTCACAGAGATAGCTGAAATGTTTTGGGAAAAGAGTCTGAAAACTGCCTCAGGATCACTCTCTCTCCATAGTGCCATCTTAGGAGATGTGCACTCTTTGTTTTGGGTCCCATATGTGCTGAGGTGGCATGGTATGTGGCGATGAGGTCACTGCCATGTCACATGGGATCTTCCTACTTAGTTGGGATCTTCCTACTTAGTTAGGCTGACCAGGAATTGAACCCAGGACCTCTCAAAAAGAGGTGCCTAACCCCCTATGGTGCATACCACTAGGGCAGATAAGTATTCATGGAAAAACATAGATAAATTCATAGGCTCTACCTTAGGTATGTCAGTGCTCAGTCAACTCAGGAAAAGATGTTTTACTTCTGATTGAAAGGGGATTAAGGGGTCCACTCAATATCCTGATTGGGTGTTTGGTTCCATAGGTCAAAATGTGTTCTCACCACTTTTGGCTGGACCAATACTAAGATAAAAATGCATGGATGCTCAGTGCATCTCTAATACAACTAGAGTATGTCCCAAAGCAATGGAAAAGCACTTTTTCTTACTCAACACGACATGCAAATGTCACACACGGGTGAACAGGAGCCAAGTTGCCCAGAAGACCGCACAAGCAACACAACACAAAGGGCCTACACAACGGTGAACAGGCGCCAAGTGGCCAGGAACATCGCACACACAACACAACACGCCGAGCCCACACACCGGTGAACAGGTGCCAAGTGGCCCGGGACACCGCACAAGCAACACAACACGCCGCGCGTGCACACTGGTGAACAGGAACCAAGTCGCCCAGGACACTGCGCGCACAGCACAACACATCGAGTGTACACACCGGTGAACAGGAGCCAGGTGGCCCGGGACACCGCAAAAGCAACTCAACAAGGGGGGCGTACACACCGGTGAACAGGAGCCAAGTGGCCCACGGCACCGCACACACAGCACGACACACCGAGCGTGCAGACCGGTGAACAGGAGCGATGTGGACAACCACACCGCACACGCAACACAACACGCCGCGCTTGCACACTGGTGAACAGGAGCCAAGAGGCCCAGGACACCGCAAAAGCAACACATCACGCAGAGTGTGCACATCGCTGAACAGGAGCCAACTGGCCAAGGACGGCGCAAACACAACACAACACACCGCGCTTGCACACCGGTGAACAGGAGTTAAGAGGCCGAGGACACAGCAAATGCAACACAACACGCAGAGTGTGCACACCGGTGAACAGGAGCCGAGTGGCCCAGGACGGCGCAAAAGCAACACAGCACGCCGGGCGTACACACCTGTGAAAAGGAGTTAAAAGGACAAGGACGCCACACAAGAAAACACGCCGAGGGTGGACACCCGTGAACAGGAGACAAGTGGCCGAGGACACTGCACACACAGCACCACACGCCCAGCGTACACACCGGTGAACAGAAGCCAAGTGGCCCAGGATACCGCACACGGAACAGAACACGCCGAGGGGACACACCGGTGGACAGGAGCCAAGTGGCCCAGGACATCGCACACACCATATGGGAATGGACCATAAACGGTGCAAAATAGGGCCAAAAACACCTCAAGTCTTCATCCTTCATCCCATTCGTATGCACATACTATCATATGCTATGTAGGTCTTATCACTCAAATGCATCCAATACCAACCCAAGCCCCAAACATGTGTGTGGACGGTGATAGGTGATCTAAAACCTAATTATCAACCATATGGATATTGGGCCCCATGGTGCATGAGAAAGGTATGAGTAGCCTAGAATGAAGGCAAAATATTGCTTGTCATGTGGGCTTCTACCGTTGGTGATGACAATTTAGTCATATATCAACTTTATACCACCTCGTACAGCCCTGTAAGGCCCTCTACATGGCCTCCATAGACCCTAGAACCATGAAACAAGGTGGCCTTTGACTGGAAAAGTGTGAATTTCCCAAAATCTGTGCTTGCCAATCTCGAACGTTCTAGGTCAGCAGCAATGTATTGATCTCGGGAACACGCTCATGCTTTTACTTTGCTTCCAACTGTGCAAAAAAGTGGACTTTTTCGCGATTTTCTATTGCGCACGGCGGTGGGGATTGTGAAACTCGCGTACGCAGCAGTTGTTGACAGTTTATTGGCGGCTCCAGCTCCAGCGACAGCATAATTTTCTTCATAATTTGAGAACAACGGTACTACTGCGTACAATTTGATATCGCGGTTCTGAAAATGCATGATTTCGAATTTTGCGAAAAAACAGCTGCTAAACTCATAGGTGACAGCACAACACACTGAGTGTGCACAACGGTGAACAGGAGGCAAGTGACCCAGAACACCGCACACGCAACACAACATGCCGAGCGTACACACGGGTGAACACGGGCCAAGTGGTCCAGGATACCGCACACACAGCATAACACACCGGGCATGCGCACCGGTAGGGCGCCGAAGGGACAAGTAACAACAAAAAAAAACCCCTGGGTCGGAAGCACTGGGGCGACCGAGCCGGCTCACCGGGCCAGCAGCAGGGGCTGTACCCCAAGGCCGCTCGTCTGAGCCCGGCCAGGCCGCATCGATGACCATGACAGATGGCACTTGGAGCCATGTAAGCAACCGGTGACAGGCGAGCCGGTACACAGTCCAGGAGGGGGTCGCCTGCCAAGAAGAGGGGCCCCGCAACTGAAGCCACAGGGGTGAGGCGATCGCACCGTAGACTTGCGGAGGCAATACCCCCTGTGGTGAGAGATACTCCAAGCGGCAGGGCAACCCCCAGAGCTGCCGCCCAAAGGAGGCGGCATGTGGCCCTACCCATGGACAAATGTGGGGACGCCCTCCCAACTGGGACACCTGGACTGGGTGGCCGCAACACTGCCTTCCCATGCACCTGCGGGAGCGGCTTAAGGGGCACCTGAACTAGGGCTGTGGGAGGGACAGGACATCCCCTTGGTAAGACCTTCTTCCTGCATTGTCAAAGGAGGCATTCGAGCTCCCCAAGATACCTACCTACCTACCTGCCGGTGGCAAGGGTGGCAGCCTGGCTGGCCCTGGCGGCTGTGGCGGCCCTCTGCAGGCGTCTCAGCAACGCGCCTGGAGCCTTGAACGCTTGTTGGGCGGAGCGGGCTGCGGCTGGAGGGCGGAGGCGGCTTCCTGAGCCTACGCCGCCTCGGGGGCTGGCAGCTCAGGGTGCTGTGGTGCCACCTGGGGCTGGGGGCTGGCGGCGCAGCAGATACCAGGGCCTCCGCCAGGCACTGCTCCTGTCGCTCAGCGGCAGTCTCCTCCTCGCATTCCGAGGGAATGGTGAGCGGGAGCAGAACCGGCGGTTCGGTTGGTCGTACTGCTGCGGGGAGCGATAGGAGTCTGACATCTGCGCTGCTTTGTCAGGCAGGTGCGGGGAGCGTGTTGCCAGGCTGTGCTTCCCTTGCCGACTCTCCTGCTCCCCAGTGCGCCAGTGGTGTGCGTCGGGTGGTGCTGTGCCGTGCCAGGGGTCGAAGGGGTTTGCTGTGGTGGCGGCCTCAGAGGTCACAGGCCATGGATCATCCATCGGCATTGGGTCGAGAGGCGTGCGAGCCCATTGAGTGCGCGTTAGGCCCCAGCCCGGCTTGGGGCTCAGAGCCGTCGGACTGCCGGGGTTGTCAGGGGCCGCCGGGGGGAGCCGCACGTAGTGGACTCCACATATGGCGTTTACCTCCCGCCTCTGCAGGAAGGTGTCTACCTCGTTCCGGGCCTCAGCCACCAGGAGGGGGTGGCATGGCACGGGCGCCGCTCCGTGCGGCGGCCCGTAGAGGTGAGTCCAAGTGGCTCCCAGGACCTGCCCGGGGTGTCTGCGCGCTGACACGACGAGGAGGAGCAGGGCGGTGCCCACGTGCTCCTGCTGGCGGGCCTGTCCCCTGTGCCAGGCGCTTCTGGTCCTGGAGAGGCGGGGGGGGGGCAGGAGCGGATGGACCCAGCTTCGCGGCATGTTGCTGGCCGGCCGGAGGCCGGAGCACCAGGCGGGTTCCAGGGAGAAAGCGTCCACACGATGGCATACCACGTATGATTTTACCAGGACGGAATCCCTCAAATTCTGACAAGGGCCTGCGGGGCTGTAGGTTACAGAAAAAACAGGAACTTGGTGCACTTTTGCCAAAAGAAAGCGCCAGAATGCCTCGAATGAGTTTGGGGGAAGCTGAAAGTCGGTTCATCCAGTCACTTCAATCAAGTTGCTCATAATCGTGCGTAATTTCTATCCTCCCCCTGCACCACTGCTGCCCGCACCGGCAAAGCATGCAAGGGCGATCCCCGCACTCCGCTGAAATGTCACAAATAACCAACTGACACTACGTTTGGGCGTTCACAAAGCACTGCATTACACTGCTCCCAGATTTTCCTGGCATAGTGACAGGGACTTCTTCGCTAATGTCTAATTCGTTGGGTGTGTCATTCATCGGGTACCATGTCGTTGGCCCGTTGCTGGTTCTTTTACCGGTTCAACACCTGTATGGACACAAGTACGCACTTGTTGACTATGGGCTGTTTACTTCGTGCGGTGTGGCATTCACTGGCCAAAGTGGTTCAACAAGCCAGCAGCCGCATATCATCCATGGCTGTCCCGGTACTCCAATCAGATGTCACAACTAACCAGCCAGAACTACGTTTTGGCGTCCACAAAGCACTGCATTGCACTGCTCCCAGATTTTCATGGTATGATGACAGAGATCTCTTGGCGTTCTGCCGTGAGCATTCATCCGGTAATTCAAGTCTGCTCTGCTGGCCTGCCGCCGGTTCAAGTGCAGTTACATCGCCGGTTTGACACCTCTATCTTTTTGCTGCTTTGTCCAGAAGGTTTGATTCAGTCGATAAGCAGAAATGTGTGCTTCGCAGGGTGTGACATTCATGGGGTACTTATTACAGGTATGCTTCGCTGGCCGGTTGCTGGCTCGAGTGCGTTTCCGTTGCCGGTTGCACAGCTGTATGTTTGTCACACAGCCTCGAGTGGTCCCTTTTGAACTCGACATTGCACAACAAAACCACCGTTGTGTGGAGATATGTGGCTGTTAACTTCGTGAGTTCGTCCCTGGAAAAACGTTGACGGCCGGAGAAATAACTTCGCTTGCTTGGGGTGCTAGGCCAGGTATGGCTCCAGCGCTAAGGACACCTCACCCAAAGAAGCAAACAGACTGCAGGCCGCGGCCTTGAGTCTCGGGAAGACTCACACAGCTGTTGCCAAATGAAAACGATAAACCTGTCCCAAGTCCCAACACCTCTTTCACGTACTTTTTTGTCGCCACCTTTGTAGGACCGACGCCAGCCGAGACGTTTGGAAGTCAACCCTTAACAACTGTTGAGCCAGGAGTCTTCAGGAGCCTCACACACCTGTTGCCAAGAAAAAAGATAAACTCCTCTGAAGCCCCAACGCCTTCTTCAGGTTCTATTGGGTGGGCACTGTCTTTGGACTGGCGCCAGCCGAGACTTTTGGAACTGACAGGTTGAACCCTCAACAACTGTTAGGCCAGGAGTCTTCAGGAGACTGCCAGGTAAAAAAGATAAACTCCTCTCAAGTCAAAACGCCTGTTTCACGTTCTACTGTGTCGCCACTTTTGTTTGACTGGCGCCGGCCGGGAATTTTTGCACTGACAGATTGAACCTCAAGAACCCTTGAGCCAGGAGTCTTCAGGAGGCTCAGATGCACAACAACCTTCCTGCTGAAAAAAGCCTTTGTCCACAGCGAGTGAAGCGTCAGCCTGCAGTTCTGCAGATTGAGTCAATCCCACTCAAGGCTAAGAGGCCTGTCCTTGATGTGCCCCAAAAGCCAATCCTGGAAAGGTTAACAAGCCACCAGCCAATGCACCATAAAATGCAATCAAAACCAAGTAAAAAACCTTCACCGCAGAGGGAGTCCCCTACCCCTGCACCTGCCCCTGCACGTGCATCTATCCCTGCACCTCCACATGCTTCCGATTTGAAAGACTTTCTGACCGAGTTGGAAAAGCTGAAGGCTGAGTTGAGCGATTATAGGCAAACATCAGATAGGGCACTGAATTGTGAAGTTGAAAAATCAAAGAGTGACATGTCAGTGTTAAGCGCTCTGTTAGAAGGCCCGTTGAACAAAAGGAAGAAAGAGAAGCAGCAAGACACTGTGCCGGTCCACACCACCAGCATGGACTTGGCACATCAGCCAGTGGAGCAAGCAGAATGCATGGCAAGCAGCTTGCAACCCATGCATACCATGGTGCCCGTGCCCATGCTGTGCAGCGATCTTTGCAGAGCGCAGGAATGCCACAGACCATGCGCCAGCAGAAGCGGCACTTGCCGAATGCACCCCTCGCGCATGGTAACATGCACCAAAGCGCATGCCAAGAACTGCACACGCCATTTGCGCCAATACAGGGCACCGGCACACAATGCCCACGACAACACACGCCATTTGCGCCAACGGGAGGCACCGGCACACATGGCACCCTCCGGATTCTTCTCTTGGGTAAAGGGCAGGCACGGGCACAAATCATTGCTTGCCTAGCCTCACAGGGCACTAGGGACAAACTTGATCAATTTGAAATCTCGTGACACCACAAGGACATCATTGAAATGACAGTTTATGGCCCAAAAGTGGCAAAAATGGGCAAGAATGGTCCTATTTTGGGTTTATCTGGACATCCGGTAATGCAGTCGACGTGATTTCAATACAGCAACTAGATAACGTCGTATCTTACCGATTGCGCTATCTAAATCGGGGCAGATGCGCACAGATTTGGCACAAATCACCAAAACCTCGGCAAAATTGGGTTGCGGCGGGCCGTAAATCGCGATTGTGGCAGTTTTTGGACGGTTCAGTTACGGGATTCCGGTACCTCAAAAAATCTTAGGTGAATGCCGACAACAACACACGCCATTTGCACCAATGCGGGGCACGGGCCCACAATAGTACACGCAGCGCCTAATGCAACCCCTGCAGACCATGCATTTGAATGCATTGATGTAAACCCACGGAAGTGATTACTGAGGCATCAGTTGTTAACGCACATTTCTTTCTGTGATTTTGTATTTCGGTTCATTTCATTTCTGTTATTATTCGACCTGCCATTTTCGGATTCCGCACGTATTAGAGGCTTTTTTTTGCTCTGAGGAACTAGGGCATGTATTAGACGCCTGATGTGCCTGCAGTACATCATACAGGAGGAACACGTACAGCAGCACAGCGTACTCTTGTTGATGGAAGGGGTAAGCAGAAAGGCTGCCTTAATTCAGCCGGGAAACTATGTTTTCTCTATTCAGATAAGCCTGCAGTACAGCAAACAGTACAGACACTAAAGACAGAGTACATCATTCCAAAATCTGGAATTCTGCAGTATGACGTCCTGTTATTCTGAGACCCCCCCCCCTTGAGATGGCCTACCTGTCTGAGATTATTGTCACGAAGGCTGACATTCAGAGACCCTGACATTAGGAGATCCTGAAATTCTGAGACTCTGCAGTTCTGGGCCCTGAGGTTCCTGTCCCCGGATGGAGCCAGGGGTCAAAACGGTGCACTAGGGTTGGCCCCCCCCCCCTTCTCTGTCCAGGTAGCATTATACATGCTGCTTATGTCCTGGTTGCATTATTCCATTTGCCTATTGTTTTGCAAGTGTCTTGCAGTGTTGATCAGTCCCGCAGATGCTTTGATTTGAGTGCACCAATTCAGCTGTTCTTTTGTGTTTCCTGGCCTAGGTACTGTCCAGACCAAGCGTGAGAGCACAGCATTGACTGCCGGACCATGAAATAAGAGCGCTCTGGCACTGTGATGACGCACGACCATGGGTCGGGACCAGGCCCAGGGCCAGGGTGCTCATCAGGCGGGAAAGTTGGGTATATAGCCTCAGATCAGCCCCGCAGAATACTGCAGAGTAATGCATTGAGGGCTTATGGCTGCGAAGGCACCAATATGTCTATCTTTTGTTTGTTTTGCTCCTGGTGATCTGCGATTCTTAGAGTTGCCACGAGCAGTGGCGTCCATTTGTTGTGTCAAACATTGCATCACAGTCATTAGTCACTGTGCATGCATTGTGATCCGAAATGCTGTTTTGTGAATGCTGTTGCTTGGTTGCACGGTTGCAGGGCATGGCAGGTCGGCTGTCCCATTTCAGTCTGGTTTGACATTGAAGTTTTTGTGTTTTTTGGTGTAATGCATACCATTTGTAAAACATTTGAGACTTGGAGCTGATTGGTAGACATTGGGGCACGTGGTTGGTGGATGCGAGTATATGGAAATCTCTGCAGCCCCATTCATTGCGACAAAGACAAGATCAGAGCCATTAGTTCTGATTTGAAAAGGATGCTTCATCTGGGATGTGAATGGCATATATCGTCAACCATCAACTTACACGAGTTGTAGATAGTGCTCAATTCTCGGTTGGCGGACACAAGAGCATTTGGTGCAAAAAAGGCACCATGCCCCGCCCCCCTTGAAAAGACAAGCGCATTAGCGTTTGGAACAAATCTTGCAAAATAAACCACACTGAATGGTTTGAAACGGAGGTGGTCGCTGTGTGATCTTACAGAAAGTCTGAAACTCTAAAATTTCAACCTTTGGTGTATTTTTGGAATTTTGGGACCAGATGTCAGTTTAAATCATAGGTTTGTCGTACACCGGGCTGGGCAGGCGGGGCTGAGGGGGTAGTCTTGCCCGCGCCATCCCCGAGTATTGTAACTTCCCCCACCTCAAGGTCTCCCTCCCGCGGGTTTAGGAGATGTGGCGCCGCGTCCAGTTCAGACGCTCCTCCCGGGTACGTGGCCTGGGCCTGGTTGAAGTACGGCGCATCACCCGCCAAGTAGCGTGTCCTCAGGGCGTTCAGGAGGGCCCGGGCGTCGTTGCGGAGGGCAATTGCCAACCTCTCGCGCATCAGCCACAGCGCATCCCCCATTTACACGGGCAGACCTGCCCCGTTCGACGTGTGCCAATCCATCCAGAGCTTGTAGAGGGCAGCCTCGGGGTACACGAGCCCTGGATGCACGGTGTTCACAATCCAGTGGATCGCCGGAAGCAGCGTGAGAGCCCGGGCCCTGCTCAGGGCCTGGACAGCTGGAAGGGCAGCGTCGCAGAGGAAAGTCCTCATGGTGCCTGCCAGGTCTTGCAAGGCGGCAGCATGCCCCGCATGCGCCTCAGCCATTTTACCCGGCACCAAGTCCCGCACGACCGCCTCCTCCTCCCGACGGCGGCCCCATGCATGAGTTGGTCCGGTTCCCCAACAGCAGGGCATCGTGATGTCGCTTCTGCAACGCCCGGTGTTGGTTGGGAGTTTTTTCCTGAACACATGCAACATTTGTGCGACGGACGTGGGATCCCTCAGGTGAAGAGGGATCCATAGGAGGGCAACGCCCACAGGGGCCCCGTTTGGCTGTGCAAGAGGGTCCGAGCGTCTTCGATGCGCCACTGCAGTGCTCGGTCCTCCTGGTGCCGTCGCAGGCCCGGGGACAGCTCTGGGCAGGGGCATGCGGCCACCTGGTAGCAGGGTGCGCACCTGTTGGTACCTGCCAGTATGCTGGAGGACACCGGATCATGGGTCCCACAGAGATGGCAGGTTTGCGGGAGGTGGGAGGCCGGGGACCAGGGGCCGAGTCGTCACAGCCAGAGGTCATCCGAGCGCTGGCGAAGGGAGTCCTGAAGCTCCAGCAGGCGGGAGCAAACGCAGCGCCAGTAGTCTCCGCCGACCATCTTCTCCTACATTCGCTGCGTGTCTGTACGGCGCACCCCGTGGTCGTTGAAGGCCGCTATGAGGTTGTCTGACACCCGCGCGGGGACGCTTGGAGCGGCCGACACATACGTGTGGTGTCCGTCGGAATCAGGCATGAGCGCGTCCCACTGGTGCCCAGTGGCACCCCCCCGGTCCAGGAGGGCCAGCAAGACGCTGTCGGCAACTGCCTTCCAGCCCACCCTCACTTCCGTGTGGTCGTCCAGCTCGCGGCGTAGCGCGGCGGTGAGGTCTAAGGGGACCATCAGGAGGAGAGGCCCCAGAAGGCCGCCAAGGCGGGACAGGGCGTCATTATACGTTTCCCGCCCCTTTTGAAGGTGCGCCACCGTGGGCCAGGTGACCCCCTTCGGAGGGGAGCCACCGGACAGTGGCCGTGTCCCGCCCCAACCCGCGTAGCTCTGTGGCCTGTAGTATGTTGCCGCGTGCAGCACCAGCCGGGGGGGGGGGAGGCTCCGGAGGAGAAAGGATAAGTGCCTCCACAACTCTGTAGGGGGCTCTAGGGGCACACGCAGCCACACCTCGTCTTCTGTGTCCCATGGGCGCTATTGGCCTACTCCTCGGATCCTTCACCGCCGCAGAACAGTGTGCGTTCCCCACCCCTCCAATGGGATGGCGGCGTCTCCTTCTGCCGGGGCCTCCGGAGACCGCGTTGCCGCGCACCACTGGCTCCATTCTTGCGCCCAGTCTGCACCCACAATGCTCGCTTCCCGCGGGGTCATTGAGCTGTGTCGAATGATCGGGCGCCGGAAGAGCGCGCCGTGGAGGTGCCCTGGGAAACCCCCTGGCAGGTCCTGGTAAGGTTGGGGATCTGCCTTGGCGCGGCACTCCAGCGTGCCTGTAAGTGCGGCTAGCCCCATCTGCTCAGATTTTCAGACATTCTGCCCAGATTGGCTACATTTTGGTCATTTTCTTTGCTTCGGCGGAATTGCCGCCTCGCAGCTCAGTCACAGGATATTTCCTATATATTTCTGATATGCCGGATTTGATTCCGCGGTCCATTTCCCGTAAATCCGCCGCATTCCGCTATTTTAGCTGGAATCGCCATTTGCCGCTGACGCGCGCTCGCGGGCCTGATCGGCCAGACAATTTTACATAAATGGATTATTTAAATTCATTCGGACAGTTTTGGACACTCAGATGTATTTAGAATAATTCCCCTCAATTTTCTTCATAGACTGGGATTTTCTGCCGGACCACAATCAGCATGGACCTTGCTTCTGTTGTCGCTGCTCTCGCCTCCGTTGGTGTCCGAGTGTCCGGTTCTACACCCAATAACAACATCCAGGGAGACTCCTCGCGTGCCTGCCCCACTGGTCTTGCCGGCCCCGAGCCCTCCGGCACCCACAACAACCCAGGGCAGCACTTTCATGGTAGCAGAGGCTACCTGAATGTTGTTCCTTTGGTGTCCCAACCACAGCTAGCCCCTCAGTATGGCCCCGTAGACTCCGCCACCTCCGGAGACGTAACGATCACGCTCCCGTGGTGCTGTGCAAACGAGGCCTTGAGAGGAATGCCTTGCGCAAGCCCAAATTGCCCAAGAAGGACACAAATCAGCAGCTGTGGAGGCCCAGATTACAATCAAGATCCCAGTCGAAATTGGCCATCAAGCAGCTGGAATCTCCCAGCCTACGCTAATGGCAACGCTCCGGTGGAGCTTACGGACCTGGCAGGTACTAATACTCCGTACCAATGTTCACATTTTGTGACCATCGATGCCGACATTGACGACATTGAGATGGGTGGTCCAGGTGAGGTACCTACCTATAACCGACCAGCCTCATGGGCACAATGGGACAACAATTTGTCTTCGGAAGTGGCCCGTAACCTTGAGGCGCTTGAGGCCCTGTGTCTATTAGCCACGTCTAAGCTGATAGGACAAGAAAGAATCGCCTCTGATTTTTTATTTGAATATTTTTTCCTTCTTCAAGAAGAAATTAATACCAGGATGTGGTGGTGTTCTCAAGAAGATGAATCTTTTGCCATTTTTGTGCAGATTTGGGAGGCAAGCCCGTTCCCGAAGGAGAAGACCAAGGCACCGGTTGCCGGGCCCTCCGCCCCTCATCCCTCTGTGTCCATCCGCGACGATCTAGCCGCCGCGGTTGAGGAAGGAATTTTAGAGGCAGCTAGGCAGGCAAGCCTGGAAATTAGGACTGAAGGAGCTCCCCAAGTGGACTCCTGGCTGCGAACCACTGAGATTAGCGGTCCGACAGCCTGCTCAGGCCCTTCAGGACATGGTATGTACTGTCCTGCCGACTGCTCTTGCAGATTACAGCGAGACTCTGAGCTCCAATTGCTCAAAGATCAAATGCAACTCATCATTCAGACGCTGGGAATTAAAGATCTTTTCAAGACCCACATGAGGTCTGAGGGCGCATCATCGGTGGATCAGACAACAGAACCGTCGGAGGAGGCGACAGAAATTTTTTCGATTGCTCCTTCGGTGGACTCTAAGACCACCGATGCACGGATCAGCAGGACTAAGCTAAAGGAAAGGGTTACAATCTCTCGATCACAGAGTAGATCGGCGAAGGCTAGGACTGAGGTTCAGAATGCCAAAAGAACTGCCTCCCGTACTACCCTTCCTGCTGTTGATTCCAATGCAATTGCCCAGATGTTGCTCGCCCAGACCCTCGCCGGAGCTGGTGTGGCTAATAATGCCGCCAAGGTGTCTACCATTACGGCCGGTGTTGGGCTGGATTCACTTCTAAATCCCACTTCATTGCGACTCCGTCAGGTTGCCAAGCAACCGAAGTATAATGGGAACCCCAGACGTTGGCCTCAGTTCCAACAGGAATTTAAACTGTGGGTTAAGACTCAAAAGCTCCAGGATGATCAGTTCCTGATGGCCCTCCTGGACTGCCTTGAGGGAGCGCCGGCCAACACTTGGCTCAGGACCTGGAGTGATCGTGAAGATTCAAGTTCCCCCCTTACCTTTGATGAGGTGTGGGAACAGTTGGAGGTACGTGGATCCCGACTGCCTGAGGACCATTACCACCAGATGTTGAAGAATTTTCCTTCATTCTCTCGATTAATCTTGCACGAGGTGCAGGACAAGAGACAGCGCTTCTGGAATCTCGTAGAAGAATCTGAACATTCAGGCGAAAAATTTTCCAGTGCTGAGCTGAAAAATCTGATTTTTGACAAGATCCCCTCAGAAACCGCCGCCACCCTTCGGAATCGACAGTCCGAAGAAAAGGTCAAGACCTGGTGGGCGGAGATCGATGGCTTTGACGCCTCGGCCAGCCGGTTTACAGTCAGGGAGGCACTTCAAAAGTGCTCCCCCACGTCGTTTACCAAGGTGAAATTCACTGAAAACACGTGGAAAATCAAGTTTAATGAACACGAGGATCGGGACTTGTTTGTCCAAGTCCTCAACAGGGGAGTAAGTTTCCACGGCCATCGCCTGAAGGCCAGGAACTGGGTGTTTTCGTTTACTCCGCAGGAACTGTGGGAAGAGGTTGAGAGGCTCGCTGACGCCGCCAATCAAAATTTCCATGAGGGTCTTGGGGGAAACAGGAATACCCAGCAAAACACCCAAAATGGGGCCCAAAAGGGCAACAAAAAGGTGAATGACACCCGGAATGTTCAGGATCATTGTAGCATCTGCCTTCTTTTAGGTTCAACGAACCGAGCTAAGACGCATTCCACTGCTAATCACCGATGGTCTGCTTACGATCACAAGGTGATTGGTGAAAATGTCAATAATTCGCAGAATTCGGACAGGAATGACAGACAGGTGCATGGTGCCAAGGGGGGAAAGGGTAATTCGACTCCCTCCGGTGGGAACAAAAATACTGGAGGCCCTGGTGGGTCCCAAGGCAAAGAGAATCGGACTCCATCCGGCTCCGGTGGACAGCCAAACGGCCAGACAAGTCCCAATGTCAACGCCGGAGGCGGAAATCGAAATCCAGGCCAAACCCCTCAATCCGGTACAAACAAAGGAAATGCTCCAGGATCACAGGGTAAAGGTAAGGGAAATCCTTCAGGAACCCCCTTCTCTGGTAAGGGCAGAGGGCGTGGCGACGGTGGTGGCCCATCATCCGGCGGCCGTGGCCGTGGACGTGGAAAGGGAAACCATCGTGTGGATCAGGTCTCAGGTGCAGACCAGGTGTCTGATGCGGATCGAGATTACGTCGAAAATGCTCTGAATCCAGCGGATGATCCGTTCCAAGATGAATGGATCGACGAAACAGGCTGTGTTCACAATGTTAACGCAGCCGCTGGAGGTCAGAACGCCTAGGGGAGCCACGAAAATCGCCCCTCCCCAGGCGATTTCAGGCATGATCCTCAAATTCCTGATCGACCATTACTTGATGTAGGGTCGCTTGTCTCCTCTCCCCTGGATCCGGCAGCGGATCCTTCTGTTGTAGTGGACGAGGTTGGTGTACAGTCCAAGCACAGGGCTCGTCAGTTTGTCACAAAGCTGTGGGTCTCTGATTGCAAGGGAAATTTCCATCTCGCCACTTGTTTGTGTGATAATGGATCAGAGGTAAATCTCCAATCCAATGCATTCTTACCTGACGACTGCGTGTTTGAGTCGCCTCATCCTGTTACCCTCGAGGGAGTTTCTGGACATTCTCTCGCAGGTGGGCAACGCGGTTGTTATATATCAACCCATTTGGTCGCTCGAGACCTTTGGGAAGAGCAAAATGTGGAAGAAGTTGTCCTTAAGGATGACTACTTCTACCGTGCTGACATAAAGTATGACCTTTATTTGGGCCATCCTTGGCTTCGCAAGAACAGGGTAGCGCCCGTAGGTCATCGTCGTTGTTTTTTGCTGGAGTCAGGTCCTTTGGAGCGTCCTGAATTTCGTTTTTTGCACGCAGGGTTTAAAAGTGCAGAAGAATTTTTGAAGCAAAAGGTGACACCAAAATTTGGTGAAGATGTCACCATTGCAGAGGTGAATGGGAGTGCCGATTACTCCCAAGAGTTAGAATGTCTTCGTAGGGACTCCCAGCCACGACGCCCTTCGCGCTGGCACTCTTCATCCTACAGAGTTGTCGACAAATGGCGCGATGCAATTTGTGAATACTTTCATGAACACCATTCCTTTTGGCCACAGTATGATGCCTTTGCTAACCGTATGAACAAGCGCTTTGATAAGCACTTCAGCGACGCTTGGACCCACAAATGGGACAAGAAGTTGTGGATTAATCCTCCGTTCCACTTAATCCAACAGGTCATCCACAAAATCAAGCAGGATAAAACCCAGGCAATTTTGGTTGTGCCCTTGTGGGACGACAAGCCTTGGTTTCAGGAATTACAGGACATTTGTGTTGATTACATCGAACTTCCCAGGGACGACACAGGTCCCCTGCCACAGCGGTCCTGGAGTTCGCTTGCATTCCTGGTGGATGGAAAGCTTTCTGACTCTAATTCTGCCGATTCTAGTACAGATTCCTGTGTTGGGTCTGAATCTGAGGTTGAGCGTGGTACTGATGATGAATCTATTTTTTCTGATTTTTGTCCGTCAGATACCCAAGGTGATTCAACGTCCAATGGATCCGCCTCGTCTCCCTCTTCCCCAATACGGTCGACATCGAAAAGAATCTTCAGTGCACGGGCGAGGAAAAATCTCCAATCGCGCCGCAAATTCAGAGTTTTTTATGAAAAACCCCCTGTGGAAGCTTTCATGGATCCTTTCGAGGAGCTGGATCACGAGGAAAAGCTCTCGGATTTCGACACAAGACCCACCTATCTTCAGGAGGCAGTGGATACGGACCTGTTTAGGGACATCCGTAAGAAGGTTCTTCCTGCCAAAGCCGAAGAAGTCGCCAAAGTTTTTTCGACAGTAATTCCTGGCGATCAGGTGGACACTGAATTGTGTTCCAAGTCAAGAGAAAAGATTTTTGAGGAACGGAAGTACACAACCCTTTCAGGGAAGTTGATCAAAGACCCCCCTGTCCGTGGACAGTTCGGTGAAGCCTTCATCGAGCTTCGTGAAGGGTACAAGGCAAAAAAACAGCGCCCTTATGAAAATCATGGACACAAACATGAGATCCTCAGAAAAATCATCGAGAGAAATCTCAGGGAATTTGGTTGGCTTGAGGGTTGTATGACCAGCGAATGGTGCTGTTCACCCTTCACAGTCCCGAAGCCACCGCCTGCAGACCAGAACACCATTGATGGTTGGCGAATGGTGGTTGATTTTCGCAATCTCAACGCCGAAACAAAGGCGGATTCACACCCCCTGCCCCTCATTGAGGAGGAAATCGCCAAGAGGGCAAGAGGTCGTTTGTTCTCTGTGCTGGATCTCCGTCACGGCTTTCACCAAATGCCGTTGAGGAAGGACAGCAGACCTCTTACCTGTATGTGCACGCCATGTGGCCCAGTCCAATGGACCGTCATGCCCATGGGGCTGAAGAACGCCCCCTCATTTTTTCAAAGAATGATGGAGGATGTGCTGTTCACAACCCATCCTGAGCTTCGTGCCTTCGTGAGTGTGTACATAGATGACATAATCATCGCGACGGAGGGGGAGGGACTGACCGAAGCCGAGCTGGTGGCCCTACATGAGAAGCAGCTGAACCAAGTTTTGGACATTCTTGACGCCAATCAGCTGATCTGTGGGCCAAAGAAGGGAAAATTATTTTTAAAATCAGTCGAATCTTGTGGTTCTCTCCTAGAGAATGGCACTCGACGACCCAGTCCAGGGAAGCTCGTCGCTATTCAGAAGTGGAAGCGCCCTGAGACGATCACGGAGTTGAGAGGATTCCTGGGTTGTTGCAATTTTTACCACACTTTTGTGCCGAATTATGCCAAATTTGCTGCCCCCCTCACTGAATTATTGAAGGTAGGGAGAGATGCGGGCAAGGCAGGTTCAAAGGTTCGTGTCAAGTGGACTGACGAGTGCGAGGAGGCCTTCGATCACTTGAGGGCAGCCCTCTGCGAAGTCGCTACGTTGCATGTGCCCCAATTTGACCGACCCTTCTACATTAGAACCGACGCATCTAGGTACGCGATCGGAGCTGTCCTTGAACAGGTTGATGAAGCCACCGGCGATCATTACCCTCTTGCATTTTGGTCACGGAAGCTAGCCCCACGCCAAATGCAATGGTCGCCGCGTGAGCAAGAGACTTACGCCATCATCTGTGCTTTAAAAAAGTACCAATCGTGGGTTGGCACCAATCGAGTCGAGGTCCTGACGGATCATCGATCTCTGGAGTATTGGGCCACCGAACACATTGATACTGTCGCGAGCCCAGCTGGTCGACGGGCCAGATGGCACGAATTTCTCTCTCTGTTTGACCTCCATGTGTCGTATTTGCCTGGAAAACATAACACGGTAGCGGATGCTCTGAGCCGATGGGCTTACCCCGCCTCAGAGGGGCTGCAAAGTACCAACATCCATGGTACGGAGCAGGACCGCCATGTCATCATCGAATGGGATCAGGAAGAAAAGAAACTCATTCGACGTGCATGCATGCAGTGCGCTGTTAAACAGCACGCATTGCCGTGTCACGACATCACGGCCATCACAGATCCGGCGCATGCTCACGAGATCTGCACCAAAACGCTGAAAGTCGTGGAAAAGGTCACCGATCCCTCCTCAGGGAGTGTGAAACGGTTTGACTATACCCGACGAGTAAGTAGATTTCGGTTGATCGAGGGCATTAAGCGTCGAGATCCGGCCAAAACTCCACCCCTGCCTAAGGATTCCCTGATCATCCGTGACTGGACGTCCGATTACCTGCAGGATCCCATGTTTAAAGAGGTCTTTGGAAATCTCAAATCCAAAGATGCTCACAGGGATGGGATTTTTGCGGAGTACTCGTTGGATGGGGGGAAGCTGTGGATGGAGGGTAAATTGTGTGTGCCAGACGCCCTAGCCCCCCGAGTGTTAAACTGGTGGCACAAATGGGAGTCCCCCCACGCACATGGCCGTCGACTGTGGTCGATGATTAAGCATAGGTTGTTTGGATCGAGGCTCTACACTCATTGCATGAAAGTAGCCGCCGGATGTGCCCAATGTGCTGTCTCGACGCCTCCCAGCGCGAAGAAGCACGGCCATCTGAGGCCTCATCCTATTCCGGAGCGCCTCTTTAACAGAGTCACCAGTGATTTCTTCTATCTCGGTGAACTCGATGACGAAGAGTGCCATTGGACTAACAAAAAAGTCAATGGTGTGCTCCTCATTCAGTGCCGTCATTCCGGCTACATTCAAGTGTTGCCTTGCAACATTGAGTCGATGACTGGCAAGGCTGCCGCCAAGTGGTGCGCGCAGACCTGGATGGGAGGCTGGGACGTCCCATCCGAGGTGGTCACGGATTCAGGCAAAGAGTACACCTCCGAATGGTGGAGAGAATTGTGTGCTCGCCTTGGAATCCACCACCTCCGATGTGAAATCCACTCGCATCGAGCGCTGCCTGGCGAAAGAGCCGGCCGCTCAATAATTAATATGCTTCGTAAGGAGCTCGCGAGTGAAAAGGATTTCCATTGGATGGAAGTTCTCTTCGCATTGCTTCGCCGTTACCACAACACGCCTTTGTATCATGGCCTTTCTCCAAATGAAATTGTCTTTGGACGAAAGAAGTGTTGGTGGAACATGCCGTTGAATAATCCTCGTCCCTGTAAGGATGCTTCGCTGTTTTTGGACGAAGTCCAACGAGCAGATAAATCTGTGTCGAAATTAATTGAGAAGCATCAAGCTGACTGGCTTTGGGTTCAAAATCAAGGTCGAAAAAACCCCCACAATTTTGAAGTCGATGATCGAGTTTGGCTTCGAAAATCCGAAACCACCCTGGACGGAGATGACAAGCTTCTTCCCTTGTGGGAGGGGCCATTTGCTGTTACAGCGCGTCTTGGTGAGAACAGGTGGAGGGTTCGTGTGGATGTCAGCAGGGGAATTGACGTTTCGGGCGATCGCCTCAAGAGAGAGATCCCCTCCCCCAAAGATCGAGTTAAACCCCTTTTTTGGACTGCGAAAGACTTGTCTGATCGGGTCATCGAAGGGGGGAAGTACGAACTCAAGAGGATTGTTGAAGCAAGACGTGACGCCAAGGGCGAATGGGAATTTCTGTGTGAGTGGAGGGGCTTTGATTCCAGTCACAACAACTGGGAACCAGCCCAATCTTTTGTCCATGGGTACACCAAGGGGTTTATTGACTTCCTCAAGAAGCACCCCGAAATTGGAGTACTCCTGACAGATTGTTTGTCGAAACCAGACAGACAAGTGGAGAGCGACGGAAAACGACCTGTGGTGAATCGAGATCCAGCCTTTTACGGCCCTCAGCAGCCACATTCCAGGGCTGATCCGTCGATCCCCCCTCCTGCGGTCAGGCCAGCCCAGGAACCAAATGAGGACCAAGCTTCAAGTTCGGCCGCTGATCTGCAGCGCCCAAGCCGTACGAGGGCCAGGCCAGACAGGTTGGTGGTCACATGCATTCGTGCTTGGCCGAATTGAGGAAGCCATCCTACCACATTCTGCAATCCACTGTTCATTCTTTCTGTTTATGTCATGCTGTGGAGAACTGCGAATGTTTGATAATTTGACGTCAATCAACTTTTCTTTGGTCTCCGTTCGGCAGACAAGGCGTAGATACGCTGACGGAGTGTGCTGCCGTGTTCAGAAAAAACCAAACTCAGGCTTAATTCAGGCAGATTCGGGGTAATCTTGTCTCTGTTGGTCTGTGTATCCTTGGAATTTGGCTACTCGTGCAGATGGAAGCAAATGTACATAATCAAAACGCTGGCCAGCGACATTCACCCCTACAGGCATCCCCTGTAGTACTGGCTGCCCTAGAGGCGACGCCAGGAACTCAGATCTCACCTTCATTTGCTGTGATGCTGACGCCAAAGTCCAGATTCAGATCCAGGATCCTCCATCTTACCTTGAATTTCTCAGGTTTGTCCATCATTCTGCCACTGTTGTACGAAACCCAGACGTCAATTGTTCAGACAATCTTCATCTAGGAGCTCTAGGGACTTCTAACAGCCACCTCTGAAGTCCGTAAGCTTCGTTGTATTTTTGGCACACGCCAATGTGAGCTCAATTCGACCAGAAACTGTCGAGAATGGTGAATCCAAGTGTTTTGTGGGACTCCATCGAAAGATTGGCCTTGTCCAAGTCGATTGACACCACCGCCACTGTAAATTCGGTGTCTCTCAGTTATATACTGTCAGTAAAGCGCCTTCAGCGAACCTTCGGCGCGTTACATGCAAAGGATCCAGGGCCAGCATGTCCCATCATGATGCATCATCACATGATCCACATTTTGATAGAATCTGTTAGATGCTCGCGAACCAACGTGCCGGAAAGCACAATTGAGCTGAATAAACGACAATATATATTAACTTTAGTCTAAACGAAAGTGTTAGTAGTTTCAGTTTCAGACATTCCGCTTCATTTCACCTTCATCTCAGGGAATGTACTCATGTTAGGACAATTTAGGTTGATTGCCTTGTCATCTCCCATCATTCCTCGAAGATCTGTTTAGATCTAAGTGAACGGAAAGACATCTATACCTTCGGTGGTTCACTTAGGGTCTGTAGACTACATGTGTATTTGTTTGACCTCTCTGTGATTGCTTAATCCCCTCCATCTCTGCTCGAATTCATTCTCATTTTTGCTGAATCTTGTGATCATCCACCAGATGCGCCAAATCTGAGCCACATGCTGTACTTTTCAGAACGAGAAAAGCGGGATTAACACGATGTAGAGTTCGGCGAGGACACCGTAGCGTGCCCGCGACAGCGAAACTGTGCCAGAGCGCTGAGATGTCACTCCAATTCCTGATCCCCCCACTCAATCCACCAATAATCTACCTCATTCTCAACCAATGCATGGTTTGGTATCGATTCTCGATACGTTTACATGCTCTTTAGCCCTTGACCTAATGTTTTACTGCATGGAGGACTGTTCGTCACTTCTCATTCTGTCTCATTTCAGGTTCATCCAGCCTGATTCAGTGCCAATTCAGCCCAAATCAGGTCAGATCAAGCAGATTTCGCCCCATCGAGGCTACATTTTTATGTTTTTCTGGGACTTACCCGCACTACGTTCTTCGTTGACGTAGCGACACACCCCAGTGTGTTTTTGGAGGGGGAGTGTAAGTGCGGCTAGCCCCATCTGCTCAGATTTTCAGACATTCTGCCCAGATTGGCTACATTTTGGTCATTTTCTTTGCTTCGGCGGAATTGCCGCCTCGCAGCTCAGTCACAGGATATTTCCTATATATTTCTGATATGCCGGATTTGATTCCGCGGTCCATTTCCCGTAAATCCGCCGCATTCCGCTATTTTAGCTGGAATCGCCATTTGCCGCTGACGCGCGCTCGCGGGCCTGATCAGCCAGACAATTTTACATAAATGGATTATTTAAATTCATTCGGACAGTTTTGGACACTCAGATGTATTTAGAATAATTCCCCTCAATTTTCTTCATAGACTGGGATTTTCTGCCGGACCACAATCAGCATGGACCTTGCTTCTGTTGTCGCTGCTCTCGCCTCCGTTGGTGTCCGAGTGTCCGGTTCTACACCCAATAACAACATCCAGGGAGACTCCTCGCGTGCCTGCCCCACTGGTCTTGCCGGCCCCGAGCCCTCCGGCACCCACAACGACCCAGGGCAGCACTTTCAGTGCCATGCACAAGGCGGAGGGAGGCCACTAAGTCCTTGCTGCAGCAGAGCTGGAGGATCCTACGAAGTGGAACCGGAAGAAGCACGTGTGAGGCAAGCGCCTGACGGAAACCTACTGCCGGTCGTGCGCCAAGGGAACCAGGTTGAGAATCTCGGACGTGTGTTGAGACACCATTGGAAATGATGGTAGACATCTCCCCTTTCCGCCAGAGGCGGCGACCATGTAGAAAAATAAGGGAGTGTCAGATGAGGCTACCGACGTGGCTGCCCTTACTTACTTACTTACTGCTTGCTTTGGCAAGGGGGAGGGGGGGATCAGTTGCCCCCTTCCGCTTTAAGCCACAGTTGTACCTGGGCAAACAAGCTGTGAGGCGTGCCGAGGAGTTTTTCCAGCCTGTGGTTGCGCAGCTTCCACGGAAAAACCCCCAACCGGAACCTGTGCTGGAGGAACTCGGTCAGTGAGTTTTCCCCTGGCGGGTCGTATCGGGTGATCGTGCTGAGTTGTGCCGTGTGGTCGTGGAACCGGAAGTCAGCCCTGGCAACGCTTGCTTGCTCACGACCGGAGCGCCAAATTTTATCCTCGTAGAACCACGCAGGGACTCCGGGCTGATGCAGAACCAGGGTCCACCACCCTCGGACTGGCCATCCACAGTGTGCAGCGCCATGTGTGGGTAATGCGGCACCGCGGTGGTCAACAGCTGGGTAGCGCCTTGGGGTACACCTCTGGGGAGGGACTGGCCTGCTGCCACCTCAACACCACCAAGTTGTTCCAGAGCGGTGCTTGTTCCGCCCCTAAACGCGCTGCTCGTCTTTTGTCGGCAGCCACACCGGTGTGGGCACCTGGGCCCCGGGCACCGGGTGTCGGACCACGCCACGTCCGTGTTGGGCGCCTGGTGTGCGCCGTTGACGAGAATGTCGCAAAGCAGGTACATGGAGTGCCGCCAGCGGATGTTTTGCCACCCCTTAGGGCAGGAGCCACCCACATGGAGGCTTAGGCCGTCTTGCATCAACCGCGGGCCTATGTGGCCGTCCTGCCTTGCTCTTGTCCGGTGGACGAGCCGTTGGCGGGGGTCCCGCATGCCAGTGGTGTAAAAATGCCTGACTAGGGCCACGCGCCATCCAGGGGGTTTTTTGTGAGCCCTTGTTCGCGGCGGCAGTAGTGAAGGTGCTCCTCAGCACATTCTTGGAGACAGTCCAGTACCGCCGTCGGCAACAGGTCATTGTTGCCAGGGAAGGGGTGGTGCGGCTTGTCCTGCCAGTGCCAGCGCATCGCGTACGGCAGTGTGAGGCGGCATGTGTCCCGGTAGCTGAGCCACACTGTGCGCAGCGTAAGGAAATTGCCCGGCGGGGACTGTACCTAGACGTGGGCTGCCCTGGGGCAAGCGGTAGGGTTGTAGATCCCCAACCCCAGGGCGGCGAGGGGACGGGGTATATGGTGGACCCAGTCACCCCCCGCTAGGGAGGAAAACTCCAGGCCCGGGTAGTGCACCTCAGAGCAGATGTGATGGGCGACCGCGATCTCCCAGAACACCTTGGTGGCCTTTGCGTGCAAAAAGGCCGCGGGGTGGTGGCCCAGGGTGTCCACGAGCGCCACTGTATTGTATCCTCGCCCGCGTCAAGGTCCTGTCATCGTATAACCTGTCCTGTGAGGCGTTGAAGGTGTACCGCGCCCTGTCTTTCGCAACCTGGGTGGTGACGTTGTCCAGGTGCATCGCAGTGTTGGAGTTGTCAGCAATGAAGGGGGCCACATACTGTATCACTCCCCCAGTAGTTCCAGTATCACATCCTGAATCACCTTCTGCGCCGCAAGGGTGTTGAGGTTTACCGCTGCCAGGCGTAGCCGGTGCTTGTGCTGCAGGGAGAACTCCCCGTCCGGCTGCAGCTGGAGCACCAAATAGGGGACGCAGTCCGCCGCCGGTACTCAGTGTCAGGGGTTTGCCAGGTGACGGCAGAGGCGCAGGTGCAAGCCCGCAGGTTTTCGCGTGGTGGCCATGGCGCACTTGCGGGGGTCCAGCTCCATTCCCATAATGCCAAGGTATGCAGTGAATGCTTCTACACCCTCGGCGAAGTCCTGCAACGTGTGGGCCACCACAGGAAGGTCGTCGATGTAGGCCCGGATGTGGCTCTCCGAGTGGGCGTGGGTGGTGCCCCTCCGCCCTGGGCAGAGGGTCCAGGAGGAGCGCATACCGCAGGGGGCTCTCAGAGTTACCCTGCCTGACGCCTCGCTGCGTGTGGATCAGCTGCATGGTGTTAAAGGGCAATCTGTGCGCCGCGCGACTGAATAGCACGAGGTCGATGACTGCCAGTAGAACGGGGAGATGGCGCAGGAAGGGATCGAGCGCTGTGTTTGGGGCAGTCTCCAGTGCCTTGCGGACGTCAAATGAAAAGGTATAGTTGGGCTTCCCTCAGTGGAGTTGCTGCTGTGCGATGAACAACAGAGGCCCGGTATTGGAGCCGGGGAGGGCCCCTTATTGCCAGTCACTGACCACGCCGCTCCGTGTGAGCACCCCTGCATTCAGCTGGGTGAAGAGGTCCATGAGCAGCTTTATGTCCAGCTGGCCCACTGCTATGGGCCGGTAGTTGTCCAACTTTGCGCAGCCCGGAACCTTTGGGCTGAGCCAGATATGTTGCATCTTGCTAGTTGGTTGGCCGCGGGGCGCCCCGGAGGATGGCCCGATAGGAATGGACAAGAAGCCACTGGACGGCCGCCAGGAGGGCCTTGATGAAGTAGGCCTCCGTGTGGCTGAGGCCCGGAGCCTTGCGATCCGCCTTGTCCAGCGCGGACTGCAAGTCTGGCACTGAAGTTTGCTCGACCTAAACCCACGCAACCTCTCAGACGTGGGGCATGTGGCAACTGAGGACAGCCCGCAAGCTGGGGAGGTCCAACGGGAGCTTGCCGTACATTTCCTGCCACAAGGCGCGGACTGCGGCCATCACGTTGTGGGCCTTCGTCAAGAGCGTCTGGGTGTTTGGAACCCTCACGTTTCCCAGGCCTGACGGGCCCCGGGCCTTAAACTCGATGGACCCAGTGACTGCCTTCCATCGTTGGACTATGTCCTGGGAATTGCGGCGCCAGAAGTGGTTGATGGCGCCTTTGCGGTTGGCCGCAAGGAGTGCGCGGACCTGTCGTAGGCGCGCTGCTCGGCAGGGCCCAGCTAGGGCACCAGGGGGGGTTCGTCCTGCGCTGCAGTTACTGCGGCCCACATTCAACGGGTGTGGCGTTGGGGTCGTACGAGGGAGGCGGCCCGCAGTGTGGCTGTACAGGCGGGGTACCGCCAACTTCCCCATCACGTCGAGGAGGCAGGGCGGGACGAGGAAGACCGGGAGGTGGTCCGACCCGTCCACTTGCCGGTGCGCCATGCCTCGGGCCCAGACACTTTCCCACAAGGACCACCACAGCAGGCGCTCATGGACCAGGAAGGTAACCACTCTCCGCCGGAATTTTTTTTTCCGGTCGGGTGTGCGGGTCATGTTCTTCATTCCCCCCGCTGCGGCCCCCAGCCAGAGCGGAAGTGCTCCGTGGCCGGGATGGTGGTGGCATACATGTAGATGTCGGTGTTGCCAGCAACTACCACCGCGTGCCATCCGCCGAGGCCGCATGCACATGCCAGGGGGTACATCTGGAAGTGGGCTCTGAGCGCTGCTCGCCCTGCCCAGGGGGAGCTGCCCGCCTGCAGCTCGTGGACATTGATGAGTGTGAGGCCCCTCTTGTCTGTGCGGATTTCCAGGGCCACAGCTTTTCCTGGAACTGTTCCTGTGAAACCGAGCACTTCTTGCTTTGGCACATACTTGCAGCTTGCCGCAGTGAGGAGGCCGCCCCCCCGCGAGGTGGCACCCGTGTGCACCAGGCGGCTGCTGAAGAAGGCGATGTACCCTCTATCCTGGAGTGCCGCTGCCCAGTGCATCTCTTGGGATCGGGAGGCGATCTCCGTCTCCTGTAGCATTATGGCGAAGCCCCCCTCCCG
The DNA here is from genome assembly GCA_964036045.1 of Eutreptiella sp. 'Long Island Sound 2002'. NCBI lineage: Eukaryota > Euglenozoa > Euglenophyceae > Eutreptiales > Eutreptiaceae > Eutreptiella > Eutreptiella sp. 'Long Island Sound 2002'. The sequence continues at coordinate 111,280,449 of OZ038378.1, forward strand.
GGCCAGCATCGCCGTGATGAGATGGAGTCAGCTATCCTGCACAGCCGGTGGCGCCGCTGGGTCTGCAGGGGCCGCCAGAACCTGGCGAGGTGCCAAGGACACGAGGCCTGGGGACCCTGCCCCTGTGGGGGCTCAAATGGGGGCAGTGGCGAGCCCCTCTGCGATGGATCCATGGCTGGCCGCCTCACTGCCCCCCTCACCAGCGTTGGCCGGCAGCGGCCCCTCTGCGGCTGCCGTCGCCTCTCCCCTTGCTTGGGGTGCCGTGTCGCTTGGTGCCAGGTGGGGCCTGTCCCGCTCAGCGTAGGGGGCGTGCCAGGCAGATCGTCTCGCACTCCCTTGCATGATGTGAAAGGTCGCCTCCTGATCCTCCGCAGGGGTGATGGCGTGCGCCATGTGCCATGCCAGCTACTCGCTTGTCGAGAGCGTATCCGCAGACAAGGGGCACTTGGTAGGCTCCGTGGCATCTCTTGCCAGGGGCGGGCACCACCGATTTGCGGATGGAACTCTCTGGCGCCAGAGCGAAGGGGAGATGGGCCAGCAGGACCATGTGCGGGCCAGGGAGCAGCTTGAGGCGGACGCCTAGGGTGCCCGCACCGCAGCGGGCGCGGGACTGAGGTCGCAGACAGCGGCGCCCTGCCTGTCTGCCTGCAGCCACTCCTGCCAGTATGTAGGGCTGATCAGGCTGTCGGGCTTGCCCCTCCACCGCAGGGTGCGGAAGTTGTGGAGCCAGTGGTATGCCGTGGCGGGGACCCCCAGCTGGAGCTCCAGGCTGACGCGGAACAACACTGTCTCTGGCCGCACTGCTGGCTTCGCCGTCTTGGCGTGGTCCCTGAGGCAGCCTGCAGCAAGAGGGCGTGCTGGTTGCCCACCTTCGGCGCCTTGACGATCACACTGACGCAGTCGGCCATGCAAATCGTGGCTTCGGGCCACGGCAGGCGCTGCAGGTTGCAGATGACAATATGCGCGTCCGTGCACCTTTTTCTACTGAAAGTCACCCTGTTTTACCAAATTCAAAAGTTACATGCAGCAGAGTGAGCACAAGAAGGGACCAAATTGTTGTACAACTAGTACCTGAATGGCAGTGAAAAATTCCAGCTGGCAAGCTGAAACTGTCATGGTCCCTTTACATGTCCTAGAGATGAAATGCAAGCACCGGAAATTCTGAAATATCACCGTAACTCAAACTACCTACATATTGAGTATTTCTGTCACTTAAAACTAGTAATCCCATATCCCAAATCCCCAGCATCGCTTTGAATATCGACTTAACATTTAAGTATTGCTCTGCGCATGCGTCTATCCTACTGTGCACGTGCATTAGTCGGAGGGTATTACTATCAAAATGAAGGTTATGGGCTATCAGCTTAAAGTAATCTAAAGCCCTGTTCAGTCCGATTACACTCCCCTGCTAGAATCAACACTCGGGGGGGGGGGGGTGACACCACCAAGAGGGTCGGTTAGATAAAAAAAAAAGGACTGGGTGTCTACCACACCTTACCTCTCAACCTACCTCAACCCAAGGTTGGTAAGCCCATCCAGAGGCATTGCAGGATAGGGAAACGTCACGCCAGGTAAGGCAAGGTCTCAGGCATCCGGTTAGGGAACACACAAAACCCAAATGTCGGCGGGTGTTGGTATGGGGCGGGGCGGAGGGGGGGCAACAAGCCAAAAATGTGTGCCCACCCTGCGGCGGGCGACAGGCGGGGTTCAAACAAACAGTGGTGCCGTCTGTGTGGCCTATCCATAACATGACGTAAGAAACCAACGGGACTAATTAATGGGACGATATGGATTTGATGGTTTGGATGAGATCACCCTGGCACTGTCCTCTCTCCCAGGGCTTCTCCTCAGGCTGTAGCCCACATGCCTGGCACCCCCGCATGATTCTTGGTCCCCCGGGGCCCTGAGAAGGGGCGTTTGCTCGCATGTCGCCATCCATGTATTTTTTTACGTAAAAATCTGCTTGTGCCCATTTTCCTCTTCCCTGTCCGCGTCCCACATGCCTGACCCTGACCCAATGGGATGGGGTCACTTCTGTATGATGGGCTCACCCTTCCTGAGTTTGGACGTTGACTCTTGGACTTTGGCCTTGTGTTTATAAAAAAAAAAAAAGATCACCCTGGCACCGTAGCTGGATGAATGGATGGACTACGGCCATATCCAAAAGACTTTTTCATGCTCCACAACCATCCCTGGGCTGAGAAACAACCGCTACTCTAAAAGAGTGTAGACCGAGATTGTGTACCTCCTCCAATCGTAGTTATCACCCTAGAATTAGCTCACTCTTCGGCTTCCGCACACAAGGGGGGTGACCCTCCATGTGCTCGTTCTTGTGGGATTAAATGGCAATTGATGGATGGCCAATGGATGAGGAGAAAAATATTGTGATTGGATAAAATGGGATGGGGAGTCCTGACACATGGTCAAGATGAGAATCCCAATGTCAGCCCAGAGTTGCAAAAAAAGTTAGCCCCGAATTTTAACTGGACAGGGCCCCGGATGGATTGGATCAATGGTGATCCGGATATGCGTGACACACAGTGACATGCTGAACACCCGGGATACGCGCCTGTTTTTTCGAACCTGAGGGGCGTCGTAAAACGAAGAGACTGCTGAAAAGGTTCTTAAGGGGTCCTCAGGTGGGTTGTTCTGGGGTTGCTACGTCTGGGAGATCCGGTGCGTCGAACCAACCATGAGGATTGATGAATTGGTTGGATAATGATGGTGAGTGTCTCACTGATGATTGATTGCGATTATTGGACAAAAAAATTGATCAAGAAACAATGAATTGTGCTGTTGTGTGGGCAGAAAAGAAATAATGATTCTGTGCAGATGGGGCTGCTGACGGGTCAAATCCACATGATCAACAAAATGCCGCCAACGAAAAAAGTATCAACCTGCTATGCCCCAAACCCACTATCCCGGGATGGTGTGTCTGAAAAAAATGAAAAAAAGTTTTCACTTCACCGATGAAGGGAGGCATTGGCACTGTGCTTTGGCTGTAGGGGTTAGTGCCGATAGCCAGCTTTGCTGGACGCCTCCTGCTTCACCCTTCCATGGGGGGGTGTTCATGAAATCATAATAAAGCACAAAAAAAAGGGGGAAAGAGATGTTTATACTGGCCAACCATGGGCCTCATTGATAGGGAGCACGACATTAGTTTCTAAGTACCACAAGTCGTGTTAGCAATTTCACAAAAAGGGGGGGGGGGACAGCGGGGCAACCTCAAAGGAAAATGAATCTGTGGTGGCCTCCGTCAATCTTATATCCTCGAACCGACGAGCCATGACGATAGGGCTAGGGGAAAAGAAAACGTCAAAATTGGTGTAAATATCGTAGCGAGAATTGGTGTGGACACCTCGTGAAGTAGATCAATTGGCGGGGGAGGGGTGATGGAAAACATCACGAGAACGGTTAAAATGAACATGGGGTTAGACTACATTTCTCAACCTTTTCAAAACCCACAATGCAACCTTGCAGCCAGGGCCGTAGCCGAGGCACAAGCGGACCGTCATGTCAGGGCCATAAGGGCCGAAACAAAGACTCCGGCAAAGTTGGTATGAGGTTAGAAGTAGTGAGAATGCACACATTCAAATGAACATACAAGCAGAGGAAGGAGCTGCAGAGAGAAATGTGTTACACAACCATATGCCAGGGCTCAAGAGGCGATACATCCTACACTACTAGGCCAGGGCCAGGCAGGCTGAGACATTTGGCCCAAACCCATGTGAGTTTACCGCGTTCGCACGTGTTCACACCAGATGCCAGGGCGTTATGGGCCGAGATCAACCCTCAACCACAGCCAACACCCTTGCGGCCGAGGCTACCATGACACATATAGCACTTGAAAGTAACTACCTAGCGCACTGCTATACCCGCCGTGTACCCACGTGCCCCGACCCGCGGGAGCACCCGCGAACAACTGTTCCATGTGCATCCTGACCCGTGCGTGCATACACATGGCACTTTGGGGTCCATATTGGGCGACACATGTCACATTCCTACAACCACAGAAACCCAACATGGGGTTCGCAACACTATGATTGTTGGTTTCATGAGTGAGTGAGTGGATATTTGAGATGGTAGTTATCATCTACATTTTCGCCCGTGGAGGTTCATTTCGTTACAGAAGCCCAGGGGTGCCCACTATTTAACGCAAACATACCCAAGGACCAGCATGTACGAGAGAGTAGTGGATTTACTTGTTGTTTGAAATCAAGAAATCACGAAGGGCCAGCCAACCACTCCCCACATGTTTAGTGCATGTTGCACTTGAATGGTTAGACAACCCATGATACCATGTCATTGCATGAAGCTCTCGAAGCAAAAAGACACAACAATTCACCTCAACGTGTCACTCACTGGCATCCACGCCTAGATTTTTCACCAACAATCAAGGAGATATGATGGAGGGGGAGGTATGGTTAGACCCGGCTTCCAACTAGCCCCTGTAACCCTTCCAAGTGAGGTTGGGGTTTGTTTGGGAGTTTAGAGAATTGAGTTTTACCCCACCACCCCTTAACACGACGAGCCGTGTAGGGGAGTGAGGGAAGGATCGAGATATCAAGTAAGTTACATGTAAAGAAACTCCAATCTTAAGTGTCTTGTCTTTTCTAAAGATGTTTTGCGCGGAATAAAATTTTCAACCACCCAAAAGGGCCACCATGACAAGTAGAAAATTCAAAGAGAAAGCAAAGACGGCATTGCTCTCATAAAAGTGAGCTGGTCTCAGCTCAAAAAAAAACTGCCCACTTCGAATGGGAAACTCAGAGATATTCAAAAGGAAAGTAAGTCCAAGTGTTTATAGGCAAATCCAAGCCCAACTAAGCTCAAAAAGTGGGGGTCTCGGCATCCAACCAAGTAGACGCCTGAAACATCCTAGCACATCTCAACAAGGGTTCGGAGGGACCGCGGTTAAACAAAACACCACCGCCCCAAAGAAAGTCCTTTTAGCCTCGGGAAACCTCTTGAAGCTCAACAAAGGCCCCTTTGTTGAGGAGCTTCAGCAAGACTGACTTGCACTTGCAACGTGTTCCATGAACGCCTCCACCAACGTGCTCCAAAGTGGGGGCGCCCACAGGAAACGTCGACTCCCCAAGTTGAGCAACGTGGCACCGAAAGTCAACTATCAAAGTCGACAAACGCTGCATACAAAGTCGACTCTCGAAATTGACAAACGTGAACAAATGCAGCGTCAAACAGGGACGCTCGAAGTTGATGAACCCCACTTCAAAAGTCGAGCCCCAAAGTCGACAAAGGTCCACCAAGAGAGCATCTAAAGTGGAGTCTCCAAGTAGACTAAGGTCGACGAACACGGCCTCAAAAGTGGACTCTCCAAGTCGACACAAAGGGTATCAAAAGTGGACTCTCAACTTCCACAAAATCCACGAATGCAGCATCAGAAGTCAACGCTCGAAGTTGACGAAAGTGGACAAATGCGGCAAAAAAAGTCGACGCTCCAAGTCCACAAGCGCCCTCTGAAATGGGGGCGAGGAAGGAACCATAAGTCCACTTGCAATTGAAATTTACCCCATGTGGCCTCCATTGCACGACGCACCAAGGTACGAATGAAATAGGCACCAACAATAGAGGCCTTTCCACAAGTAAACGCACTACGAAGCTTGAATGGACTCCCAAGAAGGCCTCTAAACGAAGGCCACCCCACAGGCATACAAGCAACAAGCAAATGACGCAGGGGGACCGATGGCCACGAAAGTCCCACGGTGGACTTTTGAAGAGTGCCTTCGAAATGATTGTTTCCTGTTTATAGGCAAAAACAAGCCCAACTAAGCTCAAAAAGTTGGGGTCTGGGCGTCCAACCCAGTAGATGCTTGAAACATCCGAGCACATCTCATCAATGGTTTGGAGGGACGGCGGTTAAAAAATCACCACCACCCCAGAGAAAGTCCCTTTAGCCTCGGGAAACCTCTTAAAGCCCAACAAAGGCTCCTTTGGAGAGGAGCTTCAACAAGACTGACTTGCACTTGCGACGTGTTCCATGAACGCCTCCACCAGCGTGCTCCAAAGTGGGGGCACCCACACCGAAAGTCGACTCCCCAAGTTGAGCCACGTGGCACCGAAAGTCGTCTCTCGAAGTGGACAAACACTGCATCAAAAGCTGACTCTGGAAGTCGACAAACGTGGACAAATGCAGCATCAAACATGGACGCTAAAAGTTGACAAACCCCTCTCCGAAAGTCGACTCCCCAAGTCGACAAACATCCACCAACGGGGCATCAAAAGTGGACTCTCCAAGTAGACTAGAGTCGACAAACACGGCCTCAAAAGTGGACTCTCCAAGTTGACACACAGGGCATCAAAAGCGGACTCTCAACTTCCACAAAATCCACAAATGCAGCATCAGAAGTCAACGCTCGAAGTTGACGAAAGTGGACAAATCCGACAAAAAAAGTCGACGCTCCAAGTCCACAAACGCCCTCCGAAATGGGGGCGAGGAGGGAACCATAAGTCCACGTGCAATTGAAATTTGCCCCATGTCGCCACCATTGCATCATGCACCAAGGTACCAATGAAATAGGCACCAACAATAGAGGCCTTTCCACAAGTATACACACTACGAAGCTTGAATGGACTCCCCAGACATCCTCTAAACGAAGGGTTGTCACAGGCATACAAGCAACGAGAACATGACGCAGGGGGACGGATGGCCACCAAGGTCCGACGGGGGACTTATGGAGAGTGTCTCTGAAAGGATTGTTTCGTGGTGATGAACGAAAGAGGTCCTGTGTCAAAGCCCTGAAAGGGTATGACAGTTTTGCAACAATGTTTTAAAAAAAAGAAAAAAAACTTTTGCAACTTTTCCTACTGAAAATTACACTGATTTCCCAAATCCGAAGTGACATGCACCAAGTTGTTGTACGACTAGTATCCGAATGGCAGTGCAAGTTTCAGCAGGCAAGGTGAAAGTGTCATAGTCCCTTTACATGTCCTAGATATGGAACGCATGCACCAGAATTTCTGAATTATCACCGTAAATCGAACTACCTACATAGCGAGTTTATTTCTCACTTAAAACTGGTAATCCGATATCCCGAATCCCCAGCATCGCTTTGAACCTCGACCTAACATTTAATTATTGCTCTGCCTGTGCGTCTGTCCTACTGTCCACGCGCACTTTTTTGCGCCTGTTACCCAACCCGAATTCTCATTTTAGGTTAAAATGAATGTTATGGGCTATCAGGTTAAAGGAATTTAAAGCCCTGTTCAGTGCAACCACAGTCCGCCGGGCTGAACATGCAGACAACCCACTTTGGGCTCCGCCGCCAACGTGGCGCCACCGCGAGGGTGGCCTCTGTGGGGGCGTGGGTGATTGGTCCTGCGTGGAGGGCCAAGAAGCCTGTTGCGCGGATTATGGCCCCCTGCCACCCGGCTTGCAGGTATGCCTCCTGGTTGGGGTCCCAGACCAAGGTGGGAGGGGGGCCAACCCCGGGTCCTGTTGCCTGCTCGCGGCACAGATGGTGTTCATAAGGACCGCCAGGGGCCAGTGGTCGGCTGTCATGTAGTAGGCCTTGGTGGGCGCCTGCTGCCAGTCCCCAGGTGGTAGGAAAGCTCCTTGCCTGGAGTTGCTGTGCCAGATTGTCCACTTGCTATCGGCCAAGACGTGCGAGCGGTAGCTCCCGCGGAAATCATGTACCACGGCCTGGCAGCCAGCCGCCTGTACCACCAGCGCTTTCTCCCTGCAGGGGCCCCGGGGGGGGCGCCTCCCCGTTGGTGTCACGAATGCGGGTGCGTCGGCGCAGCGTGTTGCGCCATGGGTTGGGCGCCTCACTCCGCGGACCGGGCATGTTGCCGGTGACCGATGCTGGGCCATTGTGGTGGACAAAGAATTCTGCCAGCCGCGCCGCCGCGACGGCGTACAGCTGCTCAGCCGTAAGGGGTGCTATCGGTGTGTGGGTTGCCCTGTGCTGGCGGGGCGGTGTCTCCTAGTGAGGGACAGGCGAGAGCAGATGTCCTGGCCAAATAACCTCCTCGGTTTTACTGTGCTGGCCGTATCAAGCAGGGGCCCCTGCGGCAGCGCCTCCTGGTCCTTCTCTTGAGGGGGGTGCAAGTGGGGGCGGCTGTGGGAAGTCCTGTGCACTCAAGCGCCCAGCATGTGTGGCATACGGGTCCTGTCTGTGGTGCTCATGGGCCGCCCGCGGGAGGAAGAGGAGTTGGTGTAGGTACCAGTGGCCTTGCTCGGAGAACAGGTTGTGGAGTGTCAGCCACTGCTTCACCACGCCCCCTGCGTGGGCGGCGTCGACGCCGCGCCCCAGGCCCAGGCCAGCGAGTTTCTTGGACGTGCCTGCTGGCGGGATGTGGGCCTGCTGGTACAGTGGCCGCAGGGGTTCCGGTGCTAGGTGCAGCACTTCGTCGGTGACTTGGTTCGTCGGGGGCGATGTTCTGTGCCCAGGTGCTCAGCGTAGGGGCCATGTGCCGCTCTAGCACCTGTGACGGGGGGCAACGGGTGCTGGAAGGGTTCATCCAACTCTTGATGTGGTTCAGCATAGTCCGCCACACTTAGGGTGAGGGCGTGGCGGGGAGCTCAGGGGGGACCGTTTCCTGGAGGCGATGGCAGGCCGGCGGTGTCTGCAGGTGATGCGGGGCAGTAGCCGTTACCCACCAGCACGCTGTCTGAGGTAGGATTGCTTCAGTGTGGAGTATCGGGTGTCCCTGTACCATGGGAAGGTATGAGCGGGGGCACCTGTTCTCTTTCCACCGAACCCAGGGTGTCCCCGCTTGCAGGCTGCGGAGCAGGCTGCTAGGGTGGCCGGAAGGCCCCTTGGGGGGCTTGGCTGGCATGGGCCCGAGTACCCGCGGGCAAGTACAACAGTTGGGGGACCCAGGAGCCCTGCAGCGGCTGTTCCTCCTTCGGGTCTGGGTTCTCTTCTGCTAGGGCGGCTGGGACGATGCCCTTCTGCGGGAAGGGGGCACCATTTTGTCGGGGTTCCGCTTGAAGGTCGCCGTGAGGCTGAGACGTTCCAGCACGGGCGCCACCTGGAGGTCGCCCCTGGGCTGGCGCCAGAGGCAGTCCTGGAAAATTTGCCAGGTGTGGAATTCCTTGGCGGTGTCCTCTGTGCTGGCTGCAGTTGTGCCTTCTGGTGCCAGGTGCGACATGATGCCCAGTATCGCCCAAGTGGAGAAGGGCCAGGCTAGGGGCGGGGTGTACACCTGTATGGTCAACTGCGGGCGTGCTTGCCGCACCCAGGACACATGGAGCACACCGGGGCCGATGTCTGCGGACAGGACCAGCACAATCCCATTGGGCTCCCTCAAGAGTCCTTCCACCGGCCATCCGTGGAGGCCGCGGGTGTGCAGGGCCACTTATGTTTGCCCTGTGTGGGCGACTTGGTTGACTGCATCCTGGATGTTCAGACTGCAGACAGTTGCCGGACCAGGGGAGGAATGACAAATGGTGCTCCAGCACAATCGTCACCTACTCTGAACGTATTTTGGCACCTCAGGTAGTTCCTCTTAGTCAGCTTGGGCTCACCAACGTCTTTTAGGTTGGCACTTGCCTATTTGGCCCGGCCCTGACTGTGGTGCAACCACTCCCCTACAGGGCTCTTTTAGTCCTCTGGAAAGGGCTTTTTGAGAAAGCAAGCTCGTTGCCCCCGATCGAACACCTCTTGGGGTTTGCAAGCTGTAGATCAACTCTGTTGGGAGGTCATGGCCAATACTGGGCAGGGTAACGGGCGCACCCAATCTTTGGTGTGTCCCTGGTTGATTACAATCCTCAGATACTGGTCAACTGCACCATTCTATCTCTCCCACAGAGGGTTGGAAATGGGAGTGGAGCCCAGACGAGTGGTTACCAAGACCTCCACTGCATCCAGTACTCGCTTGTACCGGCCGGTATCACTCTGGATGAGTATATTCTCATTAGAGTGCACCTCTTAGGGTGGTCTGTACTGTACAAACCATTGTTCAACAAATATTTTTGCAGTCTGTTGGCATGTGTTGGTTCTTTACAGGGGAACACAAGTGTGAAACGGGTCAGATGACAGGTACCGACCAAACAACTTTCATTGCCTCAAAACCTAGGCAGCCCATGGATGAAATACACGTACATCAATGAGTTACTGCAGTTGCAAATTTGTAGACAAGTGATCAGTCCTGGGTCTCTGGAGCCGTTCTGCTTGTCGGTGTGACACCTGCAAGAGTCCACTTTGGACTGCATTTGCAACTTGGATTCCGAATGGGTTAGTCTGCAGAAGAAAATTCCCTTGACAAAATACATTGAACGGTTGCAACCTGTGTGCCCCCAATTGAGATGGGGCCAGTCTAGGCTGCCATCAAGAGTGGCGTCAGGCACAGCTATCCGGTCCTCAAGATTGTGGTACTGCTTATCTTTAGAGGATCGCTCTCCAACTAGCAGATGGGCCTCCAGGCCGTTGCTGAGAGTTAGGAGTACACAATGGTACTCTTCTTTGTAGTCATTCCGCGTCCAGCCCTCTAGGACTCCAGTCGTATGCATAGGAAAGTCCAGTCAAACGTCCATACGCTGAAACCCCTCTTTGGCCAGGAACTCCCAACTCTCTCCTAGGAAGGCATCAAAGTTGCCACGTGAAATACAGTCAGCCAGTTGATTTTTATACCTTAGATATGGTGTACACTGAGACAGACCAGAGGGACGTAGGTCCGGCATCACCTGAGCTGGGCCTTCTCAGGGGGGGCACCCTTTGGGACGGTTTTTGCTGCCTCTTGATTACAGAGCCACAGCACAGGGTTAGTACCCAGTACACGTGACTGAAAGGAAAGCACAAGCATCCAAGGCCGGAGTTCCTGATCATAGGTGCTGTACTTGGGTCGTACTTGATTTGATTTCCAGTCCAGTGTTGTAGGGCACCAGAAACCCGATTGATTGTGCAGGGTAGTCATGCTGTACAAAACAATCACGGTTCACGCCTGCAGTACGGAAGTGCCAGTGAGACACCTTGGTGGGGTTCATTACCTGTCATTGGTGTAGGGTATCCTACCCCTACATCACAGGCATCAGTGATGAGTATGATCTTGCCCTTGAGGCGTGGTAGTTTAACGCAATTGGTCGAAGACATTTCACTCTTGAATTCCTGGAAACAGGCCTCTACTTTGGCCGTCCACAACAGGGATTGGTCATCTGTATGAGGTCACTCAGGGGGCTGATGAGTACATGAATTTGTGTATCTGCCGTGTCTAAAAATTACACGCGCTAATACAAGTGCGTACATCTTGGAGTTCTCTCTTAGTGTCATCACTGAGTGGCATATTCTGTATCCTGTATCCACCAGCCGTACCCAACACTCAGGCCAAGGTATTCGATCAGAGCACACATGAACTCACACCTCTACAGTTTGACGGGGACATGGATTTGCTTACAGAGGGTGAAACAGTCCTGTAATAGAAGGATGTCCATGCTCCTCGGTAGTAGTACCCAGGCATGAATCATCAGTCTGAGCCTCATTTTCGGCCCCGCAGGATACCACCTTCTGCACCAGGGCTCTTCGTCCCAGGATGTATGGAATTTCGTTCATCAGCCCCTGAAAGAGAGAAGAGGCATTGGGGAAGACAAAGGGCATGACCTTCTGACAAAGGTGTCATTCCCGCCTTCCGAGCAGCTTAGGAACAACACCAATGCCGCATTGAAAAATTTGACAATTACCGCAAAACATCCAAATTTATTAGCGACCTCTCGATTTCTGCCGCCTCTGGTTTTCGCTGCCTGAAATCTGCGCCTGCCATCATCCCACCCTTTTCCTTTGCTTAAATGCTTACGAAACAAGCCTTCAACAACAATCGGAGTAAAAGTCCATCCAAGCCTGCTAGCATAGCCGGATGGGGAACGCTGGGGACAGCCTATTCAAAATTCGCTGAGAGATATCCTTTTGCGCCGCCAACTCCTTTGCTCAAATGCTCTAATGAGAAACGCAACGCCAAAGCCGCTAGAAGCCCGATCGAAACCTTGACTATCTCGCCGGAGTTCAAAATTGCTTACGATTCTTCCCGCTCAATGCCGTCGGCTAAATGCCTTGAAAGTGTAATCCGTCAATGCTTTACCCTGTCTTTGGACATCTGGAGAGATAAAATGACAAACTTGTTCGCCGTCACACGCTCCAATGGATGGTTTCCAACGTCGGCAGAAGATCCTTTCAACATCATGGAAGACCTTCTACTGCTACGCCTTCCTTTTTTCCTACGCCCGCCGTCACACAACACTCCGGATGAGAAATTGCCAAAACACGTCCACACGTGTGCGGAGTTTTGCAAACGCCTGGTGGACGCACTCCACCATACTCATTCAAGAGGCACCCAATCCAGGGGCCTTGTGTGTTCTCGATCCTTTGACGATGCCGGAACGCCTGAAACTCCATTTCCCACGGACACGAGACCTTTCGTTCAAACGCCCAAGCGCTTTACTTGTGGAGTCCACGTCCTCCATGGAGTTTCACCGACGAGGGTGGTTGATGGGCAGCTCATCACGTGCGACCAAACAAAGAATACTTGGATTCTACTTGAGCTAAACTATTCTTTCCATCCAAGAGAAGAATGTGCCTATCACATGTATGACTTCCCACCTCGGTCCGTTGCAAGGATGCTCTCAGAGACAGAACCCAGCCCTGCTAGAAAATGCATTGGTTTCCTCCAATGTTGACGTACGGTGCGACTTGATTATTCAAGAAGCAAAGTCATGGCTACGTCCAACAACGTAACCAAAGGTTAAACCCATTGGCGAGCTAGGCGATGTTCGTTCTTTCCTTAAGCACGTCAATCGATACTACTCCGGTGCAAAATACTTCGCCAACGCGGACACACAAAACAACTACTTTCCTTATGAGGACGCCGTTGCCAAAACAGCCCCGTGCTCTGCCTATTACCGATACCATTACCCTTGGCCGCCCGCTCTTGCGCAAGACTTCTACACCTCCGTTTCATGCCATGCGACGAGCTAAGAGAAGAAGCCTCCTACTACGTTGTCCGAACTGGAAAACACTTTGGAAACACCCGGGTGAACTCCTGCTGTGGGAGCTGGTTGGTACACTTGTGGGCCCCACAAAATCCCTTGGAGTCCGGATCTCTTCCACTCAAGTGCGAGGTAAGTTTGGCATTTTTTGTTGTCTTGACATCTCTAAGGTGATCTCCACGGTGTCTCTATCACCCTTGCAAACAGTAGCCCAGGCATTTCTTTAGAAACGGTGGCCTCTTGCTAATCTCGGTGAGGCACAACCGCCTAGTTTGCTTTGCATCAGGTCCTCAATATGGCACGAGAGTTTGGAGCAAAGGCCTAACCGAGAGAGTAACTCCGTACGTTCACGCTGACCCGCACTGTGCTCGGCTAAAAGCCGCGCGTTCAACGCCAATTCATCAAGTAGCGGCCGCAGCGTCTCTTTTGGGAACCATCAAATGCTTTGACGCCGAGCAACAATCTGGTTCTACCCGCACCTTTGAAGTCCGGTACTCTGACAATCAGTCCGCGGCGTTGGCTACGGACTTCACGACATGGGACATATTTTTCACCGCCGCTGTGCCCAACACACTACTCCGCAACCAACTTATCACCTCTATCTCCGAGTTACTAGGAAATGATTGCTCGACAGGGCTCTTGATTCTGTCGTACAAGTTGGCTCCTCCATGGGCTCCCGTGAACAATTACAAACGTTTGAGCGTACGTACCATTCCATCAACTGTGTCATGAACTCCTATGAAACGGTCCGCAACTGGGTTGACTCCGAAGACATGCTGATTACGCCCGAAACCCACCCGGAACCTGAAACTCCTACCTCCCCGGGAATGGGTGATGGTGCTCCATCTTCTGATGCAGCTAACCTCGCCAGTGCGTTTGAGGAAGCGTTACCTACCGGCCGCCCTATCAACGACGCGCACGGTAGTTCACCGCCTCAAGGCCTCTTCTTTTACCAAAATGTTCTACCTCAAGAGTGGCAAACTCGTCTGCAGGGACACTATTTTGACCCAAGCATCGAGTGGAGTCCTGGAAAACAGGGGAAGGTGCGGTGGTATGAATGGCGCCACACACCAGATGGCCTTGTGCCAAGCGCCTCAGTTCCAGAGCATCCCAACGCGGTGCTATAAGCAGTGGCAGCATTACCGCTCCCGGACCACCTGAAACTAGGTTCTTTTGGCCAAGTCCAAGTTAGCTTCTATGAATCGGATGGTGGGGTCTCACCCCATTCTGACCACGAGGCCTACGATGACCCCGTCGTCACTGCATCCAATCTTTCAACTACCGCTATGCAGTTTGAAAATGGTGGCAGTACCTTTGAACTCTTGCTCGACCCCGGGTCTTTGCCGGTTCTTCCGGAGATTCACAAACAAAGTTCTGACATGGCATCGAAATGAGTCAGCATTACGACACCCCCGCAGGCGCCCAACCAAGAGGACACCGCCTCAGCGTCACACTGCGCAACGTCAAGAAACCCGCCAGAACGCCTGCATGACGCAAGCCAGTGAAGTGCGCGACCCGCAGCGCTCCATTTTGACCTCGGGAAGGGCAGCCGTCCTCCAGCGCTTCGGTGTCTCGGAGTTTGTTGCACGCACTCTCTCCCAACCTCAATGCAAAACCTCTCCTCACCGATTCCCAAGAGTTGTACATGGTCCATCCGAGCCTCCAAACGTCAAAGGTTAACGGTGAGCTCCACTTCCGAAGCAACCGCATACCAACGCAGGGACAGGCAGATCGTGAACCCCACCCCCCTTACTTCGTGCCAACCATGACCCCCCTCATTCGCCAAGACGAACACCCCCCCCTCCCCCAGCGCGGCGCCCGCGGCGCCTTTTCATTTAGACCAGGCTCCCCCAACACCCTCCTCTCCCGCCTGGCCACAGTTGCCACCACTGCGTCCCAAACCTGCGCCAAGGCAATCAAAAGGCTATCGCTGGTTCAAAGGTCTTCCGTCAGGGGCACTGCAAGAGCCGCTTCACATTCGAAGCCAAAACATCCAAAAGAAAAACACCCAGATGCCTTCGTGCTACACCAGTTAAGCCAGGGAGTGAGTGTACAATTCCTTCAAGAGCTCAATGAGCCCTCCACTGTCCCGACACACAGTCATTTCGAAGGCCATTCCCTCAAGTATGTCTACAACATACAGAAAACCCAGAGCGCCAACGGTATTGCTTTCTTTTTTCCCGGGCCCTGGCGTACGCCGAGCGGTATGCCCTGCATAACCCCAAAGCCTGGTTGTGTGCCGCAATACTCACAGTGCCCGGCTTACCGCCAAATCTTTTTGTTTCCGTCAATATCCGACCTGACAAGCGCCCGGCAGTTGGAGCCTTACTCTCTTCGATATTAAAGTCCGACCCCCACCTTTTCCTCTTGGGGGGATTTCAATGCAGTGTCTTGCCCACACTTGGATCTCAGCCCCACCGACGACCCGCCCTGGCACTGGCTACGCCAGGCTACTACATCCTCCCCACCGAGCCTGGTGGACACATTCCGTACTGTGAACCCAACATCACTGGCCTCCACTCGGTACAAGACTACCCACTGCCGGTCACAAAAACACATTGACTTCCTCCTTGCCTCCCCCGCCCTCCTGACCCATGCCCCGCTTCTTGACTCCTTCATTGACACGGGTATCACGTCCACCAACAATCACCCAGTTTCTGCCATTTTGGACTTACCGTCTCCTACCTTGCCCCCGAGGCCCGTCCAGACGGTGTTTAGGCGCCCGAATGAAAAATAAAAAGACGGCCTTGAGGCCAAAATACAGCCTTGGGGCTCCTGGGCAACTCAAATCGGGCAAGCCCTCCAAAGCCTTCCACTTGACTCCCTTGTTCCCAACTTTGATACTTTTTTCCTGAAGTCACGGGTCACTTTCAAAGCATAGGATCTGCATCTGCCCCCAATATTGCCAAAGCTTTCAGACACCTAAAAGCCGTGCTCAAACAGCTTTCTCCCGCAGGATCCTCCACATTGGACGCAAATATGAAGAGTTTCGGAGAGAGTCGGTAAAAGCCAGGGCAACACATGAGAAATTGCGTCTGAACAGAGTCGACAGAGCCTTGGTCCATCACCGTCGCCTCAAACGTAGTATCACCCATTTTTTGGAGCCAGACAAACGCTCTGACATTAGGCTCTGCACGAATGCATGTAATATCACGGCTGACCCTAAGCAGGTGGCCGAAATCCTGGGCAACACCCACAATCATTCCGCGGCGAACCCCACTTCGTCAGTGACGAGGATTTTGTGGATTCATTACTCACCCAGATCCCCTGCAGATGTCAAGCGGAGAAAAATCCCCCCAATCACCCTTGCTTGGCTAGAGGACACTCTAAAGAAGGGGCGCCCTGACAAGGAGGGGGGGGGTGACCGCACAACTTTTACATTCTTCACCTCCCTCTGTGTTCTTGCGAAGACGCCCTGGTTTCTCTTACGAATAAACTAATGCTTCAGGGTCTGCCCCAGCACTGGGCACACTCCAATTTAGCCATGCTTTGTGAAAACGTGCAACCCCCACTCAGCCTTAGACTACCCCCCAATTTCCCTCTGCAACTCCTGTTACAAACTCATTGCCCAATGGCTACTTGTCGAACTGGAGGGGCTCACCACCCAATACAAACTAGTCCATCCCTCACAAATGGGGGGACTCGAGTGGCGCCGCACGGCGGACCACATTTTCCGGGTCTACCGAGCCCTCCACGTACACCCCAACTCATACCACCTCTACATTGCCTTTGAAAGAGCATTCAACAGCGTAGTGCGCCCCACGCCGTTGCGCTTGCTTGAACGCTACAACCTGCCTGATGAGCTCATCCAATGCCTTGGGCCCCTTTACCGTGACACCCTGGACGCACCACTCGCCGGGGGGGGACCCCCTTTCAGTACGCCCAGCACCGTGTTGTCTGTCAAGGCTGCCCCCTGTCTCCCCTGCCGTTCGTCTTCTACTTAAATTTGTTGCTCTTCGACGCCCCCTTCTCCTCCCCATTGACTGATCTCACCAACACTGAACACGCCTTCATTGATGACCTTTTGTATCGGAGCCCAGACGAATCCCTCATTCAAGGCCTCATAGATTTATTTGACACGGCCGGCCTAAAACCCGGCATGAACATGAATATGACCAAAACGGAAGTCCAAGCCCTAAAGGGAGCCGCCCAGCATGTTTTCTCGTCGCTCTCGCGCTTTAGGTTTTACACCGTCGACCCCGTCACCGGCCTCCCAGAGGAATTTTATAAATACTTTGGGCTTTTTATTTTCACTAAGGACCAGCCCCAGAAATTGCTCGCCCTCACCAAACAAGAAGTGTCCTAGTTTTTCCAGCGACTTCAACCCATCCCCTTAACCCTGCCTGAGTCTGTTTCCCTGGTGAATTGCCAGCTAGTCCCCATTCTCTGCTACCGTCCCATTGCCCACCGCCTTCCGACGCTGGCTCAGCTAGCACTACACAATCCCCATATATGGGCCAACTCCTTAAAACCGGTTTGTTTTCTCTGTTTTCTGCTCTTTTGGTGCCCTTTGCTACCTTTCATTGAAACGGGCACCCTCAAAATATACACAAAAATGGTATTATACATGAAAAATGAAATTTTTGACCTCAAATACCCCCTCCATGGGGTTTGAACCCACACTCTACCAACCTTAGAGTTGTGTTTTTCCTCTAAGCTACGACCTGTCGTCGACGATCTCAGACAAAACCGTAGTATAATAAAAAATTTGGAAAATCAGTACTCCTTACATGCTCCAACCACTTTTAACCTCCCATGCTCTCAAAACCGGTCACGCGCTCACTGAGTTGTTCAACTAGTGATTTGCTGTACCCAGAGCTTTGATTTCTGATGCAATCCAAAATGTTTTAAGGATATAAAATTTTAACAAAATGACAGAAGGAAATGAGACACTGGATTTTCACGAGTTCGTGCTGAAATTGCCGGATTCGGCGTGGAACCTGAGTTCTGAGTCGTTGGAACATGCAGCACAGTTGGCAAAGGAAGGCGCAATGAGTGGTCTCAGTCCTTGGCAGGCAGCGTCACTGTATTCCAAACTTACAGGAAAGAAAACACTGGCCACTGTCAAAGACACGATGGCCTTGGTTCGTGATGCCTTACTCACCTTAGAGGGCGACGACATTGGCAGAACAGGAACGTCGTCGCATCGCGAAGACGTCTTCCTGGCATGCGAAACTTTGAGCGGTCCCAAGGACCACGCTGGCCCCGCGTCGGACAAGGAGTCCACGTTCGTGTGGCGCGATGAGGTTCTGTCGCTTCCTTCACGCTTGTCTGCACTCCTGGAAGAGCGAAAGGTTTTGCAGGACGAGTTTCGCAGAAAAAAGATGTTGAAGCACCTTCCAGTGTTCGACGAGTTCCATAGGGCAGCTGTTAATAACGCGCCAACGCACAAACATCCAGCGCACGCGGAGAAGCGTCGTTGGGAACAACAGGTAAAAGACGCCATGCGAGTCCTGGGAGTAGTCTTAGCACGCGAAGATGACACAACGGTAGCTCCGGAAGCACCTGTTTCATTGGTACTATGTGAACATTTGTTTGCAATGTTTGGTGCGTTGGACTACAGCATCCAAAGCTCCCGGCGAGTGGCAGTAGATAAACGGTTTGAACAACCTGCGATTGCACCAGAGTTACTCTCGAAGGATGACATGTCACTACTTCAGTCGCGCAACAAATTACAAAAAGACCTGAGAGGCACGCGTTTCTCCCCTTACTCGCATCGTAGTTCTTTCCGTTCGTTTTCAACACGAGGTCGTTTTGATCAACGGAGATCTGGCAAAGGAGGCAAAGGCAAAGGTAAGGGTTTCACCCAAAGATTTGTGCCACGTAACGACAAGTTAGATGAACGACCACAGCAGTAGCTTGACTGTAGAGGATTTATTGGCACCAGCCGTGTGCGTGCCACCGCCGATCCATCCCCACATGCCACTCTATTTGCGCTGTCGTGCACAATTGCATGAATGGGAAACGTTGAAGGACACATACGCGGCGTCAGTGATTCGCAATGGGCTGCAGCTTGATTGGGTTGACGGTTCTGATCCGGATCGGCCAACCGACGACTTCCGTCCTTGTTCTTCCCACGCAGAGGTAACCGACCCTGAATTGGTAAAACACGTGTTGGATGCAGTGCAACAGGGTTGCATGGAACGCGTCGAGCGAAAAGACATTAAGTGTTGTGCAAGTATGTTCGCAGTGGACAAAGCGTCAGACGAGGCACATCCTGAGGGAGGCCGTCGACCTATCACCAATTTGAAGAACGTGAACCAGTTTGTACAGACCACCTATTTTCGTTTGGTCACTCTGTGGGGCATTTTACCGTTCTTGAGACCCGGTCAGTATGCTTGCAAAATTGACCTGAAAAGTGCCTATTTGCACATGGGTATCCATCCGCGGGATCAACCTTATTTGGGGGTCTACGTCGACGGTAAATTTTACAGGTGGTGCGTTTTGCCGTTTGGATTAAACGTTGCACCACGGGAATGGCAGCGCCTCATGCAACCAATATAATACCATTTTTGTGTATATTTTGAGGGTGCCCGTTTCAATGAAAGGTAGCAAAGGGCACCAAAAGAGCAGAAAACAGAGAAAACAAACCGGTTTTAAGGAGTTGGCCCATATATGTGTCTTGTGTAGTGCTATTGCTTCGCCATCTCTTCTTTCCTCCTCACCTATTCGGGTAAATCCGAGCAGCAGCTTCAAGCCTTGAGGGACCACCTCTGAACTGCCTTGGCCTGACACACATATGATTTCCCAGATCCCAAAAATCAGTTGCCGCACTATCGCCGAAACCGCTGCGGTTGCGATCGTCCCGCCGCTGCAAGCATTTTTGGCTCATTTTGCTAGATTTGTGCCAATTCTGTGCGCAGTTAAGCCGATTTCAAACGCGCAATTTGCCAATCGCACTCATATCCTGCTCCTGTAAGGAAATGATGGTCATCCCATCAACATCCAGGGAGATATTTCCAAAATACTGCCTTTTTGGGCCTTTTTTTGGCACTCTTTCACCAACAAAGTGGCATAAGTGGATCCCGAGGAGGTCCCGTGAGATTTGAAATTGGTCACGGTTCTCCCTAAGGTTAGTTTGGCCTTATGTGACCCTAAGGGGTGGTGCATCAAGAAAATTGAGTGGCGGATGCGGAAATTGCCCTAAAACAGCCATATTTCCCCCTCTCTATTCCAATTCTCGCATAAGTGGATTTGGGGGAGGTATCATGAGATTTCAAATTGCTCACCCTTGTTGCTAAGGTTAGTTTCGCCTTGGCGAACCACCATATGTGACCGTACATCCTCTTGCATCAACACATATCAACGGCGGGTGCCAAAATTGCCTCAAAACAGTCATACTTGCCCTTTTTGACATCTAATTCTAGTATAAGCAGATTCAGGGGGTGTGTCATGAGATGTCAAAGTGCTCCACCTTGTTCCTAAGGTTAGTTTAGCCTTGGCAAAACACCATATGTGACCCTAAATGCTCTTGCATCGGGATATATCAACGGCGGGTGCCAAAACAGCCTCAAAACAGCCATATTTGCCATGTTTGATGTCTAATTCTAGTATATGTAGATTTAGGGGAAGTGTCATGAGCTGTGAAATTGCTCAATCCTGTTCCCAACGTTAGTTGGGCCTTGGCAAATCACCATATGTGACCCTAAATGCTCTTGGCTCAAGATGAATGAACGGCGGGAGCCAAATTGCCTCAAAACAGCCATATTTGCCCTATTTAACGTGTAATTCTCGTATACGTAGACTTAGGGGTGGTATCATGAGATTTCAAATTGCTTGACCTTGTTCCTAAGGTTAGTTCGGCCTTGGCAAACCATCATATGTCACCCTAAATGCTCTTGGCTCACAACTCATGAACGGTGGGTGCCAAAATTGCCTCCAAGCAGCCATAATTGCCCTTTTTCATATAAGCGGTTGAAGACTGCCTCCCCCCTATTTTGAGGGTGCTGGATGCAAAAAATCAGGTTGTAGAGGCACACAGATCACAAAAGCTCCATTTACAGCATCCGTAGGTACCCAAATGTGCCATTTTTCATTAAAACCGGCCATAAATGGCCGTTTTGTGGTCAAAAATTGAGTTTTTTGGCCTCGGACAAGCAGTTGAAGACCCCCTGAATTTGAGGGTGCTGGATGCGAACGATCAGGCTGTGGAGGCACAAAGATCACAAAACCTCCATTTGCAGCATGCGTAGGCACCAGAACTTTCGATTTTTTTTGAAAAACGGCCACAAATGGCCGTTTTTTGGTCTAAAATTGAGTTTCTCAGCCTCAGACAAACAGTTGAAGACCCAACCCCCCTATTACGAGGGTGCTGGATGCAGAAAAAAAGGTTGTAGAGGCACACAGACCACAAACGCCCGATTTACAGCATCCGTAGGTTCAAAAATTTGCCATTTTTCAGGAAACACAGGCCAAAAATGGCTGTTTTGTGCTCAAAAATTGAGTGTTGTGGCCTCGGACAAGCAGTTGAACCCCCCCCCCCCCTACTCTGAGGGTGCTGGATACAAAAAAGCAGTTGTAGAGCCATAAAGATCACAAAAACACAATTTGCAGCATGTGTATGGACCAAATTTTGCCACTTTTCGTGAAAAATTGGCCAAAAATGGCCGTTTTTTTGGTCAAAAATTAAATTTTTCGACTCCAGACAAGCAGTTGAAGACCCCCCTCACCCTATTTTGAGGGGGCCGGATGCGGACAAGCAGGTTGTAGAGGCACACAGTTCACGAAAACACAATTCGCAGCATGTGTATGCACCAAATTTTGCAATTTTTCATCGAAAAAATGGCCGTTTTTAGGTCAAAAACTGAGTTATTTGGCCACAGACAAGCAGATGAAGACCCCTCCCCCCATTTTGAGCGTGTTGGATGCAAACAAGCATGTTGTATGGACACACAGATCACCCAGACACATCTTGCAGCATGCTAACTACTTAAAAGGGTGTTTTTTTTATGCTGCAGGTTTTGGGATTTTTGGACGTCATAAGATCCCATATGAGGGCGGTGTTTCCACAAAGGTGTCACCCAAATATCGCCACCAGCCAAAGTCGAGACTCGGTCTGAACATCCGTGACCTCACCCTTGCCATCCACAAGCTTACCGTAGCCTCTGGCATCCGATTGCTCACCAGAGAGTACCCGGATATCCCTTGTCGGGTCATGGAGCAAGCTCTCCTCTCCCCTTACCCGAATTTGTTTCTTGACTCGTTTTCGGATTCCTGCAATGCCCTCGGTCTGGAGTACAACGGCCTACCATGGATTCCAGCGCCTCAGAATCTCCTCACCCCCCTGGATCACCTATATGTTAAATGCTGTCCCCGGATACCGGTGAAACTGAAACTTTCCCCGCTGTTGTCTCCACGGGAGCCCACGGAACTGTGCAAACTGATTTCTCTGACAAGTTCTGTCAGTTGCAAGACGACAAAACCTGGTCCTGGACGCCCCCCCTCGTAGGACCTTTTGCCTGGGACACGTCAGAACCTAGCACCCTTGCCTCTGTCCCAGCGTGCGCCCAGTCCCTGCACCCTGATGCCCCAGTGCCCACATTCCTGGCTACGCGAGCCTCGTCCTCACCCCTGGGCCACTCCGTCACCATCCCCTCCTTGGCTCACGTCTTGCAAGCCACTGACCTCCAGGCCTCAAGCTGCAACAAGGCAGCGAGACTCCTGAAGTCCAGCGTTCCCACTATGTGGATATACACTGTTGGGTCGTCGTCCCCTCAGTGCCATTGTAGCGCCGTCACCTTCTTCCCTCCCCAGGGCAATCCCACGATCCCGAGTTGCTCCTCGCCCTACGAATCGTCTGAGCAATCCGAGGGATTGGGCAGTGCGGGTAGCACTTCAAAGGCTACTTCAGGACCCCCCCCCCCTGAGGGTTTGCTTCTTAATTGATAACGACCAAATTCAAACCAAGCTTGCCCATTCCATTCGCCTGTCGCGGTCTAACAAGCTGCCCCCCCAGGATTCCGGCATCCGGATCCCGGTTTTCCTGAGCCTGCTGAATGCGCTCTCCTTGTCCACCCAACTTCATTGCGCCTGGATCATAGGCCACGCTAGTTTTCAGGGACACAAGGTCAGCGACTACTTCAGCAAGTGGGCAGTGCACGTGCTCCTGTGGCACACAAACATGACCCTGCCCCCCCTCTGCAGTCTATCACGTTAAACAAAGGCCCAATCCTTCGCGTCCCTTTTGCAGCGAACAATCAAAGCTCATCATCCCAAACACAAATTTGCTGACCTTCACCGCGCATTCAGCTGCGACCTTTATAACCACTCCAGCTTCGTTTCTGCCTTCACTTTCAAATGGGCGTCAGGAAACTTCTGCATGTCTACCTATTGATACGGGCCCCCGCGTCGTTTGACGTCATCCTGACGCCGCCCTGACGCTAAATTAGCCTGACGCATTCCTGACGCCACCCTGACGCCTTCCTGACGCATCCTGACGCATCCCGACATGCTCCTGACGCCTACACAACTACCCTGACACACCTCCAACTCCTGCCGGACGCCATCCTGACGGATCCTGATACCATCCTGACGCCATCCAGACGCCATCTGGATGCAACCTGACGCATTCCTGACGCAATTTGAGAATCCTGACGTTCCCTGACGCCCTCCTGACGCCATGCTGACGCTTTCCCCCCTCTTTCCTGACGCCATCCTGACGCCATCCTGACTTTACTCTGCCGCAACGTGACGCCAACCTGACACCAAACTATGCATCATCCTGACGGCATCCTGCCAGCAATCCTGACGCATCCTGACGCGATCCTGACGACATTCAGACGCCATCCTGACGCCATCCTGACACCATCCTGACGTCATCCTGACGCTATCCTGACGCCAAATTGATGCTATCCTGACGTCTCTACGTCGCAGGGCCCGAATCATATGAACCGCACTGGAATTGGGCCCAGTACCCCTGCCCTGTGTGCTCGCAGAATCACCCGCTAGATCCAATCACCTTCACCTCTGAGTGCCCTTCCATGGATCCATTTCGTCAGCGTATGTTCCAGGCCTGCCCGCCCCCATTCCATGTGATTACCGCCGTTTGGTGGGGAACCCAAGATATCACCAATCGCCGGCATTTCGTTCTCTCACTGGTCCTGCCATCTCTGGCTTACGTTCCCTCTACCCCTCCGGTCAGAAAGTGCTTGACTGAACACGAGGAGGACCTACGTCACACCCTGGTGAAGCGACGGCCAGCCCTCACCAACATCCTCCACAAGATTCTTGACCACCTCTGTGAGCACACACCGCCTCTGTTTCGCACCCCCCTTGTCACCATCAACCCCTGGGGTGTCCCCCAGGCCCTCTATAGCACCACCAGGGACCCCTCCCCGGGTCAGCCACCCATACCTTCCCCCTCCCCCCCTCCGAGTGTCTGTGTCTAGGAAACAAAAGCCAAGCAAGAAAAGAGGACATCCACCTTCTGATCCCCGCCTCCAACCCGCAGGCAAACGTCAGCAATTCGGAAACGTACCGCCAACACAGTCCCGCCACTTCCCTGAGAATCCCGCGCGCAAAAAACCACCGTCCACCAACACCCGTCGAACTTCTTTATATTTTGGTCCACTACCCAAATCTAACGCGATCCCGCCCAAAACCAGTGACGACCCCCCCCCCCCACCTGATCCCCTCTAATTCCACTAACCCAAACTCTCACCTGATTCTAATCCACGCCGGTCGAAGATTCAGTTCCTTCCTCGCTGTATATACCCAGTCCAAGAGGTGAAGTGATTTCCCCGGAACATCTCGATGCCAGTGTGGGGCCTTGGC
The DNA here is from genome assembly GCA_964036045.1 of Eutreptiella sp. 'Long Island Sound 2002'. Classification (NCBI taxonomy): domain Eukaryota; phylum Euglenozoa; class Euglenophyceae; order Eutreptiales; family Eutreptiaceae; genus Eutreptiella; species Eutreptiella sp. 'Long Island Sound 2002'. The sequence goes on from OZ038378.1 coordinate 111,305,158, forward strand.
CAGGGGGTAAATGTTGCTTTGTGTTAAAAAAAGGGGCATGACCTTCTGGCGGAAGGTACAGCCGTTAAGGTTGACAAAAGCGAGCAATTCCTGAGCTGTTAGAGATGGATCAAGCTGGCTGGAACCACTGCGTCTATCCATCTTAGTTTTCATTCGGCATTTAGCAGTTTGGTCAAGGGTGGTCTGTATGTTGGCAATACTTCCTGACTGGTTCTGAGTTTTTTTTTTGACCTCTCCAAAGGCAGCAACTAAGCAAATTGCGGTCAGACCAGGTTCGGCAACTAGCGAAAAAGGACTGGTGGGGTCATCCCCATGTTTATACACGTGGACAAGGCCAGCATCCGTTACATTCCTTGATCTCTCGTTCGATGTCGTGCATCTGGTCCTTGTCTATCAGATCGTCACCTATGATTTCACGCGCCAGGCAGAACGTTGTGCCACGCGCAAATTTCTGACCAGGTGTTTTGGACTTGGACAATTATGTCGCGATTCCAACAGAAGCGATCAGCCATAGCACCTTTTTTTGTGGTGTAGAATGTCCTTGTCTCGTAAAATTGTTGTTCAGATATCAATGTTCCCTTGCTTTGAAATCCAGCCTCCTCTCATGCTACAGCCCGCTACATGTGCATTTATGGACCCCCTGGGTATCAAAAGGTGGGGGTCCGGCCAGAAAACACGCCCAAAAAGTCATATTGTGTGATTTCGAGGGTTGTGGCATCTTGGGAGGCTCCAGGGTGGTAGAAGGCACTGTAAGATGTTGCACTGAGCTATTCTACTAAAGGTTTGAGGCTCCCAGGGCACAAAAACGCGGTGCACTTGCAAAGCTGCAGTGGGAAGAGGTACCATTTTGAATTTGTCACACACAAAAGGTCCAGGTGTGTGACGTTGCTGGGTTGTGGCCCGTGGGAGACTCAGAGTCTAGAGAATACAGAGTCATTTATTGTACAGAAGCACCTTACCAAAGTGCTTAGGCTCCCAGAAGTCAAGATGTTGTTGTACATGCAACTCTGAAGCAAAATGGCACATTTTATACTTTTTCAAACCAAAAAGGTCCAGGTGTGTGACTTTGATGAGTTGTTGGCACCTCGGAGACACAGAGTTTGAAGAAAGCACAGTCATTTATTTTACAGAGGCACCTTACAGAAGTGCTAAGGCTCGCAGGACTGAAAGGGCTGCAACTTGCACTTGCAACTCTGAAGGAGAAAAAGCCCGTTTTCTACTTTTTGACACCTAGGTAGAAAAGCCCCACTGTTCTTCAATTTCACAGAGTCTGATACCACCCGAGGAACAGAGCGTTTCGCAAAGCCCCGAGTCAAAGTGTACCCTAAGCTGACCCAATGTTAATCATTCAGTACATAACAGAAGAACTCTAAGATCAAGACAGTGTTCAATGATTCTCAATGGGACTACAATAATAGCGCGATATCACGACAACATGTGTCTCTGCAATATTCAATGAAATGGATTTGGAAATGTCCATCTACCGTAGTGGCGACTCTCCGAAATATCACTGCTGTTAAACATCTGCCCTGGGAAAGGGCTCCTGTTTCTGTCCATTTACACGGCTGAGGCCTGAGCCACTTATACTACCCTGCCGAAATTGTTGTGTCAGTGCAGACAGGAACAGTCTGATAATCAGCCAGCTCAAAGAAATACCTCTGTCCCGCAGTGACGAAACAGGCATAGGGGCCTGTATGTTGCACGAGCCCCTGCCCCTGGCACCATCTGTAACAAACAAAAAACTGAAACATGGCAGACGTCAATTGCGCAGAATCGTCTGGAACAACTGACCAGCAGTTTACTGTGATTTGCTAAAGTAAAAACAGATGACCGCCGATTGGCCAGACCCTGATGGGTCGAAGACCAGCAAACGACCACAAGCCTAGCACAGCCCAATACCAGCTGATATACAATGAAACTCTAACAGAGTGGTCCCACTGGGGCCCTGAGCCACTTACAGTCCTGCGGGGCACTGTAGGAGCACCCCTCACTAACGACCCTTCAACTCAGGTTTGAGTTTGATGTCGATCTGGACCAATTTCTTTGAAGAGAGAGATGGGGGCAGCTCCCCAATAACCACTTAGTAGTTTTTAATAAGGAGACTCAGAGCAGGGTCACGATTCACGGTCTGCAGGGTTTCAGAGACGCTTGCTTCTCCCTCGTTCTTATTTTTTTCATTCACCCCACTGTTTCATGGGGCAATTCATAAACCTCAAATCCCCGAGGACTCTGCTGAGTGTACTGGAAAGAGTACACTAGCGGTATTTTGTGTTCCTCATCGTCCCCCTCCAACCAGACTGAGGATTTCCAGGTCCTCTCCAGCAGGTCTGGACGAGTTCGCCTCTCCAAACCCTCAGCCTTTTGCACACAGTACCTACTGCAGGTTCTGGACTTCTGATTCAGAGTTGTGCCATGGTCCGGTGACAGTTTAGTGCCACGGACCTTGAATCTAGGGCCATCAGAGGCCCGCATAGAGAAAACAGTATGGTCATTGTGTTTCAGAGTCAGCACCTCTGAGTTTCCCGGGGCCATTGCGCTTGCGATCTCACTTCCGTGGTAGTCGGCATCAGTCAAAGGATGGTAGACAGCCGGAGTCTCCAGTTCATTGTAGGTGTCGACACTCGTAGTGGTGACCAAAGGGTACTCTGATCATTTGCTGAGTTCATGGAGGGTAAGGGGGCGATTTTGGGTCATCGACTGCTTGAGTATTTCCTCGTCTAGGTCAGTCAAGGTTACACGATTCACAGAGACATCAACAGTGGACAGGAACATAAAGAATTCAGTGGCAGGCATAGTCTCCTGAGAGTCATCAGCAACATATGTCAGGCGGTTGGGAAGGTCAGTTCTTGCCAAAGTCCTACAAACGGATACCGCATCCAGTCGGCATGTTCCTCTGCTGTACCCCAATGGGAGGGGGGGGGGCTCACACCAATCTTGCTACTTCAAGGGCGATCTTAGTTCAGACCTTGGCAAGTTGGGGGAATTGGGGACTAGCATAGCGCAGTGCAAAGGAGCTCAAGTAAAAACGATAGCCATTGTTCAGGCTTTGTGAGCAGTAGTGCTGCATCCAATATTGCTCCTTGCTCACGAACGATTCCAACTGAACTTCTTTCAGGTCAATCTTTGGGGCAGCGGATGTGTTCTCAAGGACTGCTCACACCAACTGATAGCTATCAGTACAATAGAATCCGGTAACATAAAATAATCCGGAATCTGCAAATCCTGGGAGCTTGGGACAGAGACGAGGCCACTGCCAACGTTGCAGTGTAGAACATACGGCCGTTGCAAAGACAACGACTTCAGATGGGGGCTTCAGCACAACAATCTGGGCCAGTGACAATGTCAAAGGCGTCTGTAAATAGGATGCTGCAGTGCTGGGTTACCTCTCCAACGCAAAAACACACTGTCATATCAAACCTTAGCAGGGAGCTGATTGTTCTGCTATCCGATACACTTTTTTTGACTGTATTCGGGTTCCAGATCTTGGCTGGACTTAGCAGTCTGCTGGCCACGATCGACAACGTAGCTCCGGGGTCTAAGACCGCCTTGTATACCTTGTCACCAATTTTAACGGTGATCCAGAAATCAAACCTTCCCCTTCAGAACTGCCCCGCTATTTCTCATCGGGGAACTTCATCATCACTCCAGCCCTCATCACACACTTGCAGTGCGACTTCAGCTTCTTCTTCTTGCTGTTCTCTTCCGTTTTCAGCAACGCGAGCAGTTGGGCAGGTTCTCAGCATGTTGCTTACCCTGCTCTTCCTTGCAGGGTGCGAGGTTTGGCTATCCTCAGCCGCTTGACGGAGCCTTTAAGGACCTTCCTCCTCCAACAGGGTTACCCTTGCCAGGACATCTCCAGGCGTTACGACCACTCCCATCAGGGGTACCTCTACTCTACATTCTGGTGTTTATTGCACTCACCGCGTTTCATGTGCCATTCCTCCCTATATTGATCCCATTTGCTGCGATAGCCACAAGGGATTGTGCAACTGAAGTGTTCTCGTTGTTATGGCTTCGAACAGCAGCAGCGCAGCGAGCGCGCAAGTCTCAGTCGCAATCGCACTGCAGTCTGTCAATACTTGAGAAGCATCGAATGCCAACTGTGTGAATGAAACGCTGTAAGATACTTCGATCTCTGGACAGGGTTCTTGTCTTCGAGTTTGTGCTATGTATTGGTGCCCCGTCTAAAGATCCTGCGAGGTTTGTCGATTTGGGATTTGGGATTTTGAGAAAGAAGAGGCACAGGAGTACAAGGGAGTTCCCAAGAAACAAACCACAACAAGTGATAGCCAGCTAGGTGGCGGGGAGATCAATATCCGAGATCAATCTTCGACGCCGTCAACTTGATTTGGATTTCGATTTACAATGGAGCGGCCCTTCAACGATGCAGCTATGCTGCACTTTATCACAGACAGTCTGTTTCGAACCGATTCACCCTTGCATCACAAGTTTTCGATTTCGTTAGAAAGGTTCATCGCAGAGCGCATCGCAAGTCTAGAAAGCGAGTGGTTTCCATCTCTCTCCCGTGATCTTCACAGCTGTTCGCGGAAGCTTGCAGATACTCAAGCCAAGGTCATCGAATTGGAACGTCGCATCGATGCGTTGCAGACAACAGCAGCAAGTGCTACTGCAGGAACAGATCACCGAGTGGACACTTTGCAGTCCCCGACGGAGACTGCAACTCAAGCTGCTCTAAGCGATTTCGACGCGTAGAGCATGAATTGTCGCAATGTTATGCCCTGCTCAACGAATTTGTACACGTTTCAAGCCAACAACCTTCGAACAACTTCCAGTTTCCAAAAACCACAACCACAGCTACAACCAGAACCACCGTCACCTTCGAACCAACTGCTGTATGCACCGCCGATCAGTTCGCCTCACCCTCCACAATAACCACCTCCACAACCACCTGTTTTGGACCGACATCCAGCGCATCAATTTGCAGTCCAGTGTGCTCCAACACAAGAGATTCTGGGACGTCGTGTCGAACGCTTGAATAAGCTGGTTAAAAACCTCTCTGGGAGACCTAGATCTGGAGAGTTTCGAACATGGAAGGAGCATTTGTTACGAGCCATCATCCTGTCGGATATCACTTCACCCGTCAATCAGGTGACAACCATATCATTCCTCCTTGAAGGTGATGCTGCCGAGTATTATCATACTTTGACGAAAGCTGTACAGGATGACTGGTTCGAGCTCATGCGTGGGTTGGGCCAACGTTTCGATTGCATATCCCATGAGCCAGTGTATCTATCGAGAATGTTGAGCTTGAAAGAAAGGGAATTTCCTCGACATGCGGAATACGTGAGAGAATTCCGTACTTGCATTATCAAGTCGAAGGTTAACACCAGTGACCTCCAGATCGGTTACTTTGTCAACTCTCGATTTGTTGAAGGTTTGTCAAATGACAGCGTTCGTGGGCAGTACATCGTTGAAGTCTGTTCAAGATGGCGTTCTAGTAGACCATTTTGGTTTGATACCTTGGTAGAGACCAGTGCAGAAGCCTACATTGCGGCCGGATATCAGCTCAAAGAGGTACAGAGCGGATCGAGAACGACATCGGATACCCTGGGTCCTGCGGTGTCAAGACGCCTGCCTATGATGGTTCCATCAACTTCGACTTCCACGCTCCCATCCAACCATATGCCAACGCCGCCCGTCAACTCCATGCCGGCACCAGCTGCAGCCCCCACGGCTTCGACCGTGCCAGAGCCGAAGAACCTCGATGCAATTGCCAAGCTCCGAGAAGAACTACATGCCTACATTGGTGAACGTCGTAATGAACGGTTTGGACGCCAAGATGGTGGACGTCAAGATGGTCGAGAAAGTAGGGGTTGCTACAATTGTGGTGAACAAGGCCACTTGGCCCGTGACTGTCCAAAGAATCGACCGCCATCCCGAGGACGAGAGCGTCAGGAATCAAGGTTGAACATGCCGAGACGAGATCGAAGTCGCGTTAGCAAGGGACGGTTTCGATCCCGCACCGAAAGGAGAGAAAGGCCTAAAACGGCCTGGGTAACATTTCCGAATACCTGGTGGTTGACGTCTCCGAGAAGAGCTGAGCACCACTACCAGCACCAATAAACCCGAAAAGAATTCGACAAATGGAGGTGTCAACGTCGAAGGAACCGAACCTGAGCATGCGTCTCTGTTCACGGTTCGAGGGCACATTTGCGCATGTCATGAAGACTCATTTGACTCCAGCGTAGAATTATTGGTCGACTCCGAAGCGACCAGCGACTTTATGTCAATGCAGACTGCTAAGAGGGCGCGACTTCCCCTCTATAAACTGAGAAACCCTGGACACGTCTTGACACCTGGAGGTGTCCAAGTCCAAGTACGGTACTGCACGAGAGCTTATGTTCGAGTTGGAGAACTTGTATTTTGTCATCACTTCAAGGTCTCGGAAATTTAGCCGGATGTGGTACTTGGACTACCATGGCTTCGAAGCTACAATCCAACTGTCAACTGGAAGGAACGGTACGCCGACATCCAACATGGTTCGAGTTCGTATCGGTTGTCTTTTTGCGAATCAAGGGATTCCAGCCAGCTACAGTTTCAAGCTGCTTCAAAGCTGGACCTTCTTTCCATGCTTTGATCCAGTACCTCGAAAGCAAGTCCGGTTGGGAATCCCACCCAGCCTGCCAAGGAACGCCTCGACCTACACTCGTCGACACACGTTCAGCACTGTGCTGACATGTACGATGAGTCGAAACGGAAGATGGTATCACCGATGATGAGTGCAGCGATATGGAGATTTAGTACATTTCGTTGCTGAAACTCACAAGAGAGATCCTCCGAGCTGATCACACGGGAGATCAAGTATTTCTGTGCTGCATGCCTCGACTAGCAGTGCCAGTCGATCAAATGTACAAGATGCAAGCCAGCAATAACAATATGACGGGCTTGACCCCTATTGACTGCCGATTCGATTACACAAGTGGGCGGACCTCTACAACAGGGAGAAAGCGGAGTATGGAGATCTACCTCCGCATCGACCTGGTAGAGATCATCGAATACGCCTCGATTCAGGAGACATTCCACCGTGGGTACACCCTTAAAAAATGGATCCGAGCCAACTAGATGAACCTCGACGACAATTGGACAAGTCGCATCGATTCGGTCGGATCAGACCATCCTCGAGTCCATACGGAGCAGGTTGCCTGCTGGTGAAGAAAGCGAATGGTAAATGGCGCATGTGCGTCGACTACCGAGTGTTGAATACGCGAACTGTTGGAAATCAGTATCCTTTGCCATCGATCCAATCCATCTTGAGTACGTTGGGGGCTTCCACCGTATTTTTGAAAATCGACCTTGTTAGTGGGTTCCACCAGATCCGAATTCACGACGAAGATATCGAGAAGACCGCCTTCAACACGCAATTGGGCGTCTTCGAGTGGGTTGTTATGCCCTTTGACCTCTGTAATGCGCCATCGACGTTTTAACGCGTCGTCAATGATGTCCTTCGAGACCACTTGGGGATCTTTGTATGGGTCTACATTGACGACATACTCGTCCTCTCGAAGGACGCCGATGAACACCAACGGCATCTCGATTTAGTACATGAACTACTCCGTCAACACCAGATCTTTCACTGCATCGATAAATCCAAATTCCTCCAGAGTCAAGTACCCTTCTATGGATACATCATCGACAAAGATGAAGTACACATGGACCTCCAAAAGATCAAGGTCATTAGAGGTTGGCCTCCGCCAACTACAATTCATGAAGTTCGACAAGTCATTGGAGTTTGGAGATTTTACCAGCAGTTTGTTGCAGGGTTCCAAGCTGTCGCAGCCCCCCTGACCGCGATGTTTAAGGCAGAGTTCGAGTGGGAATGGACAACCGTACATCAAGCTTCCTTCTACAAGCTGAAGCAGGCGATGATCAATGCGATACATCTCAGTGCTATCAACCGCCGACGGCCGTATCACCTGTACACAGACGCTTCGAAAGACTGTGTGGGTGCTACGCCAGCGCAACAATGTGCGCATGGAGAGTACAAGGGACATCTTCGATTTATTGCCTTCATGTCGCGAAAATGCTACCTGCCGAAACTTGATACCCGATTCGAGAACAGGAGCTGTTCGCCATCGTATTAGCCATGAAACAGTAGTTTCACCTACCTCGAGGACCACAGCAGGTGCACGTGCACACTGACCACAAATGTCTTCGATATCTCAAGACATGTCCTCGACCGCTGACACCACGACAAGCACCATGGTCCCAATTCCTCGAAGAATACAACCTGACGTTGTGGTATGTACCGGGCCTCGAGAATCCCGCGGCGGACGCCTGCTCCCGCCTGACTTCGCAACAGTTGATGGACATCGAGAATGCCACACCTACACGGGCTTTCTTAATTCCCCTGGTCGAGAATTGGGTTTCAACGGAAGGAGAACCCGTCGATGAGTTCCTACATGTACTCGAAGATTCACCCGCACACAACGAGGTGTGGCCCCAGCCGTACGACCACCTGTACGTTTCGCTTCGAAGCGGACGCTCCGTGGGGAAGGAACCTGATGCTGACGAACATGCGGAACCAGCCCTTCAATGAGACACTGAGCCCGCTGTCGAACCAGAGGACCTCGAGCCGCTACCCTCAGACGCGACGACTCTCGAGCCGGAGGACCTGGAGCTGGAGCCAGTACCATTAGACGAGATCATGGCTGATGATTCACAACAACCTGACATGCATCTCGATGATGCTGGCAACGAGCCGGACATTCCTGACGACTGTACAACGACACCAACGACCTTCCCGATGTAAGCATGGACCGCGCTCTTCGAGTCAAGTTTGGCAAAGAACTTCGATCTGCTCCGACCATGGCGGAACTGATTCGCTGTCGAAGTCACCGTGACGGCACGTTACAATCAGTTCCCTCACCTAAGGTTGGGCCGAACACGCCGTACCCATCAGGTCTTAAAGGTACACACCGCCGAGTACATCGACATTATCAGTGCAAGGACTTGACTTCAACAGCTGTGTCGGCAGCAGCCTATCGAGAAGACCCGCGTACGAAGCACATCTACGAAGTCGTGGTTCGAAGCCCTCCAGCAGGACACCTACTCCGCGATGCCAAGTTGTCCATAGATGATGGCAAATTCTTCCATTTGTCGACGCTGGGCAAGCGTGTGCTTGTCCCTCGAACACTCCTGACCTCGATTATGGCTATGTATCACGAGTCTGAGTTTTATGGCCATTCCGGTGTACTTCGAACCATGGCACTGATCAAGCGCGACTATGTTTGTTCGCACCTCCAACATTACGTCGAGCCATACATCCTAAGTTATGATTTGTGTCAAGCGGCGAAATCAAGGAGAGTCAACACCGCCAGAGTGCCCAGACCATTACCGGTGCCGGACACCAAATGGCACAGTGTGTCCATCGATTGGGTTTCAGGATTGCCGCCGACGACAAGGGGCCATGACGCCATCATGATTGTGGTCGACCGATTCTCCAAGCGTGGAATGTTCATCCCTTGTTGCAAGGAAATGACGGCCGACGACCTTATCTATGTGTTCCTGTGTGAAGTGGTTCGACTGAAAGGATGCCCTCGAGAATTGTTTCCGATCGAGACAAGCTGTTCGAGTCTCAAGCGTGGAAGGAGTAGGCTCAGCGTTTCAAGGTCAGGATGCACCAAACGGTAGCCAACTGTCCTCGACGCAATAACCTGGCAGAGCGCAGCAGCCAGTCGATCCTTCAGCGCCTGCGTACACACGGCATCTTTGGTAACAACGAGTGGGATGTCGACCTACTGTTCGCCGAGATTCAGTTTAACAACCTGACATCCAATAGCCTTCGGCTATCCCCGTTCGAGATAGATGAAGGACGAACACCCCATTTTCCATTGGATTTTCCCCGCATCACTTCTCATGCACATGAGCCATCAACCGTGAATGATTACATGCAACGAGCGGAACGTACCTTCGATTCTGTGCGTGCAATGCTTGCCGAGGAACGTCGAAGCCAGAGCCAGCAAATGGACCGACACGTTAGAGTGCCTGAAGTGGGTGAACGATGGTGGGTGTTGGTACCTGAATATCAACATAAAGGGAAACGGATTGTGTCTGGTGCGGCACTTACAAAGTTCTCGAGGTACTGAACAGGGGGGAGAATGTTAACCATGACATCCCTGCCCCCTTCGATGGGTTGCAACTTTTCCATCGAGACAGCATAAAGCACTACATCCATCGAGAGGTACAGCCAGTGTTGGAGTTCTCGATGCCCCCTGTCAGAACTGGAGAATCTCCTCGACTTGTCAAGATCCTGGCGAGACGTCGAGTGGGATCTAAAAAGCGCCGCACGTGTTTGTACCGTTGTGAATGCAATGACAACACATGGTCGTGGGAGTCGAGCAAAGCTCTAGAGGATGATCCTATGTACCTTGAGCTTTCTTCCACTCCACCCTGAGTAACCCTACTCTTCTCTGCAGCGTGGTTTTTCGAACAACTCATGCGAGGTTCCGGGTCAACCGCCAGAGCCTCCACCTACGATACTACATCCCGGACGCCCCGAACTTCTTCTCGACCTCCACCTCCTCGAGTATCACAATGGAATGTCATCGATGTTGACGCGATCAATAACAACAATGGCGCCAGAGCCCCAGCGACGTTGGCTTCAGCTCGCCGCTGTCGGTCGGTAGCGTCAGCGCCAATTCGACCGATTCGACCTCTCGATCCATTGGAAGCACGGAACTACAGTCAGTCGGCATATGCTGGGAGCGGGAAAGAAAAAGGAGACCCCGCGTCGAAAGGAGGCAAGGGAGCTGTGTCCTCTCACGAGGAATTTGCAGGAATAGCACCGAGTGGGCGAGACATCATATCAGGAGCCACAACAGGCTTGGAAGTGCTCGAGCGAGCACTGGCCGGCTGGCCTGTTGCCGAATCGACCAATGAAGGGAGGACTCCACCCCCCATGCACCCGAAACTCTGCAAGCTGTATGGGCCCCCGGCCCCGGTCGATGCAGAATGCTATTGAGGACAGTGCTCGAGTCTCGCAAAGTCTGGTACCCACTCCAATTCTTCGAATGAATGGGCTCATGAAGAATGGTTCGATTCTGATGAATATCTTTCTTGCTACACGGGATACGACGACTGATCCCCTTCCTCTGTTCAGCGCCCGGATGGGTCTACAGTTCTTGGACATAGAGGCCGAGCACCTGGACATCAAGGTCATCCATTGACGGACTGTCGTGGGGACCAAATACCGGAGAGCTGAATACCTCCAGCTATAACAGCAACAATGACGCTGCCCCCAACGACTGAGTCGACCAATCCTGGCAGCCGAATGCCCCGAGGACGCAAGCTTCTACTCAAACAAATCAGTCCGACTCCTACTACTACAATGACGACGATGAAGACTACCTACTTGACACCTGGTATGACGACGAGGAGGATTATGCGTACGACACCAGACAAAGTTGGTCGACACCACCGCCCAGTTACGATACTGTGCCGAAGCCAGAACCGCTGTGGCAGCCCTATAACATGCCGCAATACAACCATGAAATTGAGACCGTCGATCAACTCCAACACTTGGGTACCTTCAGAATGAGACCAGCCTATTGATTTCGGAAGCACGGGAACGATCCAATGAAATCGGAATACACCAAGCTCCAACCATCGGTACTCACTATTGCGTCGAGCGCCATGGCTGGTCAACAAGCAAAACATGTATTCTTGAACGAACGCCATGCCACAGTTGTGACGAAGATGAATGCCACTATTACAGATTTAGGCAAAACCATCAACGTTGACAGTTGGGGTCGAACCGCACCGCTTCCTTACGAGATGATGCGAAGCGCACCTGACACATCTTTCGATGAGCGTGGGAAGGCCGGTGGCAAGCCGAGCTACCAGTGGTATACAAAGATCGAAGTGGCTTGCCAGAACTTTCGAAAGGCCCTCGTCGACTGGCGGCAATGCGACGAAGTGCTCGATTGGGGATTCCGACAAAATCTCTCCGAATATGACCTGCCGAATCAAATCCCTCGACCCAACCGCATGCATCGAGAGATCTCAGGAATCGACGACCTGATGCACGTCGCCGATGAAATCGACCTGATCTTCAGGTACCGACGAATCTGGACCGAGGACAAGATGAAACGAGTAGCACCCGTTGCCGTTTCGATCCTTGGAGTTATTCGCGATCTACAGAAGGTTTGCCAGACAGACGACTGGCTCTTCAAGGATAGAGCCCCCTTTCTCGCGTACAAAGTCGATTTGCTTCCTCGCCGACACCAACTGCGAGGTCTACGAGGTACCTCTCGACTTGGGTACAAGCGATGTGGGTGCGCTCCACATCGAACACAGGACCTTGTAGTCCAGCTCCAGGAGTACTATGGACTCGGAGAGCAGACCGAACCCTATGCGTACACCGCCGTTGCACCAGGTGCCCCCATCGACCTTGTCCAGCGGGCGACGATTTACCAGACTGGACCTGGACGACTCGGATACCACGACTTCGATAAGGCAATCCGACGAGTTGCTGGCCTTCAATCGACCAATAAGGAGTATGTCAAGCTCTTTCCTTTTGTGGACGCCGCCGAATTGGTTCGACGCATGGGTACGACGAAATACCTCATGACCCCTTTCGAAGCTGGATTCGAAGTTGGACGACTTTGGCGTCGGGCAGTCCAGTTCAGAAGGGATGTCTATGCTGATGAACGGGAGGAGACGGGGTCCAACAACACGTCTGCGAGTGACCCGTTCCAACCGGACCCCGTCGACGACCGGTTTTGGCCACCAGAGTGGAACGTCTATCACCACCACTTCGACATCCCGTTCTGTAAGTACCTCACGCCGATCCATGATGACTTCAAGGCTGCCCATCAACGCAAGGTCAGCTGCCGAGACCAGGTCCTCGAAGCTGTCATTGTCGACACCGCTTTGAGCCTTGTGACTGCAGAAGCGGTTCAATTCTCTCTGCAAAGTTCTCTCGCTGATGGTCAGTATGTACATCATCACCTCGGTCGACTCCAAGAAGAAGGTTCTCGAACCGACATGCTGTGCGGCCCCGGAGCCACACGTGGGGTGGGGTCCGGATGTGTCCTCGCTCATCCGAGCGCCCCTCCCCCACCGCCTCGTACTGCACGCCGCTAACGTGCTCCGAGCCACGGAAACACACACATGGGGACGCGACGCGGCCACCATCAGGTGGCTCTCCCCGAAAGGCAGGGCCACCCGGCTCACGGTGGCGCATTTCAAAGACGGGCAACCTACGTACAGCGACGCCCTGTCCCGGTTGGGCGACATTCTGGAGCCCATGCTCCTCATGCTCCCCACGGACCTTGCAGCCGCGCTACGCCGGGAGCTGGACAGCTGCGAAGGACTGAGGGTAGGTGGGAGGCGATCGCGGACGGCACCCTACTGGCCCTCCCCCACCGGTACGTCAATGACGAGTGCCAGTGGGGCGCTCTTGTGGCAGGACGTCCGGCAGAAGACGCTCGGCAAGGACTACCGACGCCGCGTTCGCGCCCGCCTGCTAGAGCTCCGGGACCCCCTTCGCCAACGGTGGGACGACCTCTGGCTCGGCCGTCTCGGTCCCTGGTCGCAGGCTTCCCACCTCCCACACACGTGCCAGGTCTGCGGTGAATGCGACACGGTATCCTCCGCCGCGCGGATTGGCGCCAACAGATGCGCGCGGTGCTCCCAAGTGGCCGCGTGCCCCTGGCCGGAACCAGCCGCGGGCCCGGGCAGGCGCACGGAAGAGGAGGCATTGCACTGGCACATCGGGGACGCGCAAACCTTCTTGCACGGCCACACGGGCCCCTCGGGTGCTGCCCTCCTGTGGATCCATGTGCACCTGCGGGACTCCACGTCCGTCGCACACCTGTCGCACGTGTTCCCGCCCTGACTCCCGCCCGACGCCGCGCCTTGCAGAGCCCACAGGACCATGCCTTGCCGAAGAGGGAATGGCCCGGAGCACACCAGGGCCCGCCGCCGAGCGCAGGAGGCGTCTGTCTGGAGCCTGGTGGCGGACACGGTCACGGAGGTGCACAAAGCGCACGCTGCCACCCAGCACGATCCGGCGGGCAGCGCGAGGATTTTCCTCAGCGAGGCCGCCGTTCCAGCTGTCCGCCCCCTGAAAGGGGCGGGGGCTCCTACGTTACAAACGGCAATGCACCAGATCATGAACGCCGTCCGGCCGGGCCTCATAGACCCTGAGGCGGCCCTCTACAGGTAGTTGATGGAGTGGCACCCAGGCAGGAGGCCCCCACCCCCGGACACCCTCTTGCCGCCCCCACAGTACGCAAAGCCAGCTCGGAAGAGCGCGCGCTCTGGGGTTGGTGACAGGCCCGCACGCCCAGACCCCCCGCACTCCCAGCCAGTGGGTAGTGGGCCCCGGTCGCACGCCCCAAACGCGCAAGCCAGCCCAAAGATGGCGAACAACCCCAAACCAGGCAAGGGAGGAACGAGACCGGGCAGCCCCCCCCCCCCTCCAAGCAAGCCAAACAGGGCACGGGACCAGGGAAGGACACGCGGAGGGGCACAGATCTCGTGGCACGCACAAGCAAAGGACAGGCGGGAAATACCAGAAGGGCAACCGGACCGAGCCCGCAGACTGCACAGACCGCCTGGAATGGCTTACCAGCAAGCACCGGGACAGAACGGCCGTGACACACACAGCGCGGGAAACGCGGGGCTGGAAGGGGGAAACGGGGAAGACACAAAACCCGGCAGCGGCCCCAACCCCCCAGAACCGGCTGCGAGCGCGGCGAACACAGGGACAGGGCACTGCACCCGCCAAGGCAGTTGTGGCGCACCACGCCACGCATCAGCCCCGCGGCTAGGCAGCCTCCGCGCCAGCCCAAGGGGGACCCCCTGGCGACAAGCCAGTAGCACAGGCCCGGTGGCGCCGGTACCCCGGGCGACCACACATTAGGGGGGCGGCGCCCTGGGTAAGCGCCTGCAGCCACGGCTGCTAAGTGATGCACTGACCGGGGAGTGGCGGGACGGGGAAGCTGGGGAGGGACAGGGCTCCGAGCCCGTGAACCCGGGGGACTCCGCCACCAGGCAGGAGGTGTGTCATGAACGACCCCCCACCAGATATCACATGGCCCGACCAGGTGGCCCCCCCGGGGTGGAAGGCGTCTAGTACCCGCAAAATCAAACCTCAAACCTCAAACTTGATGGAGTTGCGCACGTTGAGCCGGTCAGGCCATTTCCTGTCCATGGGGGACACCCTGCAGCTGAAGGGCGCAGGGTCAGCCACGTCCCTGCACAGCAGCGCCCCAGCCCTGCTGCAAGCCCTGAGGACGCGCTGCCCCGGTACGCGGCCCCGTACCTGAACCAGGCGCGGGCCACGTACCATGGAGGAGTCTCCGAACTGGATGCGGCACTCTCCCTTCTACATCCACCGGACGAGATTTTGGAAGTAGGCGAAGTGACGGTATTCGTGGAAGCCGCGGGCGAGACACCCACCCGCCCCCGCCCAACCAACCTGTTGTACAACAGCACCAGGCTGACTCCCCTGTACGCTGTCATGTGCGAGGCGTTCCCCAGGGAGCCCACCTGGTGTCTCACCCTCCCACCGGCCACGCAAGCACCCCGCGGCTGGACCTTTCCCCCTCCCTCTACAGGACCAGGGGTGCCCACCACAGGGGGCAGGTCCTCTGGCAAAAGCGCCCGGGCAACCCCCTGCTCCTCCTCGTCGTCACAACCCGCGGGAACCCGGAACGGGTCCTGGGGATCACCCGAGTCCAGTCCAATGGGGCAGCGCCCGTGCCCCGCCCCCCCCTCCCGGCGCCTGAGGCGCGGGACGGGGTGCAAGCCTTCTTGCGAACACAGGAGGTCACCGCTGTTGCAGTGGTCCACCTTGTGTGGCTCCCCCCGGTATCGCTGGACGACCCCCGGGGGCCCAGGGCCCTGAGCCTCGCCCGAGACTTGGCTCGCCCGCCTCCCGCCCCAGTGGCGATGGATGACCACCGGCCCCTGCCCACAGAAACCAACACCACCGGCAGCCCTCTCTCCCCTCCCCCCGGTCCCCACCCTGCAGCAGTACACGACACTGCCCACGGCGCACCTCTGATGCACTAGGAGGTAGTGGAACGGACATGCCTGCCGCCACGCATGCCTACCAGGATAACAGTGATGTCGGACTCCGATGGCTCCCCCCAGCGGGACAACGGCCACCACCGCCGGTCCCGCTCCCGCTCCCCCGTCTCCCCGGGATACGCGGGGGAGACCCTCGCAGAGCGGGAGGAGCCGCGGCTGGTGGAGGCCGCGGTGCTGGTCAGGCAACCGGCCGGGCACCCACGCGCGGCCCCCGCTGACCCTGAGCCGCCGGCACAGGAGCCCGTGCCGGCCGAGGAGGCCGCCCCGCCGTTCAGGCCGCGGCCCCTGCTGCCCCACCCCCGGAGGAGGCCCCGGGTGCACAGGGAGCTGAGACCGCGGCCCCGGGAATCCGCGCCACGACACCGGCCGGCCCCGCCGCGGCCCGCAGGACGCCACGGGCGCGAGGGGCTGGTCCCGGCGCGGGCCCTGAGCGCCTTGCCGGGGGCCGCTGCAGCCCGAGCGGAGGGCAGGGAGGGCACCAAGTACCGCCCCCACACCCAGCTCAGTCACACCCACACCAGCCCCCCAAAGCCGTACCCGCCCAAGGCCGCCTTCCCCCAGGGGGGGCCGTGGCCCATCTGCCCGCCAGCGCCCACGGTGCCGGGCATCACGCTGCCGCAGCTGCAGCGGCGGCAGGACGCTTGGCACGTGATCCGGGAGGGGGGGGGACGGCGCGCGGGCCGGGCGGGGTACCGGCCACGGGAGCGCGGAGTGAGGGACGGAAGGCGACAGGGTAAGTGCCCAAGGACAAACGCAGGGGACAGGCCAGGGAACACGCAACAAGCAGCGAGGGCAAGGGCACAGGCAACGCACCAAGGCCAGGCAGCAGAGGAGGGCAGGCACACAGGGCGGGCGAGAGTGCGAGCAGCGGACAACGAGACACGGGACACAGCGCAGGGAAAAGGGCAAGGGCACGAGAAGGACACAGGCGCGAGCAGCAGCGCCCGAGGACAGACGCAAGGACGTGAGCAGAACGCCAAAGCGGGTAGCATCGGGGCGCACTGGGCGGGGCCGGGCGCGGTCGGCACACGAGGACACAGCCGAGTACATGGGCAAGGACGCGGGAAGGACACGGGCGTCAATGGTGCGGGCAAGGACATGGGTGACAGAGGTCAGGACCCGCGGTACGGGCCAGAGGGCAAAGGGGCAGGAGTGCGCCAGTGCCAGGGGTTTGGGGCCGGGAGAAGACCCAAGGGCAAGAGAGGCAAGGGCGAAGTAGGCCCCCGGGGACAGGCAGGGCGGGGCGTGTGGGCCAGAGGGGATGAGCAGGGCGTAGGGAGAGGGACGGGGAGCGGGGCACCCCCGCAGCCGGATGTCCAGCCGGTGCGGTGCATCCCCCCCGGGATCCAACAGATGCCGGCGCACCATGCCCACCACCACCACCACCACCAGGCCCACATCTACAAGATGGACCCCGACGCCGGGGACCTCTACCCCCCCCCGGGGACCCCCATATCAGCCGGCCCCCCACCCGCACGGCGGCGCCCCGCGCGGCCCCGCCCCCGCGGCACCAGAGCCGAGGGCGGAGCCGGCGCGGATGGCTGCTGCCCCGGCAGTGAGGTGGCATGGCGCGGCGCTGGTACCGCAGGCACAGGAGCCGCAGGCGGAGCCGGCATGGGGAGCAGAGGGGGCCCAGGGCGATTGGGCCCGGGACTGGGACGCTATCCCTAATCCCCTGGGGGGCGAGGCCCTCCCCCTTGTGATGGAGGTATACGGGTGGCTGGGCTGGGCCTCCTCAGGGACCACCAGGCGGATGAGGAACCCGCCTTTCGATGCCGTGTTCCTCCAAAGGGACGAGGGGAACCAGGAGGTGCTTCTGGAGGGGTGGGTGGCCCAATATGACCACGAAGGGGTCCTCCGAGCCGTGATTCGGGACGGGTGGCCGGACAGGGAGCCAACGTGGGCGGCTTTCCTGGAGGGCGCGGAGTCCGAAAACTGGCTCCCCCAGGCCCTGCACACTGCCCTCAGCCACTGGCAACACCGCAGGAGGTGGGCCTCCCCGCTGTAGCCCCGGCCCCCACACACGCTGCGGCGCAGGTGCCGACCGCGCCCGGCGGCAATAGTCCTGGGCGGCGGGCACAGGGGGTGGGGAAAGGACCAGCGACGCGGGACAGCCCCCAGCAGGCCAGGGCCCCCCGACCCAGAGCGCCCCCCCCAAGCCCCCCTGCCGTTCGCTCAACGGGGGGACGCGCGCCGCCCCCGGTAGGGGAGGAGAAGGGAACCACGGGCGTGCGGACGTGTGAGGCACGGGGGCTCCACTGACCGGCAGTCCACTAATCACTAACCGCTGACCCAGACCGCCACCCCCAGCACCCGCCGGCCCTCGCCCCCCCCCCGCCATTACCACCCAGCGAGGCGACAGCAGCGAGGGGAGCGATAGGCCCGAGGGTGATGGCCCGCACGACAGCCTACCACCCGGAGAATGGCGGGGAGCAGGAGGGGAGTGCGCCCCGCCCCATCAAGGGCTGCCCCCCCGGAGCCGAGACCACCAGACCGCCCTTCGCAGCCACCGTAGAGCAGCACGAGGGGACAGGAAGGGGGTAGCGGGGAGCCCCCCCCCCCTCCCCCCTTTCCCCCTCTCCCCTCCCAACCCAAAGACATCTGGAGGCCGGCCAGGGGGATGGCGACCCCGCACCCCCCCCGCCTGGCCCGGGGGGAGACCCCCCCCCGGCCCCCCCGAGAGGGCCCCGACACCAAGGGAGGGGCGCCACTGCCGCAGTACGCGCTGCTGTACGCCGTGTGCCCCCAGTCAGCCGCCCGCCCACTCTTGCCGTACACGCAGCAGGCCGGCAGCCCTGCGCCGGCACGCAAGGGCACCCCGCAGGCCGCACCTGGACGGCGGCAGGCGGACGTGAGCCGGTGCAGTGTGGGGTGCGGGGAAATGACGAGGTGGCCCGCCTTGGTGCCCACCCGGAGGGGGCGGAGAGACGAACCGCGGCAGACCAACCCCCGCGCCGCCCGCCCCAAACGGCCCCCCGGCCGAGCCCCTGATGAGGGGCAGTTCACCGAGCACCCCCCCCCGCCCCGCCAGAGTGACCCACCAGTGCCTGGCCAGACCGCGCCCCGCGCCCGGGACTGCCAAAGGGCCCCGGTCAAGCATTCGGCACGGAAAAATGCGCGGCGCCACGGGAAGCCAGGGCCAGGGGCCACAGGCCACCCCCCCAGAGGAGGATGGCGACGAACCACGGCGCGACCCCCCCCCCTCTCCCCCCACACCCCCCCTCCGGCCCGCGGGATGCCGGAGACGGGCCACGGGGTCGCCGGCCCTCTACCCCCCCAAGGCCAGCGGAAGTCCCCCCCCCCCCCGAGAGAGCCGCGGCGCCCGGGGGGGGAACACGGCTAAGCCAGTACGCCACGCGCCCCCATGCCGCCACCCGCCTGCTCCCACAGAGACTACGACAGGCAGGCGGACCCGCGCCAGAAAAGAAAGGGCAACACGCGGGCCACACCAGGGGTCGACACGCGAACACGAACCAGAGCAGTATGGAGGCCATGCCCACCATGAACTGAGCGACGCCGATAACACCCGCTTTGGTGCCCGCCCAGGGAAGGCAAAGAGACGGACCGAGGTAGAGCGACCTCCCGCCCCTCAGGGCCCTCCGGCCACGCCCCCTGGGGAGGACGGCACACAGGCCGCCACCCCCTCACCGCCCCCCCCGCCGCCAGACCACCCCGGACGCACGGTCCCGCCCGTAAGGGGGCACACGATCTCAAGCCACGCATTGGGGGAACGGGACCCGGCCGCCCCCCCCCATAGCAAGCCTGACGGCGCACGGGACCGAGGCAGGAAACCCGGAGGGGCAGGGACCGCATGGAACGGCCCTACTGGCGCCCTGCAGCGGAACCATGCGGGGTGCACGCGCCACGCCGACCCGGGGACGGAGAAAGGGCGCGGACGCCGCAAGAGCGCGAGCGCACACACACGCAAGGCACACGCGGGGAGTACCAGAAGGGCAACCGGACCAAGCTCGCGGAACGCACAGACTGCATGGAATGGCGTACCAGCGGGCAAGGGTAAGGGACACCTGGACCAGACCACCCGCCACACGCAGCGCGTGGAACGCGGGGCAGGAGGGAGGGAACGGGGAAGACACAAAACCCGGCACCGACCCCAGCCCCCCAGACCTTCCGCGAGCGCCGCGCACACACGAACAGGGCACTGCACCTGCCAAGGCAGTAGTGGCGCACCAAGCCACGCACCAGCCCCGTGGCTAGGCAGCCTCCGCGCCAGCCCAACGGGGTCCCACTAGCGACAAGCCAGTAGCACGGGCCCGGAGCTGCCGGCAGCCCGGGCGACCACGCATTAGGGGGGCAACGCAGTTGGTAAGCGCCTGCTGCTACGGTTGCTAAGTGATGCACTGACCCAGGAGTGGCGAAAAGGGGAAGCCGGGGAGGGACAGGGCTCCGAGCCCCGTGAACCAGGGGGACTCCGCCACCAGGCAGGTAGTGTGTCATGAAGGGCCCCCCAATAGGTCCCGGTGTCACCTGGCCTGACCAGGTGGCCCCCGGAGCCGAAAGGCGTCTAGTTCCCGAAACTTCAAACCTCAAACCTCAAACCGCATAAGATTTCAGTTTGAAAACTGACAGGACTCTGGTCAAGTTGGTTGTGATCAGCAGTTTGAGGTGCTTAGGCGGAGGATACCTCGGCTGCATTGAGTGGTAGGCGCAAACCTCACTGAGGCCCTAAATTTATTAACGTGGTGTTGAAAAATGTACTTAATGCTTGAAGAGAATGATGAAAGTGATACAATGCTAGTCTTGAATACTTCCAAAAGAGAAGAAAGGGGCTTGGCCTTTAATAAATATTAATGACGTGTTACCACAAGCGACATTGTTAGTGACGTGTTATCACTCTTACTGCACTCCGGTCATAGGCTCCAGCGTAACAGTTTCCATCACAATCAGAATACAGGGAACAATCGCAGAGTTAGTAGGTGAGAGTTATTCGACACAAACGCTTTTTCTAGAAAAATGCAAATGAGCCCTAGCTGGCGGCAGTGAGGTCTGATCTCGTCTTACACCCATCCTCCTCATAGGCCCTGCCAATCCACAATGAGCTACTGAATAATACAAACAGGTTGAGTAGCACATCCAACAACAAGCGGGCTTATTTCACCGCTGTAGGCTTTGTCTTCGGTTGTGATTCATTGCAAGTTTGTATGCATCCTCCTTCACTCTTTCTCCTTGCAGGCAGAGTGGCAGCTGTCACTCAATGGTTCCCGGTGAATATGGTAGGCCCAGGCCTTCGAGCCCTAGTCGAGGCTGTTCAGTGTTTCAGCCTGTCACTCCGCGCCAACATGACCTTGATTAAAGTGATTTGTCTCCTTCGTGTATGTGTCACACTCCTTTTGCTTTTAGATGGATGCTGAGCGAGGCGTAGTGCAGATTTGTGGATGACCATGCACACGGCAAACCAGCTCCCTCGTCCCCTGGACAATATAGACAGAGGGTTGGAAGGTTCCTTTATGGGATCCAGCACTGCTGGCTATGGGTAACCCTTGTGTCGCCTGGTGCTGTGCCTGTGGAGCAGTGGCCACCTTGGGCCCCTTCTGCCTTGGGCTTAAAGACTCTCTCAGATTGGTAGGCCTAGAAGCTATCCCCTGCACCCTGTTGTGCCTTGCATGCAGGCTTCATGTTACCTGTGGCCCAGTGGGAGGCTCAACAGTGGGGAGGACGCAGGGCGCATCGCACTCCACATGTGGGCCAGAAGGGAGGTCGGGGAGAGGGATGGCATCATTGCCCTGTCATCCAAGAGGGCGCAGATTGCAAACCACAGACGTGGTGTATGGGTTCTTGTACATATGGGAACGTAAACAAAGAGAAGCAGTTCATGAACAACAGTGCAGGGTGACACTAGGTAAAGCATACAGGCTCACCCACCGTTAGTAGGCCTTTCCCAAGCCCTGTCAAGGAGACCTGTCCTGGTGTCCCTGTTGGGGCAGTGTCGCACTAGGGTGTGCAGTGATCGGCACCTCGCTTTTCAGGAGGGCATTATGCCCACAAGGTCAGCATTCTAACAACGCCGAGTAGAGAGTGTGTGTATGAGTCACACACCCCGACGTGTGTCTTTTGAGGGTCTTTACCATCGGTACAGTGTGTAGGCCCTGTACTGAGTGTTTGACTGTCCCGCTTGTCTCCTGATATTTTTCGTAGTGTAGGATTTGGCAGCTTATCAAACAGTTGCTTTCTTTCCGTCATAGCTTTTGGACATCCCTTTGTTGTAGTTAGAAAGCCCACGATTCCACAGCGTCAACCCAGGGTTATCCTCCAAGGTGTTGCGCTGCAATCACAGAAACTGGGCAGGTCGGGGTGCACAGATGTGGGCGTACCCCACACAACCCGGAAAGGTATGCACTGGTTGTACTGAGGCGATTGGGTGGGCATCTACCCTATCCGCAGGCTCGAGCAGCTGTGTTGTTCCTAGGTGGTGCTGCATTTCAGCATCTCCCATCAAGATCCCACAGATGTTGTGGGGAAGATTTGCGAAATACGCCTGAAATTATCATTTTGAGCTCGGCGCCGACCTTTGCTGCCTGCGCCCAGAGCGCCACATCCCAGTTTCATTTGTCAATTTCCGTAGCTGTCAATGAATTTCATCATTCATACTTTATTTTCAGAGTTAGGTGAATCAAACGTGACCATTTTTGGGGCGTTTCGCAGACGTCCATTTCGGCAAATACTGGTCACAAAAACATATTTTTTTGAACCGTCCTGAGTCAATTGAATAAATGGAAAAGATGCCCATGGTAGGGCCCAGCAGTAGCCCTCCGCTGATATGAAATGATGTGTGATCGAAACACCTCCTGTCCACTACGCCAC
The DNA here is from genome assembly GCA_964036045.1 of Eutreptiella sp. 'Long Island Sound 2002'. NCBI lineage: Eukaryota > Euglenozoa > Euglenophyceae > Eutreptiales > Eutreptiaceae > Eutreptiella > Eutreptiella sp. 'Long Island Sound 2002'. Next base: position 111,328,036 of record OZ038378.1, read on the forward strand.
AGGTCCGGGTCTCAGACTTCCCAAAATGTAATGCTGAGGAAGGAACAGAAGCCGAGAGGAGCAAGATACATACACACATACAGCACAAGATACATACTGAGCACTGCTCTTCTAACCGCTTCCTCGACTAGTGTACCTAACCCTTTTTGTACACCAGTCCCTTCTATTCTAAAATGCATTTACACTGTGCTTCTAAATTTCCAATCGCCATATGAACCTCAAAACGGGGTCCAGCGACCTCAAAATAGGGTATATAGTGTTCCTATAGTACAACTAAATTTTTTCCTCATAATGGGATTTGAACCCATCTCAACCCAATTGCATCCTCATGCATTACCACCAAGCTACCAAGTCGCGGTCCCCTGGCACCAGACACACCATTCAACGTGCATCTTAAGATTAAATCGATTCGCTGTCAACATGACTTAACTGCCTATAAATGCCTTCCATGCTCAAAGACCTGCTCCATGAACTTTACTCACCATAAGGCAAAACACTGTTGCATACTTGCACCCCTTTGATATATATTTGCCCCCCTCATGCAGGGTGTGGAGGTTGGGCAGCAGGTGCTTTGTGCTGTGCCTCCGTCTGGCCCCCTTTTCCTTCCTCTGCATGACATTTTGGTAACTCTGAGGAGGCTCGACTCCGGGACAGCACGATCCCCATGCTCAGCTGACATAGCAGACGCCAGCAAATTTATATGCAAACCCTACCCTAGGAGGGATCTGTTACTGAATAAACAGTAAATCATCGCTCTCCTGTTCTGCAGGGACAAGCGCCTGTGCTGGATTAGAAATCGCTTGCACACGATTATCGAATCGCCTGAACATATCAAAAGAACACCAGTCTTCTAATTCACAGACAATATGCTGATCTACTTCGGGGATAATTGATGCTGTTCGTGCCCCACCACGCGTTCAGCATGCACAAAAATCATACAGGCCAGCTGAGTGTAAAAATGCGCGTTGTCAAGGAATTCGCTGTCGGACACAGAAACCAGCAGTTCCCCGCCTTCATAATCACCCGTGAAACTGATGTAACTCCAAATTCAAAACTGAGGACAGAACTGGCGTCGCTGCATAGAATGCAAAGGATAGCGCTCAAACGCTGGTCTGTCCTTACGCTGCGGCCAAAGAGAGCAGACATCACCTCTCTATTCAAATGTGCGCCTGGTGCGTTGGGGACCGCGCCCCTGAAAAGGGTGAGGATCCCATGCATAAGATGAGACGTCTCCTGACCTCCATTTCGGAAGTAGCTGGCAGCTTTGATCCGTGTTCGAACAATTTAGGTAAGTCGTAATAAACCCTGTACTTGGGAACAGAATAATTCAATTGACGCTTCACAGTGCGTAGACGGGGCTCGAAACATAGAGACTGCGCTCCAGTGGACATCAACAACGCAGAGTACGCCGCCCGTCCATGTGCCAGTGAAGTCTCTTTGACAAAATGCAACAGCCAGTAAGCCCTTGTGTGCGAAGGTACCAGATCCAAGTGCGTGGCGGCGCTGAACTCTCTCACGGAGCGCACGAAGAGGAGAAGCTTTTACCATGAGTGGTTGTCGGCCTTGAAGGTATCCACGCGTACTGAACGCCGATGTGTTTTGACCTCTTTGTTGGGAGGTCCATGCGCTCGCAAGTAGGCTTGTAATCCACGCGCAAGACAATAGGATGTCTCGCCCTTATCGTCTGCAAATCCTGGAGATGAAAGACTACGTTGTACAACGGGAACTGCAGGTTCACCATTGCCTAGACGTTCTGCCACGAAGGCCGTTGTGGGTGCATGGGCGCCACCAGTATTACCTCGTACCTGTCTGCCTGATCCAGGAATCTGAGGAAGCGAGGTTGAGCTACCATGGTGCATTGCAATACCCCGGAGATATCCTGTGTGGAATCATGTGTGAACAGGTCAACTCCCGTTCACCTGGTTCAGGGTACTATGAAATGTATCCTGGACATCGCGTGATCGCCACATTCGCCATTCAGTCTTTTCCCCTACTTATCCACAAACGTTTCCTCCAGAGGATTGCCATGGTGCGTGGGGTCATAGATGCCTCAGCAAGAGTGACGTTTCATCTGCTTCAAACCTCCGCTGGCTTCGTCTTGCCGGGCACTTAATGGGGCACAATGTGTACTTTGATCCGTTCGCAATAACCCCAAAGCTCGCGCAAGCTGGCGTCCTGTGCCAGATTTATATAAAAAGATAGGTAAAACACGAGGAAAAAACTTTCAAAATAGCTGGAAATAAAGCTAATTAGCAAAAAAAATGGTTAGGCCGAAAAGCGTGCTGCAAAAAGCGTAAAAACGCTACGGAAATTTTTTCGACCTTAACTGGGTGAATGGTTAAGGCCGTAAGCACCGTAACGCTCGTAGAAGCATAACGCCGTCAACCTCGTGGTCTAACTAGCCATAGACGCAGAGAAACTCGCGTCGCGAACTGCGCGTAAAACTAAAAACATTTTCGTAGGCCCCACGACCCCTCGCGTCCGACTCTTTCGAGTTTTTCTTATTCTTCTCCATGTACTTCCCTCTCAACCCTTGTACCCATCAATCCGCTTGCCCTGCAGCTCAGGCGGCGGCCCTGGGGGAAGGCGGTAAACCCCTGGCCATGAAGGCAAACAACTTTGTCAACGACCAGCTCAAGTACAAGCTGAAGAACACCAGAACATCGCCGCCCACAACGGGTAACATGTAAGTCAGCAACATATACATGGTCTTGTTGCTCGCGGGTGTGTTTGGTTGTGTATAATTTTTTTTTATTTCGAAGACAAAAAGAGGGAAAGGTCTTTACGGGTTTTGCAGCGGTTTTACAGGAGAAAAGCCAGAGCAAGCACACACAGCACCGCAAAACGACACCAGAACACAACAGCACACCACCAGACCACCGCACAGCACCACAGGACACAACACAGGGGAGCAGGGCGACACAGCAAGCCGACCAAACACAGGGAAGCAGGCCACGCAGCCAGACAAGGACACTGACACCAAATCACACCACCAGAAGACAACCGCGGGCGACCAGACCTAGCACCGCACAACAGCACACCAAAAGAGACACCACAACACACAGCAACCGAGCACAGCACCAGGTGCCAGAAACAGCGCGGACCACACGAAGACACACATTGCAAGGGTACCAGCATAGCGCAGCACAGCACCGCGCAGAGCGGAGAGGAGAGGAACCGCACAGCACGACACCCCGGGACACACACAGCAGAAAGCGCAGCGGCAGCAAAAAAAAAAAGCCACAGGCAACGACGCAAACAATCAGCACAGCACGACAGCACACCACCACACGACAGCACAGCACCACAGAACACAACACAGGGGAGCGGAGCACCAATACACACCACATCAAACCACAGGGCGGCAAGCCATGCAACCGGACAGGGACAGCACCACCGAAACACGACACCAGAAGCCACCAGGAGACAACAGAGGACAGCCAGCCCCAGCAGCAAACACCCAAGCACAACAGGCAGCAACACACACCGGCACCCAGTGCCAGTAGCGTGAGAGAGCACCGCACAGGGAGGAACGACGCAGGCACACCAACACAGCACCAAACAAGAGGCGCCACGAAGAGGAAAGCGCCCAAAAACACTGCACAAGGAAAGACAGCACCCGGACCACGGGCAGCACAGCAGGACGACACAGCACCACGCCCAAGGACAGACAGAGCACAACCACCTGACACAGCAGGGAAGAGGCACGACGCGATCCAAGCACCGCAACGAAACAAACAACACAGCACAGAACCAAGAGACGCACCACGGCACAGCAGAGCACCAATTGGCACAGCGCAGCAGAAACCAGCACAGGAACGCAACGCGACAGGGCCACGCTGAACAGGAAGACACACCACTCCCATCATGATAGACTTGACCGCATATGACTGGACCCTGTTTGAACCGTATTTGAATGGTTTGACCCACCGAAAAAATTCAAATGGGGCAGTTGAATCCATTTGAATTGATTCAAACGTCGAGCGCCGCCGCCGCCGCGTGCGCCGCCAGGACCCTGTCGCATTCTGTCCAAATTTTGCACTTTTTGCAAGTTTTGCAATTTTTTAGGCGACCGCAGACAATTTGCACGCAACATTTACATGCAATCAGGACCGCCTTACCACCAGTTTTGCTGGGATTCTCATCTTTTTGGTTTCCACGTTCCTCTTCATCATTTCACATTGGCAACTTCCCTTGTTACAAATGCAGCGCCTTTTGGCATGTCCCAAACGCTACGGGACGCGTTAGAACCCGTCTACGGGCGCCGCCCATACCGGAAAAAGAATCTGGAGGCCAATTTGGTGGCATTTTTTGAACACCCGTATGGCCGTGCCTTGTTACGCCGGGTGTCAACGAAAGTCGCTGTATCCTGTCTGATGAAGAGGAGCATCAAACAAAAAATGGAGGAGGTGATGACCCCAGCAGAGGGTGTTTGATTGATTTGAAAATTGCAAATGCCCAAATCAAGGTGTGCGTTGGAATCCGTGTTTGAATCAATGTAAGTGCTTCAAACATGTACTTTGAACTTGTTTGAACACTTCAAGTGATTCAAATACAGATGTCACACCTCAGGTACGAAGAATTGCTAATATGGGTCCACGAAAAGGCAGTGGCGGCCGGAGTGCCCGCGCTCAAATGATTTCCATCGTATGAAATGATGGACGCTACGTGGGAACGCCTCGCCTCCGTTCAACAGCTGGAGGCGAAGATTCATGACCCTTCGGCAGGTCAACATCCGGCGGCAGAAAGGTTTGTAAGTGTGTTTTGGCCCTTTGAGGACTTTTTGGGGTATTTCTTTTCCCAACCGGATCTAATGACCCCGATTGGTATGGAATATCACGAGCCGGACTATCGCTATGTACTCATCGTCCGAGGGGATGAGTTTCCGTGTGGTGCCCGCCCATGGTGTCAATTCACCGTGTCCTTTGCGAACCACGGGGAGCGTGCTCGGAGCATTAACTACACCTGGACCTTAGATTTGTCACTTCGCTCCGAGCGCAATGCAGAGGCTCTTCAAGATTTAATGGCACACCACCTGGAGCGCATCCAACATGTTCTAGACAATGGTTACATTGTGTTTTGTGGTTATAGGGTTGATCCTGGATGCATCGTCGGGACTGATTCACCTTGGTTACACCATGTCTTCGGGTTGAGTGTATGGTGGGGGGTCAGGTCTCTTTACACATATGCGATGTGGAATGCGGCCAGCAACCAATGGGAACACACTACCACGGTCCGTTCCTGGAGGAGGCATAAGAAATTTCTGAAATTTTTTCAGCGGAGTCGGCCGAAAGCTACCGTGTCCGATGTTTCTGGGTGCATCTGCCTTCCTCTTTTGAAGGTGCAACACCGGTATTTTTCAATTGTCATGTGCATTTTGGACTCTTTAACTTCTGTGGGCAAGCAACCCACGATCTACGTGCGTCGCTACGCCAAGAAGGTGGCACCGGCCTTCCGTGCCGAGGTCGAAAGAATTTTGACCAAGGCCAAGAAGAAAATCTCGCTCCAGGGGAAGGCCAGCCCAAAGGGTGAGGAAACATAGCGTCTGTCGATTGTGTGGCCGGCGATCGCTCATTTGTTGCATGTGCCCTGTCGTGCACGAAAGGCCGTGATTGCGATGGGGAAGCTGTGCACATAAGCCCTTCACACTTAAGTGTGCCAAAGTAGCGCGTACGTTTCAGGGGGAAATTTGCCCGCGTCTTCGCTCGCCTTATCTGTTATGCCTTTGCCGTGATGCACGCAGGGTACCGGATTCCATTCGCCCTTGGGGATGTGCGATGTTTTCGGGGGATGTTGTGGAGTCTCTGAATGCTTTTTTGAAGGACATTTTTTTGACTGCAATGTCTCGGGGAGGGGGGAAGGGCTCATTGAGTTGCTCTTCCAAGCAATGAGCCGTGGTTTCTTGTACAAAGAAATGCCACGTTGGAGGGAGGTGGAGGACCTGGGTGCTCTGCAAATCCAACATTGTGGGGATGTTGCTAGGGAGTACTTGAGGGAAATGTTGGAGAGTCGGTGTTGCATTCCCATGGGACCACGGGGTGGGGAAGAGTTTGTTACTGCGCATAGTATTTTGGTCGGTTTGAATCCGTTTGAATCAATTCGAGTGTTTCAAGTAGGACATTTGAATCACGTAGGGCTATTCAAGTGTCTTTCCACCTCGTGTATTTCACCTGTTTTGACCCGTCTGCTGCGTCGTGGTGTTCTCATTGGGCTTCCTCCATCAATGTTCCGGTGTACATCAAAGGGCCTGTTGTCATGGCGGGCCTCCACCAAGCGCTGTCCGGCTTGGCCTCGGGTCAGCTGCGGGCGATCGTGGCGGCAGCGCAATCTAAACTGCAAGCAGCCCCGACAGCTGGATCGACGTCCGCTTCAGCAGCCGTTGATGTCGCCGTTCATGACACCAAGACTCTCCTTCCACCCGTCTTTCCAATGTTGCCAGATATGCCGAACGGACGCTTCCCCCACCCAGACTCCGCGCTCGCACGGGTGGCCAACCAACATTACCGCGAGATACCTCTTCAAACGAACGCTCTACATCTGAGAACGTAAGCGGGCCGGTGCCACGTCGACCGGTCAGACCGTGTCTCCGTGAGAGACGACTCCACTGTCATTTTCCGACTGGCAGGGTTGGAAAGTTGCCAGCATCGGATTTGGCACCGATGGAAAAATGACGTTTGATGCACACCGAGTTCAGCGTCTCTTTGAGATGTGAAGTCACCACGGAATGAGAGCCGAGGCTCCTGGCGGGATCAATACCCACGGCCACCCATATGGGCCAAAGTTCTGGTTTAGGAACCAAGATGAGATCGACCCTGACTGCAGCTCACACCGGCCTCGGTGCGCAAGGTGGGGGGGACCATTTCGACTGGCGGGAACAAGAAGAAGCTGCAGGGCGTAATTGGTGAGCTCGAGGTAGACGAGAGCGAGCAGCCGGAGAAAAAGCAGCGGCGTATGATGGCATCATCATCGCATCAGCATCCGCCGCCGTTGCCCTGTCTCCCGCGCCCCTAGCCGTGTACATGGGCATGGAGGCCGTGGTGAACGAGTTTGTGATCAAGCGGGAGTTGTTGGACGAGATGATGGCCCCCGCAGCCGCTCTGGCCGCTGCTGCTGGCCGTGTCCCGGTGTGTGATGCTCTGTAGGTTCAAACCTGTCTTGTGTGCTTCAAACGCAACTCAAATGCATCCTCTGTGGTTCAAGCGTGATTCAAGCCGGGCATGTGAACTGCGTTTGAACTATCGGTGTGACGTTTGAATCACGGTTGAATGTTGTGTCACCGTCTCCAACAGGTGTTCGGAGCCGTGTTCGGCCACGACGTGTTAGTGCTTGATGAGCGGGGCCCAGGCGTTCTTCTCGCCGGCGGCAGCATGATCACCAGCATCAGCAACTACATCCACCGCAGCAGGGATCCAGACGCGCTGGAGAGGCAGGTCCGACGATGGACGAGGCCCATGAATCAAGCCCGGTCGGATTTCGCTGACGCGACTCGGCCCGCAGGCCAGCCCAAACTGGGAGAGTTTCTCAGACCAAGGGCAACAATGCCCCAGCCACCGCTGCCCTCGTCCGGAATGTCAGCAACGTCTGCTGTCCCGTCTGCCGTCCCGACTGCCGTCCTGTCTGCCGTCCTGTCTGATAAGACAGCTGCGCCCAAGGACATCACCACAAACCCTCAACTGGCAAAAATTTTCCGACCGGTGCAATCAAAGCAACAAAGACCCCCGACAGACTCGAGCGCGGAGGATTCCCTGATCCGCCAAACAGAGGAGAGGCTGTCGCCGAAAGAAGCGGCGAAATCCGCGCCAAGGGGCAGCCAGAAGCAAGCCACGGTAGTGGCTGCCTTGGCGAACGTCAGGATGCGCGATCAATTGCAGGAGGCAGCGGCAGAGGGCCGCGCGGCACACGTCTCCTTGACCACAACTTCAAGTAGCGAATTCGAACCATCGCTGGCTCACAAATCCCGCCTGCGGGTCAAGCCAAGTGGCTGCCGGGTGACTGGGAAGCAGCAACTCAGCGAGGCCGTGAAGGCGCACGCTGAAGCCAAAAGGTCAAGGAGTCATGGAAGTCAGGGAAGGAGTCAAGCACCCAAGGAGTCCCGGTTGGCTGAACAGACCAAGAAGGTGAAGATTTCGGCGGTGGCGGAGGCCAAGAAAGTGTTGAGGCACGCGAGGGACGAATCCACCAAGCCGCAGGCCGTCACGGAGCAAGCGGCCAAGCATCAGGTTGCCAAGGGACAGACCGCCACGGGGCAAGCCGCCACGCCGCAGGCCGTCACGGAGCAAGCGGCAAAGGATCAGGTCCCCAAGGGACAGACCGCCACGGGGCAAGCCCCGAAGCCGCAGGCCGCCACCGTCGAGGGTGGAAAAAAAAGAGATCCAACAACGGGCTTCGTTGCTGATTGGGTTGCTGCGAAGAATGAAGCCACCAATTAGCAGGAGGCCAGCAAGGACGAGCTTGAAGAGCAGCCTGAGGAGCCTGCGCAGGTGCGTCCATTTGAAGTGCATTTGAAATACAGTCGGCGAAATTCAACCACTTCAAACATCGAACTTGAACCACTTGAATGGCGTTTGAATTTCCTTTTGAACCCAGCCCAACTCCCAGCACATTTGCCCTTGTCGTACTGCAGGAAGAGGACTCTGACAACACAAATGAACGGGCCAGAAAAGAGTATGGGCTCCTGGCGAAAGCTGCTCTGCGATGGGCGGTGTTTGAGGACCACGGCAAGATCCGCGTCATGCTGGGAATCTGGGCCAAGTCCTCAACGAAGAGAACGGACCACGTCCAGATCCAAGAAATCAAACAGGGAGGCTGAGCCAAAAGTCACTGGACGGTGAAGGTGGACAAAAAGACCGCGAGCTTCACCAGCAAGCGGAAGGCCGAAGAGGCGGCGGCAGCTCTGCGCGCGGACCTTGCAGTGCGGGAGCCGGAGACAGCGAGCGCCGACGCCAGAGCTGTAGCGCCGGCACCGAAGGCGCAGGGTGCATGTGCACCAGACACAACGATTGGCGAACCAGAGGTGCAGGCTGCAGCACCAGACACATCGGCTGTGGCACAGGCGGCTGTGACACACGAGGATGGTGATCAGATTGTGCAGGTGGGCGGTGGTGCTGGCGTGCAGGGTGTGGAGGGTGTGGAGAGTGCGAAAGGTGTGGCGGGAGCGCACGATGTGGTAGTGAAACTGGAGCCAGTGGACAAATTTGGGGATATCAAGATGAAGGTGGTGCCGGAGGACAGCCTTGTGGCAGAGGACAGTGCGGCGGCACAGGGCAGTGCGGTGCCTGCGGACAGTGCGGAAACACAGGACACGCAGGTGCTGTGGCAGAGTGTGGCGGACAAGGATGCCTCTGAGGTCCGCCGATGACTCGCAAGAACAAAAGGTGTGCTCCTTCTGCGAGAGCTGCTGACTGCGTCCGGTTGGCGACTCGAGGTGAAGCACAATGCCAAACTGTGGTCGCTGTACTTGGGTGCCATGCGCAGGTGCTCAGTGGTGACGGTGAGTGCGGCGATGCAAGCAAACCGCAGCCTGACGACCCGCCTGAACCGGTTCTGACGCGTCCTGTTTCGCACGTTCTCCCGAGCGGCGATTGGAGTATTCTGTTTCGTGGAAGAAGGCCAACCCATGCTGCTGCACGTGCACCCACGTGACGATGTGCTTCTCTCGAGCGAAGTTTCGCTTGGCGCACACATCGGTGGCGAATATTGGACAGGCAGTTTGTTGGACGGCTATGGCGCCTGTTTACGGCCGTCATGGGTGTAGTGGGACGGGGACCGGCTGTATGGAGGCACCCTCTCGCCGCTCGAAGGGGTCACCTTCAATGCATACAGGCCGCACTGTGCCATGCGCTGGACGGGCGAGCGCTTCGTTGTGGTCTTTTTTTCGATGATGGGCTGGACCAACACCACCCGAGGGGTTGCCCACCAGCTGGAGGCAACTGCATTCCCATGCTAACCGATTCCAGAGGACCGCAGATGACCCACATGAGTGAGCTTGAGTGCGTCAATGAGAGCAAGGGGGTGGGATTCAGGACAACCTTTCCTTTGAACCTGATCCACACCAGTCATGCAATGAGCGTTGGGTCGTACGCGCGTTCTTAGCAGACCCCCCACCCGGGGAAAACGACCGGCAACGGCAAAATACTCTGTGATTTCCGTGTTTTCCATCTCTTTTGTTGAATTAACGGCTGTGGGTACATTTCAGCGCTTGAATTGATTCAAACTGGGGGTGGGCAATTCAAACGGGGCATTTGAATCACCGGGTGGGCGTTTGAATTGTGTATGAAGCGTGTCGGGTGTTTGTGAGATTTAGGGCATTCCGGCTGTTTACACGCTCTCTGACAGCATCCGAGATACTGCAACCTAATCTCCAAGCCACCGAGCGGGCATGTTGTATGTTCTGGGAATGTTCCGGGATGCGGGTGAGTAGGATGAGTGGTGGGCGTGGTGGTGCGGAGAAGTTCTTGGGACGGGGCGCTTGCAACGGCATTCGTTGCTGTTTCCGTACGGTGTGGCACAATGCCCTATTCGGTGGCTGGTCCTGGGCGGCAACGGTTTATGCCGGGTGTGTCCTTTGGTGGTGCGCTGGTGGCGTCCGTGCGGCGTTTTGGTGTTGTAGGGTAGTGCTGTGCCGCCCGTCTGGGCACACGGTCTTGTTCCACATGCACGGGACTGAACGCACAATGCACCTGGGCACGTCCCTGCACCCTTTATGCGCTGTGCTGATGCTTCGCTGTTGCGGGGAGGAAGCGTGGAGAGGGCCAAATGAAGTAGAAAACAGCACTGCAGTAGTAACACGGGGACCAGGTCGATTCAAGTGATTGAAATACCACACTTGAATTGAGGTTTGAATCACGGAGGCTCTGCCGGCTATAACAATGGGCACAAGGGGGGGGCTTCCTGGGTTCTACACCCCAGCAAGGGTGAGAGGTATCTAGTAAGCAGGTTGCACAATGGCTAGGCAGTTTTATCAGACGCCTACGGGCTGCAGAATGTCACGAAAGGACACTTCGCCACACAACGGTGTTTGAATCACAACTTGAATCAGCGTCGGCGGCGAAGGCACACCGAAACTGTTACTTTTTTGTTGAAAGCCGTGCAGTTTGGTTTTGAAACGCATTGTCTTTGATGAAACAAACAAACGCAAGAGCAGCAGACCGGCCCACAAGAGGAATGAAAATCATGCCTTTGTCCATACCACCGGGCTCCTGATACAAATATGATTCAAACGTGGTTCAAGTCGATTCAAACACCGCCCCTGAATCACATTTGAATCAGTTTGAATCAGGGGGCTATGTCAGATGTGGTCACTTCTATCACCATGGCCTGCAGAGCGCAACATGGACAGAAACAGCCCGGAGCGCCACAGAAAGGCAAGGAAAAAGGAAAAAAAAAACAAGCAGACAGCACAGCAACACGCGACAGCAGAACACAACACAAATAGCACATCAAGACCCAGCACAACACCACGGCGGACAGCAGGGCGCATGAACCCAGCCCAACACAAGCACGCCACACAGCACCACGCAAAACACACAACACACAACAGACCGCAGCACCACACAACATGACGCACCACAACCAAAGAAAAACAAACAGCGCACAGCACGCGGGGTGGGCGGAGGGGGGGGGTCGGACAACACCACACGGCCGCTTACCACGGGCAAAAAACGGAACCAAAGAGACCAACACAACACAAGCCAAAGCAAGCCGGAACAGCACGAGAAGACCACTCGCAACAGGGCAACCCACCCACAGCACCCAACAGCAACGACAGGCCACAAGCGGCGAAGAAGAATACCAGAGGACAAAGCACCCGAACAGGGCACCTGTAGGAGCACAGGGAGGGGAAAAGCCTTCAGCACGGCGCCACCGGAGACACGCAATACGACAGGCAACAACACAGAGAGAACAGGTGCAACCAGGGAACACCGGAGGACACAGAGTAAGCGCAAACCAGCCCCTGCCGGGGCACAACAACTAGAGCAACACACACCAGCACACCCCACGGCCCAGGACACACAGACCGGCCCCTCACCGCACAACCGGCAATGCACAGAAGAAGAAGAAAACCACAGAGAAAGCGGAGAAAAAATAAAGGAAAAACGCAACAAAACAAAAAAGTATGGAAAAGCAGCGAAGGAAAAAAAAACAAACAGGGAGGGGAGAGGGTAGCAAAAAAAAAGGGGGGGGGGTGGGCTAGGGGCGGGGGGACGAGGAGAGCAAAGGCCCAAGGCAGCCCGGGCCAGAGAACACGGAACGCCAGAGAGAACGGGGGCACATTAAATGAGAGGAGAGAAAAAAAGAAAGAACAAAGCAACAACCACAAACAGGGCAACCCCAGCCCCCAGGGGAGGAGCAAACAAAGCGCGCACTGAGCCAGGCCACAAGAAAAGGTGAGGCGCACCAAAACGCGCCTGGGAGGCCAGCTGGCCGACCCGGCTAACAGGGGCACGCACACGCAATCACGCGGGGAACCCGGACATGGCGTCTTCCGACCCGAAAGGGGTGGTGTCAGCGTCCACACGAAACAGCCCTGGTCCATCGGCCGAGTCCCTCGTCGGAAGACGGGGAGTACGGGAAACGGGACGCGTCAGTGACCGGGTCCACACACGTCAAACCACCGCAGCGCAGGCAGCCGAAGACAGACGCTCGAGGGACGCGCCACAGACAGCCCCATCGCAGGGCCCCGATCGGGTACAACGCGGAGCGAGCCCAGCGCTGCTGCCTTGGCACCGGCCAGCGGCAGGCACAAAGAACCCTGCTCTTGACCGGCCTCCACGTGCCCCGCGCAGCTGCCCGGTGAATCTTGGGGCCCAAGCCCCCGCGCTGGGGAAAGGCACCACGGCGTCGGGAAAGCCAACCAGAGCACGGAGAGAGGCCGGACCAAACGAGGTGCGGTGCACCAACGCGGGGCCATGAGGCACACCAGAGAGGCAAGCCGCGGGCCACAACCAAGGCACACGGACAGGTGCCAAGCAACAACGGCCAACAGGTGCCGCAAACCCGGGCAGCGCGCACAACCCGCAACGATTCGGGGTACAGGAAAAGGTGCAAGGCAACATCCAACCTACAAACCACAGACCCCAGCCAGGAATGGCGAGGTACAAGCAGAGGGTGCACATCGACTCACACACCCCGGAACGGCAGCCAGGAGTGGCAGGGCGCAGCCAAAACCCGAGCCCAAGCACACACAGCCACATCGCACACCCCAGCCAGAAGTGGCAAGGTACAGGAGGAACGTGCACACAAACACACACAGACCCCAACATACAAGCCAGGAGTGGGGGGGCGCAGCCAAAAGCCGACGCGGGGCCATGAGGCACACCAGAGAGGCAAGCCGCGGGCCACAACCAAGGCACACGGACAGGTGCCAAGCAACAACGGCCAACGGGTGCCGCAAACCAGGGCAGCGCGCACAACCCGCAACGATTCGGGGTACAGGAACAGGTGCAAGGCAACATCCAACCTACAAACCACAGACCCCAGCCAGAAATGGCGAGGTACAAGCAGAGGGTGCACATCGACTCACACACCCCGGAACGGCAGCCAGGAGTGGCAGGGCGCAGCCAAAACCCGAGCCCAAGCACACACAGCCACATCGCACACCCCAGCCAGAAGTGGCAAGGTACAGGAGGAACGTGCACACAAACACACACAGACCCCAACATACAAGCCAGGAGTGGGGGGGCGCAGCCAAAAGCCGAGCTCAAGCACACACACTCACATCGCACAGCCCAGCCAGGAATGGCAGGAAACAAGCGGAGCACGCACACGAACACACAAACAGCCCAACAGCCCAGCCACAAGTGGCAGGGCACAGCCGAGACCCGAGCCCAAGCACACACACTCACACCGCACACCACAGCCAGGAGTGGCGGGGTACAGGAGGAGCGCACACACAAACACACACTTACCTCAACACCCCAGCCATGAGTGGCCGGGCGCAGCCGAAAGCCGAGCCAGAGCACACACACCCACAACGCACACCCCAGCAAGGAGTGGCGGGGTACAAGCGGAGCGCGCAAATAAACACACACACATCCCAACACCCCAGCCAGGGGTGGCGGGGCGCAGCCAAAACCCGAGCCCAAGCACACACACCCACATCGCACACCTCAGCCACGAGTGGCGGGGTACAAGCGGAGCGCGCACACAAACACACACAGACACCAGCGGCGCAGCCAGGAGTGGCAGGGGCGCACCCGAAACCTGAGCCAGAGCACACACACCCACACCGCACACCCCAGCCAGGAGTGGCAGGGCACGAGCGGAGCGTGCACACAAACGGACACACACACCAAGATTCCAGCAAGAAGTGGCAGGGCGCAGCCGAAAACCGAGATCAAGCACACACACACACACCGTACACCACAGCTCGTAGTGGCGGGGTACGAGGGGAAGCGTGCACACAAACACACACTTACCCAAACACGCCGGCCATGAGTGGCCGGGCGCAGCCGGAACTCGAGCCGGAGCACACACACCCACACCGCACACCCCAGCCACGAGTGGCGGGGTACAAGCAGAGCGCGCACACGAACACACACACATCCCAACAGCCCAGCCAGGAGTGGCGGGGCGCAGCTAAACCGGAACCCAAGCACACACACCCACACCGCACAGCCCAGCCAATTTTCAGGGTACAAGCGGAGCGCGCACACAAACACACAGACCCCAACGGCCCAGCCAGGAGGGGCGGGGCGCAGCCGAAGCGCGAGCCCAAGCACACACACCCGCACTGCACACCCGAGCCAGGAATGGCGGGGTACAGGTGGAGCGCGCACACAACCACACACACCCCGAAACCCCAGCCAGGAATGGCGGGGTGCAAGCCACAACCAGAGCCCAACCGCACACACAACAACCCCAGCCAGGATTAGTGGGGCAAAGCCAAAACCCGTGCCCAAACACAAACACCCTAGACCAAGATTGGCGAGGTTACCGCGAAGCCTAGACCCAAACACAACCGCCACACAAAATTAGGAAATGCAGTGTCCATAGCCCGGGCACTGAGGCAGCCCGTGCCATGCAGGTGACCCGGCCAAACGAGGTCCGGAGACCGGGGGTAAAGCTGCATCCTAAGGCGTGCACTGCTTTGGGACCTGAGGTCTACGTGGTTTAGACACTGGAACGAGCAGTTTTGTGCCTTCATAATCATCTGTCAAACTGATGCAACACCAAGTCCAAAACTGAGGACAGAATGCGCGTTGCTGCATAGGATGCAAATGATAGCGCTCGAAAGCTGGTCTGTCCTTACGCTGCGCCGAAAGAGAGCAGACATCACCTCTCTATTCCAGTGTGCGCCTGGTGCGTTGGAGATCCGCACCCCTGAAAAAGGGCACAGAATCCCAAGCATAAGATGAGACATCTCCTGACCTCCATTTCGGAAGTAGCTGGCAGCTTTGATCGGTGTTCCAACAAATTAGGTAAGTCGGAACAAACCCTGTACTTGGGAACAGAATAGTTCCATTGACGCTTCACAGTGCGTAGAGCGGGCTCAAAACACAGAGACTGCGCTCCAGGGAACATCAGCGACGCAGAGTACGCCGCCCGTCCATGTGCGAATGAAGTTTCCTTAACAAAATGCAACAGCCAGTAAGCCCTTTTGTGCAAAGGTACCAAATCCAAGTCCCTGGCGGCGCTGAACCCTCTCTTGGAGCGCATGAAGAGGAGAAGCTTTTACCATGAGTGGTTGTCAAGCTTGAAGGTATTCACGTCTACTGAACGCAGATGTGTTTTGAACTCTTCGTTGCGGAGGGTCCATGCGCTCGCAAGTAGTCTTGTAAGCCACATGTAAACCATAGGATGTCTCGCCCTTATCGTCTGCGAATCCTGGAGATGAAAGACCACGTTGTAGAACGGGAACTGCAGATTTGCCATTGCCTGCAAGTGCTGCCTACAAGGCCCATGTGGGTGCATGAGCACAACCAATATGACCTCGTACCTCTCTGCCTGATCCAATAACTGAGGACGTGAGGGATGAGCCCTCATGGTCGATTGCCGCACCCCAAAGATGTCTTGTGTGGATGGTGAGTGATCAGGTCAACTCCCCCTGCACCTGGTTCAAGGTAATCTGAAATGTATCCCGGACATTGCGTGTTCGCCAAATTCGCCATAGAGTCTATTGCCCTACCTATCCACGAAAATGTTCTCCAGAGTATTGCCATGGTGCGTGGATCGATAGATGCCTCCGCAAGTGTGACGTTTTGTCTGCTCAAAACCTCCGCTGGCTTCTCCTTGCCGGGCAGGTAATAGGGCACGATGTGTACTTTCATCTGTTGACAATAATCCGAAACTCGCAAGTAAGAATGTTTAGACGCCTCACCTTGCTGCCCCACCTTCGCAGGTAATGGAAGAACACCATGTTGTCGACATGTAGATGAACCTCTGTTTGCTGAAGCAGATACGCCTGGATTGCATAATTCGCCGCCTGAAATTTCTTCCCTTCAATATGCCCTTCGGTCGTCCTGAATCACACGTGTGAGGCTATTTGCTCGTGCATTGTTGCTCCCCAACCGAAGTCCGTTGCATATGTCCACAGATGTGTGTGCAGTAACTCCACGGTACCCATGAGACCCACCTGGGGGGGGTATTTTCTTCAAACGAACTTCAGTCTTCGAACGAAGATTCGAATCTTCGAACGAAGATTCGGATTTGAAGATTGTATTTGCTTTAATCGCAATTCAATTAAATCCAATCGAATCCAAGCTGCTGGGGAGAATTGCCGCAAAAGCGCAGCAACAGCAGCGCGCGCACCAGATTGACAGGCGATTGACACAGATTTGTGCCAGAAAGACGCAGTTTTGTGCCAGGAAGACGCAGATTGGTGCCAGAAAGAAGGGTTTTTTTTGTTTTTTCGACAGATTTGTTGTATCTTCAAGGCCGTCACTGTTTGACCAATGGTGCAACTTGGAATTAGACTCAAAAACGCGGTAGGCACGACTAATGCTTATAGCCAGGACGTTGAGGACGCGCTTGTGCATCTTTTCACCTCCTCTGGCCTGGGACGCCAGCTTTTACACTCAATCTACACACGAGTCAACCCAGGCGCTGTCAAGCAGAGATTGAATCAACTTCTACAGTGGCACAGCGATGCTCAAGCTCGCTTGAAGAAGCAGTCACTTTGCTTCTCAATTTGGGAATCCCTAGACGCCGCCTTCGGGTTCTATCGTGCTTTATTTCCAAGCGTGCGGACGTATGGTACAAACAGACTGTCCTAAGGTTTGGGAAACCAATGCCAGGCCGCCGGAGAGTCAACTTGGCTTGGAAAGAGATGAAGGAGCCCCTGCACCTTGTTGGTCACATCGACAAGAAAACTGGCATCCGAAATGTCTCCTGGCCGTTTGATCACTGGATCAACTACGTTTTCACACAGCCTTGCCTCTATGAAACTCTACAGCACAGCAAAGTTGGGTTTGTTTTCATTGTGCGTGGCGATGGTTATCCTGTAGGGGGTGTAAGCTGGACTCAGCTTACCATTCCGATCCAAAATCATGAGCATCTAGCCCGCAATGCAGCACACATTTGGGTTTTAGAGCTGGCATACTGTGGTGACTCCAATCTGAAGGATTTGCGCCGAGTCTGGAAAAAGAATCTGAGGGTGTGTTATTTCTTCGAATAATGCCTTCGTTGGAACCTTCGCTGTTCGAACGAAGCTTTTCCTTCGAACAAACCTGTTTTTCGAAAAAAATTTTGATTGAGCTTTGCACGCTACTGGGTCCTGCAGCGGATCATAACTACGCGATCCAACGCCGTGAAGGGCTCACGCTGTGCGGCAAGTGTTATGCTGGGCGGATATTTACCGTTTTTGAAGAAGTTTTTGGGACTTACTGAGCATTGGTATATACCGTCAGTTCACAACTTGGGCCTTTGGAACCCTCTCAAGAGGCGGTACGTAGGCTGTCACCGGCGCAGAACGCACACTGGTGATGCTTCCAGACTTGGCAAGACCCCTGTCTGCAAGAGAGCTCGTGGCTGCGCTTTGAAATGTTTGCTTCAAGTACCACGACACCATGCCATTATTTGTGTTCTTCATATGCTTATGCGAATTGGTGCTTTGCTTGGGGAATACTTGGAAAGGCTATGCTTGTCCGCCAGCAGGGAAGCATGCGACGCTATCAATAACATGTTGAAGATTGCTCTGTGTGGTTCGCAGCTAGCTGGAACTTGTAGACCTGATGGACAAGAAACGAAGCGTTTGTTTTTTATATGGGATGGTATTGCTGATGTTTTGGGCGTTGGCCGACGAGCACTTGGGTGACCAGGCTGTCATGACGTTGCCGGACGTGATGCAACGGCTCCATCGCACCTATCAGCGCATCGACATTGCTCTCCCAGCGCACCGTCGGCAGGCGGCCTGGGAATTTCGCGCACACTGTTTGCCCGATACCCGTTATCATTATCTGATAATCTTGGAGTTCCATGTGCCCAGAATCCTAGAGGCTATAGCACCTTACGGGCTTGAGATGTACTGCCAGGACTTGGCTGAAACAACGAATCCCAGGCTAAAGGATTTCTACTTGCGGTTCACAAACAGAGGGGGCAGCACCACAGAAGACTACCACCTCTCTGCTCTACTACAAACCATGGAGCATGCTTTCTTGTACACACACTCCCATATTGTAGCTCACGGTACAACGCGCCTGATCTCTTGCCCAAACGCTGCATTGTTCGAATCTTTAATAGACGATGCCGCTCAATGGTGCTGACAAAGGAAGACAAGGCGGATGTCGCAAGACTGGTGGCGGTATGTGTTTTTCTCGGAGCCCTGCAGGCATGCGTTGTAGTCCTTCGAAATTAGTCTTCGTTGAAATCTTAGAATCCTCATACTAACTCTCCTTCGAAGATTTTTCTTCGTTCAAACATTCGAATCTTCGTTCGAAGATATTTTTCGAATCTTTCGCGCTGTGTTCAGGAGTTGCTTCAAGCGCACCCAACTTCTGCCCCAGGGTCACGATCATCGCGAGGAACACCTTCCCAGAGTGATACACAACTGGATCAGCACCCAGCGCCGCAGCGTTCAGCGAATTTGGAGCCGTCACCATCCCCTTCTCGCCGTCTGAATGACCCGCTAGATTTTGGATCCCAGGATTCAGAAGAATATGATCCGGATTACGTGGTGGTGAACGAAGTGTTCGATGTCAGCGCCGAGTTCGACACTTCCCGCCAGGTAATCATTGAATCCGGAGTCACCCGCCCCTACCTTGACCTCATTCTAGGGGAATCCGTACCCAATCTGCCTACGCCCATTTTCGGGGACCGGAAGTACGCTTGGCTTACGCCACTGTCAACCTATGGGCGCTGTTTCGGAAAGTCTTCATCAGCCGATTGCAAATTTGTGGCGGTGGACAGGGACTTGCCTTGTGCACTGGTCGCCCGCGCCTTCCCTCTCGCAGTCCCGAACACACCGGTGAACAGGAGCCAGGGGGCCCAGGACACCGTACACACAACACCACACACAGAGCGTGCACACCGGTGAACAGGAGCCAAGCGGCCAAGGACACCGCACACGCAACACCACACAGAGGACATGCACGCTGGTGAACAGGAGCCAGGAGGCCCAGGACACCGTACACGCGGCACTGCACACCACACGAGCAACCCGCCCCCAAAACGAACCCAGCCCATGCCGCCCTGCAGGAAAGAAACACCATGTCAGACCACCAGGACCAACCGTCCACCCAAGGCCAACCCAGCGGGTACGAAGAGGGTAGGCAGACAGGGCAGGCCGACAAAAAGGGACAGAGGGACAAGGTGGGGAAGGCGAGGGGAGAGGAACCAAACCCCCCCCCCTCCCCAACGTACACGCACCCCACTGCCGCGCACCGGGCCGCAGCCGGGCGCCAACAGGGCCCGCGATGGAGCCAAACGGGCCCGCCAGAGAGAGGATGTGTCCCCGCGCCTGCGCAACAGCACGCCCGGGCAGGGAGCGCGCGCCACACGCAGGCCAAGCAGGGCACACGCGCAGCACCGCACGCCAGCACGCACCACGGCACAAAGCACGACACCACAACGGCAAACACCCACGCCCGACGACGAACGAGCCGCCAAGAACTAATCCAAGCCCCGCAGTCCCCACAGCGCAACAGCCGCCGTCCGAATGGACGTGTATGCGCCTGGCAGGTTACCCAACCCCTGCCGGCTACGAAACAGCTGCCGTCCGGACGGATGTGTGTGCGCCCGGCAGTGAACCAAGCGCCTGCCGGCTACGAACCAGCCGCCGTCCGGATGGACGTGTGTGCGCCCGGCAGTGAACCCAGCCCCTGCCGGCTACGAAACAGCTGCCGTCCGGATGGACGTGTGTGCGCCCGGCAGTGAACCCAGCCCCTGCCGGCTACGAAACAGCTGCCGTCCGGACGCACGTGTGCGCGCCCGGCAGTGAACCCAGCCCCTGCCGGCTACGAAACAGCTGCCGTCCGGAGGGACGTGTGTGCGCCCGGAAGTGAACCCAGCCCCTGCCGGCTACGGAACAGCCGCCGTCCAGAGAAACGCGTCAGCATCCGGCAGGCACGCACTGCCTGCCGGACGGGCTACCGGACCACCGGTCCTGCGCCACCCGGAGAGGTGAGTGCTCAGTTATCGCACACCACACGCCCAACGGTACCACACCGAACACCACCCGCAATGACACACCATCACCACCACCATACACGCCCACCCGCCACCACACAGCAAAGACCCATCATCAGGGACGCCCACCGACACCACAACCACCAAGCAGTCCAGCCACAACCACCGCCACCACGCAGCCCACACCGGCCCAACCACAACCGCCACCAGCCGGCCACACACGTCAGAGGACCCACCATCACGCCCGACCACACCGCGCAGGCGACGCATCAACATCCAGCACCCAACCCCAAGCACCCACACCGGCACCATCCACGCAGAGCATACACCAGCCACGCACCATCAGACAACACAAGCTGCCCACCAAGTACACGTCCACGCGCACACCCGCACTCAACCACGCCCACCAAGCGCCCAGCGCACCGACCCCCACCACCACCGCGACACACAACGGCACAAACCGCACACAGGCACCCACCCAACGCCGGCACCAACTCCACGGGCAGAAAGGCGGACAAACCGCCGCCATCAACACACCCGCACCAACAGGCGCACCTAAGATACCCGGCACAGGCCACAGAAACCAAGCGCCACACAACCAGCCGCACCCACCTCCGGCCGACCACCCACACCGAAGAACCCAACATCGCGCCCGGCCGCACTACCGCCCTCTCCTCTCTGCCAGCCTCTCACCGGCGACACCGCCACCCAAAGCACCACTAACAACACCCTCCCCCCCCGACAGCACTCACGACGCCGTCGCCAGGCACACCACCATCCACCCGGCACCACACCTGCAACACCCCCACGCTCAACACCACCCACAGCACCCACACCAGAAACCGCCAACATCGCCGTCCGGGCTTTATCACCTGCAGCACCGTCACCATCGACGTCTCCAGCGGCACCACCATCACGCCCGACCACACCGCGCGGACGACACGCCCACAAGCAGCACCCAACCCCAAACACCCACACCGACACCACCCACGCCGACCAGACCCCACACCATCCATGCAAAGCACACGCCGGCCACGCTCCACCAGACAACACAAACCGCCACACGCACGGCAACAGCGCAGGCCGCCCACAGACCCCCCGCAACCCGCACCAAGTACACACCAACACGCGCACCCGCACCCAACCACGCCCACCAAGCGCCCGGCGCACCGACCCCCACCGCCACCACCACACGCACAGGCAACCGCCCAACACCGGCACCGACTCCACGGGCAGACAGGCAGACAAACCACCTCGTCGGCATCACAAACATCACCCGATCCACCGCCTGTGGCACCAACGCCACCATCGCCCGTTGCACCAACGGCAACCCCCCTCCAGCTCCCCACCACCCGTTCCCAAGGCGTCACCTACGGCACACACCGGCCTCACCGTCACCCGGTGCATCGCCTGCGTCACCCTCACCATCAGCACCACTGACGACACCACCGCCCACAGCACTTCCGGCACCACCCTACGCAAGGACAGTACCAGCGGCGCCACCAGCCGGCACACCATCTGCAACACCCACATCAACATCGCCACCACCCATGACATCACCCGCAGCGCCGTCACCATCGACGTCACCTGAAGCACCCTCACCGCCGACATCACCAGTTACGCCACCACCCACTGCACCACCTACAGCGACCACCGGAGCCGCAAGCCCCCTGCAGCGCCTGCCCGGTCACCTATGACACCATCAGCGTCACCAATGCCGTCGCCGCCGGGCGCATCAACTGAAGCACCCACATCAACACCAACACCAACCCGTTTCGACGCCTACAGCACCCCCCGCCGTAGGCGTCACCAGCATCTCCTCCACCCATTGCATCGCCCACAGTGCCCCAGCTCAACCTGCCGCGCCTTCGACGCACACATGCCCGACACCCACACAAACCAGCCACGCCCACACTGCCCGCCACCCCATCAGCCCACGCCATGAAAACGCCCATACGCACGCCCGCGCCCGGCCACGCCACCCAGGCACTACCCAGGAGCAGCGACCACCCACGCAGGTGCCACGCCACCACTGCCGCCAACCACCCGCCGTCAGCACCCCCCGGACTGGCGCCCTGGAAACCGGAAGCCTGGGGGCCGGCGCACACACAGGGAACCCAGAACGCGACAGCCACCCGACCCTCGTCCCCCACGACACCCACGCCCACACCAGCACCGGCACCGGCACACACCCCCACCCACGCAAAGCACCAAAAACGCCGCACCCCAGCCAGCCCCCCCCCGCAAAAAAAAAACAAAAAAAAACAAAGCAAAACAAGCCGGCGAAAAGAGAGGAGCAAGGGAAAGACAGAGGAAGAGACCGCGGGGAAAGCAGAAGGACACGTAACACAACACACCGAGCGAGCACACCGGTGAACAGGAGCTAAGTGGCCCATGACACCGCACACACAGAACAACACACCGAGCGGGCACACCGGTGAACAGGAGCCAAGTGGCCCAGGACACCGCACATGCAACACAACACACGGAGCGGGCACATCGGTGAACAGGAGCCAAGTGGCCGAGGACACCGCACACGCAAAGCAACACACCGAGCGGGCGCACCAGTGAACAGGAGCCAAGTGGCCCGGGACACCGCACACGCAACACAACACACCCAGCGGGCGCACCGGTGAACGGGAGCCAAGTGGCCCAGGACACCACACACGCAACACAACACACCGAGCGAGCACACCGGTGAACAGGAGCCAAGTGGCCCAGGACACCGCAGACGCAACACAACAAACCGCGCGGGCACACCGGTGAACAGGAGCCAGGCGGCCCAGGACACTGCACACACGTAGGGCGGCTGAGGGAAAGGAGAGGACCAACAACCCATGTGTCGGACGCACTGGAGCGACCCAGCCGACCCACCGGGCCAGTGGCAGGAGCGGTACTCCAAGGCCACTGGTCCGAGCCCGGCCAGGCTGCATCGGGGACCATGGCAAACGTCACCCGGAGCCATGGAAGCAACTGGTGACAGGCGAGCCGGTACACAGTCCAGGAGGGGGTCGCCTGCAAGGCAGAGCGGCCCCGCAACTCAAGCCACAAGGGTGAGGCGGTCGTACCGTAGACTAGCGGGAGCATTACCCCTTGTGGTGAGAGATACTCCACACGGCTGGGCAGCCCCCAGAGCTGCCGCCCAAAGGAGGGGGCATGTGGCCCTACCCATGGACACATGTGGAGACACCCTCCCACCTGGGACACATGGACCGGGTGGCCGCGACAATGCCTTCCCAAGCACATGCGAGAGCGGCTCAAGAGGCACCTGACATAGGGCAGTGGGAGGGACAGGACGTCCCCTTGGTAAGACCTTCTACCTTCAATGTCAAAGGAGGCATCCCGAGCTCCCGAAGATACCTACCTACCTACCTCCTTCGAAATTAGTCTTCGTTCAAATCTTCGAATCCTCGAACCAACTCTCGTTCGAAGATTTTTCTTCGTTCAAACATTCGAATCTTCGTTCGAAGATATTTTTCGAATCTTTCGCGCTGTGCTCAGGAGTTGCTTCAAGCGCACCCAACTTCTGCCCCAGCGTCGCGATCATCGCGAGGAACACCTTCCCAGAGTGATACACAACTGGCTCAGCACCCAGCGCTGCAGCGTTCAGCGGATTTGGAGCCGTCACCATGACCTTCTCGCCGTTTGAATGACCCGCTAGATTTTGGATCCCAGGATTCAGAAGAATATGATCCGCATTACGTTGTGGTGAACGAAGTGTTCAATGTCAGCGCCGAGTTCGACACTTGCTGCCAGGTAATCGTTGTATCCGGAGTCACCCGCCCCTACCTTGACCTCATTCTAGGGAAATCCGTACCCAATCTGCCTACGCCCATTTTCGGGGACCGGAAGTACGCTTTGCTTGCGCCACTGTCAACCTATGGGCGCTGTTTCGGAAAGTGTTCATCAGCTGATTGCAAAGATGTGGCGGTGGAGAGGGACTTGCCTTGTGCACTGGTCGCCCGCGCCTTCCCCTTCGCAGCCCCGAACAAGAAAGGCACCCCAACCCCGATAATACGCCTGCTTGCGCTTGTTTGGCACGCCTACGGCGCAGTGGAGAGCTGGTGTGAAGACCGTACCGTGATGCTCAGATTCCCCTCCTCAGAGCCCTCAGCGTGGGGCGAATGTACGGCAACGGGCGGCTTGGGAGGCGTCAAGGTCACCGCTCACGCGCCGGATGATCGTGAGGCAGTCCAGACAGACAAAAGAGCGCAGCAAGCCGAGGGAGTACAAGTCCTGTACGTCATTCTTCGAAAAACATTCTTCGTTCGAAGAAAAAAACGTTCGTTCGAACATTCGAATCTTCGAACGAAGATTGTATTCGAAGTCTTTTACCACTCCACTGCCCAGAGGTTGCAGCAACGCAAACCAGCGCCGTTGGCGTCAGGTGGAAGCTGCAGCTACCAAGTTGTGGAATTGAGACGACCGTGACTGCGAGCAGCCTGCTCAACGACCTCCTAAGGAAGCCTGCGAGAGCACTGACGGTCCTCGGAGCACTCAAAAACCATGAAGAAGGTCGCAGAAAGGTGAAGTCGATGCCAAACTGGTTCAACCTGAGCCAGGGTGGTTCCATGTTGCATTCCCCTGAGGCAACCGAAAAAGAAGCGTCGACGACCAGTGCTGGTGTGCGGGGCAAAGATCCACAACCCGTCGTGTCTGGACGACGGGCAAGGAACCTTGCCGAGATTCTCTCGTCTTACAAGAAGAGAAAGAAGCCGAAGAAGAGACCACGAGCGAAGCCAGCGGCTAAGGAACCTCCGAAAAAAAAGGCAAAGCTGCTGCCGCGTGAGGAGATGAGGAGGAGGAGCCGCCTGCCCGAGATGATGACGATGAGGTTGAAACTCAGGAGACACAGATTCCAGACCGAGGATCACACCCTTGAGCATGGCTTCCCCTCCAACGAGAGAACCAGTGGGGAGCGCGGAGAGGAGTGCCGACTTCGAAGTGGCGCCCCTGGCGAACGGAGATACCCAGAGACCTCCTGCAGCAGAAGACCAAACTGGGCCGTGCCGGTACAATCTATTGGGTCCCTGCTAAAGAAGGTCCCTACCAGGACCGGCCCCTGCTGTACCCCTTCCACCTGTCACTCCCATGGTCCTGCTCCTCACCAGGGTCTGCATTTCCACAAAAATAGAAAAACACTCCTTCACACAGATCCCTAGCAATACCATGCACAATCCAAATCGGAATCCACACTGCCGGCTTCCGTTCAGCACACGGTTGTCTCACGGTGGCGGGCATGTACAAGAATTGCACCAAAGAGGAAAGCCCTGAAATTGGCATATGAACACAAATAAAGCAAAGTTGGGGAAAGATGACAACGTACACAATCACAGCCATAGACCCCTCATTCTCTGGACTCAAGACCTTCCCTTGCCTCGCCAACATGATGCCCTGAACCCAGTCAAAAGAGATGGCTAAATGCCATGTGTCAGAAGTCACCACATAAACCCCAAAAGTGTGTTCACTCCCAAGCCTCTAAATCCTAGCCCAATAAGGGAGGTGGCTCGTCATGGCCTAGAGTAGCACTCAGGACCATGCCCTACCCTGACATAAACTTGGTTGGACTTGGAGTCGATTGGGCGTGGAGAACTGCCCCATGAAGATGACCTCATAACCTAGCAAAATCAGGCAAATCACACCATGGTGCCCAAAATTCAATTATATACTCAAAAGTGCATACAACAAATATTCAAATGCTCAATGCATGTGTCAAACCGGAAAGTAATATACAAGGGTGATATAGACCAAATGTTCTTGTTCAGGAATATTCCATCATTGGCTCCTAAATTCCTCCGGTTATGTACATGACATGCTTCACAAGTCAACTCATGAATTTGAGACCTAATTTTGTGAGACCTCGTGTGCCAAGCCAAAGTGACCACGTGATCCGGCATATGGTGAAGTACAACTCTGAAGCATATGCCAATGTATGAGCAACATACCATAGTTCACGGATCTTTAGGCACTTTACTGTTAGCCGACCAGATGAGCACATAAAATACAAAAATGAGCATTAAATGAGGTCAAAAACATGCAAATAATGCCAATTTCAAGATAATTACAATAGTATATAACTTCGCTCACCCATGGTATCAACATATGATTGAGAACACAATTGCTTGGGACCATTTGCCAACAAATCCCCCTACTTGGATCCCCACATGGACGCATGGGGACACCTTCAAACCTCCTCCCAACACGCACCATGAAACTGGGAAAATTGATAGTGGCGCTTGTGGGTCGCTCCGTAAGCCCTCCCACATGCACTATATGAGCGGTAGACTTAGTCTAGTGTCATGGAGTTCACCATTGTGACATGGGCGAAGCCCTTGCCACGTATGACTCCATATATCTTCCTACAAATGGAGATATATAACATGGGTGTGAGCATATTGAAGCACATAATATGCATATAACACATACCCTCAAAAAGTGGCTCCCACCATGATATGCCATGCCCCTCCATGGACAGAACTTCACGTTAAAAATACGTAGGAACCCAAGAAAAGTATCTATGCAACCCCAACACTCATGCGATACACTCGAAAGTCGCAATAAAATATTCTGTTGCATGGCCCAAGAGTGGTAAACGACTTTCTACCCTCTTGGCCAGTATCCCTTGCTACACCGGGCAATTGTACACACCAAAGGCGTTTGATGCTTTTGAAGTTAAGTTGAGACCAAGGCAGTTTTAACCCAATTCTCGAAATTGATATTCCTCGCCATGAGCTGGAGATATGACCTTTCAAAGTGGCCTTACGAATGAATTTTGTTTCTCCTTTATCTCCAAGAAAAACGAAGGGCATAAACAAAGGACGGTTGATTCGTGATCGGGGAAAAATGGTGGACCACTCGAGATTCGTCATATCAAGTGCAGCGATGTCGAAGTCGAAAATCCGATTCTGAAAGTCTGAAAAAATCAGATTAATTTTGCGAGTGTATAACCTGAAAAATGCGGAAGCAACAAACCCTTTACTGATGAAATCTGACCCTTCATCAGATATATAAATCTCAGCTGGCGGCGCCTCGGTACTGAACATGGCCGCTCATAGCTGGAATGGCCAAACCTATCACACTATCACATCAGGTTGGATCAGGTGGATGGGAGAGTATGATATCAGCCAATGGCGGCTTCCCGGCACATAGATACACACCCCAAGTGACCCCAAGATGGCCACGGGGGTCCGAACCGGCTTCACCCCCCTTCTCAGAGCGTTGTATCTGCTCGGAAGACATTGAAGAGAGGACGGGAGGACCCCAATGGGTTCCAAACCCCCCACTCCCATGTCCCAAGGACACATGGAGGCCCCACACACGTCGTAGGCGTCCCCAATGCCCCAAGGGGGGGGTGAGGACACTCATAATCGGTGCCCTATGCCATATCTGGTCTCCTCTTGATCTACAACATGGACCAAGGGGATCAAAGATAGAGAAACGTCGTCGGTTGACCTAAATAAGTATACCACAATGAAATATATATGTGGAGATCGAGTGAAGGGGGTATATGGCTAATCAAGGCCCAAAAATCCCCAGATGAACGCCCTCACCCGTCTCCCAAGCACAAAACAAACAAAAATGCCAAGGGTGATCCATTAGGGTGCTACTGCAGCCACCAAATGGACCAACACGTCCTTGACATCCAAAGAAATGTTCTTTTTCTTCAGATACTCCATCCAGACCGTGGTGTACCTCGGCACAAAGCTGCTCGGAGGCTCCCACGAATCCCTGGATGCGGCGAATCCCTTCCAACGGACTTTATAAATCCTCCCCCCAGGCGTCCCCGGGTCCAGCTTGTCCGCCAGGATCCTCTCGGCGGTGAAGTCGTCGTCCTCACCCTCGTCGTCCGAGTCCACATCGCCGGCCGTGAACTCGAAGGTGACGGGACGTCCGCTGGGGTCTGGTGCTCGGGGACAAAGCTGGGTATGGTCGCGGTCCAGGATCTTGTTATCCCTCACACGAACCGCATACACATCCTGCCCGACCTTCCGCACGATTACCCCCGGCACATACCAAGATGCCCGCCGATGCCCGGACAGGACATCCTTGTGGTGCCGCTCCACCCATACGGTGTCTTCGAGAGCATACTTCTGGACCTTTCCCTGCTTGAAGTACTTGGCCCTCTTCTCATGCTCGTCCTGAAGTGCTTTGCACACCTTGGCCGCTGTTTCGTCCGCCTCAGCCATCATAGCGTTCGCATCCCGGGCCACTTTGCCATGGTTCAACCACGGGAGAGTGCGTGACACTCGATCCTGTAGGAACAGGATGCGATGGGGCGACAGTCCAGTGGGTCCTGGAAGGTCTTGATACGCCTGGAGCACTCTCCACAGCGAGTTATACCAGTTCCGCACTGGTTCGTCAATGTGCAGCTGGCGGAACTTCTCGAACATCTGCCGCCCGGCCACCTCAGCCCGGCCATTCGACCGGCTGTGGTACGCCACGTCCTTGGCGTGCCGAATCCCCATGTGCTTGCACATCGTCTTGAACCACGTCCCCACAAATTGACTGCCCCGATCGCTGCAGATGACACCTGGGACATCAAAAATCGTCAGCCAATGCCTGATCACGGCATCAGCGACGGTCCTGGCCTGCAGCCCCACTCCATGCTTGTCCTTCTTGTCCTTCTTCTTGGACTTCTTGCCCGGGACCGCCACGATATACCCGCTGTGCCTGTCCACCGCCAGGATGACACAGTCGTAGGTCTCTCCGTCCGCGGTGACCTCAGGCATGGCGAACACATCCATGGCCACGGACCGCATAGGAGCTTCCGGTATAGCCGTGTACACCGAGTTGCCAGCTGTGGAGTCGTTGAGGCTCTTCGTGGCCCCACACACGGCGCAGTCGCTGCAGTACCTATCCAGGATGGCGTAGTACCCCGGTGGGACCTTGAAGCGCCACTCCAGGTCCTGCTGCATCTTGTCCCGACCAGGATGCATGAGCTGAGCGTTATGCGAGTGGTCAATGAGCTCCTCCACCCAGTTCTCAGGGACCAATAGCTTGTCCTTGAGGAATAGCTTATCCTTATCCTCGGTCAAGCCCTCAGGCCATTTGTCGTCCGACAGGGCGCTCAAGGCATTCCAGTACTTGCTCCAGTGCTCGGATGCCGCATAGTCATTCGACCAGTCCTCTGTGAGCACCGACCTGACTAGCTCTACAGGGGCCACCATCCATTGCTCGAGGGTTTCCTCTCGAATAGGTTGGACGCGGGCGCCCCGGAACTTGGCCAGATCCGTACGGTTTGCCATCACCACAAAGCACTTGACCCCCTCTTGCTCAATGGCCTTCTCCATCTTGATGATGCGTTTGGCCTCCTCCGTCTCCTCGGCGTCCCCATGGCTGGATATGTCCATCCAAGCCTTGCCCGCGGGGTAGGCCCATCGACTGAGGCAATCTCCACAGTGTTGTCCTTCCCCGGGACATACACGACGCTGAGGTCGAACTTGGCGAACGTCTCATGCCATCGGGCCCTCCTCGCCGCCGGTCCCGAGGGGGTGTCGACGTGCTTCTTGTGCCAGCTCTGCAAGGACTGATGGTCCGTACAAACCACCACCGGTTGCAATCCGATGTGGCCAGACAACTTCCTGAGCGCACATACAATGGCGTACGTCTCCTTCTCCCTCGCGGTCCAGGTTCAGCGTTGGCCCTCGGCCAGGATCCGGCTTCAAAACGCCACGGGTACGTGTGACCCGTCGTCTCGGATCTGCTCGAGGACTGCCCCCACAGCATAGTCCGAGGCGTCGGTCCGTAGCACGAATCCCCTGTCCGGGTCCACCAGGAATAGCCCCAGCTGCCCCAGAAGTCGCTCCTTCAGGCGGCTGAACGCATCTTCGGCCTCAGGGGTCCAGGCAAGCTTCTTCTTGGTCCCCTTTTCCGGCCATCGAACTTGCCCACTTGCAGCATCTTGTGCAGCGGCCCCGACAGTTCTGCATACATTCAAACATAGCCCGAATAGTAGTTGCAAAACCCCATGAAGGATCGGAGTTCGCTGATGGTCTGGGGCTCCTCCCAGTGGTGCAGGGACGCCAGCTTCCCGTGCTTGGGACGCCGTTGACCGTGACCAACCACGTGACCCGCGAACCCCACTTCCTTCACGAAGAGTGAGGCTTTGGTGGGCTTGCACACCATGTTGTGCTTGTCCAGATCACTGAGCACTCGGCGCAGATCCTTCTCATGAGCTTCGATGAGCTCGTCCTCAGTCATGTCCTCCGTACCGGACCCGATGATGATGTCATCCACAAAGGGGTCGGCACATTCCCGGACAGGATCGAGTAGGTCCTCCATCATGCGCTGGAAAGCGGCGTTGCCATTCTTGGCGCCCATAGGCACCACTTTCCACTGCATGGGCCCCAGCAGCGTCCACATCGCTGTACAGGGCCTGGAGTCCGGGTGTAGCGGCATCTGGTGATAGCTGACTTTCAGGTCCAACACCGTGAAGATCCGCTTTTTCTGTTGTTTTTGGAGGATGGTGTCGATCAGAAGAAGTGAGTACGAGTCGTGCTCGGATTGCTTGTTCAAACCCCTGTAATCCACCACCAACCTCCACTCGCCCTTCTCCTTCTTGGGCACGATAAAGGCTGGGCTGGCCCATTCACTGTCGGAGGGTTCAATCCATCCCCTCTCAATGAACTCGGCCAACAACTTCTTCATGGCCTCGGCCCGATCGCCCTGAAGTTGGAACTCCCGATGACGATAGATCTTGGGGTTCGGCTTCAGCTTGATCTTCGCTGTGCCAAACCTCCCACAATCTGAAGGGTTCTTGTTGGTGACGCCACTGAATAGCCGCGGATAGGCATTGATCAGCCTCTCCTTCAGCTCGGCGACCTTGAGGTTCTCCTGGGCCTCTTCAGCCGCTTGCTTCGGTATCAATACTACCAACCGCACTGCGGTATAGGCCTCTTCTGGGTCCGAATCCAACTTTTCCTCGTCCGATATGCCGTCTTCATCGTCGTGGGGTGCACTTACCACCGATAATCTTCGGAAATTTGCGGCATCGGCCGAGTTCTTGTCGCTACCGGCCCCCATTCTTGGAAAATCCCACGTCGGCGGGTCCGACCCAACCAGACCATTATATAGGTCCGCGATGTGATCCATGACCCTCGCCACGAACTCATCCTTCTCGTACTTGCCGGTGACGAACCTCTTGTCATCCCACCCATGCGGAGATGTGATTATGGCCCGCCTCTTCTTGGCTGCCACCCGGTCGTGCATCCCCATCCGCATGTAGTTGACGACGTCGTCGATCTCTGCGTGGGACAGGACATCAATGCCATCCATTGGCCTATCCGTCCCCTCCTTGGGCTAAAACATGACCCTTATGGGCACCGCCTCCACCCTACGGATGAATGCTTCATCACCCGTGGGCTGGGCTTGCGCCCCATCCACCAAGAAAACCTTGGTACCCTACGCTTGACCCGAGGAGGGCAGTGATACACCCTTGGCGTCGATCAACAACTCCTTTTCTGGCCGGAATGACATCTCATTCAGGGTGATGGAGTCCAGCGTCGACTTGAGACCTTCTAGCGGACATGGGGTGGATCCTATGCCGGTAATGACCAGGATCCTCTTCGCCCTATCCGCGACGATCTTCTCCACCGTACGTCTGGTATTGTCGAGGGAGCCATGCCAATACATGGGCCCCCACTCCTTCAAACCCCAGTGCCTGTGCCAGGCTGAGTCTCCTCGATGCCAATGCCTCCTACACTTCCGCAAAAGTGGGGCATCCCGGGAAGCGAAGACGTCCGTCTCAGGCGCTTCGGCTCCCAGCGTCTGGATCATCCTGTCATACACCTGCGGCGCCATTCCATACTCCGTGAGCTGAACTCCGCGGTCTCCTCTGGACGTGGCACCCACAGCTTGCACCGCTTGGACGATCCGATCCTCTTCCTCAGCATTCCATTGCGATGATCCGCATGCATAGTCCGTGGACAGCCATGTGAGGCATTCATCATCCTCCCGGACCAGCGTTGCACGATGGGGAAGAGCTCCAATGGCGTTTGCCACCATGAAGTCATACCCCATGATCATGTCCCAATCTGTAATGTCGGCGACATAGAAGTTCCCGGATAGAGTGCTTCTCTTCGCCAAATCCGGGCGGTTCAAGCGCTCATGCTCCCAGAATTCCATACTGATAGTCGCCTCATGGCTGCCACCACCCATAATCTCTCCATTGGCCACCTTCAGGCGTACCGGTCTACGACTGGGCTGCAGGGATTCCTCCTTGAACAACCCTCTCCGGACCAGGCTCACCTGGGCACCCGTATCCACCAAAACATCCACCACCAAATCCTCCTGTCCGCACCGTACACGCGGCCTTCAAGTGCAACTGCCGCTCATCGCCATGCGGTGTATGGACGACTCTCACGGCATGCAACTCTAGCACATCTGGGTGCATTAGGACTTCAAGGGTATGGTCACGGATGGTGTAGATCTTGGGCTGGTCTTGCCCGTCCACAGGGCTCTCTGTGGTCGCTCCATCTTTCTTGCCACGTCCCTTGCCCACATAAACTTCCCTTGGCAGGGCGCTCCAGGGGTTCGGAGTGTCGAAACTCAGTGGTTTTGGCTCTTCTGGAGCCTTCTTCGGCACCCGATGTGCCTTCGCTTTCTCTGGGATTCCACTGATTTTCGGAGGAGAGACCTCCGAGGTCCCACTCCCGTGGGGGCTCCTCTAGACATGGCCTGCCGCAGCTCCCTCCTGCTGCGATCCGCTCAGACTTTGTCCAACACGTTGCTGGGCTTTGAGTTCCTCCAACGTCCTCAACATGTCTTCAGCAACCTCCTCGATCGACCTCACGCGTCGGTCGGGACCGGGTCCTCCACCATAGCTTTTTCCTCCGCCTTTTCCT
The DNA here is from genome assembly GCA_964036045.1 of Eutreptiella sp. 'Long Island Sound 2002'. Classification (NCBI taxonomy): domain Eukaryota; phylum Euglenozoa; class Euglenophyceae; order Eutreptiales; family Eutreptiaceae; genus Eutreptiella; species Eutreptiella sp. 'Long Island Sound 2002'. The sequence continues at coordinate 111,361,440 of OZ038378.1, forward strand.
TGGTCCTTTCTTTCGCCTTTTCCACCGTCTCTGCCCTTTGCCTTCCAATCGGCAATGCGTTGCTCCTTGGGCTTCCTGTCTGGATGGGCGGCGAAGTAGGTCTTCTTTTCTTCCTCATATACCTTGCAATGCCGGTGGTCATGTGCATGGTTGTTCCCCTTGCCGTAGCAGACCCAGCAACCGGTGTGCTGTGATCTGTACTCGCGGAACGAGAGCGGCGGGTTCCCGATCCTCCGCGGTTCTTTCCGGTTCTTGGTCCTGGGGTCCAGGCGGTTCCACCTGGACCTGTCCTGCCCATTCTTTTTCATGTTGTAGGCTACGAACGCGAAGAAGTGGGCTTCTCCATGATCCTCTGGGGTGGTCGGGGCCCAGAGATCTTGGCCGCCTCCACTCTCTTCCTCCGCGGTGCCGACTGTGTCCCCCTTGACCTCTCGCTGATGGCGATCTTCTCGATGGCCTCGATGTCCATGGCCTTGTCGATCCTGCACGTGGGCCTCGTTCTTGGCGTTGAGCTTCAGCTCCACCGTGATGTACTTCACGATCTCGTCCAGGCTCATGCGGGCGAAGATGACCTGCATCCTCAGCGGCTCTCCGCGCCTCCACTCCACGTTGTTGAGGCGCATCAGCCTTTGCCCCATGGTGTCGCCGAATACCTCCACGTAGACGGCGTTCTTCAACCCCAACATTCGGCTGGGCTCGCCGAGGTTTTGCCAGAAGAACTCCATTATTCCGGCGTGGGTGTCCTCTGACGCCATAAACCGTACGGCCACGCGCTTCTTTGCTGTCTTCTTCTCCTCATCCTCCACTCTTCTCTTCCAGTGCCCGGGGAGGACGTCCTTCAGCAAGTGTCGGATCTCGCTGGCCTCTTTCCAGTCTTCCACCAGCTTGAGACTTCTTCGGTACTTGTGGATGTACCGATTCCATTCCCGGACCCTCAGTTCCCCGCGCTCCAGCGGCAGCAGAATGGACCACAAATCCTCCAACTTCTGGTTGGGGGCGTCCACTCGCTCCTCGTCCTCCAGCCACTGGAGGCAGGCCTGCTCCGTCTGGATCACTCCCTCGCGGATCTGATCCTTGAGCTCCTCCTTCACGTCCTGCGCCAGCCGGTGCGGGAATGTCCGACATACCCACTTGTCCCTTGGCGCTCCCTTCATCTCGCCGACGACCTCCTCGGCGAAGTCCTCCCAATCCAGGATGAAGTCATCCAGGTTGGAGGGGTTGCCATCGTAGTAGGGGATCTTGATTCCCCTGAGGTCGTCAATCCTGATGGCGTCTCTGACGTCCGCAGCCACCACTCCAGCAAGACGGATACCACCCCCGGCCGGGGGGTGTGAGTACACTCCCCGTACATCGCTCTCCTCCATCGAGTGCGGTCCAGTTGGGCCTGAACCCATGGGGTTTGGAATGCAGGAGTTGGGGTCCTTCACCCACAGGTTCCCGCCCGGTTGGTCTCCACCATGTCCGTGGGCTCTGGATCTCCTCTTCCGCATAAACTGCATGGGCAGGCGTAGTGGTCGGTGGATCCTGGGCGGCATGGGACATCTGTACCGTCAGGCTCCTCAGGTCCGTGGTTGCACTGAAGCCGGTTCGGACCCCCGTGGCCATCTTGGGGTCACTTGGGGTGTGTATCTATGTGCCGGCAAGCCGCCATTGGCTGATATCATACTCTCCCATCCACCTGACCTAACCCGATGTGATAGTGTGATAGGTTTGGCCATTCCGGCTATGAGCGGCCATATTCAGTACCGAGGCGCCGCCAGCGGAGATTTATATATTGGAATATCAGGAATCAACAGGGTTTTATTATCATAATGTTTCCGTAATTTTTCAGCCCTTCGTTCTGATGGTCAATGTATCGGCGACTGTCAGTTGGCTCGCGATTTTGCGTTAACCGATTGGTTAACTGTTATTTCCAGATATTTTGGCGGAAACTCCGATGAAGGGTCAGATTTCATCAGTAAAGGGTTCGTTGCTTCCGCAATTTTCTAAATATGCACTCGAAATTTTATTCTGAATTTTTCGCGATGTCGAAATCAGATTTTCGACTTCGACATCGCCGCACTTAATTTGGTCTTCTTCGAGTGGTCATACTCTTTGCAAGCGCCTTGGTCTCAAGTTAATTTAGAAAGCATCAAACGCCTTTGGTGTGTACACATGCCCGGTGCGGTGATATATAACTCTTGGACCGTGCAACCGAATATTCTAATGCGACTTTCGAGTGTACCGCATGAGTGTTTGGGTTGCATAGATACTTTCCTTGGGTTCCTACGTACTTTTAACGTGAAGTTATGTCCATGGAGGGGCATGGCATATCATGGTGGGAGCCACTACTGAGGGTATGTGTTATATGCATGGTATGTGCTTCGATATGCTCACGCCCATGTTATATATCTTCGTGTGGCCGACGAGATGGGGAGCCACACGTGACAAGAGCCTTGCCCATGTCCCAATTGTGGAATTCAAAGCGCTAGACCAAGTCTACCGCGTATGTATTGCTCATGGTATGTTTGGCAAAGAGATTCATGAGTGCACTCCCATTTTCATGGGGCATGTAGATATGGGTGGCGAAAGTATATCCATGCGCCTGATTGGGGATCCAAGTGGGGGATTTGTTCGTAAATGGTTCCAATCATTTGTGTATTGAATCATGAGCGGATATCATGGGTGAGCATAGAGATATACTATCATGACAACTTTGTATTTGGACATATTTTCATGTTTTTGACCTCATTTTATGCTCATTTTTGTGTTCTATGTGCTCAACTGGTCGGCTAACAGTAGAGTGCCTAGAGATCTGTGAACTATGGTATGTTGCTTATCTGTTGGCATATGCTTCGGTGTTGTACCCCACCATATGCCAGATCACGGGGTCACCCTGGCTTGGCACACGAGGCCTCACAAAATTAAGTCTCAAATTCATGTGTTGGCTTGTGAAGCATGTCATGTACATAACCGGAGGCGTTTCGGAGCCAATGATGAAATATTCTTCGGCATGGATCTTTGGTCTATATCACTCTTGTATATTACTTTCCGGTTTGACACATGCATGGAGCATTTGGATATTTGCCGAATGCGTTTTTGAGTATATAATTGACTTTTGGGCATAATGGTGTGATTTGCCTGATTTTGCCATGTTGTGAGGTCATCATCATGGGGCAGTTCTCCGAGCGCAGTCAACTCCAAGTCCAACCAAGGTTATGTCAGGGTAGAACATGGCCCAGAGTGCCACTCTAGGCCATGACACGCCACCTCCCCCATTGGGCTTGGATTTATAGGCTTGGGAGTGAACACATATTTGGGGTCTATGTAGTGACTTGTGACACATGGCATTCAGCCATCTCACTTGACCTGGCTCAGGGCAATATGTTGGTGAGTCAAGGGAAGGTCTTGAGTCCAGGGAATGAGGGGTTTATGGCTGTGAATGTGTATGTTTACCTCTTTCCCCAACTTTGCCTCATTTGTGTTCATATGCCAATTTCAGGGCTTTCCTCTTTGGTGCAATTCGTGTACATGCCCGCCACCGTGGGACGACCGGTGTGCTGAACGGAAGCCCGCAGTGTGGATTGGATTATTGCTGGATTTGTGGGATCTGGTTGCTGTTCAGGGTTGAAGGAGGATTGTATTTTATTTTCTATATTTTTGGATTTGGAACCCTGGATTTTGATAAATGCAATCGTTGATCAGGAGCAAATCGGCAGGGGTTACAGGCGGAAGGGGCACAGCAGGGGCCGGTCCTGGTAGGGACCTTCTTTATGGTAGCAGAGGCTTACCTGCTGCCCCTACCTACCGCCGACCCGGGGACTTGGGCCCTTATGAGCCCTGCCCAAGTACGCCCCGGGTGCGTATTGTGGACTCGGTGGAGACCACACCGGAGATTGGAGCCATAGAGGAACCGAGGCGTTCAAGAGCATGGCGAACTCCGGAAATTGAAGCCCGAAGAGAAGTACGACATTCGGGAAGAGGAGGACGTGACATGGAGGACCTGGTCTCCATGTGTGAGCGTCGCTGCCGAAAGGCATGCAACCTCCGCTCCGCCGCGGAGGACTCTGATGAGGCCTGCCATTCAGGCAGCAGTGGAGGACGGGCCCGGCGCTACCGGAAGGGCGGGTCACCCAAGTCCGCGGCAAGGGACGCCGGGGCTATGGATACGGACCCTAGCCCGGTCAGGCTGTGGGAATCCGAGGGGCACTCCGAGGGCTATCGGACAGCCTATGAGCCACCTTCGGAGTCGGAGGAGACGGCCAGACCGCCCACAAGGGCGAACACGGCCCCAGAACCCAGCCTGGAGCACGACGCTGAGGGCTTGGAGAGGCCAGCCAGGGCCCGGACGGCACCTGTGCCCCGGCACACAGGACCAGAGACGGACGCCATAGGCGATACGCCCATTGGCGATGAGTCTGAGGCGCCGGGAACCGCGGGATGCGCTGGATCAGGCGGAAAGCACGCCGCGTGCCACTGCGAGCACGTGTCCTTCCTCATGGGCAAGTACCCGAAGATGGGGATGGACGCCATCGTGCACCGCCTCGACAGCCTGGACAACGCGAAGGGCGGCCTAGAGACGGACGTCGCCGGGATCCTGGATGACCAGTCGGCCGCGGAGAAAGACATGGAGGGGCTGCGAATGGAACGGGACCGGTACCGGGAGAATCTGGAGCTGGCCCTGGAGAAGCAGCAGCGAGTGGTGGACAGCCTCCTCCACCTGGTGGAGGACATGTCGGGACGCATGAAAAGGCTAGAGGAGCTACAGCCCCTCGCCTCGGGTCCGGAGCTCCCGGCAAAGCCGGCCGCGGTAGAGCTGGTGGAGCGGGTTAAGACCCTCAGGAGCGCCATGGAGAAACCCATGGGCGGCCCTGCAGAGGCACCATACGCGCCTCCGCGTGTTGACCCGGGTGCGCTGCGGTTTGTTTCCATGTTCAGCGAATCCACAATGCTCGGGGAACACACGGCACCGGCTGGGTCCATGCGGGAAGGGCACGTAACCGCAGACCCGAGGAGCCTGACGGTACAGATGTCCCATGCCACCCAGGATCCACCGCCCGCTACGACTACCTATGCAGTTTATGCGGAAGAGGAGATCCAGAACCAGACCATGCAGGGGCGAACCATGGGAAGCGCCGACGGACATGGTCGAGGCCATCCAAGCGGAAACCTGTGGGCGAAGGACCCCACTACGGGGATATGGACAGCCGATGGAGCAACTCCTTCCCGCATTCCAAACCCCATGGGTTCAGGCCCAACTGGACCGTACTCCATGGAGGAGAGGGATGTACGGGGAGTGTACTCACACCCCCCGGCCACGGGTGGTATTCGTCTCGGTGGAGTGGTGGTCGGTGACGTCGGAGACGCCATCAGGATCGACGACCTCAGGGGAATCAAAATCCCCTACTATGATGGCAACCCCTCCAACCTGGACGACTTCATCCTGGATTGGGGGGACTTCGCCGAGGAGGTCGTCGGCGAGATGCGGGGAGCGCCGCGGGACAAGTGGGTATGCCGGACATTCCCACACCGGCTGGCGCAGGACCTGAAGGAGGAGCTGCGGGATCAGATCCGGGAAGGATTGATCCGTACGGAGCAGGCCTGCCTTCAGTGGTTGGAGGATGAGGAGCGGGTGGACGCTCCCAACCAGAAGCTGGAGGACTTGTGGTCCATCCCGCTGCCGCTGGACGGCGGTGAGTTGCGGGTCCGGGAGTGGAACCGGTATCTGCGGAAGTACCGCAGATGCCTCAAGCTGGTGGAGGAATGTAACGAGGCCAGCGAGATCTGCCACCTCCTGAAGGATGTCCTCCCCGGCAACTGGAAGAGGAGAGTGGAGGACGAGGAGAAGAAGCACGCCAAGAAGAGGGTGGCGGTGAGGATCATGGCAGCGGAGGATACCCATGCGGGTATCATGGAGTTCTTCAAGAGGAACCTGGGCGAACCCAACCGGATGTTGGGACTGAAGAATGCCGTGTACGTGGAGGTGTTTGGAGACTCCATGGGGCAAAGGTTGCTGCGCCTCAACAACGTGGAGTGGAGGCGCGGGGAGCCGCTGAGGATGCAAGTCATCTTCGCCCGCATGAGCCTTGACGAGATCGTGAAGTACATCACGGTGGAGTTGAAGCTCAATGCGAAGAACGAGGCCCACGTGCAGGATCGACATGGTCATGGACAACGAGGCCACCGAGAAGAACGCCATCATCGGGAGATCCAGGAGGACACGGCCAACTCCGCGGAGGACGGTGGGGGAAGTGGCCAAGACCACTGGTCCCGGGAGGATCACGAGGAGGCCCATTTCTTCGCGTTTTTGGCGCACAACGTGAGGGACCATGGGCAGGATCGGTCCAGATGGAGCCGGGTGGGACCCAAGAAGGGCAAAGAGCCAAGGAGGATCGGGAACCCACCGCTCTCGTTCCGAGAGTACAGGTCTCAGCACGACGGGTGCTTGGTCTGTTATGGCAAGGGAAATAACCATGCACACGACCACCGTCAGTGCAAGGTGTATGAGGCGGACAAGAAGGCCTACTTCGCCGCCCACCCCGAGAGGAAGCCCAAGGAGCAGCGGATTTCCGACTGGAAGGCGAAGGGCGGAGACGGGGGAAAAGGCCAAGGCAAAGGCCAAGGAAAAGGTGGAGGAAGAGGCTATGGTGGTGGACCTGGCCAAGACCGACGAGTGAGGTCGATCGAGGAGGTGGCTGAGGACATGTTGAGGTCGTTGGAGGAACTCAAAGCCCCCCAACGTGGTGGACAAAGTCCTGGCGGATCGCAGCCGGAAGGGGCTGCGGGAAGCCAAGTCTAGAGGAGCCCCCACGGGACTGGGACCTCGGAGGTCTCTCCTCCGAAAATCAGTGGAATCCCAGAAAACGCGAAGGCACATCGGGTGCCGAAGAAGGCTCCAGAAGAGCCAAAACCACTGAGTTTCGCCACTCCCAACCCCTGGAGCGCCCTGCCAAGGGAAGTACATGTGGGTACGGGACATGGCAAGAAGGAAGGAGCGACCACGGAGAGCCCCGTGGACGGGCAGGACCAACCCAAGATCTACACCATCCGTGACCATACCCTTGAAGTCCTGATGCACCCGGACGTGCTAGAGTTGTATGCCGTGAGAGTCGTCCATACACCTCATGGCGACCAGCGGCAGTTGCACTTGAAAGTGCGAGTACGGTGCGGACGAGAGGAGAAGGTGGTGGATGTGTTGGTGGATACGGGTGCCCAGGTGAGCCTGGTCCGGAGAAGGTTGTTCAAGGAGGAATTCCTGCAGCCCAGCCGGAAACTGGTCCGCCTGAAGGTCGCCAACGGAGAGATTATGGGTGGTGGCACCCATGAGGCAACTATCAGTATGGAATTCTGGGAGCATGAGCGCTTGAACCGCCCTGATCAGGCGAAGAGAAGGAATCTATCCGGGAACTTCTATGTGGCCGACATTACAGATTGGGATATGATCATGGGGTATGACTTCATGGTGGCAAATGCCATTGGAGCCCTTCCCCATCGTGCAACGCTGGTCGGGGAGGATGATGAATGCCTCACATGGCTGTCCACGGACTATGCATGCAGATCATCCCAATGGAATGCTGAGGAAGAGGACCGGATCGTCCGAGCGGTGCCAGCTGTGGGGGCCAAGTCCAGAGGAGACCGTGGAGTTCAGCTCACAGAGTATGGAATGGCGCCACAAGTGTATGCCAGGATGATCCAGACACTGGGAGCCGAAGCGCCCGAGACGGACGTCTTCGCTTCCCGGGATGCCCCACTTTTGCGGAAGTGTAGGAGGCATTGGCATCGAGGAGACTCGGCCTGGCATAGGCATTGGGGTTTGAAGGAGTGGGGGGCCATGTATTGGCATGGCTCCCTGCATAACACCAGACAGACGGTGGAGAAGATCGTCGCGGATAGGGCGAAGGGGATCCTGGTCATAACCGGCATAGGATCCACCCCATGTCCGCTGGAGGGTCTCAAGTCGACGCTGGACTCCATCACCCTGAACGAGATATCATTCGGGCCAGAGGAGGAGTTGTTCATCCACGCCAAGGGTGTATCAATGCCCTCCCTGGGTCAAGCGTGGGGTACCAAGGCTTTCCTGGTGGATGGGGCGCAAGCCCAGCCCACGGGTGATGAAGCATTCATCCGTAGGGTGGAGGCGGTGCCCATGAAGGTCATGTTTGAGCCCAAGGAGGGGACGAATCAGCCAATTGATGGCATTGACGTCCTGTCCCACGCTGTGATCGACGACGTCGTCAACTACATGCGGATGGGGATGCACGACCGCGTAGCAGCCAAGAAGACGTGGGCCATAATCACATCTCCGCATTGGTGGGATGACAAGATGTTGGTCACCGGCAAGTACGAGAAGGATGAGTTCGTGGCGAGGGTCATGGATCACATCGCGGACCAATACGATGGTCCGGTTGGGTCGGACCCACCAACGTGGGGTTTTCCAAGAGTGGGAGCCGGTAGCGACGAGCACCAGCCCGAGGCCGCAAATTTTTGAAGATTATCGGTGGGAAGAGCTCCCCACGACGATGAAGACGGCATATCGGACGAGGAGAAGTCAGACTCGGACCCGGAAGAGGCCTATACCGCAGTGCGGTCGGTTGTGTCTATACCGAAGCAAGCGGCTGAAGAGGCCCAGGAGAACCAGAAGGTCGCCGAGCTGAAGGAGAGGCTGATCAATGCTTATCCGCGGCTATTCAGTGGTGTCGCCAACAAGAACCCTCCAGATCGCGGGAGGTTTGGCACAGCGAAGATCAAGCTGAAGCCGAACCCCAAGATCTATCGTCATCGGGAGTACCAACTTCAGGGCGACCGGGCCGAGGCCATGAGGAAGCTGTTGGCCGAGTTCATTGAGCGGGGATGGATCGAACCCTCCGACAGGGAGTGGGCCAGCCCAGCCTTCATCGTGCCCAAGAAGGAGAAGGGCGAGTGGAGATTGGTGGTGGATTACAGAGGTTTCAACGAGCAGACCGAGCACGGCTCGTACTCGCTTCCCCTGATCGACTCCATCCTCCAAAAGCAACAGAAAAAGCGGATTTTCACGATGTTAGACCTGAAACACGGCTATCACCAGATGCCGCTACACCCGGACTCCAGGCCCTGTACCGCAATGTCGACGCCGCTAGGGCCCATGAAGTGGTAATTGGTGCCTATGGGCGCCAAGAATGGCAACGCTGCTTTCCAGCGCATGATGGAGGACCTACTTCGTGGATGACATCATCATCGGGTCCGGCACGGAGAACATGACTGAGGACGAGCTCATCGACGCGCATGAGAAGGATCTGCGCCGAGTGCTCAGCGAGTTGGACAAGCACAACATGGTGTGCAAGCCCACCAAAGCCTCACTCTTGGTGAAGAAAGTGGAGTTCGCGGGTCACGTGGTTGGTCACGGGCAACGCCGTCCCATGCCTGGGAAGCTGGCGTCCCTGCACCACTGGGGGAAGCCCCAGACCATCAGCGAACTCCGGTCCTTCATGGGGTTCTGCAACTACTTTTCGGGCTATGTCCGGATGTATGCAGAATTGTCGGGGCCGCTGCACAAGATGCTGCAAGTGGGCAAGTTCGATGGCCGGAAGGGGAGCAAGAAGAAGCTTGCCTGGACCCCTGAGGCCGAGGATGCGTTCAACCGCCTGAAGGAGCGACTCCTGGGGCAGTTGGGGCTGTTCCTGGTGGACCCGGACAAGAGATTCGTGCTACGGACAGACGCCTCGGAATATGCCGTGGGGGCAGTCCTCGAGCAGATCCGGGACGACGTGACTCATGTTCCCGTGGCGTTTTGGAGCAGGATCCTGGCCGAGGGTCAACGCCGAACATGGACCGCGAGGGAGAAGGAAACATACGCCATTGTATGTGCGCTCAGGAAGTGGTCTGGCCACATCGGACTGCAGCCGGTGGTGGTGTGCACGGACCACCAGTCCCTACAGAGCTGGCACAAGGAGCATGTCGACACCCCCTCAGGACCAGCGGCTAGGAGGGCCCGATGGCACGAGACGTTCGCCAACTTCGACCTCAGCGTCGTGTACGTCCCGGGGAAGGAAAACACTGTGGCAGATTGCCTCAGTCGATGGGCCTACCCTGCGGGCAAGGCTGGGATGGACATATCCAGCCATGGGGACGCCGAGGAAACCGAGGAGGCCAAACGCATCATCGAGATGGAGAAGGCCATGGAGCAAGAGGGGGTCAAGTGCTTTGTGGTGATGGCAAACCGTACGGAACTGGCCAAGTTCCGGGGTGCCCTCGTCCAAGGTATTCGAGAGGAAACCCTCGAGCAATGGATGGTGGCCCCTGTAGAGCTAGTCAGGTCGGTGCTCACAGAGGACTGGTCGGATGACTATGCGGCATCCGAGCACTGGAGCAAGTACTGGAATGCCGTGAGCGCCCCGTCGGACGACGAATGGCCCGAGGGCTTGACCGAGGATGGGGACAAGTTGTTCCTCAAGGACAAGCTGCTGGTGCCGGAGAACCGAGTGGAGGAGCTCATTGACCATTGGCACAACGCCCAGCTCATGCACCCTGGCCGAGACAAGATGCAGCAGGACCTGGAGTGGCGTTTCAAGTTCCCTCCGGGGTACTACGCCATCCTGGATAGGTACTGCAGCGACTGTGCCGTGTGTCGGGCCACGAAGAGCCCCAACCACTCCACAGCGGGCAACCCGGTGTATACGGCTATACCGGAGGCCCCTATGCGGTCTGTGGCCATGGATGTATTCGCCATGCCTGAGGTCACCGTGGAAGGAGAGACCTACAACTGTGTCATCCTGGCGGTGGACAGGCACAGTGGGTATATCGTGGCGGTCCCTGGCAAGAAGTCCAAGAAGAAGGACAAGAAGGACAAGCATGGAGTGGGGCTGCAGGCCAAGACCGTAGCTAATGCCATGATCAGGCATTGGCTGACGATTTTTGATGTCCCGGCTGTCATCTGCAGCGATCAGGGCAGTCAATTCGTGGGGACGTGGTTCAAGACGATGTGCAAGCACATGGGAATTCGGCACGCCAAGACCGTGGCATACCACAGCCGGTCGAATGGCCGGGCTGAGGTGGCCGGGCGGCAGATGTTCGAGAAGTTCCGCCAGCTGCACATCAACGAACCGGGCCGGAATTGGTACAATGCGCTGTGGAGGGTACTTCAAGCGTATCACGACCTTCCGGGGCCCACTGGACTGTCGCCCCATCGCATCCTGTTCCTACGGGATCGAGTGTCACGCACTCTCCCGTGGTTGAACCATGGCAAAGTGGCCCGGGATGCGAACGCCATGATGGCTGAGGCAGATGACACGGCGGCCAAGGTGTGCAAGGCACTTCAGGATGAGCATGACAAGAGGGCCAAGTACTTCAAGCAGGGAGAGGTCCAGAAGTATGCTCTCCAAGACACCGTGTGGGTGGAGCGGCACCACAAGGATGTCCTGTCCAGGCATCGGCAGGCATCCTGGTATGTGCCGGGGGTAATCGTGCGGAAGGTCGGGCAGGATGTGTATGCAGTTCGTGTGGGGGATAACAAAATCCTGGACCGCGACCATACTCAGCTTCGTCCCCGAGCACCAGACCCCAGCGGACGTCCCGTCACCTTTGAGTTCACGGCCGGCGATGTGGACTCGGACGACGAGGGTGAGGACGACGACTTCACCGCGGAGAAGATCCTGGCGGACAAGCCGGACCCGGGGACGCCTGGGGGAAGGCTTTATAAAGTCCGATGGAAGGGACTCGCCGCCTCCAGGGATTCGTGGGAGCCTCCGAGCAGTTTTGTGCCGAGGTACACCACGGTCTGGATGGACTACCTGAAGAAAAAGAACATTTATTTGGATGTCAAGGACGTGTTGGTCCATTTGGTTGCTGCTGTAGCACCGTAATGAATCCCCACTTGGCATTTTGTTTGTTTCTGTGCTTGGGAGACGGGTGAGGGCGTTCATCCGGGGATTTTTGGGCCTTGATTGGCCATCCACCCCCTTCACTCGATCTCCACGTATATATTTCATCGTGGTATACGTATTTAGATCGATCGACGACGTTTCTCTATCTTTGATCCCCTTTGTCCATGTTGTAGATCAAGAGGAGACCGGATATGGCGTAGGGCACCGATTTCCAGTGTCCTCACCCCTCCCTTGGGGCATGGGGGACGCCTACGACGTGTGTGGGGCCTACATGTGTCCTTGGGACATGGAGGGGGGGGTTGGAGCCCATTGGGGTCCTCCCGTCCTCTCTTGAATGACTTCCGAGCGGTAACAACGCTCTGAGAAGGGAGGTGAAACCGGTTCGGACCCCCGTGGCCATCTTGGGGTCACTTGGGGTGTGTATCTATGTGCCGGCGAGCCGCCATTGGCTGATATCATACTCTCCCATCCACCTGACCTAACCCGATGTGATACTGTGATAGGTTCGGCCATTCCGGCTATGAGCGGCCATATTCAGTACCGAGGCGCCGCCAGCGGAGATTTATATATCGGAATATCAGGAATCAACAGGGTTTTATTATCATAATGTTTCCGTAATTTTCAGCCTTTCGTTCTGATGGTCAATGTATCGGCGACTGTCAGTTGGCTCGCGATTTTGCGTTAACCAATTTGTTAACTGTTATTTCCAGATATTTTGGCGGAAACTCCGATGAAGGGTCAGATTTCATCAGTAAAGGGTTCGTTGCTTCCGCAGTTTTCTAAATATGCACTCGAAATTTTATTCTGAATTTTTCGCGATGTCGAAATCGGATTTTCGACTTCGACATCGCCGCACTTAATTTGGTCTTCTTCGAGTGGTCATACTCTTTTCCCTATGCCGGAATCAGGTTTCCCTTATACTTGCCACCCATCTGACTTGGAGATAGAAGGGAAACAAAAGTGAATCGTGGGACCACTTTGAAGGGCCATATCTACGAGCGAGTGTGAGGAAAGAGAATAAGAAAAGTTGCGTTGCAAGCGCCTCAGTCTCAAGTTAACTTAGGGAGCATCAGGCGCCTTTGGTGTGTACACATGCTTGGTGTAGCAAGGGATAATGGTCAAGAGTGTATAAAGTGATATATAACTCTTGGACCGTGCAACTGAATATTCTAATGCGACTTTCGAGTGTACCGCATGAGTGTTGGGGTTGCATAGATACTTTCCTTGGGTTCCTACGTATTTTTAACGTGAAGTTATGTCCATGGAGGGGCATGGCATATCATGGTGAGAGCCACTTTTGAGGGTATGTGTTATATGCATGGTATGTGCTTCGATATGCTCACGCCCATGTTATATATCTTCGTGTGGCCGAAGAGATGGCGAGCCACACGTGACAAGAGCCTTGCCCATGTCCCAATTGTGGAATTCAAAGCGCTAGACCACGTCTACCGCGTATGTATTGCTCATGGTATGTTTGGCAAAGAGATTCATGAGTGCAATCCCGTTTTCATGGCGCATGTAGATATGGGTGGCGAAGGTATCTGCATGCGCTTAATTGGGGATCCAAGTGGGGGAATTGATCGTAAATGGTTCCAATCATTTGTGTATTGAATCATGAGCGGATATCATGGGTGAGCATAGAGATATACTATCATGATAACTTTGTATTTGGACATATTTTCATGTTTTTGACCTCATTTTATGCTCATTTTTGTGTTCTATGTGCTCAACTGGTCGGCTAACAGTAAAGTGCCTAGAGATCTGTGAACTATGGTATGTTGCTTATAGGTTGGCATATGCTTCGGTGTTGTACCTCACCATATGCCTGATCACGCGATCACCTCGGCTTGCAACGCGAGGTCTCACAAAATTAGGTCTCAAATTCATGTCTTGACTTGTGAAGGATGTCATGTACATAACTGGAGGGGTTTCGGAGCCAATGATGGAATATTCTTCAGCATCGACTCCTTGTCTATATCACCCATGTATATTACTCTCCGGTTTGACACATGCATGGAGCATTTGGATATTTGCCGTATGCATTTTTGAGTATATAATTGACTTTTGGGCATAATGGTGTGATTTGCCTGATTTTGCCATGTTGTGAGGTCATCATCATGGGGCAGTTCTCCGAGCCCATTCAACTCCAAGTCCAACCAAGGTTATGTCAGGGTAGAGCATACTCCTGAGTGCCACTCTAGGCCATGACACCCCACCTCCCCCATTGGGCTTGGATTTATAGGCTTGGGAGTGAACACATATTTGGGGTTTATGTAGTGACTTGTGACACATGGCATTCAGCCATCTCACTTGACCTGGTTCGGGGCAATATGTTGGTGAGTCAAGGGAAGGTCTTGAGTCCAGGGAATGAGGGGTTTATGGCTGTGAATGTGTATGTTTACCCCTTTCCCCAACTTTGCTTCATTTGTGTTCATATGCCAATTTCAGGGCTTTCCTCTTTGGTGCGATTCTTGTACATGCCCGCCACCGTGGGACGACCGGTGTGCTGAACGGAAGCCCGCAGTGTGGATTGGATTATTGCTGGATTTGTGGGATCTGGTTGCTGTTCAGAATTGAAGGAGGATTGTATTTTATTTTCTATATTTTTGGATTTGGAACCCTGGATTTTGATAAATGCAATCGTTGATCAGGAGCAAATCGGCAGGGGTTACAGGCGGAAGGGGCACAGCAGGGGCCGGTCCTGGTAGGGACCTTCTTTAGCGCGCCCTTCCCGCATGGACCCAGTCGGTGCCGTTTGCTCCCCGAGCATTACGGATTCGCCGAACATGGGAACAAACGGCAGCGCACCCGGGTCAACACGCAGAGGCGCGTAAGGTGCCTCTGCAGGCCGCCCATGGGTCTCTGCATGGCGCTCCTGAGGGTCTTAACCCGCTCCACCAGCTCTGCCGCGGCTGGCTTTGCCGGGAGCTCCGGACCCGAGGCGAGGGGTTGTGACTCCTCTAGCCTTTTCAGGCGTCCCGCCATGTCCTCCACCAGGTGGAGGAGGCTGTGCACCACTCGCTGCTGCCTCTGCAGGGCCAGCTCCAGATTCTCCCGGTACCGGTCCTGTTCCGCTCGCAGCTCCGCCATGTCTCTCTCTGCTGCCGACTGGTCATCCAGGATACCCGCGACTTCCTCCTCTAGGCCGTACTTTGCGTTGTCCAGGCGGTCGAGGTGCTGCACGATGGCGTTCATCCCCATCTTTGGGTACCTGCCGATGAGGAAGGACACGTGGTTGCAGTGGCGCTCAACGTGCTTTCCACCTGATCAGGCGCCTCCCACGGTTCCCGGCGCCTCAGACTCCTCCGCCATGGGTGTGTCGCCCATGCTATCCCGTGTGCCGGGCCACAGGCGCCGTTCTGGTTCTGGCGGGCCTCTCCAACGCCTCGGCGTCATGCTCAAGGCTGGGTTCTGCGGCCGTGTTCGCCCTTGTGGGCGGTCTGGCCATCTCTTCCGACTCCAAAGGTTGCTCATAAGCTGTCCGATAGCCCTTGGAGTGCCCCTCGGAATCTGCAGCTGACCCCAACCTGACAGGGCCGGGATCCGTCTCCATCACCCTGGCTTCCGCCCCGGGTTTTGGGGACCCGCGCTTCCAGTAACGCCGGGCTCTGCCGTTGCTGCCAGTCTCCTCCAGCTCCTCCGCAGCGGAGCGGAGATTGCAAGCCTTGCGGCATTGCCTTTCACACATGGAGGCCAGGTCCTTAATGTCCAGCCCATGTCCTGCAAGGGCTCTCCGTTCTGAGCATCCTCGCTCTTCTCGGGCTTCCCAGTCCGGCGTCGACTCCACGGACTCAATGATCTGCACACGGGGCGTCCTTGGGCAGGGCTCATGAGGGCTCAAGTCCCAGGTACTCCACTGCTACCATAAAGAAGGTCCCTACCAGGACCGGCCCCTGCTGTATCCCTTCCACCCGTCACTCCCACGGTCCTGCTCTTCACCAGGGTCTGCTTTTCCAAAGAAAATCGAAAAAACATCCTTCACACAGATCCCTAGCAGTACCAGGCACAATCCAAATCCAAATCCACACTGCGGGCTTCCTTTCAGCACACCGGTTGTCTCACGGTGGCGGGCATGTACAAGAATTGCACCAAAGAGGAAAGCCCTGAAATTGGCATATGAACACAAATAAAGCAAAGTCGGGAAAAGATGGCAACGTACACAAGGGTTTTTTTATCATAATGTTTCCGTAATTTTTCCGCCTTCCGTTCTGATTGTCAATGTATCGGCAACTGTCAGTTGGCTCGCGATTTTGCGGTAACCGATTGGTTAACTGTTATTTAGAGATATTTTGGCGGAAACCCCGATGAGGGGTCAGATTTCATCAGTAAAGGGTTCGTTGCTTCCGAAATTTTCAGGTTATACACTCGCAAAATGAATCCCATTTTTTCAGACTTTCAGAATCGGATTTTCCACTTCGACATCGCCGCACTTGATATGACGAATCTCGAGTGGTCCAATATTTTTCCCCGATTATGAATCAACCTTCCTTTGTTTATGCCCTTCGTTTTTCCTGGAGATAAAGGAGAAACAAAATTGATTCGTGAGGCCACTTGGAAAGGTCATATCTCCGGCCTATGGCGAGGAATATCAGATTCGAGAATTGGGTTGAGATCGCCTAGCTCTCAACTTAATTTGGATGGCATCAAACGCCTTTGGTGTGTACACATGCCTGGTGTAGCAGGGGATGATGGCCAAGAGGGTAGAGGCCATGCGACCATGCGGCCATGCGACTTTCGAGTGTACCGCATGATTGTTGGGGTTCCATAGAACCTTTCTTTGGGTTCCTACGTATTTTTAACGTGAAGTTATGTCCATGGAGGGGCATGGCATATCATGGTCGGAGCCACTTTTTGAGGGTATGTGTTATATGCATAGTATGTGCTTCGATATGCTCACGCCCATGTTATATATCTCCGTTTGTAGGAAGATGTATGGAGTCATACGTGGCAAGGGCCTGGCCCATGTCCGAACTGTGAACTCCATGACGCTAGACTAGGTCTACCGCTCATATAGTGCATGTGGGAGGGCTTACGAAGCGACCCACAAGTGCCACTATCAATTTTCCCATTTTCATGGTGCGTGTTGGGAGGAGGTTCGAAGGTGTCTCAATGCGTCCATGTGGGGATCCAAGTGGGGGATTTGTTGGCACATGGTCCCAAGCAATTGTGTTTTGAATCATATGTTGATACCATGGGTGAGCGAAGTTATATACTATTGTAAACATCTTGAATTTGGCATTATTTGCATGTTTTTGACATCATTTTATGCTCATTTTTGTATTTTATGTGCTCAACTGGTCGGCTAACAGTAACGTGCCTAGAGATCTGTGAACTATGGTATGTTGCCCATACATTGGCATATGCTTCAGTGTTGTACCTCACCATATGCCAGATCACGCGGTCACTTTGGCTTGGCACGCGAGGTCTCACAAAATTAGGTCTCAAATTCATGAGTTGACTTGTGAAGCATGTCATGTACATAACTGGAGGGGTTTCGGAGCCAATGATGGGATATTATTGGGCATCTACCTCTGGTCTATATCACCCTTGTGGATTACTCTCCGGTTTGACACATGCATGGAGCATTTGAATATTTGCCGTATGCATTTCTGAGTATATAATTGAATTTTGGACACCATGGTGTGATTTGCCTGATTTTGCTAGGTTATGAGGTCATCTTCATGGGGCAGTTCTCCAAGCCCAATCGCCTCCAAGTCCAACCAAGGTTATGTCAGGGTACGGCATGTACTCTAGGCCATGACACCCCACCTCCTCCATTGGGCTAGGATTTAGAGGGTTGGGAGTGAACACATTTTTGGGGTTTATGTAGTGACGTTTGATACATGGCATTTAGCCATCTCTTTTGACTGGGTTCAGGGCATCATGTTGGCGAGGCAACTGATTCCTGATATTCGGATATATAAATCTCAGCTGGCGGCGCCTCTGTACTGAACATGGCCGCTCATAGGTGGAATGGCCCAACCTATCACACTATCAGATCAGCTTAGATCAGGTGGATGGGAGAGTATGATATCAGCCAATGGCGGCTTGCCGGCACATAGATACACACCCCAAGTGACCCAGAGATGGCCACGGGGGTCCGAACCGGGTTC
The DNA here is from genome assembly GCA_964036045.1 of Eutreptiella sp. 'Long Island Sound 2002'. NCBI lineage: Eukaryota > Euglenozoa > Euglenophyceae > Eutreptiales > Eutreptiaceae > Eutreptiella > Eutreptiella sp. 'Long Island Sound 2002'. The sequence goes on from OZ038378.1 coordinate 111,379,390, forward strand.
ACTGCAGACTACAACTCTGCCATGTGGCATTCTATGGGGGAGTATTGTGTTGCGACCCGAAGCTACGCAACGGAGGAGGAGTGCAAAAACGCGGCAGCAGTGGCGTCGGCAACCAGTGGCGTGCCAGCTCCAAGTGCCAGGAAGAAGAAAGTGAAGGCAAAAAGGCCAAAGAAGAAGAAGAAGATGCTGGAGAGGGAGACAAGGAGGATACGGAAAAGAAAGACGAGGTTGCAGTACTAGTGTCAGGCAGTGAGTCGTGAGCCAGGACTCAGAGAGCTACATTGGACAGGGACATTGCTGGTTCTGCGGTTCTGTTGTTGCCTGTATGTGCATTTGCGAATGCCGCGTCTTTTCCTCCGAAAAATATCTTCGTTCGAACATTCAAAGGTTCGTTCCAAGAAGCGTCCACCACGTTTCGAAAACACATTTTCAGGGCATTTAGGTGGTTGCAGGCTGAATCCAAGAAACCAAACCCTCAAAAAAAACTGTTTTGAGCATTTTATTGCAATGTTTGCAGCAAGACGGCCACAACAAAGGCGTTCGAACAGTTCAAAACCATTCTTCGTTCGAAGAAATAATCTTCGTTCCAAGGTTTCCTTCGAGAAAATACCCCCAGCGGTGGGTCTCATGGGAAACAGCCTTCATTCCGAGATCTGCAACTCTTCCAGAATCAGCTCGGGTTGAATGGTGACCGCCTCTGGTAGCGCCATCGTGGCCTCCCAACTCTTCTGACTTCAAACGGCCAGATGTATGGCTAGGGCCTCCCTGCAAATTGGAATCTGTGCTTCAACGAAAGGCAACGACCTTAGTTCACCAAGTTCAAGGGACACCAACAATTGTGGGTTCATTGTCACGAGCGTGCCTGTGTTGACTACTATTGAGGTCGAGATTTTGAGAAGATTTGGTGATTTCACAAAATCAATCAAACGGCGTCTAGTGGGCAAGCAAGGGTTGAAACCATCAAGGCTATTGTCAAAGGGTGGCAACGTCCCAATATTGTTGAAGAGCGCCTCCAGTTTGGGAGATTGGCGTGTAGCAGACGATTGACGTCCTTGATCATGGATTGCATCTGTGCCTGTGGTATCATCACCCATGCTCTTACGAGATCCAGCAAAAAACGGAGAAATATGGGAGACCTCATGGGTTTCAGCACGGACCTGGCGATGTGTACTTCAATTCCAAGCCTGAAAAGCAAATCAACAAGCATCAGGGTATGCATTCTGCATATATCTGCGGATGGAGCGATGACTGATATAATATGAGTAATTGTAATTGTAGTAATAATAATGAATAAGATGAGATCTTAGACGATAGATGACAGGAAGCATGATCCGTTGCCATCCCCTTGGAGCCAAATTTGAACCAAAAAGAAGGCCATGCAACTTGTATAACCGCCCGTTAAATCAAAAGACCAACCACGCCGAGTCCCGCGCCGAGACCGGCATGTGAAAATATGAGAACTTGGAGTCAACCTTACACGAATCGTAATCACTCCCCTAATAAGGCAAAATCTCCCGTAGACCTGGTGATGTGAAGTAAGTGACACTTATGCACCGATTGACTGGTTGGAAATTTGTGCAAGGCCGATTGGAGCCTTGCTGGTTGTCGGGATACGGTTTTTTTTCTACCAGAAAAATTGAACACGCACACTTTGCTTCTGCAGGTGCTAATGTCCGACACGTGACCAGCCAGAACCAACTTCTCTACTTCCGAACCAACAACAGGACCGTCGTCTGAACATGACCTGCCATATGGGGACAGGGACAACAGTTTGGGATCGTCCGTTGGATCGTCAGCATCAAGGCCTGGTACCAAATCAAACCTCACGCCATGTGGCACGATGTTGGTGACATAGGCATCACCCAATTTTGCCCATTCTTGTGCGGAGCCTTGTACTCGCTGATAAGTAGGCGTACGTACGTCTGGCGCACGCACTTAGACTCCCATATCCAGAACTTGTGTCACGGTACTAATTTGTCATGTGCGCAACCCGTGGAAACAAATTTCCAGTATCAACGACCTTTGTGTTTCCCTTTTCCTTTACCTTTCTCAGGTCTGCGATATGACCTCTGTAGGGAGCTGTTTTCGTGGTATCGTGACATCGTTGATTGCTTTTCTAACCTCTGCTGCAAGGTATCTTTGTTTTTCAACCGCTTTAACTCAGTTTCTGCCAGGACTGATTGAGTCCCGGGTTCTCCAGCGTGTAGTCTACGATCAATGGCCACACGCCTGGAATAAGTTATTGACCACGACAGGATTGCCAGTGACGCGATTGCATGATGTAACAATTCTACCGGATCGTTTCAAAAGGTTCTTTGTCCATCTTCGGAAGTTAATAGCAGCGTAGTAGGTAAGCGCAAACGGTCACGTACGTGTGTCTCCCATCTCGCTTTCTCCGCGTCTTGCTCGCGCCAGGACGGTGCATTGTAAACTGGCGTGCCACCGAATTCATCGTAGAAGGGCACGTCCTTCATTTTTTTTCTCTTCTTCCCACGATTCGCCAACTGTGATGCCTCATCAAGGAGACGCTTGGGGATCAAGACCGTTGCCTCGCAACCGTCTTGCCGCACGAAGGAACGCTCAGCAGTCCCGGGGCTGTTTAATACGTTATCTAAAGACTGTGAAAACATACACAAATCCTCCTTCGCGGACACCGAGACTGGCGTTGCCAGCTTGCCCGCATGAACGAACGACAGCGCGTCGTGTACTAACAGAACAAACTCCATTGTACTGCACATGGTTTTCTTGCCCGTCAGCGTTGCATATGCCTTGGACGCTTGCCAGTCAGATAAACTTGTGACCGCCAGATCATGCAGAGGTTCAAGTACAGACTCCAGATTTGTCGAAGTGGACAATGACTTTGGTAAACCCATAATAAATTGCAGAACTTCAGTAGGTTTCATTTTTTACTGAAATCAATGACACCTTCTCAATGAAAACTAGTTTAAAGACTCAAACAGGTGTCCAAAAAACTGTATAAAGATTCATGGAGCAACCGGCTGTTGAGCATGGAAGGCAGTTATAGGCGTTTAAGACATGTTTACAGAGACTCAATTTGTTTTCAACAAGCACCTCGAATGGTCTTTCCTGCGTCAGGCAGCAGGGATTTGGTAGCTTAGTGGTAATTCATGAGGATGCAACCTGATTGAGATGGGTTCAATTCCCATTATGAGCCAAAAATTGACTTGTACTATAGGAACACTAAATACCCTATTTTGAGGTTGCTGGACTCTGTCCTGAGGTTTATATGGCGATTACAAATGTACAAACGCAGTAGAAATGCATTGTATCTTCTTCTGCCCCCCTTCAACGCTGCAGTGTACCTTGACGCCTCGTCTCAGCTCACAGGGAGCATGTTCATGGGTGGAAAAGCGATTAACAGAAAATGTGGAAGGAAGAGGACAAACAGAGGACGAAAGACAGACTACCAATACTACACTCAACTGCAAACTGACCTGATCTGAATGGTCCTGACAGCAAAAAGTGGTCCCGGCAGCAAGAACCTTTTTTTCCGCATGCATTTCATTGAGATGTTGCTTTTGAGTTAATCCGAATTTTTGAGTTCATTCAAAATCTGTTTTTGACTGTGTTAATTGATCTGGAGGGCATTTTAATTACATTCTGCTTCCGCTCACGTATCTGTATCTTTGTCATTTAGCCCACAGTTTCAGGTATACCTGCGAATGTAGTGATTCCAAAAAAAATGAACCTAATTTCAATTAAATTGAATTGATGAAACGCGAAAGGTTTATCCAAGTAAAATTGAAATGACATCTTAATAGGAATCCAAATAGAGGTAAAACATTTCTTTTCCATGTAGCCACCTGTATAAAATCCATGTACTATTTTGTCCCCCTTGTCGTCTTCCACAAGCTTGTTGCTGTCATATCGCACCCTTGTCCCCTTCCTGTCCCAATTCTGTCGCAAAAGAAAACGCTGTCGCTCTTCTATCACTCTCCCGTTGCTCTCCTCTTGCTGTCCTGTTGCTTTCCTCTTTTGCTTCCCCGTCGCTTTGCCCTTGCCGTGAGCCCTGGTGCCCTCCTGTCGACCTCTATTTGCTTTCCTGTTGCTCATCTTCTCGCTAGGGCTTGTTTCCTGTGGTTTTGCTGCGGTCTCCCTGGTACCACGCCGTCGACACCCTTTCGCCCTCCTGTTGCCCTGCTTTTGCAGCTCCCCTGTCTGCTTCCTGTCGCGTGTCTATCACTTCCTCTTGCTTTCCTGCCGCGTTCCTGCGGCTTTCCTGTACGGCTCCTGTTGCCAGCTTGGCGTCTTCTTGTTGCAACCATGTTGCCATCCTGGCTCTCCCTGCTGCATATGACCGTTGCCTGCTTTGCGCAGCCCAGATCCATTTAAAATGAATGTACGGAAGCGTGGCAACTGCAGGGGAGCAATGATGCGTTGGATGAAGAAATAGTTCATCCTTGACGTACCCAGCAGCCAGAGACGAGCGCTGTGGTGTTCCTGAAGTTAAATATGCTGTATTTGGAGGTTATTCTATTACACAAATACAAAAGGCCTCTACCAACAATCTACAACATCATTCATTGCTGCTAGAGACCTGGAGATCCTGCAGCAGGAGCAACGGCGAGTTTGGATCGACAAAACGATGGTCAGCGGGACGCTGGAGGATTTAGATTCTCATCTGCAGTGAGGGGCACGCTTTTGGCCCCGTACATAGTACAATTGAGGACTGCTGTACACTTGAATTGTAGCTCCTCCACCTTCTCAGCCCTAGGCCCACTGAACCCTTTGTCCTGTTTTCCTCGAATATGATACACTGGTCGGTGTGTAGGGTCGCTGTGGTTTGGCAGCTGTCAACGAAACTTTTTGAAGTCCCTAAATGCCCATGTATCCACCCCATGGGTCATGGGGATCGACCAAGGCTGACAGACGTCTCTTTGGACGTGCCTTCCTTTGTATATAGGCAAGCCTTCTAAGTGGGAGGGTCAAGCAGTACGGTGGCCCCCACCCTTCCTGCTGGCGCCAGCGCCAGTTCTGGTGCTTCATAGTGCTGAATGACAGCATCTTTCATCCAGATCCAACAGGTTTCTTGGGCAATTGTTGCAAAATGCCACACAACGTGTCATTTTTGGGCGCAGCGCCAGCCTTTGTCGCCTGAGTCCACAGCCCCAGACCGGAGTTTCCTTTCTTTATTTCCGAACCTTTAATGAGATTTACTATTCGTATATGATTATCAGACATACAGGAATAAGGCGTGACCATGCCTGCGGTGTTCTGCAGTGGTCAATTTTGCCGGCAATTGGTCACGAGAAGGATTTGTTTCCAACGTCCTGAGTGATTTCAGACACCAACCAGGTGTGCATGACAGGGCACAAAAGTATCCCTTCCCATATGTGATATGGGTTGGGACTGAAACATGTCGTGTGGGCTACGGGACACGTTGCAGAGAGACAGGGAAAGAGAGTGCTTTTGGCTCGAAAATCACTATATTCCAGTGGTTTTGGCACAGAAAAGAACTGATTTGCCCAGCTTGGGCTCAATCTCGACGGACATCGTAATGCCAACGACCCAGCCCCTTTCAGAATTTCAGGTGTCTGCGCCGCCGTACCATGACAATGGCGTCGCGTTTGGTGAATTTATGCATGGCATGAAGTACACTATACGCCATTCTCTGTATACATACACCAGGAAGTGCAATTTGTCAGCCAAGTGGCAAATCATGAAGGGCGCCTACATAGAAAGCCTTTCCAGCGCAATACAAGGATTTTACATCCATTGGCAGATTGGGTGTAATCACATTGATCGTTCGCAAAAAGATCAAGATTTCTCTGCTTGTTGCCATGGTTGTGACCATGCCTACTCCTTACATGAAACAACCGATGCCTGGCAACAAAGAGGGAGCAACGACGCCTTGGGTGAAGTAAGAGTTTATCCCTGACGTGACCTGCACAAGAAACGTTGGGCTTTGGTGTTCATTAAGTACAATATGCTGTATTTGAAAGTTATTTTATTACAAAAAAACACAAGGCCGCTACCCAAGCGCGTCAGCATTGTTCATGGCAGCCAGCGCACTGGAGGTCCTGCAGCAGGAGCAACAACGATCTTGGAATTAACCAGAAGATCGTCAGCGAGACCCTGCAGGACCTGGATCCCCATGTGCAGTGAGTGGCACCTTTTGGGCCCATACATTGTAAAATTGAGGGCTGCTCAAAATGTGCATTTTTTTGCTCTATGGCACCGAGTCATTCGGGTGGGGCCTGGCACTACGTTGTAGCCCCCCAACCTTCTCACCTCAAGGCCCACCAAGGCCTTTGTCCTTTGGTCGTCCAACTACAGGTGTAGTGCAACCAAACATTTGGTGCGAAGCGGCACGTGCTGACCCCAGCCCCCTGACCGAGAGCGCAACGTAAACACCAGCAAGGCACTGTACGCGCCAAGGCAGTAGTGACGTGCAGCACCACAAACTGGCTCTCTGGCCAGGCACGCTTTGCACCGGCGCCTTGGAGTCCCCCTGGCGACAAAGTAGTAGTACAGGCCCAACAGCGCCAGCTGGTGGCGCGACCATGCATTACCGGGGCGACATAGCGGGTCAGTGCCCGCAATCTAGTTGCTAAGAGGCATACCGACCGATGAGTGGCAAAATGGGGAGGGCGAGGAGGGATAGGGCTTCGAGCCCTGTGAACCCAGGGGACTCTGCCATAAAGCAGGAGGTGTGTTTTGAAGCGCCCGGATCTAGGCCGCGGTGGGGAGCATATCACCTGGCCCGACCAAATGGCCCCCAGGGCTGAAAGGCGTCTAGTACGCAAATACTCCAACCTCAAACCTCAAACCAAATGCTTGACGTTACCTGCAGCCAACGACGCGCGCTTTGGAATTCGAAGAATAAAGTATGCTGCACCTGAAGGTCATTTCATTAGAAGGAAAGAAACGGCCTGTACTCAAGCTGGCCACCATCGTTGATCGTTGCCAGGTCCCTGGAGGGCCTGCAGCTGGAGCAACGACGATCCTTGGTCGGCCACAAGATCATCAGCACTACACTGCACAACCTAGACCCCCTTATGCATGCAAGGCAAATGTTCAGGCATGGTCTGGCTTCCCTTGGAGCGCACAAGACCAAAATATTCCAGATTGTGGCGGATTTTGGCCAATTGTAGCCTCTTTTGTACGCTCTTGGATAACAAAAAGAGTTCAAAAGGCGCCGCGAAGCCTCAAAATATGTGGCAAAAAGTTTCTCAAACATATTGTGCACCCTTTGGTGAATAAGTGGTGTACCAAGATGTGAAGGTGCACAATGGCTGTGCAAAAAATGAGCAATTTCTGGTTGTCTTTTGACAAACCTGCCTCTTGGGGTCCCCGGTCAAGAATTAACATGTCGCCCGGAATATATTCAGGGCCCCCGAGATCTATGAGACAACATGCCAACCACCTTGGGTATCAATAGCCATGTTTTGAGGGGTGTTCGGAAACTGAAAAAGTGGAAATCTGCTGATTTGAAGAAAATGATTCGGGCAGTATTGTTCAAAATTCATTTCTGCACAGAATGATGCGCTGCTTTCACTGCGAAAGCGCAGAAATTGAAATATATCAAGCAAAGACAAGGGTAAAGCCGACGACGATAGCAGCAAAATTGCGGCTACGGCTGTTAGAATCGGCTGCGGGAGGAACTGGCAACTAAGCTCCCCTGTGTGTGCAGTGACTGGCCCCGTACATAGCTTCTGCAAAGGTGAACTGTAGCCTCTCAACCGCCTGACCCCAAAGTCCACCACGGCTTTGGCCCTTGCTCGTGCAACTATATTACATTGGTATGTGAGTAGCTTGTGCCCTGCTTGGGCAGCTGCTAGCATACGAGGGTTAGGTTGTGGTGGTTAACACTTTCAGGGCTCCCGCCATCCGTTGGGCAATGTACGCGGCATCGTGGTTGTTGTCTTCATTGTTGTCATCGTCGTTGTTGTCTTTTTCACTGAGGGCGTTTGCAAATTCTTTTTTTTTGGTGTTGATAATTTTGAAACTGTCAGAGGTTGAGACTTCTCCATAGTATCCTTTACGCAGCCTAGAAATACACACCAAGAGAGATCACACAAAGTGACGGTAACATACTCGAGTATTCGATGAAATCACAGGAGTAATTTTGAAACGGTCCGTTTTATGTCCTGAAGTGAGTATGAACAAAGGGAGGCATATAACATTGTTATATAGGCAAGACAATGCATAAATGCAACATGAGCACGGGTCTCCCTCCAACAAATTGTGTTCGTGCACCGACGCTTTTTGAAACCGATTCAGCATATGCATGTGAAGTCCCATTGATGGGCTGTGACTTGGTCCACTCAACCTTAGGATCTGCGGTACGTACGGTTTATAAACGATTGCGAACATGGCCTCCGTGGGCACAGAAAACTATCGGCGGCAACAGCGCTTGAGGTGCGCATGCATGCGTTATCACTTAAACCTGATATACAATGAATGTAACCTACTAAACTGATTGAAGAATCTAGAAACTGACAGAAATCAGCACTTTCCGGGTCGGCCATCACCGATCCAAACCTCAGTTTTATAGTACAAAACATGGTGAAAACAACATCACTGTGGCACTATAGGAGATCCTCGTTGGCTCACACGCGCGGCGTTCCAAGTAGTGCTGCGATCGTCAATTTCAGTCATCAAACCAACATCAGGTCTATACATTTTACGTGGCACCCAAACCTGAACAAGCTTGCATGTTCCCACCCCATGCGTCATCAAGATGAACCGAAAACCAAGCACCTCTTTCCTGATGTGCCTTCTTTTTGATATAGGCAGGCCTTCTAGCGAGGGTACTGAGGAGGTAGGGTGGCATTCAACCTTTCTGCTGGCTCCAGTGCTAGTGCTGGTGCTAGAGGGTGCTGAAATTCAACGTCTCTGATTAACATCCCCCATATTTTCTGAGGAACTGTTGTAAAATACCCGAAAAATCATCATTTTTCAGTTCGGCACCGATTTTTGTTGCCTGCACCAACAGCGCCCAATTGAAGTTCTATTTCTCGTTTTCCTAAGTTTGGAAGGAATTTCCTGGTTGATATATTAGTTTCAGACACATAGGAAATGAACCGTGACAGTTCCGCCGTGATCAACTCTGTCCGAAATTGGTGAAGATGATTATTTTTTTCAAAAGTCTTTAGTCAATTTCAGACAACGACCGGGTGCCAATGGCAGGACCCAACAGTGGCCCTCTCCATATGATATGGCTTGGGATGGAGACTCCCACCCGCCCCCGCCCAACCCGTTGTACAACAGCACCCGGCCGACTCCCCTGTACGGCGTCATGTGCGAGGTATTCCCAGGGGAGCCCACCTGGTTTCTCACCCTTGCACCGGCCACGCACGCACCCCGCGTCTCGGCCAGACCACACCTGTCCCCCCCCCCTCTCCAGGACCAGGGGTCCCCAACACAGGGGGTAGGTCCTCTGGCAAAAGCGCCCGGGCACCCCCCTGATCCTCCCCGTCGTCACGACCCGCAGGGACCCGGAGCGGGTCCTGGGGATCAGCCCAGTCCACCTCTATGGGGCAGCGCCCGTGACCCGCCCCCCCCCTCCCGGCGCCTGAGGCGCGGGACGGGGTGCAAGCCTTCCTGCGAACACAGAAGGTCACCGCCGTTGCGAGGGTCCACCTTGTGCGGCCCCCCCCCCGGCATCGCCCGACAACCTCCGGGGACTCAGAGCCCCGCCCCAGACTGGGCGCTGTGGCGCGACGTGTGGGCCGCGCAGCTCGCCCGCCTCCCGCCCCAGTGCCGTTGGATGACCACCGGCTTCTGCCCACACAGAACCAACACCACCGCCAGCCTCCCCTCCCCTCCCCCCGGTCCCCACCGTGCAGCACTACACGGCACTGCCCGCGGCGCACCACTGATGCACTAGGAGGTAGTGGAACGGACACGCCTGCCACCACGCATGCCTACCAGGATGACAGTGATGTCAGCCTCCGATGGCTCCCCCCAGCGGGACGACCGCCACCACCGCCGGTCCCGCTCGCGCTCCCCCGTCTCCCCGGGATACGCGGGGGAGACCCTAGCAGAGCGCGAGGAGCCGCGGCTGGCGGAGGCCGCGTTGCTGGTCGGGCAATCGGCCGGGCAGCACTGGGCGGCCCCCGCTGACCCGGAGCCGCCAGCCGAGGAGCCCGTGCCGGCCGAGCAGGCCGGCCTCGCCGCTCACGCCGCGGCCCCCACGATGCCACCGGCGCGGGGGACGGGCCCGGCGCGGGCCCCGAGCGCCTCGCCGGGGGCCGCCGCAGCCCGAGCGGAGGGCAGGGAGGGCACCAAGTAGCGCTCCCACACCAAGCTCAGCCACACCCGCACCAGCCCGCCCAAGCCGTACCCGCCAAAGGCCACCTTCCCCCAGAAGAGGCCGCGGCCCGTCCGCCCCCCGGTGCCCACGCACAGCGGCAGCAGGACGCTCGGCACGTGATCCGGGAGGGGGGGCGCGGGCGGGGCAGGGTACTGGCTACGGGAGCGCGGAGTGAGGGACGGGAGGGGACAGGGGAAGCGCCCAAGGACGAACGCAGGGGGGAGGCTAGGGCACACGCGACAAGGAGCGAGGGCAAGGGCACTGGCAACGCACCAAGGCCAGGCAGCGGAGCAGGGCAGGCACACGGGGCAGGCCAGAGCGCGAGCAGCAGACAACGAGACGCGGGACACAGCGCAGGGAAAGGGCAAGGGCACAGAAAGGACACAGGCTCGAGCAGCAGCGCCCGAGGACAGACTTAAGGACGTGAGCAGAACGCCAAAGCGGGCAGCATCGGGGCGCACGGGGCGGGGCGGGGCGCGGTCGGCAGACGAGGACACAGCCAAGGACATGGGCAAGGACGCGGGAAGGACACGGGCGTCGGCAGTACGGGCAAGGACATGGGTGACAGACGTCAGGACCCGCGGCAGGGCCAGAGGTTTGGGGCCGGGAGGGGACCCAAGGGCAAGAGAGGCCAGGGCGACGTAGGCCCTTGGGGACAGGCAGGGCGGGGTGTGGGGGTCAGGAGGGTTGGGCAGGGCGTAGGGCGAGAGACCAGGAGCAGGGCACCCCCGCAGCCGGACGTCAAGTCGGTGCGGTGCATCCCCCCTGGCATCCAACAGATGCCGGCGCACCACGCCCACCACAACCACCACGACCAGGCCGACCTCTACAACATGGACCCCGACGCCGAGGACCTCTTCCCCCCCCTGGGGCCCCCCATATCAGCCGGCCGCCCACCCGCACGGTGGCGCCCCGCGCGGCCCGCCTCCCGCGGCACCAGAGCGGAGGGCGGAGCCGGCGCAGATGGCCGCTGCCCTGGCAGTGAGGGGGCATGGCGCGGCGCTGGTGCTGCCGGCGCAGGAGCCGCAGGCGGAGCCGGCATGGGGAGCAGAGGGGGCCAAGGGCGATTGGACCCGGGACCGGGACGCTATTCCGGACCACCTGGGGGGCGAGGCCCTCCCCCTGGTGATGGAGGTGTACGGGTGGCTGGGCTGGGCCTCCTCGGGGTCCACCAGGGGGATGAGGAATCCGCTCTCCCATGCCGTGTTCCTCCGGAGGGACGGTGGGAACCGGGAGGTGCCCCTGCGGGGATGGATGGCCCAGAAGGACCACAAAAGGGTCCTGCGAGCTGTGATTCGGGCGGGGTGGCCAGACAGGGAGCCAACGTGGCCGGCTTTCCTGGAGGGGGGGGCGGTGCTCCGCGTCACGGACGCGGAGGCCAACAACTGGCTCCCCCGGGCCCTGCACACCGCCCCCACCCACTGGCGCTACCGCCTGAGGGGGGCGCCGCCGCCGTAGCCCCGGCCCCAACACACGCTGCGGCCCAGGAGATGACAGCGCCCGGCGGCAATGATACCGCGCGGCGGGCACACGGGGGTGGGAAAGAACCAGCGACGCGGGACAGTTCCGGCAGGCCCGGGCCCCTCGACCCAGAGCGCCCCCCCCCACCCGCCAGCCGTTCGCTCAACAGGGGGCCGCGCGCCGCCCCCAGTAGGGGAGGAAAATGGAACCACGGGCGTGCAGACGTGCGAGGCGCGGAGACCCCACTGACCCGCAGACCACTAATCACTAACCGCTGACCCCGACCGCCAACCCCAGCACCCGCCGGCCCTCCCCCTGCCCGCGCCATTACCACTCGGCGAGGCGACAGCACCGAGGAGAGCGGTCGGCCCGAGGGTGATGGCCCGCACGACAGCCTGGCGCCCAGAGGATGGGGGGGAGCAGGAGGGGAGTGCGCCCCCCCCCCCCGTCAAGGGCTGCCCCCCCGGAGCCGAGACCACAAGGCCGCTCCCCCGCAGCTACCGTAGAGCAGCACGAGGGGACCGCCCTCCCCCCCTCCCCCCTCTCCCCTCCGAACCCACGGACAGCCGGAGGCTGGCCAGGGGGATGGCGGCCCCGCACCCCCCCCCCGCCTGGCCCGGGGGGGGAGCCCCCCCCGAGAGGGCCCCGACACCCAGGGGGGGGCGCCACTGACGCAGTACGCGCTGCTGTACGCCGCGTGCCCCCAGTCAGCCGCCCGCCGTTCCACGGTATTCGTGGAAGGCGCGGGCGAGACGCCCACCCGCCCCCGCCCAACCCGTTGTACAACAGCACCCGGCCGACTCCCCTGTACGGCGTCATGTGCGAGGTATTCCCCAGGGAGCCCACCTGGTTTCTCACCCTTGCACCGGCCACGCACGCACCCCGCGGCTCGGCCAGACCGCACCTGTCCCCGCCCCTCTCCAGGACCACGGGTGTCCAACACAGGGGGTAGGTCCTCTGGCAAAAGCGCCCGGGCACCCCCCTGATCCTCCTCGTCGTCACAACCCGCGGGGACCCGGGGCGGGTCCTGGGGATCACCCCAGTCCACCTCTATGGGGCAGCGCCCGTGACCCGCCCCCCCCTCCCGGCGCCTGAGGCGCGGGACGGGGTGCAAGCCTTCCTGCGAACACAGGAGGTCAACGCTGTTGCGGGGGTCCACCTTGTGCGGCTCCCCCCCCGGCATCGCCCGACAACTTCCAGGGGCTCAGAGCCCCGCCCCAGACTGGGAGCTGTGGCGCGACGTGTGGGCCGCGCGGCTCGCCCGCCTCCCGCCCCAGTGCCGTTGGATGACCACCGGCTTCTGCCCACACAGAACCAACACCACCGCCAGCCTCCCCTCCCCTCCCCCCGGTCCCCACCGTGCAGCACTACACGGCACTGCCCGCGGCGCACCACTGATGCACTAGGAGGTAGTGGAACGGACACGCCTGCCACCACACATGCCTACCAGGATGACAGTGATGTCGGCCTCCGATGGCTCCCCCCAGCGGGACGACCGCCACCACCGCCGGTCCCGCTCCCGCTCCCCCGTCTCCCCGGGATACGCGGGGGAGACCATCGCAGAGCGCGAGGAGCCGCGGTTGGCGGAGGCCGCGTTGCTGGTCGGGCAACCGGCCGGGCAGCCCCGGGCGGCCCCCGCTGACCCGGAGCTGCCAGCCGAGGAGCCCGTGCCGGCCGAGGAGGCCGCCCCCGCCGCTCACGCCGCGGCCCCCACGATGCCACTGGCGCGGGGGACGGGCCCGGCGCGGGCCCCGAGCGCCTTGCCGGGGGCCGCCGCAGCCCGAGCGGAGGGCAGGGAGGGCACCAAGTAGCGCTCCCACACCAAGCTCAGCCACACCCGCACCAGCCCGCCCAAGCCGTACCCGCCCAAGGCGGCCTTCCCCCAGAAGAGGCCGCGGCCCGTCCGCCCCCCTGGTGCCCACGCACAGCGGCAGCAGGACGCTCGGCACGTGATCCGGGAGGGGGGGCGCGGGCGGGGCAGGGTACTGGCCACGGGAGCACGGAGTGAGGGACAGGAGGGGACAGGGGAAGCGCCCAAGGGCGAACGCAGGGGAGAGGCTAGGGCACACGCGACAAGGAGCGAGGGCAAGGGCACTGGCAACGCACCAAGGCCAGGCAGCGGAGCAAGGCAGGCACACGGGGCAGGCCAGAGCGCGAGCAGCAGACAACGAGACGCGGGACACAGCGCAGGGAAAGGGCAAGGGCACAAGAAGGACACAGGCTCGAGCAGCAGCGCCCGAGGACAGACTTAAGGACGTGAGCAGAACGCCAAAGCGGGCAGCATCGGGGCGCACGGGGCGGGGCGGGGCGCGGTCGGCAGACGAGGACACAGCCAAGGACATGGGCAAGGACGCGGGAAGGACACGGGCGTCGGTAGTACGGGCAAGGACATGGGTGACGGACGTCAGGACCCGCGGCAGGGCCAGAGGTTTTGGGCCGGGAGGGGACCCAAGGGCAAGAGAGGCAAGGGCGACGTAGGCTCCTGAGGACAGGCAGGGCGGGTTGCGGGGGCCAGGAGGGTTGGGCAGGGCGTAGGGCGAGGGACCAGGAGCAGGGCACCCCCGCAGCCGGACATCAAGTCGGTGCGGTGCATCCCCCCTGGCATCCAACAGATGCCGGCGCACCACGCCCACCACCACCACCACGACGGGGCCGAACTCTACAACATGGACCCCGACGCCGAGGACCTCTTCCCCCCCCCCCGGGGCCCCCCATATCAGCCGGCCGCCCACTCGCACGGCGGCGCCCTGCGCGGCCCCGCTCCCGCGGCACCAGAGCGGAGGGCGGAGCCGGCGCAGATGGCCGCTGCCCTGGCAGTGAGGGGGCATGGCGCGGCGCTGGTGCTGCCGGCGCAGGAGCCGCAGGCGGAGCCGGCATGGGGAGCAGAGGGGGCCAAGGGCGATTGGGCCCGGGACCGGGACGCTATTCCGGACCACCTGGGGGGCGAGGCCCTCCCCCTGGTGATGGAGGTGTACGGGTGGCTGGGCTGGGCCTCCTCGGGGTCCACCAGGGGGATGAGGAATCCGCTCTCCCATGCCGTGTTCCTCCGGAGGGACGGTTGGAACCGGGAGGTGCCCCTGGGGGGATGGTCGGCCCAGAAGGACCACGAAAGGGTCCTGCGAGCTGTGATTCGGGCGGGATGGCCAGACAGGGAGCCAACGTGGCCGGCATTCCTGGAGGGGGGGGCGGTGCTCCGCGTCACGAACGCGGAGGCCAACAACTGGCTCCCCGGGGCCCTGCACACCGCCCCCACCCACTGGCGCTACCGCCTGAGGTGGGCGCCGCCGCCGTAGCCCCGGCCCCCACACACGCTGCGGCCCAGGTGATGACGGCGCCCGGCGGCACTGATCCTGCGCGGCGGGCACAGGGGGGTGGGAAAGAACCAGCGACGCGGGACAGCTCCAGCAGGCCCGGGCCCCTCGACCCAGAGCGCCCCCCCCCACCCGCCAGCCGTTCGCTCAACAGAGGGCCGCGCGCCGCCCCCAGTAGGGGAGGAAAAGGGAACCACGGGCGTGCAGACGTGCGAGGCGCGGAGGCCCCACTGACCCGCAGACCACTAATCACTAACCGCTGACCCCGACCGCCAACCCCAGCACCCGCCGGCCCTCCCCCTGCCCGCGCCATTACCACTCGGCGAGGCGACAGCAACGAGGAGAGCGGTCGGCCCGAGGGTGATGGCCCGCACGACAGCCTGGCGCCCAGAGGGTGGGGGGGAGCAGGAGGGGAGTGCGCCCCCCCCCCGTCAAGGGCTGCCCCCCCGGAGCCGAGAGCACCAGGCCGCCCCCCCGCAGCTACCGTAGAGCAGCACGAGGGGACCGCCCTCCCCCCCTCCCCCCTCTCCCCTCCGAACCCACGGATAGCCGGAGGCCGGCCAGGGGGATGGCGGCCCCGCACCCCCCCCCCGCCTGGCCCGGGGGGGGAGCTCCAGGCGAGAGGGCCCCGACACCCAGGGGGGGGCGCCACTGACGCAGTACGCGCTGCTGTACGCCGCGTGCCCCCAGTCAGCCGCCCGCCGTTCCACGGTATTCGTGGAAGGCGCGGGCGAGACGCCCACCCGCCCCCGCCCAACCCGTTGTACGACAGCACCCGGCCGACTCCCCTGTACGGCGTCATGTGCGAGGTATTCCCCAGGGAGCCCACCTGGTTTCTCACCCTTGCACCGGCCACGTACGCACCCCGCGGCTCGGCCAGACCGCACCTGTCCCCCCCCCTCTCCAGGACCAGGGGTGCCCAACACAGGGGGTAGGTCCTCTGGCAAAAGCGCCCGGGCACCCCCCTGATCCTCCTCGTCGTCAGGACCCGCGGGGACCCAGGGCGGGTCCTGGGGATCACCCCAGTCCACCTCTATGGGGCAGCGCCCGTGACCCGCCCCCCCCTCCCGGCGCCTGAGGCGTGGGACGGGGTGCAAGCCTTCCTGCGAACACAGGAGGTCAACGCTGTTGCGGGGGTCCACCTTGTGCGGCTCCCCCCCCGGCATCGCCCGACGACCTCCAGGGGCTCAGAGCCCCGCCCCAGACTGGGCGCTGTGGCGCGACGTGTGGGCCGCGCGGCTCGCCCGCCTCCCGCCCCAGTGCCGTTGGATGACCACCGGCTTCTGCCCACACAGAACCAACACCACCGCCAGCCTCCCCTCCCCTCCCCCCGGTCCCCACCGTGCAGCACTACACGGCACTGCCCGCGGCGCACCACTGATGCACTAGGAGGTAGTGGAACGGACACGCCTGCCACCACACATGCCTACCAGGATGACAGTGATGTCGGCCTCCGATGGCTCCCCCCAGCGGGACGACCGCCACCACCGCCGGTCCCGCTCCCGCTCCCCCGTCTCCCCGGGATACGCGGGGGAGACCATCGCAGAGCGCGAGGAGCCGCGGCTGGCGGAGGCCGCGTTGCTGGTCGGGCAACCAGCCGGGCAGCCCCGGGCGGCCCCCGCTGACCCGGAGCTGCCAGCCGAGGAGCCCGTGCCGGCCGAGGAGGCCGCCCCCGCCGCTCACGCCGCGGCCCGCACGATGCCACTGGTGCGGGGGACGGGCCCGGCGCGGGCCCCGAGCGCCTCGCCGGGGGCCGCCGCAGCCCGAGCGGAGGGCAGGGAGGGCACCAAGTAGCGCTCCCACACCAAGCTCAGCCACACCCGCACCAGCCCGCCCAAGCCGTACCCGGCAAAGGCCGCCTTCCCCCAGAAGAGGCCGCGGCCCGTCCGCCCCCCTGGTGCCCACGCACAGCGGCAGCAGGACGCTTGGCACGTGATCCGGGAGGGGGTGCGCGGGCGGGGCAGGGTACTGGCCACGGGAGCACGGAGTGAGGGACGGGAGGGGACAGGGGAAGCGCCCAAGGACGAACGCAGGGGGGAGGCTAGGGCACACGCGACAAGGAGCTAGGGCAAGGGCACTGGCAACGCACCAAGGCCAGGCAGCGGAGCAAGGCAGGCACACGGGGCAGGCCAGAGCGCGAGCAGCAGACGACGAGACGCGGGACACAGCGCAGGGAAAGGGCAAGGGCACAAGAAGGACACAGGCTCAAGCAGCAGCGCCCAAGGACAGACTTAAGGACGTGAGCAGAACGCCAAAGCGGGCAGCATCGGGGCGCACGGGGCGGGGCGGGGCGCGGTCGGCAGACGAGGACACAGCCAAGGACATGGGCAAGGACGCGGGAAGGACACGGGCGTCGGCAGTACGGGCAAGGACATGGGTGACAGACGTCAGGACGCGCGGCAGGGCCAGAGGTTTGGGGCCGGGAGGGGACCCCAGGGGAACAGAGGCAAGGGCGACGTAGGCCCCTGAGGACAGGCAGGGCGGGGTGCGGGGGCCAGGAGGGTTGGGCAGGGCGTAGGGCGAGAGACCAGGAGCAGGGCACCCCCGCAGCCGGACGTCAAGTCGGTGCGGTGCATCCCCCCTGGCATCCAACAGATGCCGGCGCACCACGCCCACCACCACCACCACAACCAGGCCGACCTCTACAACATGGACCCCGACGCCGAGGACCTCTTCCCCCCCCCGGGGCCCCCCATATCAGCCGGCCGCCCACTCGCACGGCGGCGCCCTGCGCGGCCCCGCTCCCCCGGCACCAGAGCGGAGGGCGGAGCCGGCGCAGATGGCCGCTGCCCTGACAGTGAGGGGGCATGGCGCGGCGCTTGTGCTGCCGGCGCAGGAGCCGCAGGCGGAGCCGGCATGGGGAGCAGAGGGGGCCAAGGGCGATTGGGCCCGGGACCAGGACGCTATTCCGGACCACCTGGTGGGCGAGGCCCTCCCCCTGGTGATGGAGGTGTACGGGTGGCTGGGCTGGGCCTCCTCGGGGTCCACCAGGGGGATGAGGAATCCGCTGTCCCATGCCGTGTTCCTCCGGAGGGACGGTTGGAACCAGGAGGTGCCCCTGGGGGGATGGGTGGCCCAGAAGGACCACGAAAGGGTCCTGCGAGCTGTGGTTCGGGCGGGGTGGCCAGACAGGGAGCCAACTTGGCCGGCTTTCCTGGAGGGGGGGGGCGGTGCTCCGCGTCACGAACGCAGAGGCCAACAACTGGCTCCCCCGGGCCCTGCACACCGCCCCCACCCACTGGCGCTACCGCCTGGGGTGGGCGCCGCCGCCGTAGCCCCGGCCCCCACACACGCTGCGGCCCAGGTGATGACGGCGCCCGGCAGCAATGATCCTGCGCGGCGGGCACAGGGGGGTGGGAAAGAACCAGCGACGCGGGGTAGCTCCGGCAGGCCCGGGCCCCTCGACCCAGAGCGCCCCCCCCCACCCGCCAGCCGTTCGCTCAACAGGGGGCCGCGCGCCGCCCCCAGTAGGGGAGGAAAAGGGAACCACTAATCACTAACCGCTGACCCCGACCGCCAACCCCAGCACCCGCCGGCCCTCCTCCTGCCCCCGCCATTACCACTCGGCGAGGCGACAGCACCGAGGGGAGCGGTCGGCCCGAGGGTGATGGCCCGCACGACAGCCTAGCGCCCAGAGGGTGGGGGGGAGCAGGAGGGGAGTGCGCCCCCCCCCCCGTCAAGGGCTGCCCCCCCGGAGCCGAGACCACCAGGCCGCCCCCCCGCAGCTACCGTAGAGCAGCACGAGGGGACCGCCCTCCCCCCCTCCTTCCTCTCCCCTCCGAACCCACGGACAGCCGGAGGCCGGCCAGGGGGATGGCGGCCCCGCACCCCCCCCCCGCCTGGCCCGGGGGGGAGCCCCCCCCGAGAACGCAGTACGCGCTGCTGTACGCCGCATGCCCCCAGTCAGCCGCCCGCCCACTACCGCAGTACCCGCAGCAGGCCAGCAGCCCTGCGCCGGCGCACAAGGGCA
The DNA here is from genome assembly GCA_964036045.1 of Eutreptiella sp. 'Long Island Sound 2002'. Taxonomy (NCBI): domain Eukaryota; phylum Euglenozoa; class Euglenophyceae; order Eutreptiales; family Eutreptiaceae; genus Eutreptiella; species Eutreptiella sp. 'Long Island Sound 2002'. Next base: position 111,398,411 of record OZ038378.1, read on the forward strand.
CCCCGCGGGCGGCACCTGGACGGCGGCAGGCAGACGTGAGCCAGTGCAGTGTGGGGGGCGGGGAAATGACAAGGCGGCCCGCCTTGGTGCCCGCCTGGAGGGGGCGGAGGGACAGACCGAGGCAGAGTGACCCCCTCGCCCCCCACCCCACGCGGTTCCCTGGCCGAGCCCCAGATGAGGGGCGGTGCACCGACCAAACCCCCCCCCCGCCCCGCCAGACTGACCCACCAGTGGCCAGCCAGACCGCACCCCGCGCCCAGGACTGCCAAACAGCCCCGGCCGAGCATGCGGCACGGAGGGATGCGCGGCGCCACGGGGGGCTAGGGCCGGGGGCCACAGGCCAGGCCCCCAGAGGAGGGTGGCGAGGAACCACGGCGCCAGCCCCCCCCCCCTCTCCCCCAACTCACCCCCCTCCGGCCCGCGGGATGCCGGAGACGGGCCACGGGGGCGCCAGCCCTCTACCCCCCCCCAAGGCCAGGGGGAGCCCCCCCCCCCCCCCCGAGAGAGCCGCGGCGCCCGGGGGAGGAAGGCCGCTAAGCTACTACGCCACGCGCCCCCAAGCCGCCCTGCCTGCTCCCACAGAGACCACAACAAGCAGGCAGACCCGCGCCAGAACACAAGGGCGCCATGCAGACCACACCAGGGGTCAACAGGCGAACACGAACCAGAGCAGTATGGAGGCCAAGCCCTCCATGAACTGAGCGACGCCAATAACACCTGCTCGGGTGCCCGCCCAGGGAAGGCAGACGGACGGACCGAGGTAGAGTGACCTCCCGCCCCTCAGGGCCCCCCGGCCACGCCCCCGGGGAGGACGGCACACAGGCCGCCCCCCCCTCCCCGCCCCCCCCGGCGCCGGACCACCCCGGAAGCACGGACCCGCCCGCAAGGGGGCACACGACCCCAAGCCAGGCATGGAGGGAACGAGACCCAGCCGCCCCCGCCCCAAGCAAGCCAGCTGGCGCACGGGACCGAGGCAGGAAACCGGGAGGGGCACGGACCGCATGGAGCGGCCCTGCCGGCGCCCTGCAGCGGAACCATGCGAGGTGCCCGTGGCACAGCGACCCGGTGAGGGAGAGAGGGCGTGGACGCCGCAAGAGCGCGAGCCCACAAACACGCAAAGCACACGTGGGGAGTACCAGAAGGGGAAGCGGACCAAGCCCGCTCAACGCACAGACTGCATGGAATGGTGTACCAGCGGGTGAGGGTAAGGGACACCTGGACCAGACAACCCGCCACACACAGCGCGTGGAACGCGGGGCGGGAGGGGGGGAACGGGAAAGACACAAAATCCGGCACCGGCCCCAGCCCCCGAGACCTGCCGCGAGCGCCGGGCACACACGAACAGGGCACTGCACCCGCCAAGGCAGTAGTGGCGCACCGAGCCACGCACCAGCCCCGCGGCTAGGCAGCTTCCGCGCCAGCCCAAGGGGGTCCCCCTGGCGACAAGCCAGTAGCACGGGCCCAGCGGTGCCGGCACCCAGGGCGACCTCCCATTAGGGGGGCAACGCACTTGGTAAGCGCCTGCAGCTACGTTTGCTAAGTGATGCACTGACCCGGGAGTGGCGAAAAGGGGAAGCCGGGGAGAGATAGGGCTCCGAGCCCCGTGAACCCGGAGGACTCTGTGACCAGGCAGGAGGTGTGTCATGAAGGGCCCCCTACTAGGTCCTGGTGGGCAGGATAACACCTGGCCCGACCAGGTGGCCCCCCGGGGGTGGAAGGCGTCTAATACCCGAAACCTCAAACCTCGAACCTCAAACCCCAAAGAATTTCAGTTTGAAAACTGACAGGACTCTGGTCAAGTTGATAGTGATCAGCACTTGGAGGTGCTCAGGCGGAGGATACCTCGGCTGCTTTGAGTGGTAGGCGCAAACCTCACTGAGGGCCTAGGTTTATTAACCTGGTGTTGAAAAATGTCCTTAATGCTTGAAGAGAATGATGAACGTGATACAATGAAAGTCTTGCATACTTCCAAAAGAGAAGAAGGGGCTTGGCCTTTAATAAATATTAATGACCTGTTATCACTCTTACTGCACTCCGGTCATATGCTCCGGCGTAATAGTTCCCATCACAATCAGAATACAGGGAACAATCGCAGAGATATTAGGTGAGAGTTACTGCACACGAAAGCTTTTTTAGGAAAATGCAAATGAGCCCTAGCGGGCGGCAGTGAGGTCTCATCTCGTCATACACCTATCCTCCTCGTATGCCCTGCCAAACCACAATGAGCTACTGAATAATACAAACAGGTTGGGTAGCACATCCAACAACAAGCGGGCTTATTTCACAGCTGTAGGCTTTGTCTTCGCTTGTGATTCATTACAAGTGTGTATGCATCCTCCTCATTCTTTCTCCTTGCAGGCAGAGTGACAGCTGTCACTCCATGGTTCTCGGTGAATATGGTAGGCCCAGGCCTTCGAGCCCTAGTCGAGGTGTTTCAGTGTTTCAGCTTGTGTGCTTGGTGTCTGCGTCACACTCGTTTTGCTTTTAGATGGATGCTGATCGAGGCGTGATGCAGGGTGCTGGACCACCATGCACGCGGCAAACCAGCTCCCTCCCCCCCTGGACAATATAGACACAGGGTTGGAAGGCTCCTTTATGGGATCCAGCACTGCTGGCTATGGGTAACCCTTGTGTCGCCTGCTGCTGTGCCTGTGGAGCAGTGGCCACCTTGGGCCCCTTCTGCCCTGGGCTTAAAGACTCTCAAAGATTAGTAGGCCTAGAAGCTGTGCGCTGCACCCTGTTCTGCCTTGCATGCAGGCTTCATGTTACCTGTGGCCTAGCGGGAGGCTCAACAGTGGGTAGGACGCAGGGCGCATCGCACTGCACATGTGGGCCAGAAGGGAGGTCAGGGAGAGGGATGGCATCATTGCCCGGTCATCCAAGAGGGCGCAGATCGCAAACCACAGACGTGGTGTATTGGTTCTTGAACATATGGGAACGTAAACAAAGGGAAGCAGTTCACGAACAACAGTGGAGGATGACACTAGGTAAAGCATACAGGCTCACCACCGCTAGTAGGCCTTTCCCAAGCCCTGTCAAGAAAACCTGTCGTGGTGTCCCTGTTGGGGCAGTGTCGCACTAGGGTGTGCACTGATCGGCACCTCGCTTTTCAGGAGGGCATTATGCCCACGAGGTCAGCATTCTGGCAACGCCGAGTAGTGAGTGTGTGTATGAGTGATACACCCCGACATGTGTCTTTTGAGGGCTTTTACCATCGGTACAGTGTGTAGGCCCTGTACTGAGTGTGTGACTGTCCCGCTTGTCTCCTGATATTTAATCCCGGTTTTGAGCGGGCAAGGGCGTGGTGGTGTAGGATTTGGCAGCTTATCAAACAGTTGCTTTCTTTCTGTCATAGCTTTTGGACATCCCTTCGTTTTAGTTAGAAAAATCCACGGTTTCCACTGCGTCAACACAGGGTTATCCTCCAAGGTGTTGCGCTGCAATCATAGAAACTGGGCAGATCGGGGTGCACAGATGTGGGCGTACCACACACAACCCGGAAAGGTATGCACTGGTTGTACTGAGGCGATCGGATGGGCCTCTACCCTACCCGCAAGCCCCAGCAGCTGTGCTGGTGCTAGGGGGTGCTGCATTTCACCATCTCCCATCAAGATCCCACAGATATTGTGGGGAATATTTGCGAAATACGCCTCAAATTCTCATTTCGTGCTCGGCGCCGACCTTGGCTGCCTGCACCCACAGCGCCACATCCAAGTTTCATTTGTCAATTTCCGAAGCTGTCAATGGATTTTATCTTTCATACTTTATTTTCACAGTCAGGTGAATGACATGTGACCATTTTTGGGGCGTTTTGCACACAGCCCAAACTGGTCACAAAAACATGTTGTTTTGAAACGACCTGAGTCAATTTAAGAAATGGAAAAGATGCCCATGGCAAGGCCCAGCAGTAGCCCTCCCCTGATATGATATGATTTGCGACCGAAACACCTCCTGTCCACTACGCCACAGGTCGGGGTCTCAGACTTCCCAAAATGTAATGCTGAGGAAGGAAAGGAGGCCGAGAGGGATGCACAGCACAAGATACATACTGGGCACTGCTCTTCCGACCGCTTCCTCGACTAGTGTACCTAACCCTTTTTGTACACCAGTCCCTTCTAGTCTAAAATACATTTCTACTGTGCTTCTTAATTCCAAATTGCCATATGAACCTCAAAACGGAGTCCAGCGACCCCAAAATAGGGTATATAGTGTTCCTATAGTACAACTAAATTTTTTCCTCATAATGGGAATTGAAACCATCTCAACCCAATTGCATCCTCATGCATTACCACCAAGCTACCTAGTCGCGGTCCCCTGGCGCCAGAAACACCATTCAAGGTGCATCTTAAGATTAAATCGATTTGCTGTCAACATGCCTTAACTGCCCATAAATGCCTTCCATGCTCAAAGAGGTGCTCCATGAATTTTACTAACCATAAGGCAAAAAACTCTTTCCCCATACTTGCACCCCTTTGATATATATATATTTGCGCCCCTCATGCAGGGTGTGGAGGTTGGGCAGCATGTGTCTTGTGCTGTGTCTCCGTCTCGCCCCCTTTTCCTTCCTCTGCATTACATTTTGGTAGCTCTGAGGAGGCTCCACTCCAGCACAGCATGATCTCGATGCTGAGCTGACATAGCAGACGCCAGCAAATTTATATCCAAACCCTACTCCAGGAGGGATCTGTTACTGAATAAACAGTAAATCATCGCTCTCCTGTTCTGCAGGGACAAGCGCCTGTGCTGGATTAGAAATCGCTTGCAAACGATTATCGAATCGCCTGAACATATCAAAAGAACACCTGTCCCCTAATTCACAGACAATATGCTGATCTACTTCGTGGATAATTGATGCTGTTCGTGCCCCACCACGCGTTCACCATGCACAAAAATCATACCGCCCAGCTGAGTGTAACAAAGCGCGTTGTTAACGAATTTGCTGTGGAGCCAGAATTGATATACGTGGTTTAGACACAGAAACGATCAGTTCCGTGCTATCATAATCACCCATGACACTGATGTAACCCCAAATTCAAAACTGAGTACAAAACTTGCGTCGCTGCATAGATATGCAAAGGATAGCACTCAAAAGCTGGTCTCTCCTTACGCTGCGCCCAAAGAGAGCAGACATCACCTCTCTATTCCAGTGTGCGCCTGTTGCGTTGGAAATCCGCGCCCCTGAAAAGAGTGAGGATCCCAGGCATAAGATGAGACGTCTCCTGACCTCCATTTCGGAAGTAGCTGGCAGCTTTGATCCGTGGTCCAACAACTTAGGTACGTCGTAATAAACTCTGTACTTGGGAACAGAAGGATTCGATTGACGCTTCACAGTGCGTAGAAGGGGCTCAAAACATAGGGACTGCGCTCCAGGGAACATCAACAACGCAGAGTACGCCGCCCGTCCATGTGCCAGTGAAGTCTCTTTGACAGAATGCAACAGCCAGTAGGCCCTTGTGTGCAAAGGTACCAAATCCAAGTCCCTGGCGGCGCTGAACTCTCTCACGGAGCGCACGAAGAGCAGAAGCTTTTACCATCAGTGGTTGTCACGCTTGAAGGTATCCACGAGTACTGAACGCAGATGTGTTTTGACCTCTTCGTTGCGGAAGGTCCATGCGCTCGCAAGTAGGCTTGTAATCCACGCACAAACCATAGGATGTCTCGCCCTTATCGTCTGCGAATCCTCGAGATGAAAGACTACGTTGTACAACGGGAACTGCAGTTTCACCATTGCCTGGAAGTGCTGCCACGAAGGGCGTTGTGGGTGCATGGGCACCACCAGTATGACCTCGTACCTGTCTGCCTGATCCAGGAATCTGAGGACGTGAGGATGAGCCGCCATGGTGCATTGCGATACCCCAGAGATATCCTGTGTGGAATCATGTGTGAACAGGTCAACTCCCCGTGCACCTGGTTGAGGGTACTATGAAATACATCCGGGACATCGCGCGATGGCCACATACGCCATTCAGTCTATTGCCCTACTTATCAACAAACATTTCCTCCAGAGGATTGCCATGGTGTGTGAAGCCATAGATGCCTCAGCAAGAGTGACGTTTCGTCTGCTTCAAACCTCCGCTGGCTTCTCCTTGCCGGGCACGTAATGGGGCACAATGTGTACTATCATTGGTTTTGCAATAACCCCAAAGCTCGAGCGCGCTGGCGTCCTGTGCCAGAATGAAATAAAAAGATAGGTAAAACACGGAGAAAAAACTTTCAAAATAGCTGAAAATAAAGCTAATTAGCATAAAAAACGGTTGGGCCGAAAAGCGCGCTGCAAAGAGCGTAAAACCGCGACAGAAGGTTTTTCAACCTTCAATGGGTGAATAGTTAAAGCCGTCAGCATCCTAACGCTCGTAGAAGCATAACGCCGTCCCCCTCGTCGTCTAACTAGCAATAGGCGGAAAGAAACCTGCGTCGCGAGCAGCGCGTAAAACTCAAAACATTTTCGTAGGTCCCCACGACCCCTCGCGTCCCACTCTGTCGAGTTTTTCTTATTCTTCCCCATGTACTTCCCTCCCCACCCTTGCATCCATCAATCTGCCTGCCCTGCAGCTCAGGCGGCGGCCCTGGGGGAAGGAGGTTAAATGCCTAGCAATGAACGCAAGCAACTTTGTCAACGACCAGCTCAAGTACAACCCCACGAACACCAGAGCATCGCCGCCCACAACGGGTAACATGTAGGCCAGCAACATATACATGGTCTTGTTGCTCACGGGTGTGTTGGGTTGTGTATAATTCTATTTTATTTCAAAAACAAAAAGGGGGAAAAGCTTTTACGGGTTTTGCAGCGGTTTTACAGGAGAAAAGCCAGAGCAAGCACACACAGCGTCGCAAAACGACACCAGAACACGACACCACAGCACCAGACCACAGCACAGCACCACAGGACACAACACAGGGGAGCAGGGCACCACAGCAAGCCGACCAAACACAGGGAAGCAGGCCACGCGGCCAGACAGGGGGACCGACACTGAATCGCGCCACCAGAGGACAACCGCGGGCGACAAGACCTAGCACCGCACAACAGCACACCAAAGGAGACACCACAACACACAGCAACCCAGCACAGCACCAGGTGCCAGAAACAGCGCAGACCACACAAACACACAGATTGTGGAGGTACCAGCACAGCGCAGCACAGCACAGCAAAGAGCGGAGAGGAGAGGGACCGCACAGCACGACACCCCAGGACACACAAAGCAGAAAGCGCAGAGGCAAAAAAAAAACAACAGGCACAGGCAACGACGCAAACAATCAGCAGAGCACAACAGCATACCACCACACGCCAACACAGCACCACAGAACACAACACAGGAGAGCGGAGCACTACTACACACCACACCAAACCACAGGGAGGCAAGAGATGCAACCGGACAGGGACAGCACCACCGAAACACGACACCAGGAGCCACCAGGAGACAACAGAGGACAGCTAGCCCCAACAGCAAACACCCAAACACAACAGGCAACAGCACACACCAGCACCTGGCGCCAGAGGCGTGAGAGAGCACCGCGGAGAGAGCAACGACGCAGGCACACCAACACAGCACCACACAAGAGGCGCCACGAGAAGGAACGCGCCCAAAAACACGGCACAAGGAAGGACAGCACCCGGACCACAGGCAGCACAGCAGGACAACACAGCACCACGCCGAAGGACAGACAGAGCACACCCACCCGCCACAGCAGGGAAGAGGCACGACGCGACCCAAGCACCGCAACGAAACAAACAACACAGCAGAGAACCAAGAGACGCAACACGGCACAGCAGAGCACCAAACAGCACAGCGCAGCAGAAACCAGCACAGGAACGCAACGCGACAGGGCCACGCCGAACAGGAAAGACACACCACTTCCATCATGATAGATTTGACCGCATCTGACAGGACCCTGTTTGAACCGTATTTGAATGGTTTGAACCACCAAGAAAATTTAAATGTGGCAGTTGAATCCATTTGAATTGATTCACACGTCGAGCGCCGCCGCCGCCACATGCGCTGCCAGGGGCCTGTCGCATTGTGTTGCAAATTTCGCAACTTTTTGCAAGTTTTGCAATCTTTTAGGCGACCGCAGACAATTTGCACGCAACATTTACATGCAATCAGGACCACCTTAGAACCAGTTTTGCTGGGATTCTCATCTTTTTGGTTTCCACGTTCCTCTTCAGCATTTCACATTGGCAACTGCCCTTGTTGCAAATGCAGCGCCTTTTGGCATGTCCCAAACGCTAAGGGACACGTTAGAACCGAACTACGGGCGCCGCCCATACTGGAAAGAGAATCTGGAGGCCAATTTGGTGGCAGTTTTCAAACACCCGTATGGCCGTGCCTTGTTACGCCGGGTGTCAACGAAAGTCGGTGTTTCCCGTCGGATGAAGAGGAGCATCAGCTGTTGACCCCAACGGAGGCTGTTTGGTTGATTTTAAAATTGCAAATGCGTTTGAATCCGTGTTTGAATCGATGTAAGTGCTTCAAACGTGTACTTTGAACTAGTTTGAACACTTCAAGTGATTCAAACATAGATGTCACACCTCAGCCACAACGATTTGCTAAATCGGGTCCACGAGAAGGAAGTGGCGGCCGAAGTGCCCGCGCTCAAAACGTGGTGCAAATGCTTTCCATGGTACGGAAGGATGGATGCTACGTGGGAACGCCTCGCCTCCGTTTAACAGCTGGAGGCGAAGATTCGTGACTCTTCGGCAGGTCAAAACCTGGCGGCGAAAAAGGTTTGTAAGTGTCGTTTGGCCCCTTGAGGACCTTTTGGAGTATTTTCCCTCCCAACCGGATCGAATGGATCCGGTTGGTATAGAATTACCGCTACCGCTACCGCTACAGCTATCTACTGATCGTCCGAGGGGATGAGTTTCCATGTGGTGCCCGCCCATGGTGTCAACTCACCGTGTCGTTTGCGAGCCACGGGGAGCGTGCTCAGAGCATTAACTACACCTGGACCTTGGATTTGTCACTTTGCTCCGAGCGCAATGCACAGGCTCTTCGGGATTTAATGGCACACAACCTGGAGCGCATCAAACATGTTCTAGACAATGGTTACATTGTGTTGTGTGGTTATAGGGTTGATCGTGGATGCATCGTCGGGGATGATTCACCGTGGCTTCGCCATGTCTTCGGGTTGAGTGTATGGTGGGGGGTGGGGTCTCTCTACAAATATGCGATGTGGAACGCAGCCAGCAACCAATGGGAACACACTACCACGGTCCGTTCCTGGAAGGGGCATAAGAAATTTCTGAAACTTTTTCAAGGGAGTCGGCCGAAAGCTACCGTGTCCGATGTTTCTGGTTGCATCCGCCTTCCTCTTTTGAAGGTGCAGGACAGGTATTTTTCAATTGTCATGTGCATTTTGCACTGTTGAATTCCTGTGGGCAAGCAACCCACGATTTACCTGCGCCGCTACGCCAAGAAGGTGGCACTGGCCGTGCGTGCCGAGGTCCGAAAAATTTTGACCAAGGCGAATGCGAAAATCCCGCTCCAAGGGAAGGCCGGTCCAAAGGGTGAGGAAAAGTGGCGTCTGTTGATTGTGTGGCCGGCGATCGCTCATTTGTTGCATGTGCCCCATCGTGCACAAAAGGCCGTGATTGCGATGGGGAAGCTGTGCACAGCTCTGTACTCTTCATATCATAAGCCCTACACACTTAAGTGTGCCAAAGTAGCGCGTACGTTTCAGGAGGAAATTTGCCCGCGTCTTCGCTCGCCTTATCTGTTATGGCTTCGCCCTGATGCACGCAGGGTACTGGATTCCATTCGCCCTTGGGGATGTGTGAGGTTTTCGGGGGATGTTGTGGAGTCTCTGAATGCTTTTTTGAAGGACCTTTTTTTGACTGCAACGTCTCGGGGAGGGGGGAAGGGCACACTGGAGGAGCAACTCATTGAGTTGCTCTTCCAAGCAATGAGCCGTGGTTTCTTGTACAAGGAAATGCCACGTTGGAGGGAGGTGGAGGGCCTGGGTGCTCTGCAGATCCAACATTGTCCGGACATTGCTAGGGAGTACTTGGGAGAATTGTTGGAGAGTCAGTGTTGCATTCCCATGGGACCACGGGGGGGGGGGATAGTTTGTTACTGCGCATATTCTTTTGGTCGATTTGAATCCGTTTGAATCAATTCGAGTGTTTCAAGTAGGACATTTGAATCACATAGGGCTACTCAAGTGTCATTCAAACGTCGTGTATTTTACCTGTACTGACCCGTCTGCTGCGTAGTGGTGTTCTCGCCAGGCTTCCTTCGTCAATATTCCGGTGTACATTAAAGGGCCTGTTGTCATGGCGAGCCTGGACCAAGCGCTGTCGGGCTTCGCCTCGGTTCAGCTGCAGGCGATCGTGGCGGCAGCGCAATCCAAACTGCAAGCAGCTCCGACAACTGGCTGGACGTCCGCTTCAGCAGCCGTTGATGTCACCGTTCATGACACCAAGATTCTCTTTCCACCCGTCTTTCCCATGTTGCCAGATATGCCGAACAGGCGCTTCCCCCACCCAGACTCCGCGCTCGCACGGGTGGCTAACGGACATTACCGCGGGATACCTCTTCAAACGAACGCTCTACATCTGAAGACGTAAGCGGGCCGGTGCCACATCGACCGGTCAGACCGTGTCTCCGTGGGAGACGACTCCACTGTCATTTTCAGACTGGCAGGGTTCGAAAGTTGCCAGCATCGGATTCGGCACGGATGGTAAAATGACGTTTGATGCACACCCAGTTCAGCGTCTCTTTGAGATGTTGAGTCGACACGGACTGGGAACCGTGGCTCCTGGCGGGATCAATACCCACGGTCAATCGTATGGGCCCAAGTTCTGGTTTAAGAACCAAGATGAGATCGACCCTGACTGGCATCCAGTGGAGGGAGCGCAGCTCACACCGGCCTCCCTGCCCAAGGTGGGGGGGACAATTTTGACTGGCGGGAACAAGAAGAGGCTGCAGGGCGCCATTGGTGAACTCGAGGTAGACGAGAGCGAGCAGCCAGAGAAAAAGCAGCGGCGTACGATGGCATCATGATCCCATCAGCATCCGCCGCTGTTGCCCTGTCTTCTGCGCCTCCAGCCGTGTACATGGGCATGGAGGCCGTGGTCGACGAGTCAGTGATCAGGCAGGAGTCGCAGGACGAGATTATGGCCCCCACAGCCGCTCCGATCGCTGCCGCCAGCCGTGTCCCGGTGTGTGATGCTCTGTAGGTTCAAACCTGTCTTGTGTACTTCAAACGCAATTCAAATGCGTCCTGTGTGGTTGAGGCGTGATTCAAGCCGGGCATGTGAACTGCGTTTGAACTATCGGTGTGACGTTTGAATCACGGTTGAATTTTGTGTCGACGTCCTCAACAGGTGTTCGGAGCCGTGTTCGACCACGAGGTGTGTTAGTGCTTGATGAGCGGGGCCCAGGCGTTCTTCTCGCTGGCGGCAGCATGATCACCAGCATCAGCAACTACATCCACCGCAGCAAGGATCCAGACGCACTGGAGAGGCAGGTCGGACGATGGACGAGGTCCATGAATCAAGCCCCGTCGGATTTTGCTGACGCGACCCCGGCCGCAGGCCAGCCCAAACTGGGAGAGTTTCTCAGACCAAGGGCAACAATGCCCCAGCCACCGCTGCCCTCGTCTGGAACGTCAGCAACGTCTGCCGTCCAGTCTGCCTTCCCGACTGCCGTTCCGTCTGCCGTCCCGTCTGATAAGACAGCTGCGCCCAAGGAAATCACGGCAAACCCTCAACTGGCGAAATCATTGCGACCGTTGCAACTCCAGCAACGAAGGCCCCCAACAGACTCGAACGCGGAGGATTCCCCAATCTGCCAAACAGAGGAGAAGCTGTCGCAGAAAGAAGTGGCGAAATCTGCGCCAAGGGGCAGCTTGAAGCAAGCCACGGTAGTGGCTGCCTTGGCGAACGTCAGGATGCGCGATTGAGTGCAAGAGGCAGCAGCAGAGGCTCGCGCGGCACAGGACTCCTCGACCAGAACTTCAAGTAGCGAATTTTAACAATCGCTGGCTCACAAATCCCGCCTGCGGGTCAAGCCAAGTGGCCGCCGGGTGACTGGGAAGCAGCAACTCAAGGAAGCCCTGAGGGCGCACGCTGAAGCCAAGGGGTCATGGAGTCATGGAAGTCAAGGAAGGAGTCAAGCACCCAAAGAGTCCCGGTTGGCTGAACAGACCAAGAAGGTGAAGGTTTCTGCGGCGGCAGAGGCCAAGAAAGTGATGAGGCACGCGAAGGACGAATCTGCCAAGCCGCAGGCCGTCACGGAGCAAGCTGCCAAGAATCAGGTCGCCAAGTGACAAACCGCCACGGGGCAAGCCGCCACGCCGCAGGACGTCACGGAGCAAGCAGCCAAGGATCAGGTCGCCAAGGGACAGACCGCCACGGGGCAAGCCCCCAAGCCACAGGCCGCCACCGTCGAGATCCGACAGCGGGCTTCGTTGCTGATCGGGTTGCTGCGAAGGATGAGGCCAGCAGACAGCAGGAGGCCAACGAGAACGAGCCCAAAGAGCAGCCTGAGGAGCCTGCGCAGGTGCGTCCATTTGAAGTGCATTTGAATTACGGTCGACCTAATGCAGCCACTTCAAACATCGAACTTGAATCACTTGAATGGCGTTTGAATTCCGTTTGAACCCAGCCCGACCCCCAGCACGTTTGCCCTTTTCGTAGTGCAGGAAGAGGACTCTGACGATGCCAATGAACCGGCCAGGGAAGAGTATGGGCTCCCAGCGAAAGCTGCTCTGCGATGGGCGGTGTTTGAGGACCAGGGCGAGATCTGCGTCATGCCGGGGTTCTCGGCCAAGTCCTTGACGAAGAGGACGGACCACGTCCAGGTCCAGGAGATCAAACAGGAAGGCGAAGCCAAAAGTCACTGGATGGTGAAGGTGAACAAAAAGACCGCGAGCTTCACCAGCAAGCGGAAAGCCAAAGAGGCGGCAGCAGCTCTGCGCGCGGACCTTGCAGTGCGGCAGCCGGAGACCGCGAGCGCCGAGGACAGAGCTGTGGCGCCGACACGGAAGGCGCAGGGTGCATCGGCACCAGACACAACGACTGGCGAACCATAGGCGCACGCTGCAGCACCAGACAGATCGGCTGTGGCACCGGCGGCTGTGACACACGACGATGGTCATGAGATTGTGCAGGTGGGCGGTGGTGCTGGCGTGCAGGGTGTGGAGGGTGTGGAGAGTGCGGAGGGTGTGGCCGGAGCGCAGGATGTGGTGGTGAGACTGGAGCCAAGGGACAACCTCCGGGACATCAAGATGAAGGTGGTCCCGGAGGACAACCCTGTGGCAGAGGACAGTGCGGCGGCACAGAGCAGTGCGGTGGCTGCGGACAGTACGGAGACGCAGGACACGCAGGTGCTGTGGCCCAGTGTGGCGGACAAGGATGCGGCTGAGGTCCGCCGATGACTCGCAAGAACAAAAGGTGTGCCCCTTCTGCGAGAGCTGCAGACTGCTCCGGTTGGCGACTCGAGGTGAAGCACAATGCCAAACTGCGATCGCTGTACTTTGGTGCCATGCGCAGGTGCTCAGTGGTGACAGTGAGTGCGGCAATGCAAGCAAACCGCAGCCTGACGACCCGCCTGAACCGGTTTGGACGCGTTATGTTTCCCACGTTCTCATGGATGGCGATCGGATTATTCTGTTTCCTTGAAGAAGGCCAACCCATGCTGTTGCACGTGCACCGACGTGACGATGTGCCTCTCGCGTTCGAGGTTTCGCTTTGCGCACACGTCGGTGGCGAATATTGGACGGGCAGTCTGTTGGACGGCTATGGCGCCCGTTTACGGCCGTCATGGGTGTAGTGGGACGGGGACCGGCTGTATGGAGGCACCCTCTCGCCGCTCGAAGGGGTCGCCTTCAATGCATACAGGCTGCACTGCCCGATGCGCTGGACGGGCGAGCGCTGCGTTGTGGTCTTTTCTTTGATGGTGAGCTGGATTAACACCACCCGAGAGGTTGCCCACCAGCTGGAGGCAACCGCATACCCACGCTAACCGATTCCAGATGACCCACATGAGTGAGCTTGAGTGCGTCAATGAGAGTAAGGGAGTGGGATTCAGGCAGTTTTCCCGTTGAACCTGATGCACACCAGTCAGGCAATGAGCGTTGGGTCGTACGCGCGTTCTTAGCGGACCCCCCAACCAGGGAAAACGACCAGCAACGGCAAAATACTCTGTGATTTCCGTGTTTTCCATCTCTTTTGTTGAAAAAACGGCTGTGGGTACATTTCAGCGCTTGAATTGATTTAAACGGGGGGTGGGCAATTCAAGCGGGGCATTTGAATCACCGGCTGGGCTTTTGAATTGTGTATGGAGCGTGTCGGGTGTTTTTGAGATTTAGGGCGTTCCGGCTGTTTACACGCTCTCTGACGGCATCCGAGATACTGCAACCTAATCTCCAAGCCACCCAGCGGTCACGTTGTATGTTCTGGAAATGTTCCGGGATGCGGGTGAGTAGGATGTGTGGTGGGCGTGGTGGTGCCGAGAAGTTTCTTGGATGAGGCGCTTGCAACGGCATTGGTTCCTGTTTCTGTACGGTGTGGCACAATGCACCCTTCTGTGGGTGGTGCTGGGCGGCAACGGTTTGTCCCGGGTGTGTCCTTTGTTGGTGCGCTGGTGGCGTCAGTGCGGCGTTGTGGTGTTGTAGGGTAGTGCTGTGCCGCCCCTCTGGCCACACGGTGTTGTTCCACATGCACGGGACTGAACGCACAATGCACCTGGGCACGTCATTGCACCCTTTATGCGCTGTGCTGATGCTTCGCTTTTGCGGGGAAAAAGCGTGGAGAGGGCCGAATCAAGTAGAAAACAGCACTGCAGTAGTGACACGGGGACCAGGTCGATTCAAGTGATTGAAATACCACACTTGAATTGAGGTTTGAATCACGGAGGCTCCGCCGGCTATACCAATGGGCACAAGGGGGGGGGTTCTTGGATGCTACACCACAGCACGGGTGAATAGTATCTAGTAAGCAGGCTGCACAATGGCTAGGCAGTTTTATCAGACCCCTACGGGCTGCAGAATGTCACGAAACGACACTCCGCCACACAACGGTGTTTGAATCACAATTTGGATCAGCGCTGGCGGCGACGGCACACCGAAACTGTTACTTTTTTGTTGAAAGCTGTGCAGGTTGGTTTTGAAAGGCATTATTTTTGATGAAACAAACAAACGGGGAGTCCAATAAGCCACAAAGGCAGCAGGCCGGCCCACAAGAGGAATGAAAATCATGCCTCTGTCCATACCACCGGGCTCCTGATTCAAACATGATTCAAACGTGGTTCCAGTCAATTCAGACACCGCCCCTCAATCACATTTGAATCAGTTTGAATCAGAGGGCTATGTCAGATGCGGTCACTCCTATCACCATGGGCTGCAGAGCGCCACACAGACAGAAAAGCCCGGAGCACCACAGAAAGGCAAGGGAAAACGACTGAAAAAAAAGAGCAGAGAGCACAGCAACACGTGACAGCAGGACACAACAATGACAGCACAACAAGACCGAGCACAACACCGCGGCGGACAGCAAGGCGCATGAACCCAGCCCAACACAAGCACGCCACACAGCACCACGCAAGACACACAACACACCACAGACCGCAGCACCACACGACACGACGCACCACAACGCACAACGCAGGGCACCAAAAACAGCGAGGGGGGGGCAGCACAACCAGCACACAACCTAAGAATAAAAGAACAGCGCACAGCACGCGGGGGAGGCGCAGGGGGGGGTCGGACAACACCACACGGCGGCCCACCACCGACAAAACACGAAACCAAAGCGACCAACACAACACAAGCCAACGCAAGCTGGAACAGCACGAGAAGACCAGGCGCAACAGGGCAACCCCACCACAGCACCCAACGGCAACGACAGGCCACAAGCGGCGCAGAATAAGACCAGAAGACAAAGCACCCAAACAGCGCACCAGATGCAGCACGGGGAAGAAAAACGCCTTCAGCACTGCGCCACTGGAGACACGCAATACGTCAGGCAACAACACAGAGAGAACAGGCGCAACCAGGGAGCACCGGAGGACACAGAGCAAGCGCAAACCGGCCCCCGCCGGGGCACAACGACCCGGACAACACACACCAGCACACCCCACAGCCCAGGACACACAGACCGGCCCAGCACCGCACAACCGGCACAAAAACCAGAGAGGAAGCGGAGAAAGAAAAAAGGAAAACCGCAACAAAACAAAAAACTAAGGAAAAGCAGCGAAGGAAAAAAAGAACAGGGAGGGGAGAGGGTAGCAAAAGAAAAGGGGGGTTGGGCTGGGGGCGGGGGGACAAGAAGAGCCAAGGCCCAAGGCATCCCGGCCCGAGAACACGGAACGCCAGAGACAACGGGGGCACACAAAAGGAGAGGAGAGAAAAAAAAGAAAAAACACAGCAACAACCACAAACAGGGCAACCCCAGCCCGGAGGGGGGGAGCAAACAAAGCGAGCACCGGGCCCGGCCACAAAAAAGGGTGAGGCGCACCAAACCGCGCCTGGGAGGCCGGCTGGCTGACCCAGCTAACAGGGGAACGCACACGCACACACACGGGGGACCCGGACACGACGTCCTCCGACCCGAAAAGGGGTGGTGTCAGGGTCCACACAAAACAGCCCTGGTGCATCGGCCGAGTCCCCGGTCGGAAGACGGGCAGTACCGGAAACGGGACGCGTCAGTGACCGGGTCCACACACGCCAAAGCACCGCAGCGCAGGTAGCCCATAACAGACGCTCGAGGGACGCGCCAGGGACAACCCCATCGCAGGGCCCCGATCGGGTACGACGCGGAGCGAGCCCAGCGCCGCTGCCTTGGCAGCGGCCAGCGGCAGGCACATAGAACCCTGTTCTTGGCCGGCCTCCACCAGCCCGGGGCAGCTGCCAGGTAAATCTTGGGGCCCAAGCCCCCGGGGTGGAGAAAGGCACCACGGCGTCCGGAAGGCCAACCAGATCACCGAGAGCGGCAGGACGAGACGAGGCGCGGTGCACCAACGCGCGGCCATGAGGCACGCCAGAGAGGCATGCCGTGGGCCAGAACCAAAGCACACGGACAGGTGCCAAGCAACAACGGCCAACAGGTGCCGCAAACCCGGGCAGCGCGCACAATCTGCAACAATCCGGGGCACAGGAACAGGTGTCAGGCAACATCCAACCCACACACCACAGACCCCAGCCAGGAATGGCGGGGTACAAGCAGAGGGTGCACATCGACACACACACCCCAGAACGGCAGCCAGGAGTGGCAGGGCGCAGCCAAAACCGGAACCCAAGCACACACAGCCACATCGCACGCCCAAGCCAGGAGTGGCAGGGTACAGGAGGAGCGTGCACACAAACGGACACAGACCCCAACACCCCAGCCAGGAGTTGGGGGGCGCAGCCGAAACCCGAGCTCAGGCACACACACTCACACCGCACAGCCGGGCCAGGAATGGCAGGATACAAGCGGAGCAGGCACACAAACAAACAAACAGCCCAACACCCCAGCCAGAAGTGGCAAGGCGCAGCCGAAACCCGAGCCCAGGTACACAAACTCACACCGCACACCACAGCCAGGAGTGGCGGGGTACAGGAGGAGCACGCACAGAAACACACACTTACCTAAACACCCCAGCCATGAGTGGCCCGGCGCAGCTGAAAGCCGAGCCGGAGCACACACACCCACACCGCACACCCCATCCAGGAGTGGCGGGGTACAAGCGGAGCACGCACACAAACACACACAGATCCCAACACCCCAGCCAGGGGTGGCGGGGCGCAGGCAAAACCTGAGCCGGAACACACACACACCCACACCGCACACCCCAGCCACGAGTGGCGGGGTACAAGCGGAGCGCGCACACAAACACACACAGACCCTTAGGGCCCAGCAAGGAGTGGCGGGGCGCACCCGAAACCTGAGCCGGAGCACACACACCCACACCGCACACCCCAGCCAGGAGTGGCGGGGTGCGAGCAGAGCGCGCACACAAACGCACACACACGCAAAAATCCCAGCCAATAGTGGCGGGGCGCAGCCGAAACCCGAGATCAAGCACACACACCCACACCGCACACCACAGCCAGGAGTGGCGGGGTACAGGAGGAGCGTGCACGGAAACACACACTTACCTAAACACCCCGGCCATGAGTGGCCGGGCGCAGCCGAAACCCAAGCCGGAGCACACAGACCCACACCGCACACCCCAGCCAGGAGTGGCCGGGTACAAGCAGAGGGTGCACACAAACACACACACATCCGGACAGCCAGCCAGGAGTGGCGGGGCGCAGACAAAACGGGAGCCCAAGCTCACACACCCACACCGCACACCCCAGCCACAAGTGGCGGGGTACAAGGGGAGCGCACACACAAACACACACAGACCCCAACGGCTCAGCCAGTAGTGGCAGGGCGCAGCCGAAACGCGAGCCCAAGCACACACAACCGGACTGCACACCTGAGCCAGGAATGGCGGGGTACAGGTGGAGCGCCCACACAACCACACACACCCCGAAACCCCAGCCAGGACTGGCGGGGTGCAAGCCAAAACCAGAGCCCAACCGCACACACCACAAACCCCAGCCAGGAATAGTGGGGCAAAGCCGAGCCCCGTACCCAAACACACACACCCTAGACCCCAGCCAGGATTGGCGAGGTTACCGCGAAACCTAGACCCAAACAAAACCGCCACACAAAATTAGGAAATTAAGTGTCCATAGCCCGGGCACTGAGGCAGCTCTTGCCGTGCAGGTGACCCGGCAAAACGAGGTCCGGCGACCGGGGGTAAAGCTGCATCCTAAGGCGTGCACTCCTTTGAGACTTGAGGCGGAGCATGCAACAACCAAGCACCTCGGGACCCCGGTAGGAAGAACATGCATGCATGGCTTGGGAACGGGATACGCCAGGAAGTCCCGTGAACCCCTAATGACAAGTACGTCACACTGGCGGCGATCAGCACTCCCAGTGTTGCCCGGGGCCGCTTTGTTGGGGTCCACCAGTCAGCTCTAGCGGGATGTAAGTTGCCTCCCCCCTTCAAGCGCGGAGCCTCTTCCTGCTCGCCACAGCAGCAACGCCAGCAGGAACCACGGGGCGCCGGTCCACAACGGAGTGCACCTACCCACCTACCTACCTTGGTTTACGTGGTTTAGACACTGAAACAAGCAGTTTTGTGCCTTCATAATCACCCGTCAAACTGATGTAACACCAAATCCAAAACTGAGGACAGAATGCGCATTGCTGCATAGGATGCAAATGACAGCGCTCGAAAGCTGGTCTGTCCTTACGCTGCGCCCAAAGAGAGCAGACATCACCTCTCTATTCCAGTGTGCGCCTGTTGCGTTGGAGATCTGCACCCCTGAAAAGGGCAAAGAATCTCAGGCATAAGACGAGACGTCTCCTGACCTCCATCTCGGAAATAGCTGGCAGCTTTGATCGGTGTTCCAACAAATTAGGTAAGTCGTAATAAACCCTGTACTTGGGAACAGAATAGTTCCATTGACGCTTCACACTGCGTAGAGTGGGCCCAAAACACAGAGACTGCGCTCAAGGGAACATCAACAACGCAGAGTACGCCGCCCGTCCATGTGCGAATGAAGTCTCTTTAACAAAATGCAACAGCCAGTAAGCCCTTGTGTGCAAAGGTACCAAATCCAAGTCCCTGGTGCCGCTGAACTCTCTCTTGGAGCGCACGAAGAGGAGAAGCTTTTACCATTAGTTGTTGTCAAGCTTGAAGGTATTCACGCCTACTGAACGCAGATGTGTTTTGACCTCTTCGTTGCGGAAGGTCCATGCGCTCGCAAGTAGTCTTGTAAGCCTCATGCAAAGCATTGGATGTCTCGTCCTTATCGTCTGCGAATCCTGGAGATGAAAGACCACGTTGTACAACGGAGACTGCAGATTCGCCATTGCCTAGAAGTGCTGCCACCAAGGCCGATGAGGGTGCATGGGCACAACCAATATGACCTCGTACCTCTCTGCCTGATCCAGGAATCTGAGGACGCGAGGGATGAGCCCCCATGGTCGATTGCAGCACCCCAAAGATATCTTGTGTGGATGATGTGTGAACACGTCAACTCCCCTTGCACCTGGTTGAAGGTAATCTGAAATGTATCCTAGACATTGCGCGTTCGCCGAATTTGCCATAGAGTCTATTGCCCTACCTATCCACGAAAATGATCTCCAGAGTATTGCCATGGTGCGTGGATCAAAAGATGCCTCCGCGAGTGTGACGTTTTGTCTGCTCAAAACCTCCGCTGGCTTCTCCTTGCCGGGCACGTAATGGAGCACGATGTGTACTTTTATCCGTTGACAATAATCCCCAACCCGCAAGTGAGAATGTTTAGACGCCTCACCTTGCCGCCCCACCTTCGCAGGTAATGGAAGAACACCATGTTGTCCACGTGTAGATGAACCTCTGTTTGCTGAAGCAGATACGCCTGGATTGCATAAAGCGCCGCCTGAAATTTCTTCCCGTCAATATGCCCTGCGGTCGTCGTGAATCACACGTGTGAGGCTATTTGCTCGTGCATTGTTGCTCCCCAACCGAAGTCCGTTGCGTATGTCCACGGATGTGTTTGCAGTAAATCCACGGTAAACAGCCTCTCTCAGAATCGGCTCGGGTTGAATGGTGACCGCCTCTGGTAGCGCCATCGTGGCCTCCCAACTCTTCTGACTGCAAACGAGCAGATGTATGGCTAGTGCCTCCCTGCAAATTTGAATCTGTGCTTCCACGAATAGGCAACGACCTTAGACGTCCCAATATTGTGGAACAGCGCCTCCAATTTGGGAGATTGGCGTGTAGCAGACAATTCACGTCCTTTATCATTGATTGCATCTTTGCCTGTGGTATCATCACCCTTGTTCTTACCAGATTCAGCGAGACACGGAGAAATATGAGAGACCTCGTGGGTTTCAGCACGGAACTGGCGAAGTGTACTTCGATTCCAAGACTGAAAAGCAAATAAACAAGCATCAGGGTATGCATTCAGCATATATCTGTGAATGGAGCGATGACTGATATAATATGAGTAATTGTAATTGTAGTAATAATAATGAATAATTGAGATATAGCGACGACAAAGCTCCATGAGATCTTAGACGATAGATGACACAAAGCATGATCCGTTGCCATTCACTAGGAGCCAAATTTAAACCAAAATGAAGGCAATTCCACTTGTATAGCCGCCCCTTAAATCAAAGGACCAACCACGCCGAGTCCCGCGCCAAGACCGGCATGAGAACTTGGAGTCAACCTTACACGCATAGTAAACACTCCCCAAATAAGGCAAAATCTCCCGTAGACCCCGTAATGTGAAGTAAGTGACACTTATGCACCGATTGACTGGTTGGAAATTTGTGCAAGTCCGATTTAAGCCTTGCTGGTTGTCCGGATACGGGTTTTTTTACTACCAGAAAAATTGAACACGCACACTTTGCTTCTGCAGGTGCAAATGTCCGACACGTGACCAGCCAGAACCAACTTCTCTACTTCTGAACGAACAACAGGACTGTCTTCTGAACATGACCTACCATATGGGGAGAGTGAGAAAAGTTTTGGATCGTTCGTTGGATCGTCAGCATCAAGGCCTGGTACCAAATCAAACCTCACGCCATGCGGCACGATGTTGGTGACATAGGCATCACCCAATTTCGCCCAGGCTTGTGCGGAGCCTTGTACTCGCTGATAAGTAGGCGTACGTACGTCTGGCGCACGCACTTAGACTCCCATTATCCAGAACTTGTGTCACGGTACTAATTTGTCCTGTGCGCAATCTGTGAAAACAAATTTCTCGTGTCAACGACCTTTGTGTTTCCCTTCGCCTTTACCCTTCTCAGGTCGACGATATGACCTCTGGAAAACGTTTTTTCTTTGTGGTATGGTGACATCGTTGATTGCTTTCGTAACCTCTGCTGCAAGGTATCTTTGTTTTTCAACCGCTTTAACTCAGTTTCCGCCAGGACTGATTGAGTCCCGGATTTTCCAGCGTGTAGTCTACGATCAATGGCCACACGCCTGGAAAAAGTTATTGACCACGGGAGGATTGCCAGTGACGCTATTGCATGATTTAATAATTCTACTGGATCGTTTGAAAAGGTTCTTTGTCCATCTGCGGAAGTTAATAGCAGCGTCGTAAGTAAGCGCAAACGGTCACGTACGTGTGTATCCCATCTTGCTTTCTCTGCGTCTTTCTCGCGCCGAAATTGTGCATTGTAAACTTGCGTTCCAACGATTTCATCGTGAAAGGGCACGTCCTTCATTAATCTTCTCCTCTTCGCTTGATCCGCCAATTGTGATGCCTCATCAAGGAGACGCTTGACCATCAAGACAGTTGCATCGCAACCGTCTTGCCACACGAATGAATGCTCGGCAGTCCCAGGGCTGTTTAATACGTCATCTAAAGACTGTGGAATCATACACAAATCCTCCTTCGCGGACACCGAGACTGGCGTTGCCAACTTGCCCGCATGAACGAACGACAGCTCGTTGTGGACTAACAGAACGAGATCCATTGTACTGCACATGGCTTTCTTGCCCGTCAGCGTTGCATATGCCTTGGACGCTTGCCAGTCAGACAAACCTGTGACCGCCAGATCATGCAGAGGCTCAAGTACAGACTCCAGATTTGTCGAAGTGGACAATGACTTTGGTAAACCCATTATAAATTGCACAACTTCAGTAGGTTCCATTTTTTAGTGAAATCAATGACACTTTCTCAATGAAGATTAGTTTAAAGACTCAAACAGGTGTCCAGAGAAATATATCAAGACTCATGGAGCAACCAGCTGTTGAGCATGGAAGGCAGTTATAGGCGTTTAACGCATGCTTACAGAGACTCAATTTATTTTCAACAAGCACCTCAAATGTTCTTTCTGGCGTCAGGCAACAGCGATTTGGTAGCTTAGTGGTAATTCATGAGGATGGAAATTGATTGAGATGGGTTCAATTCCCATTATGAGCAAAAAATTGACTTGTACTATAGGAGCACTAAATACCCTATTTTGAGGTCGCTGGACTCTGTTTTG
Organism: Eutreptiella sp. 'Long Island Sound 2002'; assembly: GCA_964036045.1. Lineage (NCBI taxonomy): Eukaryota > Euglenozoa > Euglenophyceae > Eutreptiales > Eutreptiaceae > Eutreptiella > Eutreptiella sp. 'Long Island Sound 2002'. The sequence continues at coordinate 111,421,383 of OZ038378.1, forward strand.
AGGTTTATATGGCATTTACAAATGTAGAAACTCAGTATAAATGCATTGTATCTTCTTCTGCCCCCCTCCAGCGCTGCAGTGTACCTTGACACCTCGTCTGAGCTTATGGGGAGCATGTTCATGGCTGGAAAAGCCGATAAACAGAAAATGTGCAGGGAAGAGGACAAACAGAGGAGGGTAGACAGTCCACCAATACTAGACTCAACTGCAAACTGACCTGATCGGAATGGTCACTTATCTATATTCTTGTCATTTAGCCCAAAGTTTGAGGTAAAATATACCTGCGAATGTACTGATTCCAAAAAAAGTTGAAATTAAATTAAATTCAATTGAATTGACGAAACGCGAAAGGTTTATCCGAGTAAAATTGAAATGACACCTTGATAGGAATCCAAAAAGGTGTAAAACAGTGATCTTCATTTCTTTTCCATGTAGCCACCTATATAAAATCCATGTACTATTTTGTCCCCCTTGTCGTCTTCCGCAGGCCTATTGCTCTTATATCGCACCCTTGTCCCCTTCCTGTTGCAATTCTGTCGCGAAAGAAAACGCTGTTGCTCTCCTATCACTCTTCCGTTGCTCTTCTGTTGCTGTCCTGTCGCTTTCCTCTTTCGCTTCCCTGTCGCTTTGCCCTTGCCGTGAGCCCTGGTGCCCTCCTGTCGACCTCTATTTGCTTTCCTGTTGATCATCTTATCGCTAGGTCTTGTTTCCTGTTGTTTTGCTGCGGTCTCCCTGGTGCCACGCTGTCGACCCCCTGTCGCCCTCCTGTTGCCCTGCTTTTGCAGCTCCCGTGTCTCCTTCCTGTCGCGTGCCTATCACTTCCTCTTGCTTTCCTGCCGGGTTCCTGCGGCTTTCCTGTAGACTTCCTGGTCTCAGCCTGTCCTCTTCTTGTTGCGATCATGTTGCCATCCTGGCTCTCCCTGCTGCATATGACCGTCGCCTGCTTTGCGCTGCCCGAATCCATTCAAAATGAATGTACGGAAGCGTGGCAACTGCAGGATGCAACGATGCGTTGGATGAAGAAATGTTCACCTCTGACGTACCCTGCAGCCGGAGACGAGCGCTGTGGTGTTCCTGAAGTTTAATATCCTGTATTTGGAGGTTATTCTATTACCCAAGAAATAAAAGGCCTCTACCAACAATTGACAACATCATTCATTGCTGCTAGAGCCCTGGAGGTCCTGCAGCGGGAGCAACAGCGATATTGGGTCGACCAAACGATCGCCAGCGCGACCCTGGAGGACTTAGATTCCCATCTGCAGTGAGGAGCACCTTTTGGACCCCGTACATATTACAATTGAGGACTGCTGTACACTTGAATTGTAGCCCCTCCACCTTCTTACCCCTAGGCGCACTGAACCCTTTGTCCTGCTCTCCTGGAATATGATACACTGGTCCGTGTGTTGGGTCGCTGTGGTTTCGCAGCTGTCAACGAAACCTTTTGAAGTCCCTAAATGCCCATGTTCCCGGCCTATGGGTCATGGGGATCGACCAAGACCGAAGGACGTCTCTTTGGACGTGCCTTCCTTTGTATATAGACAAGCCTTCTAATTTGAGGGTCAAGCAGTACGGTGGCCCCATCATTCTTGCTCGCGCCAGCGCCAGTTCTGGTGCTTCAGAGTGCTGAATGACAGCATCTTTCATCCAGATCCAACAGGTCTCTTGAGCAATTGTTGCAAAATGCCACACACAGTGTCTTTTTTGGGCGCAGCGCCAGCCTTTGTCGCCTGAGTTCACAGCCCCAGACCGGAGTTTTATTTCTTTATTTCCGAACCTTTAATAAGATTTATTATTCGTATATGATTATCAGACATACAGGAATAAGGCGTGACCATGCCTGCGGTGTTCTGCAGTGGTCAATTTTGCCAGCAATTGGTCACGAAAATGATTTGTTTCCAACGTCCTGAGTGATTTCAGACCCCAACCACGTGCCCATGACAGGGTACAAAAGTGTCCCTTCTCATATATGATATGGGTTGGGACTGAAACGTGTCGTCTGGGCTACGGGACACGTTGCAGAGAGACAGGGAAAAGGAGTGCTTTTGGCCCGAACATCACTATGTTCCAATGGGTTTGGCACAATAAAGAACTGATTTGCCCAGCTTGGGCTCAATCTTGACGGACATCGTAATGCCAACGACCCAGCCCCTTTCAGAATTTCAGGTGTCTGCGCCGCCGTACCATGACAATGGCGTTGCCTTTGGTGAATTTATGCATGGCATGAAGTACACTATACGCCTTTCTCTGTATACATACACCAGCAAGTGCAATTCGTCAACCAAGTGGCAAATCATGAGAGGCGCCTACATGGGAAGCCTTTCCAGCACAATACAAGGATTCTACATCCATTTCCAGATTGGGTGTAATCACATTGATCGTTCGAAAAAAGATCAAGAAACCTCTGCTTGTTGCCATGCTTGTGACCATGCCTACTGCTTCAACATGAAACAACGGATGCCTGGCAACAAAAGGGGAGCAACGACGCCTTGGGTGAAGTGAGGGCTTATCCTTGACGTGACCTGCACAAGAAAACTTGCGCTTTGGTGTTCATGAAGTACAATATGCTGTATTTGGAGGTTGTTCTATTACAAAAAAATACAAGGCCGCCACCCAAGCGCGTCAGCATTGTTCATGGCAGCCAGCGCACTGGAGGTCCTGCAGGAGGAGCTACAACGATCCTGGAATTAACCAGAGGAGTGTCAGCGAGACCCTGCAGGACCTGGATCCCCATGTGCAGTGAGTGGCACCTTTTGGGCCCATACATTGTACAATTGAGGGCTGCTCAAAATGTGCATTTTTTTGCTTTATGACACCCAGCGATCGGGGTGGGGCCTCGCGCTACATTGTAGCCCCTCAACCCTCTCACCTCAAGGCCCACCAAGGCCTTTGTCCTTTGGTCGTCGAACTACAGGTGTAGTGCAACCAAACATGTGGTGCGAACCGGCACGTGCTGGCCTCAGCCCCCTGACCAGGAGCGCAACGTAAACACCGGCAAGGCACTGCGCGCGCCAAGGCAGTAGTGACGTGCAGCACCACAAACTGGCTCCTTGGCCAGGCACGCTTTGCACTGGCGCCTTGGAGACCCACTGGCAACAAGGTAGTAGTACAGGCCCAACAGCTCCGGGTCCTGGCGCGACCATGCATTACCGGGGCGACATAGCGGGTCAGTGCCCGCAATCTAGTTGCTAAGAGGCATACCGACCGATGAGTGGCAAAATGGGGAGGCCGAGGAGGGATAGGGCTGCGAGCCCCGTTAACCCAGGGGACTCTGCCACAAAGCAGGAGCTGTGTTTCGAAGGGACCCGAACTAGGCCGCGGTGGGGAGCATATCACCTGGCCCGACCAAGTGGCCCCCAGGGCTGAAAGGCGTCTAGTACGCAAACCTCAAACCTCAAACCTCAAACCAAATGCTTGACGTTACCTGCACCCAACTACGCGTGCTGTGGAATTCCCGAAGTAAAGTATGTTGCATTTGGAGGTCATTTCATTACAAAGAAAGAAACGGCCTGTACTCAAGCTGGCCACCATCGTTGATCGTTGCCAGGTCCCAGGAGGTCCTGCAGCTGGAGCAAGGACCATCTTTCGTCGGCCACAAGATCATCAGCAATACACTGCAGAACCTAGATCCCCATCTGCATGCAGGGCAGATGTTCAGGCATGGTCGGGCTTCTCTTGGAGCGCACAAGACCAAAATATGCCGGATTGTGGCGGATTGTGGCCAATTGTAGCCTCTTTTGTACGCTGTTAGATAACGAAAAGAGTTCAAAGGGCGCCGCAAAGCCTCAAAATATGTTGCAAAAAGTTTCTCAAACTTATATTGCACCCTTTGGTAAATACCTGGCGTACCAAGATGTGAAGGTGCACAATGGCTGTGCATAAAATGGGCAATTGCTGGTTGTTTTTTGACAGACCTGCCTCTAGGGGTCCCCGGTCAAGGATTAACATGTCGCCCGGAATATATTCAGGGCCCCCGAGATCTATGAGACCACATGCCAACCACCTTGGGTCTCAATAGCCATGTTTTGAGGGGTGTTCGGAAAGTCAAAAAGTGGAAATCTGCTGATTTGGAGAAAATGATTCGGGCAGTGTTGTTCATAATTAATTTCTGCACAGAATGATGCCCTGCTTTCACTGCGAAAGCGCAGAAATCCAAAAATATCAAGCAAAAACAAGGGTAAAGCCGACGGCGATAGCAGCAAAATCGCGGCTACAGCTGTTAGAATCGGCTGCTGGAAGATCTGGCAACTAAGGCCCCCTGTGTGTGCAGTGAGCGGCCCCGTACATAGCTTCTAGAAAGGTGAACTGTACCCTCTCAACCTCCTCAACCCTAAGTCCACGACGGCTTTGGCCCTTGTTTGTGCAACTATATTACATTGGTATGTGGGTAGCTTGTGCCCTGCCTGGGCAGCTGTCCACATACGAGGGTTAGGTTGTGGTGGTTAACACTTTCAGGGCTCCCGCCATCCTTTGGGCAATGTACGCGGCATTGTTGTTGTTGTCCTCATCGTTGTCATCGTCGTCGTTGTCTTCGTCGCTGAGGGTGTTTGCAAATTCTTTTTTTTTGGTGTTGAGAATTTTGAAATTGTCATAGTTTGAGACTTCTCCATAGAATCCTTTACGCAGGCTAGAAATACACCCCAAGAGACACTACACAAAGTGACGGTAACATACTCGATATTCGATGAAATCACAGCAGTAATTTTGAAACGGTCCTTTCATGTCCTGAAGTGAGTATGAACAAAGGGAGGCATATAACATTGTTATATAAGCAAGACAATGCATAAATGCAACATGATCACGGGTCTCCCTCCAACAAATTGTGTTCGTGCACGGACGCTTTTTGAAACCTATTCAGCATATGCATGTGAAGTCCCATTGATGGGCTGTGATTTGGTCCACTCAACTTTAGGATCTGCGCTACATACGGTTTAGAGAAGATCGTGAACATGGCCTCCGTGGGCACAGAAAACAAGCGGCGGCAACAGCGCTTGAGGTGCGCATGCATGCGTTACCACTTAAACCTGATATACAATTAATTTAACCTCCTAAACTGATTGAAGACTCTAAAAGTCGACAGGAATCAACATTTTCCGGGTCGGCCATCACCGATCCAAACCTCAGTTTTATAGTACAAAACATGGTAAAAATAACATCAGTGTGCCACTATAGAAAATCCTCGTTGGCTCGCACGCGCACCGTCCCAAGTAGTGCTGGGATCGTCAATTTCAGTCATCAAACCAATATCAGGACTATACACTGCAAACATTTTAATTTTACGTGGCACCAAAACCTTAGCAAGCTTGCATGTTCCCATCCCATGGGTCATCAAGATGAACCACAAACCAAGCACCTCTCTTCTTATGTGCCTTCCTTTTGATACAGGCAAGCCTTCTAGCGAGGAGACTGAGGAGGTAAGGTGGCATCCAACCTTCCTGCTGGCTCCAGTGCTAGTGCTGGTGCTCGGGGGTGCTGAAGTTCAACGTCTCTGATTAACATCCCCCATATTTTCTGAGGAACTGTTGTAAAATACCCGGGAAATCATCATTTTTCAGTTCGGCACCGACTTTTGTTGCCTGCACCAACAGCGCCCAATCGAAGTTCTATTTCTCGTTTTCCTAAATTTGGAAGGAATTTCCTGGTTGATACATTAGTTTCAGACACATAGGAAATGAACCGTGACAGTTCCGCAGTGGTCAATGCTGTCCGAAATTGGTGAAGATGATTACTTATTTCAAAAATCTTTAGTCAGCTTCAGACAACGACCAGGTGGCAATGGCAGGACCCAAGAGTGGCCCTCTGCATATGATATGGCTTGGGACTGAAGCGCGTTGTGTCGGCTACACAACAGCTTCGGTGCTGACAAGGAAAATCACTAGCGTTCACTTGTTTTTGCTCAACATTCACTGTTTTGGCCAGCTTGGGCTGGATTCGAACTTGGGGCGTGCTGGCTACGACTGACTCCCTCCACAGTTTCAGATGGCAGCTTCGCCATACGACGGTGCTGGTTTGGTTGCATTTTGCATCGCATGAAGTATACTCAACTCCTCTCCTTGTATATGTGCACGAGGAAGTTGAATGTGCCAGCCAAGTTGCCAATCATCGGGTGTACGTCCATAGATGCATTTTGCAGTGTCATGCAAGAATTCTATAGTCATTTGTAGATTTGGTGTGATTCAATTTATGGTTTCAAAAAACACCCAGATTACTTTGAATTTTGCCATGCTTGTGACCATGCCTACTCCTTCAGTAGCAAGCATGCCCACGTGGGTACAATCAGGACTTCATTTCTGCAATTTGCTCCCCTAGACACACACATAGCGCAGTCTGATATCAGAAAGTATAGGAAGGGTTCAGTCCCCAGGCTTCCTGTGCGAGGCAACCGTTCCAATGAGCCTCACTAACTCTTCTAGGTTGGTCCGAGACAAATAGGCAACAAGAAGACAGTTCAACGGTCAATGACGTACGACAAGGGCAGAGAAAGGTTCCCAGGCTTCAGTACATCCATTTGGAAAAGGTAGGCATGGTCATAAGCATAGCACAAATGCACATAACTAACAGCATAATCTAGACCTTTGTTGCAATCATCAATGTCATCACACCTCATCTGGAAATGAATGTACAATCCTCGCATGGCGTCCAAATTGCGCCTATGTAGATGCCCTTGATGATTTGCCACTTACTTGGCCCATTGCACTTCCTGGTGAATCTATACAAAGATAAGGGTATAGTATACGTCATGTCATGCATCAATGCACAAAAGGCGACAGGGTTTTTCACCTACGGCAAAGCTGCCACCTGAAATTCTGAAGCGCCTGTGTCGTCGGTATCAAAATCTGAAATGAGATGAAGCCCCAGGTTGCTTTTGGGCAACACAGACTGGAGTATAGTGATTTATGAGCCAAAAGCACTCATTTGTGGTGTCCTCCCCTGGTGCGTCATGTAGCGGACACAACGCAATTCAGTTCCAAACCATTTCACATATGGACAGCGCCACTGCCATTGTTACTTGGTCGATTTCTGCAGTTCACCAAGAATGTTTCAAAGACCTGGTTGGTTTGACCAGCCTTTGCCAAACGTAACGCCAGAAACGGCAGGAATATGGTCAGGCTTCATTTCTATATCTCCCAAAAGAATGTGTGAATCAGGAAAATCATTCGGAATCACGAGAGTGGAGATTTAAATGTTCGATCTAGGGCTGTGAACGCAAGCAACAACGGTCGGCCCTGAGCCCAAAAATGACGGAATCTGGTATTTTTTTAAAGTATTCTCCATGAAATCCGTGGAATATTGATGGGGGAGGCTGAAACTCAGCACCGCCAAGCACTAAAACTAGTGATAGCGCCAGCGTGTAGGGTGGAACCTAATGTGCTGCCTCAGGACAGGGTCTCAGCGCGACTTAGCAGTTGACTCTTGTTGTTCACAGCGAGATACGAGCACAACATGGGACTCGTGGTCCTTTGAGGCTGTAGAATGTCAGACGTGGGTTTCCGGGCATCCTCAGAGAGTCGATGGCAGTCCCATAGCGTCAGGATGTTGGGAGTCCTCCTTAAGCCCGTACGGAGCAATACCTGCAACCACGTAGTATCCATCTACTGCCATCTCATCGACAGTCATCTCTCTCAGTTTGTCTGCCTCCGCAGGGTGAAAGCTGTCCCTAGGTTGACCTTCATGGCCTCTTGATGGCTCAAACATTACTCGTCCCGCGAGAAGTCATCGAGGGAGTAGGAGTGCCTCAACTGCTTCGGGGTACATAGCAGGTAGCCGCCCAGAAGGGGCTGGCCTCTCAGACGGATCCTGCCTCCGTTTAATTTCATAAAGCAACATGGCCCAAAAGAGGGTTCCTGCAGACAGTGGCCGGGCCAGGGGGGCAATGGCGAATGCAGCCCAAGCACAAGGTAACGTACTCTGAAAGTAGTGGGGCACCTGAGCAGTTTACATCTAGTCAGCTTGCGTTCATGAACGTGTTTGAGTTTGGAACTGTCGAATTTGGCCAAGTCCTGCTCTGCTTGTGGTCCAACCAGTCCACTCACAGGGATCCTGTAGTCCTCTAGAAACTCGGCTTTGAAAAGCGAAGCTGGTTGTCCCCCATGGGACACCTGATTGGGGGCTTAAGCTGTAGATGACGTCTGTTGGGAGTTCATTGTCAATGGCGGGTTCAGGAAGGCAGTGGCTGCGGTCCCCTTGTCTTCCGCCCGACGAGGAGGCCACACGTGCTGACGCCGTCACTGAAGAGAGAGAGCGTGTGGCTGAACAGAACCTGGCAATTCTACTGAAGCAGGAACGCACCAAAGATTGGGTGCACCTGTTACCCTTCGCTGTTACCGCGGCGGGCAGCTTCCCATCCGAAGTCCACTGACCCAGGCCCATGACCTCTGACGGCGGGCACTGAGGGGGTGCTCATGCCACCGCCAAGGCAGATACGAACCCCCGACGCAGCAGCACGAGACACGGAGCCCTCTGGCAGGTCATGACCCGCGGAGTCCTAGCACGTGCCCCCCACCCCCATCGCTCACGCATCGGGAAAAGCGGGGGCGGGGGGACTCCCTCGGACCACAGCCCCCGGCCCTGGCCGGTCCGCCGACGACGCAGTGGAGCATCCTGATCAATAAAGGGCTGCAGATCCTGCCGCCCCTAGCGCGCGGGGGAGGGACTACCAGCGCTGCCCAGGCGTGCGAAACCACGGCCCAGACTGGACAGACCACCTGCCAGCAGCGCCCCACGTCCCGATGAGAGCAGGAGCTTAACCCCCTAACTCTCATGCCTCCAGCCCCTCTGGCCCCCCCTGATAGCCTGTCTGACCAGCATCAACCGTCCCCGGCCGTGGCCCTCGGCAACAAATGGAGGGGGGGACAAACGCCACCACCGATGACCCTCCCCGCGGCAGGCTGACCCGTGGAATCCCGCCTGGCAACCCAGGACAGGCAACTGGGCCCGCACTTTACGGCACGGGACGCACCGCGTCCCCCTGAGACGGCCGGCCCGGCCCCCCTGCGTCTGCGATAGGCGGCCAGACCAAACGAGCCAAGCGCTAGCGCCACATGACACCCCTCCAAGAGCGGAAGTAGGGGTCCTACTACCCTCAAACCCCTCTGGCCCCGCCGTCCCCGCCCCGTACAGGGATTACACGAGAAGGGCCCGGGGACAGCAGGGAGGTAGCCCCGGTCACGTCCCCTCGATTCCTTCCTGACGGATGACCGCTGTCCCATGCCTGAGGCCCAAAAGGGCAGGCAACAGGGGGAGCGCACACCGCAGCCAGTGGCCCTCGCTGTGACAGGAAGGCCTGGCGCGAGAAGATCACTGCTCCCCCCCCCTTTGCCCTCAAGAGCGGGCACAATGGCACTGGGCACAACGAGGCAGCGCAGCGCAGCCCATCCGCCCACCCTCCTGCGTCTGTGGCGGGCGACAAGGGGGACGTATGACGTAAATCTCGCCGCGGCACGGCCCGCTGTGAGACCCGCCCTGCCAGATCAGTGGGATCACTGCCCATCCCCCCCAAGGTACGCAGCCCGACCTGCACACCACTGCACACCGGCGCCTCAAAGAACAAAGACATGAACATTAATAGTTTGGAGGCGGCAGAAACAATCCAAAAAAGTGTATCAATGCACTTGGATGGTCTGCCGGCATCATGAACAACTTGAAGATAACAATCGATTACTCTGAAAACCTTGGATCAGAAAAAACCGACCATTCTGACGACGGAAAGTTCAGTACTAATAATTAAGTTCTGAATTATATTCCTACTGCACTGGTACCGTCAACAGGATCCTCCACAAAAGCATGTACAACACCATTTGAAACATCGCGATATGTCGCTTATGATAGTAATCGACAGCGACCGGCAGCTCATGCCAACGCAATTTACCCTCGGTGTCCCTAGTCCCTGCACTCCTGTCAAGAAAGAACTCAAATTTGGCAACTTTCCAACCTCCTGAACTGAAGTTCTGATGCACTGTCGACTCTGGTCTCCAGTACAGCCTGAAATGCATACCTCTGCACAATGCTGCCCTGTTTCCTGCCTCAGCAAACACCACGTGGCCCTGACAATGCCATAACTGCAAAACCATTATAACAGCGGCTCATGTCCACCTGGGACTCATTTTTTGGCACCTCTGTCGCGCGCGCTGCGCCCTGTTGCCAGATGGGAATTAAAAGATCAGAAAGACACGACAGAAAAACCTTCCAAATAACTGAAAGTAAAGCTAATTAGCATGAAAAACGGCTAGGCGAAAAAGCACGCTGCGAAAGGCGTAAAAACGCGAGGAAAACTGTTTGGGCCTTAAATACGTGAATAGTTAACGCCCTAAGCACCGTAGCGAACGTACGAGTAGAATGCCGTGCTTCTTGCCCTCGCACATGCCATATACATAAAGGAAAACGCTCCGCGAGCTGCGCGTAAAAACTGAAAAGTATTTTTCTAAGACGCTACGCCTCAAAACTCGCACCCTCTTGCTTTGTTTTCTTCTCCATGTACCTCCCCTTCCCATCTGTGCCCCTCCCTCGCCGTGTTCGCCCTCCGTTTCGCTGCAGGCAAGCGAGGACGACGACAAACAAGACGACTTTCTCACAGACAACGTGCCCAGGGTCAGCAATAACGCAACGGACGACGAGACAAACTTCTCCAACTACGTGAACCACCGACACAGAGACGGGCGCGGGGTAACACAGGGCAATACTTAGCGTTTTCTTTTGTGCGTGCCGGCAGGGAGGGAACGAGCACCATAGCACGCAGACGCCAACACCTGGCAGAGGAAAGCACAGCCAACCAACAGCACAGCACATCACAGCACGACAGGCCACAGCACCACGCGACAGCACAGCGCCACAGAACACGACACAGGGAAGCAGGGAACCACAGCGAGCACAGCAAGGCACAGCAACGCGCAGAGCGGAGAAGACAGGGAACGCACAGCACGCGGAAGAAAGCACCACAGCACGCAGACACCACCACCAGGCAAGAAAACAGCACAACCAACAAACAGCACAACACAGCACAGCACGACAGGCAACAGGAGGGAATAGCAAGCACCAACAGCACCGCAACACGACAACAGAGCACAACAGCACAGCACCACGTGACAGCACAGCACAACAGAACCCGACACAGGGAGGCAGGGCACCACAGCAAACCACACCGACCACAGGGAAGCAGACCACGCGGCCCAACAGGGACACCGACACCGAAAGACACCACCAGCAGACAACCACGGGCCACCAGACCCAGCACCAGACCACAGAACCGCCACCGTCTCTCGCATCGCGGAGATTCTCCCTGTGGAGCAAGCACACATCAATCCGAGAATATTGGTCCCAGACACAAGTGTCTCCACAGACCTGGCTATACACCCCTCTCTTCGCACTGCCTGTGACACGGCCTTACGCCACTCGCCCAAAGCATACGCACAAGCACTTCACTCTCGGATTTCTGCACTAGAACAGTGCGAACCCGACCCCTCAATACAGAATGAGGACCCTGCCCACATACCAACGCTTCTGACACCGGACTCCCCACTGGGTGCCCGCTATTCCTCCATTCGGACACCCTCCTTCCCCCCTTCCCCCCAAGTGCACAAGCCCTTCAAACCTAAACGCTTGCGCCGCCCCCCCCCTTCTCTTCCCTCCGTCCCGGCCATCCGTGTCGTGTCCTTCAACACGGCAAAGAGCCAGAACACACCCGCGGCAATCTTGCACTTCCTAAACGAGGTATATGACATTATACTCCTTCAGAAGCTCAACTCTCCCCCTCTCCTCCCACAGCGGTACGCCTTCGGCAATGACCGCGCTAAGGTCTTCTCAAATGTCTGCGGCCACAGACACGGGGTGTCGGTCATTGCAGGCCCGCGCATCGCGAGATATACCAGCTGTGTCCCGCTCAGAGACAGCGACGGCCTTATCTGTTGTGCCAAAATATCTCTACCGGAGGCAACTCCCTTACACGTCTTCTCAGTTCACTCCCCCCCGGTGCGCACCGGGGCCCCAGCTCTGTACCGCGACACCATACAGCGAGTTCTTGCTTCTTATTTCAACGATCATCCCAATCACATCCTGGGGGGTGATTTTAACTGCGTTCTGGATCCCGAACTTGACCAGCACAGCTTGGTCGATCTACATGAGTGGCACCGGCTCACGGGGGAGGTGGAGTACCTCCCATCTAGGTTGGTGGACACTTTCAGGTCTGAGCACCCCTCCCTCAGGCAGTACACCCGCTACGCAAGCGACCGCTGGGACAGCGAAGCAAGGCTGGATTACATCTTTGCGTCCCCTCGCCTAGTGTCGCACTTTCCCCTTCTGGATGCGTCGGTCCTCACGGACTACACCATCTCTGACCACCACCCAGCGGTTGCGGTCTTCCAGTGCCCCTCCCCGATCCTTCTGTCTCAGCCCCCACTCCCCCCTTGCATTTTTCGGAAGCTTTCTAGTGACGAAAAGCAACAATTCTCCAACAGCATACGGCTCATCTCTGACTCGTGCCGGGACCTCCGGGACGCCCCTGCCAGGGCCCCATTGGAAGAGGTCATCGCCGCCACTGATTCTCTCCTTATGCAGGTTGGGTCTGCGTACCACAAAATCACGCGTCCGAAGCCGCAGCGCAAGGACCAAGAGGGCTACGGCAAGCTCAGGAAATTGTTACGCTCACCCCCGCCTCCTTCTTCCCCAGCATTTCCCGAGCACATTGCGGAAGTTCAGTCCGTGGTAAACACCCTACGGTCCTCGGACGCAACCAAAGCGAAGAGAAAGCTTCACAGTAGTCTGGTCCGAGGGGTCCAGATGAAAACCACAGTTGCTGGCACCCTCTGCGCTAAAGACCTAGAGCCTCTCGTAGTCAGAGATCCAGCCACCAAAGAGCTCCTGAGTGACCCGGCGGATGTAGCTAAAGTTTTTGGGGACACCCTGTCTCATCTTGGAGGGCATCCAGATTACGCCCCCCCCCAGGACTTCGTCGACGAGGTCCTGTCCCACTCTCCCACATGCCCCGTTTCTGCCAAGAACGACCACATACCTCCTGTGACCTGGCAGGAGTTCCAGAACCACTTAAAGCACAGTAAGCCATCAAAAGCCGGGGGGCCGGACAAAACAAACAACTACATCCTGGCCCTCTGTCGCGAACCCATTCAACGTTTTTTCCACTCCATTTTGAACCGCTTCCTCCACTCGCCGCTGCTGCCGCACTGGCTATGCGCAAAAATATGTTTGCTTTATAAAAAAGGCGACCCTTTCTCCCCTTCAAACTACCGCCCTATTGCCCTCTTAAACTGTATTTACAAACTCCTGGCCACTTTTGCCTGCAAACACCTGCGCGCTCAGGCTTTTGCACACGACATCCTTTCAGAAATCCAGCACGGTGGCCTTCCCGGCCACCAATGCGCTGATCATCTGTATCACCTCAAAGCCCTTTAGGCAAAATTGAAGAAGAGCTACTCGCTGTTCATCGATTTCAATAAAGCCTTTAATTCAGTGCCTCATGGCACACTCTGGACCGTCCTCGAACGGGCAAATTTTTCTGCTTCCACAATTTCTCTCATAAAGCAACTATACTCCTTCCCTCGAGACAGCCCCATCATCAATGGCCGCACTCCCCACGCACACCTCCAAACCAGGGGCCTCCGACAAGGATGCCCCCTCTCCCCCCTACTCTTCATTCTCTATCTCAACTCCCTCTTCCACCATTTTTTTGCCACTGTGCCCCCCCCCCCGGCAAATGCCCGCACTAGCCACCACGCCTACATCGACGACATCCTGATCAGAAGTGAGGACGTCAACTACGTCCGAAACAGCCTCAACTACTTCGATGGGCCAGCCAGGGACTGGAGAGTGGACACGAATGTGTCTAACACCGAAGTCCACGCCAATGGCACAGCCCCCCAAAAAGAGTTTCTGACACCCAGGGGCTCGGAGTTCCACACGTACAACAAAAAAACGGGTCGCCCGCACACATGCTATAAATACCTGGGGGTTTATCTTTTTACTTGCCACCAGGCAAAGGGCCTGTTTCACATGCTCAAGGCGGAGATCCAGAGTTATTTTGCCCAGCTCTCTCCCTTGCCTCTTACACTTAGTGAGAAGGTCCGACTGACGAACTCTCAGCTGGTCCCAGCACTCGCCTACCGCTTAATCACCCACTCTCTTTCCCCCAACCAGCTCGAGAAGCTTCAGGCACTTATTTGGGCGGGAGTTGCGTCTCGCAGCATCACACGTCTAGTCTCCCCCAAAGACCGTTTCGCGGCTCGCCCAAAGGGAGGGTTGGGAATGAAGTTCCTACCGCACAGCGTCCACGTTGCCACAGTGAACTATGGACTACGGGCCCTTTGCGGCCTTGCCCCAAAGTCAGTTGGCCCCCTGTACGTCCAGTCTTTACTTAGCTCGAACCAGAGGGCCTCGGACCCGGTGCAATACTCTTTTATGGACTCCATCCATGCCCTTGGCATATTATTCCACAGCATAGGCCCGTGGAGACCCACTGCTTTTCGGGATCTAACGCCTGGTACCCAGCTAACCGTTAGGTTCAAGTCAGGACAGGCCACGGGAAGAGTGAGCGAGGCCACCTCCAAATGGGCCAACGTCTCGTTCCACGACGGGGTCTACTCGGTGGATACCCACACGTCCTACACCATGCACATGCCATGCCACGCCGTCATGGATTACTCCCGCCCCTCTCACTTCCAGCTAGTCCCTGAATTTTTGCGCCCTCAAGAGACCATCCCCGAACCCCCAGCGCCACCGCACAACGCACACGCACTGGGAATCAGCCAACACGGCCATCTCTTCGCTCTGCAGGCACAACACTACCTAGAGAAGAAGTCTCTCGACGAGTGGGGATGCCACGATGCCGCGGAGGCACTAACCAGGCCGCCGACCCCCGGCCTACAGCGGGTGTGGCTATATTCCGATGGCTCCTCCGGAGGGTCCGGCCATGCGGCCGCCATCACGGCCTTCCTACCCGACGGTACAACCAGAGTCCTGTGCCTATCCTCACCGCATCCCTCTTCTCTGGGTTCGGAGTTCTGGGGGGCGGTAGCAGCCATTCGCTGGATCCACGGGGAACTTTCCCAATACGCAGTATGTTCGTTGATTGACAACGAACAGGTGGTGTCCACCCTCCAGAAATGCCAAGTCCGTAGGCCCAGCCCGTTCCAAGACGACACATGGACCGTCGCCGTACACAGCGCCCTACGTCCCATTACCAACCCCCTCCACATCATGTGGATTAAAGGTCACGCCAATTTTATTGGCAACGAAATCTGTGACCATTTTTCTAAATGGGCAGCTCACAGCCTGATTTTTACCCCGGACCTCCTCCCCCCCCCCCCCACTGGGCTCAGTGGCGGTACACCACCTGCCTGTCCTCCACAAGTTTAAGGTACATCAATTCCGCCACCTATTGCCGCGGCATTCCCATAGCAACATAGCGGTCGGCCCCAGCTTCAGCCTGTACAACAAAACTTCCTGGTTCTCGTCCCTGTTTTTCAAACTGGCGTCCGGGTGCTACAATGTGCACAGGTACCAGCAGAGCAATATGCTCCACGACTACCACTGTTCCAGGTGCGGACAGCACCATCCTTTCGACCCTTTATCATGCCTGGCCTTCTGCAAAGCGTTGGACCAGCACGTCCAGGCATACGTCTCCTCCTGGGGAACCCTTTTCAGCCCCATTGTCCTGCACTGGTGGCTCTCTGGACCCTCAAAAGCTGACCGCAGGAACTTCATGAGAACTCTGGTACCAAAGTCCCTATGGTCCTGCCTCTCCAAGCCGATTCCGGGCTCCACTCGCGCCGAGCACAGAGCCATGCTTGGCCTAGCCCTGGAGGAACGCGTAAAGCACCTGGACAAGGCTGTCCACCAAGCACATGATTGGCTGTGTTCGAATCCTCTCCCTTCGGACCCAATACTTTGGGCGCACCCCTCCGACCCCCTCAACCCCTTCTCGGTTTCGCACGGTGCGTTCAGTACCTCCGTCTACATGCCCCCTCGGACCCGCCCCGTATACCAGCACCCCCCACCTCTCCCCAAACACGCCTTAAAAAAACCGTCCAAGCCAGCGTCAGCCAAAGCACAACCAACCACGCGCCGCGCGCCGAAAAATTCCAAACGCCCGTCCAGCCGCGCATCCGCACCACGCCCCCCCCCCCCCTCGGCCATTCCCCGCCCTCCTCAGCACTCACGCCCACGGCCACCACAAAAACGCCATCGGTCACCACAAACCCACCAGGCCACAATCGTTTGGGCGCCCCCAAAGCGCGCCAAGACCGCTCTCTCCCTCCCACCCCCAAGCTCCAAGACACGCTACCGTCAAACACGCCTACCTCTCCCCTCATTGCCCACCCTTACTAGCTGCCGAGGCCCGACTGCCCCTGCCCCCCCCCACTCCAACGCCTCCCGGGACATCCGGAATCTTTTCCGCCCATCCAGCGATTTTCTGTCTCCTCCTCTCGACCCCTTCAGCCCTCCGCCCCTTCCGGAACCCCCCCCCCTTCCCCACAGGGTAAATCAGCGTTCATCTAACCTAACCATCAGAGCAGCCGTGTACATATCTTCATATGTTGATGCAAATACTTCCATTGGGGGACGTCAGCCCCAGAACAAGTTGCTGCGGTTAAGAACATTCAAAAAAAGACAACGTGCCCAGGGTCAGCAATAACGCAACGGACGACGAGACAAACTTCTCCAACCACATGAACCACCGACACAGAGACGGGCGCGGGGTAACACAGGGCAATAATTAGCGTTTTTCTTTGTGCGTGCCGGCAGGGAGGGAACGAGCACCATAGCACGCAGACGCCAACAGCTGGCAAAGGAAAGCACAGCCAACCAACAGCACAGCACATCACAGCACGACAGGCCACAGCACCACGCGACAGCACAGCGCCACAGAAGAAGACACAGGGAAGTAGGGAACCGCAGCGAGCACAGCAAGGCACAGCAACGCGCAGAGCGGAGAAGACAGGGAACGCACAGCACGCGGAAGAAAGCACCACAGCACGCAGACACCACCACCAGGCAAAAAACAGCACAACCAACAAACAGCACAACACAGCACAGCACGACAGGCAACAGGAGGGAAAAGCAAGCACCAACAGCACCGCAACACGACAACAGAGCACAACAGCACAGCACCACGCGACAGCACAGCACAACAGAACCCGACACAGGGAGGCAGGGCACCACAGCAAACCATACCAACCACAGGGAAGCAGACCACGCGGCCCAACAGGGACACCGACACCGAAAGACACCACCAGCAGACAACCACGGGCCACCAGACCCAGCACGAGACCACAGAACTCCAAAAGAAACAGCGCAACACACAGCAGGGCATCACAGCACCAGGCGTCAACAATAGCACGCACCACACGAACAGCACAACACAAGCGCACTGGCACAGCAAAGCACAGCACCGCACAGAGCGGGGAGGACAGGGAACGCACAGCACAACATCCCAGGACACACACAGCACAACCCACAGCGGCGAACAACAGCGCGCACGAACAAGCCACAACAAAATACACACAGCACAGAGCACACAGCACGGGGGAACACGGCAAAACACAGCGCCACAAAGCACAGAACCCCAGGGCGAAAGGCAGCATCAGGGGGCGCGGCACAATAAGCAGCGGCACCAAAATGAGCGCAACAAAACAACACAGCACACAACGGCACAACACCCAACGGCACAACGCGCCGCAGCGCGGTGCAGCACCGCACCCAGGGATACACAGCACAGCACAGCACACGGCACACAGCACCGAGCGGCGGCGACGAAAACTGCGAGACACGAAAGGGGGGTGGGGGTGGGCAGCAGCCACCAGGGAGCAGCCAGCAACCAGGCAGGAAACACAAACGAGGCGAGAGCGCACGGTTAGCCGCAAAGCGGAGGCCAACAAAGCAAACAACACACAGCCCTGAGAGCCAGGGCACCCGGGGCCGGAAACCAGAGAGATCCAGAGACAACGGGGGCGCACAACGGGAGGAGAAAAAAAAGTGAAAAGAAAAAGAAAACAAAACAGAGCACCAAACGGCAGCAACGAAAACCGCGAGTCACAAAGGGGGGGGGGGGGGCAGCAACCACCAGGGGGCAGCCAACGGCCAAGCCGGACCACAAACGAGGCGAGAGCGCACGGACAGCTGACAAGCGGGAGGACAACAAAACAAACAACACACAGCGCAAAGGCCCGCGGCACCCGGGGCCGGAAACCAGAGAAAGCCGGAGACAGCGGGGGCACACAAAAGGAAAAACAGGAAGCACAAAAGGGGAGGGGAGGCGGGGGGGGTGGCAACCACCAGAGAGCAGCCAACGGCTGAGCAGGGGACACAAACGAGGCGAGAGCGCACGGAGAGCCGAGGGGCTAGGAGCCAACAGAACGAACAACACACAGCGCCGAGGCGCAGGGCACCCGGGGCCGGAAACCAAAGAAAGCCGGAGACAACGGGGGCGCAGAAGGAAGGCAGAAAAGGAAAAGAAAAAAAAGAAGAAAAAAAAACGCAGGCCGGCGGGGGGGGGAGGAAATATACAAGCAAGGCGCCAAGGCCCAATGCACCCAGGGCCGGAGACCAAAGAACGCCAGAGACAACAGGGGAGCGCAAAAAAACGAGAAAAGAAGGAAAGAAAAAAAAACGGACCAAGAAAGTGGCAACGCCAGCCTGGAGGGGGCCGAGCAAAGCAGAAGGACAAGGCGATCAAAGGAAAAGGTGAGGCGCACCACAAGACGCCCGTGAGGCCGGCCCAGCCGACCTGGCAAAGACGGACGAGCACACGCACACACGCACGGGACCCGGGCGTCTCGTCCTCCGACCCGCAAGGAGAGGTGTCGGCGTCCACACGAAACAGCTCCAGGGCACCTGCCGAGTCCCCCGTCCGGAGACAGACGTTACGGGAAACCGGACGCGTCAGTGACTGGGTCCAGAGACGCCAACCACCGCAGCGCACGCAGCCCAAGACCGAAGCCCGAGGGATCTGCCAGGGACAACCCCATCGCGGGGCCCCGAGCGGGTACGACGCGGAGCGAGCCAAGCCCCTCCTGCCTCGGCGGGGGCCAGGGCTGGCAGCTGGCAGCACAATGAGCCTCCGCCAGCCACCCAGTAAAGCCGGGGCGCAAGCTTCCGGGGTGGGGAAAGGCACCACGGCGTCCGGAAAGCCGACCGGAGCACCGAGAGCGACCCGACCGGACGAGGCGCGGCGCACAACGCGGGGCCACGAGGCACGCCAGAGAGGCACGCCGCAGGTCACAACCAAGGCACACAGACAAGTGCTAAGCAACAACGGCCGCCGGGTGCCGCAAACCCGGAGAGCGCACACAACACACAACGAACCACGGCACAGGAACAGGTGCCAAGCATAACCAGCTGGCGTCCGGATGGACGAGTGCACGCCCAGAGGGTACCCAGCCCCTACCGGCTACGAACAGCCGCCGTCTGGATGGACGAGTGCGCGCCCGGAGGGTACCCAGCCCCTGCCGGCTACGAACAGCCACCGTCCGGATGGACGAGTGCGCGCCCGGAGGGTACCAAGCCTCAGCCAGCTACGAACAGCCGCTGTCCGGATTGACGAATGAGCGCCTCTGCAGCGACGGCCCGCACACGCAACACAGCACGCGCAACTCAAAGCACAGCACACAGAGGAGGCACACCGGTGAACAAGACCCAAGCGGCCCAGGACACCGTACACGCAACACAACCCACCGAGCGGGCACACCGGTGAACAGGAGCTAAAGGGCCCAGGACACCGCAGGCGCAACAAAACCCACCGAGCCGGCGCACCGCTGAACAGGAGCCACGTGGCCCAGGACACCGCGCACGCAAAGCAACACACCAAGCGAGCACACCGGTGAACAGGGGCCAAGTGGCCCAGGACACCGCACAAGCAAAGCAAGGGATGGAGCAGGCACACCCGTGAACAGGTGCCAAGTGGCCAAGGACACCGCACACGCAACACGACGAACCACGCAGGCACAACAGTGAACAGGAGCCAATTGGCCCAGGACACCGCACAAGCAAAGCAAAGGACGGAGCGGGTGCACCGGTGAACAGGTGCCAAGTGGCCCAGGACACCGCACACGCAACACAACACACCGGGTGGGCACACCGGTGAACAGGAGCCAAGTGTCCCTGGACACCGCACACACAACACAACACACCGAGCGGGCACACCGGTGAACAGGAGCCAAGTTGCCCAGGACACTGCACACGCAATACAACACACCGAGCGGGCACACCGGTGAACAGGAGCCAAGTGGCCCAGGACAGCGCACACGCCAAGCAACGCTACGAGCGGGGACACCGGTGAACAGGAGTCACGTGGCCCAGGACACCGCACAAGCAAAGCAAAGGACGGAACGGGCACACCAGTGAACAGGAGCCAAGTGGCCCAGGACACGCACACGCAACACAACACACCGAGCGGGCTTACGAGTGAACGTGAGTCAAGTGGCCCAGGACACCGCACACACAACACAACCCACCGAGCGGGCTTACCCGTGAACGTGAGCCAAGTGGCCCAGGACACCAAACACACAACAGAACACAACGAGGGGGCACACCGGTGAACAGGAGCCAAGTGGCCCAGGACACCGCAAACGCAACACAACCCACTGAGCGGGCACACCGGTGAACAGGAGCCAAGTGGCCCAGGACACCAGACACACAACACAACACACCGAGCGGGCGCACTAGTGAACAGGAGCCAAGTGGCCCAGGACACCGCACACGCGCCACAACACACCGAGTGGGCACACCGGTGAACAGGAGCCAAGTGGCCAAGGACACCGCACATGCAAACCAACACACCAAGCCGGCGCACCGGTGAACAGGAGCCAAGTGGCCCAGGACACCGCACACGCAACACAGCACACCTAGCGGGCGCACCGGTGAACAGGAGCCAAGTGGCCCAGGACACCGCAGACGCAACACAACAAACCTTGCGGGCACAACAGTGGACAAGAGCCAAGTGGCCCAGGAAACCGCACACACGTAGGGCGGCTGAGGGACGGGAAAGAGAGAACCGACACCGCATGGGTCAGACGCACTGGGGCAACCCAGCCGACCCACCGGGCCAGTGGCAGAAGCGGTACTCCAAGGCCAGTGGTCCGAGCCCAGCCAGGCTGCATCGGGGACGATGACAAAAGTCACCCAGAGCCATGGAACCAACTGGTGACAGGCGAGCCGGTACACAGTCCAGAAGGGGGTCGCCTGCCAAACAGGGTGGCCCCGCAAGTCAAGCCACAAGGGTGAGGCGGTCATACCGTAGACAAGCGGGAGCAATACCCCTTGTGGTGAGAGATACTCCACACGGCTGGGCAGCCCCCAGAGCTGCCCCCCAAAAGGGGGGGCATGTGGCCCTACCCATGGACACATGTGGGGACAGCCTCCCACCTGGGGCACATGGACCGGGTGGCCGCGACAATGCCTTCCCAAGCATATGCAGAAGCGGCTCAAGAGCAACCTGAGATAGGGCATTGAGAGGGACCGGATGTCCTCTTAGTAAGACCTTCTTCCTGCATTGTCAAAGGAGGCATCCCGAGCCCCCGAACATACCTACTTACCTACTTTATGCGTCCTCACTCAGCAGCACCCGCCGCGAAACTCAGAGCACCTAAGCGAGACAGAAGCAGAGAAACGATAGGAAAAACCACAGCAGACACAGCAGACACAATAGGTAGGGTAGGCGGGGCACAGCTCAGACGAGCTGGTCTTCTTTACACCCGCGTCCTTAGCCCAATCATCCCTGCCTCAAATTTCTGCAGAGGTGAGTTGCCGAAACATCACGTGAAAGCAAAGCCCATGTCTGCTGAGCACTCCCCTTCATAGCCTGGAGCATCTGGTCTGAACTACAATGACGTACAGCGAGAGAGCAACACCTGCAGTAAGCATGTGGGCGACAAAAGCTGACTGAAACAGCAGCAAAGCAACACAAGGAGAGAGGGGGCAAAAGAGGGCAGACTGCGCTGCACTGCAGGAGCCCACTGGAGTGGCGTCCCGCGCCATGGCAAAAAACGAGAGACCCATGAAGCATGACGTCGCAAACCTGCCAACAGTTGGTAATAAAAAAGTGGAACCCTACAAGCAATACCACGCAAAAGAAAGTATATGGCATCGCAGCCATGTCCCTGACGTCAATCAAAACAGGAAAAGGAGGTGGCCAACGACCAGAAGGGGGGGGGGGTCACTTCAGAACTGACAGTCTCAGATCCAGCCTGTGCCGCATATTCTACTTCAGCCACTCCTCCTGGATATCATGGAGGACGGAGGTGGCCGGCTGCCACTTTGGCTGAGGGTAGCCATGGTACTTAACATACCACCACAGCTTACGATTGGCACCAGAACCCGGAGTCTCATGCCTGAGGACCTTGTCGACAATATAGTTCTCAGTCTCCACCAGTCCCTCCTGCTCAGAAGAATAATGTAGCGGTGCCCTGGTAAATTCCCTGTACAACACATAGGGCTTATGTCTGCCAACAGTCAACACCTGTTCGAGTCCACTGTAGTTCACTCTGTATGAGGACTCAGACAGGCGCTGTAGCACGTCAGCAGGACCCTGCCACAGGGGGTCAAGCTTCGGGTAATCAAGAGGCGATTCAACCTTGTTCCTGACCAACACCATGTCCGCAGGCCCGAAAAACTGTGGATGATCTTCCCGCAAAAGTGTTTGATATACACGACTGTGAATAGCCCTCAGCTTATCACTGACTATGTCCCTCTCCTGCACCAGACGCCTGAAAATGGCGCCTGCATTCTTGCAACCCTCCTCATCTACATATGAGGAACCATTCCCCCAGCCAATATGCTCTCCACCAAAGACCAGCTGCAGCGCTGAATGTGTGTGCACCACTCTCAGCAGGTCATTCAGACCCCACAGGGCAAGGGGTAAACTGGTAATCCAGTTGCTATGCTTCCCCTTGCCCCGCTGTTAGAAGAACTGGCGCAACAAGTAAATCACTGACATTGGACTTTCGGCGGTACAGGACTGTCTTATGGTACTCAGCAACCGCCAGGGAGCACAGCGTTCAAACGAAATCATTGCAGGCGACACTTTAACCAGTCAGCCCAGCAATAAGAGTGTCGGCTCGTCTGGAGTAATCCTGCCTAGGCAACTGTCTCTTCAGCTGTAGCCTCACCTGAGTTCTGCACTCCATCCTTGGCCTCGCCGAAGATTTACATACCTCCCGACCCTCATCAGAGAACTGCAGCGCGTTGTCGATACCCAGGGTGAGCAGAAACTCGATATCCTCATCGGAGGAACCGAATCATCACTCATCCTCAGGACCGCCGTTGGAATGAATCTGAAAAGCCGGGCAAGGCGGAGGTGGAACACGTCATACATCAGTTTCAAGGGAGGGATGAGCACATTCAGATGGGGCTGAGCACAAAATTATGGAAAGAGCCGCAGCAGTGGCCAGTAAGATGGCAGAAAAGGGGAGAAAGGCATGCATTGAGTCCAGGAAGGCATGAATGTACAGAAAATTTGGGTACAGAAGCCTGCCAGCCCTGAACTGGCCCACAACCTTAACAACACTGCCCCTAGGCACTGTTTCAAGTAAGAGAAAGTCACTGCCATGTCTTTCTTGGAGGGCTTGATCCAGGCCAAGCCCCCCTTAAAACCCTCTTGTTGATGCTAAGACTAACTTAAGTATTTTTACCCCTCTTTTGAAGCTTTTGGTACACCTTCTCAAAGTAGCTAGGGTTGTAACCCTATCTCCCCATGAAGTTCACCCCTACCACTCAACTGAGCGGAGGTACCTTCCTTCATGGAGGATATACCGAAATAAAATAGGCATTTCATGCTTTAGGTCTTGGAGGTTAAGCCTAGTGGTCTCCCACCCCAAGACCCCTATACTCAATTGTTTCTACCACTTATTGTGGTTCTACTTTTCAGCTGTTTCTGAATTCAGTTGCTTGGCCAAGTCATTTTCTGTGTTGGCCTGACATCTATGCCCCACATTCCTAACCAGCACCATTTCACCCAAAAGAGTGCACATGAAGTGCCTATTGCAATCTTGGAGGCCTGAGTCAGTCCAATTTTCATCTAAAATTTTTTGTATTATCCATTTGTGATTGAATCGTTGTGTATAAACCTGCATTATCTATCTGCAGCCCTTCTGTGTTACACTGGATTCCAAAACCAATCATTGATTCGATCCACATCCTGTTCTTGCTCTACTTGCTGCTTTGGTTTGGGTTTTCAACTTCAAAACCTGCAGGATTTCATCAGAATATCTAGGGCATTAATCAAGGACATCTTTCCTGTAGCAGAGACAGTCCCTTGTGACCTTTTGAACCTACCCTGAGAAGAAGTGCAGCACACAAAGCTCAACAACAAGTTCATCATGTCCACGCCAAGCGTCAGGACCTGGCCCATCAGAACTGTCCAAGTGCAAACGGGCAGCATGGCCCACCCTATGAGTGAACCACCTTACCGAGCTCCACAACATCGCAGTGGCGCATCTGGGTCCCAAGGAGATCCAGAACGCAGAAGGCCGGAAGAGAATACAGTCCTTACCACCGAGGCCTTAGTGGCCCACGGTGGAGACAGCCTGCGTCATCTCCACAGGCGTGTAGCAGCCTCAGTCTCCCGATCCGCCTGTCCGGCTTCATCCTCAACAGCGATTGAAGGCCCTGAGGAGTATGAGGAACTGAGGAAGAAGATGGATGAATACATCCTCCATGAGGAGTACTACAAATCCATTCGTGGAGAAGATGGAGAGGAACCATTGGCAGTACACGGATCCAGACCACGTACAGACCTAGGGTCCGACACGCAATCTGGCCCGCCGTCCGACAGAGCTGAGACAGCATCCCTGCCAAGACGACCGAGACCCGAGTATCCAAGAGCATGTTGTCCAACCCCAAGGGCTCCCGAAGTGGGCCCGACTCGAGTCGAGGAACAACATCATCCAAGGCCAACCTACGGTGCCCTGGATCATACGGCCGAACTGCTGGCCAAACTTCTGTCTGGATCAGAAGATCCAGATGTGACGGCCCTATCGGAGGCCATTAAGGCGAAAGTGGGTATTGGAGAACCCTTACCTCAGCCAGAGATGTCCTCCCCCTCTCCCGGACTGAGTACCCTGGCCGAAGGTCTTAAGAGATCAAGGGTTTCAAGGCTGTTGCCTAAGGTCACCTGCCCCAGCCCCTCTCACCCCCGTGCCAGGACAGTGCCCATGGCTGAACTACAGGACGTGCCTGTCACAGAGACTGAGAAAAGAGGGCTGTCAGCCCTGGCACCTCTTGCCGGCGTATCGCCTTCAGGCCTAACTCCGGGGCGTGGGAAGACGGGCAGACCTATTGTGAAGGCAAACATCCAGCTGGAACTGCCGGAGTTCGACCCAAAAAATCTGCCCGAATGGGCAGAAGAATTTGCTGAGTTCCTTCTGCTGACTGGTCAATCCCATGTGGATGTGGCCACCAAATGCTCACTGCTGAAACGCTCATGCAAAAAGAAAATTTTGCAAAAACAGGTGAAACAGATTGTGAAAACCTGTTCCACCTGGGCAGAGGTACTCCTGAGGTTGGAGAAAACATTCCCAGTCTATGAGACTGACCTCAGTGTGCGCACACAGATAGAGGAGCTACCTATGCTCCCTGAGGTTCCTTGCGCTGCGCGAATTTCCGAATATGTGTGCGACTTGGAGTACCTGTTTTCGCGGATGAACATGGGCTCCTACGGAGCTACTGAGCCCCACCTGTGGCTCATGAGTAGGATCCCCGAACGTACGTGGGATGATTGCCGCTCTACCTCTGAGAGGAAGAGTAGGACCCACTCGTACAATGAACTGGTGGACCTCTTGATTGAGCTAGCTCTTGAGGGAGAGAATGACTCCCACATGGAGAAATTCCTCAAGAAGCATTTGGGTCAAGGTGGTACCCCTACCCCCGGGCGTGGTGAAGGGAAAGGGCCTAAAAATACCACTAACACTGACCAGGGAGGTGGTAAAGGGAGGGGGAACCTACGTGCCATGAATGAGGTTAAACCTGATGCAGGTACACCCCCTCTGTTCTACTGCAAACCTGTCAATGACAAGGGGGGGCCCTGTCATGCCTCTGACTGCGATCACCGCAGGAGCTGTATGCTGCAGATGAAACGACAGCAGCATACCAAGAATGGGAAACCTGTGACCCATCAAGACCATTTCAGGTGTACCATCACCTGTGGCTATTGTGGCAAACGTCGTCACTACGAGGACGAATGCCACATAAAGAAACGCGAGAGTGATAAACTCAAGCGTCAGGAGGCCGAACGCCAGAAGACTCAAACACCCACCAGAAATCCCCCGAATGCGGATAAAGGTGGTAAAGCAGGTGGCAAGGGGGGTGGCAAAAATGGACCCCCTAACCCCCAGAGGCGCTCATCAGCGCCCGTTGCTACACCCACTCCTGCTGCTACACCCGCTCCTGCCGCAGGTGATCCCAAGAAGTGCCCCCAAGGGGATAACGCTACCCCTGAGGGGAATAACTCCAAGAAGAGGCGCTTGGCCTGGATGGCCAGGTCCCTCATTGCTGCAGGGGTGGATGTCAAGTTCCCTGATGAGGAGTAGGGGGGCGGCTCCGAAGAGGAGCACTTGGTTTTCTGGATCCTCGTGAAAATCGGGGATCAAGTCTTTCGAGAAGTGCTTGACACCAGTGCAACACTTTCCATAGTGGCCCGGCGCCTGCTAAAGACTTTCAAGAAAACTAAGACCGTGGCCATAGGAATAGGGGATGGGCGTACCATCCATTTTTGGGGGGGGTCGATGTGGCCATATGCCTGGGCGACAAAACCGTGACCAAACACTGCAGAGTGCTCGACACCGACGCCTTTGAAAGCGTCATTGGTACCGACTTCCTACGAAGAAACCGCCAGGTAAAAATGCTGTCACTCCAGCGCCCCTATTCTTTGCACTGCGACTTTGGCAGTGGGCTATTCTCCGTATATTTGGAGCTGTCAGGACGAAAGAAGTCTTGGCTGCGCTACGCATCCAAGACTAACTATCGTACTGAAAACTACCAATTGGCCCGTCACGTTCTTGAAAATTGACTGGTGGCCCTTCAGGTAAACCTGGATGAGATCCAGGCGGAATTGTTTGCGAGCCAACAACAGCACATCATGCAGTTGTACTGCTCGAAACAACTGAACAATGCTTGGCGTTTCTTCTGGAAAGCAATGGGCCTAGTGTATGCTAACCCTCCCTTCTCCCTGCTCGCGAAAGTTCTAACCAAAATCGCTTATGAGGGAGGAAGGGTTGTCATGTGCACCCCTGACTGGGGCTGCTCTGGTGAACATGCTTACTGGCGCCGTATGCTAGATCGAATGACCGTGGGAAGAGTGCAACTCCCCGACGGCCCCATCCATGTGCCTGAGGACTCAGACATAGCTATGCAGGCCCCTGAGTGGCCCAGTTTCCTGTCCATCGTTGATCTCAATCCTGTACCCCTGTGTGACCTAGACCAGGTGCTACTGAAAGAGGTCATGACCGAAAATCGTGGCCTGACCCTTTTTGATCTCAAAAATCAATCTCCTGAGCACCTATCTGCCACACTTACAGGGTGTGAGTCTCCCGATGACTATCTGGAACCTGCAGCTGTTAAAGAGGATGCTGACGACCAACTGTCTGAGATCGCCAGCACTATTCCTCCTGTTGATCCCAGCTGCGTTGACCTAAAACACAGTGCTTTCCTGGTCCAGCTGTTGCTGGAGGAGGTAAATCTAGAGTCAACCTCTGAGCCTGCGTCCCCTGTTGGGGAAACAGCGCTACACATGCAGCCTATGCACACAGGTGAACCCGTGGCCCGGAGTGCTGATGCTCTGGCGCGGCCTGCTGCCAATAACATGCCATTGTCTGAGCATGACACCCAGGAACTCTGGCGGCTGTTGTACCTGAAGGCCGAAGGTATTGAGCGCCGAGAGCGGCTGCAATACCTCAGACAGACCTGAAAATCCTCCATCTGGTCTGAGGAGGACGATGAGTCCTATACGCTGCCTGATCCTGACATTCCGCTAGTGTATTCCCTACACTATGGGCAGCAATGTCCCCCTGAGTGGGACGATGGTTCTGTGCCTGCCGAAACTGCTGATCGGCAGAAAAAGAAAGAACTTGGAAAGAGCAACCTCCATGCTGAGGAGGATTTCCTTCAGAAACTCGAGAGTCTTAACCTTGACCCCCATCTAAAGAAACTGCTGATAACCTATGAGGAGGTGTTTGGCGCCTTGCCGCCTCCCCTCTCTTGTAAGAAACTGGTCCAGATGGACCTGAAACTGAAACCTGAATTTGAAAAGACGCGAGTGAGGGGTCGTCCCTATCCCGCTCCACAGGAACAGGTTGAAGAAATCGAGCGCCAGATCCAGGAATGTATTGATGCTGGCCTCGTTGAAGAATGTAAGCAGGGGGACTACCCCCATCACTGCAGTCCCTGCTTCTCGGTTGCCAAACCAGGGTCGACTGCCCTACGACTGGTTGTAGACTATGGTGAGGTCAACAAGAAAGCCCAGAACCACTCAGGGAGTATTACTAACATGGAAAATACCCTGGAGCGTATTGCCAAATGCAGGTACAAGACCAAAATGGACAAACGCTCTGGTTTCTGGCACGTGGACCTAGCCGCCGCAGCTCAGGAGCTGCTTGTTTTTTTCTAACCCCTAAGGGCCGTGTCTTTAAGTGGAAGGTTATGCCTTTCGGGGTGGCTAATGCCCCAGCGCTCTTCCAGGAACTAATGAACAAATTTTTGTACATACTGAGGCGCAGGCCTCTAGTACAGGAGTTGATTTCTCGGGGTGCAGAAATGGAGGCTCACATTGACGACGTGAGTTTGGGTACTAATACCAAAGAGGACCATGTCCTGCTCCTCTGTGAATTTTTCATTGTCTGTCAAGAAAACCATCTCCGAATCAAACTCGAAAAATGTGAGTTTATGAAAGAGGAGATGGAATATTTGGGTTTCGACGTGGGGTATGGTTGGTGGAAACCAGCCGCGTCTAAGATGCAGCCCCTACAGGACATGCAGATTCACGACGACCCTAAGAAGGGTCTACACGACGTGAGGAGTTTTGTGGGCGCCTGTAATTTCTATCGGCGTCACATCCACAATTTTACTGACTCCTCTGCCCCCCTCACTGACCTAATCAAGAAAACTACTCCCTGGAGGTGAACCACCAGAGAGAAAGAGTGTTTCCAGGAGTTGAAGAAGAAGATTGCCTCCTCCAACTGCCTGGGAGTACCCCGCCCTGAGGGCGAGATGGTCCTGATCACTGATGCCAGTGATGTAGGGGGGGGTGGTACGATCTACCAATGGCAGGAGCTTAACCCCGCTGAACTATCCCACTGCCATTATCGTACCAGTGGAATGAACCGTGATGGTTCGTTGAAACATGACTATCCTACCAGTGAGTGGCGACTGGTGCCACTGGGACACTGGAATTGGAAATGGAACCAGGCGCGTTCCCAATACAGCACCTATGACCAGAGAAAAGTTTAAAGTGTTTTCAGCACTGTGCTTTTGCTTCTCCTGCTGCTTGCTGTAGGTGTAGGGTCTCCTGCTGCTTGTTTTGGGAGATGAAAACCTTTGTTTTGCAGAAATAGAGCGAGAAATGTGCAAAGAGGAGAAGATCAGGATCAAAGCATGAAGGGCTGCAGTGTAAACAGTGAAAGATGATTGGATATTCACAGCATCTGCAACTCAGGTGACAAATGATTGCATATTCACACAGATAGCTGAAATGTTTTGGGAAAAGAGTTAGAAAACTGCCTCAGGATCACTCTCTCTCCATAGTGCCATCTTAGGAGATGTGCACTCTTTGTTTTGGGTCCCATATGTGCTGAGGTGGCATGGTATGTGGCGATGAGGTCACTGCCATGTCACATGGGATCTTCCTACTTAGCTAGGCTGACCAGGAATTGAACCCAGGACCTCTCAAAAAGAGGTGCCTAGCCCCCTAGGGTGTATACCACTAGGGCAGATAAGTATTCATGGAAAGACATAGATAAATTCATAGGCTCTACCTTAGGTATGTCAGTGCTCAGTCAACTCTAGAAAAAATGAATAGCTTCACATTCAAGAGGGATTAAGGGGTCCACTCCATATCCTGATTGGGTGTTTGGCTCGTTAGGTCAAAATGTGTTATCACCACTTTTGGTGGGACCAATACTAAGATAAAAATGCATGGATGCTCAGTGCATCTCTAATACAACTAGAGTATGCCTCAAAGCAAGGGAAAAGCACTTTTTCTTACTCCCCCCTTGTGCTGTGGTGGCCACCACTGTCGCATTTTAGGAAAGAGGGAATTTTTCTTGGCCTTTCCTTGGTTTCCACATCTACTTTAAAATACCTACAGTTTCCCTCACACTGAAAAATGGGCGCTCACCATGGCTGGCGTCCTTTTGCTGCTCTGATTGTATCATTTCCCACAGAAGACTCAGCGCTCATGGCGCTGCCGGGGCTTCTGTGGCTTGGTTGGGTTAGTATGGGAGCATGCCAAATATGTGCATATGCATCCCTCCCTCCAAGACGCAGCGTCGACACAAACCCAACGCAAGACACATTATACACACTCGCATGGGTTCTCGTAAACCTGCTGGCGACCTGCGACCTGTCTCAGGGCGAAGGGAGGCGTCAAAAGAATTAAATTGCCCCTTTGTGGGGTCTTGGTTCTGCTCAGTCTCTCCAGGCACCTGCGTTTCGGCCCGAACACGGCCTACTCAGCGAGGCTGCGCGTGGGTATCTGCAGAGGCAGGAACGGGAGAATTATGGACCAATCCACGCAAAAACGAAGCGACGACACCAAAATCCGTCAAATGACGGCGTAGAATTTTTCTGAAACAACACACCTGAGCAGAATCCAATTGTGCATCAGAAGCACATTTTTATAGAAATTATAGTCATCTCTGGATTTTTCAAATCCAGAAATTCATACGCATAAAATGGCGGCGCGCAGGAGCGGCTCCTAGCGAAGCGCCGGAAAATGGAGAAATAATGGAATTATAAACGTATGTCTCACGTAGTCTTGAAAATGACGAGACAAACATTAATAAATAAACATACAGATTCAACCCATACTAATAGAAGCTTCAAAGATTCAAGAATTCGAAAATGAACAAAACGAGATCAATGAATCAGGTATAAACTACAGGTATGCTCGTCTCGTATGCCGCATACACATTGCTCGTCTCGTGTCTCCGTGAACGAGCCTTGTAGCAGCGCTGGCAAAGATAGAACGCGATAGAGGGATTGATTAGAAAGATTGCAGATGATTAGCGGTCAGATTAGGGTGATTAGACATACACACAAGTGCATAGCAACGTTCTCCGCGTGCGCCCCTCAATTGCTCTCTCTCCCAGCGGTAGGTAAGGTGAGTAAGCCCAGGCGGGGCCACCCCCTGGTGGAGTTCGTGATTGAGAGTCAGATGGGCAGGTTTGCCCAACAACGTCGCGCATACTCGTGCATGCACACACGCATTAAAGGGTAGGCCACGCGAAGTGCGCACGGTAAACCTTGTTTAGGCTACCCAGGGGCTCCTCGGTACGTTCTTTAAGAGAACCTGAGGAGTCCCTTAACGCTTGCTTGCTTGATAAGGGTAGCTGCTCCTGCAGCGTGTTTGCGGACAGTGTATTATAGGTCACACTGAGAACGGTATAATACCTGAAGTGTGGCTTGGTACCTCCGCCGCAAACGCCCTTTCATTTGCCTTTGTTTTACAGGTGGGCAGGTAGGGTGATTGGTGCAGCAGCCTTTTTTATGCCCTGCTAAACAAGGGCGCAGATCACACAAACAAGTAACTCCGCTCCGCCTGTGGCAGAGCAGGGAGTCCGACTTCATCGACATCTGCACCTTGCACGCGAGAGCACTCCTTCCGTCCAAGCCCTAGCAGGGGAAACGCGTTGTGGCGTCCCCTGTTAGGCCACAGTTGCTGAGCAGCGCTGTGTTCTCTTGTCATTTCACAGGAGGGTCGCTAGGACCCACGAGATCTTTGCCTTCGCAACGCCCAGTAGAGTGTGCGTGTAGGAGTGGTAGTCCTGCGTGGGGGCTTGAGCCAGTTGCCCCAGTGCTCGCCCACCAGGATGGTGCCACTGTAGGGTGTGTAGGACCTGTAGTGCGTGTGTCACTGTCTCAGCCGTTCCCTGCAATTTTAGCAGGGTTGGTGGGCTGTGGCAGTGGTTAGGTCAGTGTTTTGGCCACATAGCAAAACGGCGTTTTCATGCCTTCATAGCTTTTGGCCACCCCTCCCTGTAGTAGACAGATAGGTAGGGAAAACAATACCTGGATTAGCACGCTGGGTATTCTCCCAAGGTTTTGCGCCAGCACAGAAATTGGGCGCATAGGGGAGGGGAGACCCGGGGCGTACCCCTTGGCATCAATAAGCCAACTCTCCAGGTTTAGCAAGGGCGCAGACTTGGGTATAATTAGGACACCACTTCTGCGACTTGCTCTCAGGACCTTAGGAATAGCACACTCACACATACGCTTTGGCAGGTAAGGGTAAGGTTCAGTCCCTAGCTTTAGTCTTGGAGGCAAGCGTCTCAGCGAGCCTCAGCAACTCACCAAGGTTGTTCTGGGACAAGTAGTCAACCAGAACTGAGTTTAGGCGTCCCTCAGGTAGAACAAATGCAGAGAAGGGCTCCCAGGTGGCCTCTTCGACTCCAAACCCTTCCCAGAGGGTGAGGAAGCGCCAACCCTGGCGATAGCGGTGGCGTAGGACAGACTTCACCAGGTAGAAGCCCTCCTTAGCCATCCCCTCGGCGTTCATGTCGGGGAGTTCACCTTCAACTTCCATAGGGCTGGCAGCCCCTTGTAGGTCCAGAGCGGCGATCTCCTCGTCGTTCAGCTCCCACTCCCCCCCACAGAGGTCTTCAGGATCGTAGTATCGCTTCAGGTGTTGAGCAGCGCACACCAGGGTCCCCCCTAGACGGGGAGAACACCTCACGGTGATACGGTGTCCATCCACGGATAGAATCTTGTACGGCCCGAAGTATGGGTCATCGCTGGTAGAGCGTGGCCAGGCGGGTAGTCGATCGTGGTGCACCAGCACCCAGTCCCCCTCTTGGTAGGTGGCCGGTACTCGGTGCTTGTTCTTCTTGTTCCACTGACGCTCCCTCACTCTCTGGAGCATAGCCTTGGCCTTGTCCACCTTCGCTTGTTCACCTCCCCCCCAATGGGGGGCTTTTAATTGGGGGGCCGGGGAATGGGGCCCCGCCCCCCTCTAAAAGCAGTCCTTATGCCATTATATACGATCCGCGCGCCGAAATGAAACATATCCCAAAAGTGTACGATGCAGCCCCTCTAAATGACCGCCTCAAAGAGCTGATTCGCGCCGTCATATTCGTTCTCATCAATCATGGCTGTTTTGCAAAGTTAGGACGTTTACAAGGTTTTCACTTCTTTACCAGCATCCACTAATTCCATATAAGCTAGGGATGCGATTTAAAGGTGCACTAGCAAAGCTGAGGTGCCGAACAACACTATATATAAGCCACAGGCCCCAAATCTCAAGAAATCTATTTGACATATTATTTTTTTGCTGTGCACACGTGCATTTTGCAGTCGCCGGCATTTGCGATCTTTCATTTCGACTGTCGAAGGTGAAATCGGGCTACAATGCACGAAATTTCGATCTAAGACCAAATTTATCAATGATTCTAAAACCCTCGTCCTGCTGTTTAATTGAGAAACCGCCGTATTCTTGTTTTAGCACCGCTTTTCGATTTGACGGCTTTCAGCGCACTCAGCCGCCTTTCCAAGCTCAAAAATGAGAGACACACCCCCAAGTTGACCAAAATTGCCCTTAATTTCGTCAAAATCCGATACAATAGGCCCGAGTTATGAATATGTCAATTGTATGCTATTTGCACTTTGTATCGCTAATCTTGCCCAATGCACCTCCCCTGTCCTTGCGCTGCTAGCTTAAACATAAGGCAAAGGAGTGTTTTTGCGTTTGTTTGTCACCGCCCGGTTCCATTTCCGAGATAGAAAGGTGACCCGAAAATGGCTCAAAACGTAATAAGGCTTTTCTTTTGATGGTGCTTCGCACCAGCAAAGGAAATGCCAGACCAAGCACGAAAGACGAAGGATTCATTTAACCATACTTTTCCACACCCTCCACAACATATCACGTATCATTGCTTCATTGAAATTTCCTCAACATGCTCATCGTTCTTTGTTATCAATAGCTGATCATGCACGTGCATATTGTGCAATCTGACTTCCGCGTCCGACAGATACCCTTCAGAGGCGATGGCAGCCCGCACACTGCCTTTCCCTATCTCGTGGAGCCCCCCTCCACTTGTTGCTCTTGGACCCATTCACCCACAGAAGAATGGGTGTCCTCTGGATAGGGGGCATGTAGGAACCATGCCGGGCGCCCCAGGAATAGCTCATGGGGCGAGTAGCCAGTCGCTGAACTCTCTTGGGAGTTCATCATCAAGGATATGACGGGGAGTAGTCTCACCCAGTCTCTGGTGCGTTCAGTTTTGCACCATATCCTGACGTTCTCCTTCAGGACACGGATCTGTCGCTCACATAGGGGGTTGCTCGTGTGAGAGTAGGGAATCCCCGTAGACACCTGGACATTGAGGGATCTCAGGACCCTCTTGTACCAGCCAGTATCTGAGCGTACTCGCACTTCCTCATCGGAGTTGATCTCCCTGGGCGCCCCATAGACACAAAACCACTCCTCCAGGAGTATCTTGATAGTCTCCTCCCCGGTAATGTCCTTGGTACATGGGAACACCCTGGTAAACCTGGTCAACCCACAGGTTACCACGAGGGCGAAGTCATAGCCCCCGAACTTCGGCATCTCCGTGTAGTCCACGTATAGAACACTGTTAGCACAGTGAGGGATGGGCAGGGTCGAGTAGAGACCTCTGTCCCTGATATCCCCTGGTTTACAGGACCTGCACGGGCACTTGTCCACGATAGGCTGGAGGGTTTTCCGCAGTTGGTCGTCAGTCCACGTAGTGTGGAACCACTGCTTGAACAGCCTCAGGGTACGGTCAGCACCCACATGACCACTGGACTCATGGGTCCACTTCAGCAGCGCTGGGACTCGGTCACTAGGCACCAATGTACGGTCCTCGTGCCATAGGTAGCTCTTGTCCCTCTTCCACTGGTCTTGGTTGACCAGGAGGGGTTCAAGGCGTTTCTCCAGGCGCTTGTAGACATCCCCGAACTCCTTCAGGTACTCTGATTGTTGGAGTCCATCCAGGGGGCGTATCATGGTCATGTTCAGGTCCAGGTGTACGTCCATACGGCTGAACGCCTCCTTAGCCAGCGCTTCAGACCGGGCACCAATCAGAGCGTCGGAGTTGTTGCGGCTGATGTAGTCGGCACACTCGTTCTTCACTCCCTGGATATGGTGTACCGTCAGCCGTAGTTGACTGAGGTAGGTCCACCAGCGCCGTAGCTTGGCCTTCTCAGGTGGGGGACCCTTCTGGAAACTGCGGACCGGTTCTTGGTCGCATAGCCAGACCACAGGGTTACTCCCCAACAGTCGTGCTTGTGAGGATAGCACCAGCATACCCGCGAGCAATTCCTGCTCATAGGTGGAGTAGTTCCCCCTGGCCTGGTTCCACTTCCAGTTCCAGTGGCCCAGAGGTACTAGGACCCACTTGTCGTCCGGGTAGCTGTGCTTCAGGGTTCCATCTCGGTTGAGACCTTCCGTCCCCCATTGGGAAATGGCCGAGTCGAACTCCTCCTTCTCTAGTGCTTGCCATTGGAACAACGTTCCACCACCGCCCACATTGCTGGCGTCGGTCACCAGGATGATCTCCCCTTGTGCCCTAGGCACGCCCAAGCACTTAGCGTTGGCTACCTTGTCTTTGAGCTCGTCAAACGCTTGTTGCTCTTGTGGGCCCCAGCGCCAAGTAGTACTCTTCTTGATCAAGTCAGTCAGTACAGCGCTGGTGTAGGTGAAGTTTTTGATGTGGCGGCGATAGAAGTTGCACGCCCCAATGAAACTGCGTACATCATGAAGTCCTTTCTTGGGGTCCTCGTGTCGTACCTTGGCATCCATCAGGGGTTTGGCCTTAGAGGCCGCTGGGGTCCACCACCCATAGCCAACGTCAAACCCCAAGTACTGCATGGTCTCCTGCATGAACTCACACTTCTCCAGCTTGAGTCGTGTGTGGTTCTCCTGGCAGACCGCAAAGAACTCACCCAAGAGGATTAGGTGATCCTCCTGGGTATTGGTCCCGAGGCATACATCAACGATGTGAGCCTCCATCTGGGCCCCACGGGATATGAGCACCTGCACCTTAGGTCTCCTTCGTAGGATGGACAAGATCTTGTTCATCAGCTCTTGGAACAGTGCGGGTGCGTTAGCCACGCCAAATGGCATGACCTTCCACTTGAATACCCTCTCCTGAGGGGTGATGAAGGCCAGTAGTTCCTGCGCGTTGGGCGTCAGGTCAATTTGCCAGAATCCACTTCGCTTGTCCATCTTGGTCTTGTAGCGACAGGAGGCTATCTTCTCCAGGGTAGACTCCATATTGGGAATGGACCCTGAGTGGTTCAGCGTCTTCTTGTTCAGCTCTCCGTAGTCCACTACCAGCCGTTTGGCTGTGGACCCAGGTTTAGCCACCAGGAAACAGGGGCTGCAGTGTAGGCAGTAGTCCCCGTCCTTGTACTCCAGGACTAGGCCAGCGTCGATACACTCTTGTATCTGTCGCTCAATCTCGTCGGCCTGCTCTTTAGGAGCTGGATAGGGTCTCCTCCGGATCTTGTGACCCACGAACTCGGGTCTGAGCTTGAGGTCCATCTGTACCAGCTTGTCACATGAGGCTGGTGGGGGTAGTTCTCCGAACACCTCCAGATACGTCCTTATAAGCTTCTGTACCCGCGGGTCCAATACCTTGATCTTGTCCTCCATGTCCTCGTCAGAGTGTAGGTTGCTTGCCCCCTGAGTAATAGACGTCGGGAGGTGGTCCTCCACCGACTCTTCGCCCGTGGAAGTTTCCTTCAGCCCGTGGTAGGCATATAGAAGGTCTTGTTCAACCATCTCCGATGGACGATGGCAACATAGGCACGCTCGAGGGGGTTCACATACACATTCCTCCGAGAGGTCGTCCTCTTCTGGGGTCCTCACATGGGTGCCCCACACGCTCTTCATGAGCTTGAGATCTACCTCCCTTTGCCAGGTGGTGATCTTCTGTTCGAGGTCCTCCTTCAATTGTGATAGGTCTCCCATACGTCCTTGCTTCAGTGGCCACGAGCTGCGGGTAGGCTTCGCGTAGCATAGCTTTTTCGCCACCAACTTCCTCTTGGAATCCACATACTCCCTGAGCCTGGATCGAGTGTCCAGCTCCTCGTCCACGGGGTCTTCCACCCTCATGGAGAGTAGGGGTTTCATTGGGGCGACGTACTCGGCGTTCTCCACTTCCTCCACACAGGTCTGCACGAAGGAGGCGTCGTGCTCAGTTTCGTCGTCTGAGTGGATAGAGCTAGGTAGCTCAGATAGTCCACACTCAGAGACTCCATCAGTAACAGGTACATGACAGGGAGAGTTGGGGGCGTTGGTGTCGGTCACGACGTACTCATCTCCTCCGGGTGTAGTCTCGACAGCATCTTGAGGTCGTAGGCGATCCTTCAAGTCACCCAAGGCGAGTCCATCGCTTTCTCGTTGTATAGCCTGGACCAGAGTAGGGTCCAGGTCCTCCCAGGGGATGGTGGTAAGACTTCCGTCCACCACGCTGAGCATAATCCCCCATCCGGGCTTCCCAATAGGCGTCTTGCGTCCCAGAGGCACGTAGATGGCCTCATCAGGCAAAGGAACAGAGCTGATAGTCAGCCTATCCAGGAGGTTTCGCCAGTACTCGTTGCCCCCATGGGCTCCCCAATCGGGGGAACACAGGACCATACGGGAACGTTCCAAGGCCACCTTGGTCAGCACCTTCCCCAGTTCACTGAATCTGGGGTTCCCGTAGGCCATCCCGAAAGAGGGCCAGTAAAATTTGTAGCTGCAGTTTTTCTCCGGGCTGCAGTATAGGTCCAGTACATGCTGCTCGTCGCTGGCGAACAGCTCCACACTTAGGTCTTCTCGAGAGTAACCCAACTCCTTCAGACCTTGGTCTAGGACTTCCCCCAATAGTTGATAGTCCTCAGGTTTGGAGGCCGCCATCATGTTCGAGGGCTCCTCCTTCGATAGTCTCAGGTAACTCGAGGTATGTTCCGACTGCTCCAGTGGCACAGACTCTCTGCCACTGCCGTGGTCCACGTAGAGCAGGTAGGGCGCTTGCAGCGTCAGGGATTGTATCTGGGAGTGCCGCACGAAGAAGTCAGTACCCAGTACAAAGTCGAAGGCCTCGGTGTCCATCACATAGAACCGATGGGCGATAGTCCTGGAGCCCATAGGTACCTCCACTTCACAGTCCGCGCAGCTGTGCACCACATGTCCATCCCCCATGCGTATAGCGGCGGTGGTCATGGTGTTCTTCAGGCTCCCACAAGGTAAAATTTTCTTGGCCACTATAGATATGGTGGCGTCAGTGTCCAATACCCCCAGGTATTCACGTCCCCCTAGTCGGATACGTACCCAAAACACCAGGTCTTGGGTGCCACCAGAGCGTCCCCGTCAGAACTCCGCGGGACAGGTCACTCCGAACCCCTTGTTCCGCAATTTGCGGGCCATCCTCATGAAACGGCTCCTCTTCTTAGCGTTGCCGTCATCACCACCTTCATGCTCACGCTTGGCTCCTTGTTCTTGCTGGGCCTGCGTCTGTGAGCGTGTGGTAGGACCAGACTGCCCTCCAGAGGGCTCGGAGTTCCCCCCTGGATTAGGGTTGGGGTTGCCTCCGTTCTTGTCCTTGTTCTTGTTGTCGGGCTGGCGGTTAGCGCCTCCTCCTCTTCCACCTTGACCCTTGTCTTGACCACCTTGACCACGTCCTTTCGACTTGCCCTTGCCGGAGTCGTTGCCTTTGGCCTTGCCTCCACCTTTGCCTGAGCCTTTGCCAGGATCTTCCCCCCTAAGCTTCGCCGATAGGCGTTGCTTATGATAGCACTCATCCTCGTAGTGCTTCCGCTTACCGCAGAATGCACACGTGATGGTGCAGCGGTAATGATCCGGCAGCTTCGCTTTGGCGCCGGTGTTCTTCTCCTGCTGCTTCCCCTGGATGACGAAGCAGTCTCGCTGCTCGCAGTCAGAGGCGTGCCGCAGGTGGCCCTGCTCGTCTCTGGCATCACACCAGAATAGCTCCTTCAAGTTCTCCATGGTACGGGCGTGGGCGTGTTTGGGGGTAGTCCCCTGCCCAGGTCGGGACCCTTGGTACCCTTTGCCTCCAGAACGACCACCACCAGGACGGTAGTTGTTCAGGTGCTGGTCGCTCTCCTTCTCCAGCGCCATCTCCAGGAGCAGCACGCATAGATCCTCGTAGTGGAGGGATCTAGCCTTGCGCTCAGCCGTCAGACGGCACTCGTCCCATAGCTCTCTGGGGAGCTTGGCCACCAACCAGAATAGCAGGTCGTCGCTGCTGTAGGAGCCGGGCGTCAGTCGTCCAGCCCAGTGATCCAGATCAGCCAACAGCTCAGATACCCTGCCAGGCTTGGGGTTGTTGGGCAGCACGGGTAGGTTCTGGATCTCGACCCTGATGGAGAGGTCGGTTTCGTAGGTCGGATACTGCCTCTCCAGGGCAACCAACACATCGGCAAAGGTGGCGGAGTTCAGTCACGATTTGCCGGACCTGCTTCTCCAGGTACTTGGTCTTGCAGCACTGCACGAGCAGGTCGCAGGTCACTCGCCCACTGGCGTGGGTTTGGCCAGTCAGTCGTAGGAACCGCCCAAAGTTCTCAGCGAACTCGCTGAGGTCCTTGCCTGTGAACTCAGGCAGGTTCACCACGATCTTGGAGGTGGCTATAGCCTTCGCCTCCTGAGCTCGGCGTCCTTCAGGGCGTCAGGTCTTCTTCTTCTTCTTCTTCTTCTTCTTACCCTTTGGATCCTCGGGGTCCTCCGGGTCATCGTCCTCCGAGGACAAAGAGGAATCCATCGACGGCGGCTCGTCGTCGGAGGGTTCTCCGCCTTGATCACTGGAGCCATAAGGCTCCACGTCCACCATTGCCCTTAGGGCTGTCAGCCCCAGCTGGTCCAGCTCGGCCCTCGTCGAGTTCGTCACGTGGCTGTAAGGCGGCTGGGCCGTTCTCGGCACGAAAGGACTTCTCGGAATAGCTGCAGGCGTCGGCATCGGTCTGCTCCTCAGGCTCCCCAGAGTATTTGTCATCCTTGCCGCCAGGTGGTTGGCCTGGACTCGGTGGGGTGACATTCCCACCGAGATAGGTGACGCATGGGGCGGGATCATCAGGGGCTCCAGCTTCTCACGAATCTCTTGAGTGAGGTCGCCCACGATTTTTGAAGTGGCTCCTCGGAGCACCTCGTTGATCTCCGACCGCGTCAGGGACCTGTTGGAGGATCTTCCCGATCCTCCACTCCTGCCACCAAGAGACTCTGGTCCTCTCCTCAACCCACTCAAGGGTGCATACCCAGTTGCATACCCAGGAGCATACCCAGGAACATCCACATAGGTTCCAGTGGCGTGTAGTGGATGGGAATAGTCGGCCGCATACCATCGCGGCACAGAGCTGGAAGCCACCGGCTCATTTGCAGTAGTTGCCTCATGGAGCGCAGTGGTTGGTGGGCCCATACCATAGGCGGGGTAGTGAGGCATGCCAGTAAAGCCTGTGCCCTCTGCCATAGGCGGGTTGGTTGTGGAAGTGGATGTTGCAGCGGCTGGGAGTGTGGTGGTTAAAGGAGAGGGTGATGCGTGGAGGCCAGAAGCGCTTGGTGCGCCTTCGAAGGTAGGGTCATGCGTCGGGTCTTGCCCTTGTTCCTCTCCTTCGTCTGCTCCTTCTCCAGCATCCTTCTCGCTCTCGTTCTCTCTCTTCCTCTTCACAGGCTGAGGCTGAGAGAGCACTTCTTCGACCGACAGGGCCCCGAAGGCCGTCTGGAGGCCATCCAGGGAGTCCTCAGCCGCATCCACTGGCCCATGTAAGGGCTCCGCCGAAGGTACAGCCCCAGGTGCCGGCCTTGCCGGTGCCTCAGGCGCTGGCGCTGTCTTCGCGTCGGCGTCCTCCTTTCTTGGATCCATCTTAATCCGCCCTTCTGCTTATATTTGACTGTACTCGGAGCACTGGTTGTACGTCGCGGGGTCACTGCCGGTGCACAGAGACAGGCTACCTCTGCTACCAGAAAAGTTTGTAGTGTTTTCAGCACTGTGTTTTTGCTTCTCCTGCTGCTTGCCGTAGGTGTAGGGTTTCCTGCTGCTTGTTTTGGAAGATGAAAACCTTTGTTTTGCAGAAAAAGAGTCAATCCAGGATAAGCCAAGCCAGAAATGTGCAAAGAGGAGAAGATCAGGATCAAAGCATGAAGGGCTGCAGTGTAAACAGTGAAAGATGATTGGATATTCACAGCAACTGCATCTCAGGTCACAAATGATTGCATATTCACACAGATAGCTGAAATGTTTTGGGAAAAGAGTTAGAAAACTGCCTCAGGATCACTCTCTCTCCATAGTGCCATCTTAGGAGATGTGCACTCTTTGTTTTGGGTCCCATATGTGCTGAGGTGGCATGGTATGTGGCGATGAGGTCACTGCCCTGTCACATGGGATCTTCCTACTTAGCTAGGCTGACCAGGAATTGAACCCAGGACCTCTCAAAAAGAGGTGCCTAGCCCCCTAGGGTGTATACCACTAGGGCAGATAAGTATTCATGGAAAAACATATATAAATTCATAGGCTCTACCTTAGGTATGTCAGTGCTCAGTCAACTCAGGAAAAGATGAATACCTTCACATTGAAAGGGGATTAAGGGGTCCACTCCATATCCTGATTGGGTGTTTGGCTCCATGGGTCAAAATGTGTTATCACCACTTTTGGTGGGACCAATACTAAGATAAAAATGCATGGATGCTCAGTGCATCTCTAATACAACTAGAGTTTGCCTCAAAGCAAGGGAAAAGCACTTTTTCTTACTACCAGGACCTCCTGGCCGGTATGTTGGTGCTTTGGTCGCAATCCCGACTCCTGGGATCTAACCCTTCTGTCTGGCTGTGTGACCAGGAGCCTGTGAAGTCTTTTCAGAAGGGCCCACCATCAGAGAAAGCTAAGCTAAAGCGTTGGTGGACTTACCTGAGCCAGTTCAGGCTGACTGTGCATCATATCCCCGGGATAAAGAATGAACTGTCTGACTATATATCGCGCAACAACTTCGATGCGCTTATTGGTGAGAGCTCTGAGGCGCTCGCCAGAGAGGCTTTCCAGCGCATGGATGTACAGCTTGACCTGTCCATGCGCACTGCTGGAATTCTGGAGGGTTGGAGTCTAACCGACTATCGGTCAGAGTACAAAGAAATTCTCCAAACCCTCAGCACTGGTCTCGAACCCCGTGTCATTGACGGGCACCAGTGGTATAAAAACAATCAGTACGTCTTCTACGAGGACCGAATTGTGGTGCCTGAGGCACGACTGGATGGGTGCCTACAGTGGTCCCATCTCAGTTCTGGTCACACTGGGGCTGATCGCTCAGTGGACTTCTTCCGTGAGTGTTTCTACTCTAGTCTAACCCTGACTGAACTGAGGTCGCGTATGCAGACCATTGTTGATGCTTGTGGCTGTCATGCCAGCAAGCAGAGCGACAGTAGGGATAGGGGCCTGATCTCCAGCTTACCGAAACCCTATTGTGCTAACTCTCTTCTCTACGTGGATTTCATCCACGGCCTACCACGCTTCGGCGGCTATGAGAGTTGCCTAGTGGTCACCTCTGGCCTATCGCGCTTCACCCGTGTGTTCCCTTGCAACAAGAAAATCACAGGTGAGCCGACTGTGAAAATGTTGGTCGAACAATGGTTCGAACCCTATGGAGCACCTAAGCAGGTGCACTCTGATGAGGATGTACGCATCCGCAGTGACACTGGGTGGTACAAACGAGTGCTAAATGCCCTCAACGTGGAGGTAACCACAGGTGTGCCCTATACCCACACGTCTAACCCTCTCTGTGAGAGACAGAACCGTGTGGTGGAGCAAA
This sequence comes from Eutreptiella sp. 'Long Island Sound 2002', assembly GCA_964036045.1. Taxonomy (NCBI): domain Eukaryota; phylum Euglenozoa; class Euglenophyceae; order Eutreptiales; family Eutreptiaceae; genus Eutreptiella; species Eutreptiella sp. 'Long Island Sound 2002'. Next base: position 111,464,340 of record OZ038378.1, read on the forward strand.
ACTTAAGAATTTTGATGAAGGAGGAGCGTACGAAGGACTGGGTACGCCTAGTGCCCTCGGCAGTGCTGACCATGAATTCACAGCGGAGCTCTTCTACGGGTTTCACCCCCCACGAACTGTTCCATGGAGGACGACCTGCTTGGTTCTTCAAAACCCCCTTTCCTGAGGACTTCAAGAGCCCTGTGGGTGATTGGCTGGAACACAAGCAGTCTCTGGCTAACCAGGCTGGGACTAACCTGAGACACATTCGTGACCGTGAACTGAGCCGATGGAACCACCTACGGCGACCTGCCAGCTTCAAGGTTGATGACCTAGTTTTGGTACACCATTCACGCCTACCCTCCTGGCCACGTAACTGCCTACAGGACCCTTATTTTGGACCCTATCGTATCATCAGGATAGATGGATCCAGGATCCATGTCAGGTGCAGTCCAGGTCCAGGTGGTGAACTGCTGTGTGCACCTAAACAGTTGAGGCACTATCACTCCCCTGACGACTTGTCTTCGGATGAGGCGCGCCTCAGCGACAGTGAGGTCGAGCGTATAGACATACGAACGCTGCCAGTCCACAGGAGGCAGACGAGCTCGAAGAGATGACTGCCGATGAGATGGCAGTCGATGGTTACTACGTGGTTGGAGGTATTGCTCGCCAGGAGTATAAACAAGGCTGGAAATTCCTAACCCTGTGCGATGGCTATGGCTTATCTGAGGCGACCTGGGAACCTATGTCAGCTTTCATACAACCAGACTGGAGTATCAACCCTATCTTCCGCACCTACCTCGTTGAGAACAACGAGGGGCAGCTCCTAACCCGTGCTGAGACTATGTCCCAGTGTAAAAAGCGAAACTAATTTCCCTGTGTCAGTCTACTGACAGGTGCTTACTGAGCACTGCACTGACCCTGTCTGTGCCCTGCAGACCCTGCCTATGGTTTCCAGCGTGAGCCAGGTGGCCGCTTATCAGGATTGCAGCCACCCAGCGAGTGTGTGCCTTGTTGACCATGTGTTGCATGGGGACTGCCCTAATGTAATGACCTTGGGGAGCCAACGAAGAACAGTGGCTTACTACACCAGGGGGGAATGACAAGCAAGGTGTTATGAGGCAAGGTGTGCCTTCCCTCCTTGGGGACAAGCGAGCCCACAGTTAGGACCTCTGACTGATCAAGACCCATGGGGTTTTACCCTTCCTTACAGGGTTTACCATACCCCTATGTGTGCTACGTATGTCTCTCTCCCCAGCGTGGCTCCCGGAGACCGGGTTTCGCTGACGTCGGACCGAAGGTCCTAATCAGGTACTATTACCACTCCTATGGCACCCAATTTCTGTGCTGACGCCTATCTTTGGGGGAAGACGGCGAAAGCCCTACCTACTAGAGGGGAGGGGTCGCCAAGCGCGCTAAGGGCATACAAAACGCCCATTTTTGCTAAGGGCCAAAAGCTAACGCACTCCCCTGCCCACGAGGAAAAGCACGCGGGACGGGAGAGACCACTACACTACACTCACTAACGCCAGCACCGGCCTTCGAAGGCAGGATGAGCACTCATCACTTGCACTCAACCCCTGCCAGGCCTGCTGACCCTAACCCCTACACACACTACTTGGTGTTGCTGTCAATGATGTCTCGGGTCCTAATGACCCTCCTGTGAAGAATACAAGAGAACGCAGCGCTGCTAAGCAACTGTGGCCTAACAGGGACGTCGAAAAAACGTTTCCCTGCTAGGGCTTGGAGGGAAGGGGTGCTTTTGTTGCGTTCACAGCGCGGATGTCGATGATGTCGAACTGCCCACACCACTCCTGGCTGGGGCGCAGTCAATTGATTGTGTGATCAGCGCCCCTGTTTTGCTGGGGCAGAAAAATGGGTAACCGCGGAAGGCAGCTGCTGCGTGCACCAATCACCCTGAACCTCTCCCACCTGTACAACAGAGGCCAATGAAGGGGTGTTTGCGGCTGAGGAACCAAGCCACACTCCACGTATTATACGCTTCTCAGTGTGACGTATAATACACTGTCCTCAAACACACCCTGTCAAGCAAGCAAGCGTTAAGAGACTCCTCGGGTTCTCTTAAAGAACGTACCAAGGAGCCCCTGGGTAACCTAAACAAGGTTTACCGTGCGCATTTTGCGTGGCCTACCCTTTAATGCATCGTGTGCACGCATGTAGGGAAGGGGAGGCGGGATCATAATCACTGACTCAACCAGGAGGTGAGCTCCTCCTGGGCTAACCTATCTTACTCACCATGCATTGTGTGAATGCGGAAGTGAAGCGAACGCAAAGCAACCCTATTGCGAGTTTTAAACAAGCCTAAGATTTTTCAGCAACCCTACTTTAACGCTACGGCTACACACGAGCAAACACTTTCCTTCCCTTACCTGTGAAGAGAAATCAAGGATGAATTGGAGTACAGGGAAAGCGTCACAGCGTGTGAGTGTCTTAATTAGGCACATGCATCGCGAGCACAGCGCATATTCTAACCCTACGTGCGCGCTGTGCGCTCCATTCGCACCGCATACATTTCATTCCTGTTTTGACCTGTGCAGAGCAAAGCAGATGAGCGCCCGAACCCCCAATGAACACAGCGTTGACAACCCTAACGTTTTAACGAAACAACCAACACGAACGCAATGCATGCGTGTGAGATGACACTGGCACACCTGAGAGGTGGGTTGTCCACCTGCTCTGTTGTTCTGGGTTGAATTTGAATAAGTTTCTCTGAAGTTTATAAAATTTTTTGATACAACTGTGCAAAAATTTCCTTTAGAACTTTAAAAACTACGTCTCATACCTTCTGTTTCAAAAGCCGTTTACGCTTGCGCAACCTTTTTTTTTGAAGTCCGCTTTCTATGCACTTGTCTGCGACTTTGAGTTATGTGTAAAAATGACGATTTCCCGCGTGATTTCTTTCACTTTTAGCGATTTGACTTGCTAAATCGCAACCTCCTTCCGCTAAACCGCAGGAATCACTCCCTGTTGGTTACATTTTCTATTTTTTCCAGCTCCTGGAGATTTGTGTCCTCCATTGGGAGTATTGCTCCGCCCTGGCCCTTGGTCAGAACGTTTACTAAAACGCTGTTTATACAGCGATCGCCGTCCGCATTAGAGCGTTCGACTGTACCCTAGTGGGCAAGCACATGTGCTCTAGGGAGAGAGTCCTGGGTTCAAACCCCACTACCCCGGAATTTTTTCCAAAGTTTTTCGTCGCACGCCGGCGACTCTTGAGGAATGCCCCATCGAAGGTACATCATTCACGGTACATTACACTGTTTTTCGAGATTACCTACAGTGTGACAGGCTTCTATGCACTGATGAGGATGTTTTTGGTAAGTTTGATGCATTTTCTGAGGTAATTTTGGGAATATTTGAGCCTTTTCCCTTGTTCCTACTAGCTTGGCTAACTAGTACTCCAGGGGGGAGTAAGAAAAAGTCACTGCCATGTTATTCTTGGAGGGCTTGATCCAGGCCAAGCACCCCTTAAAACCCTTTTGTTGATGCTAAGACTAACTTAAGTATTTTTACCACTCTTTTGAAGCTTTTGGTACACTTTCTCAACGTTACTAGGGTTGTAACCCTAGCCCCCCATGAAGTTCACCCCTACCACTCATCTGAGCGGAGATACCTTCCTTCATGGAGGATATACCGAAATAAAATAGGCATTTCATGCTTTAGGCCTTGGAGGTTAAGCCTAGTGGTCTCCCACCCAAAGACCCCTATACTCAATTGTTTCTACCACTTATTGTGGTTCTACGTTTCAGCTGTTTCTGAATTCAGTTGCTTGGCCAAGTCATTTTCTGTGTTGGCCTGACATCTATGCCCCACATTCCTAACCAGCACCATTTCACCCAAAAGAGTGCACATGAAGTGCCTATTGCAATCTTGGAGGCCTGAGTCAGTCCAGATTTCATCCAAAATCTTTTGTATTCTTCATTTGTGATTGAACCTTTGTGTATAAACCTGCATTGTCTATCTGCAGCCCTTCTGTGTTACACTGGATTCCACAACAATCATTGATTCGATCCACATCCTGTTCTTGCTCTACTTGCTGCTTTGGTTTGGGTTTTCAACTTCAAAACCTGCAGGATTTCATCAAAATATCTGGGGCATTAATCAAGGGCATCTTTCTTTTCAGACTGATGCGCCAAAGATTACTCTTCGTCCTCAAGCAATTCCGTTTCTTGACGCTGGGCCCCCCTTCAGATCAGACTCTGACCCATGGAAGGTGCAATCGTCAGCTGGCCCTGTTGGATACGGCCTGCGGCTCAGGACCATCAGCGACGTGATTGTCTGTCATGGGCTTATGAACAATTACAATGTTGTAGCGGCTGGAAAATTCGTGCCACCGTCGTCGGCGACCAAGAGGCCGTATCACAGTACAAAGATCGTCTTTGTACCATGATTCTTATTGTCACTGAAAATGGTGACTTTCCTCCCGAAATTCCGGCTTTCAAATTTCAGCAGACAGGAGACAACTGCATAAGTCTTTTGCTCCTGAACAGTCGACGACCGTTGTCCTTGGCCGGGCTTACCGCCCAGCTTCCGGCTGAACAAAGCACACTTCCCATCATTGTCTTCTGCTCTAAAACTGCCCTCTGCCGTCTGTAGAGGCATGAACATGAATTGCGTACTCTGCCCCAGGACTAGGAGTATACAACCCACATGTGGTGCAGATTGCTCTTTTCATTTTCTCAAAACTAACCCTCATTTCAGGAGTCCAATTGACACAATTGTCCTCCTTCGCGATCTTACACCGGCCCTTCTGACCCTGAACCTTCGTAGCATGTTTGTATTTCTGCTGGAGGCTCTCAATCACTGGGGCTGCCAGATTGGCATAGTTTTTGATATAGATGCTATACCATTTCACCAGCCCGAAGAACCCCTTCACTTATGTTTGGGTCTGGATACTCTTTACCGTCCGATTTCGAATAGCATCGACTTTTAAAGGGGCTGGCAAACAATTACCTTCGAGTAAAATGTGGCCAAAGTACTTGACGTTTGTCATGAACATGAGGCATGTATGAAAGCGTAGCCTGAGAAGACATTTGTGAAAAGTTTCAAACAGTGCAATAACCTGATCCAAATGGACCTGTAACATGGCATCATAGCCCAGCTTCCAGCCAGCAGACGTATAGACAGCTTCAGTGACGGAGAGGAAATCCTCAATATAGGTCATAGTGACAGGCTGCAGGTGTTCAGTGCAGTCTGATATCACTCTTTCACATGCCTGTGTGCCAGCTTTGATGCCAATGGGGAGTACCGTCCACTCAAGCAACCCCCAGAGAGTGCAGAACACAGTATACTGCCGGCTGTCCTCAGTGAGTGGGATCTGGTTGGATCCATCCTCCAGGTCAAGCAGGGTGCACCGGCGGTTACCCTGTTGCCCGAAAAGCATGTTCTCGATCACCAGCAGTGGAAGGTCATGCTCACGGAGCTGAGTATTCACATACCTGTAATCGATGACAGGCCTCCACTTGCCATTCCGCTTGGGCACAAGGAAGCCTCGGCCAACCCAGCCCTTCTTCCAAAAAGTCCACTTTTGCCCTAAGTGGGTTCTCGCGCTCCCTAACATCTCTGATGGGTTCATGCGCCCTACGGAGTGCCCCTGGTATTGGCTGTAAAGTACAAATGTTCTCAGGACCGGGCGCAGAAATGTTTACAGAAATCTCATCCCGCATGTTCCCATCCTCCCTAAAGACTGTGTCCTTGAAACGTTCATCTACCCGCTGCCTATACCTTTTACAGCAGGACATGACAGAATTGGCCTCAATAACATCCCGCACGCATCTGTTGCGTGCCGGAAACTATTTTGCCGTGGGCTCAGCAACAGTTTGAGAGGAATGCAAGCACTTGGAAAATTGCCCATCATCGAGCTCAGAATGTAAATTGATCTTGTTTACCTGGGCAGGCCATGGCATATTCGCTTGGACTTCTCCTCAGCCCTGAATGACCCCTGGTTGACACTGTCAAGCTGAATTTTCTTCAACCCGTGTCCTGAAGGAGTGGAAGAGAGTTTGACTGGATGATCTGGTGTCCCCACTTCACGCAGGAGCTCCTACACTACCATGATCATTGAATCAGAATCTGCAAGCATCGGAGATAAATGGAGAATGGATGCAGGATGCAACACAGGCTCAGGAAAAGAGAAGTTCATTGCAAAAACAGACATCGAATCTACCGAAAATTCAAAATAAGGAGGTTCAGGAGCAGGAGGTAAGAGACAATCCTTTGCCTGTTGGAGCACAGTGGCGCGCCATTCTTTGCTGGACATACCCACGGGTCTCTTGGCCTGGGGCTGATGCCAGTGCCTTAGAATCTTTGTTTACTTGTCTGTATGGGTCGAAATTCAGCCAGTCTTATGAAGGCCACCTTTTTGTCCCCCCAAGAAGTCAAATATAGCAGCCCTGAATTTCAGTGGTCCTTGTCAATACGTTTCTCGCCATTCATCCACCATAACCTTCTGATTGGAAGGAAAATCCCACCTGTCAATGGCACCCTCCCCCAGGGACCAGAACCATGGCTGTTGCTCTACCACAGGCACCACTGCAATGCCTATGCCTCCCTCCCAACGAATTTTCTCTACCATCCAAGCACAATCAAAAACAAAGATTCATCTACCCATGGGATGACAAACCCACCGTGCAGGTCCATACCCCCTTTCGGCTGATTAACCCATTTGCCATTCTGTCTATAACACGACTCAGGCCAGGCAAGAAGAACCACCTTGGGCTGAAATTGAGGGCCTGTCCACTGAAGCTGATGACCGCCAGAATCAGTATGGATTGCCTAACGACCGTTCCTAATCATGGAAGGGGAGCACCACTCGTTAGTCACGCCACACGCGTTATGCAAGCCCCTAATTTGCCACCATTACCGCCTCTTGGGAAAACTAGTCGTCTTCAGACGACCTATGGCCCCCACGCCAGTCACCCCAAACGACGCAGATTTCACTGGGGTCACTGTGAGCATCATCCTCCTGTATACTATGGACAGGGCTGAAGTATTTCTTTTCTGCAGAACGTATCTGCAAAATCTGGTATCGGGGCGTATCATTGTTCAGCTCAGTTGCTCTCGGGGCCGGTTCAGTACCTGAAATCCCTACAGATGGGGGTGACTGGGAACCAGGATCGGTTCTGAATCCTGAGATGGCCATCAGAGGAGGATATTCTTCACCCGGGCGAAGCGTCCAATATCAAATGAGCTCATGTCGCTCCAACAACGGCGTAATGCATTCTAAGGCCGCGCTTTCTGGGGTGGGGGAATACATCCATATTGCTGCACTTATGCAAGAAATCGAATGAACCTTAAATGGTTCGAACAGTGGCCAGTCCACATGGGAAATGACCCGCATATTTGAGACATCCTTCTTTGAGTTTGACAGAACCGCGATGGATCTTAGGATTCTGTGATCTTAATGTTTTCCGGATTGAATCGCCAAAGCTGATGCCGCGCTGGAGGTACACAATGCTAACATACAAGACACGACCGGAAACACATAAGCAAGAGAGGAAGGAGATCAAGTAACCTGATGCGGGGGAATCTCCAGAAAAATGGGCGTTACTTGGAGCACATCAGCATCTGAGGTTCAGGAGTCCAATTGATAAAATTGCCCTCCTTGGCGATCTTACAGCTGTTCTGACCCTGAACCTTCGTAGCATGTTTGTATTTCCCCTGGAGGCCTTCCATAAGTGGGCTGCCAGATTGGCATAGCTTTTGATATAGATGCTATACGAATTTACCAGGTCCAAAATTCCCGTCATTTTTTTTTGGTCTGGATCATCTTTATCATCAAATTTGGAACATCATCAACTTATGACGGGGCTGGCGAACGTTTGCCATCACGTAAAATGTGGCCACAGTACTTGATCTTGGTCGTGTACATGTGTCAAAACAAACCCTCAGATGACATTTAGCAAGAGCTTCAAACAGTGCAATAACCTGATCCAAGTGGGCCCGTAACATGGCTTTGTTGTCCAGCTCTCGGCCAGCACACTTGTCAACAGCTCGAGTGCCGGAGAGCAAATCACCAATATAGGGCATAGTGCCAGGCTGCAGGTTTTTAGGGCAGTCTGACAGCATTCTTCCGGAAGCCTGTGGGCCAACCTTGATGCCCACTCAAACCTCCCTGAGGGAGTGCAGAAGGCAGTATACTGCCGACTGTCCTCACTCAGTGGCATTTGATGGAATCCATTCTCCAGGTCAAGCAGGGTCCACAGGGCGTCACCCTGTTGCCTGAGGGGGTTTCACTGCGGCAGTGAAAACTCATGCCCATGGAGCTGAGTATTCACATACCTGTAATCGATGACAAGGCTCCACTTGCGATTGGCCTTGGGCACACGGAAGCCTCGGCTAACCCAGGGTGAATGGCTGGGTTGAATCCAGCTATTCTTCCGAGAATTGGCCACTTTCCTGTTAGTACGTCCTCGCGCTCCCCAGCACCTCAGATGGCTTTATATGCCCTAGGGACTGCTGGTGGTATGGGCTGTAAGGTACAAATACCCTCAGGACCAGGTGCAGCAATATTTCTCAAACTTTCATCCCAGATGTTCGCGTCTCCCCTAAACGAAGTAAGGAAGTAAGGGCGGCCGCGTAAGCAGACTCATCTGACTTTCCCTTGGTTGTTTTACATAGTGGCATCCTCTGGCGTGAAGGGGAGCTCTCCACAATCAGTTCCCCTGGGGTCTCGGCTCACATCGGAGAACTGGTACTAGATTCCCTTGGGGCTTGACCAGTGGTAGGTTTCTTTCAGTTGCTGCCCTCACGGGCCCCTGCGCACACCTCATGGTTGTCTCAGAGTTCACAGCATTTTCTCAGCTTCCCGTGACGAGGTTCCCCATGGTTGGCCTATGGCTCCCCACACCATTGCGACCAGTTTCTGAGAGCCACGGGGCTGTCCGCTCTACCCTGCTCTGCTCAAATTGCCTTGCGAGCTGCCGCTCCTGTTCGCCTCATTCCTTCTCTGGCCCTGCCCCCGCGCCCGGTTTCCCACCGTCTCTTGATCCCATCCCTCATCCCGTGTTTATACCCCACCGGCCCGGGAGCAACCCTTTCACCCGGGTTCTCTGGATCCTCATCCATCCGGGGACCGTTTGGTGCCGGTGGCAGGCATTGCTCCTATCTTCTTCCCAATGCCCTCGCTCAGGCCGCCTTCTCCTGCCCCGTCCTGGGTTCGTCCTGGGTTTCTGGCCTACTCGTCCGCTTGTGCTTCTTTTTTCCTTCTTGTCTCTCGTCCCTCATCCCGTGTTCATACCCCATTGGGCCGCCAGTAACCCTTTCGCGCGGGTCGCCTAGATCCTCATCCATCCGGGCACCGTTTTGTGGCGGTGGCACGGGTTGCTCCTACCTTCTCCCCGATGCCCTCACTCTGGCCACCTGTGCCCGCCCCGTCCTGGGTTTGTCCTTAGTTTCTGGCCTACACGTCCCCTTCCGCCTTTTTTTTTTGCTCCCGTCCGTCATCCCGTGTTTATACCGGACCAGGCTGCCAGCAACCCAGCGGTGCGGACCTGAAGGACCATTTTGTGCCCCTTACACAGGTTGCTCCTACTCAGACTCCTGCTTTCATGCTCATGTTGCTTTTTTTTTTGGGCCCCCTCCTTGTTCGGGTCCTTCTCCCCTTTGTGCGCACTCCTGCTGGCCGTCATCTGCCCCCCCCCCCCCCCCCACGCCCCCTCTCTATGTCCTGTACTGTGTCGGGTCAGGATGTTGTTTTTTTTTGTCTTTGCTGTGCTGGTTTTGTGGGTTGGGTTTTCTTTTTTTTTTGCTGATCCCTCCTCACTGCTGCACTGGAGGTCAGTTGCTGTGGCACCTCTCTTGTCTCTTCTCAGGTCCTCTTGCCCGCGTTCAGCTTTCCCCGTGGGCGGTCTGTGACATGCCAGGTGGGCGCCCCTCCCTTGTGTCCTACCCTTTGCACCCCCCGCCCTGCCCCTGCCTCCGTTGCGCGCATGTAGCCCTTCCGGCACTCACTGTTTCGCGCGAGCCTCATGTACGCCAGCCTGCTCTTCTCCGCACCACTTTTCTCGCCTATACGCGCCGCTCCGCCGGCGCGCATCCAAGCCGCCCTCCCCTCCAAAGGCTATCTGATGGTGAAGCGGGGGGGCTGATATGGCTCAATGCGGCTCTTTGACATGTCGTTGTACTGCGGGTGATGAGGTGCCCATGCCTGCCTCTTTTAGCGCCCTGCGCCCTACTCCTTGCGTCGTCTATTGCGCCTCCTGTTTCTTTGCCTGCCCACTGGCAGTTGTGCCTCGTGTGCCGCGTCCGCCCCGCCGCTCGCACGCACCCTCTCGTGTGTCCCCTGTTTCCCGCTACTCTGGCCCTGTCTGGTCATATCAACCCCTCTCTCTCTGCCTCTTTCTCTCACCCATGTCGACCACCCTGGACCTTCGTCCCTACCCTGTGATAGATAAAGTGCCATTTGACCTCAGGCAACCAATGCCACCGTCCCCTCTGCTTCTGTGCCATCACTGATCTGGACTGGGGCTGTGCCCATCCGCACACATCGCCCTCTGGTCTACCCCGCAGCCGCCAGGCGTTGCTGCAGTTGGGCCCCCGCCGTGAGCCTGCCCTCAAAGAGAGTGCTGGAGGCCACCCTGAAGGGCTACGCTGCTGCTCCATCCGTCTCAGCATCTGCAGCCAGCCCCCTCGGGCGCAGATTGACGCCGCTCAGACTCCGGCTCCAGCTTCGGATGTTGATGCCCTCCACTGTCTGGCAGTACGCCATGCTCATCCCGAGGAGGCAATCATGCGGAACAGCCTGTACCGCAGGCCGTTGTCTTGCAGGCTGGCAGCGCAGCACGCATCAGCTGCCCTTCCGCAGCCCGCCACAGCCGCTGCAGTGGACGTTGCTCAGGTACTCGGTCTGGCGTCGGGGACAAACTTGCTCGGTGTCCGCCCCTTTGTCCTCCCCGTCTTCTCGTGGTCCAGCGCAACATCCACTAAGGGCATCATCCCCTCAGCCTCTGGGTCCTCGGCATCCCTGTGCTCACCCCGTGCCTTCGGCATCCTCTCTGTCCATCCTCGACCACAGCCCTCCGGCGTCTATACCCTGTGCTCACGCCTCTCCTTCCCGCGGGCCTTCTGGCAGCCCCAATCGAAGTCCTGCTGCGCCTGCCCTCCTGTCCCCCTTTCACTCCCCGTGCGCCACCTCCTTCATCTCGTCGTCCTGAACCGATCCCACTCGTCTGCCCCACGCCGCGCCATTGCCCTGTTCCCTGTCTCCTTCAGTACCACCCCTCCGTCTGCAGCAGCTCCCTCAGCATCTGCACCCTGGGCCTTCTCCCCCTTTCCCTTTGACGGTCCAGGTCCAACCCTGTGAATGCCTCCAACAGCATCCTCCTCCACCTGTCCTCTGCCATCTTCAGCCCCTTGTCCTGCGGCCTCCCTGCCCTGTGGACCAGGTCGCTGAAGGGCCGGGTCCCGTGCAGATCTCGACCCCTCTCGTCCTGCCCGCCCACTTCATGTAGCGGACCAACTCTGCTACCTCCTCCGCCCTTCACTGCCTGACCGACCCCTGTTCCCTCCTCGCAGGATGCCGCGCAAAGGGCCGCGGCAGCAGCGAAGCCAAGAATCGGTCCTTAGGCGTTGGGTCCAGGCTGAGGCTGGCATGCTGCAGCGCCCCCATTGCACCCCCTGTTCCCGGCTGCTCCACCAGGCTTTGCTTTCCTCGCGCATACCCATCGTAGTCTCCGTCCCCTCTTGCCCTTCTAGGACGGCGACAGTTGTTCTCTATCCGGGGGTGGGGTGTCTTCGTCCGGGTCTGGGATGACCCGGGGCCCCCAGAAGGCCGCCACCACCTCCTCCTCCCTCACCCTGTGTTTCAGATTTGCCACCTCTCTGCACCTCTGCTCAAGCCTCGCCCCTCGCCCCTGATCCTTCTCGATGCCCTCTCCTGCACCTCCTTCTCTGCCAGCGGCGGGATACCCAGCTGCCTGAACGGCTGCGGTAGGGGGCGACTCTCCGCCCCCTCGCTCCCCTGCGCCTGTTCCCTTTGCCGCTCGCCCTCCCACTTAGCCCTCTCCACCCTGTCGATCCTCCTGAAATATCCTCCCACGGAAGCTGCAGCTCCTCGACTTCCTGCGCCCTTCACCCCCCAATGGTGCTCTGCACTCTTGTCTGCGCCTCTGTTGCCCCGGCCGCCTCCCTCATCACCCGTGCCTCGCTCTCTTGCAGCCTCCTGTCCTCCCCCCCTACCCCCGGCCATGCCCTGCTGTGCTCCTCCCCCTTCCCTTCCTGCGCCCCCCACTTCGTCCTGACTGCCTGCGGGTGCTGCTGCCTTGGTGCCGGCGGCAGCGCACCCGGGTACATCGGTGGGGGGGGGGGTACACCGGCATGACAGCTGGGTAAGGCGGTGGGGGGAACGGTGGGATGACAGCCCCCCACCACCTGCCTTCCCCCTTCCCTGGGTACGGCAGTGCCTCCATATACCCTCTTTTTTTTGTTTTTGAAAATACACGATCTGAGTCCCAAGAAGATGTCCAAATCAGGAGAGGGTCAGCCCATCATACAATTCCAAACCGCATCCCAGAGGTAGGGTCAAGAGTCGCAGGGCTGGCTGTCTGGACGGGTGAGCCAAAGATATGACTGGTGCAAACAGAAAAAAAATATTCATGGGGGTTTCATGGGGTAATCGCCCGTGCAGGAGGCCACTTGGGCAATGTAGCAAGCAGGGCTACCCACCATGTGGGCAGCAACCCAAAGCAGGAATCCCAGTTCATAAGAAAACAGAACGGTAGGGGCACGTATGTACCCGGGCGGGCGCCTTGGTGCTGAGGTGGGGGGGTGCAGGCAGGGGTTGTGTAGGTTCAAGGGTGCTACTGTCTTTCCAGGAGCTATCTGACTGTACCACTGCCTGGGTGGTCTCACAGCGGTAGAGCCTCGAAGAAAAATTGTCAGGGGGTGGCTCCCCACACGCACCCCTGACCCCAGGGGGCAATCAGCCCAAACAGGGGGCATTCCCCTGCGAAGAAAAGCAAAAGAGAGTACCGGGGAAGGGGGGTAGAAGGGGACAGGGGGCATCAGGGAGGACAGGGGTGGACCACAACTTAGCACGCAAGACAGGGCAGGTATCGAACAGAAAGAAGGGAAACAGGCAGGAGGAGTCAGCTGGCGAAGTCAACAGTTGAAAGGCCTGAGACGTAATTACATGCCATGGGGCTTTGAGACTTAGTTTAAGGAGCTCGCTGACGATTCGGGGGTTCGGAAATCGGCGACGTTGCGGACAGGCCTGAAGGGAGAGAGGGGCAGCGGGCAACCGGGTTCACGCTCAACCAACGCAGGGGGGGCATCCAAGTCTCAGGGGGAGAAGGCATTGGGTCATTTGGAGGGGGGTGGGACACTGGATTCCAGCACAGAGGTGACAAGGTCGACCAGCGAGTTCTAGAACTGGGGACTGGCTCGCCGCGCTGCAGCTACACCCCCTAACCTGGCAGCAAGGAGGCGATAGAGCGTGACTCAGATTGCGAGGCGCCCGGCGATCCGCAGATCAGCTTTCTGGGCTAGTTGGCGCCAGACGGAGGCATGTGCATGGGGGGGCCAGGCATTAGTCCATCTGGACAGCAGGGGCTGGTTTTCAGTACAGTGGACGAGGATTCCATGTACACTGAGATTGTGCCGGCGTCCACAATGCGGGCACTCATGGGATGGAGTCTGGTCTGATGGGCAGAAAGCAGCCTGGATTGGAGCCCGAAAAGCCACTTGTACCAGGCCAGGCACCAGAAACGCATTGGCCTCCACGACAGGGGGTTGAAACCCTTCTAGGAGTGGCGGGGCGGAAGGTCATGACTCCAGGTTTTCTGGGGTTGCAGGATCAACTCACCATGACGTACCACGTCCCACCGGGTAGCAGCCTTGGCAGGGGGGGGGGGAGGCGGTGCCTATCTTGGCATATTTGTCAGCTTCTTCATTAAAGGCATGTCCACCGTGTCCCTCAACCTAGTCAAGGCTCTGACATTTCGCCGTGGTGGCCTGTCTGACTGCCTGAACCCAATAGGCTTGGCAGACAGGGCGGTGCCAGCTGAGAGCAGATGCAATAGCCGCCTGGCAGTCCAAACGCAGTCTGTCCCCTTCTCCAGAGAAGTGGGACCCTAGATAGTTAGGTAGGTGCACTCGGTTGTGGAGAGGCGCCCCATGGTTCCCCCTGGCGTCGCCGCTGTGACGAAGAGGAAGAGGTTCCGCGCGTGAAGAGGGGAGGCGGCTTACTTCCAGCTAGACCTGACTGGTCGCCCCCAACAAAGCGGCCCCGCGCAAAACCGGGAGGGCTGATCGCCGCCAGCGTGACTGCTTGTCATGCCAGTTGGGTTGGCCCCCATGCTTGCGCACGTCCCCTCCTTTGGGCGGAACCCTAGGGGTTCAACGGACTTCCTGGCGTATCCCGTTCCCAAGGCATGCATGCATGTTCTTGGTACTTGGGTTCCGAGGTGCTTGGGTGTCGCACGCTCCGCTTCGAGTCCCAAAGCAGCACACGCCTTAGGATGCAGCCTTAACCCCGGTGTCTGGATCTCGTATGGCTGGGTCACCTGCATGGCACGGGCTGCCTCAGTGCCCAGGCTAGGGACACTGGGTTTCCTACTGTTGCGTGGCGCTTGTGTTTGGGTCTGGGTTCTGGTTTGGCTCGGGTTTCGGCTGCGCCCCGCCAATCCTGGCTGGGGTGTTGGGCTGTGTGTGTGCTCGTGTGGGCGCTATGCTTGCACCCAGCCACTCCTGGCACGGATGCGCGGTGTGGGTGTGTGTTTTTGGGCTCGGGTTTCGGCTGCGCCCCGCCACTCCTGGCTGGGGTGTTTGGCTGTGTGTGTGCTCGTGTGCGCGCTCCGCTTGCACCCAGCCACTCCTGGCACGGGTGCGCGGTGTGGGTGTGTGTGTTTGGGCTCGGGTTTCGGCTGCACCCCGCCAATCCTGGCTGCGGTGTTGTGGTGTGAGTGTGCTGGCGTGGGCGCTCCGCTTGCAACCCGCCACTCCTGGCTGGGGTGCGCGCCGTGAGTGTGTGTTTGGGCTCGGGTTTCGGCTGCGCCCCGCCACCCCTGGCTGGGGTGTTGGGCTGTGTGTGTGCTCGTGTGCGCGCTCTGCTTGCACCCAGCTACTCCTGGCACGGGTGCTCGGTGTGGGTGTGTGTGTTTGGGCTCCAGTTTCGGCTGCGCCCCGCAAGTCCTTGCTGGGGTGTTGGGGTGTGTGTGTGCTGGTGTGGGCGCTCCGCTTGCACCCCCCCACTCCTGGCTGGGGTGCGCGCCGTGGGTGTGCGTGTTTGGGCTCGGGTTTCGGCTGCAACCCCGCCACTCCTGGCTCGGGTCTCCAGGTGTGTGTGTGCTGGTGTGGGCGCTCCGCTTGCACCCCGCCACACCTGGCTGAGGTGCGCGCCGTGGGTGTGTGTGTGTGGGCTCGGGTTTCGGCTGCAACCCCGCCACTCCTGGCTGGGGTGTTTGGGTGTGTGTGTGCTGGTGTGGGCGCTCCGCTTGCATCCCACCACTCCTGGCTGAGGTGCGCGCCGTGGGTGTTTGTGTGTGGGCTCGGGTTTCGGCTGCGCCCCGCGACTCCTGGCTGGGGTGTTTGGGTGTGTGTGTGTGCTGGTGTGGGCGCTCCGCTTGCTCCCCGCCACTCCTGGCTGGGGTGCGCGCCGTGGGTGTGTGTGTTTGGGCTCGGCTTTCAGCTGCGCCCCGCCACTCCTGGCTCGGGTGTTGGGCTGTGTGTGTGCTCGTGTGCGCGCTCCGCTTGCACCCAGCCACTGCTGGCACGGGTGCGCGGCTCGGGTGTGTGTGTTTGGGCTCGGGTTTCGGCTGCGCTCCGCCACTCCTGGCTGGGGTGTTCGGCTCTGTGTGTGCTCGTGTGCGCGCTCCGCTTGCACCCAGCCACTTCTGGCACGGGTGCGCGGTGTGGGTGTGTGTGTTTGGGCTCGGGTTTCGGATGCGCCCCACCACTCTTGGCTGGGGTGTTGGGCTGTGTGTGTGCTGGTGTGGGCGCTCTGCTTGCACCCCACCACTCCTGGCTGGGGTGCGCGCCGTGGGTGTGTGTGTTTGGGCTCGGGTTTCGGCTGCGCCCCGCCACTCCTGGCTGGGGTGTTGGGGTGTGTGTGTGCTGGTGGGCGTGCCCCCCTTGTACCCCGCCACTCCTGGCTGGGGTGTGCGGTGTGGGTGTGTGTGTTTGGGCTCGGGTCTCGGCTGCGCCCCGCCACTCTTGGCTGGGGTGTTGGGCTGTGTGTGTGCTCGTGTGCGCGCTCCGCTTGCACCCAGCGACTCCTGGCACGGGTGCACGGTGTGGGTGTGTGTGTTTGGGCTCGGGTTTGGGCTGCGCCCCGCCACTCCTGGCTGGGATGTTGGACTGTGTGTGTGCTTGTGTGCGCGCTCCGCTTGCACCCAGCCACTCTTGGCACGGGTGCGCGGTGTGGGTGTGTGTGTTTGGGCTCGGGTTTCGGCTGCACCCCGCCACTCCTGGCTGGGGTGTTGGGGTGTGAGTGTGCTGGTGTTGGCGCTCCTCTTGCACCCCGCCACTCCCGGCACAGATGCGCGGTGTGGGTGTGGGTGTTTGGGCTCGGGTTTCGGCTGTGCCCCGCCAATCCTGGCTGGGGTGTTGGGGTGTGAGTGTGCTGGTGTGGGCGCTCCGCTTGCAGCCCGCCACTCCTGGCTGGGGTGCACGCCGTGGGTGTGTGTGTTTGGGCTCGGGTTTCGGCTGCGCCCCGCCAATCCTGGCTGGGGTGTTGGGCTGTGTGTGTGCTCGTGTGGGCGCTATGCTTGCACCCAGCCACTCCTGGCACGGATGCGCGGTGTGGGTGTGTGTTTTTGGGCTCGGTTTTCGGCTGCGCCCCGCCACTCCTGGCTGGGGTGTTGGGCTGTGTGTGTGCTCGTGTGCGCGCTCCGCTTGCACCCAGCCACTCCCGGCACGGGTGCGCGGTGTGGGTGTGTGTGTTTGGGCTCGGGTTTCGGCTGCACCCCGCCAATCCTGGCTGCGGTGTTGTGGTGTGAGTGTGCTGGCGTGGGCGCTCCGCTTGCAACCCGCCACTCCTGGCTGGGGTGCGCGCCGTGGGTGTGTGTGTTTGGGCTCGGGTTTCGGCTGCGCCCCGCCACCCCTGGCTGGGGTGTTGGGCTGTGTGTGTGCTCGTGTGCGCGCTCTGCTTGCACCCAGCTACTCCTGGCACGGGTGCTCGGTGTGGGTGTGTGTGTTTGGGCTCCAGTTTCGGCTGCGCCCCGCCAGTCCTTGCTGGGGTGTTGGGGTGTGTGTGTGCTGGTGTGGGCGCTCCGCTTGCACCCCCCCACTCCTGGCTGGGGTGCGCGCCGTGGGTGTGCGTGTTTGGGCTCGGGTTTCGGCTGCAACCCCGCCACTCCTGGCTCGGGTCTCTGGGTGTGTGTGTGCTGGTGTGGGCGCTCCGCTTGCACCCCGCCACTCCTGGCTGAGGTGCGCGCCGTGGGTGTGTGTGTGTGGGCTCGGGTTTCGGCTGCAACCCCGCCACTCCTGGCTGGGGTGTTTGGGTGTGTGTGTGCTGGTGTGGGCGCTCCGCTTGCACCCCACCACTCCTGGCTGAGGTGCGCGCCGTGGGTGTTTGTGTGTGGGCTCGGGTTTCGGCTGCGCCCCGCGACTCCTGGCTGGGGTGTTTGGGTGTGTGTGTGTGCTGGTGGGCGTGCCCCCCTTGTACCCCGCCACTCCTGGCTAGGGTGTGCGGTGTGGGTGTGTGTGTTTGGGCCCGGGTTTCGGCTGCGCCCCGCCACTCCTGGCTCAGGTGTTGGGCTGTGTGTGTGCTCGTGTGCGCGCTCCGCTTGCACCCAGCAACTCCTGGCACGGGTGCGCGGCTCGGGTGTGTGTGTTTGGGCTCGGGTTTCGGCTGCGCTCCGCCACTCCTGGCTGGGGTGTTCGGCTCTGTGTGTGCTCGTGTGCGCGCTCCGCTTGCACCCAGCCACTTCTGGCACGGGTGCGCGGTGTGGGTGTGTGTGTTTGGGCTCGGGTTTCGGATGCGCCCCACCACTCTTGGCTGGGGTGTTGGGCTGTGTGTGTGCTGGTGTGGGCGCTCTGCTTGCACCCCACCACTCCTGGCTGGGGTGCGCGCCGTGGGTGTGTGTGTTCGGGCTCGGGTTTCGGCTGCGCCCCGCCACTCCTGGCTGGGGTGTTGGGCTGTGTGTGTGCTGGTGGGCGTGCCCCCCTTGTACCCCGCCACTCCTGGCTGGGGTGTGCGGTGTGGGTGTGTGTGTTTGGGCTCGGGTTTCGGCTGCGCCCCGCCACTCTTGGCTGGGGTGTTGGGCTGTGTGTGTGCTCGTGTGCGCGCTCCGCTTGCACCCAGCCACTCCTGGCACGGGTGCACGGTGTGGGTGTGTGTGTTTGGGCTCGGGTTTGGGCTGCGCCCCGCCACTCCTGGCTGGGATGTTGGACTGTGTGTGTGCTTGTGTGCGCGCTCCGCTTGCACCCAGCCACTCCTGGCACGGGTGCGCGGTGTGGGTGTGTGTGTTTGGGCTCGGGTTTCGGCTGCACCCCGCCACTCCTGGCTGGGGTGTTGGGGTGTGAGTGTGCTGGTGTGGGCGCTCCTGTTGCACCCCGCCACTCCCGGCACAGATGCGCGGTGTGGGTGTGTGTGTTTGGGCTCCGGTTTCGGCTGTGCCCCGCCAATCCTGGCTCGGGTGTTGGGGTGTGAGTGTGCTGGTGTGGGCGCTCCGCTTGCAGCCCGCCACTCCTGGCTGGGGTGCACGCCGTGGGTGTGTGTGTTTGGGCTCGGGTTTTGGCTGCGCCCCGCCACTCCTGGCTGGGGTGTTGGGCTGTGTGTGTGCTCGTGTGCGCGCTCCGCTTGCACCCAGCTACTCCTGGCACGTGTGCGCGGTGTGGGTGTGTGTTTTTGGGCTCGGGTTTCGACTGCGCTGGCCACTCTTTGCTGGGGTGTTGGAGTGTATGTCTGCTGGTGTGGGCGCTCCGCTTGCACCCCGCCACTCCTAGCTCGGGTGCGCGCCGTGGGTGTGTGTGTTTGGGCTCGTGTTTCGGCTGCAACCCTGCCACTCCTGGCTGGGGTCTCCGGGTGTGTGTGTGCTGGTGTGGGCGCTCCGCTTGCACCCCGCAACTCCTGGCTGAGGTGCGCGCCGTGGGTGTGTGTGTGTGGGCTCGGGTTTCGGCTGCGCCCCGCCACTTCTGGCTGGGGTGTTCGGGTGTGTGTGTGCTGGTGTGGGCGCTCCGCTTGCTCCCCGCCACTCCTGGCTGGAGTGCGCGCCGTGGGTGTGTGTGTTTGGGCTCGGGTTTCGGCTGCGCCCCGCCACTCCTGGCTGGGGTGTTGGGCTGTGTGTGTGCTGG
Organism: Eutreptiella sp. 'Long Island Sound 2002'; assembly: GCA_964036045.1. Lineage (NCBI taxonomy): Eukaryota > Euglenozoa > Euglenophyceae > Eutreptiales > Eutreptiaceae > Eutreptiella > Eutreptiella sp. 'Long Island Sound 2002'. Next base: position 111,483,573 of record OZ038378.1, read on the forward strand.
TGTGGGCGCTCTGTTTGCACCCCGCCACTCCTGGCTGGGGTGCGCGCCGTGGGTGTGTGTGTTTGGGCTCGGGTTTCGGCTGCGCCCCGCCACTCCTGGATGGGGTGTTGGGATGTGTGGGTGCTGGTTGGCGTGCCCCCCTTGTACACCGCCACTCCTGGCTTGGGTGTGCGGTGTGGGTGTGTGTGTTTGGGCTCGGGTCTCGGCTGCGCCCCGCCACTCCTGGCTGGGGTGTTGGGCTGTGTGTGTGCTCGTGTGCGCGCTCCGCTTGCAACCAGCCACTCCAGGCACGGGTGCGCGGTGTTGGTGTGTGTGTTTTGGCTCGGGTTTCTCCTGCGCCACACCATCACGTATTCCACCACCACCAGCCCCTACCACCACACCCACCAACGCCGGGGTACCACACACAACCAGCACACCCTCAACACCACCACCACGCGGTCCAGCACCACCCGCCGCCCCCGCTACACGGGCCCACGATACACAAGCCACGGTACACCCCCCTGGACCCGCGGGGAGCCGCCCAAGCACACCAGCAACACCAGGGCCTAGTAGGAGCGCCCCACCACCACCAGCAGCCCCCCCACCCACACCCCATACCAGCGAGCACCATCCACCAGCAGCCACCCATTACATACGGACCACAGCCCCACCCGGACGCCCATGCGGCCACCTCCCACCCACAACCCGGCACCACAACCAGTCAAGAACCGCAAGGGCCGCACGGCGCACACAGGCAACACCCGAACAACCCACAGGGTTGCCCAGACCCCCAGCCAGCACAACACCCACCCCCGCCCCCCCCACCACCAACAGCGCCACCCCCACACCACCCCCCCCCCCCGCCCCCCTCCCGAGACCAGGCCACGGACGCAACACGCGGCAGCCAGCACCAGCCAATTGACGTCGATGCGCCCGCCGACACACGACACCGCGAATCCCCCGTCCCGCGACCGCCACAAGAGACCCCATCACCGGACCCCACGCGCGACAACGACGACAACCCCCCCCAGCCCACACCACCCCCCCCATCACACCCCGCACCACCAGTCGCCTCACCGGCCGAACCCTACGCTCTACACAACCCCGCAGCGGTACGGCACCTCCGGGGAATCGGGGAACAGGACGTCGTGCTGTGCCTCCGCACCTCCGGCAGCAGCACCCGCATCCGGGCGGCCACCCTGGTCCAGGCGGCCACCCTGGGGGAAGGTGTCTGAGACTTCCTCTTTGACGCCTTCCTCCACGTCGCCCGACACGATCGCCCCCCTCGCGCCACCCCAGACGGCGAGAGCCCGCCCCCCACGGGGAGCCGGATCTGGGTGCCCCCCATCGACTTTGGGCGACACCTAGTCGGACACCCCGTGCCGGAGCGGGACAGCACCCAGGGCCGCACCCGCTACTGCGAGCCCAACATGGCCCATCCCCCACCCGGCGCCACCCCCTACAACACCAAAAAGTGGGAGCGAGAAAGCTTGGGTAGCCCGGATGGCCTCCCTGAGCAACTTCCGGCAACACGTCCCGGGGGACATCCCCACCCCCGACGAGCGGCAGCCAGCCCCCTCCACGTACATGACCCTCATGTACGATCTGCACTACACCCTCTCCACCACCCACTACCACGCACCCACTGACCACTGGGTGGTACACAGAACCGACTCCCTCCTCCCCGCCGACTACGCCCCCCCCCCACACAACCCAGGCCTCGACACGTACGCCAGGGGGGACGACCTGGACGACCCCCACATCTGGGGCACGTGGGAAGGCAAATCCTTGGACACGCTGCTCTCCATCCGCAGCGGCAGCCAGGGCCTTGGTAGGGCGATGTATTGCCTCGCCAAGTGGACCCAACGGACCTGGGGGATCCCCACGGACCGGTGGGTGTGGGTGGTCACGCTGCGCCCCCAGCAGAGGGAAGCCCCCCCAAAACCGCAGGGGAGCCACCCCCCCACGCCCCACCACCCTACAGCTCTGCCCATACATGGTGGCAGCCCGCCTCATGGCGCTGCTGTGGCCGGGCCGAGACACCCCCACCCGAAACTACCCCCACCTCACAGAGGAGGACATGCCCGGCATCCGGCGATGCTTCTTCCGCACCCTCAACTACCTCCAGCAAACACACCCGCACGTCCTGGAGCAGATATGGCCGGCCCCCGGGTAACCCACGTGCCCGCGCAGCCGAGACAACACCGCCACACCAGCACCAGCACGCACGGATCACCAGGGAAAATGCGCGCACACGCCCGGTGCCCGAACCCGCACCCTCGTTCTCGCTACTTGCAGGACCCAGCATCATACGCCCGCCCCCGAAGCCCAGGACCCTCCGCCGTCTCCCACAGCCCTCTCTTCTGCCTCCGACTCCACAACCTCCACCGCCACGACCACCTCATCCACCACCACCACCACGTCCTCATCCAGCACTCCACCCCCCAGGCCGCGGAGGACACCTCTCAAACGGGCCCCCAAACCCGCCCCCACCGCGAGCAACCCCGCCGCCGCCAAGGCCCACGCCCCGACGAGGCCCACACCTGCGACCCAGCTGAAACCCAGGACCGCCGCCAAACAGCCAGCCAAACCTGTCAGTGCGCCACGACCGCAACCCGCAGCCAAGCCCAAACCCGAGTCCAAACCCGGCGCCACGACGGCAGCGCATGCCCGGCCCCCCGAGGACGTCGTACATGACATTCAGCCCCAGCCATCCCAGGCCTGGAGGCAGCAGCGCCCAGCACGGCGCACCCGCACCGTCACCGACGCCGCCGCCGCCACCCTCATAGCGGGACGCGCCGCGGCCGAGGCACGACGCACCTCGTCCCACCACCTCTCAGAGCCCGCACCCCAGGCCCACGGACCGCCCCCGACCAGGCCAGAACGACGCCAGGGTCCGCCAGCAGCGTCCCCGCCCCCCTACCAACCCTAGGTGGCAGCCCACATACAGCGCATGCCCCACTACCGCCGCCGCCGCGAGTCCCCGCCCAACCCCGAGGCGGAGGACGTGCGCGCACACCCGCGGGTCCACATCCGCGCGCGCCCCCACTCCCCGCGCACCCCCACGGAACAGGACTACGAGGAATCCCCCAGGCCCGCCAACGCCCCCGGTCCCCACGACCCCGTCACTCCCACCCACGCCCACTCCTCCGTCCAAGACCGCAGGCCCGCCCAGGGACAGTGGTGGCAGCGCTGGACCCACACGCAGCTCTGGGAGCTGCGAAAGTGGGCCCGGGGAGAGCCCTCCCTCAAGGGCATGGTCCATCGGCCCCGCAAGGGGTCGGTGGAGAACTGCCGCCTCCGGCCGGCGGGGGGGTAGATGCCGCAGGCCGCATGGGAAGCCATGCTGGCCGATGCGCTGCACCCCCTGGGAGTCCACCCCTGCAACCTCCCCGCGCCCCAGGACCACCCGTATGTCCTCAGGCGCCTGCGGGAGACCCTCCAGGAGACACAGCGAGACGGCATCCGCCTGTGGGACATCACCCAAAGCCCAGCCCCGCACAAACACACCCCCTCACCACCCCGAGAGCAACGGCGCACCAACACCGGCGGCACCCACAGCACCCCAGGAGCCCTGCGCACCACACAACAGGACGCGCCTGACCCCCCGGCCAGCAGCGCCGCCACCTAACCCTGTTACCCAGCAGACCACCACCAGGGGCGCCACGCCTGGCCCCGCCCAGAAGTCACCAAACGTACCGGACGCCGAAGGACGCCAACGTACATGACAACGGGCACCACTAGGCCCAAAGGCACCGAACCTAGGCCAACTACCGTCGCCACTGCCTAACCCAGCCAAAACCCAAACACAAATCAAACCCGAGCCACACCCCGAAACCGCTAACCCTTGACTCCTAACCAGGCCCGCTGAGGGAACAACGTAACCACAGCCCACACCCACAGCCCACACAGCCGCATAACCAGCCAGCTCCAGAAGCAAAGAGACACCTCACCAAACCCAACCTGGCCCAAGCCCGTGTACATCAGGACGCGCGAGCCGCACCCCTGGGGCGCGACCGCCGCCACAGCACCGACGACACACGCCAGAGGACACAACACTATTGCAGCGCCGCACCAGCTGCCCGTGCCTGTGCCTGCAGTGTACGCGCGCCCCTGTTTTTCTTTTTTGTTTCATCAAAAAGAAAAAAAAAAAGAAAAAAAGAAAATTAGGGGGGGAGGATGAGGGACACAACCACCCATGGCACACGCGCACCGCACACAGCGCGCACACCGGTGAACGGGAGCCAAGTGGCGCAGGACACCGCAAACGCAACACAACACACCAGGCGAGCACACCGGTGAACAGGAGCCAAGTGGCCCAGGACACCGCAGACGCAACACAGCAAACTGCGCGGGCACACCGGTGAACAGGAGCCAAGCGGCCCAGGACACTGCACACACGTAGGGCGGCCGAGGGACAGGAAAGAACCAATACCCCATGGGTCAGACGCACTGGGGCGACCCAGCCGACCCACCGGGCCAGTGGCAGGAGCAGTACTCCAAGGCCACTGGTCTGAGCTGGGCCAGGCTGCATCGGGGACCATGGCAAACGTCACCCGGAGCCATGGAAGCAACCAGTGACAGGCGAGCCGGTACACAGTCCAAGAGGGGGTCACCTGCCAAGCAGAGTGGCCCCGCAACTCAAGCCACAAGGGTGAGGCGGTCGTACCGTAGACTAGCGGGAGCAATACGCCTTGTGGTGAGAGATACTCCACACAGCTGGGCAGCCCCCAGAGCTGCGGCCCAAAGGAGGGGGCATGTGGCCCTACCCATGGACACATGTGGGGACACCCTCCCACCTGGGACACATGGACCGGGTGGCCGCGACAATGCCTTCCCAAGCACATGCAGAAGCGGCTCAAGAGGCACCTGACATGGGGCAGTGGGAGGAACAGGACGTCCCCTTGGTAAGACCTTCTTCCTGCAATGTCAAAGGAGGCATCCCGAGCTCCCGAAGATAGCTACCTACCTACCTGTGGGTGTGTGTGTTTGGGCTCGGGTTTCGGCTGCGCCCCGCCACTCCTGGCTGGGGTGCTTGGCTGTGTGTGTGCTCATTTGCGCGCTTCGCTTGCACCCAGCCACTCCTGGCACGGGTGCGCGGTGTGGGTGTGTGTGTTTGGGCTCAGGTTTCGGCTGCCACCCGCCACCCCTGGCTGGGGTGTACGGCTGTGTGTGTGCTCGTGTGCGCGCTCCGCTTGCACTGAGCCACTCCTGGCACGGGTGCGCGGTGTGGGTTTGTGTGTTTGGGCTCGGGTTTCGGCTGCGCCCCGCCACTCCTGGCTGGGGTGTTGGGCTGTGTGTGTGCTGGTGTGGGCGCTCTGCTTGCACCCCGCCACTCCTGGCTGGGGTGCGCGCTGTGGGTGTGTGTGTTTGGGCTCGGGTTTCGGCTGCGCCCCGCCACTCCTGGCTGGGGTGTTGGGGTGTGTGTGTGCTGGTGGGCGTGCCCCCCTTGTACCCCGCCACTCCTGGCTGGGGTGTGCGGTGTGGGTGTGTGTGTTTGGACTCGGGTTTCGGCTGCGCCCCGCCACTCCTGGCTGGGCTGTCGGGCTGTGTGTGTGCTTGTGTGCGCGCTCCGCTTGCACCCAGCCACTCTTCGCACCGGTGCGTGGTGTGGGTGTGTGTGTTTTGGCTCGGGTTTCGGCTGCGCCCCGCCACTCCTGGCTGGTGTGTTCGGCTGTGTGCGTGCTCCTGTGCGCGCTCCGCTTGCACCCAGCCACTCCTGGCACGGGTGCGCGGTGTGGGTGTGTGTGTTTGGGCTCGGGTTTCGGCTGCGCCCTACCACTCCTGGCTGGGGTGTTGGGCTGTGTGTGTGCTGGTGTGGGCGCTCCACTTGCACCCCGCCACTCCTGGCTGGGGTGCGCGCTGTGGGTGTGTGTGTTTGGGCTCGGGTTTTGGCTGCGCCCTGCCACTCCTGGCCTGGGTGTTGGGCTGTGTGTGTGCTCGTGTGCGCGCTCCGCTTGCACCCAGCCACTCCTGGCACGGTTGCGCGGTGTGGGTGTGTGTGTTTGGGCTCGGGTTTCGGCTGCGCCCCACCAGTCCTGGCTGGGGTCTGCGTTGTGGGTGTGTGTGCTCGGGCTCGGGTTTTGGCTGCGCCCCGCAACTCCTGGCTTGGGTTTGTGGTGTTTGGGTTGGCTGTTGCCTGGCACCTGTTCGTGTGCCGTGCTTCGTTGCGTGTTGTGCGCTCTCTCTGGGTTTGTGGCACCCGGCGGCCGTCGCTGCTTCGCACCTGTTAGTCTGGCTTGGTTGTGGCCAGCAGCGTGCCCCTCTGGCGTGCCTCGTCGCCCCGCGTGGTGCGCCGCGCCTCGTCCGATCCGGTCGCTCTCGGTGCTCTGGTTGGCTTTCCTGTCACCGTGGTGCCTTTCCCCACCCAAGGGGCTTGCGCCCCCGGCTTTACTGGGCGGCTGCGCGGGGCACGCGGAGGCCGGCCGAGAAGAGGGCTCTTTGTGCCTGCCGCTGGCCCCCACCGAGGCGGGTGCGCTGGGCTCGCTCCGCGTTGTACCCGTTCGGGGCCCCGCGATGGGGTTGTCCCTGGCGGGTCCCTCCGGCGTTGGTCTTGGGCTGCGTGCGCTGCGGTGGTTGGCGTGTGTGGACCCGGTCACTGACGCGTCTGGTTTCCCGGACCGTCCGTTGTTCGATGAGGGATTGTGCCGGCGTCCACAATGCGGGCACTCATGGGGTGGAGTCCGGTCTAGTGGGCAGAACGCAGCCTAGATTGGAGCCCGAAAAGCCACTTGTACCAGGCCAGGCGCCAGAACCGCAGAGGCCTCCACGACAGGGGGTCGGAACCCTTGTAGGAGTGGCGGGGCGGAAGGTCATGACTCCAGGTTTTCTGGGGTTGCAGGATCAACTCAGCAGCGGCCTGGGCAGGGGGGGGGGGGGGTGCCTATCTTGGCACATTTGTCAGCTTCTTCATTAAAGGCATGTCCACCGTGTCCCTCAACCTAGTCAAGGCTCTGAGATTTCGCCGTGGTGCCCTGTCTGACTGCCTGAACCCAATAGGCTTGGCGGACGGGGCGGTGCCGGCTGAGAGCAGATGCAATAGCCCCCCGGCAGTCGAAACGCAGTCTGTCCCCTTCTCCAGAGAAGTGGGACCCTAGCAGTAACTGAACCAGCTCCGCTTTATACGAATTGGGAATGCCCGGGACACAGCATACTGCAACAAGGCCTTTGGGCATGATTGCAGCAGCACCAGAGGAGGGCGGGGAACCCATTTTACTACCGTCTGTGTATGTGCTATCTGGACGAAGACGAGTGGGCAGGCGAAGAGATGTCATCAAGGAAGGCAGGGACACACAGAACGTGATGTTCCAAAAACCGCAATGGGACCTTGGAAACGATGACAAAAACGAAGAAGGACATGGGACATCCCTGTTTGACCCCGTGCGTGGTCCTGAGGACCTCATGTTCAGCACCTGAGAGGAAGGTGGCACCCAGCTCTAGCACCAGGGAAATCAAGCGCAGTAGCTTGAGCGGGGTGCCCATTCTATCGAAGATGTGGAAAATGAGGTTTTTCGGCGGACTATCAAATGCATGGTAAACGTCAAAGGCTAAGATGGCTTCTGTAGGTCCCACGGCATCCAGGTCATCGAGGAATGTGTGTGTGGCGTGTGCTGTTGACACTCCCTGTTTTCCCCCGAATTGTTTCTGGTGTATGAGGGGGGAGAAGAGGGGGTATAGGGATTTATAAACCCATCGCATGAGGAGGCAGTAGATGGAGTTGCTCATGGCGATGGGTCTCTATCTGTCAGGGTCCTGCCACTGCCTTTCACCTTTGAACAAACACAAAGTTTCACAAATCAGCCTGGGAGTGGGGAGGGTTCCCTCGAGGTAGCAAAGACAAACACATTGATGCACGACCGAAAAGACTTGATCTGGTAACGACGCTAACAAAAAGAATAGCACACCGTCTGTGCCTGGGGACTTGCGGCGGGGGCACGCGCAAGGCAGCGTAGTTCTTCGACTGAGGGGCGGTCAGGGTCGCATGACCCTGAGTTGGGTATCCAGGTGAGTGCGCGCGCAGACCAGGGGTTGTTGCGCTGCAGAATGCGCTGAATCTTTCCTGGGGGGGTGGGCAGGGTAGAGGGGGATGTTTGGGTGAGAAGAGTGTGTTTTACTCTACGGTAAAACACTTTGGTCCGTCGTTTGGCCTGCTTTGCCCGCTGCCTAACTACATCGGAGCAGTCGGTGACATCAATGTCTTTTTTTGGCAGTTCCTTTTTTTTAGAATTCGTATCGTGCATAGCCTCAAGCATGCATACAGAGGGGCAGCGTAGGTCACTTCGACAGATGATGCGTCCCTGGGGCATGATATATTTTCAGTGAGGTCAGCAACCGTCATTTTATAGTGGCATATGTCCCTCCTGTTCCACAGGGCACAGCGTGGTTGCAGCTGTCAGTGCTGGGGCTGGGGCTCGGTATGGACCAAAACCGGATTGTGGTCCTGTTTGCCGTGCACGGAAGAAACCTCAGTGGCGGCTGCATCAGATACCCTGAAGAGTGAGGTGAAGAGCGATGAGCCCTAGGCACGGTCCAGATAGCTGTTGGTGCCCCCAAAGCGACGCGACCGCGTGTAGGGTGTGGATGTACATTGGGGCCTCACTAAGTCGACCATGGCTCCAGAGCGTTCACGTGCAATGAGCCACGGCCACAGGTTAGGCTGTATAGCTGTGGTGTCAGTATCCAACGTGACTCCATTACAGTCTCCCAAAAATATCGAGCGGTTTTGCAGGAGAGGCGCAAGGGCCTTCTCACACCAAGGGCGTTTCTTGGAGCTGTTGGGACCGTAGAAGGAGCATACATGGAGTTCGGGTAGGAGCAGGTCACTTAGCAGCGGGAGCGGCACAGAGATCAGCCCCCCTGGGACGTGTTCTTTCATGGCTGCGGCGGTGGGTGCTACAGACGTGTGTACAAGCAGGGCAACTCCCTCCTTGGAAGAGGGGGAGCTCATCAGAAGGTGGTATCCCCAAGAGCGGACAGCCCTCTCGTGGTTTTGTGCAGTGGAAAGCGAGCTGGGTCTATACTCCTCAAGGGAAACAGTATCCGGGAGCTGCTGATATCCACCGAGAACGTGGTACGGCCTGTTAGGCGTAGTTTGCTCACCTCTGCAATTGAGTGAGCTGAATGTGAGTGTGAGGTATGTCTGCCCGCGCGCTGTGGTGGGGCCGGGGGGCAAGGGGCGGTTGTAGGCGGGCATGGTGGGTTGTGTGCCATGGGGTGATGCGAGCATTGCAGGTGTGAGACCTGAAGTGGTCGTCCGCTGGATCGGCGGTTCAGTTGTTGACCCTGGCGGCTCCAGCCCTGTGGACACGGGACACAAAGGTGGTGATGGGGCTGGTGCTGAGAGAAGGGGGGGGGATGTCAGGACGCACAGACTGAAGGCGCAAAGCGTTAGGTGGGGGTACAGGTGTAGCAGAGCCCGTTGCAGATACAAAATGATACGCAAAGGAATCATTGCTGACGCAACAACACTCAGGAGCGTCGAAGCAGGCAACGGTACCATTGTTCTGGTGGGCGGACCAGACCTTGTCTCAAGTTGACCCTCCCGGCCGACTTGGAGATTAGAGGGGTGGACCGGTAGCAGGGCCCGGGCGACGTGAAGCATACGGGATATGACAACGGCCCTTCTTCGAAGGACTTGCAAGATGTACACTGTGGTGAAACCCTCAAGTACAACCTGTGTAGCACGGGTCAACGGTGCAGGGGGGCGGCAGGAGGACAGGGCGGTCCGCAGGGCAGTATACGTCGAAACAGGAGGCTTGGTTGGGTGAAGGTGGGCGGACAGCGGTACCGGTAGACAATGGTGATCACGCATTGGCGTAGCCTGTCCATCATTGTGGGGATGATCTGAAGAGCAAAGAGAGGGGGTTACGGAGCGCTCAATGGGGACACGAGTTCCCGACTGATGTGTTGCCTATGAAAGTGCGGTCAGTCTCACATATAACCTCCTGCACACACCTTCCCTTGTACCTTGCGTCCTGCCCCTGGCTGGCCTGCCCTCCCCTGTCCCTTTGCCTCCTGCTCCTGGCTGTCCTGCCCTCCCCTGTCCCTTGCGCCCTCCCTTCCCCTACCACCCTCCGTGCCCCTCTCCGGCACCATGTGCACCTTGTCTACCTTGCCCTGTCTGTCCGCCCTCCCCTCGGTGCACTGTACCCCTCTCGCCCTCTGTCGATCCTTGCTGCCCCCCGCTTCTCTATCCTCCTTCCTGCTGGCCATGGAGTCCTGCCTTCACACTGTCCCCCTCCCCTTGTCGCCCCTCACCTCCCCCTGTTGCCTGCCCTTCTGTGAGTCCCACGCTGCCTCCTCCGCCCGTCCCCGCCCCCGTCCCCTTCCCCCGTCTTGCCTTCACTTCCTCCCCCTGTGGTCCTCCACTGATCTGGCCGCCGCGCCGCCCCCGTGCCCGATCATTCTTTCCTTTGCTCTCCGCCCCTTCCCTCTCCACCTCCATCTCCAGCTGGCGAATGGTTTTTAGCCTTTGCGACGGAGCCTGCTGACGACTGCGCTGGTGCTGCAGGTGCGTCAGCGCCTCGTACTGCGCCGTCTGCTGCCGGGGCCCCTCCCTCTCCTCCTCCGCCGTCAGCGCTGCGCTAACCTTTGGCGGTGAGCCTGGGAGCGGCTGCCTAAGCAACTACTGGGGCTGTGGCCACTTGTACCCCTGTCCCCCGCCCTTTCCTCCCGCCACCCCCTGGTGCCCTGCTGTGGTGGGGCCGGGGGGCAAGCGGCGGTTGTGGGCGGGCATGGTGGGTTGTGTGCCATGGGGTGATGCGAGCATTGCAGGTGTGAGACCTGAAGTGGTTGTCCGCTGGATCGGCGGTTCAGTTGTTTACCCTGGCGGCTCCGGCCCTGTGGACACGGGACACAAAGGTGGTGATGGGGCTGGTGCTGAGAGAAGGGTGGGGGATGTCAGGACGCACAGACTGAAGGCGCACAGCGTTAGCTGGGCGTACAGGTGTAGCAGAGCCCGTTGCAGATACAAAATCATACGCAGAGGAATCATTGCTCACGCAACAACACTCAGGAGCGTCGAAGCAGGCAACGGTACCATTGTTCTGGTGGGCGGACCTGACCTTGTCTCAAGTTGACCCTCCCGGGCGACTTGGAGATTTGAGGAGTGGGCCGGTAGCAGGGCCCGGGCGACGTGAAGCATACGGGATATGACAACGGCCCTTTTTCGAAGGACTTGCAAGATGTACACTGTGGTGAAACCCTCAAGTACAACCTGTGTAGCACGGGTCCACGGTGCAGGGGGGCGGCAGCAGGACAGGGCGGTCCGCAGGGCAGTATACGTCGAAACAGGAGGCTTGGTTGGGTGAAGGTGGGCGGACAGCGGTACCGGTAGACAATGGCGGTCACGCATTGGCGTAGCCTGTCCATCATTGTGGGGACGATCTGAAGAGCAAAGAGAGAGGGTTACGAGGCGCTCAATGGGGACACGCGTTCCCGACGGATGTGTTGCCTATGACAGTGCGGTCAGTCTCACATATAACCTCCTGCACACACCTTCCCTTGTACCTTGCGTCCTGCCCCTGGCTGCCCTGCCTTCCCCTGTCCCTTGTTTCCTGCTCCTGGCTGTCCTGCCCTCCCCTGTCCCTTGCGCCCTCCCTTCCCCTACCACCCTCCGTGCCCCTCTCCGGCACCATGCTCACCTTGCTTACCTTGCCCTGTCTGTCCGCCCTCTCCTCGGTGCACTGTACCCCTCTCGCCCTCCGTCGCTCCTTGCTGCCCCCCGCTTCTCTATCCTCCTTCCTGCTGGCCATGGAGTCCTGCCTTCACACTGTCCCCCTCCCCTTGTCACCCCTCACCTCCCCCTGTTGCCTGCCCTTCTGTGTGTCCCCCGCTGCCTCCTCCGCGTGTCCCCGCCCCCGTCCCCTTCCTCCGTCTTGCCTTCACTTCCTCCCCCTGTGGTCCTCGACTGATCTGGCCGCCGCGCCGCCCCCGTGCCCGATCATTCTTTCCTTTGCTCTCCGCCCCTTCCCTCTCCACCTCCATCTCCAGCTGGAGAATGGTTTTTAGCCTTCGCGAGGGAGCCTGCCGACGACTGCGCTGGTGCTGCAGGTGCGTCAGCACCTCGTACTGCGCCGTCTGCTGCCGGGGCCCCTCCCTCTCCTGATCCGCCCTCAGCGCTGCGCTAACCTTTGGCGGTGAGCCTGGGAGCGGCTGCCTAGGCAACTGCTGGGGCTGTGGCCACTTGTGCCCCTGTCCCCCGCCCTTTCCTCCCGCCACCCCCTGGTGCCCTGCTGCCGTCCTGGCCCCTGGCGTGCCCCCCTGTCTGTTCCCTCCCCTGCCTGGCCGCCCCTGTCCCCCTGCATGTCCGCCTGTGCCCACGCGGCCTGTCACTGCGGTTCCAGGCCGCTCATGTCCTCCTTTGCCTTCCTCTTTCCACTGAGAACCCTGGGGAATCGACTACATCGCAGCAGCCGGCACGTTACGCACCGCCAGCTGCCTATGGCCCCCTGCCGCCACCATCCTCCCTGCTCCCTCCCTTTCCTCCTCCGAAAGCTCAAGGATGTCGACGACCACAGATGCGCCTGGCCTGTCGCTCTCCGCCGGGTGGAACGGCTTCGCCTGCGGCCCCATTGCCTGGAGCTCCCTCCGTTCCCCCCCCCTTGCCGCCAGCTCCCGCCGCATCCACTACCGCTGGCCCGACCCTTGTTTCCTCCTGCCCGCCCCCGGCCTCCTCCTCTGCTGTCCTGGCCCCGACCGCGTCCGCCTGTCTGACCCGCCAGCTGCACCGTCGCTGGACTGTCTGAGGTTGGGGGCAACATCAGAGGCAAGGACGATGCTGAGTGCGTTCTTGAGGGGGGCTACCTGCATACGGGTCACCTAAAACTGCATCCTGACCAAAGCCATCTCTCCGAACCCTCTCAGCGCCTGCGGCGGGGGCGTCGCTGTCGCCGCTGACGACGAGCGGGACTTCGGACTGGGCGTGCGGGACATTGCTCTGCAATACATGGCATTGTGTCCCTGACCGTGCTGCCATTCGCCTCCCCTACATGTGCCCCGCACACCGCTTTTGCTGCGTTGTGGTCTGCACGCCCTTCGTGCTTACTTGGCCATTGGTCCCCGACCTGCGGTGTCCATCAGCGCCGTGGCCCCCGCTTCCTGTACGCGCCTTACTGTACCGCTGCGTTGCCCCTCTCCACTTCCCTCAACCGCGTTGATCACTCCCTATGGGGCGTTACTTGACGGTCTTGTCCAGTCTGGGACCTCTTGCCTTCTTTCCCCGCACGTTCGAATGGTCTGACTTGTGCTCCTGGGGTTCGCATCTTGTCTGCTCGTTCTTCGTGCTCTGCCCCGGACGATCCCGGCCTGTGAGCCTGCTGCCACCAGATGCTCCAGTCTGGCGGGCCGTTTCTGATCAGAAGCATACGAGCTGCTCGGTTCTGTATGCCCCAGTCCTGGGCTTTCGGCTTCTTCCCTATTGCCAATAACCACTATTCTGGGGCTTGTGGACCTGCGCCCTCCCGCCTCTCCAGCCCTGGCGTGTGTCTCCAGTGGCTTTTCTTTCACCAGTTCTTCCTTCTTGTCCTGCCCCGGATGATCCAGTCCAGGGTTGCTCTCCTGCTTCCCCGGGATGTTCGGGTCCTGTTGGCCGCCTTTTCGCCGGGGTGCTTTGCCCCGGACGTACAAGTCTGCAACGTCGGTCCGCGGTCCCCTGCATTGCCCTGGATGGGGGTCGCTGCCTTGCTGGGTTGCTGCGTCCTGTACGCTCCTGTCCGCGGCTTCTTGCCTTCTTTCACTCTTCTATGCTCCAATTCCACGGCTTGTGTCCTCACTTCCACCGTGGAACCGCTCCCAGCCGCCCGTCCTTGTTGGCTACCGTGGCACGTACGCTGTCGGCTGCTCCTTTTCGTTCTGTCCCGGACGATCCAGTCCGGGGCCGTGCGCCTGCTTTCCCCGGGCGCTGCTGCCCAGTGGGCCGCCCGTTTGTCTTAATTGTCTACCCCGGATGTTCCGTTCCGGGGGCGCAGGTCCACATCCCCTCAGTGTTGCAGTCCAGGGGCTGTCTTCGTGCCGTTTTGCTCCGTCCTGGACGCTCTGGCCCGGTGCTTTGGACTACCCTCTGTCCCGGACCATCCAGTCCCAGCGGTGGGTGGCCCTTCTTCCTTGCTGTCCCGGTGATGTGCCGGCCCTGAGCAATCCGCCACTCTCCCCTCAGCTGACCTGTTACCAGGCCCCTCTGTACTCTGCACCGGCTAACCTTGTCAGCACCGCCCATTCGTACTCTGTCCATCACGGTGCTCCCCACTGATGTACTACTCTGTACGCCCGCTGCTGCCTCCTCCTTGCTCTTGTCCACCCTGCTCCTGTCCCCGGTCGTCACTTTTCCCCTCCCGGCTGACGTGTTCATCGTCTGTACCATTTCTTTTGCTGCTATGCCGCCTGCTCCACCATCCGCTCGTCTCCCCCTCGTTGGCATCTCCTGATGTTCCCCCCCCCCCCGCTGCCGAGCCACCTCTTCCTCGCAAGAGCCCCCCTTCACCTGACAATCCTCTCCCTTCCCCTGTCAGCCCCGGATGATCGATTGAGCAGCATGCCCTGTCTCTGTCCTGGCTATTGTCCTCATGCCGCCCCGCCTGCTCCCTCCGCCGGCATCTAGCTGTTCTGGATGGTCGAGTCCAACTTGTCCCCACGTTGTAGCCCCTCTTCTCTATGGCTCTCATACTTGTCGTACTCTCTTCTGCCTGCGCGCCATCAGGCGCTCCCTTTGTTCTTCAACCGCTTGTCCCGCCTCATTTCCCTCGTCTTTGTGCTGCCGCAATCGCCAATCCGGTTCAGCCGCACGTCCATCATGGTGGTCTGTGGGTCGTACTTGATCAACGCCATCTCTACTCTCTTCGGGACCAGCTCATGCGTGTCCTCAGCGTGCGCCTCCATCTGTGCCTCCCTGCACGTCATGCGCTCTTGCAGATGTTCCATCGTACACCGTAGGTAGGAAAATTAGGGCACTCCCTCTGTACCGGAAGTAGATAGTACCAGCAAGTACAAATATTATACGATGCGTGACGAAAAATGATGAAAAACCTCAGAGGTTGCGCGCACTGGCGTCTCGCCAGAATGAAAAGAAAAAGGAGGGTAAAACAACACGGAAACATTTGAAGCCGGTTCGGACCCCCGTGGCCATCTTTGGGTCACTTGGGGTGTGTATCTATGTACGGCAAGCCGCCATTGGCTGATATCATACTCTTCCATCCACCTGACCTAACCTGATGTGATAGTGTGATAGGCTTGGCCACTCCAGCTATGAGCGGCCATATTCAATACCGAGGCGCTGCCGGCTGAGATTTATATATCAGAATATCAGGAATCAACATGGTTTTTTTATCCTAATGTTTCCGTAACTTTTCAGCTATCCGTTCTGATTGTCAATGTATCGGCGACTGTCAGTTGGCTCGCGATTTGGCGGTAACCGATTGGTTAACTGTTATTTCCAGATATTTTAGCGGAAACCCCGATGAAGGGTTAAGTTTTATCAGAGAAGGATTCGTTGCTTCCGCAATTTTCATGTTATACACTCGCAAAATTAATCCGATTTTTTCAGACATTCAGAATCGGATTTTCGATTTCGAGGTCGCCGCACTGAATATGATGAATTTCCAGTGGTTCCACATCTTTTCCCGATCACGAATCAACCTTCCTTTTGATGTCCCCCTCCTTTTTCTTGGAGATATAGGCGAAACAAAATTGTTTCGTGAGGCCACTTTGAAAAGCCATATCTCCAGCTCACTGCGAGGAGTTACAACTTTGAGATACGGGATGGAATCGCCTTGGTCGCAACTTAATTTAGCAAACATCAAACGCTTTTGATGAGTACACAAGCCTGGTGTAGCAAGGGATAATGGTCAAGGGGCTAGAAAATGATTAATAACTCTTAGACCATGCAACCGAATATTTTAATGCGACTTCCGAGTGTACTGCATGAGTGTTGGTGTTGCATAGAACCTTTACTTGGGTTCCTACGTATTTTTAACGTGAAGTCATGTCCATGGAGGGGCATGGCATACCATGGTGGGAGCCATTTTTGAGGGTATGTGTTATATGGATGGTATGTGCTTCGCTATACTCACGCCCATGTTATATATCTCCGTTTGTAGGAGGATATGTGGAGTCATACGTTACACGGGCTTCGCCTGTGTCCCAATGGTGTGCTCCGTAGCGCTAGACTAAGTCTACTGCACATATAGTGCATGTGGGAGGGCTTACAGAGCGACCCACAAGCCCTACTATCAATTTTCCCATTCTCATGGTGCGTGTTGGGAGGAGGTTCGAAGGTGTTCCTATGCGTCCATGTGGGGATCCACGTGGGGGGATTGTTCGCAAATGGTCCCAAGCAATTGTGTTTGGAACCATATGTTGATACCATGGGTGAGCGAAGTTATATACTGTTGTGATTATCTTGTTTTTGACCTCATTTTATGCTCATTTTTGTATTTTTTGTGCTCAACTGGTCGGCTAACAGTAAAGTGCCTAGAGATCTGTGAACTATGGTATGTTGCTTATATGTTGGCATATGCTTCGGTGTTACACCTCACCATATGCCGGATCACCTGGTCACTTTGGCGTGGCACACGAGGCCTCACAAAATTAGGTCTAAGATTTGTGAGTTGACTTGTGAAGCATGGCATGTATATATATGGAGGGGTTTGAGGGCCAATGTTGGGATATTCTTGGGCATGGATCTTTGGTCTATATCACCCTTGTATCTTATTCCCAGGTTTGACACATGCATGGAGCATTTGAATATTTGCCGTATGCATATTTGAGTATATAATTGAATTTTGGGCACTATGGTGTGATTTGTCTAATTTTGCTATGTTGTGAGGTCATCTTCATGGGGCAATTCTCCAGGCCCAAACGACTCCAAGTCTAACCAAGTTTATGTCAGGGTAGGGCATGGTCCTGAGTACCACTCTAGGCCATGACACGCTACCTCCCCTATTGGGCTAGGATTTAGAGGCTTGGGGGTGAACACATTTTTGGGGTTTGTGTAGTGACTTTTGACACATGGCATTTAGCCATCTGATTTGACTGGGTTCAGGGCATCATGTTGGCGAGTCAGAGGGAAGGTCTTGAGTCCAGGGAATGAGGGGTCTATGGCTGTGATTGTGTATGTTTCCATCTTTCCCCAACGTTGCTTGATTTGTGTTCATATGGCAATTTCAGGACTTCTTCTTTATTCTATTGGTGCAATTCTATGTACATGCCCAACGCCCGTGTGTCCGTGTGCACCGTGAGACGGGACCTCAAACACCCTCGAAAGCCCTCAGTGTGGATTATTTGGACTTGAGCTATTGTACTTGGAAGTTGGTTATTGCAAGGGATCAGGAGTTGTGTGAAGGAGCCATATTTTACTATTTTTCGTGGGAAATTGTGCAGGATAGGTCAAGATCATGCAGAACCTGGTGAGAAGCAAGACCATAGGAGTGACAGGAAATGGTGGAAGGGGTACAGCAGGGGCCGGTCCTGGTAGGGACCTTCTTTATGGTAGCAGAGGAGTACCTGCCCCCTACCGCCGCACTGGGGACTTGGGCCCTCATGAGCCCTGCCCAAGGACGCCCCGGGTGCAGATCGTGGAGTCCGTGGAGTCGACGCCGGACTTGGAAGCCCGAGAAGAGCGAGGATGCTCAGAACGGACAGCCCTGGTAGGAAGTGGGCTACACATGGAGGACCTGGCCTCCATGTGTGAAAGGCAATGCCGCAAGGCTTGCAATCTCCGCTCCGCTGCGGAGGAGTTGGAGGAGACTGGCGGCAACGGCAGGGCCCGGCATTACCGGAAGCACGGGTCCCCAAAACCCGCCGCTGAAGCCAGGGCGATGGAGACGGATCCGGGCCCGGTCAGGCTGTGGTCAGCTGCAGATTCCGAGGGGCATTCTGATGGCTATCGGACCGCTTTCCCTTCAGAGTCGGAAGAGATGGCCAGATCGCCCACAAGGGCGCACACGGCCCCAGAACCCAGCCTGGGGCATGACGCCGAGGCGTTGGAGAGGCCTACCAGAGCCTGAACGGCGCCTATGGCCCGGCACACGGAGCCAACGCGGGTCAACATGGGCGACACACCCATTGCGGAGGAGTCTGAGGTGCCGGGAACCGTGGGATGCGCCGGATCAGGTGGAAAGCACGTTGAGTGCCACTGCGAGCACGTATCCTTCCTCATCGGCAAGTACCCAAAGATGGAAATGGACGCCATCGTGCAGCACCTTGACCGCCTGGACAACCAGAGGGACGGCCTAGAGAAGGACATAGCGGGGATCCTGGATGACCAGTCAGAAGCAGAGAGAGACATGGCCGAGCTGCAAACGGAGCAGGACCGGTACCGGGAGAAGCTGGAGATGGCCCTGCAGAAGCAGCAGCAAGTGGTGGACAGCCTCCTCCACCTGGTGGAGGACATCTCGGGACGCCTGAAAAGGCTAGGGGAGTTACAAGCCCTTGCTTCAAGTCCGGAGCTCCCGGCAAGGCCGGCAACGCAGAGCTGGTGGAGCGGGTTAAGACCCTCAGGAGCGCCATTGAGATACCCGTGGGCGGCCCTGCAGAGGCACCTTACGCGCCTCCGCGTGTTGACCCTGGTGCGCTGCCGTTTGTTCCCATGTTCAGCGAATCCACAATGCTTGGGGAGCATACGGCACCGGCTGGGTCCATGCGGGAAGGACACGCAACCACGGACCCGAGGAGCTTGACGGTACTGATGTACCATGCCGCCCAGGATCCACCGACCACTATGACTGCCAATGCAGTTTATGCGGAACAGGAGATCCAGACCATGCAGGGGCGAGCCATGGAAAGAGCCGACAGACATGGTCGAGGCCATCCAGGCGGAAACCTGTTGGTGAAGGACCCCACTACGGGGATATGGACAGCCGGTGGAGCAAGTCCTTCCCGCATTCCAAACCCCATAGGCTCAGGCCCAACTGGACCGCACTCCATGGAGGAGAGGGATGTACGGGGAGTATACTCACAACCCCCGGCCACGGGTGGCATCCGTCTCGGTGGAGTGGTCGCTGCGGACGTCAGAGACGCTATCAGGATTGACGTCCTCAGGGGAATCAAAATCCCCTACTACGATGGCAACCCCTCCAACCTGGATGACTTCATCCTGGATTGGGAGGACTTCGCGGAGGAGGTTGTCGGCGAGATGAAGGGAGCGCCAAGGGACAAGTGGGTATGTCGGACATTCCCACACAGGCTAGCATGGACCTGAAGGAGGAGCTCAGGGATCAGATCCGCGAGGAATTGATCCAGACGGAGCAGGCCTGCCTCCAGTGGCTAGAGGAGGAGGAGCGAGTGGACGCCCCCAACCAGAAGTTGGAGGATTTGTGGTCCATTCTGCTGCCGCTGGAGCGCAGGGAATTGAGGGTCCGGGAATGGAATCGGTACATCCGCAAGTACCGAGGAAGCCCCAAGCTGGGGGAGGACTGGAATGAGGCCAGCGAGATCCGACACCTGCTGAAGGACGTCCCCCCCGGCCACTGGAAGAGAAGGGTGGAGGATGAGGAGAAGAAGAGAGCAAAGAAGCGTGTGGCCGTACGGATCATGGCATCAGAGGACGGCCGCGCCAGAATAATGGAGTTTTTCTGGCGAAACCTCAGCGAGCCTAGCCAAATGTTGGGGTTGAAGAACGCCGTCTATGTGGAGGTATTCGGCGACACCATGGGGCAAAGGCTGATGCGCCTCAACAACGCGGAGTGGAGGCGCGGAGAGCCGCTGGGGATGCAGGTCATCTTCGCCTGCATGAGCCTGGACGAGATCGTGAAGTACATCACGGTGGAGCTGAAGCTCAACGCCAAGAACGAGGCCCACGTACAGGATCGACAGGGCCAAGGACATCGAGGTCATCGGGAAGATCGCCAACACCGAGAGGTCAAGGGGGACACGGTCGGCGGGGCGGACGAAGGGAATGGAAGCGGCCAAGATTTCTGGACCGTGACCACACAAGAGGATCATGAAGAAGGCCATCTCCTCGCGTTCGTAGCGCACAATATGAATGAGCATGGGCAGGACAGGTCCAGGTGGAACAGCCTAGAGCCAAGTACCAAGATCCGCAAGGAACCGCGGAGGATCGGGAACCCGCCGCTCTCGTTCCGCAACTACAGATCGCAGCACGACGGTTGCTGGGTCTGCTACGGCAAGGGGAACAACCATGCACATGACCACCGGCATTGCAAGGTATATGGGGATGACAAGAAGACCTACTTTGCCGCCCATCCCGACAAGAAGCCCAAGGAGCAACGAATTGCTGATTGGAAGGCAAAGGGCGGAGACGGTGGAAAAGGCCAAGGAAAGGGCCAAGGGAAAGGCGGAGGAAAAGGCTATGGTGGAGGACCCGGCCTGGACCGACGCGTGAGGTCAATCGAGGAGGTTGTTGAGGACATGTTGAGAACTTTGAAGGAACTCAAAGCCCAGCAACGTGGTGGACAAAGTCTGAGCGGATCGCAGCAGGAGGGAGCTGCGGCAGGCCACGTCTAGAGGAGCCCCAACGGGAGTGGGACCTCGGAGGTCTCTCCTCCGAAAATCAGTGGAATCCTAGAGAAAGCGAAGGCACATCGGGTGCCGAAGAAGGCTCGAGAAGAGCCAAAACCACTGAGTCTCGTCACTCCCAACCCTTGGAGGGCCCTGCCAAGGGAAGTGTATGTGGGCAAGGGACGTGGCAAGAAAGAAGGAGCGACCACGGAGAGCCCGGTGGACGGGCAGGACCAGCCCAAGATCTACACCATCCGTGACCATACGCTCGAAGTCCTGATGCACCCGGTTGTGCTAGAGTTGCATGCCGTGAGAGTCGTCCATACACCGCAGGGTGACAAGCGGCAGTTGCACTTGAAGGTGCGTGTACGGTGCGGACAAGAGGAGTTGGTGGTGGATGTTTTGGTGGAAACGGGTGCCCAGGTGAGCCTGGTCCCGAGAGGGTTGTTCAAGGAGGAATCCCTGCAGCGCAGCCGAAGACCGGTATGCCTGAAGGTGGCCAATGGGGAGATTATGGGTGGTGGCACCCATGAGGCCACTATCAGTATGGAGCTCTGGGAGCATGAGCGCTTGAACCGCCCTGATTTGGCGAGAAGAAGCACTCTATCTGGGAACTTCTATGTGGCGGACATTACAAATTAGGATATGATCATGGGGTATGACTTCATGGTGGGAAACGCCATTGGAGCCCTTCCCAATAGTGCAACGCTCGTCCGGGAGGTTAATGAATGCCTTACCCTATTTTGAGTGTGGTGGACTCAGAAAAAGTGGTTTGCAAGGTCTTGGAGCAAGTTTTTGAGTGTTTCGGGGCCGCCATCTCCAAAAAAACCCGCATTTGTTGCCCAAAAATGGCCGAAAAAAGCCATTTTTTGGCCCAAAACAGTGTTTTTGGGGCCTGAGTGGTCAGTTGTAGGGCCCCATACCCTATTTTGAGGGTGCTGGACTCAAAGGGAACGTGTTTTGCAGTCTTCTGGAGCAAATGATCAAGGGTTCCGGAGCCAGGATCACCAGAAAACCGTATTTTTTGCCAAAAACAAACATGTATGGTTTGAGCTATACAAAAGCTGCTATTCGCAACTAGGTGGTGAATGTCATATTTCTCGGATACGGCCGATTTTAGATGGAAACAAGCCTGCATTGTCGATCTAGGGGCTGGAAAATTTCCAATTTGGAGGGTGGGGGGGGAGCTCACTCCGGAAAATATGCTCTTTATGGTATAATTTGACAAAAAAAGTAGTATTTCCGACTGTAGCTGGTTTTGGGATTTTTGGACCCCAAAAAAATCCTAGGTGTACATGGCCGTCCACGGACTATGCATGCGGATCATCCCAATGGAATGCTGAGGAAGAGGATCAGATCGTCCAGGCGGTGCGGACTGTGGGTGCCAAGTCCAGGGGAGACCGCGGAGTTCAGCTCACGGAGTATGGAATGGTGCCGCAGGTGTATGCCAGGATGATTCAGACGCTTGGAGCTGAAGCGCCCAAGACGGACGTCTTCGCTTCCCGGGATGCCCCACTTTTGAGGAAGTGTAGGAGCCATTGGCATCAGGGAGCTTCAGCCTGGCACAGGCATTGGTGTTTGAAGGGGTGGGGGCCCATGTATTGGCATGACTCCCTGGGAAATACCAGACGTACGGTGGAAAGGATCGTCGCGGATAGGGCAAAGGGGATCCTGGTCATAACCGGCATAGGATATACCCCATGTCCGCTGGAAGGTCTCAAGTCGACGCTGGACTCCATCACCCTGAATGAGATGTCATTCAGGCCAGAGGAGGAGTTGTTCATCCACGCCAGAGATATATCAATGCCCTCTTCGGGTCAAGCGTGGGGTACCAAGGCTTTCCTGGTGGATGGGGCGCAAGCCCAGCCCACTGGTGATGAAGCATTCATCCGTAGGGTTGAGGCGGTGCCCATGCGGGTCATGTTTGAGCCCAAGGAGGGGACGGATCAGACAATGGATGGCATTGACGTCCTGTCCCATGCCGAGATCGACCACGTCGTCAACTACATGCGGATGGGGATGCACCACCTCGTGGCAGCCAAGAAGGGGCGGGCCATGGTCACATCTCCGCACTCGTGGGATGACAAGATGTTGGTCACCGGCAAGTACGAGAAGGATGAGTTCGTGGCGAGGGTCATGGATCACATCGTGGACCAATATGATGGTCCGGTTGGGTCGGACCCGCCGACGTGGGATTTTCCAAGAATGGGGGCCGGTAGCAACAAGAACTCGGCTGATGCCGCAAATTTCCGAAGATTATCGGTGGGAAGCGCGCCGCACGACGATGATAACGGCATATCGGAGGAGGAGAAGTCGGACTCAGAACCGCGAGAGGCCTACACCGCAGTGCGGTCGGTTGTATCGATACCGTAGCAAGCGGCTGAAGAGGCCCAGGAGAACCCGAAGGTCGCAGAGCTGAAGGAGATGCTGATAAATGCCTATCTGCGGCTATTCAGTGGTGTCCCCAACAAGAACCCTCCAGATCGTGGGAGGTTTGGCACAGCAAGGATCAAGCTGAAGCCGAACCCCAATATCTATCCGCATCGGGAGTACCAACTTCAGGGCGATCGGGCAGAGGCCATGAAGAAGTTGTTGGCAGAGTTTATTGAGCGGGGCTGGATCGAACCCTCCGACAGTGAGTGGGCCAGCCCAGCCTTTATCGTGCCCAAGAGAAAGAAGGGCGAGTGGAGGTTGGTGGTTGATTACAGGGGTTTGAACGCGCAAACCGAGCACGACTCGTACTCGCTTCCTCTGATCGACACAATCCTCCAAAAACAACAAAAAAAGCGGATCCTCACGGTGTTACACCTGAAACAGGGCTATCACCAGATGCCGCTACACCGGGACTCCAGGCCCTGCACAGCGATGTCGACGCCGCTGGGGCCCATGCAGTGGAAAGTGGTGCCTATGGGCGCCAAGAATGGCAACGCCGCTTTCTAGCGCATGATGGAGGACCTACTCGGTCCTGTCCAGGACTGTGCCGACCCCTTACTGGATGACATCATCATCGGGTGCGGCACGGAAGACGTGACTGAGGACGAGCTCATCGAAGCGCATGAGAAGGATCTGCGCCGAGTGCTCGGCGAGCTGGTCAAGCACAACATGGCGTGCAAGCCCACCAAAGCGTCACTCTTCGCGAGGGAAGTGGAGTTCGCGGGTCACATGGTTGGTCACGGGCAACGCCGTCCCATGCCTGGGAAGCTGGCGTCCCTGCACCACTGGGAGAAACCCCAGAACATGAGCAAACTCCGAATCTTCATGGGGTTCTGCAACTACTATTCGGGCTATGTCTGAATGTATGCAGAACTATCGGGCCCGCTGCACAAGATGCTGCAGGTGGGCAAGTTCGATGGCCGGAAGGGAAGCAAGAAGAAGCTTGCCTGGACCCCTGAGGCCGAAGATGCGTTCAGCCACCTGAGGGAGCAACTTCTGGGACAGCTGGGGCTATTCCTGGTGGACCCGGACAAGGGATTCGTGCTACGGACGGACGCCTCGGACTATGCTGTAGGGGCAGTCCTCGAGCAGGTCCGAGACGACAGGTCGCACGTACCCGTTGCGTTTTGCAGCCTGATCCTGGCTGAGGGCCAACGTCGAACCTGGACCGCGAGGGAGAAGGAGACGTACACCATTGTTTGTGCGCTCAGGAAGTGGTCTGGCCACATCGGATTACAACCGGTGGTGGTTGGTGAGGACCATCAGTCCTTACAGAGCTGGCACAAGGAGCACGTCGACACCCCCTCGGGACCGGCGTCCAGGAGGCCCCGATGGCATGAGACGTTCGTCAAGTTCGACCTCAGCGTCGTGTACGTCCCGGGGAAGGACAACACTGTGGCAGATTGCCTCAGTCCATGGGCCTACCCCGCTGGCAAAGCATGGATGGACATATCGAGCCATGGAGACGCCGAGGAGACCGAGGAGGCCAAGCGCATCATCCAGATGGAGAGGGCCATGGAGCAAGAGGGGGTCAAGTGCTTTGTGGTGATGGCACACCGTACAGCCCTCGCCAAGTTCCGGGGCGCCCGAGTCCAAGCTACCTGAGAGGAAACCCTCAAGCAATGGATGGTGGCCCCCGTAGAGCTAGTCAGGTCGGTGCTCACAGAAGACTGGTCGGATGACTATGCGGCATCCGAACACGGGAGCAAGTACTGGAATGCCGTGGGGGCCCCGTCGGACGACGAATGGCCAGAGGGCTTGACCGAGGATGGGGATAAATTATTCCTCAAGGACAAGCTATTGGTCCCTGAGAACCGAATGGAGGAGCCCATTGACCACTGGCATAACGCCCAGCTCAGGCATCCTGGTCGGGACAAGATGCAGCGCGACCTGGAGTGGCGCTTCAAGTTCCCACCGGGGTACTACGCCATCCTGGACAAGTACTGCAGCAACTGCGCCGTGTGTCGGGCCACGAAGAGCCCCAACCACTCCACGGCTGGCAACCCGGTGTATACAGCTATACCGGAGGCCCCTATGCGGTCCGTGGCCATGGATGTATTCGCCATGCCAGAGGTCACCGTGGAAGGAGAGACCTACGACTGTGTCATCCTGGCGGTGGATAGGCAGAGCGGGTATATCGTGGCGGTCCCTGGCGAGAAGTCCAGGAAGAAGGACAAGAAGGACATGCATGGAGTGGGTCTGCAGGCCAAGACCGTCGCCAACGCCATGATCAGGCATTGGCTGACGATTTTGGATGTCCCAGCTGTCATCTGCAGCAATCGTGGCAGTCAATTTGTCGGGACGTGGTTCAAGACGATGTGCAAGCACATGGGGACTTGGCATGCCAAGACCGTGGTGTACCACAGCCGGTCGAATGGTCGGGCTGAGGTGGCCGGCCGGCAGATGTTCGAGAAGTTCCGCTAGTTGCACATTGACGAACCAGGCCGGAATTGGTAGAATTCGCTGTGGAGAGTACTCCAGGCGTACCACGACCTTCCGGGGCCCACCGGACTGTCGCCCCATCGTATCCTGTTCCTACGGGATCGAGTGTCACGCACTCTCCGGTGGTTGAACCATGGCAAGGTAGCCCGGGATGCGAGTGCTATGATGGCTGAGGTGGACGACACGGCAGCGAAGGTGTGCAAAGCACTTCAGGATGAGCATGAGAAGAGGGCCAAGTACTTCAATCAGGGAAAAGTCCAGAAATATGCTCTCAGAGACATAGTATGGGTGGAGCAGCACGGCAAGGATGTCCTGTCGAGGCATCGACAGGCGTCTTGGTATGTGCCAAGGTAAGAGTTCGGAAGGTCGGGCAGGATGTGTATGCGGTTCGTGTGGGGGATAACAAGATCCTGGACCGCGACCATACCCAGCTTCGTCCCCGAGCACCGGACCCCAGCGGACGTCCCGTTACCTTCGAGTTCACGGCCGGCGATGTGGACTCGGATGACGAGGGTGAGGACGACGACTTCACCGCTGAGAAGATCCTGACGGACAAGCCAGACCCGGGGACGCCTGGGGGGCGGCTTTAAAAAGTCCGTTGGAAGGGATTTGCCGCATCCAGAGATTTGTGGGAGCCTCCGCGCAGTTTCGTGCCGAGGTATACCATGGTCTGGATGGATTATCTAAAGAAAAGGAACTTTTTCTTGGATGTCAAGGACGTGTCGGTCCATTTGGTGGCTGCTAAAGCACTGTAATGGATCCCCCTTGTCATTTATGTTCGTCTTTGTGCTTGGGAGACGGGTGAGGGCGTTCATCCGGGGATTTCTGGGCCTTGATTGGCCATATACCCCCTTCACTCGGTCTCCACATATATATTTCATTGTGGTATACGTATTTAGATCGATCGCGACGTTTCTCTATCTTTGATCCCCTTGGTCCATGTTGTAGATCAAGAGGAGACCGAATATGGCGGAGGGCACCGATTATGAGTGTCCTCAACCCTTCCTTGGGGCATGGGGGACGCCTACGCCGTATGTGGGGCCTCCATGTGTCCTTGGGACATGGGGGGGGGATTTGGAGCCCATTGGGGTCCTCCCGTCCTCTCTTGAATGACTTCCTAGCGGATACAACGCTCTGAGAAGGGGGGTGAAGCCAGTTCGGACCCCCGTGGCCATCTTTGGGTCACTTGGGGTGTGTATCTATGTGCCGGCAAGCCGCAATTGGCTGATATCATACTCTCCCATGCACCTGACCTAACCTGATGTGATAGTTTGATAGGCTTGGCCATTCCAGCAATGAGCGGCCATATTCAATACCTAGGCGCCGCCGGCTGAGATTTATATATCAGAATATCAGGAATCAACAGGGTTTTTTTCATCACAATGTTTCTGTAATTTTTCAGCTATCCGTTCTGATTGTCAATGTATCGGCGACTGTCAGTTGGCTCGCAATTTTGCGGTAACCGATTGGTTAACTGTTATTTCCAGATATTTTAGCGGAAACCCCGATGAAGGGTCAAATTTCATCAGAGAAGGATTCGTTGCTTCCGCAATTTTCATGTTATACACTCGCAAAATTGATCCAATTTTTTCAGACATTCAGAATCAGATCTTCGATTCCGAGGTCGCCGCACTGAATATAATGAATTCTGAGTGGTTCTACTTTTTTCCCCGATCACGAATCAACCTTCTTTTTGATGTCTCCTTCATTTTTCTTGAAGATATAGGCGAAACAAAATTGTTTCATGAGGCCACTTTCAAAAGTCAGATCTCCAGCTCACCGCGAGGAGTCACTATTTCGAGATATGGGCTCGAATCGCCTTGGCCTCGACCTAATTTGGGGACCGTCAGACGTCTTTGATGGGTACACATGCCCGCTGTAGCAAGGGATAATGGTCAAGGGGGTAGAAGGTGATTTGTAACTCTTGGACCATGCAACCGAATATTTTAATGCGACTTTCGAGTGTACTGCATGAGTGTTGGTGTTGCATAGAAACTTTTCCTGGGTTCCTACGTATTTTTAACATGAAGTTATGTCCATGGAGGGGCATGGCATACCATGGTGGGAGCCATTTTTGAGGGTATGTGTTATATGGATGGTATGTGCTTCGCTATACTCACGCCCATGTTATATATCTCCGTTTGTAGGAAGATATGTGGAGTCATACGTTACACGGGCTTCGCCTGTGTCCCAATGGTGTGCTCCATAGCGCTAGACTAAGTCTACCGCACATATTGTGCATGTGGGAAGGCTTACAGAGCAACCCACAAGCGCCACTATCAATTTTCCCATTTTCATGGTGCCTGTGGGGAGGAGATTCGAAGGTGTCCCTATGCGTCTATGTGGGGATCCAAGTGGGGTGTGTGTTCGCAAATGGTCCCAAGCAATTGTGTTTGGAACCATATGTTGATACCATGGGTGAGCGAAGTTATATACTATTATTATATTTGCATGTTTTTGACCTCATTTTATGCTCATTTTTGTATTTTATGTGCTCAACTGGTCTGCTAACACTAAAGTGCCTAGAGACCCGTGAACTATGGTATGTTGCTTATATGTTGGCATATGCTTCCGTGTTACATCTCACCATATGCCGGATCACGGGGTCACTTTGGCGTGGCACACGAGGCCTCACAAAATTAGGTCTGAGATTTGTGAGTTGACTTGTGAAGCATGGCATGTATGTATTCGGAGGGGTTTGGGAGCCAATGTTGGGATATTCTTGGGCATGGACCTTTGGTCTATATCAACCATGTATATTACTTCCCGGTTTGACACATGCATGGAGCATTTGAATACTTGTTGTATGCATTTTTGAGTATATAATTGAATTTTGGGCACTATGGTGTGATTTGTCTAATTTTGCTACGTTGTGAGGTCATCTTCATGGGGCAGTTCTCCAAGCCCAATCAACCCCACGTCCAACCAAAGTTATGTCAGGGTAGGGCATGGTCCTGAGTGCCACTCTAGGCCATGACACGCTACCTCCCCTATTGGGCTAGGATTTAGAGGCTTGGGGGTGAACACATTTTTTGGGGTTTGTGTAGTGACCTTTGACACATGGCATTTAGCCATCTTATTTGACTACGTTCAGGGCATCATGTTGGCGAGTCAAGGGAAGGTCTTGAGTCCAGGGAATGAGGGGTCTATGATAGTAATTGTGTATGTTTCCATCCCTCCCCAGCTTTGCTTGATTTGTGTTCATATGGCAATTTCAGGGCTCCTTCTTTATTCTTTTGGTGACATTCCATGTACATGCCCAACGCCCGTGTCTCTGTGTGCACCGTGAGACGACTGGCGTGTTGAAAAGAAGCCCTCAGTGTGGATTCTTTGGACTTGAGCTATTGTACTTGGGAGTTTCTTATTGCAATGGATCAGGACTTGTGTGAAGGAGACATATTTTACTTTTTTGTGCGGGAAATCGTGCAGGATAGGGCAAGATCATGCAGAACCTGGTGAGAAGCAAGACCATAGGAGTGACAGGAAATGGTGGAAGGGGTACAGCAGGGGCCGGTCCTGGTAGGGACCTTCTTTACATTTCTAAATAGCTGAAAATGAAGTAATTAGCCTAAAGAACGGCTAGGCAAAAATGCGCGCTGCAAAACGCGTTAAAACGCGATTGAAAATGTTCCGGCTTTAAATAGGTAAATACTTCACGCTGTAATCTCCGTAATGCCAGGACGAGCATAACGCCGTGTTGCTTCTCGTGCTATGTGCGGTGTATGCAAACAAAACGTGTCGCCAGCAGCACGTGAAATTCAAAAAACATTTTCTAAGTCGCTGTGTTCCCGTTCTTCGTTCCGTCTCCTTTTCTTTCTTCTCCATCTACCTCCCTTCCCTTCCCTGTCTCCCCCCCTCTCCTCCCTTCCGTCAGTTTAGGCGAGCGGCACTGGGGGAAATGCGCTCAACCCCTAGCAAATTTCAAGAGCACCACCACCAACAACAACACCAAGTAAAACACTGGCGCCGACAACGACACCAGATTGTCACCAACAGTGGGTAACAAGTAAGTTGAGAAGGACTACACGGTCTTGGTGCTTGCGGGTGTGTTGGGGTGTGTATAAATTTTTTTCAAAAGAAAAAAAGAGGGAAAAACGTGTTTGCGGGTTTTCCAGTGGTTTTTTAAAGAAGGAGAAAGCAACCAAACACAGGCAACAAACAAAATAAGGCAGCAGCACAGGGCACCACAGCACCGCACGGAAGCACAGCACCACGGGGCACAGCAAAGGGGAGCAGGGCACCAAGGGAGAGCAGGGCCGCAGAGCAACCCGCACCACACAACAGGGCAGCCAGCCACCCACGCCGCAGGCCGCAGCAGAATGGGACAGGCCACCGGAAAGCACGGCAAAGTGCGCAGCAGCACAGCACGACAACGAAGGAGACAGCACACCACAAAGCAACGCACCGCAGCACTAGGCGCAAGAAACAGCACAGACCGAAGGAACAGGACGACCAAAGCGTACCAGGACAGCACAGTGCAGCACCGCACAGAGCAGAGAGGACAGAAAGCGCACAGCACGACACCCAGCGGAACACGCAGCACAAAGCACAGCGGCGAAAAACAGCACGCACCCACACCCAACGGCACAACACAGAGAACACAGAACACACAGCGCGGAGAAACACGACAAAACACAGCACCGGAAGGCACAGAACCCCAGGGCAACGGACAGAGCCCGATGACACAACACAGCAGGAAACAAACAACAGACATAGGCAACGGCGCAAACAAACAGCAGAGCACAACAGCACACCATCACACGACAGCACAGCACCACAGAACACAAGACAGGGGAGCGGAGCACAAAGACACAAGACACCAAACCACAGGGCAAGACAGTGACAGCACCACCGAAACAAGACACCGGGAGCCACCAGGACCAACCAGGAGACAACAGAGAACAGCCAGGCCCAACAGCAAACACCCAAACACAACAGGCAACAGCAAACAACCCCAGCCAACACCAGAGGGGCGAGAGAGCACCGCACCGAGAGCAACGAGGCACCAGAGGCGCCACGAAACGGGAGGCACCCAGAAACACGGCACCAGGAACGACAGCACCCGGACCACAGGCAACACAGGAGGACGACACAGCACCGCGCCCAAAGACAGACAGAGCACAATAACCACGAGGCAAGACGCGACCCAAGCACCGCAACAAAACCAACAACACAGCACAGGAACCAAGAGACGCACCACGGCACCACAGAGCACGAAACGGCACAGCGCAGCGGAAACCAGCACAAGTACGCAACGAGACAGGGCCACGGCGAACAACAAGACGCACCACGGCAGAGCACCACACAGACAGAAACAGCCTGAAGCACCACATAAAGGCTAGGAACAACGCAAAAAAGGACCCAGCAGAGAACACAGCCGCGCACGACAGCAGAACACAACAAAAACAGCACAGCAAGACCCAGCACAACACTGCGCCGGACAGCACGGCGCAAGAACCAAGCCCAACACAAGCACGCCACACAGCACCAGGCAAAACACCAAACACACCACAGACCGCAGCACCACAGGACACGACGCACGACAACGCACAACACATGGCACCACAACCAGCCGGGGGGGGGGGGGCGCACAACCAGCACACACCCGAAAAGAAAAAACACCGCACAGCACCTGGGGCGGGCGGGGGGGGGGAGGGCGGACAACACCACACGGCACCCCACGACAGGGCAAAACACCACACCAAGGAGACCAACACAACACACACCAACGCAAGGCAGAAGAGAACGATACGACCCGGCGCAACAGGGCAACGACAGGCCGCAAGCGCGGCAGAACAAGACCAAAGGACAAAGCACACAAGGAGGGCACAAGAGGCAGAACGGGGAAGAGGAACGCCGCCAGCATGGCACCACCGGGCACGCGCAACAAAACATCCCACAACAGACAGAGAACGGGCACAACCAGGGAGCACCGAACATTACAGCGCAAGCCAAAACCGGCCCCCGCCCGGCCACAACGCCCACAGCAACACACACCAGCACACTCCACAGCCGAGTACACACAAACCATCCCAGCACCGCACAACCGGCACCCCACAGCAAGAAGAAAAAAGAACGAAGCAAAAAAAGAAACGAAACGAAAAAACCAAAAGAAAAGCAGGCAAAAAAAGGGGGGGGAGAATAAGAAAAAAAAAGGAAAGAACAACGGGGGGGGGGCGGGAGGATCACAAGACGCCAAAGCCCAAGGCAGCCTTTGCCGGAGGACACGGAACGTCAATACAAAGGGGGCGCAAAGAAGGAAAAAAAACACAGCAAAAACCACAAAAGGGGCAACTGCAGCCCGGCCGAGACCGGCCAATAGATAAGGTCGGGCACAACAAAACGCGCGCCAGAGGCAGGCCTGTCCGACCCGGCCAAGAGTGGCACGCACACGCACACACGCACGGGACCCGGACGTGGCGTCCTGCGACCCGAAAGGGGCGGTGTTGGCGTCCACACAAAATAGCCCCGAAGCACCGGCCGAGTCTCTTGTCGAAAGACGGGCGGTACCGGAAACCCGACGCGTCAGTGACCGGGTCAACACCGGCAAACCACCACAGCGCACGCAGACCAAGACCAGGGACAACCCCATCGCGGGGCCCCGAACGCGTACGACGCGGAGCGGGCCCAGCGGCCCTGCCTCAGCAGGGGCCAGCGGCAAGCACAATGAGCCCTGTTCTCGGCTGGCGTCTGTGTGCCCCGCGCAGCACCCCAGTACATCCGGGGGCCCAGCTTCCAGGCTGGGGAAAGGCACCACGGCGTCGGAACAGCTGACCGGAGCACCGAAAGCGACCGGACCCCTCCTCACCCGCGGAGCTTCTTCCTGTCCGTCACACTGACGTTTTCAGGGGGAACCATGGGGCGCCTCTCCACGACTGAGTGCACCTACCTACCTACCTACCTCCACCGTACGCCTCCACGGCCTGTATGCCATGATCCCCGGCGTTACCATATGCTCCTGCAGTCCCCACCACAGCGACTTCACAATCCCCTTGTACCGCAATCCACATAGGATTTTACGACGTCCAAAAATCCCAAAACCTGCAACATAAAGAAAAACACCCATTCAAGTAGTTAGCATGCTGTAAATTGTGTTTGGGCAATCTGTGTCCCGATACAACATGCTTTTCTGCATCTAGCACCCTCAAAATAGGGGTGGGGAGGTCTTCAACTGCTTGGCTGAGGCCAAAAAACACAATTTTTCACCAAAAAGCGGCCATTTTTTGCCGTTTTTTTCCATGAGAAATGGCAAATTTTGGTGCATACGCATGCTGTAAATTGCGTTTCTGTGGTCTGTGTGCGGCTACAACCTGCTTGTTAGCATCCAGCACCCTCAGAATAGGGGCAGGGGGTCTTCAACTGCTTATCTGAAGCCAAAACAACTCAACGTTTGGCCAAAAAACAACCATTTTTGGCCGTTTTTTTTCATGCAAAATGGCAAATTTTGGTGCATACGCATGCTGTAAATTGTGTTTTCGTGATATATATGCCTCTACAACCTGCCTTTTCGTATCCAGCACCCTCCAAATGGAGAGGGGGGTCTTCAACTGCTTGTCTGAGGCCAAAAGAACTCAATTTTTGACCGGAAAACGGTCAAATTTTTTTGCGATTTTTCATGAAAAACGGCAAATTTTGGTACATACGGATGCTGTAAATTGTGTTTTCCTGCTCTGTGTCTGCCTACATCCTGCTCTTTCGCATCCAGCATCCTCAAAATAGGGGGGGAGGGGTCTTCAACTGCTTGTCTGGGGCCAAAAACCTTCCATTTTTGACCAGACGCTTGGCCAAAAAACTCAGCTTTTGACCAAAAAACGGCCATTTTTCGGACGTTTTTTCATCGTTGGGCAAGATGCGAGAAACGTGCACGTAGGCGCCGGCATGGGTTCGATGAAACATTCGGTCCGACTTCTGCAGACCACACTGCCATGCAGAGGCAACGGAGATGTGGGATGGACACCTGGGTTGTTGCGTTAAGAACAGACAAAATAAGTTGCTGGCAAATTGCAGTTCGGGCATCTGCTCAATACACCTGTGTGTATGCAGGAGTGGGCAGCGGACCACTGTACGTTGGGTAGGCAACAGGCGCATCATATGTGTAAACAGGTGGGGATCCCAAGGACCCACCCGCAAAGGAAAAGAAACCAAAAGCCGAGAAGACCGAAGCGGACTGTCTTTGACAAACCACTCCGCTTGTAGATCTGAACATAGAGGAGCAGGACACCGAACACACATGGAACCATGATCAGCAGCCACAAGACGCAGTGTGCAATTGGCAGATTGCGCTTCTTAAATCTGCTTAACTGCGCACAGAATTGGCACAAATCTCGCAGAAATAAGCCAAAAGTGCTTGCGGCGGCGGGAAAATCGCGACCGCGGCGGTTTCAGCGGTAGTCCGGCAACTGAATTTTGGGATCTGGCGACATCGTAAAATCATATGTGCCCTTACGATGCCCTTCTTTCTCTATTTCCATCTCTATCTCTCTTTCTCATTTCGCACCTTTTTTGAGCAGCAGGATGTCCTGATCGCTCACCACCGGCCCGTCCGTCCCCCTTTATTGTTCACATTGCATGACATGCTCGTACATCTACATCTCCTTTCCACAGTGGCACCGCATCTACTCCTCCGGCAGATCCATACCCCTATGCCTGTAGCACCTAATGATTGTATCCCGCACTGGCACTTCACCCGTGATTGCCTGGAGCCTCCTGGTTTGCAGCCTTTTAGGCAGTGTTTCCGGTCTCAGATATTTGGGGAAGTGGACATCCTGTCCCACCCTACCCTCCAAATATCTGCTCCGCGCGACGACTTCCGGCCCCCCTCTCACCTGTGCCAGCATGTGCACTGGCTGCTGGTACACTCTTAACTTTTTTCTGCCACTGTCCTCCTCCACTACCCATTGGGCTCTCTCCTCTTTCCCCACCCTTGGCGGTATGTGCATAATGTGGACGTGCTCCTTACTCTGCGGTACCCTCCATTCCGGCTCCTGTCCCATGTCCACCGCTTGTGCCGCCCCATCCCCCTCATGATTCCCTACGCCGGCTTGATGTCATTCCTGTTTCACCAGATGTACAACCAGCGGCACGCTCCTCATCTCCAGCCAGGGCCATATTGTTTACACCTCGGAGACCAGTCCTGTGCCCAGGGCATCATGCAGCAGCTTGTCGGCGAGCCTCCTGAGTATGCCATGTCGGCCTCCGCATCCACCACCATCCACAGTTCCGTCACGTCTTCCCCTGACCCCCCTACCACGTCCGCCCCCGTTTGTACTTTTCCATGGGATGCGGCTCCATACACCACTCCGTCTACGATGACCTCCGTCTCCTTCCCCACCCCCTTGACCTGTACCGCTGCCGTCCCCGCCTTGGGCGGCTGCCCCTCCACGCCTGATCTGTCCAGAAACACCACCACTCTACCATCCTTAGGCTCCGTTATGCATACCACCTCCCTCGAATAGTGGCAGTACACCGTGTGCTGGCCGATGTCATATGTCTGCATCCTTGCGTGGACGCCTATTTCCTTCACACCCCTGTAAACCGCCTACTTATTGTCCGTCCTCGCTTTCCAGCCTTTCGTCAACACTACTCCCTGACACCATGCCCTGCCCCCTTTCGCCCTGTCCTGCTCCAGGTACAGCTGTACCAGAACCAGGTACCATACCCTGTCTGCCGGTAGCCAGTGCACCGTCAGCCTGATGCGCTGCGCGCTTTCTCCACACGCTTGGCCAGATGGCACCAAGGAAGCCCCCTGCGCGGGCCGGCCCGTATCCGTAATCCGGAAGCTCACTGCCACCCCATGATCCTCCTCTCGCAACCCTCTCACTGTGTCCCAGCCTATCTGGACCCCTGCCCTACTCGACTCCTGCACCTCCACCTACCATACCTCGGCAACTTCCTGGGTTTCCTCGTCCTCATGCACTTCCCTGGGCAGTCGACCACTTGTCTCCACCACTGTCCCCGGTGGTCCGTAGTGCGCATGCTCGGTTTCGGGAACAGGGCAAACCTGCCAACAGGTGGTGAGAAAAGAGTGGAACCCTACAAGCAACACCACGCAAAAGAAAGGATATGGCACAGCAGCCATGTCCCTGACGTCCATCAAAAAAGGAAAAGGCGGTGGCAAACCACCAGGAGGGTGGGGGGGTCACTTCAGAACTGACAATTTCAGATCCAGCCTTCGACGCTTGTTCTACTTCAGCCACTCCTCCTTGATATCATGGAGGACGGAGGCGGCCAGCTGCCACTTGGGCTGAGGGTAGCGGCGGTACTTAACATACCACCACAGCTTATGATTGGCAGCAGAACCCGGAGTCTCAAGCCTGATTACCTTGTCAACAACATAGTTCTCAGTCTCCACCAGGCCCTCCTGCTCAGAAGAAGAATGTAGCGGTGCCCTGTTACATTCCCTGTACGGTACAAAGGGCTTAAGCCTTTCAACAGTCAACACCCCTTCGAGTCCATTGTAGTTCACTCTGTATGTGGACTCAGACAGGCGCTGTAGCATGTCAGCACCATCCTGCCACAGGCCGTCCAGCTTGGGGTAAGCAGGAGGCGATTCAACCCTGTTCCTGACCAACACCATGTTCCCAGGCCTGAAAAACTGCCGAGAATGCTCCCGCAAAAATGTTTGGTATCCAGGTTCGTGAATAGCTCTCAGCTTATCTCGGACGATGTGCCTCTCCTGCACCAGACGCCTGAAAAAGGCACCTGCATCCTCGCAACCCTACTCATCCACATACAAGGGACCATCCCCCCAGCCAATATGCTCTCTACCAAAGACCAGCCGCAGCGCTGAATATGTATGCACCGGTGTCGGCAGGTCATTCAGACCCCACAGGGCAAGGGGTAAACTGGTAATCCAGATGCTATGCTTCTGCTTGCCCCGCTGTTCATAAAACTGGCGCAATGAGCAAATCACTGACACGGACAACTCGTTCCGCCCTTCCATTGCACTTTGTACGGTACGAGACCGTCTAATGGTACTCGGCACCCGCCAGGGAGCACAGCGTTGAAATGAAATCACTGCAGGGGGTATTATAACCAGTCAGCCCAGCAATCAGAACGTTGGCTCATCTGGAGTAATCCTGCCCAGGAAACTGTCTCGTTAGCTGTTCCCCCGCCTGAGTTCTGCACACCACCCGTGGCCTGAGTGAAGATTTGTATTCCTTCTGACCCTCATCAGGGAACTGCAGACCGTCATCGACACAGAGCGTGAGCAGGGACTCGACATCCTCATCGGAGGGACTGACAGATCCCTCATCCTCACGGACGCTGTTGGAATCTGAGAGGGGAGGAAAGGCGGAGGTGGAACACGTCATACATCAGGGGAGCTAGGAGCACATTCAGAGGGGACTGAGCACAAAAATATGCAAAAAGCAGCAGTAGTGGCAGGTAAGATGGCAGAGAAGGAGAGAAAGGCATGCATCGAGGACCACGAGGAACGCGTGTACAGAAGATTTAGGTACAGAAGCCTGTCACCCCTGAACTGGCGCACAAGCAACACTGGCTCTAGGCTCAGTTTCAGACTCATACGCCAAAGATTATTCTTCGTCCTCAAGCAAATCCGTTTCTTGACCCTGGACCCCCTCGGGATCGGACTCCGACCCATAGAAGCTGCAATCCTCAGCCAACCCTGTTGAATACGGCCAGCCTCTCGGACCATCAGCGACCTGATTGTCTGTCCCGGGCTTATAAACAACTACAATGTTGTAGCAGCTTCAAAATTTTGTGCCACCGTCCTTGGCCACCAGGAGGCCCAATCACAGTACAAAGACCTTCTTTGTACCATCATTCTACGGAGTTATTGTCACTGAAAATGGTTACTTTCCTCCCCGAGATTCAGCTTTGAAATTTCAGCAGACAGGAGACAATTGAGTAAGTCTCTTACTCCCGGACAGTCCACGAGCGTTGTCCTTGGCCGGGCTAGTAAGAAAGAGTGCTTTTCGAATGCTTTAGGGCATACGTTAGTTGTATTAGAGGTGCTCTAAGCACTCTTGCATTTTTATCTTAGCATTGGTCTAACCAAAATGGGTGATAACACATTTTGACCTATAGAACCAGACAGTAAATCAGGATGTTGTGTGGACCCCTTATTCTCCAAGGAATGTGCATTAAAACATCTTTTCCTGAGTTGACTGAGGCACTGATATACTGAGTCAGAGACTATAAATTTATTTATGTTTTCTGATGAATTCTTAGCTATCCTAGTGGTATGCACCCTAGGGGCTGGAGTACCTCTTTTTGAGAGGTCTTGGGCTCAATACCCAGTCAGCCTAGCTACGTACGAAGTTCTCATGTGACATGGTGAAATCATTGGCAGTGACCTCAGCGCCACAGGCCATGCCACCTCAGCACCTATGGGACCCAAAATCAACGAGTGCACATCTCAAGATGGCACTTTGGAGAGTGTGAGCCCTTGGGGTAGGTTTTCCAAACGAATTTTCTCAATTATGTAAAATATTTCAACCTGAGATGCATTGAATGTGTATTGCTGTGGTCTGTTGTTGATATCTTCCTTTTTTCGAATTCATTGTGACTGCCGCCCTTCATGCTTTGATGCTGTTCATTTTCTACTTGCTTATCTCTTTTTGAACTGAACGGCGCCTTTTGTGGCTGGCCAGGCCTGTAATTGCTTATCTCTGGCTTGGGTTATCCTGAATTGGTTGTATTTCAACAACAAAAAATTTTCTCTACCAAAACCAAGCAGCAGGAACCCTACACCAGCAGCAAGCAGCAGGAGGCGCACATCACAAACACAGTGCTGAAAACACTATAAAACCTTCTGGTAGCAAGAGGCAGACAATCTCTGCGTACCGGCAGCAACCCTGTGCTGTACACCCAGTGCGCCGAAGACTGTCCTGAGCAAGAAGGGCGAGTATGGACACAAAGAAGGAGGACCCCGACGCGAAGACGGCGCCTGAGGCACCAGCAATGCCAGCGCCTGGAGAGCCTGGACCTGGACCTAGCGCTCTACCTGCGGTGCCCTTACATTGGCCAGTGAGAGTGGTGGACGATTCTCTGCAGGGACTGCAATCCGCCTACAGGGCCCTCTCAGCCCAGGAGGTGGACACCAACTCTGTGAAGAGAAAGAGAGAGAGAGAGAGAAGGCTGCAGGAGAAAGCATGGTAGACGAAAGAGTGGACCATGGGCACGACCTGAAGAGCGAGTCAACCTTCGAGGGCGCACCAAGCGCCTTTTGCCTCCACGCATCACACTCTCCTACAACCACCACACTCCCAACTCCAGACCCAGCTGCTACAACATCCACACCCATAACCACCCCGCCTATGGCTGAGGGCACAGGCTTTACTGGCATGCCTACCTGGCCTGCCCATGGTGTGGACCCATCCACCACTGCGCTTCCAGAGGCAACTACTGCCAGTGAGCCAGTGGCCTCCAGTTCTGCACCGCGCTGGTATGCCGCGGATTATCACCATCCTCTACCCGCTACGGGGGCTTATGTGGATGTTCCCGGGTATGCAACCCCGAGTAGGCCTGGGGAGAGGCCCTGAGTCATGCGGGAGCAGGAGTACAGGATCGGGGAGATCCTCCAACAGGTCTCTGACGCAGTGGGAGATTGAAGAGGCCCTCCGAGGAGCCACCTCTGAACTTGTTGGTGATCTCACTCAAGAGATTCAGGCTAAACTGGAGCCCCTGATTCCTCCCCAAGCGTCACCTACCATTGTGGGAGTTTCACCTCACCGGGTACAAGCTAACCACCTGGTGGCGGGGTTGACAAACACCCTGGGGAGCCCGAGGAGCCGACCAATGCCGACCGCTGCTGTGATACCGAGAAGCACTTTCATACCAAGAACGGCCGAGCCTCCCTACAGCCACGTGGAGAATTCCACGAGAGCCGAGCTGGACCGGCTGGGGCTCAAAGCCCTGAGGGCAATGGTTGACGTGGAGCCCTACGGCTCTAGTGACCTAGGCGGAGACCCCTCTGATGATGAGCTGCCGTCCCCAACTTCTGCTTCGCCCTCGGAGGACGACGACCCTGAGGACCCCGAGAGCCCGAGCGGGCGGAAGAAGAAGAAGAAGACGAAGACCAAGCGCCCTGAGGGACGCAGGTCTCAGGGGGCTAAGGCAATTACAACCTCCAAAATTGTGGTGAACTTGCCTCAGTTCACAGGCAAGGATCTCAGCACGTTCGCTGAGAACTTTGGCCGGTTCCTCCGAATGACCGGTGCAACCCATGGTAGTGGGCGAGTCAAGTGCGATCTGCTCCTGCAGTGCTGCAAGACCAAGTACCTGGAGAAGCAGGTCAAGCAGATCGTGACAAAGTCTGCCACCTTTGCCGATGTGTTGTTTGCCTTGGAGAGGCAGTACCCTACCTACGAAACTGTTCTCTCCATCAGGGCCAAGATCCAGAACCTGGCCGTGCTACCGGACAACGCTAAACCAGCCAGGATATCCGAGCTACTGGCTGACCTGGACCACTGGCCGGGTCGACTGACGCTCAGTTCCAACAGCAACAACGAGCTACTGTTCTGGTTGGTAGCTAAGCTTCCTCGGGAGCTGTGGGACCAGTGCTGGTCAACGGCAGAGCGCAAGGCGAGAGCCCTCAACTACGAGGATTTGTCTGTGCTACTCTTGGACCTGGTGCTTGAGAGAGAAGGCGACCAGCACCTGAACGCCTACCGTCCTGGAGGAGGAGGCTCTGGGAGCCATGGCAAAGGGTACCAGGGACCCAGACCTGGACAGGGGACTACCCCCAAGCGCGTCGGTATCATGGGCAATGCCCAGGAGCTCTTCTGGTGTGACGCCAGAGATGAGCATGGTCACCCGCAGCACGCCCCCGACTGCGATCAGCGCGATTGCTTCGTGGTCCAGGGGAGGAAGCAGGAGACCAACACCGGCACCAAGCCTAAGATGCCGGATCACTACAGGTGCACTATCACCTGTGCCTTCTGTGGGAGGAGGAAGCACTACGAAGATGAGTTCTACCACAAGCAGCGCCTGTCGGCGAAGCTGAAGGGCAAGGAACCCGGCAAAGGCTCTGGCAAGGGCAGTGGCAAGGGCAACAGCAACGACTCCGGCAAGGGCAAGTCGAAAAGCTGTGGGAAAGGCCAAGACAAGAGCCAAGGTGGACGAGGAGGAGGTGCTAATCGTCAGCCAGACAAAGACAACAAGAGCCAGGACAAGAACGGAGGCAACCCCAACCCTAATTCAGGGGGGAACTCCGGGCCTCTGGAGGGCAGTCTGATCCTACCACACGCTCGCAGACTCAGGCCCAGCGAGAGCAAGGGGCCAAGCGTGAGCATGAAGGTGGTGATGACGCCAACGCCATAAAGAGAAGCCGTTTCATGAGGATGGCCCGCAAATTGCGGAACAAGGGGTTCGAGGTGACGTGTCCCGCGGTGTTCTGACGGGGAGGCTCCGGTGGGGCCCTGGACCTGGTGTTCTGGGTACGTATCCGACTAGGGGGATGTGAATACCTGGGGGTACTGGATACTGGAGCCACCATATCTATAGTTGCCAAGAACATTTTACCTTGTGGGAGCCTGACGAACACCATGCCCACCGCAGCTATACGAATGGAGGATTGACATGTGGTGCACTGCTGCGGGCAAAGTGAAGTGGAAGTACCTATGCGCTCCCGAACTATCGCCCATCGGTTCTATGTGATGGACACTGAGGCCTTCGATTTTGTATTGGGGACTGACTTCTTCGTGCAACGCTCCCAGATACAATCCCTGACGCTGCAAGCGCCCTACCTCCTCTACGTGGACCACGGCAATGGCAGGGAGTCAGTGCCACTGGAGCACTTGAAGCACACCTCGAACTACCTGAGGGTATCGAAAGAGGAGCCCTCGAACATGATGGCTGCCTCCAAAACTGAGGACTATCAACTATTGGGGGAAGTCCTAGACCAAGATCTGAAGGAGTTGAGTTACTGCAGAGAAGATCTGAGCGTGGAGTTGTTCGCCAGCGACAAGCAACATGTCTTGGACCTCTACTGCAGCAGGGGGAAAGACTGTTCCTACAAACTTTACTGGCCCTCTTCTGGGATGGCCTACGGGAACCCGAGGTTCAGTGAACTCGGGAAGGTCTTGACCAAGGTGGCCTTGGAACGTTTTCGTATCGTCCTGTGTTCCCCCGATTCGGGAGCCCATGGGGACAACCAGTACTGGCGAACCCTCCTGGACA
Organism: Eutreptiella sp. 'Long Island Sound 2002'; assembly: GCA_964036045.1. Lineage (NCBI taxonomy): Eukaryota > Euglenozoa > Euglenophyceae > Eutreptiales > Eutreptiaceae > Eutreptiella > Eutreptiella sp. 'Long Island Sound 2002'. Next base: position 111,525,024 of record OZ038378.1, read on the forward strand.
GGCTGACTATCAGCTCTGTCCGTCTACCTAATGAGGCCATCTACGTGCCTCTGGGACGCACAACGCCCATCGGGAAACCCTGATTGGGGAAGTATGCTCAGCGTGGTGGACGGGGGTCTTACCTCTATTCTCTAGGAGGACCTCGACTCGACTCTGGTCGAGACTATACAACGAGAGAGCAATGGATTCACCCTGGGTGACTTGAAGGATGGACTACAACCACAAAATGCTATTGAGACTTTTCCAGGGGGAGATGAAAATGTCGTGACTAACACAAATGCCCCCAAACTCTCCCTGCCGTGTAACTGTTCCTGATGGAGTCTCGGAGGGTGGACTATCCGAGCTCCCCAGCTCTATTCACTCTGATGACGAAACTGAGCATGACGCCTTCTTCATGCAGACATGCGTGGAGGAAGTGGAGAACGCCGAGTACGCCGCCCCACTAAAACCCCTATTCTCCATGAGGGTGGAAGACCCCTTGGACGAGGAGCTGGACCCCCGTTCAAGGCTAAGGGAGCACGTGGACCCCAAGAGGAGGATGGTGGCAAAAGGCTATGATACGCTCAGCCTACCTGCAGCTCATGGCCACTGAAGCAAGGATGTATGAAAGATCTATCCCAATTGAAGGAGGACCTCGAACAGAAGATCACCACATGGTAAAGGGAGGTAGGTCTTAAGGTCATGAGGAGCGTATGGAGTGCCCATGTGAGGAACCGAGAGGAGGATGACCTCTCGGAGGAATGTGTATGTGGACGCCCTCGAGCGTGCCTATGTTGCCATCGTCCACCGGAGATGGTTGAACGAGACCTACTATATGCCTACGAAGGGTTGAAGAATACTACCAAGGGCAAAGAGTCGGTGGAGGATCACCTCCCGGCATCTATTAGTCAGGGGGCAAACAACTTACATTCTTACGAGGACATGGTGGACAAGATCAAGCTATTGGACCCGTGAGTGCAGAAGCTTATAAGGACCTATCTGGAGGTGTTCGAGGAACTACCACCCCCAGCCTCATGTGACAAGCTGGTACAGATGGACCTCAAGCTGAAACCCGAGTTCATGGGCAATAAGATGCGGAGGAGACCCTACCCGGCTCCCAAGAAGCAGGCCCATGAGAGTGCGCGACAGATACAAGAGTGTATCGACGCTGGCCTCGTCCTGGAGTACAGGGACGAAGACTACCCCCAACACTGCAGCCCCTGTCTCCTGGTGGCTAAACCTGGGTCTACAGCCAAACGGCTGGTAGTCGACTATGGAGAGCTGAGGAAGAAAACGTTGAACCACTCAGGGTCCATTCCTAATATGGAATCTACTCTTGAGAAGATAGCCTCCTGTCGCTACAAGACCAAGATGGACAAGAGGAGCGGATTCTGGCAGGTGGAACTGACGCCCAACGCTCAGGAGCTACTAGCCTTCATCACCACTCAGGGGAGGGTGTTCAAGTGGAAGGTCATGCCCTTTGGCGTGGCCAACGCACCCGCTCTATTTCAAGAGCTGATGAACAAGATCCTGTCCATCCTACGACAAAGATTCAAGGTGCAAGAACTCATATCCCGTGGGGCCCAGATGGAAGCGCACATCAACGATGTATGCCTCGGGACTAATACCCAGGAGAATCACCTAATCCTCTTGGCCGAGTTCTTTGCGGTCTGCCAAGAGAACCAAACACAACTCAAGCTGGAGAAGTGTGAGTTCATGCAGGAGACCATGCAGTACCTGGGGTTTGACGTTAGCTATGGGTGGTGGACCCCAGCGGCCTCCAAGGCCGAACCCCTGATGGATGCTAAGGTGCGACATGAAGACTCCAAGAAAGGACTCCATGATGTACGCAGCTTCATTTGGGCGTGCAACTTCTACTGCCGCCATATCAAGAACTTCACCTACACCAGCGCCATTCTCACAGACTTGATCAAGAAGGATACTACTTGGCGCTGGGCCCACAAGAGCAACAAGCGTTTGACGGGCTCAAAGACAAGGTGGTCAATGCTAAGTGCTTGGGCGTGGCTAGAGCACAAGGTGAGATTCTCCTGGTGACCGACGGCAGCAATGTGGGCGGTGGTTGAACGTTCTTCCAATGGCAAGCACTGGAGAAGGAGGAGTGCGACTCGGCTATTTTCCAATGGAAGACGGAAGGTCTCAACCGAAATGGAACTCTCAGGCATAGCTAGCCTAACGACAAGTGGGTCCTAGTACCCCTGGGTGACTAGAACTGGAAATGGAACCAGGCCAGGGGGAACTACTCCATCTATGAGCAGGAGTTGCTCGCGGGTATGCTGGTGCTATCCTCTTAGGCAGGACTGTTGGGGAGTAACCCTGTGGTCTGGCTGTGTGATCAAGAGCCGGTCTGCACTTTCCAGAAGGGGCCCCCACCTGAGGAAGCCAAGCTACGGCGCTGGTGGACCTACCTCAGCCAACTACGGCTGACGGTACACCATATCGAGGGAGTGTGCAGACTACATAAGCCGCAACGACTTCGACACCCTGATTGGTGCTCGGTCTGAAGCGCTGGCTAAGCAGGCGTTCAGGCGCATTTGACATACACTTGCACCTCACCATGACTATGATACGGCCCCTAGATGGACTTAAATAAGTGGAATACCTGAAGGAGTTTGGGGATATCTACAAGCGCCTGGAGAAACGCCTTGAACCCCTCCTGGTCAACCAAGAGCAGTGGAAGAGGGACAAGAGCTACCTCTGGCACGAGGACCGCATCGTGGTGCCCAGTGACAGAGTCTGAGCGCTACTGAAGTGGACTCATGAGTCCAGCGGTCATGTGGGTGCTGACCCTGAGGCTAGTCAAGCAGTGGTTCCACACTACGTGGACTGATGACCAACTGCGGAAGAACCTCCAACCTATCGTGGACAAGTGCCCGTGTAGATCCTGCAAACCTGGGGATATCAGGGACAGGGGTCCCTCTCGCCCCTGCCCATTCCCCACTGTGCTAACAGTGTTCTCTTTGTGGACTACACGGAGATGCCGAAGTTTGGGGGCTACGACTTTGCCCTTTTTGTGACCTGTGGGTTGACCAGGTTTACCAGGGTGTTCCCATGTACCAAGCACATAACCGGGGAGGAGACTATCAAGATACTCCTGGAGGAGTCGTTTTGTGTCTATGGGGCGCCCAAGAAGATCAACTCCGATGAGGACGTACGAGTACGCTCAGATACCGGCTGGTACAAGAGGGTCCTGAGATCCCTCAATGTCCAGATGTCTACGGGGATCCCCTACTCTCACACGAGCAACCCCCTATGTGAGCGACAGATTCGTGCCCTCAAGGAGAATGTAAGGATATGGTGCAAAACTGAACGCACCAGAGACTGGGTGAGACTACTCCCCGTCAAATCCTTGATGATGAACTCCCAAGAGAGTTCGGCGACTGGCTATTTGCCCCATGAGCTATTCCTAGGGCGCCAGGCGTGGTTCCTACATGCTCCCTGTCCAGAGGATACCCATTCTTCTGTGGGTAACTGGGTCCAGGAGCAACAAGCGAAGGTGGACAAGGCCAAGGCTATGCTCCAGGGAGTGAAGGAGCGTCAGTGGAACAAGAAGAACAAGCACCGGGTGCTTGCTTCCTACCAAGAGGGGGACTGTGTGCTGGTGCACCACAGCCCACTACCCACCTGGCCACGCTCTACCAGCGATGACCCCTACTTCGGGCCCTACAAGATTCTATCTTTTGATGGACACCATATCACAATGAGGTGTTCTCCCTGACTAGGGGGGACCCTGGTGTGCGCTGCTCAGCACCTAAAGCGCTACTATGATCCTGAAGACCTTCTTTTGGGAGGAGTGGGAGTTGAACGACGAAGGGATTGCCGCTCTAGACTCACAGGGGGCTGCCAGCCCTATGGAAGTTGAAGGTGACCTCCCCGACATGAAGGCCGAGGAGATGGCTAAGGAAGGGTTCTACCTTCTGAAGTCTGTACTACGCCATCGCTATCGCCAGGGTTGGCGCTTCCTCACCCTCTGGGAAGGATTTGGAATCGAAGAGGCCACCTGGGAGTCCTTCTCAGCGTTTGTTCTACCTGAGGGATGCCTAAACTCAGTTCTGGTAGACTACGTGTCCCAGAACCACCTTGGTGAGTTGCTGAGGCTCGCTGAAACGCTTGCCTCCAAGACTAAACTGGGAACTGAACCTTACCCTTACCCGCCTATGCGTATGTGTGAGTGTGCTATTCTTAAGGTCCTGAGAGCAAGCCGCAGAAATGGTGTCCTAATTATACCCAAGTCTGCAGGCTTGCTAAGCCTGGCGGATGTCTCACCGGTGCCACGGGGTACGCCCCGGGTCTCTCCGCCCCTGAGCGTCCAGTTTCTTTGCTGGCGCAAAACCTTTGGGGAATACCCAGCCTACGAGTCCAGGTATTGTTTTTCTTACCTACCTGGCTACTACAGGGGAGGGGTGGCCAAAGCGATGAAGGCATGAAAACGCCTGTTTGCTCTGAAGGCCAAAATCTAGCCCAACCACTGCCACTGCCCAGCAACCCTGCTAGAGTGGCGGGGAACGGTTGGGACAGTGACAGACGCACTACAGCTCCTACAAACTCTACAGTGGCACCATCTTGGTGGGCGAGCACTTGCTCAACTGGCTAAAGCCCCCACTCAGGACTACCACTCCTACACGCGCGCTCTACTAGGTGGTGATGATGAAGAAGTCATGAGCCCTAATGGCTCACCTGTGAGATGGCAAGAGAACACAGAGCTACTCAGCGTCTGTGGCCCAACAGGGACGCCACAACGCGTTTCCCTGCTAGGGCTTGGAGGGAAGGAGTGCTCTTTTGGCGTGCACAGCGCATATGTCAGGGAAGTCGGACTCTCCGCTCTGCCACAGGCAGAGGCGGAGTTACTTCTTTGGTATGATCAGCGCCCTGGTTTAGCAGGGCAGAACAAAAAAAAAAATCGCTGCTGCGCCAATCACCCTGACCTGTAAAACAGAGGCAAATGACTTGGGTTTGAGACTGAGGAACCAAGACTACCTCCACGTATTATACGCTTCTCAGGTAGCCCTATAATACACTGTTCCCAAACCCAAGTGCAAGCAAGCAAGCTTAAGGAACTCCACCCGTTCTCTCATAGAACGTGGGGTGGAGCCCCTTGGTAACCTAAACAAGGGTTGTACCGTGCGCACCTCGCGTGGCCTACCCTTTAATGCACCATGTGAATGCACGAGCCTGCTCGAGGTTTCCAGACTCCTATCTTTATCAAATCTCACTTTCATACCCATAATTACGAACTCTACCAGGGGGTGGCCCCACCTGGGCTTACCTACCTTACTCACCGCTAGAAAGCGAAAGCAAGTGTGGAGGAGACGAAACACGACGCGATGCATGTGTGTGTCTGTCTAATCACCCTGAACTTCCCTCTAATCATCTGCAATCTTCTAATCTATCCCTCTATTGTTTGTTAGCGGCGCGACAGGGCTCGTTCACGGAGACACGAGACGAGCAATGTGCATGCTGCATACGAGACGAGCACACCTGCGGTTTATACCTGATTCATTGAACTCTTTTCGTTGATTCATGAATTCTTTGAATTTTGATTCTTTCTGTCAGTATGGATGGAATCTGGATGTTTGTTTTTTTATGTGTGTCTCGTCATTTTCTTCATTATACGTGACATACGTTTATAATCTTATTAATTCTTTTTTTTCCGGCGCTTCGTTAGGACCCGCTCCCGCGGGCCGTCCTTTTATGCGTGGGATTTTCCTGATTTGAAAAATCAGGAGATGACCGCAAACTTTCTAAAGATGTGCATCTGATGCACAATTGGAGTCTGGTCAGGTATGTGCTTTCAGAAAAATTCTAGGCCGTCATTTGACGGATTTATGTGTTGTTGCTTCGCGTTTGCGTGGATTCGTCGCTCATCCTTCCATTCTTCTGTTGTACAGATATCCTCGCAAAGCGTCGCTGAGTAGGCCGCTGTTCGGGCCGAAAAGCAGCAGCAGGGGACTGAACCAGAACCCAAGACCCAACCAAGGGGCAATTGTAATTTAATCGTTGCCTCCTCGCCCCAGTATCAGGTAAGGTGTCTCCATCAGGTTCCAGGGGACTCAGATCGAGCGTCCTATGAGAGTCTGGCATTGGGTTGTGTTACGCTGCAGCTTGGAGGGAGGGATGCATATGCATGCTGTCTTTGCATGCCCTATTCTAACCCCGCCAATCCACAGGAACCCCTGCAGTGCGAGGAGCGCTGAGTTTTCTGTTGGAAATTGTCATGAACAATGCAGCAAGAGTCGCTGGCCATGGTAAAGCGCTCTTTTCCAGTGTTAAGGAAGCTATAGGTATCTTAAAGTACGTGTGGGAAAAAAGGAAAGGCCAAACAAAAATCCCTTTTTCCTGAGAATGCGACAGTGGTGGCCACCACAGCACAGGGGGGGAGTAAGAAAGAGTGCTTTTTTCAATGCTTTAGGGTAAACTTGAGTTGCAGTAGAGGTGCTCCAAGCACTCTTGCATTTTATCTTAGTATTGGCCTAACCAAAATAGGTGATAACATATTTTGACCTATAGAACCGAACACTAAATCAGGATATTGTGTGGACCCCTTAATCCCAAAGGAATGTGCATTAAAACATCTTTTCCTGGGTGACTGAGGCACTGATATACTGAGTCAGAGCCTATGAATTTATCTATGTTTTTCATGAATTCTTAGCTATCCTAGTGGTACCTCTTTTTGAGAGGTCCTGGGTTCAATACCTAGTCAGCCTAGCTACGTAGGAACTTCCCATGTGACATAGCAGTGACCTCAGCGCCACAAGCGATGCCACCTCAGAGCCTATGGGACCCAAAAACAAAGAGTGCACATCTCAAGATGGCACTATGGAGAGTGTGAGCCCCTGGGGCAGTTTTCCAAACAGTTCTTGTTGATCATGTAAAATATTTCAACCTTAGTTGCATTGAATGTTTATTGCTGTGATCTATTGTTGATATCTTCCTTTATCTGGCTCATTGTGACTGCAGCCCTTCATGCTTTGATCCTTTTTATCTTCAACTTGCTTATCTCTGCCTTGGGCTATCCTGAACTGGTTGTATTTCAACAACAAAACATTTTCATCACCAAAAATAAGCAGCAGAAGCCCTACACCAGCAGCAAGCAGCAGGAGAGGCACATCACAAACACAGTGCTGAAAACACTATAAAATGTTCTGGGCTTACCGACAAGCTTCCGGCTGAAAAAAGCACACTTCCCATCAGGGGTCTTCTGCTCTAAAACTGCACCGATGCCTTGTGTACAGGCATCAACATGAATTGCGTACTCTTCCCAGGACTAGGAGTATACAACTCACATGTGGTGCAGATCACGTGTTTCATTTTCTCAAAATAGGCCCTCATTTCAGGAGTCCAATTGATATAATTGAGCTCCTTGGCGATCTTACACAGGCCCTTCTGACCCTGAACCTTTGGAGCATGTTTATATTTCTCCTTGAGGCTCTGGATCAGTGGGGCTGCCGGATTGGCATAGTTTTTCATATAAATGGCATACCATTTCACCATCCCCAAGAACCCTCTCAATTAACTTGCGGTCTGGATCCTCCTTACCGTCCAATTTCGAATAGCATCGACTTTTGAAGGGGCTGGTAAACATTTACCTTCATGTAAAATGTGGTCAAAGGATTTGACGTTGGTCATGAACATGTGGTATTTCTGACAACGTACCCTGAGATGATATTTGTCTAGAGTTTCAAACAGTGCAATAACCTGATCCAGGTGGGCCTGTGACATGGCATTATGATCCAGTTCTCGGCCAGCAAACTTATTGACAGCTCTACGGCCAGAGAGCAAATCATCAATATAGGGCATAGTGTCATGCTGCAGATGTTTAGTGCAGGCTGACACCACTCTTTCGAAAGCCTGTGTGCCAACTTTGATGCCCATTGGGAGTTCTTTCCGCTCAAGCAACCCCCAGGGGGTGCAGAACACAGTATACTGCCAACTGTCCTCACTGAGGGGCATTGTGTTGAATCCATCCTCCAGGTCAAGCAGAGTCCACAGGCGGTTACCCTGCTGCCTGAAAAGGATGTCCTCGATCACCAGCAGTGGAAAGTCATGTCCACGGAGCTGAGTATTCACATACCTGTAATCGATGAGAAGCCACCTGCCATTCGGCTTGGGCACGAGGAAGCCTCGGCTAACCCAGCCCTTCTTCCAAAGATTGTCCACTTTTGCCCTTAGTGCAGCGTCGCGCTCCCTAACAGCTCTGATGGGTTCATACGCCCTAGGGGGTGCCCCTGGTATTGGCTGTAAAGTACAAAGGCTCTCAGGATCTCACGCAGAAATGTTTGTCGAAATTTGATCCGACATGTTCCTGTGCTCCGTAAACACTGTGTCGTTGAAACCGTCATATGCCCAATGCCTATACTTTTTACTGCCGGGCGTGACAGAAATGCCCTCAATCACAGCGCGCCCGCATCTGCTGCGTACAGGAAACAATTCTCGCGTGGGATCAGCAGCAGTTTGGGAGATATGCAAGAACTTGGAAAATACCTCAAGATCGAGTTCAGACTGTAACTTGATCTTGTTAACCTGGGCATTGCAATGGCATTTTTACTGAGACTTCTCCTCAGCAGTGAATGACCCTTGGTTGACACTGTCAAGCGGAATTTTCTTCAACTCATGTTCTGAAGGAGGGGAAGAGAGGTTGACCTGATGATCTGGTGTCCGCACTTCATGCGGAAGCTCATACACCGCCATTATCATTGAATCACCATCTGCAAGGATGGCAGTTGAATGGAGAGGTAGGTAGGTAGGTCGGCTCTGGACTGGGGTTGCCCCGCAGGGGGGACTTACCAAGGGACTTTTGCTCACCCACCCACGGCCCTACTGCACGTGTCCCCACAAGACGGCTCCCCCACATGGGGGAAGGGCGCGGTCGCCGCGAGCAGTACCCTACAGCGGGTTCTGCCCAGAGAGGTAACCCATGTTCGACCGAAGTCTCACATTCTTCTCCTTCGGGCGGATGATACGTGGGGGAGGGTCCCATCGCACATCCTCATCAACCTCCGGATTCTGGGGCCCAGGGGCCCGGAGCCAGGCCAAAGGCCCTGTCCTGCAGGCACCCCCACCTGGGTTGGTTTTCAGTAGGCGTGAGGCGACTTGAAGAAGCACGTGCTACGGGACTTGCATGCTGTGGCGCACACTCACGCCTCCTGACTCGGTCGGGCTTGCGCTCTCCCGGGGGGCCGGGGGTTCAAAGTAGGTCGTTGTGGTTGGTTGGTCGGTCGTTTAACTGTTTGGCGTAGTTTGTTAATGTTGGTTGGTCGGTTGCGTGATGGTAGAGTCACGTTTTTGTTCGTGGGTATGGTCGTCGGCGGGCGTGGCGCACCACGGTGTCGCCAACCTGTTGGACGCCATTCCGGTTTCGACCCCTGCACGCCTGGCTGGTTTGGTGTTGGCCGGCTTTCGTGTGGTCTGTTTACGGTCAAGTGGCGGCTGCAGCTGCGGTGTGGTTGGTGGGCGGTTGTCTTGGCCGCCTCATGGTCGGCTTGGTTTGCGTGGGTTCGATCGCGCTGCTGCCGGTGGTCGTATTGCCGAATGTTGTTTGTGTAGCCGGCACGTCCGTGTCGGTGCTGGTTAGTTTCGTCTTGGTTTGTCCAAGTGCAGTGTTGTGTAGTTTTCAAACGTTGGTTGGTCGCGTTCGCAACGGTAGAGTTGCGGCGTTCTGCTGTGTTCGTGGGCATGGTCGTCGGCGGGCGTGGCGCACCACGGTGTCGCCAACCTGTTGGACGCCGTTCCCGTTTCGACCCGTGCACGCCTGGCTGGTTTGGTGTTGGCCGGCTTGCGTGTGGTCTGTTTATGGTCAAGTGGCGGCTGCAGCTGCGGTGTGGTTGGTGCGCGGTTGTCTTGGCCGCCTAATGGTCGGCTTGGTTTGCGTGGGTTCCGTCGCGCTGCTGCCGGTGGTCGTATCGCCGAATGTTGTTTGTGTAGCCAGCACGTCCGTGTCGGTGCTGGTTAGTTGCGTTTTGGTTTGTCCAAGTGTTGTGTAGTGTAGTTTGTTAACGTTGGTTGGTCGCATTCGTAACGGTAGAGTTACATGTTCTGTTGTGTTCGTGGGTATGGTGGTCGGCAGGCGTGGCGCACCACGCTTTCGCCAACTCGTTGGACGCCGTTCCTGTTTCGACCGCTACATACCTGGCTGGTTTGGTGTTGGCCGGCTTGCGTGTGGTCTGTTTATGGTCATGTCGTGGCCGCTGAGTTGGTTTTGTTGGTGCACGGTTGTGTTAGCCGCCTCATGGTCGGCTTGTTTGGCGTTGGTTCCTTGGCGCTGCTGCGGGCGCTTGCACGGTCAGATGTTGTTCCTGTAGTTGTCCTGCTTGTTTCGGTGTTGGTTGGTCGTGCCCGAGTCGGGCTGCGGTTGGGGCTGTGCTGTTTGCTTGCCCGGGGTTGGTGTTGTGCCGGTGCGTGGCCCCCCTCTTGGTGGGGTTTGCTACGTTGGTGCGTGCCCCCCCCCATGGTAGGGCGTGCTATGTTGGGGCGCGCCTCCCGCCCACTGTGGGGCGTGTTGTGTCGGTGTGTGGCCCCTCCCAAGGTGGGTGCTGTGCTCGCGTGCGGCCCACCGCATTGTCGTCCGTGCTGCTTTGCTGCGTGGCCCCCCTCGTGGTGGGGCGTGCTCTGCCGGTGCGTGGCCCCCCTCATGGTGGGGCACGCTGTGTTGGTGCCTGTCCGCCGCGGTGGTTGAGTGTGGTGTGGTGGTGCTGGGCCTGGGCTGTCGTCGTGTGTGCCGCCTGGGAGCCGGCATTGAGTTCAGGTTGGTGGTGGCTGTGGTGGTGTTTGAGCCGGCGCCATGCGCGGCTTGCTTTGTTTGTTCGGTGTTGTCTTCGCCTCCATACTGTCGGCGTGTTCCGATGGGTGTGGTCGGCGGTTGAATTGCGGTTGTGGTTGTGTTGATCACCTGGCCGGGCCGGGTGCTGTGCTGGTGAGTGGCCCCCCTCATGGTTGGGCGTACTGTGTTGGTGCGTGCCCCCCCCCCATGGTGGGGCGTGCTGTGTTGGTGTGTGGCCCCACCCATGGTGGGGCGTGCTGCGTTGGTTTGTGGTCCCCCTCCTGGTGGGGCGTGCTGTGTTGGTGCGTGCCCCCCTCATGGTGGGGCGTGCTGTGTCGGTGTGTGTCCCCCCCAGTGGTGGGGCGTGCTGCGTTGGTTTGTGGCCCCCCTCGTGGTGGGGCGTGCTGCGTTGGTGCGTGGCCCCCCTCCCCGTAGGGCGTGCCGTGTCGGTGCCTGCCCGCCGCGGTCGTGGTGTGTGGTTTGGGGTGTCGTCATCTGTTCGGTGGGTTGTTGCCGCGGTTGTGTTGTTGGCTTGACCGGGGTTGGTGTTGTGCTGGTGTGTGCCCCCTCCCCCGTTGGGGCGTGCCGTGTTTGTGCGTGCCCCCCCCTTAGTGGGGAGTGCTGTGTCGGCGTGTTCGGGTTTCGGTTCGTGGTGTTGTAGCCGGCTGGATGCCTAGCTGGTTTTGTTAGTTCGCTGTTGTCTCCGCCGCCGTACGGCCGGCGTTGTCGGGTGTTGGTTGTCTGTGGTGTTGTCCTGGCCGGGGTTTGTGCTCTGCTGGTGCGTGCTCCCCCCCCTGTTGGGGCGTGCCGTGCTTGTGCGTGGCCCCCCCCTTGGTGGGGCGTGCTGTTTTGGTGCGTGGCCCCCCTTTCGCTGGGGCGTGCTGTGTTGGTGGCCGCCTGCTGCGGTGGTTGTGTTTGGTTTGGGTTGTCGTCCTCCTCGGGTGGGTTGTGGTTGCGGTTGTCTTGTTGGCTTGGCCGGGGTTGATGCTGTGCTGGTGCGTGCCCCCCCCCCCCCCCCTGTTGGGGCCTGTCGTGTTTGTGCGTGCCCCCCCCCTTGGTGGGGAGTGCAGTGTCTGCGTGTTCGGGTTTCGGTTCGTGGTGTTGTAGCCGGCTGGACGCCCAGCTGGTTTCGTTGGTTCGCTGTTGTCTCCGCTGCCGTACGGCCGGCATTGTCGGGTGTTGGTTGTCTGTGTTTTTTGCCTGGTTGGGGTTGGTGCTGTGCTGGTGCGTGCCCCCCCCCCTCCCTGGTGGGGCGTGCTGCGTTTGGTTGTGGCCCCCTTCTTGGTTGGGCGCGCTGTGTTGCTGCGTGCCCCCCCTCTTGCTGGGGTGTGTTGTGTTGGTGCCCCCGTGCCGCGATGGTGGTGTTTGGTTTGGGTTGTCGTCGCCTGTTGGGTGGGTTGTGGTTGTGGTTGTGTTGTTGGCTTGGCCGGGGTTGGTGCTGTGCTGGTGCGTGCCCCCCCCCCCCCCCCCCCCTGTTGGGGCGTGCCGTGTTTGTGCGTGGCCCCCCCCTTGGTGGGGCCTGCTGTGTCGGCGTGTTCGGGTTTCGGTTCGTGGTTCTGTAGCCGGCTTGATGCTCGGCGTCTTTTGTTGGTTCCTGTTGTCTCCGTCGCCGTACCGCCGGCGTTGTCGGGTGTTTGTTGCCTGTGGTGTTTGCGTGGCCGGGGTCGGTGCTGTGTTGGTGCGTGCCCCCCCCTTTGTTGGGGCGTGCCGTGCTTGTGCGTGGCCCCCCCTTGGAGGGGCCTGCTGTGTCGGCGTGTTCGAGTTTTGGTTCGTGGTGTTGTAGCCGGCTGGATGCACGGCTTGTTCTGTTGGTGTGCTGTTGTCTCTGCCGCCGTACAGCCGGCGTTGTCGGGTGTTGCCTGTCTGTGGTGTTCTCCTGGCCGGGACGGACGGGCCGGCCTCCCGAGCGCGTGTGGTGCGCCACCCCTTTGTCCTGGCCGGGTCGGACGGGCCGGCCTCCCGAGCGCGTGCGGTGCGCCACTCCTTGTTTTTGTTTCGCGGGTGTCGTCGCCCTGCTGCTCGTGGTCCTTTGCTCGCTCGTGTCCGTGCGGTTCCTGGCCTTGTGCCCGTGTTTGTCGCCGCCAGCTGCTGTACCCCCTCCCCCCCCCCACCCCGCCCTTCCGCCTGTTGTGTCCTGCCTGCCCCTCGCTTCTTGGTGCCCCCGCCGGCGGTTCCCCCCCCCCCTCCCCGGGGGTATGCCCTTCCTGGCTGGTTGTCTCACCCTCGTTTACCCTTGTTGCCTCTGTGCCTTGTGGTTGACCGTTTGTTGGCTTTTCCCTTTGCCCCCCCCCCCCCCCCCCGGGTCGTGTTACCTGGGTGTTGGCCCCTGCTGCTCGTTTTCCCTTGTCCTCCTGCTTCTGCCTTGTTTTTTCCGTGCCTTTGGCCTTGGCACCTGTTTGGTTGGGTTTCGTTTTCCCCCCTCGGCTCGTGCTGGTGCCCCCCCCCCCCCCCCCCCCCCCCCCCCCCGGCGGTTGCTCCTGGTGGTCTGCGGTGCCCCGCGTCTTGTTCTGTGGTGCTGTGGTTGGGGGTGGGCTGTTGTGTGCAGCGCACAGTGTTATGCTGCGCCGTGTCGTGTTGTTGTGCGGGTGCCTTGCTGTGTGGTGCGCTCGTCCGTTGTGCCGTTGGCCGTCTACCGTTGGCGTTGGCCACGCCCTTTCTGTTGGTGTCGCTCGGTGCTCCGCTTCTCCGCGCTGTTTTGTGCGCTGTTTCGTCGTGTGTGGTGCCGTCGTGTGTTGACGTGTGCTGCGGTGTTGTCCTTGTTGCTCTGTGGTGTCGTGGTTGTTCTCTCTCTTACTTCTCGGTTTTGCGCACCTGCGGATTTGCGCCGCCCGGTGCCTCCCCCCCCCCCCCCCCCCCCGTGGTTTGTGTGTCGTGCCTTCTGCCGGTTTGTGTTGCCGCGGTGTGCTGCCTTGTTCTGCCCTTTGTGGTGCCGTGTTGCTGCTTGCTGTGTTGTGTTGTTCGGGGTGCGGAGTGCCGTGTCGTGTTGTGCCGTGTCCTGTTGTGCTCTGCGGGTGGCGTGGTGCTGCGTTGCGATTCCGCGTGCAGCTGTGCGGTGGTGCTGTGCTGTGTTGTCGTGCGTTGCGCCGTTCGCTGGGGTGCTGCGTCCTGGTGCTCTGTGCTGTGCTGTCGCGCTGTGTGCTGTTGTGGGTTGCTTTGTGCTGTCTGGTGTCCGTTGGCGTTGTGCGGTTGGCTGCGTGCTGCGCTGCGCTGTTGTCTGCTGCTGTGTGTTGTGCTGCGCCTTTGGGCGTGGTGTCTGGTTGCGCTGTGCCGTGCTGTCCTCGTTGTGGCTTGCTGTTTCGTTTTGGTTGTGCTGCCCTGTGCTGTGCCGTGCCTCCTGGTGCTGTGTTGGGCTGTGTCGCGTTGTGTTGTGCTGTGTGGTGCTGTGCTGTGTTGTCGTGCGTTCCGCCGTTCGCTGGGGTGCTGCGTCCTGGTGCTCGGTGCTGTGCTGTCCCACTGTGTGCTGTCGTGGGTTGCTTTGTGCCGTCTGGTGTCTGTTGGCGTTGTGCGGTTGGCTGCGTGCTGTGCCGCACTGTTGTTTGCTGCCGTTTGCTGTGCTGCGCCTTTGGGCGTGGTGTCTGGTTGCGCTGTGCTGTGCTGTCCTCGTTGTGGCTTGCTGTTTTGTTTTGGTCGCGCTGCCCTGTGCTGTGCTGTGCTGTGCCTCCTGGTGCTGTGTTGGGCCGTGTCGCGTCGTGTTGTGCTGTGTGGTGTTGTGCTGCTGTGCACCGCGCTGTTGGGGTGGCACTGTGCTGCGTTGTTTCGCGGTCTGTGGTGCCGCTTCCCGCTGTGGCGTGCCCTCGGGTGCTGTGCGGTGCCTCGGCAGTTGTGTGCTTTGCTGCGTGCTGTGCTGTGCTGCTGTGTTTTGTGCTGTGCCTGGGGGTGTGGTGTCTTGATGCGCTGTGCTGTGCTGTTCGCGTCGTGTCTGGCTGTTTGGTCGGGGTCTGTGTTCCTGTGTGGTGTGCTGTGTCTCTTGGTGCTGTGGTGCTCTGCGTTGCATCTTGTTGTTTCGTGCGGTGTAGTGCTGTTGCGCACTGTGCTGTTTGCGTGGTGCTGTGCTGTTTTTGCTCGCGTTGTTTGGTGCTGGTGTGTGCTGTGTCTTGCCCTCGGGTGTTGTGCCGCGCTGTGGGGTGCTGTGCCGTTTGGTGCGGTGCGTTGCTGTGGTGCCCCGTGCTGTGCGCGCTGCGCTGTGTGTGTTTTGCCATTGTGTTGTGGTGTGTGCTGTTTTTGCTGCTGTCCGTTGTGCTGCTAGCGCCCTGTGGTGTTACCCCCGTGCCTTTTCAAAACCCGAAAAAACTGTTTCCTATTGTCAAAAACAGAAAAAATTGTTTCCCGCTGGTTTGCCTTGTGTTCCCTGTCCTCCCTGCATGCAACAATACCACACACTGAAAAAACCAGCCTGCTGTATTTATTTAATCCCTGGCCTTGGGCTGGTGTGCACCGCAGGTCTCGGTCTTGAGTCTTGCGGTTGCGTCCTCGGGGTGTTGGACACTGTGCGAAAGGGGGGAATGGAGAATGGATGTGGGATCCAACACAGGATCAGGAACAGAAACACAGAAACACGCACAGAATCCTCCAAAAATTCGGATTATGGACGTTCAGGAGCAAGAGGTAAGAAACCATCCATTGCCTGTTGAAGCAAAATGGCGCGCCCTTCTTTTCTGGACATACACACAGGTCTCTTGGCCTCGCGCTGATGCCACTGCCTTCCAAACCTTATTTTTGTCTGTACCGGCCGAAATTCAGCCCGTCTTATGAAGGCCATCCTTGTGTCCCTCCAAGGAGTCAAATACAACAGCCCTGAATTTCAGAGGACCATATCGGTTGGTTCCTCCCCATTCATCCAGCATAACCTTCTGACTGGCAGGAAAATCCCACCAGCCAACGGCAACTTCTCCCAGGGACCAGAACCATGGCTGTTGCTTTACTACAGGCACCACTGCGATGCCTATTCCTCCCCCCCAACGAACGTTCTCTACCATCAAAGCGCAACCACCAATTGGTGGCATCAAAAGCAAAGATTCATCACCCCATGGGATGAAAAACCAGCCATGCACGTCCTTACCCCCTTTCGGCTGGTTAACCCATTTGCCATTGTGTCTATAACACGACTCAGATGCAGCAAAGGGAAAGCCCTTGAGCTGAAATTGAGGGCCTGTCCACTGGAGCAGATGACCGCACGAATCAGTATGGATTGCATGCGCAACTGGATGGTTTGCGCCGATCAATGATGAGCGGTGAAGCGGGGAAATTTCCGGTGGTTGGTAGGAAGCTTGGGGTTGAATTGGCTGTTTTACTCGTGCACTTGTATGTGTAACTGGATGGTTTGCGCCGGTCGGTGATGAGCAGTGAATTCCCGGTGGTTGTCGTAAGGGTTAGAGACGAATTGGGTTTTTTGTTCGTTCACTTGCATGCGTACCTGGATGGTTTGCGTCGGTGAATGGTGAGTGGTGAATTCCCGGTGGTTGTTGGGAAGGTTGGAATTCAATTTGTTGTTTTGTTCCTGGGCTTGCATGCGTAACTAGATGGTTTGCATCGGTGAATAATGGGCAATGAATACCCCGTGGTTGTTGGGAAGGTTGGAATTCAATTGGTTGTTTTGTTTGTGCGCTTTTATGCGTAACTGGATCGTTTTTGTCAGTCAATGATAAGCGTTGAAGCGGGGAAATTTGGGGTTGTTATTTGGTAGGTTGGGGTTGAATTGGTTGTTTTCTTCGCTACTTGCATGCGTAACTGGATGGTTTGCGTCGGTGAATGGTGAGCGGTGAAGCGAGAAATTTCCCGTGGTTGTTGGGAACGTTGGGGCTGAACTGGTTGATTTGTTCGTGCACTTGTATGTGTCACTGGATGGTTTGCGCCGGTCGGTGATGAGCGGTGAAGCTGGGAAATTTCAGGTGGATGTTGCGAAGGTCCGGGTTGATTTGGTTGTTTTTTTCGTGCACCTGTATGTGTAACTGGATGGTTTGCGCCGGTCGGTGATGAGCAGTGAATTCCTGGTAGTTGTCGGAAGGGTTAGAGACGAATTGCTTTTTTTGTTTGTTCGAGTGCATGCGTAACTGGATGGTTTGCGTCGGTGAATGGTGAGCGGTGAATTCCCGGTGGTTGTTGGGAAGGTTGTTTTGTTCGTGCAGTTGTGTGTATAACTGGATGCTTTGCGCTGGTCGGTGATGAGCGGTGAATTTCTGGTGGTTGTCTGAAGGGTTAGAGACGAATTAGTTGTTTTGTTCGCATACTTGCATGCGTAACTAGATGGTTTGCGTCGGTGAATGGTGAGCGGTGAAGCAGGGAAATTTCCCGTGGTTGTTGGGAAGGTTGAGGGTGAATTGGTTTATTTGTTTGTGCACTTTTATGTGTAACTGGAAGGTTTGTGCCGGTCGGTGATGAGCGGTGAAGCGCAGGAATTTGCGGTGGTTGTTGGGAATGTTGGGGTTGAATTCGTGGTTTTGTTCGTGCATTTGTATGTGTAACTGGATGGTTTGCGCCGGTTGGTGATGAGCAGTGAATTCCTGGTGTTGTCGGAAGGGTTATAGACGAATTGGTTGTTTTGTTCGTTCACTTGCATGCGTAACTGGATGGTTTGCGTCGGTGAATGGTGAGCGATGAATTCCCGGTGGTTGTTGTGAAGGTTGTTTTGTTCGTACACTTGCATATGTAACTGGATGGTTTGCGCCAGTCGGTGATGAGCGGTGAATTCCTGGTGGTTGTCGGGAAGGTTTGGGTTGAATTGGTTGTTTTGTTCTTGTACTTGCATGCGTAACTCGATGATTTGCGTCGGTCAATGATGAGCGCTGAGAGGGGGCAATTTCCGATGGTTGTTGGGAAGGTACGGGTTGGATTGGTTGTTTCCTTCGTGCACTTGTATGTGTAACTGGATGATTTCCGTTGGTCAATGATGAGCGGTGAAGCAGGGAAGTTTCAGGTGTTTGTTGGGAAGGTAGAGGTTGAATTGGTTGTTCTGTTCGTGCACTTGTATGTGTAACTGGATGGGTTGCACCGGTCGGTGATGAGCGGTGAATTCTCGGTGGTTGTCGGAAGGGTTACAGACGAATTGGTTGTTTTGTCCGTTCACTTGCATGCGTAACTGGATGGTTTGTGTCGGTGAATGGTGAGCGGTGAAATCCCGGTGGTTAGTGGGAACGTTGTTTTGTTCGTGCACTTGTATGTGTGACTGGATGATTTACGCCGGTCGGTGATGAGCGGTAATTCCCGGTGGTTGTTGGGAAGGTTGGTGTTGAATTGATTGTTTTTTTCGTGTACTTGCATGTGTAACTGGATGATTTGCGTTTGTCAATGATGAGCGGTGAAGCAGGGAAATTTCTGGTGGTTGTTGGGAAGGTTGGGGCTGAATTTGTTGTTATGTTCGTGCACTTGTATGTGTAACTTGGTGGTTTGCGCCGGTCAATGATGAGCGGGGAAGCGGGGAAATTAATGGTGGTTGTTGGGAAGGTTGGGGTTGAATTGGTTGTTTTGTTCCTGCACTTGTATGTGTAACTGGAATGTTTGCGCCGGTCGGTGATGAGCGGTGAATTCCCGGTGGTTGTCAGAAGGGTTAGAGACAAATGGGTTGTTTTGTTCGTTAACTTGCATGCGTAACTGGATGTTTTGCGTCGGTGAATGGTGAGCGGTGAATTCCCGGTGGTTGTTGGGAAGGTTGTCTTGTGCGTGCACTTGTCTGTGTAAATGGATGGTTTGCG
Organism: Eutreptiella sp. 'Long Island Sound 2002'; assembly: GCA_964036045.1. Lineage (NCBI taxonomy): Eukaryota > Euglenozoa > Euglenophyceae > Eutreptiales > Eutreptiaceae > Eutreptiella > Eutreptiella sp. 'Long Island Sound 2002'. The sequence goes on from OZ038378.1 coordinate 111,543,465, forward strand.
CCGGTCGGTGATGAGCGGTGAAGCGGGGAATTTTTCGCTGGTTGTTCGGAAGGTTGGGGTTTAGTTGGTTGTTTCGTACGTGTATTTCTATGTGTAACTGGATTGTTTGCACCGGTCAGTGATGAGCGGTGAATTCCCGGTGGTTGTTGGAAGGGTTAAGGACGAATTGGTTGTTTTGTTCATTCACTTGCATGCGTAACTGCATGGTTTGCGTCGGTGAATGAGGAGCGGTGAATTTCCAGTGGTTGTTGGGAAGATTGGGGTTGAATTGGTTGATTTGTTCGTGCACTTGAATGCGTGACTGGATCGTTTGCGTCCGTCAATGATGAGCGGTGAAGCGTGAAATTCCTGCTGGTTGTTCGGAATGTTGGGATTGAATTGGTTTCTTGTTCCTGCACTTGTATGTGTAACTTTATGGTTTGCGTCGGTCAATGATGAACGGTGAAGCGGGGAAATTCCTGGTGGTTGTTGGGAAGGTTGGGATTGAATTCGTTTTCTGGTTGTCGGAAGGGTTAGAGACGAATTGGTTGTTTTGTTCCCGTACTTGCATGCGTAGATGGACCATTCCGTACATGGCATGCATAGAGACAAAGCAGTAGGGTACTTCATACGCCGATAAACCAATACGATCATGGTTCATTGTTGTCCTTTTCTGTTGACCGGGCAACGGTAAACTAGTCGACCAGCCATTGACTGGCCATTGCCTCCGCGATACCCATGAACGTAACGCTCCATTTGTATTGTCTGTTTGGGTTGTTCCCCGCCGCCGAGTATCATGCAGGCATACGCCTCTTGCGCACCGTTTTCCTGTGTGTTAATACCACAAAGTCACCCTTGTCAACCACGTTGGTTGGTTTCAATGGGGGTAGATTCTTGAGCCATAGCAGTGTTTCCTTCTTACTGGTTCACTCCAAGCTTTTACTGGAAATCCTGGCATTGCCCCTACTGGAAGTGCAAGTCCTATTGGTTTTAATCTGGGTACTGAAGGAGGAGAATCTTTGTCAGAGAGGTCTATACTGTCTGTTGGTACCGTTGGCGATATTGATGGAGAAGCAAGAACCACCGTGAAGGAGAGATCAATAGATCTTGAAGAAGAAAGGCAAGGAAAAGGAGAAAAATGAGGCCAAACTGAGGGGAAAACTGAGGAAATTGAATGAGATGAGGTTTCATCAAGTGCAACCAACACCGTTTGTACAGCCTACAGTCAACCAGACGCTGTTGGCGGCTGCAATTGCTGGAGCACAAGCGATGGGAGGCCCCGGCGTCAACCCGGTTTTGGTCAATCCTGTTGGCACATCCGCAGGTTTGAATCTGAATTACCTGCTCAATCCGCTGCATATGGAGCTTAGAGGTTCAGTGATGAAGCAGCCTAAGTTCTCGGGGCACCCAAACTACTGGGCGTCATTCGAAAGACAATTCATGGTTTGGCTGCAGACGGAGAAACTTGACAAGGAACTCTGGACTCTCGGTTTGATGGACTGTTTGACTGGCAAACTCAGGAAAAGCACATATAACCTCTATGTGGAAAGGCAGAACCAAGGTGATCCCCTGACCTACGACGAGCTGTGGCGAACGCTCAAAAAGAAGGGCCCTCGAGTCCCTGACCATCATTACAGGACCGCCTCGAAAATTTCAGGGCGATCAAGAAACTGTTGCTTGAGGAGATCCAAATTGCAAGGCAAGATCGGGAATTTTTGGTGCAGGAAGCGCAGAGCGCTGGAGAAGGCCTTCCTGAAGGCAAAATGAAGAAGATTCTGTTGAGCAAGCTGACGCTGGAGACCAAGCAGAAGATCAGGGACTCCCAAGCGGACAAAAAAGTCCTGGGCAACTGGGTTGAAGTCCGAGGATTGCCGGAGATGATGGGCAAAATGGCAGTCCGTGAGGTGCTGAACTCCGTCAGTGCAATAGGTATGAAAGACATCACCCTTCATGAGGGCAGATGGAGAGTCGAATTGCACGATTCCGAACGGTGGGAATTTTTCTGCAGCATGGTGGACAGCAAGGTGAAGTTTAAGGGGACAGTGTTGAAGGTGTGGCCGTGGATCGTCTCGTACGGGGTCGAACAGATCTGGGACCAACTTGAAAGGTACGCAAACTTAGAGTGCCAGAAGTCCCAGGATGCGAAAGGATTCGGCGGCAAGATCAGTGCCGTCGTTGAGAAAGGATGCTCCGCGTGCCTTTCCCTTGAACAAGAAGGTCAAGCGGCGACTCATTCGACCGCAGACCACAGATGGGCGCCCTCAGATCTCAAAACCATTCAGTCCGAAATGGACCGAAAGGGAAATCCCCCAAAGAAATCCCAGCAGGATGGAGCACGAGATGCTGACCAACATGGACAGGGAGAGGGTAAAGGGCAGTCCAAAGGAAAGAACAGAGATTGGACACCAAAAGATTACTCGCAGCAAGGCATAGATCCAAGCGGCTCAAGATGGACAAAAGCTGTTGGAAGGTTTGCTGGAAATTTGGCGAAAAAGGTGGAAATGGACAAGGAAAGTCCGGGAATCAAGATGATTCTAAGGTGAATGGCAACCCCCTGTACACGGAGTTGCCAGCTAACAAGACCTTCGGCAAGGACAAGGACTCTGGAGGTCGCGGCAAGGGCAAATCCAATGTATTCAACCCCAATTCCAACACCTCCAACAACAAAGGCCAAGGTGTTAAGAAAGTTGGTGGTGGAAAGTCATTTGGTGGTCGTGGACGTGGGAAAGGAGTCAATGCCGTTGAGACAGGAGAAGAATGGGTTGACGAAGGACAGGTACAAGACCTGCAGCCGAACGGCGAGGAAGAATGGCAGTAGGGAGGCCAACTTGACCCAAGCCCCAACATTGGTGTTGGGTGGCAAGAACTAAAACCCATCAGGGTAGTTGAGGGGTGTATGGACGCTCCTGGGATCGTCTGGCGTGTTCCTCCGGCCTCCTCTACCCTGCCTTGGTCCTCAGCGCTGTCCGTCGAGGCAAGCAGCGACAGTTTGTCTCCTTTGGATCCAGGTCAGGACAGCAGATGGCAAGGTTAAACTTGCCAAATTTCTGATTGACAATGGATCAGAGGAGAATCTGGTGAGGAAAGGCTTTCTGCAGGAGGATGAAGCGAAGATTTCCGAGACGCCTGTCCAGCTGGAAGCAGTGAGCGGACATCGCCTTGAAGGTGGTGAGAGGGAGGCAGATTTGGCGGTCAGACTGGTTGAACAGTCGGTTTGGAGTGCGGAGCAGGTGAAGGAGGAGTGGTTCTCTGGAAAGCTCTATGAGGCCACCATTAAGTGTGATTTTTTCTTGGGTCAACCTTGGCTGCACGCTCATCGTGTGTCGCCCATCAGACACAGGACATGTGTCCTCCAAGATCCGTCAGCCAGCAACCCATCCGAACTGTATTATCTGCACCCATACACCAAGAGTGTTCAACACTTCAAAGAGCGAAATAAGCTTCAAATTGGAGAAGATGGGCAGGATCTCATGGACAAGGAATCAAGAGCAATTCGGCAGAGGAAAGTTGGAATCATTAAATTGCAAGAAGTGGAAGTCAGTTTGCTATCGCGTCATCGACAAATAGCGGGACATTCTGGTGGATTATTTCGAAAAGAACCACAATTTTCGTCCTCAAGTTGATGCTTTTGCAAACAAAAAGAAGAGAAGATTTCCGAAGTTCTACGACGATGCCTGGGGTGAGGACTGGTCTGAACCTCTCTGAATCAATCCGCCCTGCGACGTTTTTCCTCGTGTGGTGCGGAAGCTGCAGCAATCCGGCGCAAGGGCGATCTTAATTGTCCCCAATTGGCCAAAACAAGCTTGGTTCAAGGACATCATGGACATTTCCATCGACATTGTTGAGTTACCTCAGAAGGGCGTGAGGCTGTGTTGCGAAGACAATGGCAAACTTTTGCCAAAATGCTCGTGGAGCACGTTGGTGTGCTTAGTTGACGAGAATCTGGGAGAATATTGGCAAGGTGCAAGTGAGATGGGAACACAGAAGGTAATTTCAAATTTCTCAGGAATCGATGAAAATGAGGTGGATCGAGACGATCGAGAGCGGAATCCCGACACATCGTTGCAGAAGGAGGGAAGGACAACCGGCCTCCCTCAAGAGAACGCCTCCATCCATTCCAATTTGTCCCCATCAGACAAGGATCGAGTCCAAAATGTCAAGATTTCAAGCAAGAATGATGACAAATCTCCAAGAATCTCGCCTGAATTGACAGAAATGCAGCTGAATTCGTCCGACAATCCCTTCAAGAGATTCGTGGATCCCCTTCATTGGTGGGACCCCACGGAGGAGCGAGCACAGGTGAGCTTCATTTGCCAACAATGCGACGAGGAAGTCTGGAATGAAGTGGCCAAGAATATGAGACCACGACTAACAATTCGCAAATTCTTAGGCGGCTCAAGTTGCATGGTCAAAATTACACCAAATGCACCCAATTTGGACCATGCAAAAAAATAGTTTTTCACAGGCTCTGTTTTTTGAAAACAGAATATTAGTCCAGAGAAAGTATCTTTCTTACCATTTGTGCCATTTTGTGCCTTTTTTCGGACAGCGGAAAACAAAAAAAAACTATTAAACAAATTAATAAATTTTTTGATTTCCGTGGAAAATGATGTGCTTTTAGCGGAAATTGGCCAATAAATACATTTTGCGTTCCCCTTGTCTTTTGGATGAACATGGTCTGCAGAAAAAATGATTGCAACATCATTTTCTGTTCTGCATGTTCATTGCATACATGGAAAAATGATTTATTGATCGAATTCTATGCGCGAAGCCTCGCGCAGTCAAGACCAAGGATGATCCAAACAGAAGCATGGCGGATTAAATATCAACGCAAAACATATGCAACATGTGGTTCAAGGGCTGCCCCATGCGCGAGGCCTCGCGCATAACTTACTAAACCAAAAACGTCACCCTGATTCATTTTCCTTTGGGGAGACGGCTTCAGGGTCGAGTGGTCTTACTACCCACCCCACGGTTTGATTTTTGATTTGCACTGCCTGAGGAAAGAGGTATAGGTTGTGACTTTCAAGTTCTGGGACTGCATTGCAGTCCTCATTGCGCGAGGCCTCGCGCAAAAAAAGGCCCAGAAAATATATTCTTTGTCCCATTGTGATGGGTTTTCATCTGATGGCGCTTGTGCACAACCTTCACTGAAGCAACGAGTACCTAAATTGTCATTGAGTCATTGAAATTTACCAGAAGCTTGCCCCCCCCGGAGGCGGAAAAACTCTTTTTGGGCTTGGTCAGCCCCTGCGCTTGGCAGACTGCTTCCCCCAGGGCACCTTCTTTCTCCAGGTATCGAACATCATCTTGATAATTGGTGTCGTTTGCACTACATTGCATTTTACTCTCCAGAAAATCAGTTTTTTTGGCCCAAACAAACGCTCAAAAAAGTGCCACGTATGGCAAATTCATATTTTCTTTGCACATTTTGCTTTGGTCTATAGTCAACGACGGAAGGATCAATTTTTCTTCGACCAAAGCTACGAAGGGGGTCCATGTCCAGCTCAGCGTCATCTAGTTGAGTGGACATGCTTCATGTGTTACCAGTGATACTCTTTTTTTTGCTTGACACTCCCCACAACTTGTGGCAGGTGTGTATCATGAGCAATGCTGAAGGGTGCACCCTGTGCAACACCTCCAACGTATGTGCTCCTTTTGCTAGGAATGCAACAACATTAGAAATGATTTCTTGAGTCATCAATTGGATTTGCAAGGCTTGTTTAGAGCGCTGAATGTCCGCCCGCGTAAACATATTGTACAATGTGATCAAGTCAAGGGTGCCTGTAATGTCACTCAAGTGTAGGCGCCTGCTTGATTCCTCAATTCTACAATCATTACCTGACTTTGGAGGGGCAATGGACTGCTCCTTGCGCGAGGCCGCGCGCAAGGAACAGTACATAACCCCTCAAAAAGCATTTATTGGACCCATCAGGACCAAGAAAAGGCCAAAATTCCTTACATAAGAGTTCTTTTGGTGTTTCAAAAACGGCTTGATTTCTTGCAAGCCAAAGAATGGTTCTCCTGATGTTTTTTGAGGCCGTGTATTTTGGGCACTTTCTGTCGTTTTATACCATGCAACTTGAGCCGCCTAAGAGATTGATGGACATAATGTCGGTGATTAAATGTTGGAATCAGGTCGACGGAGACAAGATATCTGCAAGAAGGGACGTAATGTTCGAAGATTATAAAGATGACGTGCTGAGTAGGAAGTTGTGGAAAAACCCCTCAATTCGAGGTGAACATGGGGAAGCCAAGATTGAGATAATCCAAGGGTCAAAGGTGCACAAGCAGCGTCGATTCCATCTTCACGGCACAAAAGCAGTTGCCCTGCAAAAGATTATTGAGTGCAATCTCCATGAGTTCGGTTGGTTGGAGGGCTGCATGAGTTCTGAGTGGTGTTCAGTACCATTTACTGTGCCAAAACCGCCACCTGGTGACCGATCCAGCATAGATGCTTGGCGTCTAGTGGTGGATTATAGAGCTCTGAATCCCGCCACAGTTCCTGACGCGCATCCCCTTCCCTACATCGAGGAGGAGATCGCCAAGAGAGCAAAAGGCAAGCTCTTCACTGTGCTGGATTCGCGCCATGGCTTTCATCAGATGCCCCTCCCAAAGGAGGATAGGCATTTGACGGCAATGTGCACGCCCTGTGGCACTGTCCAGTGGACTGTAATGCCGATGGGTCTCAAGAATGTGCCGTCAATGTTCCAGAAGATGATGGAGACCGTGTTTTTTCAGAAGCACAAGGCTCTGGGTCTACAAGAATTCTGCAGCCTCTACATCGACGACCTTCTGATTGCGACGCCGTTGGGAAAAAATTTTGATGGGTGCCTGAAGTTGCACGAACAACAGGTTCGTAAAGTTCTTGAAGTTCTCCGGCAAGAGAAGCTCGTGTGTGGATTCAAGAAGGGCAAAATGTTCCTCCAGAGTGTGGAATTCTGTGGCTCTGTCTTGGAGGATGAGACAAGAAGACCGGCCCCAGGAAAGATGGCTGCCCTGCAGCGCTGGGAAAGGCCTAAAACCATCACGCAGCTTCGTGCCTTTTTAGGCTGCTGCAATTTTTACCACGAGTTCCTGCCCCTCTACGCCAACTACTCTGGTCCCTTGACAGAGTTACTCAAGGTTCAGAAAGTAGAAGGAAAGAAGGGATCTCAAGTCAACCTCAAGTGGACGCCAGAATGTGAAGAGGCTTTCACTGGTCTCAAGGAAGCACTGGCAAATGTGGTTACATTAAAGACTTCACGGTTAGATGGACGACCATTTTATATTCGTACAGACGCCAGTCGTTACGCCATTGGTGCTACCATCGAACAAGTTGAGAACGAAGGTCACCATCACCCTCTGGCTTTCTGGTCTCGCAAGCTTACAACAAGACAGAGAAATTGAAGTCAAAGGGAACAAGAAGCCTACGTGATCCTCTCGGCCCTACAGCGCTATGAGGGTTGGATTCTGGGTCATCGCGTTGAGGTACTGACTGACCACAAGTCTCTGGCAAGCTGGAGGCCAGAGCATGTGGATACCCCTGGTGGACTGGCTGGGAGAAGAGGCCGTTGGCATGAATTTCTCAGCAGGTTCCACCTCCATGTGACTTACATTCCGGGTCGCTACAATACAGTGGCAGATGCCCTGAGTCGCTGGGGCTACCCAGCCTCAGAGGCTTATTTCCAAGTGAGTTTTCACGGAAAATTGACGGATAAAGCCAAAGTGATCGAGTTCAACAAGGAGGAAGAAACACTGATCAAGAAACATTGCCTCCAGAGTTCGATAAAAAATCGGATGAAGGTGGAATTGGTCAGTTGCAAGGAGATTACCAAGGCAGATCAGGCTGAAAGAGTTAATTGTGACACTGAGTCGTCGCTGCCGCTCCTGAATGTGTATCCTCTGACGAGATCCAAGGCCAAATCCAAGCTCCCCCCACAAAAAAATGACAAGGAAGCTTCCTTCCTCTATGTGGATTGGACGACGATGTACAAGGCTGACAGGTTCTTTTGGTCTGTATACCACATGTTAAAAGAGGACAAGCCTTACAACTCTGAGGAGACGGCTGATTTCAAGATCCAAGGCGACAAGTTATTTTGGCAAGCACGGATTTGTGTTCCTGACTGTCTAATTGACAAATATGTCAAACACTGGCATCCGCATGAGACATCCGACGCACATCCTCGTGTTCTGGAGCAGGAGCTTTGACACAGATTCTACACTCGGGACCTTAAGGAGTCCTGTGAACGAGTTGCCAAAGGATGCAAGCAATGTCAGGCGAACATCCCCAAGAATCAAAAGGCAGAAGGACTACTGAAAGACTTACAAATTCCTTAGAGGTTGTTCGACAAGGTGACGGCGGATGTATTCGAGTTGGGACAAATCAAGGAGGAATGTCTCTACACGCGGAAGCCAATCGATTGTGTTTTGTTCATTCAAGACCGCCACAGTGGCTACATCCAGGTCCTCTCTTGGAACACGAAGCATCTTACCTCTGAAATGGCTGCCAAGTGGACTGCAGTCAGTGGATGAGTAACTGGGATGTCCCCAGTGAAATTCTGACGGACAGTGGGAAGGAGTTCATTGGGGCCTGGTGGGAGAACATGTGTGCTCTATTAGGAGTTCATCATCTCCGTTCCCGAGTTTATGACCATCTAGCCCTCCCTGCTGATCGAGCTGAAAGAATACTTATCAACATTCTGAGAACATTCCTGGCAACTGAAAAAGACTACAATTGGTTGGAGACGATTTACTGTGTCTAGAGATGATAAGAAAGATTTATAGTGATTTCAACACTGTGTTGTTGTTGTGCCTCTCCTGCTGCTTGCTGCTGGTGTAGGGTTCCTACTGCTTGTTTTTGATGAGGAAAATGTTTTATTGTTGAAATACAACCAATCCAGGATAACCCAAGCCGGAGATAGGCAAGTAGAAGATACACAGGATCGAAGCATGAAGGGCTGCAGTCACAAAGAGTCAGATAAAGTCAACTAGCAACAATAGACCACAGCAATTAGCATACGTTGCAACTCAGGATGAATCATTTTACATGTTTGAGAAGGACTGATTGAAGAAACTGCCCCAAGGGCTCAGTCTCATCCATAGTGCCATCTTGAGATGTGCACTCCTTGTTTTTGGGTCCCATAGGTGCTGAGGTGGCATGGCTTGTGGCGCTGAGCCAAGGTAGTAGGGGAGTAGTCTCACTCAGTCTCTGGTGCGTTCAGGTTTGCACCATATCCTTACATTCTCCTTGAGGAGATGAACCTGTCGCTCACATAGGGGGTTGCTCCTGTGAGAGTAGGGGATGCCTGTAGATACCTGGACTTTGAGGACCCTCTTGTACCAACCGGTATCTGAGCGTACTCGTACTTCCTCATCAGAGTTGATCTCTTTGGGCGCCCCATAGACAAAAAACCACTCCTCCAGGAGTATCTTGATAGTCTCCTCCCTGGTAATGTGCTTGGTACATGGGAACACCCTGGTAAACCTGGTCAACCCACAGGCTACCACGAGGGCGAAGTCATAGCCCCTAAACTTTGGCATCTCCGTGTAGTCCACGTAAAGAACACTGTTAGCACAGTGAGGGATGCGCAGGGTCGAGTAGAGACCTCTTTTCCTGATATCCCCCGGTTTGCGGGACCTATGCGGGCACCTGACCACGATGGGCTGGAGGGTCTTTTGCAGTTAGTCATCCGTCCACGTAGTGTGGAACCACTGCTTGAATAGCCTCAGGGTACGGTCAGCACCCACATGACCCCCAGACTCATGGGTCCACTTGAGCAGCGCTGGGACTCTGTCACTAGGTACCACGATGCGGTCCTCGTGCCAGAGATAGGTCTTGTCCCTCTTCCACTGTTCTTGGTTGACGGGGAGGGGTTCAAGGCGCTTCTCCAGGCGCTTGTAGATATCCCCAAACTCCTTCAGGTACTCCGCTTGTTGGAGTCCATCTAGGGGGCGTATCATAGTCATGTTGAGGTCCAAGTGTACGTCGAATGCGCCTGAATGCCTGCGTAGCCAGCGCTTCAGACCGGGCACCAATCAGGGCATCGAAGGTGTTGCGGCTGATGTAGTCTGCACACTCATTCTTCACTCCTTGGATATGGTGTACGGTCACCCAAAGTTGGCTGAGGTAGGTCCACCAGCGCCGTAGCTTGGCCTTCTCAGGTGGGAGGGCCTTCTGCAAAGTGCGAACCAGCTCTTGGTCGCACAGCCAGACCACAGCGTTACTCCCCAGCAGTCGTGCCTGGGAGGATAGCACCAGCATACCCGCGAGCAATTCCTGCTCATAGGTGGAGTAGTTCCCCCTGGCCTGGTTCCATCTCCAGTTGCAGTGGCCCAGAGGTACTAGGACCCACTTGTCGTCAGGGGAGATGTGCTTGAGAGTTCCATCTCGGTCAAGACCTTCAGTCCCCCATTTGGAAATAGCCGAGTCGCACTCCTCCTTCTCTAGTGCTTGCCATGGGAACAACGTTCCACCACCGCCTACATTGCTGGCGTCGGTCACCAGGATAATCACCCCTTGTGTCCTAGGCACGCCCAAGCACTTAGCATTGTCCACCTTGTCTTTGAGCCCGTCAAACGCTTGTTGCTCTTCTGGGCCCCAGCGCCAAGGAGTACCCTTCTTGATCAGGTCTGTCAGGATGGCGCTGGTGTAGGTGAAGTTTTTGATATGGCGGCGATAGAAGTTGCACGCCCCAATGAAACTGTGTACATCATGAAGTCCTTTCCTGGGGTCTTCGTGTCGTACCTTAGCGTCCATCAGGGGTTTGGCCTCAGAGTCCGCTGGGGTCCACCACCCATAGCAAACGTCAAACCCCAGGTACTGTATGGTCCCCTGCATGAACTCACACTTGTCCAGCTTGAGTCGTGTGTGGTTCTCTTGGCAGACCGCAAAGAACTCACCCAAGAGGATTAGGTGATCCTCCTGGGTATTGGTCCCGAGGCATACATCGTCGATGTGTGCTTCCCACTGGGCCCCACAGGATATGAGTTCCTGCACCTTAGGTCTTCTTCGTAGGATGGACAAGATCTTGTTCATCACCTCTTGGAATAGAGCGGGTGCGTTGGCCACGCCAAACGGCATGACTTTCCACTTCAACATCCTCCCCTGAGGGGTGATGAAGGCTAGTAGCTCCTGGGCGTTGGGCGCCAGGTTCACATGCCAGAATCCGCTCCTCTTGTCCATCTTGGTCTTGTAGCGACAATGGCTATCTTCTCAAGGGTAGACTCCATATTAGGAATGGACCCTGAGTGGTTCGGCGTTTTCTTGTTCAGCTCTCCGTAGTCCAGTACCAGCCGTTTGGCTGTAGACCCAGGTTTAGCCACCAGGAAACAGGGGCTGCAGTGTTGGGGGTAATCCCCGTCCTTGTACTCCAGGACTAGGCCAGCGTCGATGCATTCTTGTATCTGTCGCTCAATCTTGTCGGCCTGCTCTTTAGGAGCCGGGTAGGGTCTCCTCCAGATCTTGTGACCCACGACCTCGGGCTTCAGCCTGAGGTCCATCTGTAACAGCTTGTCACATGAGGCTGGGTGTGGTAGTTCCCCGAACATCTCCAGATAGGTCCTTATAAGCTTCTGCACCCGCGGGTCCAATAGCTTGATCTTGTCCTCCATGTCTTCCTAAGAGTGTAAGCTGCTTGCCCCCTGAGTAATAGACGTCGGGAGGTGATCCTCCACCGACTCTTCGCCCTTGGTAGTATCAGTCAACCCTTCGTAGGCATAAAGTAGGTCTCATTCTACCATCTCTGGTGGACGATGGCAACATAGGCACGCTCAAGGGGGTTCACATACACATTCCCCTGAGAGGTTGTCCTCCTCGGGGGTCCTCACATGGGCAACCAACAGGCTCTTCAAAAGCTTAAGATCTACCTCCCTTTGCCAGGTGGTGATCTTCTGTTCGGGGTCCCCCTTCAGTTGGGATAGATCTCCCATACGTCCTTGCTTCAGTGGCCATGAGCTGCGGGTAGGCTTAGCGTAGCGGGGTCTCTTCGCCACCAACCTCCTCTTGGAGTCCACGTACCCCCTTAGCCTGGATCAGGGATCCAGTCCTTCGTCCAAGGGGTCTTCCACCCTCATGGAGACTAGGGGCTTCAGTGGGGCGACGTACTCCGTGATCTCCACTTCCTCCATGCATGTCTGCACAAAGAAGGCGTCGTGCTCAGTTTTGTCATCTGAGTGGATGGAGCTGGGGAGCTCGGATAATCCACCCTCCGAGACTCCATCAGGAACAGCTACATGGCAGCAAGCGTTCGGGGCGTTGGTGTTAGTCACCACGTATTCATCTCCTCCGGGTAGAGTCTCAATAGCATCTTGAGGTCGTAGTCGATCCTTCCAGTCACCCAAGGCGAGTCCATCGCTTTCTCGTTGTTTAGCCTGGACCAGAGCCGAGTCCAGGTCCTCCCAGGGGATGGAGGTAAGACCTCGGTCTACTACGCTGAGCATAATCCCCCATCCGGGTTTTCCGATAGGCGTCTTGTGCCCCAGAGGCACGTAGATGGCCTCATCAGGTCACCGAACAGAGCTGATAGTCAGCCTGTCCAGGAGGGTTCGCCAGTACTCGTTGCCCCCATGGGCTCCCCAATCGGGGGAGCACAGGACGATACGGGAACATTCCAAGGCCACCTTGGTGGAGACCTTCCCCAGTTCACTGAACCTGGGGTTCCCGTAGGCCATCCCGAAAGAGGGCCAGTAAACTTTGTAGCTGCAGTTTTTCCCCTTGCTGCAGTAAAGGTCCAAGACATGTTGCTTGTCGCTGGCGAACAACTCCACTCTCAGGTCTTCTCTAGAGTAACCCAACTCCTTCAGACTTTGGTCTAGGACTTCCCCCAATAGTTGATAGTCCTCAGTTTTGGAGGCCGCCATCATGTTCGAGGGCTCCTCCTTCGATACCCTCAGGTAGCTCGAGGTGTGCTCCGACTGCTCCAGTGGCACGGACTCTCTGCCATTGCCGTGGTCCACGTAGAGGAGGAAGCGCGCTTGCAGCGTCAGGGATTGTATCTGGGAGGGCTGCACTAAGGGGTCGGTCCCCAATACAAAGTCGAAGGCCTCGGTGTCCATCACATAGAACCGATGGGTGATAGTTCGGGAGCCCATAGGTACCTCCACTTCACAGTCCCCGCAGCTGTGCACCACATGTCCATCCCCCATTCGTATAGCCGCGGTGGTCATGGACTTCTTCATGCTCCAAATAGGTAACGTTTTTTTGGCCACTATAGATATTGTGGCTCCAGTATCCAATACCCCCAGGTATTCACGTCCCCTTAGTTGGATACGTACCCAGAACACCAGGTCCAGGGCCCCAGCGGGGCGTCCCCTTCAGAACTCCGCATGACAGGTCACCTCGAACCCCTTGTTCCGCAATTTGCGGGCCATCCTGTTGAAACGGCTTCTCTTCTTAGTGTTGCCGTCATCACCACCTTCATGCTCACGCTTGGCCCCTTGTTCTAGCTCGGCCCGAGTTTGCGAGCGTGTGGTAGGACCAGACTGCCCTCCAGAGGCCCGAGAGTTCCCCCCTGGATTAGGGTTGGCGTTGCCTCCCTTCTTGTCCGGGTTCTTGTTCTCCTTGTCTGGCTGGCGGTTACCGCCTCCTCCTCGTCCACCTTGGTTCTTGTCTTGTCCTTTTCAACGGCCTTTCGACTTGCCCTTGCGGGGGTCGTTGCTGTCGCCTTTGCCACAACCCTTGCCAGAGCCTTTGCCAGGATCCTCACCCTTCAGCTTCGCCGATAGGCGCTGCTTGTGGTAGCACTCATCCTCGTAGTGCTTCCTCTTCCGACAGAAGGCACAGGTGATAGTACACCTGTAGTGATCCTGCATCTTCGCCTTGGCGCCGGTGTTGGTCTCCTGCTTCTTTCCTTGGACTACGAAGCAGTCTCGCTGCTCGCAGTCAGGGGCGTGCTGCAGGTGGCCCTGCTCATCCCTGGCATCACACCAGAAGAGCTTCTTGACATTGTCCATCATACGGGCGTGTTTCGGGGTAGTCCCCTGTCCAGGTCTGGGTCCTTGGTACCCTTTGCCGTGGCTTCCAGAGCCTCCCCCTCCAGGACAGTGGCATTCAGGTGCTGGTCGCTTTCTTTCTCCAGCGCGAGGTCCAGGCGTAGCACACACAAATCCCCGTAGCTGAGGACTCTAGCCTTGCGCTCTACCGTTGAACGGCACTCATCCCACAGCTTCCGAGGGAGCTTAGCCACTAACCAGAAAAGCAGGTCGTCGCTGCTGTAGGAACCGGGCGTCAATCGTCCAGCCCGGTGATCCAGGTCGGCCAGTAACTCAGAGACCCTGCCAGGTTTGGGGTTGTTGGGCAGTACGGCCAAGTTCTGGATCTCGGCCCTGATGGAGAGGTCCGCTTCATCGGTTGGGTACTGCCTCTCCAAGGCAACCAACATGTCTCTTCAGCCCACTTAGGGTTGCATACCCAGGAACATTCACATAGGCTCCCGTAGCGGGTATAGGATGGTGATAGTCAGCCGCATACCATAGCGGCGCAGAACTGGAGGCCACTGGCTCACTGGTAGTAGTTGCCTCTAGAAACGCAGTAATGGATGGGTTCACACCATAGGCAGGGTAGGTAGGCATACCAGTAAAGCCTGTGCCCTCAGCCATAGGCGGGCTGGTTATGGGTGTGGATGCTGTAATGGTTGGGTCTGGAGTTAGGAGTGTGGTGGTTGTAGGAGAGGGTGATGCGTGGAGGCGAGAGGCGATTGGTGCGCCCTCAAAAACCGACTCACTCGTCGGGTTGTGCCCATGGTATACTCCTTCGTCTGCCATGCTTTCTCCTGCATCCTTCTCTCTCTTCTGTTTCTGGTCACAGGATTGGTGTGCACGTCCTCGACTGAGAGGGCCCGGAAGGCCGACTGAAGCCCCTCCAGCGAGTCATCAACCACGTCCACTGGCCCATTTAAGGGCACGGAAGGTACAGCGCTAGGTCCAGGTCCAGATTCTCCAGGTGCTGGCATTGCTGGTGCCCCAGGCGCCGTCCTCAAATCGGTGTCCTCCTTCTTTGTGTCCATATTTCCCCTTCTTGCTTATGACAGATCTCGGCGCACTGGATGTACGGCACGGGACTGCTGCCGGTACGCAGACACTGTCTGCCCCTTGCTACCAGAACGTTTTATAGTGATTTCAACACTGTGTTTTTGTTGTGCCTCTCCTGCTGCCTGCTGCTGGTGTAGGGTTCCTGCTGCTTGTTTTTGATGGGGAAAATGTTTTATTGTTGAAATACAACCAATCCAGGATAATCCAAGCCAGAGATAAGCAAGTAGAAGATAAACAGGATCAAAGCATGAAGGGCTGCAGTCACAAAGAGTTAGATAAAGACAACTATCAGCAATAGACCACAGCAATTAGCATGCATTGCAACTCAAGATGAAATATTTTACATGTTTGAGAAAAACTGATTAAAAAACTGCCCCAATGGCTCACTCTCATCCAAAGTGCCATCTTGGGATGTGCACTGTTTGGTGTTCTGTTCCATAGGTGCTGAGGTGCCATGGCTTGTGGCGCTGAGGTCACTGCCATGTCACATGGGATAATCCTACTTAGCTAGGCTGGGTGGGCATTGAACCCAGGACGTCTCAAAAAGAGGTGCCCCAGCCCCCTAGGGTGCATACCACTAGGATACCTAAGAATTCATGAGAAAACATAGATTGTGTCATAGGCTCTGCCCTCAGTATATCAGTGCCTCAGTCACCCAGGAAAAGATGTTTTAGAGAAAGGTTTGTAGTGATTTCAACACTGTGTTTGTGCCTCTCCTGCTGCTTGCTGCTGGTGTAGGGTTTCCTGCTGCTTTTTTTTGAAGATGAAAATGTTTTAGTTGCTGAAATACAGTCAATCCAGGATAGCCCAAGCCAGAGATAAGCAACTAGAAGAGAATCAGGATCACAGCATGGAGGGCTGCAGTGTAAACAGTGAAAGATGTTAGAATATTCACAGAAACTGCAACTCAGGTCAAATCAGATTGCATATTCACAAAGATAGCTGAAATGTTTTGGAAAAGAGTTGGAAAACTGCCCCATGGTCACTCAATATCCATAGTGCCATCTCAGGAGATGTGCACTCTTTGTTTTGGGTCCCATATGTGCTGAGGTGGCAGGGCATGTGGCGATGAGGTCACTGCCATGTCACATGGGATCTTTCTACTTAGCTAGGCTGACCGGGAATTGAACCCGGGACCTCTCAAAAAGAGGTGCCCAGTCGCCTAGGGTGCATACCACTAAGACAGCTAAGAATTCATGAGAAACCATAGATAAATTCATAGGCTCTGCCCTGGATATGTCAGTTCTCAGTCGACTCAGGAAACGATGAATTGCCTCACATTGATAGGGGATTAAGGGGTCCACTCCATATCCTGATTTAGTGTTTGGTTCCAAAGGTCAAAATGTGTTATCACCACTTTTGGTTGGGCCAATACTAAGATAGAACTGCCTGTGTGCTCAGTGCATCTCTAATACAACTAGAGTATGCCTCAAAGCATTGGAGAAGCACTTTTTCTTACTCCCCCCCTGTGCTGTGGTGGCCACCACTGTCGCATTTTCAGGAAAAAGGGATTTTGTCTTGGCCTTTCCTTGGTTTCCACATCTACTTTAAAATACCCATAGTTTCCCTCACACAGAAAAATGGGCGCTCACCATGGCTGGCGCCCTTTTGCTGCTTTGTTCGTGACACTTCCTACAGAAAGCTCAGCGCTCATGGCGCTGCCGGGGTTCGTGTGGCTTGGTTGGGTTGATTTGGGAGCATGCCAAAACCATGTGCATGTGCATCCCTCCCTCCAAGACGCAGCGCGACATAAACCCAACGCAAGACACAATA
Organism: Eutreptiella sp. 'Long Island Sound 2002'; assembly: GCA_964036045.1. Classification (NCBI taxonomy): domain Eukaryota; phylum Euglenozoa; class Euglenophyceae; order Eutreptiales; family Eutreptiaceae; genus Eutreptiella; species Eutreptiella sp. 'Long Island Sound 2002'. The sequence goes on from OZ038378.1 coordinate 111,560,226, forward strand.
TACACACTTGCATGGGTTCCCGTAAACCTGCTGGCGACCTGTGACCTGTCTTAGGGCGAAGGGGGTCGTTAAAAAAATTAAATTGCCCCTTGTTGTGGTCTTGGGTTCTGCTCAGTCTCTCCAGGCTGCTGCGTTCCAGCCCGAACACCGCCTACTCAGTGAGGCTGCGCGTGGGTATCTGTACAGAGAGGAATGGGAGAAATATGGACGAATCCACGCAAACGCGAAGCGACAACACCTAAATTCATCAAATGACGGCCTAGAATTTTCCTAAGACAACACACCTGAGCAGAATCCAAATGTGCATCAGAAGCACATTTTTATGGAAATTATAGTGATCTCTCAATTTTTTAAATCAAGAAATTCCTACCCACAAAAAGGCGGCGCGCAGGAGCGGCTCCTAGCGAAGCGCCGGAAAATACAGAAATAATGAGATTATAAACGTATGTCTCACGTAGACTGGAAAATGACGAGAGACACATTAATGAATAAACATACAGATTCCACCACACTGACAGTAAGAGTCAAAATTCCAAAAATTTGAAACTCAACAAAAAAAATTCAATGAATCAGGTATAAACCACAGGTGTGCTCGTCTCGTATGCAGCATGCACATTGCTCGTCTCGTGTCTCCGTGAACGAGTCTTGTAGCAGCGCTAACAAACGATAAAGGGCTAGATTAGACAGATTGCAGATGATTAGAGGCCAGATCAGGGTGATTAGACATACACACAAGTGCATAGCCGCGTTTTTCGCTTGCGCCTCGTTTCACGTTCCGACTTTCTCTCTCTCCTCAGCGGTGAGTAAGGTAGGTAAGCCCAGGCGGGGCCACCCCCTGGTAGAGTTCGTGATTGTGGGTCCGATTAGTGGGAAAAGCAAGATTGGCACAGGTTGTTCGAAAGCTCTTGCATGCTCGTGCATTCACACACGCATTAAAGGGTAGGCCACGCGAAATGCGCACGGTAAACCTTGTTTAGGTTACCCAGGGGCTCCTCGGTGCGTTCTTTAAGAGAACGTGAGGAGTCTCTTAACGCTTGCTTGCTTGACAGGGCGTGTTTGAGGACAGTGTATTATAGGTCACACTGAGAAGCGTATAATACGTGGAGTGTGGCTTGGTTCCTCAGCCGCAAACACCCCTTCATTGGCTTTTGCTCTACAGGTGGGCAGGTAGGGTGATTGGTGCAGCAGCATACCATTTTTTTCTAGCCCTGCTAAACAAGGGCGCTGATCACGCAAACAATTGTCTGCACCTCCGCCAGGAGTGGCGAGGGCAGTTCAACTCCATGGACAACCACGCTGTGCACGCGGCAAGAGCACGTCTTCCCTCCAAGCCCTAGCAGGGGGAACGCATTGTGGCGTCCCCTGTTAGGCCACAGTTGCTTAGCAGCGCTGTGTCCTCTTGTCTCCTTCACAGGAGGGTCATTAGGACCCACGAGTTGATCTTCAACCACACCCAGTAGAGTGTGCGTGTAGGAGTGGTAGTCCTGAGTGGGGGCTTGAGCCAGTTGCAGAAGTGCTCGCCCACCAGGATGGTGCCACTATAGGTAGGGTGTGTAGAGTAGTGGTGTCTCCTGTCCCGCGTGCTTTTCCTCGTGGGCAGGGGAGTGCGTTAGCTTTTGGCCTTTAGCAAAAATGGGCGTTTTGAATGCCCTTAGCACACTTGGCCACCCCTCCCCTCTAGTAGGTAGGGCTTTTGCCGTCTTCCCCCAAGGATAGGCGCCAGCACAGACATTTGGCGCCATAGGAGTGGTACCAGTACCTGACTAGGACCTTCGGTCCGACATCAGCGAAGCAAGATCTCGGGGAGCCACGCCCCAGAGAGAAGTGAGACACACACAGACATACGTAGCACACTTAGGGGTAAGGTTCAGTCCCTAGCTTTAGTCTTGGAGGCAAGCGTCTCAGCGAGCCTCAGCAACTCACCAAGGTTGTTCTCAGACAAGTAGTCAACCAGAACTGAGTTTAGGCGTCCCTCAGGTAGAACAAACGCAGAGAAGGGCTCCCAGGTGGCCTCTTTGACTCCAAACCCTTCCCAGAGGGTGAGGAAGGGCCAGCCCTGGCAATAGCGGTGGCGTAGGACCGACTTCACCAGGTAAAAGCCCTCCTTAGCCATCTCCTCGGCGTTCATGTCGGGGAGTTCCCCTTCAACTTCCATAGGGGTGGCAGCCCCTTGCAGGTCTAGGGCGGCGACTTCCTCGTCGTTCAGCTCCCACCCCTCCCCACAGAGGTCTTCAGGATCATAGTAGCGACTCAGGTGTTGAACAGCGCACACCAGGGTCCCCCCTAGACGGGAAGAACACCGCACGGTGATACGGTGTCCATCCACTGATAGAATCTTGTACGGCCCGAAGTATGGGTCATCGCTGGTAGAGCGTGGCCAGGCGGGTAGTCGACTGTGGTGCACCAGCACCCAGTCCCCCTCTTGATAGGTGGCCGGTACTCGGTGCTTGTTCTTCTTGTTCCACTGACGCTTCCTCACTCTCTGGAGCACAGCCCTGGCCTTGTCCACCTTCGCTTGTTGCTCTTGGACCCATTCAACCACAGAAGAATGGGTGTCCTCTGGATAGGGGGCATGTAGGAACCATGCCGGGCGCCCTAGGAATAGCTCATGGGGCGAGTAGCCAGTAGCTGAACTCTCTTGGGAGTTCATCATCAAGGATATGACGGGGAGTAGTCTCACCCAGTCTCTGGTGCGTTCAAATTTGCACCATATTCGTACATTCTCCTTCAGGACACGGATCTGTCGCTCACATAGGGGGTTGCACGTGTGCGAGTAGGGAATCCCCGTAGACACCTGGACATTGAGGGATCTCAGGACCCTCTTGTACCAACCGGTATCTGAGCGTACTCGTACGTCCTCATCTGAGTTGATCTCATTGGGCGCCCCATAGACACAAAACGACTCCTCCAGGAGTGTCTTGATAGTCTCCTCTCCGGTAATGTGCTTGATAGATGGGAACACCCTGGTAAACCTGGTCAACCCACAGGTTACCACGAGGGCGAAGTCATAGCCCCCGAATTTCGGCATCTCCGTGTAGTCCACGTATAGAACACCGTTAGCACAGTGAGGGATGGGCAGGGTCGAGTAGAGACCTCTGTCCCTGATATCCCCTTGTTTACAGGACCTGCACGGGCACTTTTCCACGATAGGCTCGAGGGTTTTCCGCAGTTGGTCGTCAGTCCACGTATTGTGGAACCACTGCCTGAACAGCCTCAGGGTACGGTCAGCACCCACATGACCGCTGGACTCATGGGTCCACTTCAGCAGCGCTGGGACTCTGTCACTAGGCACCACGATGCGGTCCTCGTGCCAGAGGTAGCTCTTGTCCCTCTTTCACTGATCTTGGTTGACCAGGAGGGGTTCAAGGCGTTTCCCCAGGCGCTTGTAGATATCTCCAAACTCCTTCAGGTACTCCGAGTGTTTGAGTCCATCCAGGGGGCGTATCATCGTCATGTTGAGGTCCAAGTGGACGTCCATACGGCTGAACGCCTCTTTAGCCAGCGCTTCAGACCGGGCACCAATCAGGGCGTCGAAGTTGTTGCGGCTGATGTAGTCTGCACACTCGTTCTTCACTCCCTGGATATGGTGTACTGTCAGCCGTAGTTGACTGAGGTAGGTCCACCAGCGGCACAGCTTGGCCTTCTCAGGTGGGGGGCCCTTCTGGAAACTGCGGACCGGTTCTTGGTCACACAGCCAGACCACAGGGTTACTCCCCAACAGTTGTTCTTGTGAGGATAGCACCAGCATACCCGCGAGCAATTCCTGCTGATAGGTGGAGTAGTTCCCCCTGGCCTGGTTCCACTTCCAGTTCCAGTGGCCCAGAGGTACTAGGACCCACTTGTCGTCAGGGTAGCTGTGCTTGAGGGTTCCATCTTGGTTGAGACCTTCCGTCCCCCATTGGGAAATGGCCGAGTCGAACTCCTCCTTCTCTAGCGCTTGCCATTGGAACAACGTTCCACCACCGCCCACATTGCTGGCGTCGGTCACCAGGAGAATCTCCCCTTGTGCCCTAGGCACGCCCAAGCACTTAGCGTTGGCCACCTTGTCTTTGAGCTCGTCAAACGCTTGTTGCTCTTGTGGGCCCCAGCGCCAAGTAGTACTCTTCTTGATCAAGTCCGTCAGAATGGCGCTGGTGTAGGTGAAGTTCTTGATATGGCGGCGATAGAAGTTGCACGCCCCAATGAAACTGCGTACATCATGAAGTCCTTTCTTGGGGTCTTCGTGTCGTACCTTAGCATCCATCAGGGGTTTGGCCTTAGAGGCCGCTGGGGTCCACCACCCATAGCGAAAGTTGAACCCCAGGTACTGCATGGTCTCCTGCATGAACTCACACTTCTCCAGCTTGAGTGGTGTGTGGTTCTCCTGGCAGACCGCAAAGAACTCACCCAAGAGGATGGGGTGGTCCTCCTGCATATTGGTCCCAAGGCATACATCGTTGATGTGAGCCTCCATCTGGGCCCCACGGGATATAAGCTCCTGCACCTTGGGTCTCCTTCGTAGGATGGACAAGATCTTGTTCTTCAGCTCTTGGAAAAGAGCGGGTGCGTTGGCCACGCCAAACGGCATGACCTTCCACTTGAATACCCTCCCCTGAGGGGTGATGAAGGCCAGTAGCTCCTGAGCGTTGGACGTCAGGTCCACTTGCCAGAATCCGCTCCTCTTGTCCATCTTGGTCTTGTGGCGACAGGAGGCTATCTTCTCCAGGGTAGACTCCATATTGGGAATTGACCCTGAGTGGTTCAACGTTTTCTTGTTCAGCTCTTCGTAGTCCACTACCAGCCGTTTGGCGGTAGACCCAGGTTTAGCCACCAGGAAACAGAGGCTGCAGTGTAGGGGGTAGTCCCCGTCCTTGTACTCCAGGACTAGGCCAGCGCCGATACATTCTTGTATCTGTCGCTCAATCTCATCGGCCTGCTCTTTAGGAGCTGGATAGGGTCTTCTCCGGATCTTGTGACCCACGAACTCGGGTTTCAGCTTGAGGTCCATCTGTACCAGCTTATCACATGAGGCTGGAGGGGGTAGTTCTCCGAACTCCTCCAGATAGGTCCTTATAAGCTTCTGCACCCGCGGGTCCAATAGCTTGATCTTGTCCTCCATGTCCTCGTCAGAGTGTAAGTTGCTTGCCCCCTGCGTAATAGACGTCAGGGGGTGATCCTCCACCGACTCTTCGCCCTTGGTAGTGTCCTTCAACGCTTGGTAGGCATATAGAAGGTCTTGTTCAACCATCTCCGGTGGACGATGGCAACATGGGCACGCTCGAGGGGGTCCACATACACATTCCTCCGAGAGGTCGTCCTCCTCAGGGGTCCTCACATGGGCGCCCCACACGCTCTTCATGAGTCTCAGATCTACCTCTGTTTGGCAGGTGGTGATCTTCTGTTCGAGGCCCTCCTTCAATTGGGATAGATCTCCCATACGTCCTTGCTTCAGTGGCCATGAGCTGCGGGTAGGCTTAGCGTAGCTCAGCTCTTTCGCCACCAACTTCCTCTTGGAGTCCACATACTCGCTTAGCCTGGATCGAGGGTCCAGCTCTTCGTCCACGGGGTCTTCCACCCTCATGGAGAGTAGGGGTTTCGGTGGGGCGACGTACTCCACGTTCTCCACTTCCTCCACACAGGTCTGCACGAAGAAGGCGTCGTGCTCAGTTTCGTCATCTGAGTGGATAGAGCTAGGTAGCTCGGATGGTCCACACTCAGAGACTCCATCAGGAACAGGTACATGGCAGAAAGATGTCCTTGATTAGTGCCCTAGATATTTTGATGAAATCCTGCAGGTTTTGAAGTTGAAAACCCAAACCAAAGCAGCAAGTAGAGCAAGAACAGGATGTGGATCGAATCAATGATTGGTTTTGGAATCCAGTGTAACACAGAAGGGCTGCAGATAGACAATGCAGGTTTATACACAAAGATTCAATCACAAATGGATAATACAAAAGATTTTAGATGAGAATTGGACTGACTCAGGCCTCCAAGATTGCAATAGACACTTCATGTGCACTCTGTTGGGTGAAATGGTGGTGGTTAGGAATGTGGGGCATAGATGTCAGGCCAACACAGAAAATGACTTGGCCAAGCAACTGAATTCAGAAACAGCTGAAACGTAGAACCACAATAAGTGGTAGAAACAATTGAGTATAGGGGTCTTGGGGTGGGAGACCACTAGGCTGAAGCTCCAAGGCCTAAAGCATGAAATGCCTATTTCATTTCGGTATATCCTCCATGAAGGAAGGTACGTCCGCTCAGTTGAGTGGTAGGGGTGAACTTCATGGGGGGCTAGGGTTACAACCCTAGTAACTTTGAGAAAGTGTACCAAAAGCTTCAAAAGAGTGGTAAAAAAACTTACGTTAGTCTTAGCATCAACAAAAGTGTTTTAAGGGGGGCGTGGCCTGGATCAAGCCCTCCAAGAAAGACATGGCAGTGACTTTTTCTTACTCCCCCCTGGAGTACTAGTTAACTAAGCTAGTAGGACCAAGGAAAAAGGCTCAAGTATTCCCAACGTTACCTCAGAAAATGCATTAAACTTACCAAAAACATCCTCATCAGTGCATAAAAGCCTCACACACTGTAGGTACTCTCGAAAAACACTGTAATGTACCATGAATGATGTCCCTTCGATGGGGCATTCCTCAAAAGTCGCCGGCGTGCTACGAAAACGTTTGGAGAAAATTTCAGGGTAGTGGGGTTTGAACCCAGGACTCCCTCCCTAGAGCACATGTGCTTGCCCACTAGGGTACAGTCAAACGCTCTAATGCGGACGGCGATCGCTGTATAAACAGCGTTTGCGTAAACGTCCTGACCAAGGGCCAGGGCGGAGCAATACTCCCAACGGAGGACACAAATCTCCAGGAGCTGGAAAAAATAGAAAATGTAACCAACAGGGAGTGAATCGTGCGGTTTAGCGGAAGGGAGTTGCGATTTAGCAAGTCAAATAGCTAAAAATTGACCAAAACACGCGGGAAATTGTCATTTTTACACATAACTCAAAGTCGCAGACAAGCGCAAAGGAAGCGGACTTCGAAAACAAGGTTGCGCAAGCGTAAACGGCTTTTGAAAGAGAAGGTATGAGCCCTAGTTTTTAAAGTCCTAAAGGAAATTTTTGCACAGTTGTATCAGAAATTTTATAAACTTCAGAGAAAGGTATTCAAATTCAACCCACACCACAGAGCAGGTAGATGACCCACCTCTCAGGTATGCAAGTGTCATCTCACACGCATGCATTACGTTCGTGTTGGTTGTTGGGTTAAAATGTTAGGGTTGTCAACGCTGTGTTCGTTCAGGGTTTGGGCGCTCATCTCCTTTGCTCCGCACAGGTCAAAACAGGAATGAAAGGTATGCGGTGCGAATGGAGCGCGCAGCGCGCACGTAGGGTTAGAATATGCGCTGTGCTCGCGATGCATGTGCCTAATTGAGGCATTCACACGCTGTGACGCTTTCCCTGTACTCCAATGCATCCTTGATTTCTCTTCAGAGGTAAGGAAAGGAAAGTGTTTGCTCGTGTGTAGCCGTAGCGTTAAAGTAGGGTTGCTTAAAACGCTTAGGCTTGTTTAAAACTCGCAATAGGGTTGCTTTGCGTTTGCTTCACTTCGGCATTCACACGATGCATGGTGAGTAAGGTAGGTTAGCCCAGGAGGAGCTCACCTCCTGCTTGAGTCAGTGATTATGATTCCGCCTCCCTTCCCTACATGCGTGCACACGATGCATTAAAGGGTAGGCCACGCGAAATGCGCACGGTAAACCTTGTTTAGGTTACCCAGGGGCTCCTCGGTACGTTCTTTAAGAGAACCTGAGGAGTCTCTTAACGCTTGCTTGCTTGACAGGGTGTGTTTGAGGACAGTGTATTATAGGTCACACTGAGAAGCGTATAATACGTGGAGTGTGGCTTGGTTCCTCAGCCGCAACCACCCCTTCATTGGCCTCTGTTGTACAGGTGGGAGAGGTTCAGGGTGATTGGTGCACGCAGCAGCTGCCTTCGGCGGCTACCCATTTTTCTGCCCCAGCAAAACAGGGGCGCTGATCACACAATCAATTGACTGCGCCTCAGCCAGGAGTGGCGTGGGCAGTTCGACTTCATCGACATCCGCGCTGTGCACGCGACAAGAGCACCCCTTCCCTCCAAGCCCTAGCAGGGAAACGTGTTGTGACGTCCCTGTTAGGCCACAGTTGCTTACCAGCGCTGTGTCCTCTTGTCTTCTTCACAGGATGGTCGTTAGGACCCAAGACATCATTGACAGCAACACAAAGTGGCGTGTGTAGGGGTTAGGGTCACCAGGCCTGGCAGGGGTTGAGTGCAAGTGATGAGTCCTCACCCTGCCTTCGAAGGCCGGTGCTGGCGTTAGTGGGTGTAGTGTAGTGGTGTCTCCCGTCCCGCGTGCTTTTCCTCGTGGGCAGGGGAGTGCGTTAGCTTTTGACCTTTAGCAAAAATGGGCGTTTCGTATGCCCTTAGCACACTTGGCCACCCCTCCCCTCTAGTAGGTAGGGCTTTTGCCGTCTTCCCCCAAGGATAGGCGTCAGCACAGAAATTGGGCGCCATAGGAGTGGTAATAGTACCTGATTAGGACCTTCGGTCCGACGTCAGCCAATTCTGGTCTCCGGGAGCCACGCTGGGTAGAGAAGCGAGACACACACAGACATACGTAGCACACATAGGGGTATGGTAAACCCTGTAAGGAAGGGTGGGACCCCATGGGTCTGGACCAGTCAGGCGTCCTAACTGTGGGCTCGCTTGTTTCCAAGGAGGGAAGGCACACCTTGCCTCATAACACCTTGCTTGTCATTCCCCCCTGGTGTAGTAAGCCACCGTTCTTCGTTGGCTCCCCAAGGTCATTACATTAGGGCAGTCCCCATGCAACACATGGTCAACAAGGCATACACTCGCTGGTTGGCTGCAATCCTGATAAGCGGCCACCTGGCTCACGCTGGAAACCATAGGCATGGGTCTGCAGGGCACAGACAGGGTCAGTGCAGTGCTCAGTAAGCACCTGTCAGTAGACTGACACAGGGAAATTACTTTCGCTTTTTACACTGGGACATAGTCTCAGCACGGGTTAGGAGCTGCCCCTCGTTGTTCTCAACGAGGTAGGTGCGGAAGATAGGGTTGATACTCCCGTCTGGTTGTATGAAGGCTGACATAGGTTCCCAGGTCGCCTCAGATAACCCATAGCCATCCCACAGGGTTAGAAATTTCCAGCATTGTTTATACTCGTGGCGAGCAATACCTGCAACCACGTAGTAACCATTGACTGCCATCTCACCGGCAGTCATCTCTTCGAGTTCGTCTGCCTCCCCTGGACTGGCAGCGTTCTATAGGTCTATACGCTCGACCTCACTGTCGCTGAGGCGCCACTCATCCCAAGACAAGTCGTCAGGGGAGTGATAGTGCCTCAACTGTTTAGGTGCACACAGCAGTTCACCACCTAGACGTGGACTGCACCTGACATGGATCCTGGATCCATCTATCCTGATGATACGATAGGGTCCGAAATAAGGGTCCTGTAGGCAGTTACGTGGCCAGGAGGGTAGGCGTGAATGGTGTACCAAAACAAGGTCACCAACCTTGAAGCTGGCAGGTTGCCGTAGGCGGTTCTGTCGGCTCAGTTCACGGTCACGAATGTGTCTCAGGTTAGTCCCAGCCTGGTCAGCCAGAGACTGCTTGTGTTCCTGCCAATCTCCCACAGGGCTCTTGAAGTCCTCAGGAAAGGGGGTTTTGAAGAACCAAGGAGGTCATCCTCCATGGAACAGTTTGTGGGGGCTGAAACCCGTAGAAGAGCTCCGCTGTGAGTCCATGGTGAGCACTGCCCAGGGCACTAGGCGTACCCAGTCCTTGGTACGCTCCTGTTTCATCAGGATTCTTAAGTTTTGCTTTATCACACGGTTCTGTCTCTCACAGAGAGGGGTAGACGTGTGGGTATAGGGCACACCTGTGGTTACCTCCAAGTTGTGGGCATTTAGCACTCGTTTGTACCACCCAGTGTCACTGCGGATGCATACATCCTCATCAGAGTGCACCTGCTTAGGTGCTCCAAAGGATTCGAACCATTGTTCGACCAACATTTTCACAGTCTGCTCACCTGTGATTTTCTTATTGCAAGGGAACACACGGGTGAAGCGCGATAGGCCACAGGTGACCACTAGGCAACTATCATAGCCGCCGAAGCGTGGTAGGCCGTGGATGAAAACCACGTAGAGAAGAGAGTTAGCACAATAGGGTATGGGTAAGCTGGAGATCAGGCCCCTATCCCTACTGTCGCTCTGCTTGCTGGCATGACAGCCACAAGCATCAACAGTGGTCTGCATACGCGACCTCAGTTCAGTCAGGGTTAGACTAGAGTAGAAACACTCACTGAAGAAGTCCACTGAGCGATTAGCCCCAGTGTGACCAGAACTGAGATGGGACCACTGTAGACACCCATCCAGTCGTGCCTCAGGCACCACAGTTTGGTCCTCGTAGAAGAGGTACTGATTGTTTTTATTCCACCGGTGCCCGTCAATGACACGGGGTTCGAGACCAGTGCTGAGGGTTTGGAGAAGTTCTTTGTACTCTGACTGATAGTCGGTTAGACTCCAACCCTCCAGGATTCCAGCAGTGCGCATGGACAGGTCAAGCTGGACTTCCATACGCTGGAAAGCCTCTCTGGCGAGCTCCTCAGAGCTCTCACCAATAAGCGCATCGAAGTTGTTGCGCGATATATAGTCAGACAGTTCATTATTTATCCCGGGGATATGATGCACTGTCAGCCTGAACTGGCTCAGGTAAGTCCACCACCGCTTTAGCTTAGGTTTCTCTGGTGGTGGGCCCTTCTGAGAAGACTTCACAGTCTCCTGGTCACACAGCCAGACAATAGGGTTAGATCCCAGGAGTCCGGATTGTGACGAAAGCACCAACATACCGGCCAGGAGTTCCTGGTCATAAGTGCTGTAATTGGAACGAGCTTGGTTCCATTTCCAATTGCAGTGTCCCAGTGGCACCAGTCGCCACTCACTGGTAGGATAGTCATGTTCCAACGAACCATGACGGTTCAGTCCACTGGTACGATAATGGCAGTGGGTTAGTTCAGCGGGGTTAAGCTCCTGCCATTGGTAGATCGTACCACCCCCCCCTACATCACTGGCATCAGTGATCAGGACTATCCCGCCCTCAGGGCAGGGTACTCCGAGGCAGTTGGAGGAGGCAATCTTCTTCTTCAACTCCTGGAAACACTCTTCCTCTTTGGTGGTCCACCTCCAGGGAGTAGTTTTCTTGATTAGGTCAGTGAGGGGGGCAGAGAGGTAAGTAAAATTATGGAGGTGACGCCGATAGAAATTACAGGCGCCCACAAAACTCCTCACGTCGTGTAGACCCTTCTTAGGGTCGTCGCGAATCTGCATGTCCTGTAGGGGCTGCATCTTAGACGCGGCTGGTTTCCACCAACCATACCCCACGTCGAAACCCAAATATTCCATCTCCTCTCTCATAAACTCGCATTTTTCGAGTTTGATTCGGAGATGGTCTTCTTGACAAACAATGTAAAATTCACAGAGGTGCACGACATGGTCCTCTTTGGTATTAGTACCTAAACTCACGTCGTCGATGTGAGCCTCCATTTCTGCACCCCGAGAAATCAACTCTTGTACTAGAGGCCTGCGCCTCAGTATGTACAAAATTTCGTTCATTAGCTCCTGGAAGAGCGCTGGGGCATTAGCCACCCCAAAAGGCATAACCTTCCACTGAAGGACACGGCCCTTAGGGGTTATAAAAGCCAAAAGCTCCTGAGCTGCGGCGGTTAGGTCCAGGTGCCAGAAACCAGAGCGTTTGTCCATTTTGGTCTTGTACCCGCATTTGGCAATACGCTCCAGGGTATTTTCCATGTTAGGAATACTTCCTGAGTGGTTCTGGGTTTTCTTGTTGACCTCACCATAGTCTACAGCCAGTCGTAGGGCAGTCGACCCTGGTTTGGCAACCAGGAAGCAGAGACTGCAGTGATGGGGGTAGTCCCCCTGCTTATATTTCTCAAGGAGGCCAGCATCAATACATTGCTGGATCTGGCGCTCGATTTCTTCAACCTGCTCCTGTGGAGCGAGATAGGGACGACGCCTCACTCGCGTCTTTTCAAATTCAGGTTTCAGTTTCAGGTCCATCTGCACCAGCTTTTTACAAGAGAGGGGAGGCGGTAAGGCGCCGAGCACGTCCTCATAGGTTATCAGCAGTGTCTTCAGACGAGGGGTCAAGGTTAAGACTCTCGAGTTTCTGAAGGAAATCCTCCTCAGCATGGAGGTTGCTCTTTCCATGTTCTTTCTTTTTCTGCCAATCAGCAGTTTCGGCAGGCACAGAACCATCGTCCCACTCAGGGGGACATTGCTGCCCATAGTATAGAGAATACACTAGCGGTATCTCACGATCAGGCAGCGTATAGGACTCATCGTCCTTCTCAGACCAGATGGAGGATTTCCAGGTCTGTCTGAGGTATTGCAGCCGCTCTTGGCGCTCAAAACCTTCGGCCTTCAGGTACAACAGCCGCCGGAGTTCCTGAGTGTCATGCTCAGACAATGGCATGTTATTAGCAGCAGGCCGCGCCAGAGCATCACCACTCCGGGCCACGGGTTCACCTGTGTGCATAGGCTGCATGTGTAGCACTGGTTTCCCAACAGGGTAAGCGGGCTCAGAGGGTGACTCTAGATCTACCGCCTCCAGCAACAGCTGGGCCAGGAAGGCACTGTGTTTTAGGTCAACGCAGCTGGGATCAACAGGAGGAATAGTGCTGGCGATCTCAGACAGTTGGTCGTCAGCATCCTCTTTAACAGCTGCAGGTTCCAGATGGTCATCAGGAGACTCACACCCTGTAAGTGTGGCAGATAGGTGCTCAGGAGATCGATTTTTGAGATCAGAAAGGGTCAGGCCACAATTTTCGGCCATGACCTCTTTCAGTAGCACCTGGTCTAGGTCACACAGGGGTACAGAGTTGAGAGATCCATCAACGATGGACAGGAAACTGGCCCACTCAGGGGCCTGCATAGCTGTGTCTGAGTCCTCAGGCACATAGATGGGGCCGTCGGGGAGTTGCACTCTTCCTACGGTCATTCGATCTAGCATACGGCGCCAGTAAGCATGTTCACCAGAGCAGCCCCAGTCAGGGGTGCACACGACAACCTTTCCTCCCTCATAAGCGATTTTGGTTAGAACCTTCGCGAGCAGGGAGAAGGGAGGGTTAGCATACGCTAGGCCCATTGCTTTCCAGAAGAAACGGAAAGCATTGTTCAGTTGTTTCGAGCAGTACAACTGCATGATGTGCTGTTGTTGGCTCGCAAACAATTCCACCTGGATCTCATCCAGGTTTACCTGAAAGGCCGCCAGTCCATTTTCAAGAACGTGACGCCCAATTGGTAGTTTTCAGTACGATAGTTAGTCTTGGATGCGTAGGGCAGCCCAGACTCTTTTCGTCCTGACAGCTCCAAAGGTACGGAGAATAGCTCACTGCCAAAGTCGCAGTGCAAAGAATAGCGGCGCTTGAGTGACAGCATTTTTACCTGGGGGTTTCTTCCTAGGAAGTCGGTACCAATGAAGATGTCAAAGGCGTCGGTGTCCAGCACTCTGCAGTGTTGGGTCACGGTTTCGTCGCCCAGGCATATAGTCACATCGACCCCCCCCCCAGGAATGGATGGTACGCCCATCCCCTACTCTTATGGCCACAGTCTTAGTTTTCCTGAAAGTCTTTAGCAGGCGCCGGGCCACTATGGAAAGTGTTGCACCGGTGTCAAGCACTGCTCGAAAGACTTGATCCCTGATTTTCACAAGGATCCAGAAAGCCAAGTCCTCCTCTTCGGAGCCGCCCCCCTACCCCTCATCAGGGAACTTGACATCCGGTCCTGCAGCAATGAGGGACCTGGCCATCCAGGCCAAGCGCCTCTTCTTGGAGTTATTCCCCTCAGGCGTAGCGTTATCCCCTTGGGGGCGCTTCCTGGGATCACCTGCGGCAGGAGCGGGTGTAGCAGCAGGAGTGGGTGTAGCAACGGGCGCTGATTAGCGCCTCTGGGGGTTAGGGGGTGTATTTTTTCCACCCCCCTTGCCACCTCCTTTACCACCTTTATCCCCATTCAGGGAACTTCTGGTGGGTGTTTGAGTCTTCTGGCGTTCGGCCTCCTGACGCTTGAGTTTATCACTCTCGCATTTCTTTATGTGGCATTCGTCTTCGTAGTGACAACGTTTGCCACAATAGCCACAGGTGATGGTACACCTGAAATGGTCCTGATGGGTCACAGGTTTCCCATCCTTGGTAGGCTGCTGTCGTTTCATCTGCAGCATACAGCTACTGCGGTGATCGCAGTCAGAGGCATGACAGGGCCCCCCCTTGTCATTGACAGGTTTGCAGTAGAACAGAGGGGGTGTACCTGCATCAGGTTGAACCTCATTCATGGCACGTAGGTTACCCCTCCCTTTACCACTTTCCTGGTTGGTGTTAGTGGGATTTTTAGGCCCTTTCCCTTCACCAAGTTTGGGGGTAGGGGTACCACCTCAACCCAAATGCTTCTTGAGGAATTTCTCCATGTGGGAGTCATTCTCTCTCTCAAGAGCTAGCTCAATCAAGAGGTCCACCAGTTCATCGTACGAGTGGGTCCTACTCTTCCTCTCAGAGGTAGAGTGGCAATCATCCGACGTACGTCGGGCGATCTTACTCATGAGCCACAGGTGGGGCTCAGTGGCTCCGTAGGAGCCCACATTCATCCGCGAAAACAGGTACTCCAAGTCGCACACATATTCAGGAATTCGTGCAGCGGAAGGGAACTCAGGGAGCATAAGTAGCTCCTCCATCTGTGTGCGCACACTGAGGTCAGTCTCATAGACTGGGAATGTTTTCTCCAACCTCAGGAGTACCTCTGCCCAGGTGGAACAGGTTTCCACAATCTGTTTCACCTGTTTTTGCAAAAAATTCTTTTTGCATGAGCGTTTCAGCAGTGAGAATTTGGTGGCCACATCCACATGGGATTTGCCAGTCAGCAAAAGGAACTCAGCAAATTCTTCTGCCCGTTCGGGCAGATTTTTGGGGTCGAACTCCGGCAGTTCCAGCTGGATGTTCGCCTGGGCAATAGGTCTGCCTGTCTTCCCATCCCCCGGAGTTAAGCCTGAAGGCGATACGCCGGCAAGGGGTGCCAGGGCTGACAGCCCTCTTTTCTCAGTCTCTGTGACAGGCACGTCCTGTAGTTCAGCCATGGGCACTGTCCTGGCACGGGGGTGAAAGGGGCTCGGGCAGGTGACCTTAGGCAACAGCCTTGAAACCCTTGATCTCTTAAGATCTTTGGCCAGGGTACTCAGTCCGGGAGAGGGGGAGGACAACTCTGGCTTAGGTAAGGGTTCTGCAATACCCAGTTTCGCCTTAATGGCCTCCGATAGGGCCGTCACATCTGGATCTTCTGATCCAGACAGAAGTTTGGCGAGCAGTGCGGCCATATGATCCAGGGGACCGTAGGTTGGCCTTGGATGATGTTGTTCCTCAACTCGAGTCGGGCCCACTTCGGGAGCCCTTGGGGTTGGACAACATGCTCCTGGATACTCGGGTCTTGGTCGTCTTGGCAGGGATGCTGTCTCGGCTCTCTCCGACGGCGGGCCAGAGTGTGTGTAGGACCCTAGGTCTGTACATGGTCTGGATCCGTGTACTGCCAATGGTTCCTCTCCATCTTCTCCACGAATATTTTTGTAGTACTCCTCATGGAGGATGTATTCATCCATTTTCTCCCTCAGTTCCTCATACTCCTCAGGGCCTTCAATCGCTGTTGAGGATGGAGCCGGACAGGCGGATCGGGAGACTGAGGCTGCTACACGCCTGTGGAGATGACGCAGGCTGTCTCCACCGTGGGCCGCTAAGGCCTCGGTGGTAAGGACTGTATTCTTATCCGCCCTTCTGCGTTCTGGATCTCCTTGGGACCCAGATGCGCCACTTAGATGTTGTGGAGCTCGGTAAGGTGGTTCACTCATAGGGTGGGCCATGCTGCCCATTTGCACTTGGAAAGTTCTGATGGGTCAGGTCCTGACGCTTGGCGTGGACATGATGAACTTGTTGTTGAGCTTTGTCTGCTGCACTTCTTCTCGGGGTCAGTTCAAAAGGTCACAAGGGACTGTCTCTGTACCAGGAAGATGTCCTTGATTAATGCCCTAGATATTTTGATGAAATCCTGCAGGTTTTGAAGTTGAAAACCCAAACCAAAGCAGCAAGTAGAGCAAGAACAGGATGTGGATCGAATCAATGATTGGTTCTGGAATTCAGTGTAACACAGAAGGGCTGCAGATAGACAATGCAGGTTTATACACAAAGATTCAATCACAAATGGATAATACAAAAGATTTTAGATGAAAATTGGACTGACTCAGGCCTCAAAGATTGCAATAGGCACTTCATGTGCACTCTTTTGGGTGAAATGGTGCTCGTTAGAAATGTGGGGCATAGATGTCAGGCCAACACAGAAAATGACTTGGCCAAGCAACTGAATTCAGAAACAGCTGAAACGTAGAACCACAATAAGTGGTAGAAACAATTGAGTATAGGGGTCTTGGGGTGGGAGACCACTAGGCTTAACCTCCAAGGCCTAAAGCATGAAATGCCTATTTTACTTCGGTATATCCTCCGAGAAGGAAGGTACGTCCGCTCAGTTGAGTGGTAGGGGTGAACTTCATGGGGGGCTAGGGTTACAACCCTGATAACGTTGAGAAAGTGTACCAAAAGCTTCAAAAGAGTGGTATAAATACTTAAGTTAGTCTTAGCATCAACAAACGGGTTTTAAGGGGGGCTTGGCCTGGATCAAGCCCTCCAAGAAAGACATGGCAGTGACTTTTTCTTACTCATGGCAGGGAGAGTTGGGGGCATTGGTGTCAGTCACAACGTACTCATGTCCTCCGGGTATTGTCTCAATAGCATCTTGAGGTCGTAGTCGATCCTTCAAATCACCAAAGGCGAGTCCATCTCTTTCTCGTTGTATAGCCTGGACCAGAGTCAGGTCCAGATCCTTCCAGGGGATGGAGGTAAGACCTCCGTCCACCACGCTGAGCATACTCCCCCATCCGGGTTTCCCAATAGGCGTCTTACGCCCCAGAGGCACGTAGATGGCCTCATCAGGTAACCGAACAGAGCTGATAGTCAGCCTGTCGAGGAGGTTTCGCCGGTACTCGTTGCCCCCATCGGCTCCCCAATCGGGCGAACACAGGACCATACGGGAACCTTCCAAGGCCACCTTGGTCAGGACCTTCCCCAGTTCACTGAACCTGGGGTTCCCGTGGGCCATCCCCAAAGAGGGCCAGTAAAATTTGTAGCTGCAGTTCTTCCCCTTGCTGCAGTAAAGGTCCAGTACATGCTGCTTGTCGCTGGCGAACAACTCCACACTCAGGTCTTCTCTGGAGTAACCCAACCCCTTCAGACCTTGGTCTAGGACTTCCCCCAATAGTTGATAGTCCTCAGTTTTCGAGGCCGCCATCATGTTCGAGGGCTCCTCCTTTGATAGCCTCAGGTAACTCGAGGTATGTTCCGACTGCTCCAGTGGCACAGACTCTCTGCCACTGCCGTGGTCCACGTAGAGGAGGTAGGGCGCTTGCAGCGTCAGGGATTGTATCTGGGAGTGCTGTACGAAGAAGTCAGTCCCCAATACAAAGTCGAAGGCCTCAGTGTCCATCACATAGAACCGATGGGCGATAGTCCGGGAGCCCATAGGTACCTCCACTTCACAGTCCCCGCAGCTGTGCACCACATGTCCATCCCCCATTCGTATAGCCGCGGTGGTCATGGTGTTCTTCAGGCTCCCAAAATGTAAACCTTTCCTGGCCACCATAGATATGGTGGCGCCAGTATCCAATACCCCCAGGTATTCACGTCCCCCCAGTCGGATACATACCCAAAACACCAGGTCTTGGGTGCCACCAGAGCGTCCCCGTCAGAACTCCGCATGACAGGTCACCTCGAACCCCTTGTTCCGCAGCTTGCGGGCCATCCTCATGAAACGGCTTCTCTTCTTAGCGTTGACGTCATCACCACCTTCGTGCTCCCGCTTGGCCCCTTGTTCTTTCTGGGCCTGCGTCTGTGAGCGTGTGGTAGGACCAGACTGCCCTCCAGAGGGCTCGGAGTTCCCCCCTGGATTAGGGTTGGGGTTGCCTCCGTTCTTGTCCGTGTTCTTGTTGTCCTTGTCAGGCTGGCGATAGCGCCTCCTCCTCGTCCACCTTGACTCTTGTCTTGCCCTTGTCCACGTCCTTTTGACCTGCCCTTGCCGGAGTCGTTGCCTTCGCCTTTGCCTCCACTTTTGCCTGAGCCTTTGTCAGGATCTTCACCCTTAAGCTTCGCCGATAGGCGTTGCTTATGGTAGCACTCATCCTCGTAGTGCTTCCTCTTCCCACAGAAGGCACACGTGATGGTGCACCTGTAATGATCCGGCAGCTTCGCTTTGGCGCCGGTGTTCTTCTCCTGCTGCTTCCCCTGGACTACGAAGCAGTCTTGCTGCTCGCAGTCAGGGGGGTGCTGCAGGTGGCCCCGGTCGTCTCTGGCATCACACCAGAGGAGCTCCTTGACGTTCTCCATGATACGGGCGTGGGCGTGTTAGGGGGTAGTCCCCTGCCCAGGTCTGGATCCTTGGTACCCTTTGCCATGGTCTCCAGAGCCTCCTCCTCCAGGACGGTAGTTGTTCAGGTGCTGGTCGCTTTCTTTCTCCAGCGCCAGCTCGGGGAGTAGTACGCATAGATCCTCGTAGCGGAGGGATCTTGCCTTGCGCTCTGCCGTTGAACGGCACTCGTCCCACAGCTCTCGAGGGAGCCTAGCCACCAACCAGAAGAGCAGGTCGTCGCTGCTGTAGGAACCAGGCGTCAATCGTGCAGCCCAGTGATCCAGGTCAGCCAACAGCTCAGAGACCCTGCCAGGTTTGGGGTTGTTTGGCAGCACGGGCAGGTTCTGGATCTTGGCCCTAATGGAGAGGTCGGTTTCGTAGGTCGGGTACTGCCTCTCCAAGGCAACCAACACATCGGCAAAGGTGGTGGAGTTAGTGACGATCTGCCTGACCTGCTTCTCCAGGTACTTGGTCTTGCAGCACTGCAGGAGCAGATCGCACTTGACCCGTCCACTAGCGTGGGTTTGGCCGGTCAATCGGAGAAACCTGCCAAAAATCTCAGCGAACTCGCTGAGGTCCTTGCCTTTGAACTCCGGCAGGTTCACCACGATCTGGGAGGTGGCAATAGCCTTCGCCTCCTGAGACCTGCGTCCCTCAGGGCGTCGGGTCTTCCTATTCTTCTTCTTCTTCTTCCCACTTGGGTTCTCAGGGTCCTCCGGGTCATCGTCCTCCGAGGGCGAAGCAGAAGTCATAGACGGCGGCTCATCATCGGAGGGGTCTCTGCCCAGATCACTTGAGCCATAAGGCTCTTCGTCCACCATTGCCCTCAAGGCTGTCAGCCCCAGCCGGTCCAGCTCGGCTCTCGTAGAGTTCGTCACGTGGCTGTAGGGCGGCTGGGCCGTTCTCGGTACGAAAGGACTTCTCGGTATCGCTGCAGTGGTCGGCATCGGTTGGCTCCTCAGGCTCCCCAGGGTGTTTGTCAGCCCTGCCACCAGGTGGTTGGCCTGTACTCGATGGGGTGACACTCCCACCGTGGTAGGTGACGCTTGGGGCGGTATCATCAGGGGCTCCAGTTTCTCTCGAATCTCTTGAGTGAGGTCGCCCACGATTTTAGAGGTGGCTCCTCGGAGCACCTCGTTGATCTCCGACCGCGTCACGGACCTGTTGGAGGATCTCCCCGATCCTCTACTCCTGCCTCCAAGAGACTCAGGTCCTCTCCTCAACCCACTCAAGGTTGCATACCCAGGAACATCCACATAGGCTGCCGTAGTGGGTAGAGGATGGTGATAGTCAGCCGCATACCATCGCAGCGCAGAACTGGAAGCCACCGGCTCACTGGCAGTAGTTGCCTCAGGAAGCGCAGTGGTAGGTGGGCCCAAACCATAGCCAGGGTAGGTAGGCATACCAGTAACGCTTGTACCCTCAGCCATAGGTGGGTTGGTTACCGGTGTGGATGTTGCAGCGGCTGGGTCTGGATTTGGGAGTGTGGTGGTTATAGGAGAGGGTGATGCGTGGAGGCGAGAAGAGCTTGGTGCGCCTTCGAAGGTAGGCTCATTCGTCAGGTCTTGCCCTTGGTCTTCTCCTTCGTCTGCTATGCCTTCTCCAGCATCCTTCTTGCTCTCTCTCTTCCTCTTCACAGGATGAGTGACCACCTCCTCGACTGTGACGGCCCGGAAGGCCGACTGGAGTCCTTTGAACGAATCCTCCGCCACGTCCACTGGCCCATGTAAGGGCTCCGAAGGTACAGCGCTAGGTCCAGGTCCAGGTTCACCAGGTGCTGGCCTTGCTGGTGCCTCAGTCGCTGTCTTCACGTCGGTGTCCTCTTTCTTTGTGTCCATCTTCGTTCTCCCTTCTGCTTAAATATGACTGATCTCGGCGCACTGGATGTACGGCACGGGGTTGCTGCCGGTACGCAGAGACAGTCTGCCTCTTGCTACGAGAAAGTTTTATAGTGATTTCAACACTGTGTTTGTGCCTCTCCTGCTGCTTGCTGCTGGTGTAGGGTTTCCTGCTGCTTGTTTTTGAAGATGAAAATGTTTCAGTTGCTGAAATACAATCAATCCAGGATAGCCCAAGCGGGAGATAAGCAAGTAGAAGAGAATCAGGATCCAAGCATGAAGGGCTGCAGTGTAAACGGTGAAAGATATCTTATATATGTTAGAATATTCACCGAAATCGCAACTCAGGTCAAATCATATTCCATATTCACAAAGATAGCTGAAATGCTTTGGAAAAGAGTTGGACAACTGCCCCGTGGTCACTCAATCTCCATAGTGCCATCTCAGGAGATGTGCACTCTTTGTTTCGGGTCCCATATGTGCTGAGGTGGCAGGGCATGTGGCGATGAGGTCACTGCCATGTCACAAGGGATCTTCCTACTTAGCTAGGCTGACCGGGAATTGAACCCAGGACCTCTCAAAAAGAGGTGCCCAGCCCCCTAGGGTGCATACCACTAGGACAGCTAAGAATTCATGAGAAACCATAGATAAATTCATAGGCTCTGCCCTGGATATGTCAGTTCTCAGTCGACTCAGGAAAAGATGAATTGCCTCACATTGATAGGGGATTAAGGGGTCCACTCCATATCCTGATTTAGTGTTTGGTTCCATAGGTCAAAATGTGTTATCACCACTTTTGGTTGGGCCAATACTAAGATAGAAATGCCTGTGTGCTCAGTGCATCTCTAATACAACTAGAGTATGCCTCAAAGCATTGAAAAAGCACTTTTTCTTACTTTTAGTGCCTATAGCCTGGGGATTAAGGGGTCCACACTACATCCTGATTTAGTGTTTGGTTCCATAGGTCAAATAGTGTTATCACCCATTTTGGTTGCGCCAAGACTAAGATAAAAATGCATGAGTGCTTAGAGCACCTCTAATACTACTAACGTATACTCTAAAGCATTGGAAAAGCACTTTTTGTTACTGATACCATCCGACCAAGATTTATACTGGATTAAGCCCGAATGAGCTTGTTTTTGGTTGTGAGAAGATGGGTCCTGGACCAGTGATGCATCATCCAAGGCAGTGCTACGAGGCATCACAATGGGTTTCAGGAGACCAAGGAGTTAGATTCCAAGTCGATCCGAGCCAAACAGGAGAGTCAAGCAGATTGGGTGAAATTCAAAAATCTGGCAAGATTGCAAGGAAAGCCCTTCGAAAAAGGTCAACAAGTTTGGCTTCGTAAGTCAGACGAGACCCTAAAGGACGACAACAAGTTGCTGCTGCTTTGGGAAGGCCCATTCCAAGTCAAAAGTCAACTAAGTGAGACTACATTCCACATTGAAATTGAGCCAGGCAGGCATCAAGAAGTACATCGTGACCGTTGGAAGGCCCAGGTAACCTGCCCCAAGGGCAACTACAAGCCACTTCATTGGATCTCGAAGTACCTGAGTGACAGGAAGATGGCCACAGGCAGTTTTGAGTTGCAGAAGACCCTTGATTATGTGAAGAATGCTCGAAATAAGTGGTACTTTCTGTGCAGATGGAAAGGATTCCGTCCAGAAGACGACAAATCGGAGCAAGCTTCAAGCTTCATTCATGGGTACACGGACACTTTCATCAAGTTCCTGACAAAACACCCTGAAGTTGACCGTCAGCTTTCGCTAATCAAGGATTGTGTCACCAAGGAAGACTTACAAGCACAAGAAGAAGCTCCAATTGTGGCACAACTCATTCGAGACAAGATCTGATCAGAATTCGAATCGCTGAAAATTCCCAAAACGTTTACGGCCTACATATACCCTTGGCTTTGAGACGAGACAGTCCTGGCGCAGTGTCCATGTGGTTCGATGAACAGATGATGGGACATTCTAAGGTCATCTTGCTCATCATGTTCATCATTTTCATCATGGTCATCATATGACTCATGTCCTTCATTGTAGATGATTCTCATCGGAAACTCCGAGAGGCCTTTATCTTCAACCACGACAACATCCTCATGTTTTGCTGCCAGCTTGACCCCTCTACTCGCCTTGGGAAGGACTTGTTCGAGTTCGTGCTCATTTCAGAGATTCTGGCACATCGCCAGGTCTGATTCAGTTCATGCGTTTGACAGATCTGCTGAGAATGTTATTTCAATCAGCTCTTACATTGAGACCATTGGTTTTTTTTCCAATCGACCACTGTTAAAGAGCTTATAAGGACCAAGTGACGACGACTGTGTTCTTACTTGTGTCGACTCGCTGCTCATCTGCCGATTGTGTTGGAATCCCCCTCAAAGTCAGCTCACATTTGGCAAATTCCTCGTACCAAGCAGTGGAATCTCATACACTCTGGGACTACAATGGATCATTTGCCCTTTGTGGCTCGTACTGGATTCAACATGAAGCCCTGGAGATGATACTGACAGTGTGAGGTACACTCACTGGGTTTTCTTGGCTATCATTACTTTTACATGATTGAACTTCCATCATGGGGATCATCATCATCATGGGGATTTGACCTGGATTGGCTATGAATGAGAACTGGATTTCCGTTAAACACGATACACATTATCTATCGACATTGAATTGGACCTATTATGGCTTGTTGCAGACTTCGCCGTCTTCAATCTGTGTGCAATTCATTGATTTTGGTCTCAATTCAGTCACATTTTGTAGCATAATCTGGCATTTGATCTCATGCCTACACATGAAGCCGACCAGTTTCATATATCTTGGACTCCATGGAGGGATACCCTATTTTTTGGACGCTCGACAACATGGCGACGCCCTTTATGTGTTTTCTGACAGTGGGATGTCAGATTCTGATCTCATCATGAATCATGGATCTGGATCATGCATGTACATTCTTCACTCAGATTTTCAATTTTCGAGTTTTTGAGCTTGAATGACGCTGTTTGTGTGTGCCCTAAGGTACCTATGCGTTTCATTCAAGTCGATGGCCATCGCGAAGCACAGATCTCAGCACAATTTTGCTCAATTCAGCTCAATTTCTCACATTTTGACATAGAATAGTTGGTTTTTGACCACTTTTGCTGTTTTCTTCACTACACTTGACACAGCCTGACATACCGACGTATGTTTTCAGGAGCAAATGTAGCAGCATCAGTGTGACAGCACACAATTTATACATCACTGTGATCAGAATTTCAATTATTCTCAAATGTACATTAGTGCAATAAATTTTCCGCTTGTTTTCAGGTTTTCCGTAGCCAGATGTCGCCTGTGAGCGCGCGGCGAGTCGCATTTGTCTTTCGTGATTTCCCAATCCGATTTGTTTCAATTATTTCGAATGATTTTGCAATGAGTCATTATGTTAGAGGAATGCACAATGAAATTCTATGTCTGCTCCATTTTTTGTAGACCGGATTTTCTGACTACTCATATTCCACCATGGAGTTCAATGACCTTCAAAGTGCTTTGCATATGTCGCTCCTAGAGGCAGGATATGGGTCCGGAGATGGTCAGTCGGGTTGGAAGATATCAGGGGCAGTGTCGGGCGTTACGACCCCTGGGGCATTGAGGCTACAGGCTTCGCAATTACAAGAAAGATCCGCCACTACACAGCGGTTACAAACAGATGATTTGTTCTTGCCTTTGGTCCGATTGCTCTGTAGCCGTCTTCAATATGAACAAATTGAAATAGCGATGGCAGCTGTGTATACACAAAGGTCCAATGCATTGTATGTCTACCCCCCCCCTTTGTCCCTCAAAACTAATTTCACATACAAGCAACATGTTCAACCCCCTCCCCTGGTGAGCGGTGAATTGTAACCGGATCCCGGTGTTTATTGGGGATATTAGTATTGTCAGGTATCCCGGGTCGACCAGAAGAAATAAGTACCAGACCAATAACTCAGCGGAACGAGAATGTGTTTCTCTGTATAAATGAAATCCCAACTTGGTTCCCCAAAAATGTCAATGTTTCAAGTTGTCAAGTTGTCGAACCTGAATGCCCCGGGGTTCAGGTGCCCGGCTCAAATGAACGAAGATGTGTCCCTAGACACTTGTCAACTACAACGAGTGCTTTGCCATTGTGATGGTATCCAACCACGTGAATGGACCAATGCAAGCGACAGTCACACACTTTGTTTCACCCACCGTTCCAGATGGCAAATGCATACAGGATAAAACAACTATTCGCAGTGGTGATTAGCTCGGGGTACTGGTATACACTAGATATGACAGGTGGAGTTACACCATTATATTCATATGCGAGGCGAAGGGATTAGGTCGCCTACTATGGCAACATTTTGTGAAAAAAGCGGCCCGCAACAGGAGGGATGTGAAAGTGGATCTCATGGCGGATGGTGTTGATGCGTTTAAGTTTTGGAGCCAATGGGTTTCACGGCCAATCCTACGGAAATGTGTGTTGATGATATGATCGATATGGAATCGTTCATATAGTGAACAATGACCCAGTGGTTGTCGGAAAGGTTAGACTTGAATGTTCGTGCACTTGCATGCGTAATTGGATCCTTTGCGTCGGTGAATGGTGGTGCCATTTGCATACATATACGCAAAGGCAGGGGTATACTATACCCTGGGTAGGGGGCCAGTCAGTTTTCGTCCCATTTTGGGTTGACCCCCACCCAAAACGCTTGTATAAAATACGGTCAACATTACAAACCGTTGTGTTATCTCGGATGCCAGGTTAATGATTCCCATCGTAGAACAAAGACCGCTTGCCGTAGAGGTGTGCCTCAACCGACGGCTGTGGGATACTGTTTCTATTCGTACCTGCCCTCTCGCATGGGTGTGTGCTTGCGCCTCGGTGAATGGGAGTGCTACATCACATCCGCGTCCGTAGATTGTGACCTGTAACCCTCCATTTTTTTCGAGCAATCCATGTGTTCCTCTCTGCTACATCGAGGGCGATCACGTTATGACCTCTCGTTGTTTGGGGTAGTGGATACTGTTGCAAACGCCATGACCTTCAGCCACTGATAGCCTGTTTATTGCGGGTTTGCAGTAGATAGCATTTCCAACTTCTAATCGTATCGCACGCGCGCAAAATGGTCGTCGGTGGCGTCGCGAGCGCAATAGATAGCGCAACCGCCCCCGCGCACTCGGTAGGATTGGTACACACGTCCCAGAGAAAACAATGGGATCGCCGTTCAAGGCAAACGATTGCGAATTGTCGTTTCGTTTGTGCGCAATGCAATGGATATTTTGATTTTTGTATTTTGAGTTGAATTTTGAACTTTCACTCAGCGCACCCCTGTTACAGAACACCAATCTTTTGCATTTGTATAACAAAATGGAATTGGTAGATTTTATTGCTGTCCATGTATTGAGTCTAAGAGATTGGAGCGCATGCAGTTCATATACGCAAATGATTTTTGCACAAATCTTTGAGATGACCATCGGTCTCGCCCCGCTCTGTTTCCTGTTTTTTTTTTGCGATCAACCATGGGAGATGCATTCCTTCCGAGCATACGTGAACAATAACACAAAAACTATAATGAAGATAGGCAAGTGTCGTTACCTGTATCCTTCCTGCCTTTCTGTACACAGAAACAGAATGATGCGACAACAGAAAAAGAGGGCATTGACGGTGTCCTCTTCCTCTGGTTACCATGTGTCGAAGAGGGCATGCTCGGGTGATGCCCAGTGTATGGCAAAATTTGATATCGTTCCTGGGCGCACACTTTGCACTGAATGCGGGCACCACCACACAAGGGTCACCAAACAAAAACTTCAAGCACGTATTCTCCGGTGGCACGTGACTTGAGGGATACCAGGGGCGACACATTTGCTTGAATGGTTCTGGTATCTTGGAGGAATCCTTATTGACCGCGGCTCCCTTGGGTGTTGGTGGGGCCTACCAAGTCGCGGTCCTATAAATTTCACGGGCATCTGGAGGGGCTGCTTCAGGAAGGGCTCATCCCACTTGCTGTCACCCTCATTCAAAGACTCTGCGAAATTCTCCTCCCCAAGGAGATCTACAAACAGGTCACTCCAAACTAACAAGGATGATTGAATAGAGGCAGGTGAGGCATGCACATCTTTGCTCGGCAATTCCACCCCCATCCAGATACTCACGCAAAGATCCCAATGATTCACACAATTCCTGCGGCAAAAGGAGCAATTGCAGACACAACCTTGGCATTGTTTTCAGTAATGCCAAGAGAAGTTCCTTCCAAAAGGAAGTCCTCGTCCAAGTTAAAGAGGCCAGGCCCCTGGGCGTTAGATGACACAGTCTCATCTTCATTGAGTTTGCAACGTTGATAAGAATATCAAGGGCAGTATGCTTCAACACTGCCAAACGTTTTTTGGACAACATCCAAATACTTGGCTTCATCGGCCACACTAACTTCCAAATTTGCAAGTTTTGTAAATACTGAAAATGAAATTGCATAGGTGATTCAAATGGTCCAACAATATTGTGTATGGTGTTGCGTCCTTTTTTGGAATTTGGGGGATAATCTTTCCCATCCAATAGTTTTAGCACTTTTCAGTCCTGGAAGTGTCAGTATTTTCCAGACAGCGGCCTCGCGAATTCCCTCTTAGGTCATCTGGGGGTAAGTTTTAGCGTTGTTTCTATATCGGGGTTTCGGGGGGACATTGCATTCTTTACCGGTTCGAGTTCTGGCCTTTCTGCCCGTTCTTCTTATTCTCATTTTCTGTCTCGTTTCGTCTATTCTCGGTTTATAGAGGACGCAATGCGGCAACGCGGCATCCCTTTTAAGCATCATCTTTGGCAATACAGCCACTGAAGCCTCTGACTCCGCTGTTGTGATAATCACATTCTCGATCTTGGATTGTTGCATCTTTCATTTACGTGACTCTTTGAAATAAGGTGCTTGCATTCTTTCCTGGCTTGCTTTCTTATCTTCCTCTCCTTGCCCATTCTTTTTTTTTGTCTTTTGTTTATTTATAACTTATATTTTCTATCGTCCGATCTGGAATTCTCGGTCATTATCGTATATGTCACATTCACATGCGGATTAACTGGAATCATCATTACTCCCCAGTGGTGCTCCCTGGGCTCCGGTGCACACACAACACACATCCCAACTGATTCCCCCGAATCAAAATGCTGAATTGCATTCCTGAATGAACATTGCCGACCGGATGGCTGTTTCGAGTGCTTGGATGGTGTGCATTGCTGTCTCTCCCTCTCTCTCTCCTTCTCTTTCTCTCTCTCCCTCTCGCTCAGTTTCGTTGTTGAGTTACCGATGGAACAGTCGCGCACCCCCTTTGTCGATGACTTCTACTGTAACGTCGACGAGACCCACCCTCGTACGAAGATACGTGGCATCGACAAGGACGGAAACCGTTTCATTGAGATCACACAAAAATACGGTTGTACCCGACGCTGGCGGTATGCTTTTATGTGCATTACATTAGCGGTGCTGACGGCATTGGAGCTTCCGGGTTTCCGTTGGTGTTGTGACATGTTGTTTGTGTATACAGTTCATCGACCCGCGTGTCCGTTTTGTGTTCCAGTTCAAAGTCGCAACAATATCACGATGATCGTGTGTACATTTCTAACGGTCGGCGGTTGACGTTTGCGAGTGTTGATCAGTTGTTCGTGTACATGGCACAGTTCTCACGTCGCAATGGACACGAGTTAGGAGATGCGGTATCCCTGCCTGTTGGGCGGGTCTACGTCTCGTTCGACACAGCCGAAGAGGAACAATCGGCGATCGAAAAGTCCAATGTCGACTTCGTCGACCACCGGTACGTCGTATAGCAGGCCAGAGTGCCGTCCGACGGAAGGATTGATAGACCGCCACGGGATTTGAAGTGTGCGCTTGCATCTATCCAACAGGAAATTGATCAGGTGAATAGTCAATGGGATGATCAATGGAACGAAGGGGTAACCTATGCGCATACCGATAGTGGGTCCACTTGGTTGCACGCACTGTCGTACGCGCGGTATCACAAATCATCACCCAAAGTGGCTGATGAACGGGAAGTTGGGCAGTGGTGAGGTTGTGAGGTTATGGCTACCATGTCTTAGCCACAGTGGATGTCCATGTCCACCGACGTGGCCATCTTTTTGTGGTCTACGTCCTGTCCATCCGATGTAAATGTACCACACACAGCCAGCTGACTTCTGCGACACAGGTTAGGTAGGGAAACGTTACGGGTTTAGTGGCTTTTGTTCGCGTGATGCGACGGTGTGATTGTGATGGCATACCGCTGATTACAACAGGTTGGTAACATGACCATTTGTGCACCACTCGTGCGCATTGTGACGTGAAGTGTCTATATGTGTACACCTTTTCAGTGGATCATATTTCAGTCATTCCGGTTGACACATCGGTGCTGTATATTTGGCTGTACACTGCAGAACGCGGGTGTAACTCGTTGTCTTCGTTGGACAATTTCACTGTTGTTTGGAATTGTTTGTCATTTGATGTGCCTCGTTGAATGCATTTGTGATTGGTCAACCCACTGAACAGGATTGTAATCAATGGAAGACTAACTGAAATGATGTAACTTTGAGGAACATCAGGGCCGCGTTTGATTAGCCACACAATTTTCTAGGATCCCCCCACCTCATTCGGTCTGAAACCATACCACTATTCCGTCACAAGGGGAATTTTACGTAAACTCTCTGCCACATGTCGGATTCCCAAGTAGGTGATGCTGGCTATGTGATTGATCCATGAGGTTGTTTATGAATATATGTGTGTGTTTTCTCCGTCGTGCAAATGTGACGATTCCCAGTCAACATTTGAAGTAATAAAACGCATGCGAGGCAGAGACTGCAAGAAGAACAGTTTTGGTCAGAGTTTAGGGCGGCGTACAAGGTTGACGACAGTTGGTAGGTGCAGTGATCGGTTGCTAGACATTTGTTGAAGCAAATAATTGGGCATTTGTATGATTTTTTTAGTGAAATGTTTGTTATGAAAAGTTGGGGTATTGACGAGCATATCACATTATAACTGCATGGTGCAAGACAAAAAGCACAAGGACAATGTGAATCGTGTGTAGATCAGGGTCAATCTATGTTGTCTACATACATTGCAACGGTTTCCATTTCGTATTGTGTTGGACAAGTAAGTAATTCATTTCTCCACACAAATTGAGTTTTTGTTTTGCCCGAAATATTGGATGTGCATGACATCTTGGCACTCAAAATGAGCCATGCGTCAACTCTTATTATGAATGATAGGCAAAAACCACAAAGCTTTCAAAACAAGCTTAATACACAACAAAGATGTGTCAATTTTGTCAACCATTGGGATAGAATCTGGGTTTTGGCCACTGTGTGCCCGGTAAAATCAAAGGTGGACCGGGATAAAGAGGTAGAAAATTCGATTCCAGGGACGCCTCGTAGCGCACCACGCGATACATAGGCTCCATGGTTGATCGTTCAATTGTCGTATCGTCAGTATCATCCAAATGTGTGTCCAATTCCACATGCATACACTCTTCGCATTCGTAAAATGGATGTAGCCACGACTTCTTCAGCAGGAAGGTGTCGATGTCCATGTCTACACCGAAGGTCGCATGACAACACATATCGTCGGACTGCAGGATTTACATAGGGACCCCGCCCTACCCCATTCAAAGGCTATCTAGGAACATCATCAGACATTTCGTAACTAATGGCTAATGCAGTGGTAGCCTGTTGGTGAGCACTATACCCGTCCTTGGCATACGTGGAGGCACCAGTTTAATCAGGACGTTTGACACGGTGAAATGGTGAAAATAGTGAAAGGGGCTCATTGTTTGCATAGAACTCATCTGTCAGCTTATCAGTTCCAAGTGCTGAGACCAGACAGACATTAGCGTGATGGGCGACCATAAAGACCCGCCCTGTAGCCTCATCGGTCCCCACAGCCGTCTACACCTTGCTACGCACCCACGCGGAGGACCCCCAAGCCACGGCAGTGCACATGCAACGGACGGCCATTGCCAAGACAGCGGAGCAGCCCACATACCGCACCCACAAGTACCTGCAGCATGCAGCAGCCCTACCCCAAACACACCAAGCCCACCTCCTCAAACTCCTGTTCTACCAACCATGACACACCAACACTGGACCCGCACCACGCCTACACAACATCCACCGAACACAACAGCGGCACGTCACACAAGGCCACCACAGGCACCACGCACACATTCACCAGCATGCGCGCGCTGCCAGCCCCATTCCCCCCACGCCGCCGTCCGTCCACAGGTACCACCAGCCGCCAGCCACCGCATGCCCCCTCTGTGTACGCCAGCGGCTACCACAGACGGCCCTGCCCTGCAACCCAGACCACTGAGTCTGCCTGGGAGCTGCGCACCGCCTCACCCACTGCCCCCACTGCGGGGACCTCAACCCCCACCACCGCGAACGGCCCATGGCCCCAGCCGCAGCCCCCCCCCGCCAGCCACGCCAGCTTCTTTGGGCCACTCACTGACACCCTCCGGGACCACCTCGGAGGGTACTACGTAGCGGACGCGGCGGACCACGCATGGACCATAGCCGTGACCACGGGCAGCACACCCCTGCCCCCCCACAGCCAACCCTTACGCCACAGCGAGGGCGGCTTCAACGTGGCGGCCCGCCACGTCCTCCTCGCCCTATACCTCCACCATCGTGACCTACACCTCCCAGACCCGCAGCTCCAGGCCCCCGAAGCAGCAGCCCTGGCGCCAGAAGCATGGGCGGACATGGCACCAGAGGAGATAGCGGCCTACCTCCGAATCACCTGCCGCCTGTTCAACACCGCCCTGGGCCGACAGAAAAGAACACCTTACCCACTCAGCGCACTCCTCTATTCAGCACACCGACCCCACCCCACACAGCTGAGGCCCCCGGAGGGCTGGGCGTCCTTTCGGGACGCCCACCTGGCCGCCCCCGACGATACCATCGGCACGCAGATGGGCCTCACAGACCAGCGCGCCTACGTCAGAGGCCTCGAGGCGCGCCTCCGGGAGGCGCACCGCTGGCACACCCCCTCCCTGTCGCCCCCACGGGGACAGGGGGGTTCACCCCCCCCCCCCGACACCCACCAGGCCAAGAAGACCAAGACAGGTCAGGTTGCCCGCCAGCGCGCCCGCGAGCAGGGCGCGACATCCCGACCAGGGCCCGGGTACAGCCACACCGCACCACCCCATGCTCAGACCCCCGGGGCACACCAACAGCACCGCCCCCACCAGCGCCGCCACCACAACCGTACCGCAGCACCCAGACCCTGCAGCCCAGTCGGCCACCACCGCCCGCACACGTGCACACCCTGCCAGGACCACCATACGCGCAGAGCCAGGGGACATGGCACCCCCAACACCACCACCATGCCCCCGTCCCCCCCAACGCCTACCCCCTGATGCCCCAATACTACAGCGACCCCGACCCGCTACATTCCCACCACGCCCCCGCACAACCAGGCCCCACGAACCACCCACCCCACACGGCACACATCACCGCGCCACACCATCACGTATGCCACCACCACCAGCCCCTACCACCACACCGACCAACGCCGCAGTACCACACACAACCAGCACACCCTAAACACCACCACCACGCGGTCCAGCACCACCCGCCGCCCCCACTACACGGGCCTACGACAGTAAGGCCACAGTACAGCCCCATGGACCCGCGGGGAGCCGCGCACGCACACCGGCAATACCAGGGCCTAGTAGGAATGCCCCACCAACACCAGCAGCCCCCCCACCCACACCCCATACCAGCGAGCAGCATCCACCGGCAGCCACCCGGTGCATACGGACCACAGCCCCACCCGGACGCCCATGAGGCCGCCTACCACCCAAACCTCAGCACTGCAACCAGCCAGGGACCGCAAGGACCGCACGGCGCACACACGCAACACCCACACGACCCAGAGGGACGCCCAGACCCCGAGCCAGCACAACACCCAACCCCGCCCCCCCCACCACCAACAGTACCACCCCCACACGACCCCCCCCCCGCCCCCCCCCCGAGACCAGGCCACAGACGCAACACGCGGCAGCTTCCACCAGCTGATTGATGTCAATGCCCCCGCCGACACCCACCGCGGGTCCCCCCTTCCGCGGGCGCCACAAGAAACCCCGTCACCAGACCCCACTTGCGACAACAGCGACCGCCCCCCCCAAACCCACACCACCCCCCCCATCACACCCCGCACCACCAGCCGCCGCACCGGGCGAACCTTATGCCCTGCACAACCCCACGGCAGTACGACAGCACCTCTGGGGACTCGGGGACCAGGAGGTGCTGCGCCTCCACACCTCCAGCACCATCCAGCGCATCCGGGCGGCCACCCTGGTCCAAGCTGCCACCCTGGAGAAAGGCGCCAGGGACTTCATCTTCGACGCCTTCCTCCACGTGGTCCGGCATGACCGCCCCCCACTCGCCACCCCGGACGGCGAGAGCCCGCCCTTCACGGCGGGCCGAATCTGGGTGCCCCCCATCGACTGGGGGCAACACCTAGTTGGGCACCCCGTGCCGGAGCGGGGGGACACCAGGGGCCGCACCCGCTACCGCGAGCCCAATATGGCCTACCCCCCACCCAGCGCCACCCCCAGCAACACCAAAGAGTGGGAGCGGGAAACATGGGTAGCTTGGATGGCCAGCCTGAGCAACTTCAGGCACCACGTACCGGGGGACATCCCCACCCCCAACGACCGGCAGCCAGCCCCCTCCACGTAAATGACCCTCATGTACAATCTGCACTACACCCTCTCCACCACCCACTACCACGCACCAACTGGCCACTGGGTGGTGCACGGCACCGACTCCCTCCTCCCTGCTGACTACGCCCCCCCCCCACACAACCCAGGCCTGGACACGTACGCCAGGGAGGCTGGGCCGGACAACCCCCACATCTGGGGCACGTGGGAGCGCAAGTCCTTGGACACGCTGCTCTCCATCCGCAGCGGCAACCAGGGCCTTGGTAGGGCGATGTATTGCCTTGCCAAGTGGACCCAACGGACCTGGGAGATACCCACGGACCGGTGGCTGTGGAAGGTCACGCTGCGCCCCCAACAGAGGGAGGCCCCCCCGAACCGCAGGGGACCCACCCCCCCACGCCCCACCACCCTACAGCTCTGCCCATACATGGTGACAGCCCGCCTCATGGCGCTGCTGTGGCCGGGCCCCCACACCCCCACCCAAAAATACCCCCACCTCACGGAGGAGGACATGCCCGGCATCCAGCGATGCTTCTTCCGCACCCTCGACTACCTCCAGCAAAAGCACCCGAACTTCCTGGAGCAGATATGGACAACCCCCGGGTAACCCACGTACCCGCAAGGCCAAGACAACGCCACCACACCAGCACCAGCACACACAGGTCACCAGGAAAAGCACGCGCACACGCCTGGTGTCCAAACCCGCACCCTTGTACTCGCTACTCGCAGGACCGAGCATCCTACGCCCGCCCCCGAAGCCCAGGGGCCTTCGCCGTCTCCCGCAGCCTTCTCCTCCGCCTCCGACTCCACAACCTCCACCACCACAACCACCTCATCCACCACCACCACCACGTCTCCACCCAGCACTCCACCCCGCAAGCCACGGAGGAAACCTCCCAAACGGGCCCCCAAACCCGTCCCCACCGCGAGCAAGCCTGCCACCGCCAAGGCCCACGCCCCGAAAAGGCGCGCACCCGCAACCCAGCCGAAACCAAAGACCGCCGCCAAACAGCCACCCAAACCAGCCGGCGCGCCACGATCGCAACCCGCAGCCAAGCCCAAACCCAAGCCCAAGCCCGGCGCCACGACGGCAGCGCGAGCCCGACCCCCCGAGGACGTCCTCTATGACATTCGGCCCCAGCCGTCCCAGGCCCGGAGGCAGCAGCACCCAGCACGGCGCCCCCCCACCGTCACCAACACCACCACCACCACCTTCATGGCGGAGCGCGCCGCGGCCGAAGCACGACGCACCTCGTCCCGCCACATTTCAAAGCCCGCGCCCCAGGCCCACGGACCACCTCTGACCGGACCAGATCAACGCCTCGGTCCACCAGCAGCGTCCCCGCCCCCCTGGCAACCCTTGATATCAGCCCACATACAGCACATGCCCCGTTACCGCCACCACCGCGAGTCCGGACCCAACCCTGAGGCGGAGACCATGCGCGCATACCTGCGAGTCTGCATCCGCCCGCGCCCCCACTCCCCGCGCACCCCCACGGAACAGGAATACGAGAAATCTCCCAGGCCTGCCGCCGCCGTCAGTCCCCACGACCCCATCACACCCACCAACGCCCACTCCTCCGCCCAAGACCGCGGCCCCGCCCAAGGACAGTGGTGGCGGCGCTGGACCCACACGCAGCTGTGGGAGCTGCGAAAGTGGGTCCGGGCAGAGCCCTCCCTCGAGGGCCTGGTCCACCGGCCCCGCAAGGGGTCGGTGGAAAACAGCCGCCTCCAGCTGGCGGGGGGGTGGATGCCGCAGGCCGCACGGGAAGCCATGCTGGCCGATGCGCTCCACCCCCTGGGAGTCCACCCCCGCAACCTCCCCGCGCCCCAGGACCACCCGTATGTCCTCAGGCGCCTGTGGAAGACCCTCCAGGAGACGCAGCGAGACCGCATCCGCCTGTGGGACATCACCCAAAGCCCAACCTCGCGCACACACAGCCCCTCCCCACCCCACAAGCATCGGCGCACTGACGCCGGCGGCACCCACAGCACCCCAGGGGCCCAGCGCGCCACACAGCACGACACGCCTGACCCCCCAGCCAGCGGCGCCGCCACCTAAACCCGTTGCCCAGCCAGCCACCGCCGCGGGGCGCCACACCAGGCCCAGCCTGGGAGACACCAAACAAACCAGAAGCCGGAGGACGCCAACACACACGCCAACGTGCACCGCTACGCCCGAAGACACCGAGCCCAAGCCCGCAACCGTCACAACCGCCTAACCCAGCCAAAGCCCATAACACGAATCCAACCCGAGCCACAACCCTAAAACCGCTAACCCTTGACTCCTAACCAGGCCCGCCGAGTGAGCAACGTAGCCACAGCCCACACCCACAGCCCACACGGCCGCCGAACCAGCGTGCACCTAAAGGGAAGAGGCATCTAACCAAACCCACCCTGACCCATACCCGTGTACATCAGGAGGCGCGAGCCGCACCCCTGGGGTGCGGCCGCCACCAAAGCACCGACGTCACACGCCAGAGAACACGACACTGGCGCACCACTGCACCAGTTGCCCATGCCTGTGCCGACAGTGTACGCGCGCCCCCTGCTGGATAAATTAAAAAAAAAATTTTTGATTTATTTCCCAAAAACAAAAACGAGAAGGCAAAAAAAAAAATTAGGGGGGGAAGGAGAGAGACACAACCACCAACGGCACACGCACACTACACACAGGGCGCACGCCGGTGAACAGGCGCCACCTGGGCCAGGACACCGCACACGCACAAGCACCGAGGACAACAAAGGGGCGGGACACCACGGCCAGGCACACCAGTGAACAGGAGCCGAATGGCCGAAGACACCTGACACGCAAAGCAGCACACCGGGCGGACACACCGATGAACAGGAGCCAAGTGGCCCAGGACACCCCACACACAACAAAACACACCGAGCGGGCGCACCGGTGAACAGGAGCCAAGTGGCCCGTAACACCGCACACTCAACGCAACAAACCACGCGGGCACACCGGTGAACAAGAGCCAGGTGGCCAAGGACACCGCACAAGCAAAGCAACGCACCGAGCGTGCGCACCGGTGAACAGGAGCCAAGTGGCCCAGGACACCGCAGACGCAACGCAACGCACCGAGCGGGCACACCAGTGAACAGGAGCCAAGAGGCCAGGGACACCGCACACACGTAGGGCGGCCGAGGGACAGGAAAGAACCAACACCCCATGGGTCGGACACACTGGGGTGACCCAGCCAACCCAGCGGGCCCGTGGCAGGAGCGTTACTCCAAGGCCACTGGTCCGAGCCTGGCCAGGCTGCATCGGGGACCATGGCAAACGTCACCCGGAGCCATGGAAGCAACCGGTGACAGGCGAGCCGGTACACAGTCAAGGAGGGAGTCGCCTGCCAAGCAGAGCGGCCCCGCAACTCAAGCCACAAGGGTGAGGCGGTCGTACCGTAGACAAGCGGGAGCAATACCCCTTGTGGTGAGAGATACTCCACACGGCTGGGCAGCCCCTGGAGCTGCCGCCCAAAAGAGGGGGCATGTGGCCCTAACAAAGGACACATGTGGGGACACCCTCTGCCAGGGACACCTGGACCGGGTGGCCGCAACACTGCCTTCCCAAGCACCTGCGGGAGCGGCTCAGGAGGCACCTGACCTAGGGCAGTGGGAGCGACAGGATGTCTTCCTGGTAAGACCTTCTTCCTGCACTGTCAAAGGAGGCATCCCGAGCTCTCAAAGATACCTACCTACCTACCTTGTCCTACTGTCAGTATCATCCAAATGTGTGTCCAATTCCACATGCATACGCTCTTCGCATTTGTAAAATGGATGTAGCCACAACTCTTTCACCAGGAAGGTATCGATGTCCATGTCTACACCGAAGGCCGCATGACAACACACATTGTCCGACTGCAGGATTTACATAGGGACCCCGCCCTACCCCATTCAAAGGCTATCTAGGAACATCATCAGACATTTCGTAACTAATGGCTAATGCAATGGTAGCCTGTTGGTGAGCACTATACCCGTCTTTGGCATACGTGGAGGCACCAGTTTAATCAGGACGTTTGAAATGGTGAAATTGTGAAAATAGTGAAAGGGGCTCATTGTTTGCATAGAACTCATCTGTCAGCTTATCAGTTCCGAGTCCTGAGACCAGACAGACACCAGCATGATGGGGGACTATAAAGGCCCGCCCCGTAGCCTCATCGGTGTATATACCGAACTACCGATAGCAAACCCTCCACCTGTTGTCTAGTGATTGCTTGTGTAACGCATTTGTAATTGTAAACCGCTGGGTTTTTTATTTGCTGTACGACGGGGGATGAGTGTCGGCCTCTCAGTTCAAAGTTTTGTTACATTTCAATGGATAGCT
Source organism: Eutreptiella sp. 'Long Island Sound 2002' (assembly GCA_964036045.1). Taxonomy (NCBI): domain Eukaryota; phylum Euglenozoa; class Euglenophyceae; order Eutreptiales; family Eutreptiaceae; genus Eutreptiella; species Eutreptiella sp. 'Long Island Sound 2002'. The sequence goes on from OZ038378.1 coordinate 111,597,629, forward strand.
TGTGCTCTGATGTATCATTATCAGTGTGCGGGGGATAATGCTGACCCAGACCAATGCGAATGCAGTTGAACAATACACTAACAGGTTATGAAAACTAAAGTACCAGCGCCCATCCACGGACATTGGGATTTTTCTGACAGAGACAATGTGATAGATTCAGCAAATGAATGTGGATAAAAAGAGCAATTCTACACCTTTGGATGCATGGACTTCTGAAATCGGCGAACAAAGTTGAGCATTTCTACATCTTCTGCGTGTGCAAGCATGTTTTTTGAATTTGCAATGAACTTAGGTAAAATGAACATATAATCGGACACGCGTGTGTCTCCTCATATTCAGGGACATACGCCACATTCACCGTCAATACTTACCTCACACAACAATGAGAGGTGTTGTCCGTTTTTTGCAATCATTGTTCACTTTTAGGTCCGTACTTGACCGCAGCATGACAGTTCAGGAGAAGTAAATACATAGAGTACTCTACAAATGGCGCTTGGGCCTAAGCGAATACTGCGTGTTTTGAACAGCCATTGTGACGTCGCGCGCGCTGGCGTCCTCAGCCGAAACGAAATGAAAAGGTAAGTAAAACGCGACGAAAACATTTTCTGAATAGCTGAAAATAAAGCTAATTAGCATAAAAAACGGCTAGGCGAAAAAGCGCGCTGCAAAACGCGTTAAAACGCAATGAAAAATGTTTCGGCCTGAAATAGGTGAATAGTTAACGTCATAGGCACCGTAATCAATGTACGAGTAGAACGCCGTGCCCCACGCCCGCTAACACGCCTTATACGTAAAGAAAAACGCTCCGCGAGCAACGCGTAAAAACCGAAAAATATTTTCCTAAGATGCTACGCCCCGAACTCACGCCCTCTCTCTTTGTTTGCTTCTCCATGTACCTCCCCTTCCCTTCTCCACCCCACTCTCGCCGTTTTTGCCCTCCGTCTTGCTGCAGGCGACCCAAGTCAAGACAAACGCAAGCAAGGACGACGCCATCAACTCAAGCGACGACAAACAAGACGACAGCGACGAATGAAGAGACCAGATTCTTCAACCACGTGAACAACCGACACAGGGACGGACGGGGGGTAAAACAGGGTGATAATTGATGTTTTTTGTGCGTGCCGGCAGGGAGGGAAAGGGCACCACAGCACACAAACGCCACCAACCGGCAGAAAACAGCACAGACAACCAACAGCACAACACAGCACAGCACAGCGTGGCACGACAGGCCACAGGAGGGCAAAGGAAGCACAAACAGCACCGCAAAACGACAGCAGAGCACAACAGCACAGCACCATGCGACAGCACAGGGCCACAGGACACGACACAGGGAAGCAGGGCACCAAAGCCAGCACAGCAAGGCAGAGCAACGCACAGAGCAGAGAAGACAGGGAACGCACAGCACGAGGGAAAGAGCACCACAGCACGCAGACACCACCACCGGGCAAAAAACAGCACGGCCAACCAACAGCACAACACAGCACAGCACAACAGGCCACCGGAGGGCAAAGCAAGCACCAACAGCACCGCAACACGACAGCAGAGCACAACAGCACAGCACCACGCGACAGCACAGCACCACAGAACATGACACAGGGAAGCAGGGCACCACAGCAAACCACACCAACCACAGGGAAGCAGACCACGCGGCCCGACAGGGACACCGACACCGAAACACGCCACCAGCAGACAACCAGGGGCCACCAGACCCAGCACCGCACCACAGCACACCAACGGAAACAGCACAACACACAGCAGCGCACCACAGCACCAGGCGCCAGCAACAGCACGCACCACACGAACAGCACAACGCAAGCGCGCCAGCACAGCAAAGCACAGCACCGCACAGAGCGGAGAGGAACGGGAACTCACAGCACAGCACCCCAGGACACACACAGCACAAAGCAGAGCGGCGAACAACAGCGCGCACCACAATGCCACGACAAACCACACACAGCACAGAGCACACAGCGCGGGGGAACACCGCAAAACACAGCACCCCAAAAGCACAGGGCCCAAGGGCGACGAGCAGCGCCAGAGGGCACGGCACAACAAGCAGCGGCACCAAACAAGCGCAACAAAACAACAAAGCACACAGCAGCACAACACCGGGCACCACAAGGCGCGGCAGCGCGGCGCAGCACCGCACCCAGGGACACACAGCACAGCACAGCACACGGCACACAGCACCGAGCGGCAGCGACAAAAACTGCGAGACACAAAGGGGGGGCTGGGGAGCAACCAGCAGGGAGCAACCAACAGCCAGGCGGGAAGCACAAAAGAGGCGAGAGCGCACGGAGAGCGGGGAAGCGGGAGGCCAACAAAGCAAACAACGCACAGCGCCGAGGCCCGGGGCACCCTGGGGCCAGAAACGGGAGAAAACCAGAAACCACGGGGGCGCACAACGCAGGGAAAAAAAAGGACGGAGCACTGAGCGGCAGGGACGAACACGGCGAGACACAAAAGGGGGGGGGGGAACCACCAGAGAGCAGCCAACAGGCAGGCGAGACACACAAACGAGGCGAGAGCGCACGCAGAGCCGGGCAGCGGGAGGCCCACACAACAAACAAAACACGGCGTGAAGGCCCAGGGCACCCGGGGCCGCAAACCAGAGAAAGCCAAAGACAACGGGGGCGCACACAGGAAGAGGAAAGGAAAAAAAACAAATGCACCGAGCGGCAGCGACGAACACCGCGAGACACAAAACGGGAGGAGGGGGGGGCAGCAACCACCAGGGAGCAGCCAACGGCCAAGCCGGAGACACAAAACAGGCAAAAGTGCACGGAGAGACGAGAGGCGGGAGGCAAAAAAAACACAAAGCACAGCGCCAAGGCCCAGGGCACCTGCAGCCGGAAACAAGAGAACGCCAGAGACAACGGGGGCGCAGACAACATGAGAAAAAAGAAAACAAACAAACCCAAGGCACCGAGCGGCGGCAACAAGAAACCGCGAGACACCAACGGGGAGGGGGGAGCGGCAGCCACCAGAGAGCAGCCAACAGCAAGGCGGGCAACACAAAAGAGGCGAGAGCGCACAGAGAGCAGAGAAGCGCGAGGCCAACAAAACAAACCACACACACCGCCAAGGCCCAGGGCACGCGGGGCTGGAAACCAAAGAAAGAAAGAGACAAAGGGGGCGCGCGGAAAACAACAACGGAGGAAAGAAAAAAAAAAGCGCAAAAGGGGGGGAGGCGAGGGCAAACAAAGGACCAAGAAAGGCACAACCCCAGCCTGGAGGGGGGCAAGCAAAGCAGAAAGACAAAGAGCTAAAAGGAAAAGGTGAGGCGCACCAGAACGCGCCCGGGAGGCCGGCCCGCCCGACCCAGCCAGGACGGACAAGCGCACGCACACACGCACGGGACCCGGGCGTGGCGTCCTCAGACCCGCAAGGGGAGGTGTTGGCGTCCACACGAAACAGCCCCGGTGCACCGGCTGAGTCCCCCGTCAAAAGACGGACGGTACGGGAAACCGGACGCGTCAGTGACCGGGTCCACACACGCCAACCACCGCAGCACACGCAGCCCAGGACCGACGCCGGAGGGACCCGCCAGGTACAACCCCATCGCGGGGCCCCGAACGGGTACGACGCGGAGCGAGCTCAGCGCCCCTGCCTCGGCAGGGGCCAGCGGCAGACACAATGAGGCCGGTTCTCGGCCCGCCTCCGCGTGCTCCGCGCAGCCACCCAGTAAAGCCGGGGGCGCAAGCCCTCGGGTTGGGGAAAGTCACCACAGCGTCAGGAAAGCCGACCAGAGCACCGAGAGCGACCGGGCCGGACGAGGCGCGGCGCACCACGCGGGGCAACAAGGCACGCCAGAGAGGCACGCCGCCGGCCACAACCAAGGCAGACGGACAGGTGCCAAGCAGCGGCGGCCGCCGGGTGCCGCAAGCCCGGAGAGCGCGCACAACACGCAATGAACCACGGCACGAGGACAGGTGCCAAACAACACCAGGCGCCGTCCAGATGGACGCGTGTGCGCCCGGAGGCTACCCAGCCCCTCCCGGCTACAAACAGCCGCCGTCCGTCCGGACGAGTGCGCGCCCAGAGGGTACCCAGCTCATGCCGGCTACGAATAGCCATCGTCCGGATGAACGACTGAGCGCCCTGCAGCGACGCTACGCACACGCAACCCCCAGCACAACAGACCGAGCAAGCACAATGGTGTACAGGAGCCAAGTGGCCCAGGAAACCACACAGCACACCCAGCGAGCGCACCGGTGAACAGGAGCCATGAAGCCCAGGACACCGCACACGCACCGCAACACACCGAGCAGGCACACCAGTGAACATGAGCCAAGTGGCCCAGGACACCGCCCACGCAACACAACACAAAGAGCGGGCACACCAGTGAACAAAAGGCAAGTGGCCCAGAACACCGCACAAGCAAAACAACGCACCAAGTGGGTACACCGGTGAACGGGAGCCAAATGGCCCAGGACACCGCACAAGCAAAACTACGCACCAAGCAGCCACACCGGTGAACAGGAGCCAAGTGGCCCAGGACACCGAACACAGGCAAGGCACCGAGCGGGCACGTCCGTGAACAGGAGCCAAGTGGCCCAGGACATCGCACAAGCAAAACAACACACCGAGCGGGCACACCGGTGAACAGGAGCCAAGTGGCCCAGGACACCGCACACGCAAAGCAACGCACCGAGCTGGCACACCGGTGAACAGGAGCCAAGTGGCCCAGGACACGGCACACAAAACACGATAAACCACGCGGACACACCTGCGAACAGGAGCCCAGTGGCCCAGGACACCGCACGCGCAAAGCAACGCACCGAGCGGGCACACCGGTGAACAGGAGCCAAGTGGCCCAGGGCACCGCACAAGCAAAACAACACACCGAGCAGGCACACCGGTGAACAGGAGCCAAGTGGCCCAGGACACCGCACAAGCAAAGCAACGCACCAAGAGGGGAGCCGCGCGCGCCGTCTCCGGTCAGCGTGCCGCCAGGCTCGTGAGGTTGTGCCCCCTGCTACGGGCGGTCCCGCTTTCCCATGCCACCAGGCCTGCGTACGGCGGGATACGGAGAGTTTCGGGCCTCGATGGCAGGGCGGCCCGCTCCCGGCTTCCGGTGCTGGGCGCGGGTGTGGGGTTTGTCGGCAGCGCTATGAGCGTGTGTACCCAGCCCAGGTGTGGGACCCACACGCCCCCCTGGGCTGGTTGGAGGGTGTTCAACCACCAGATCCACGCTTCAACAAGGTCGTCAGAGACCCGTGCCCCGGGGCTGACGAGCGCCTGGAGCTGCCGCACAAAGACTTCGGTTGTTGCGGCGTGTGGCAGGGGGAACACGGTGAAGAGCCTGTTCGGATCGACGTCAAGGGGGTGTTCCCCGAGGGTTGCCACCAGCTCGCTCGAGGGTGTGGAAGCATGGATGCCGTAGAGCGCTCTCCGTTCCGTGTCGTTGAAGGGACCCGTGCCCCTTTGCTGCGGCGGCCGGGGGGGTGGGGGGGGCATGGTCACCCGGTCCTGGTCCAGCGCGGCGCTAGTCGGGGAGAGGTGCTGTGAGGTGGTGCCAGGGTGTCCCCCAGGCACGTACTCCGTGGAGGGTTCCTGTTGCTGGGGCACCGAGCAGGTCGTGGCAGCGGGCAGTGGGCTAGCAGACTCCTGAGGGCCGGAGGTGCCTGTCATTTGTGCGTCCGCCCTTGGGCCGCTCACATCGTGCCCCGGTTGCTGCATGTGTTCTCCGTGGCTTGGCGGTTGAGGGGCAGCGGGGGGGGCTGTCCCCCCGCTCGTTGCGCAGGACTTTGATCGCCCGCAGGCTCCCTTGGTCACGTGTCCGTGGCGTGTGGTACCCCGACAGTGGGCTGGCCGCTGACCCTGGGAGGGAGGCGGCGGACGAGCTGGATGCTCCGTTCGCCGCCCAGCGGGGGCCCGCGTGAAGCGCTGCCTGCCGCTCGCGCTCGACTGGCGGGAGAATGGTGGGGATGTGCGTCTGTCTGGTGCGGGGCCTCTTGGACCGTCGTCGGGGATCGGTGGTAGATGATGTCAGCTGGGCATGGGGGTCGCAGGGGCCCCCGTCGTCCCCGTCCATACCCTCACCAAAGACGACTCGCCGCACCGCGGGAAGCGGCGTGCGGCTGCGGCGACGAGATCGGCCAGGGTTCCTTGTCTCTTGGCGTTGTTCCGGCGTGCTGCCTTGCATCCCTGAGGCGAGGGGAGTGCCCGGGCACCTCTGCGGGGCAAACGGTCGCAGGGGCTTCTGTATCTGCCAGATGGGGAACCCATCCCGGGTCGTGGCCCCCACGGGCGTTCCAGGGAGTTACGGCGTGCCGCCTGCCTGGGCGGCTCCGGGACGTCTTGGGACCGCGGCCGCTGGAGGCCTGAGGCGTGTCCTTGGTAGCCCGGTGACCCAGGGATTTCCCAGATATCATGGTCCTGCATGGTCGCACAGATGCGCAGGGCGGCGCGCTGGTGCCACTGCCAGTGGAGTCCATTCATTTCATCCGGGCTGTAGGCCCCCATATGCGCCATGAGCCGGGTGGCCACATAGTGCCATTGGCCGGGGTGGTCCATGGTGGCAGTGGGCGTGTGCGCCGTCCGATGGCCAAAGGTGACGTCTGCCATGGTGCGGGTCCCCTTCACGAGGTGGCCGGACCGCGAGGTAGGCAGCCATCAGATTCTGACTGCCAGGGCGAGCTGCCCCCCTGCAGTAAGCCTGGGAATCCAGAGGCCCAGGTCTCGGGTCGCCGCTTGTTCCGCTTGTTCACCAGGGCGGTTGGCGTTGCCCTCCGAGCATGCGTAGTCCAGGTGCCCCCGCCCCCAGGGCGAGGCAGTCCCCGGCAGCGGGCCGATAGGCTCGCTAGCGGTGTTGGTGGCCCCTTCCAAACGCGCACCCTCTTCTGGGGCGCCGCGCTTCTCCGTGGTCCGGTTCGTCGCGCCGCTCGCGGTCGCATGCCCCTCACCTGCAGCGGTAACCTGCCCCAGGGTGGTAGAAACGCACTACAGGTGTGCGTGTCGTGATGCGGTGAGGGTTCTGTCCTCCGCATGGTCGCGTCGTGGCTCTGGGTGGACGCATGGCGCCGCCAGTGCCCGGACCGTGTGGAGGTCACCCTTGCAGGACTCCATGAAGGCATCGAAAGAGTCATCGTCGCGGTTGTGTGCGCTGGGTGATGTTTCCCCGTCGGCCGCGTGCTGGGGCGTGTCGGGTGTGGCTTTCCGGGTCTCTGACGCCACGCGGATTTCAGGTGGATCCCGCGGCAGCGCTCCCCCCGGCGTGCTTGCGTCTGCGCAAAGTGCTAGGTCCGCCAGGGGGGCGGCGCCCGCGTGATCAGTGGCTGAGGGTCGTTGGAGGCCGTCCTCACACTCGGTGTCCGGAGTTGGTCCCTCAGGCTCCGTGTCAGGCTGATTAGTGGTCAAGGCCCCGCCGCCTCCGTGTGCCGCTTTGTTCGGTGGGTCGGCACTCTGCATTGACGGCTGGTCCGCTCCCCTGCCAGGTCCCCTCATTGGTGTTGGCGTTGGTGTCCCTTGCGGGGGCGCCCGCATTTTTTCCGCGCCCACCATGGGCTCCCCGCGCTGCAGTTGGGTCGGCAGTGCAGGCGGTTCGGCTTCATCATTCGTCGGTGGCATTTCCCCTCGGGCGTGGCCTTCCGCCAGGGGCGGCGGCTCGGATTGGCTTTTCAGGGCCAGCGGGCTGTGGCGCGCCCGCCGGGGCAGCGGTGCGTGCCGGGTCCGGGTCGGGGCCCGGGCCGGGTGCTGGGCGACCGAAAAATGACGGCTCTGCCGGCCGCGCCGTCGGCCCGGTTGGTGGGGCCTTGGTGCCGCTGGGGCGCTGGTCCGACGTGCGTCGTGGCCGGTAGGTCCTCCGCGCCGGACGTTGCCGGAGCCTGGGGGATTAGGTCCTCGTTGGGGCCGGGGGTGTGGGGGTGCACGGTGTCGGACGGCTGGGCGGCGGTGGTGTCGGTCGGGGTAGCGGTGTGTGCCTGCGCGGGGGGGCCATTGGGCGGCGCGTATGCTGAACCCGCTGCCGGCCGGTCAGGTGTGCCATGGTGCGGGCGGGGCTCCGGATGGGCCTGTGTTGCGGCCGCCTGGTTGGCTGCCGGCCGTGCACTGTGCGCGGACGAGACGGGTGGTGTTAGGGGTTGCGGGGTTGATGTGGGGCTCGGGGCCGGTTCCCTGTGCGAGTGTGCATTGCCGGGGGGGTGTTCGGGCTGGGTGCCCACCGCCCCCGTATTCCTGGGGCTGGGTATGGCTCTGCTCCCGGCAGGTGATGCCCGGCGTCCCTGGATCCCTGCGGCCGTTTCGTGTTGTGGTGCCGTGGGCCCGGGGTGCGGGCTTTGAGAGGTGGCGGGACGAGGTGCGTCGTGCTTTGGCCGCGGCGCGCTCCGCCATGAAGTTGGTGGCGGCGGCGTCGGTGACGGTGAGGGGGTGCCGTGCTGGTCACTGCTGCCTCCGGGCCTGGGACGGCTGGGGCCGAATGTCATAGAGGACGTCCTCCGGGGGTCGGGCTCGCGCTGCCGTCGTGGCGCCAGGCTGGGGCCTGGGCTTGGGTTTGGCTGCGGGTGGCGGTCGTGGTGCGCCGACGGGTTTGGGTGGCTGTTTGGCGGCGGTTATGGGTTTCGGCCGGGTTGCGGGTGTGGGCCTCGACGGGGCGTGGGCCTTGGCGGCGGCGGGGTCGCTCGCGGTGGAGACGGGTTTGGGGGCCCAATTCGCAGGTTTCCTCGACGGCTTGGGGGGCGGAGTGCTGGATGAGGATGTGGTGGTGGTGGTGGATGAGGTGGTTGTGGTTGTGGAGGTTGTGGAGTCGGAGGCGGAGGAGAGGGCTGTGGGGGACGGCGGAGGGCCCTGGGCTTGGGGGGCGGGACTAGGATGCTGGCTCCTGCGGGTAGTGAGAACGAGGGTGCGGGTTGGGGCACCGGGCGTGTGCGCGCGCTTTCCCTGGTGACCTGTGTGTGCTGGTGCTTGTGTGGTGGCGTTGTCTCGGCTGTGCGGGCACGTGGGTTACCCAGGGGGTGTCCATATCTGCTCCAGGACGCGTGGGTGCGTTTGCTGGATGTAGTCGAGGGTGCGGAAGAAGCATCGCCGGATGCCGGGCATGTCCTCCTCCGTGAGGTGGGGGTAGTTTTGGGCGGGGGTGTGGCGGCCCGGCCACAGCAGCGCCATGAGGCGGGCTGCCACCATGTTCGGGCAGAGCTTTAGGGAGATGGGGCGTGGGGGCGTGGGTCCCCTGCGGTTCCGGGGTGCCTCCTCCTGCTGGGGGCGCAGCGTGACCTCCCACAGCCACTGGTCCGTCGTCGATTTTATGAGCCTAGAGAAACGAAAGTATCTGACGAACTAGTGGTTGAAGCGGAGCAGACTAAGAGCATTATCTATTGGCTTCCTGACGATGCGACCGACAAGAGCTGGAACGTGGAAGGTCAATATGTTGCTGCTCGCATCGCGTTTCGCACTCCCAAAAAAGGCTAGCTTTACTGCAAAGGCATGACGCTGGCACTAAAGAAGCGCAAGATGAAGGAACAGCAGCAGAAGGAGCGCGAAGCCCGCAGGGCACGCAAGGCAGAAGCTGCTGCAGAACCAGCTGCACCACCAGCACCAGGTGCAGATCAAGAAAAGCCCAAGGAACAAACAGATAAGGTGTCAGAAGGTGCAGGTGCGAGTGGTGCAGAGCCTGACAGTGAAGAGCCCAACTGAACGCATCTATTTTGATTGCCATTGACTGTTGGAAGCAACTGTTACGACTTTCACTGTTACTGTGTCAGATTTTAGTGCGGATTTTTGCATGTCGCTTCTGTCGCGCTAAATTCATCGTAAACTTTCATCGTACGACAAAATTCTTCTTCGTACCACGAATTTTCTGTGAAAAAACCTTCCGTGCAAAAGGTTACGGCGACAGGCAGAAACAGCGGCACACACGCGCATGGCATCTGCAGCAGGCACCCAAGCACAGATTCGGAACCAATGTGACCGAACAAATGAAGGCATGATGAAAAAGATTTAATTTCAAGATTTTCATCTTGAACATTTTAAGATGAATATTGAGTTCTGGTAGGATGAAACTAGGGACCAAGTGGGCACGCGGGGGGGGATCCCCCAGGTCCGTTGGGTCCACTTGGCAAGGCAATACATCGCCCTACCAAGGCCCTGGTTGCCGCTGCGGATGGAGAGCAGCGTGTGCAGGGACTTGCGTTCCCACGTGCCTCAGAGGTGGGGGTCGTCCGGCTCGTTCTCCCTGGCGTACGTGTCGAGGCCTGGGTTGTGTGGGGGGGGGGGGGCGTAGTCCGCGGGGTGGAGGAAGTCGGTGCCGTGCACCACCTAGTGGCCAGTTGGTGCGTGGTAGCGGGTGGCGGAGAGGGTGTAGTTCAGATTGTACATGAGGGTCATGTACGTGTAAAGAAGGTCCCTACCAGGACCGGCCCCTGCTGTACCCCTTCCACCATTTCCTGTCACTCCAATGGTCTTGCTTCTCACCAGGTTCTGCATGATCTTCCCTTATCCTGCACGATTTCCCACAAAAAATAGTAGAATATGGCTCCTTCACACAAATCCTGATCCCTTGCAATAACCAACTCCGGAGTACAATAGCTGCAGGCCAAATAATCCACACTGAGGGCTTCCAAGGGTGTTTGAGGTCCCGCGTTGACACTCAACAACTCCTTTCAACACGCCGGTCGTCTCACGGTGCACACGGAGACACGGGCGTTGGGCATGTACATAGAATTACACCAATAGAATAATGGAAAAAGGAAGCCCTGAAATTGGCATATGAACACAAATAAAGCAAAATTGGGGAAGGATGGAAACATGCACAATAACAGCCATAGACCCCTCATTCCCTGGACTCAGGACCTTCTCTTGACTCGCCAACACGATGCCCTGAACCAAGTCAAATAAGATGGCTAAATGCCATGTGTCAAAGGTCACTACACAGACCCCAAAAATGCGTTCCCGCCTAAGCCTCTAAATCCCAGCCCAATAGGGGAGCTGGCGTGTCATGGCCCAGAGTGGCACTCAGGACCATGCCCTACCCTGACATAACCTTAGTTGGACTTGGAGTCGATTGGGTTTGGAGAATTGCCCCATGAAGATGACCTCAAAACATAGCAAACTTAGGCATATCACACCATAATGCCAAAAATTCAATTATATACTCAACAATGCATACGGCAAATGTTCAAATGCTCCATGCATGTGTCAAACCGGGAAGTAAAATACAGGGGTGATATAGACTGAACGTCCATGCCCAAGAATATCCCAACATTGGCCCCCAGACCCCTCAGCATATATACATGACATGCTTCACAAGTCAACTCACGAATTTAAGACCTAATTTTGTGAGGCCTCGTGTGCCACGCCAAAGTGACCACGTGATCTGGCATATGGTGAGAGTGCAACAGCGAGGCATATGCCAACATATAAGCAACATACCATAGTTCACCAATCTCTAGGCATCTTACTGTTAGCCGACCAGTTGAGCACATAAAATACAAAAATGAGCATAAAATGAGGTCAAAAACATGCAAATGTTACCAAATTCAAGATAATCACAATGGTATATAACTTCGCTCACCCATGGTATCAACATATGGTTCAACACACTATTGCTTGGAACCATTTGTGAACGGTCACCCCACTTGGACCCCCAAATGGACGCATGAGGACACCTTCGAACCTCCTCTTGACATGCACCATGAGAATGGGAAAATTGATATTGGCGCTTGTGGGTCGCTCTGTGAGCCTTCCCACGTGCACTATATGTGCGGTAGACTTAGTCTACTGCTATGGAGCTCACCATTGGGACATGGGCAAAACCCTTGCCACGTATGACTCCACATATCTTCCTACAAACGGAGATATATAACATGGGCGTGAGCATAGCGAAGCACATACCATGCATATAACACATACCCTCTAAAAGTGGCTCCCACCATGGTATGCCATGCCTCTCCATGGACATAACTTCACGTTAAAAAAACGTAGGAACCCAAGAAAAGTTTCTATGCAACACCAACACTCATGCGGTACACTCGAAAGTTACATTAAAATGTTCGGTTGCATGGTCCAAGAGTTATATATCACTTTCTACCCTCTTGACCATTATCCCTTGCTACACCAGGCATCTGTGCACATCAAAGGCGTTTTACGCTCTCTCAATTAAGTTGAGACCAAGGCTGTTCCAATGCATGTCCCAAAGTTGGACTTCCTTGCAATGAGCCGGAGATATGATTCTTCAAAATGGCCTCACGAATCAATTTTGTTTCGCCTATATCTCCAAAAAAAATGAAGGATACAAAAAAAAGGAAGGTTGATTCGTGATCGGGGAAAAATGTAGAACCACTCGAAATGCATCACATCAAGTGCGGCGACCTCGAAGTCGAAAATCCGATTCCGAATGTCTGAAAAAATCTAATTAATTTTGCGAGTGTATAACATGAAAATTGCGGAAGCAACGAACCCTTTTCTGATGAAATTTAACCCTTCATCGGGGTTTCGGCTAAAATATCTGGAAATAACAGTTAACCAATCGGTTACCGCAAAATCGCGAGCCAACTGACCGTCGCCGATACATTGACAATCAGAACTGATAGCTGAAAAATTACGGAAACATTATGATAAAAAAACCCTGTTGATTCCTGATATTCTGATATATAAATATCAGCCGGCGGCGCCTCGGTATTGAATATCGCCGCTCATAGCCGGAATGGCCAAGCCTATCACACTATCACATCAGGTTAGGGCAGGTGGATGGGAGAATATGATATCAGCCAATGGCGGCTTGCCAGCACATAGATACACACCCCAAGTGACCCAAAGATGGCCACGGGGGTCCGAACTGGCTTCACCCCCCTTCCCAGAGCGTTGTATCCGCTCGGAAGTCATTGAAGAGAAGACAGGAGGACCCCAATGGGCTCCAACCCCCCCCCATGTCCCAAGGACACATGGAGGCCCCACATACGGCGTAGGCGTCCTCCATGCCCCAAGTGAGGGGTGAGGACACTCATATTCGGTGCCCTCCGCCATATCCGGTCTCCTCTTGATCTACAACATGGACCAAGGGGATCAAAGAGAGACAAACGTCGTTGATCGATCCAAATACGAATACCACAATGAAATATATACGTGTGGTGACCGACTGAAGGGGGTATATGGCCAATCAAGGCCCAAAAATCCCGGGATGAACGCCCTCACCCGTCTCCCAAGCACACAAACAAACAAAAATACCAAAGGGGATTCATTACGGTGCTACTGCAGCCACCAAATGGACCAACACGTCCTTGATACCCAAAGAGATGATTTTCCTCCTGAGATAATCCATCCAGACCGTGGTATACCTCGGCACAAAACTGCTCGAGGTTCCCACGAATCTCTGGATACGGAAATTCCCTTCCAACAGACTTTGTAAAGCCACCCCCCAGGCGTCCCCGGGTCTGGCTTGTCCGTCAGGATCCTCTCGGCGGTGAAGTCGTCGTCCTCACCCTCGTCATCCGAGTCCACATCGCCGGCTGTGAACTCGAAGGTGATGGGACGTCCGCTGGGGTCTGGTGCTCTGGGACGAAGCTGGGTATGGTCGCGGTCCAGGATGTTGTTATCCCCCACACGAACCGCATACACATCCTGCCCGACCTTCCGAACGATTACCCCCGGCACATACCAAGACGCCTGCCGATGCCTGGACAGGACATCCTTGTGGTGCCGCTCCACCCATATGGTGTCTTGGAGAGCATATTCCTGGACTTTCGCCTGCTTGAAGTACTTGGCCCTCTTCTCATGCTCGTCATGAAGTGCTTTGCACACCTTGGCCGCCGTGTCGTCCGCCTCAGCCATCATAGCACTCGCATCCCGGGCCACCTTGCCATGGTTCAACCACGGGAGAGTGCGTGACACTCGATCCCGTAGGAACAGGATACCATTAGGCGACAGTCCAGTGGGCCCCAGAAGGTCGTGGTACGCCTGGAGTACTCTCCACAGCGAATTGTACCAATTCCGGCCCAGTTCATCAATGTCCAGCTTGCGGAACCTTTGGAACATCTGCCGCCCGGCCACCTCAGCCCGGCCGTTCGACCGGCTGTGGTACGCCACAGTCTTGGCGTGCCGAATCCCCATGTGCTTGCACATCGTCTTGAAGCACGTCCCCACAAATTGACTGCCCCGATCGCTGCAGATGACAGTTGGGACATCAAAAATTGTCAGCCAATGCCTGATCACGGCATTAGCGACGGTCTTGGCCTGCAGACCCAACCCATGCTTGTCCTTCTTGTCCTTCTTCTTGGACTTCTTGCCAGGGCCCGCCACGATATACCCGCTGTGCCTATCCACCGCAAGGATGACACAGTCGTAGGTCTCTCCTTCCACGGTGACCTCAGGCATGGCAAATACATCCATGGCCAGGGACCGCATAGGGGCCTCCGGTATAGCCGTTTACACCGGGTTGCCAGCCGTGGAGTTTTTGGGGCTTTTCGTGGCCCGACACACGGCGCACTCCCTGCAGTACTTGTTCAGGATGACGTAGTACCCCGGTGGGAACTTGAAGCGCCACTCCAGGTCCTGCTGCATCTTGTCCCGACCAGGATGCATGAGCTGGGCGTTATGCCAGTGGTCAATGAGCTCCTCCATTTGGTTCTCAGGGACCAATAGCTTGTCCTTGAGGAATAATTTATCCCTGTCCTCGGTCAAGCCCTCAGGCCATTCCTCGTCCGACGGGGCGCTCACGGCATTCCAGTACCTGCTCCAGTGGTCGGATGCCGCATAGTCATCCGACCAGTCCTCTGTCAGCACCGACCTGACTAGCTCTACGGGGGCGGCCATCCATTGCTCGAGGGTTTCCTCTCGAATAGCTTGGACTCAGGCGCCCCGAAAATGGCCAGGTCTGTACGGTTTGCCATCACCACAAAGCACTTGACCCCCCCTTGCTCCATGGCCTTCCCCATCTCGATGATGCGCTTGGCCTCCTTGGTCTCCGCGGCGTCCCCATGGCTGCAGATGTCCATCCATGCCTTGCCCGCGGGGTAGGCCCATCGACTGAGGCAATCTGCCACAGTGTTGTCCTTCCCCGGGACATATACGACGCTGAGGTCGAACTTGGCGAATGTCTCATGCAATCGGGCCCTCCTCGCCGCCGGTCCCGAGGGGGTGTCAACGTGCTCCTTGTGCCAGCTCTGCAAGGACTGATGGTCCGTGCAAACCACCACCGGTTGCAATCCGATGTGGCCAGACCACTTCCTGAGCGCACAAACAATGGCGTACGTCTCCTTCTCCCTCGCGGTCAAGGTTCGACGTTGGCCCTCTGCCAGGATCCGGCTCCAAAACGCCACGGGTACGTGCGACCCGTCGTCCCCGACCTGCTCGAGGACTGCCCCTACAGCATAGTCCGAGGCGTCCGTCCGTAGCACGAATCCCTTGTCCCGGTCCACCAGGAATAGCCCCAGCTGCCCCAGGAGTCACTCCTTGAGGCGGCTGAACGCATCTTCGGCCTCAGGGGTCCAGGCAAGCTTCTTCTTGCTCCCCTTCCGGCCATCGAACTTGCCCACCTGCAACATCTTGTGCAGCGGCCCCGACAGTTCTGCACACATCCGGATATAGCCCGGATAGTAGTTGCAGAACCCCATGAAGGATCGGAGTTTGCTGATGGTTTGGGGCTTCTCCCAGTGGTGTAGGGACGCCAGCTTCCCAGGCATGGGACGGCGTTGCCCGTGACCAACCACGTGACCCGCGAACTCCACTTCCTTCACGAAGAGTGAGGCTTTGGTTGGCTTGCACACCATGTTGTGCTTGTCCAGCTCGCTGAGCACTTGGCGCAGATCCTTCTCATGCTCTTCGATGAGCTCATCCTCAGTCATGTCTTCCGTGCTGGACCCGATGATGATGTCATCCACAAAGGGGTCGGCACAGTCCCGGACTGGACCGAGTAGGTCCTCCTTCATGCGCTGGAAAGCGGCGTTGCCATTCTTGGCGCCCATAGGCACCACTTTCCACTGCATGGGCCCCAGCGGCGTCGACATCGCTGTGCGGGGCCTGGAGTCCGGGTGGAGCGGCATCTGGTGATGGCCGTGTTTCGGGTCTAACACCGTGAAGATCCGCTTTTTTTTGTTGTTTTTGGAGGATCGTGTCAATCAGAGGAAGCGAGTACGAGTTGTGCTCGGTCTGCTCTTTCAAACCTCTGTAATCAACCACCAACCTCCACTCGCCCTTCACCTTCTTAGGCACCATGAAGGCTGGGCTGGGCCACTCACTGTCAGAGGGTTCGATCCAGCCCCGCTCAATAAACTCGGCCAACAACTTCTTCATGGCCTCGGCCCGATGGCCCTGAAGTTGGTACTCCCGATGACGATAGATCTTGGGGTTTGGCTTCAGCTTGATCCTCGCTGTGCCAAACCTCCCACCATCTGGAGGGTTTTTGTTGGCGATGCCACTGAATAGCCGCGGATAGGCATTTATCAGCCTCCCCTTCAGCTTGGCAACCTTCGGGTTCTCCCGTGCCTCTTCAACCGCTTGCTTCGGTATCGATACAACCGACCGCACTGCGGTATAGGCCTCTTCCGGGTCCGAGTCCGACTTCTCCTCGTTCGATATGCCGTCTTCATCATCGTGGGGCGCGCTTCCCACCGATAATCTTCGGAAATTTGCGCCCTCGGCCAAATTTTTGTCGCTACCGGCCCCCATTCTTGGAAAATCCCACGTCGGCGTGTCCGACCCAACCAGACAATCAAATTGGTCCGTGATGTGATCCATGACCCTCGCCACGAACTCATCCTTCTCGTACTTGCCGGTGACCAACATCTTGTCATCCCACCAATGCGGAGATGTGACCATGGCCCGCCCCTTCTTGGCTGCCACACGGTCGTGCATCCCCATCCGCATGTAGTTGACAACGTTGTCGATCTCGGCGTGGGACAGGACGTCAATGCCATCCATTGGCTGATTCGTCCCTGCCTTGGGCTCATGACCCGCATGGGCACCGCCTCAACCCTACGGATGAATGCTTCATCACCCCTGGGCTGGGCTTGCGCCCCATCCGGCAGGAAAGCCTTGGTACCCCACGCTTGACCCGGGGAGGGCATTGATAAGCCCCTGGCGTCGATGAACAACTCCTCCTCTGGCCCCAATGACATCTCGTTCAGGGTGATGGAATCCAGCGTCGACTTGAGACCTTCCAGCGGACATGGGGTGGATCCTATGCCGGTTATGACCAGGATCCCCTTCGCCCTATCCGCGACGATCTTCTCCACCGTACGTCTGGTATTTTCCAGGGAGCCATGCCAATACATGGGCCCCCACTCCTTCAAACCCCAATGCCTGTGCCAGGCTGAGTCTCCTCGATGACAATGCCTCCTAAACTTCCTCAAAACCGGGGCATCCAGGGAAGCGAAGACGTCCGTCTCGGGCGCTTTGGCTCCCAGCGTCTGAATCATCCTGGCATACACCTGTGGCGCCATTCCATACTCCGTGAGCTGAACTCCGCGGTCTCCTCTGGACTTGGCACCCACAGCTTGCACCGCTTGGACGATCCGATCGTCTTCCTCAGCATTCCATTGGGACGATCCGCATGCATAGTCCGGGGACAGCCATGTGAGGCATTCATTATCCTCCCGGACCAGCGTTGCACGATGGGGAAGGGCTCCAATGACTTTTTCCACCATGAAGTCATACCCCATGATCATATCCCAATCTGTGATATCGGCCACATAGAAGTTCCCGGATAGAGTGCTTCTCTTCGCCAAATCAGGGCAGTTCAGGCGCTCATGCTCCCAGAATTCCATACTGATAGTGGCCTCGTGGGTGCCACCACCCATAATCTCTCCATTGTCCACCTTCAGGCGTACCGGTCTACGGCTGGGCTGCAGGGATTCCTTCTTGAACAACCCTCTCGGGACCAGGCTCACCTGGGCACCCGTATCCACCAAAACATCCACCACCAACTCCTCTTGTCCGCACCGTACGGGCACCTTCAAGTGCAACTGCCGCTCGTCACCATGCGCTGTATGGACGACTCTCCCAGCATGCAACTCTACCACATCCGGGTGCATCAGGACTTCGAGGGTATGGTCACGGATGGTGTAGATCATGGGTTGGTCCTGCCCGTCCACAAGGCTCTCCATGGTCGCTCCTTCTTTCTTGCCACGTCCCTTGCCCACATACACTTCCCTTGGCAGGGCGATCCAGGGGTAGGGAGTGACGAAACTCAGTGGTGTTGGCTCTTCTGGAGCCTTCTTTGGCGCCCGATGTGCCTTCGCTGTCTCTAGGATTCCACTGATTTTCGGAGGGGAGACCTCCGGGTTCCAACTCCCGTGGGGGCTCCTCTAGACGTGGCCTGCCGCAGCTCCCTCCTGCTGCGGTTGAACTCGGAAGGGGCGCGGTTCAACCGCTGAACCGCGGTTGAACCGCGGTCGAACCACCGCCAGTGCTGGCGGCGGCGGCTGCGCCAGCGGCGCGCGCTTTTCTGACCAAAATATTTGCATAACCACCTGAAACTGACGCGTGACAAACCTTTTTTAAAAAATGTCCCAGCACTGGCTGCAAGTGGTGAACGACCACTACAGCGGGCGGGGGGACCAACAGCTGGTGGATGACTTGTTCACCTTTTTTTGCACAAACGGCACGACAAAACGCCTATGGAGACAACTGGCTGACCGAATTGGTAACACACAGAGGGCTTCCAAACAGACAAAAAGGGCTACAAAAAAAGCTTTCACAGGATCCAACGCTGTGCGCCTCATTTTGGACCTTGGGATGCCAAAGCGAAGGTATGTGGCATAATGCACACATGCCTACAAGTGGTTCAACGTGGTTCAACGGTGCGGTTGAACCCTTATCACAAATGAACAATTGTGATTGTGCTTCAAGACAACGTTTGCACGGCAACATAATCGCTTAATGTTGCCCAAAGCATGAACATATGAGTTGCAACGTGTTGCCCGCGTCACAAATGTGAATACTTTGTGGTTTGTACCATTGGACGCTTTTTGGTGCCATGACGGCAACCCATTCAACCGCAGGCTCAACCGCGCATTTTATCCCAATTTCTCGGTTCAACCGTCCCTAGGTACAAGAAGCTTATTTCGTGGGCCGATGCCAAAGAGAAGAAAACCCGTGCAAGCACCGTCCCGTGGACACATTGCTTACCGTCGTATGCAACGATGGATAAACCTTGGTCCACGCTAAGTGAGAGACAAGTACTAAAAACGACCATAAAGGATGGAAGAGTTGGGGTTCGTTGGGATGTGGATGATTGGATGCAATATATAGGTGATCAAAGGGATGTGCTAGAAGAAATGCACTTCCCAAGATTTGGGGATGATCACCCCTATATACTTATAGTGCGTGGTGATGGGTTTCCATGTGGAGCAAGGTCATGGTGCCAAAAAACACGAACTTTGCTCTACAATTGGACCCTTGACCTTGCTCTCGTAAGTGAGCATGACACGGATCTTGTGCGTGTCCTCTTTGGAGGGACACTAAAAAAATACAACAAATTATTGACCATGGCTACATGTTGCTCCGAGGGTTTTGGGTGCGAACGGTTGTCATTACTGGAGGCAATAGCCCTTGGCTTCGTCATATACTTAGTCTATCAACATTTTATGAAATTGGTTCAATTTATTCTTTTGCGACATGGTCTAGGGAGAAAGAAAGATGGGTAGGGTGTGAATGACGACGAAGTACAAGACTTGAAGCAAAATTCCTAAAGTATAGGAAACAAGGAGTTAGTTGTGTTGGTGCAAAAGGGTGCATCGAAAGTCCACTATTGAAAGTGGATGCCCGTATAGGGTGTGTCATCATGTGTGTTCTTCATCTTGTGATACGATGTGGTGAATACTTAACAACGTTTGTGCGCACACGAGCCAGAATGTTGACGGTACCACAACGATCCAAGGTTCAAAGCCTCCTAAAGAACGCTAAGACCAATGTTTCTTTGAAAGGCCGGTCCTTCCCCAATGGGGAAGAGACATCGCACTTGTTTGCCAATTGGTTGCCCATTGCAAAGAGTTTGCGTCTAACACCACATGTCACCACTACCGTTGAGGACATGGGGAAATTGCTAACCGCTATCTATCGGTGGACATATGATCCATTCGTCCAAGGCTGTGCACAAATTGCAAAGAGCTTTCAAAACTCTATATGTCCCCATAAACGATCACCCTACCTGCTTTGGCTCTGCAACGAGGGGGCCATCGTATTGAGTAATTTGCAACCTTAGGGGGGGGGGGGGCATGTTTTGTGGCGACATTGTTGAGTCGCTTAACTATGTCTTTAAATACAACTTTCTAACCACAAGTTCCCGGGGTGGTGGTCGTAAGGCTACCAAGGAGGAAAAGGGTGAGGCAATGCTCCGACATGCGCACGAGCGCACCTTCCTCTACAAGGAGATGCCTCGATGGGACGGGCGGCGGCGACGGGAAGATGAGCACGTAGTGCATGCTCCATTGGAAGTTGGCAACTAGGAGGTGTGTGTGTGGTTCAACCGTGGTTCAGGAGGTTCACCCGTGCGGTTGAACCGGCTTCCCCACGGTTTCACCCCTGCTTCTCTCAGGTGCCTTTGCGCCATGGACCCCGAGTCTTTGGGGAAGGCCTTGCAGGACTGCCTGCAGGCACTGGGTACAGGACAAGGCGCCGATCCACCTGCCGCGCCAGCGCCACAAGCAGCGGCAGCGCCTCCAGCTCCCCACCTGGCCAACAATTTCCCGCTGAAGGAAGAAGTGGTGGTCCACAACACCTGCAACCCCGACACCACCCTGGCGCCCGAGACGCCTGAGTGGCGGTGGCTGGCTGACGTGACGCCGAAGTACGTGTTCCGCCGTGCCATGACGCTCTGGATGAAGAAGCACCGCCAAGAAGACAAGGGTGGGGTCCAGTCCTACCCCTGGGAGACGAAGTGCCTGAGCGCCAGGGAGTTTTCGGAGTGGAAGGTCTGTGTGTGAGTGTGTTTTGGGGTCGTTGTGTTGGTTTGCTGTTGTCTTGTTGTTTGCTAGTTGATTGTGCTGGTGTCTTTTGGTCTTTTGGTAGATGTTTTGATATGACACATGCTGCGTTTCGTTGCTGTCTGTTTTTGTGTCTATGAATATTCTGATGTGCATTTGTGTGGTGCGTTTTCTCATTGTAGGTGCTGCGTGTGGGCCTGTCGAGCGACCCCCAAGGCCACATGTCCCTGGACGAACCAGGTCTGGATGCCCTGTTCAGGATATGGGCCACTGCGGGGTGCGGTGTTGCCAGGAGCGCGTCCTGGTTCGGCGCGGGTTCCGTGGGCCGGGGCGGTGGTCACAGCGCAGGACACGGTCCACGCTACTTCTTCAAGGCCCTGGTGGAGTTGCCACCACGTTGGTTCGAGGAATCGGAGGTCCAGCGGTACACGGCGACTCCGAGCAGCATGCTGGCTATGGTCACCACCATCTCAGGTGGGGGAAAGCACAAGAAGGCCAAGGCAAGCGCCGCGACGGCGGCAGCGGCGCCAATGGCAATGGCACCATCGCCTATCGTTCAGCCAAGTGTGGTTCAAGCGATCCAAGGGGTGCAACAGGTGTGCAGTAGTTCAACCGTCGTTTCAGCGGGTTCAACCGTGCGGCTGAACCGCATTCACCGTCTTCAACCGTGCACAGTTGAGCGTCACCTTCCTACACACTGAATCGCGTTCCCCCACTTCTGCGGTTCACCTGCCTCCTTGCTTTTTCTGCAGTTGACCGCCAGTGATGTGCCTGAGCACATGTTCGTGGTGGATCGGCGTGGCCCTGGCATTGTCGTCCGCGGGCGATGGCCACCCATGCCCAACCTGGAGTGGTGGGATGTGTGGTATCGGCAGATCCCTGGCGCCGCTCAAGTGGTCGACCGCATGACTCGTGGCGTGCAGCGGGGCTTGTGGGAATTGAGCAATGCCGGGCAAGGCAGTCCTGCGCCAGAACGGCAAGTCAACGCCCCTGGAGTCCAGTCCAGCCGTCACCACCGCGCCCCAACCAAGTCCTGTGGGAGAGAGCTTTGAGGAGTTCTACAAGAGTGTGTGGGACCGCCCACTTGGAGCAGGTGCAGCATCCAAGAGCAGTGGAAAGGCCCCCAAGCCTCCACGTCTTCCAGCACCACCGCCACCAGAAGAGACGAGCACCCCCGGCAGCAAAGTGGTTCCAAAGTCCCTGTTTCAGTCCGGCCGGAAGGAGCTCTGGAAGGAGAAGCGGACAAGTGCAAAGGCTGAAGCACCGCCCGCAAAGGCCCAAGTCTCTGGCGACAAGAAGCCGAAAAAGAAGGCCAAAACTGGCAGCGGTGCTTCCTCGAAAAAGCGGAAAATCGCCCCGGACAACAGTGAGACAGACGAGTCAGACCCCCTTTTTGAAGAGCACGAATGGGTTCCAGCCGGAAAGCATATCCCAAAGAAGAAGAAGAAGAAGGTAGTTCCGGCCCCAAGTTCCGAGAGTGACTCCGGCAAGCTCCCCAGCGACACGGTGCAGGATGTGAAGGCCCTGGCAACTGAGTTGGCTGCAGGATCGAAGGATGGCGACGAGGAGAAGGCGATCAGGGCAGAATCGGCGCATGCGTCAGCTCTGGAGATCTGCACGGTTGAACCAGTGAAGTGTAGTTCAACCGCACGCTTGAACCGCCTGAACCACGGTTTCACTTTTTTTTCCTTTTTGCAGAGCCTGGATCAAGCCCAACAAGGACGACTGGCGGTTGAGGACACGCGCAAACAGCTGCGACAGCGGTTCGGATGGGCGGCCAACACGCCGATTCGATGGGTCATTGTGGACGGTCCTGATGGTCAACCACATCTGGATGTGGGTACCCCGGGGAAAGCCACGAAGGGCATACCCCGGCCCAAAAAAGGGGAAGAATTGGTCTTCCTTCCCCCGCATTGGCAGGAGGAGGGCGATGCAGCTGGGACAACGTGGCCAGTTATTGCAGTCAAGGAAAGCACAAGCTTCAGTAACCCCCACGCTGCCGAGGAGGCGTTGAAAGAGCGCCGCGCCCAGAAACAGGAAGCCATCAAAGAGGAGGGCAAGAAGACAATGGAGGACTCCCCCTCGTACAGTCCACTCGAGGAGAAGGAGGTCACTCCCGCGCTTGAAGCTGAAGCGGAAAAGGACAGTGACAATGGGGTTCCTGTGCCAACGCCGCACGTGATTCCAGAGCCAAAGGACACTGAGAAGCACATTCCTGTGCCTAGTCCGTCGGAGCTGCCAGAGCCAGAGGAGAGTGAAGAGCAGGTAGTCATAGAGGAAAAGGTGGAGTCTGCTGGTCCAGGGGTGCAGGAGCACCAGGACAGTGGGGAGGACTCGCCTGCAGCCCCAGTTGGTCAAGAGGAGATTGAGGAGGTTGGTGGAGTGCCGAAGGACGAGGAAATGCCTGCATGAAAGCAGGAAGATAACGAAGAGGCAGCCCCAGAGGTTGGTGCACCAGTGCCTCACGTGAAGGAAGAGCCACTCCCAAACGACTGACTTTTCACGTGCCTCAAGAGAATGAGGGGGTGGCAGTGGCGGGAGGGACATGGAGCACGGTACCGTAGACAGTTGTGGGGGGCCGTAATGGTGCAGGGGCATCACCGTGTGCAAGTTGCAGTGCAAACAAGGAGAGATCCGGACCTGGTCCGGCGCGTGAACGCAGACATCCGAAGTGTACTCCCCCAACTAACCTACACTGCGCTCGCAGTGGTCCATGGGGTGGGCGATCATCCCATGCTTGTACATAGGCATCCAAAGGATGACGGTCCGCTTACGGGGGAAATAGCCCTGGGTGTTTTTGTGGGGGGGGGAACTGTTTACCAGTGCCCTACTTTGTGCAAATGGGCCTTCTCGTCCTGCATGGATACGTTGGGGGTGTGATTTATTATGGGGACACATTGTGGATCCTCGATATGGGGTCATGTTTAACGCTCTTAGGCCCCACATGCCTCTGGCGTGGTCTGGACAGCGCATTGTGCTTGTACCGTACACAGGCATTGCATGGGGGCATCTGCCTGTGGCGATGCAGAATGAACTGGTCACGTTTGGCTTCCCAAGGTGAAGATGTGTTTTTTGTGTAGCGCTTTGTGCAACAGCGGTTCAAACCGGTGAAGCTGGTGCAACCGCGCGCCTGTCCAGCGGTTGAACCACCTCGAAAGCCGGTTACATTTTAGTGCAATCCATGAGGAAACAAGCTTCTGACAATCAAGTGTAGGCTTGCATGTAATTGTTGTTCACTAAAAAGGGTCCAAAGTCCTAAAGAGAATCCAAACAAGGCGCAGGGGTGTATGTCACCACACCTAACGAAAGGTTGGCACCTACACCACCACCGCCGTGAAATATGATCCAAGAGAAATTGGTCTCCAGTGTTTTGCACCAATGAGGTAAGAAGGTTTTAAAGAACATTCTTTTTAGGGGGTGTGGCATCTCTTGCAGGGCTGAAAAACAGTGGTTTTCAGGTTGCTACTTAGCAATTTGTTGCTGTACCACAATAGGGGTTCAACCGTGGGGAAGCCGTAATGAAAGTGCGCCGTTGAACTGGGTTGAACCACGATTTCACTTGGGTAATTCAAGGGTACCTGAGCCAAATGAGCACGTAGGGTTGCAATGCCGGTGGTCATGTGCAAGGTTGTTCCCCTTGCCGTAGCAGACCCAGCAACCGTCATGCTGTGATCTGTACTCGAGGAACGAGAGCGGCGGGTTCCCAATCCTCCGCGGTTCTCTGCGATTCTTGGTCCTTGGGTGCAGGCGGTTCCACCTGGACCTGTCCTGCCCAATCTTCTTCATATTGTGCGCTACGAACGCGAAGAAATGGGCTTCTTCATGATCATCTGGGGTGGTCGCGGTCCAGAGATCTTGACTGCTTCAACTCACCTTCTCCGCGGTGCCGACCGTGTCCCCCCTGACCTCTCCGTGGTGGCGATCTTCTCAATGACCTCGATGTCCTTGGCCTTGTCGATCCTGCACCTGGGCCTCGTTCTTGGCGTTGAGCTTCTGCTCCACCGTGACGTACTTCACGATCTCGTCCAGGCTCATGCGGGCAAAAATGACCTGCATCCTCAGCGGCTCTCCGCGCCTCCACTCCACGTTGTTGAGGCGCATCAGCCTATGCCCCATGGTGTCGCCGAATACCTCCACGTAGACGGCGTTCTTCAACCGTGACATTCGGCTGAGCTCGCCGAGGTTTCGCCAGAAAAACTCCATTGTTCCGGCGTGGGTGTCCTCCGATGCCATGATCCGTACGGCCACGCGCTTCTTTGCTCTCTTCTTCTCCTCATCCTCCACCCTTCTCTTCCAGTGGCCGGGTAGGACGTCCTTCAGCAGGTGTCGGATCTCGCTGGGCTCATTCCAGTCCTCCACCAGCTTGAGGCTTCTTCGGTACTTGCGGATGTACCGATTCTGTTCCTGGATCCTCAATTCTCCGCGCTCCAGCGGCAGCGGAATGGACCACAAATCCTCCAACTTCTGGCTGGGGGCGTCCACTTGCTCCTCGTCCTCCAGCCACTCGAGGCAGGCCTGCTCTGTCTGGATCAATCCCTCGCGGATCTGATCCCTGAGCTCCTCCTTCAGGTCCTGCGCCAGCCTGTGTGGGAATGTCCAACATACCCACATGTCCCTTCGCGCTCCCTTCATCTCGCCGACGACCTCCTCGGCGAAGTGCTCCCAATCCAGGATGAAGTCATCCAGGTTCAAGGGGTTGCCATCGTAATAGGGGATTTGGATTCCCCTGAGGTCGTCAATCCTGATGGCGTCTCCGACGTCCGCAGCCACCACTCCACGGAGACGGATACCACCTCTGGCCGGGGGGTGTGAGTACACTCCCCGTACATCCCTCTCCTCCATGGAGTGCAGTCCAGGTGGGCCTGAACCCATGGGGTTTGGGATGTGGGAAGGACTTGCTCCACCAGCTCTCCATATCCGCGTAGTGGGGTCCTTCACCCACAGGTTTCCGCCTGGATGGCCTCGACCATGTCTGTCGGCCCTTCCCATGGTTCGCCCCTGCATGGTCTGGTGTTGGATCTCCTCTTTCGCATAAACTGCATGGGCAGTCGTAATGGTCGGTGGATCCTGGGCGGCATGGGACATCTGTACCGTCAGGCTCCTCAGGATTGTGGTTGCTTGCTCTTCCCGCATGGACCCAGCCGGTGCCGTATGCTCCCCGAGCATTATGGATTCGCTGAACATGAAAACAAACGGCAGCGCACCCGGGTCAACACGCGGAGGCGCGTAAGGTGCCTCTGCAGGGCCGCCCATGGGTTTATCCATGGCGCTCCTGAGGGTCTTACCCAGCCCCACCAGCTCTGCCGTTGCCGTCCTTGCCGAGAGCTCCAGACCCGAGGCGAGGGGTTGTAACTCCTCTAGCCTTTTCAGGCGTCCCGACATGTCCTCCACCAGGTGGACGAGGCTGTCCACCACTCGCTGCTGCTTCTGCAGGGTCATCTCCAGCTTCTCCCGGTACCGGTCCTGCTCCGCTCGCAGCTCCGCCATGTCTCTCTTTGCTGCCGACTGGTCATCCAGGATCCCAGCGACGTCCTCCTCTAGGCCGTCCTTCGCGTTGTCCAGGCAGTCGAGGTGCTGCACGATGGCGTCCATCCCCATCTTTGGGTACTTGCCGATGAGGAAGGATACGTGCTCGCAGTGGCACACAACGTGCTTTCCACCTGATCCGGCGCATCCCACGGTTCCCGGCGCCTCGTCCTCCTCTGCCATGGGTGTGTCGCCCATGCTATCCCGCGTTGGCTCCGTGTGCCGGGCGACAGGCGCCGTTCTGGCTCTGGCAGGCCTCTCCAACGCCTCGGCGTCATGCTCCAGGCTGGGTTTTGGGGGCCTTGTGCGCCCTTGTGGGCGGTCGGGCCATCTCCTCCGACTCTGAGGGGAAAGCAGTCCGATAGCCATCGGAATGCCCCTCGGAATCTGCAGCTGACCACAGCCTGACCAGGCTGGGATCCGTCTCCATGGTTCTGCCTTCCCCCGCGGGTTTTGGGGACCCGCGCTTCCGGTGACGCCGGGCTCTGCTGTTGCTGCCAGTCTCCTCCAACTCCTCCGCAGCGGAGCGCCAATTGCAAGCCTTGCGGCATTGCCTTTCACACATGGCGGCCAGGTCCTCCATGTCTAGCCCATGTCCTACAAGGGCTCTCCGTTCTGAGCATCTTCGCTCTTCTCGGGCTTCCAAGTCCGGCGTCGACTCCACGGACTCCACGATCTGCACCCGGGGCGTCTATGGGCAGGGCTCAGGAGGGCCCAAGTCCCCGGTGCGGCGGTAGGGGGCAGGTACTCCTCTGCTACCATAAGGAGGGTCCCTACCAGGACCGGCCCCTGCTGTACCCCTTCCACCATTTCCTGCCACTCCTATGGTCTTGCTTCTCACCAAGGTCTGCATGATCTTGCGTTATCCTGCACAATTTCCCACAAAAAATAGTAAAATATGGCTCCTTCACACAAATCCTGATCCCTTGCAATAACCAACTCCCAACTACAATAGCCCCAATCCAAATAATCCACACTGAGGGCTTCCAAGGGTGTTTGAGGTCCCGCGTTGACACTCAACAACTCCTTTCAACACGCCAGCCGTCTCACGGTGCACACGGAGACACGGGCGTTGGGCATGTACATAGAATTGCACCAATAGAATAATGCAAAAAGGAAGCCCTGAAATTGGCATATGAACACAAATAAAGCAAAATTGGGGAAAGATGGAAACATGCACAATCACAGCCATAGACCCCTCATTCCCTGGACTCAGGACCTTCTCTTGACTCGCCAACATGATGCCCTGAACCAAGTCAAATGAGATGGCTAAATGCCATGTGTCAAAAGTCACTACACAAACCCCAAAAATGTGTTCCTGCCTAAGCCTCTAAATCCTAGCCCAATAGGGGAGAAGGCGTGTCATGGCCTAGAGTGGCACCCAGGACCATGCCCTACCCTGACATAACCTTGGTTGGACTTGGAGTCGATTGGGCTTGGAGAATTGCCCCATGAAGATGACCTCACAACATAGCAAACTTAGGCATATCACACCATAATGCCAGAAATTCAATTGTATACTCAAAAATGCATACCGCGAATGTTCAAATGCTCCATGCATGTGTCAAACCGGAGAGTAATATACAAGGGTGATATAGACTGAAAGTCCATGCCCAAGAATATTCCAACATTGGCTCCCAAACCCCTCCAGATATATACATGACATGCTTCACAAGTGAACTCACGAATTTTAGACCTTATTTTGTGAGGCCTCGTGTGCCACGCCAAAGTGACCACGTGATTTGGCATATGGTGAGGTGCAACACCAAAGCATATGCCAACATATAAGCAACATACCATAGTTCACGAACCTCTAGGCACCTTACTGTTAGCCGACCAGTTGAGCACATAAAATACAAAAATGAGCATAAAATGAGGTCAAAAACATGCAAATGTTACCAAAATCACGAAAATCACAATAGTATATAACTTCGCTCACCGATGGTATCAACATATGGTTCAACACACTATTGCTTGGAACCATTTGTGAACGATCCCCCCACTTAGATCCCCAAATGGACGCATGAAAACGCCTTCGAACCTCCTCTCGACATGCTCCATGAAAATGGGAAAATTGATATTGGGGCTTGTGGGTCGCTCTGTGAGCCTTCCCACATGCACTCTATGTGCGGTAGACTTAGTCTAGTGCTATGGAGCTCACCATAGGGACATGGGCGAAGCCCTTTCCACGTATGACTCCACATATCTTCCTACAAATGGAGATATATAACATGGGCGTGAGCATAGCGAAGCACATACCATGCATATAACACATACCCTCTAAAAGTGGCTCCCACCATGGTATGCCATGCCCCTCCATGGACATAACTTCACGTTCAAAATACGTAGGAACCCAAGAAAAGTTTCTATGCAACACCAACACTCATGCGGTACACTGGAAAGTTACATTAAAATGTTCCATTGCATGGTCCGAGAGTTATATATCACTTTCTATCCTCTTGACCATTATCCCTTGCTACACTGGGCATGTGTACACATCAAAGGCGTTTGACGCTTCCCAAATTAAGTTGAGACCCAGGCAATTCCAACCCAAGTCCCAAAATTGGACTTCCTCGCAATGAGCTGGAGATATGATTCTTCAAAGTGGCCTGACGAATCAATATTGTTTCGCCTATATCTCCAAGAAAAATGAAGGAGACAACGAAAGAAAGGTTGTTTCGTGATCGGGGGAAAATGTAGCACAACTTGAATGCATCATATCAAGTGCGGCGACCTCGGAGTCGAAAATCCGATTCTGAATGTCTGAAAAAACTGGATTAGGTTTGCGAGTGTATAACATGAAAATTGCGGAAGCAACGAACCCTTTTCTGATGAAATTTAACCCTTCATCCGGGTATCCGCTAGAATATCTGGAAATAACAGTCAACCAATCCGTTACCGCCAAATCGCGAGCCAACTGACCGTCGCCAATACATTGACAATCATAACTGATAGCTGAAAAATTACGGAAACATTATGATAAAAAAACCCTGTTGATTCCTGATATTCTGATATGTAAATCTCAGCCGGCGGCGCCTCGGTATTGAATATGGCCGCTCATAGCTGGAATGGCCAGGCCTATCACACTATCACATCAGGTTAGGTCAGGTGGATGAGAGAGTATGATATCAGCCAATGGCGGCTTGCCGGCACATAGATACACACCCCAAGTGACCCAAAGATGGCCACGGGGGTCCGAACCGGCTTCAGGTGGAGGGGGCTGGCTGCCGGTCGTCGGGGGTGGGAATGTAATCTGGGACGTGGTGCCTGAAGTTGCTCAGGGAGGCCGTCCGGGCTACCCAAATTTCGCGCTCCCACTCTTTGGTGTCGCTGGGGGTGGCGCTGGGTGGGGGCTGGGCCATGTTGGGCTTGCGGTAGCGGGTGCGGCCCTGGGTGTCCTCCCGCTCTGGCACGGGGTGTCCGACTAGGTGTCGCCCCCAGTCGATGGGGGGCACCCAGATTCAGTCCCCCGTGGGGGGCCGGCTCTCGCCGTCTGGGGTGGCGAGTGGAGGGCGGTCGTGTCGGGCGACGTGGAGGAAGGCGTCGAAGAGGAAGTCTCGGACGTCTTCCCCCAGGGTGGCTGCCTGGACCAGGGTGGTCGCCTGGATGCGCTGGGTGGTGCCAGAGGTGTACAGGCGCGGCACCTCCTGGTCCCCGAGTCCCCAGAGGTGCTGCCGTACCGCTGCGGGGTTGTGCAGGGCGTAGGGTTCGGCCGGTGCGGCGGCTGGTGGTGCGGGGTGTGATGGGAGGGGTGGTGTGGGTGGGGGGGGGGGGTGGTCGTCGTTGTCTCGTGTGGGGTCTGGTGATGGCATGTCTTTTGGCGGCCGCGGAAGGGGGGACTCGCGGTGGTGTGTGTCTGCGGGGGCATCGACATCAATCAGCTGGTAGGGGCTGCCGCGTGTTGCGTCTGTGGCCTGGTCACGGGGGGGGGCGGGATGGGTGTGGTGTGGGAGTGGCACTGTTGGTGGTGGGGGGGGCGGGGCTGGGTGTTGTTTTGGCTAGGGGTCTGGGCTTCCCTGTGGCTCGTGTGGGTGTTGCGTGTGTGCGCCGTGCGGTCCTTGCGGTCCCTGGCTGGCAGTGCCGAGATGTGGCCGGGAGGCGGCCGCATGGGCTTCCGGCTCGGGCTGTGGTCCGTATGTAATGGGTGGCTGCCGGTGGATGGTGCTCGCTGGTATGGGGTGTCGGTGGGGGGGCTGCTCGTGGTGGTGGGGCGCTCCTACTAGGCCCTGGTGTTGCTGCTGTGCGTGCGCGGCACCCCCAGGGTCCATCGGGGTGTACCGTGGCCGGTGTGTCGTGGGCCCGTGTAGTGGGGGCGGTGGGTGGTGCTGGACCGCGTGGTGGTGGTGTTGAGGGTGTGCTGGTTGTGTGTGGTACCCCGGCGTTGGTGGGTGTGGTGGTAGAGGCTGGTGGTGGTGGTATAAGTGATGGTGTGGTGCGGTGATGTGGGCCGTGTGGGGTGGGTGGTTCGTGGGGCCCGGTTGTGCTGGGGCGTGGTGGGGATGTAGCTGGTGGGGGTCGCTGTAGTATTGGGGTATCAGGGGGTAGGGGTTGGGAGGGACGGGGGCGTGGTGGTGGTGTTGGTGGTGCCATGTCCCCTGGCTCTGCGCGTATGGTGATCCTGGCATGGTGTGGACGTGTGCGGGCGGTGTTGGCTGGCTGGGCTGCAGGGTTAGGCTGCTCCGGTAAGGTGGTGGTTGTGGGCGCTGGTTGGGGCGGTGCTGTTGGTGTGCCCTGGGGGTCTGGGCGTGGGGTGGTGCCATGTGGCTGGATCCGGGCCCTGGTCGGGGTGTCGCGCCCTGCTGGCGGGCGTGCTGGCGGGCCCCCTGACCTGTCTTGGTCTTCTTGGCCTGGTGGGTGTCGGGGGCGGGTGAACCCCCCTGTCCCCGTGGGGGCGACAGGGAGCGGGCGTGCCAGCGGTGCCCCTCTCGGAGGCGCGCCTCGAGGCCTCCGACGTAGGCGCGCTGGTCCGTGAGGCCGATCTGCGCGGCGGTCGCCTCGTCGGGGGCGGCCAGGTGGGCGTCCCGAAAGGACGCCCAGCCCTCCGGGGGCCTCA
This sequence comes from Eutreptiella sp. 'Long Island Sound 2002', assembly GCA_964036045.1. Lineage (NCBI taxonomy): Eukaryota > Euglenozoa > Euglenophyceae > Eutreptiales > Eutreptiaceae > Eutreptiella > Eutreptiella sp. 'Long Island Sound 2002'. The sequence continues at coordinate 111,629,063 of OZ038378.1, forward strand.
GCTCTGTAGGGTGGGGGTGGTGTGCCGGGTAGAGGAGTGCGCTGAGTGGGTAAGGAGTTCCTTTTCGTCGGCCGAGGGCGATGTTGAACCGGCGGCAAGTGATTCGGAGGTGGGCTGCTATCTCCTCTGGTGCCGTGTCCGCCCACGCTTCTGGTGTCGGAGCTGCTGCTTGAGGGGCCAGGAGCTGTGGGTCTGGGAGCCGTAGGTCACGGTGGTGGAGGTATGGGGCGAGGAGGATTTGGCGGGCCACCACGTTCAAGCCGCCCCCGCTGTGGCGTAAGGGTGGGCTTTGGGGCCCAGGGGTGTGCTGCCCGTGGCCACGGCTATTGTCCATGCGTGGTCCGCCGCATCCGCCACGTAGTACCCTCCCAGGTGGTCCCAGAGGGTGTCGGTAATTGGCCCGAAGGGGCTGGGGTGGCTGGTGGGGGGGGTTGCGGCTGGGGCAGCGGGCCGCGCGCGGTGGTGGGGGTTGAGGTCCCCGCAATGGGGGCAGTGGGTGAGGCGGTGCGCGGCTCCCAGGCAGACCCAGTGGTCTGGGTTGCAGGGCAGGGCCCTCCCTGGTAGTCACTGGCGTACGCAGAGGGGGCATGTGGTTGCTGGCGGCTGGTGGTACCTGTGGACGGACGGTGGCGTGGGCAGATGGGGGCTGGCAGCACGCGCATGCTGGTCGGCGTGTGTGCGGTGACTGTGGTGCCCGTGTGTGTTGTGCCAGTGTTTTGCCCGGTGGATGGTGTGTAGGCGCGGTGGGGGTCCCGTGTTGGTATGTCATGGGGTAGGTTCTCATGGTTGGTAAAACAGAAGTTTGAGGAGGTGGGCTTGTTCCGTTTGGGGCAGGGTGGCTGCATGCTGCAGGTATTTGTGGGTGCGGTATGTGAGCTGCTCCGCTGTCTTGGCAATGGCGGTCCGTTGCATGTGCGCCGCCGTGGCCTGGGGGTCCTCCGCATGGGTGCGTAGCAAGGTGTAGACGGCTGTGGGGACGAGTCCCCTGCGCACTGCCTCGAGTACCTCCATCTGCTTGACGATGGTGGCGAGTTGCTGGGTTGCCGGTGACCGCGTCAGCCATCCGGCGTGCTGTGCGATGGTGTGCGTTGGGTTTCAGTCTGTGAGGGTGTCCAGTCCTCGGTACAGGGAACACCCCTTGAAGTGGTCCCAGGTTTCTTCTTCCGCGCGGCCACAGCTGCATTTGGTGTATCTTGCGGGGACGTGGATGGAGCGGCCTGCGTACCATCGGTGGTATCGGGTGAGGGGGGGAAGCTGTTTGAGGGCGAGTTGGAGTCGTGGTTTTTATAGGTGCGCAGGGAGGCTATCCGGGCGTAGGGCGGACTAGTAGAGGGGGGTGTGGACGGAGTCTTCGAGGCGTCGGAGGAGTTCGGTGTTCGCCGGGTGGCCCAGTGTGGTGGCCAGCTGCTGGATGGGTGTGGGGTAGTGGTACCGCTTGTCTCCATCTGTGTACAGCGTGTCCTCGGGCATCCATTGCGGGGGTTCTGTGGCCGAGGGTATCGGGGGTAGGTTTTGCAGGTGGCTTTGGTGTGGGGTGTCCAGTCGTACATGTTCGAGCCCTGGAGTGTGGCTGGTGCTCTGGTGTTTGGCATGCCTGTCTGCACTTCCGTTGCCGTATGTGTAGCGGTGTGACTCCTGTTTGTTGATATGTACGGTGTCCTGGAGGTGCCGTCCCTGAAGGCCATCCATAGGCCCATTACTTGTGTGGTGAGGCCGGATTCGAGCGCCCTGTGGAGAGGAAGGTCCGCGAGGTGCCTGGTGAGGTGGATGTCGACCGTGGCGTCCATGACTACCCAGATGCTACGGGGCTGGGTCGTTGCGGGTGGTTGTGTGGCGGTGACAACGTCCGCCAGGGTGTGTAGTTCGCCGTGGGAGGACACCCCAAAGATGGTGGCCCTGGTGTGGTGTTCCACGTGGAGGCCGTCCGCGCGCCGGGTGATGCACACGGAGGCGCAACCGACCGTTGGGGTTTGTTGCTGGGTGCCGGATGCGTCAGTGAAGTAGATGATGTCGCTGTCGCTGGGTATGGGTGGGCGGGCAATTGCTGTGGGGTGATAGACGTAGACGGGGTTTCCTTGGGCAGTTCTGGTGTTGATTTGCGTGGGTTGCAGTATCGGCGCCACATAGACGCCTATCCCCTGGGTAATGATGGTCTGGGCTCGTGGGGTGAGGCGGAGGATGCCTCTGTCTGGGCACCCCTGGGTGATATACGCGTACATCAGGTGGAAGAGGTATCCCGTATTGGCGTGGAACTTCTGGCACGTGATGGTCTGTCAGCTTTCCTTGTCGTCTTTGTCGTCGCGGAGGGTGGGGCATTTGTGCTTTAGGGGGCGCATGGGTGCCTCCTAAGGTCCTGCGCGGTGTGGGCCGCAGCAGTTGTACCCCATGGCCACGCTGTTCGGGTCTGCCCGCTCGTTGGTGAATGTCCATGCTGCCATGGGCGTTGGAGTCCAGGCTATGTAAGCTGGGTGGTCTGGGGGTACCGTGTGGAACAAGGGGGAGAGCCATACCTGCTGGTCGGCGGTGGCGGCGGCGGTGGGGCTGTGGTAGTCGGTGGAGATGAGGTGTAGCAGGGGCCACGGAGTGTCAAGGGCTGCCGGGCCGCAGTGCCAGCACGTGCGCGGTATGCCCTGGTCACTGTGTCTGACCGGTGGTACATCCGTCTCTGGGGCGTTGCGTTTGGGGATGGACCAGGGGGTATGGTGTCGCTGGACAGTGCGGGTAGCAGGTTTGTGGCTGTTTGGTGCTAGTAGCAGGATGATGGGTGGTGTCCAGCCTTCGGCTGAACTGGTGGGCTCCTCCTGCATCGTGTTGCCATTGTTGGGGGCCTCGTGCTCGCTCGGGCGGGGTCGGGGGTGCTGGCGCCGGAAAGCCTTGTACGCCGTGTCGATGTCCTTGGGCCCCGGCATTTCACACCCCGCCTTCGTAGCACATGCGCGGAGGTACGCTTGGAAGACGCGGCGTGCTGGCCCTTGGGGGTTCGGAAAGGAACAGGCCGTGGTGGGCGTCGCACTGGGCCATGATCTTCATCTGCGTTGGGGTGATGTATACTATGGTGATGGTGGCTCCCACGAGGCGCAGGGTGTCTACCTCGCCTGCCGGGTGTCCGTGGATGTCGGTGTGCGTGGCCACGAGTGCCCCTGTTGATCGCAGTGGTGGTTCGTCAGGATGGCATGTGTGTGGTGCGATAGGAGGAGTTGCAGCTGGGCCCAGACGCCGGTGCCCATGGAGGTGGGGACACCGTGTTGTGCCAGTATCCACCGGGGGCAGGTGTTGCGGGCCATTTGCGCTTCTTTTATGCGTATGGCTGCCGCCTTGCGAACCTCAGGTTGGTGGTTGTGTGTCATCCTGTGTAGGAGGTGCACTGCGTGTTTGTCATAGGCCATGTCAATTAGGGCGCCTGTATTGTCCCCGTTGTAGCGCCAGTTGGCCATCATGGCCTCCTTGGGGAAGACGTGGGCCAGCCTCCGTGTTGCGCCCATGCCTTCGTCACTTGCTGTTGAGCGTGGTGTAGGGCGTCTTGGGGGTGTGGGTGGTGCAGGGCTTGGTACCCGATGGCTGCGTTGAGCACCGCTTCCATGAAGTATGCCAGGCCCTGCGTAGAAAGGAGGTCCCCCCTGGCAAGTTGGGGTAGCCGGGCGAGGCGCCCTTCCAGCTTGGTTGGGAGTGTGATGTGGTGGTGCCGCGTGGCCTGTGTGACTTCCAGGTGGACTGTGGTGTCCTCCAGGTGTAGGGGTGCACCTTTCCCGATGTGGGGGGTGGGGGTCTCGGTGTGGGCTAGCCTGACCGAATTGCGGGGATGCACCAGGAGCTGGTGGGCATCCAGGTATGTTGTGGTGAGTTGGAGAATGGCGGACACTTGCTCGGTGGTAGTTGGTAGCCCTGCGTTCTCAGGGTCGCGGTGGCGGGTGGCCGTAGTTAGGAGGTTGTCGTCCGCGAAGTTGATGAGGGGGGACCGTAGTGGGTATGGGGCGTACCCCGGGTATACCCGTGCTAGCTCGAATGCCAGCGGTAGGGTGACGAGGAGGTAGAGGAAGGGGCCGTCAGCGCCACCATCGGGGACCCCGCTGTCTGTGCCGGTCCAGGGGGTGAGGCCTGCGGCTGTGATGACGGCGTAGAGCCGGATCTGGATGTACACGTTCATGAAGGATAGGAATGGGAGGCCCATGGCATCCCATACCTCCGTGAGGAGCCGGTGTCGGGCGTGGGGGAACGCGACTTGGACGTCGAGGGAGGCGACGATCATCTCATAGGGGTTCATGTCCTGCGCGGTGTCCTGGAAGAAGATGGCCTCGTCGGGGGACCTGCCGGCCATCGCTCCCGAAATGCTGGCGGGCACGTGGGCGAAGACCGCCGGTGCAATGCGGCGGAAGATGAGCGTCCACACCAGCTTGACCTCGATGGTGATGCAGAGTATGGGCCGCCAGTTCTCTGGCTGCGCCCAGACCCCCTTCCTGTAGAGGGGGTCGACCAGGTAGGCCCACTCAGGGGGGATGGCGTGGTGTCCGTGACGACGTCCCACAGGCGAGCTGCCAGGCGGCGCTTGACGGGCAGGGTGGGGCGTTGGTACGCTTCAGCCGGTAAACCGTCGATGCCGGGGACGACTGTTTTTATCAGGCGGTCCAGGGCGCATTGCAGTTCTGAGATGCTGAAGGGGTCGTGTTCGATGGCGCGCCGCTGTTCCCGGTTGAAGACCCTGGGCACATGCTGGCAGATTGTGCTTAGGCTGTGGGGGTGGAGCTCGGGGAGGGCGTCCCCGTGTTGTGCCTGAAAGCTGTCCAGGACTGCCTGGAGGATGGCGTTGGGGTCGTTGGTGAGGCCCCCCTCGGGGGTGCGCACCGCGTGGATGGTACGACGCCCCGTGTCCTCCAGGAAGCGGCTGACTTACCGCAGGGACTTGTACGGTGTGTCGTTCCTGCCGTTTATTCGCGTTCCTGGGCTGCAGCCGCTATGCGCTGGGCGTGCCATTCCTGGAGCTGTCGGCGGCAGCTGGTGAGGAGCGCGCGGCGGTGAGTGTCCCGGTCTCGTGCTTCCGGTGTGCTGGGGCGCAGCAGGGTGGCGAGTGCCTCTTTTGTGGTCCAGATGTCATGGACGAGCTGTTGGAGGGTGAGGTCCGGTGGTGCTCCCGTGTGGCTGGTGTCGCGCTCCATGCCGCATGCTTGTGCCGCCCGGCGCATGGCGGTGGTGAGTGAAGGCGCTTCCGAGCGGCGCAGGATGGCGTTTAGGGCCCTGTTATGCCTGTGCCAGGCGCCTTGGTTGTTCTCGGCTCGGAACCGTAGTTTGGGTGGGAGGGTGTCGTCTGGCAGGATGTCCGCGGGTCAGGGTAGGTTGGGGATGATGAGGTCCATGTAGAGGGGTCGGTGGCCCGTGCCCGCGGGCAGGAGGTCCCCGTAGGTTGCCTTGTGGACGCGTACTGTGGTTTGGTCCCCGTAGCACCTGTCGATGCGGCAGGGGTATGCACCAGCTTGGTGGGGGTAATGGGAGGGTGTGCTGGCGAGCCCTGCCGTGAGGTCGGTGAGGACCAGTTGGTGCATGGCGTCCCGGACAGCTATGTCGGTGGCTGTGGGTGGGCCGGTGCGGTCGTCGTCGCGTGGGGACGGCGTTTAGGTTGCCTATGATGATGGTGGGTGCCAGGAGGGACAGGCGGCGGTACGCCAGGCTCAGGGCATCCAGGAACTCCTTGGTCTCCTCCCCGAATGGGTCGTGCGTGAGTAGCACGTTTAGCTGCCATCTGGGCCCCACGCACTCGTACGCCCTGAGGCGACTGTCCACTCCGAGGTCGGGGTGGGCATGCACCGTGACTGAGGTCTTGTGGTAGAGGGGCATCCCCCGTTGCCAGTGGGCGTGATATTCGTTCCCCACCGGGTCCAGGATCGGTGCTGGTTCGGGCTGGTCCGCTCTGCGGAGGGCTTGCTCCAGGAACCCCAGGAGGTCTGCACCTTGGGGGTGTGGCCCAGGCATGGCTTGTAGTGTGGCGGCCTTGGTGGGGTCGTAGGTGACCGCGGGCTCATTGAGGACGTTGATGTGGGCGTGGGCTTCCGTAGGCGCCGGTTTCTGGGGACGGGTAGTCGTGGGGGCGGGCCGTGTCAGGCCCGGACCCCGTCAGGCGTCCAGGAGGTCAATGACGCCTTGAGGTGCGGATGCCTTCCGGTTCCGCTTCTGGGGCTGGGGTAGGGGCCATGCCTTGTGGACTTTGCCCGTGTACTCGGTGCCTGTGAGGTGCTCCGTGTTGGGGGTGCAAAGCTGCATGGGGACCATCTCACGACCGTTTTGGTCTCGCCAGAGTTCGATGGTACGCCCCACCTGCTTGTCGTTGGGGGTGGCTGGGTCCCACTTGACGTGGATCTTGAACCCCCAGTGGTCCCCGGTGACGCGGTACCGGTGCTTGACCTCACCTGCTGCCCATATCCACTTGGAGGGGCCCGCGGCCGTGGCATGCTCCAAGGGCAGCTGCACCCAGATGCCGATGGCGTACTCGGGATACAGGGCGGCGGCTTCCTCCTCGGTCCAGCTCTTCGGCTTGGCTTTTTGCTTGGGTGCCGGTTTGACCTGTGCGGGGGCCTTGCGCTTCTTCGCACCTGGGCGGTGCCGGGCATTGGGGCGTCTCCGTTGGGCAGGTGCGCCCTGGGGCTGCTGTACAGGCGCGTGGCCCGGTGCAAATACGGGGTGCTCACGGGTGGCTGGGATGTCGGGCTTGGACGTGGGGACGGTGTCCTTCAGCTGGAACACTTGCTTGGTCATGAGTTGAGGCACTTCCCCGGCTTCCCGTAAGGCGTCGGGCGGGTCCGTGGGCCAGGTGAGGAGCCGGTGCCCGGTGCCTGCCCCGTGGCGGCGCAGGTGGGCCGTGTAGCTGGTGGTGTGGTGTGTCCACGCTGGGGTGCGTTCCGGGGGGAGGGGGCCCTCTGGCGCCCCCTGCGCCCAGCAGAGGGCGTAGTGCAGCGCTTCCCAGGCTGCTTCTGGGATGTGGGGGACGCGGGTGTCGAGTTGCAAGCGGTTCCCTCCGCGTGGTGGGGGCGGGATCTCTTCGTCGGGGGCGTGTGCCGTTGCCCGTCTGACCTTGCCGTGGTCGTCCCATTCCACTGTCCACCAGATGTCCCGGTGTTTGAGGATGTGGACCTCTGTGGTGGCTGGGAGGGCGTCCATGGCGTCCCAGCTGTTGAGCTGAATGGGGCGGACCGGGGGGTGGGGCTTCGGGGGTGCTCGTGTGCTAAGATTTGGTGGTTGTCCTCTGCGGTAGGGCCCGTGTCGGGGCCGTGCTGCGCTGCCTGGGCTAGAGGTCGGGAGGGGCGGTCCTCCCAGAGGCAGGAGGCTGACGCCGCGGCGTACATGGCTGCGATCAGGACGTGCTCCGTCAGCCCTTCCACCATGAGGTGGTTTTCCCCCTCCAGATCTCGGGGAATGGTGGCTTCCGCCTTTAGGCTGAGGATTGCGATGGTGCGTTTGGGTCCAGGCGTGGCATGCGTCGGCTCATCTGGCGGGCGTCCGTCAGATGGGGGGTGGGGGGAGCGTTTCTGGAAGGGGGATGGTCCCACCGCCAGGTGGTCAACAAGGTGTAGCGGTATGGCGTGGTGGCGGTCCGCCGCGGGCAGAAGGTAGGGGTGTGGGTCCCCCGGTATAGTGCCGAGGTATATGCCCCCCCTGTAGGTAGGGGTGGGTAGGGGTTGTTGCAGAGCGCCCGCGCATGGTTGCGCGCACCAAGGGTTGCAGTGGGTGCACCGGGCCGTTATGGGGTGTCGTACGGCGTACACGGTGAAGGGTCCTACCGCGCGCTGGGTGTGGCGGGGAATGATGGTGCGGAGCTCCGCCAGCCGTGCCGTGCGGTTTTCGCCATAGTACATCCAGAGTGTGTCCTCCAGTGCCATTTTGGGGCGTAGCTTGCGCGCCAGTAGGTTCAAGGTGCTTTTGTGGCCGGCTTCGGTGACGGTGCCGGGTCCAGCGCTGATGCGTGGGGGCAGGTGGTTTTGGTGGTGTGCCGCGGCCCGTCTGCGGGCTGCGTGGAGGGCGGTGCTGTCCGCTGGAGGGGGTGCGTGGTGGGCGGGCCTTTTGCGCGGGGTTGGGGGGACGTGTAGTGGATGCTTCCACGCTGGGCGCGGGTGTTGTCGTGGCGGCTGGAGGCCAGGGTAGGTGGTGAAGATGTATATGGTGATGGGGAAGCGCTCATGCGTGGTGTGGAGTTAGTAGTGGTCGCGGCCCGTATTTTTGGTGACAATGACGTTGGGCGTCCGTATGTCGTAGTGGAGTGCGGTATTGGGGAGCTGTTTGGTGACACGTGCCGTCGCGTCCCCCGTTTAGGGCGCGGTGTTTTGGGGCACGAGGATGTGGACAGCTCAGGCATCGTGGGCAGGGAGGTCGAGGTCCGGTAGGGGCGGATGAATGGGGCGTCCCTGGAAGTGTGCGAAAGCTGGGTTGTGGCGTGCTGCCGCTTCTTCAATGACGGAGGGTGCCCATTGGGGTGGCGCCCAAAGGTGCTGGGCCATGGCGGCGACGGCGTCGACGACCGCTGTGAGGTCTGGGCCGATGCCAGGCTCGTCTGCCGGTGGTTGTAGGCTCCTTTCCGCTGCGGGGTGGTGCCACCATAGGGTGTAGCCCTTTTGCGTGTTATCGGGGGGGGGGTGTGCACGAGGCCCTGGTGGTTGGAGATGGCGGTTTTGAGGGCTTCCGCTGCTGCGCGGTGGAGGGTGCGCGTGTAGGCCCAGACCCCGGTGGGGGGGGCCGCCCCGGTGTGGGATTCGGCCGTGGTGGGGGCCGGCTCGAGGGTGAGACTGGTGAGGGAGGGCCTGTGCAGCCCATCGTGCAGGGAGGCGCACACGTGTGCCCAGCTGTCCGCCCATCCCTGTTGGGCGTCGCCCGTGTCTTTCCCTGTGGGCAGTTGTACGATGATCACGTGCCAGGGGTGTGACCCTGGTACCATGGTGGGGGGTGTGGTGTGTTCGTGGGCGTGTAACCATACTGCGGTGTCTGCGTTCGCCCGCACGTAGTCCTCCCCCTCAGCTGTGTGGACATTTTTGATGGCGGCCTCCCCTTCCAGGTTGAGGAGGAGTTGTGTGCCAGGGGCCTGCCTGTGTGCCTCTGCGTCCCCGAGCCACGGGTAGGTGAGCGCCACGGCGTCGGAGAGGATTTCCCTCCACATGTAGGTGCCCTCGGGTGATGCCCACTGCAGGGGCAGTCTCGGGCGTCCCCCCGAGTCGCTGGTGGCATGCTAGTCGTGGTGGAGGTGACGCTTGTTGAGCCGGTGCGGCATGTGTTCGGTGGTGGCTGTGGGGGGGTCCCAGTTACATTCCTCCGGGGGGGGTGCGTCTGCGTCGTCCTCCTGGGGCTAGGCCAGCGGCAGCGCCTGTGCAGTGGGTGTGGTGTCGGGTAATCCGCTGTGTGTGAGGATGTAGAAGCCCTGGGCGGTGAGCTGGAGGACGATGTCCCACTTCGCCGTCTGCTCTGGGGACCACTGGTGGGGTCCGCTCTGCGGCCCGTGGAGGGTGACTTGGTGGCCCCATCTCCAGCTGTGGTAGGCGAGGAGGCTGAGGATCGTGTCTTGCTCCGGGTTCTCCACGCTCTCCACGTACGCCGTCATGTCGATGACGTCGATGGCGTACTCTTCCTCCCATTCTTGTGTCGGGGCGCCTGGAGATGGGGGGACGGTGGTGTACCCGTGGAGCCCCGGCCCCGTGACGTCGGGCAGGTCGTGCTCGAGGGACGCCCGGTACTCGGCAGGGGCCCTTGCTGGCTTCCTTGGTGGGTTGGTGGCACCGCAGGGCGTTGGACAGGTGTGTTCAGGGCGCCCGCTTGCAGGGTGGGGGCTGCGGGGGGGCATTTTGTGGGCAGGGGTGGGCGGGGTCCGCGGGGTCGCTTGTTGCGGGCTCGGGTTCCGGCGGGGTTAGGTCCATATGCTGTTCCATGTCCTCCGTGTGTTGGAGATCCAGCTCTAGCAGGCTGTTGATGTCCAGGGCCATGGGGTCATCGTGCACGTGCTGGGGTGCTGTTTTGTGGTGCAGTGGGTGTGTTATGTTGGTGCTCGGGGTATGTGCGGCGGCCGGTGCGGGGCCGTGCGCCTGTACCCGGGGAAGCGCGCGGTTTGGCGTGGTTGTGGTGTGTGTCGCTCGTTGGTGGCTGTCCGGGCCGGCGGTGTCGCCCCTGGGCGCGGTTCGGGTTGCGGCCGGTGGTTGGCGTTGAGCTGGTGTGTGGTGTGCGGCGTTTCCAGGGGTGGTGCTGGAGGGGGGGGTCGGGTTGCGGAGCCGGCTTGGCGTGGCGTCGTTCGTGTGTTGGTGGCCTGTGGTGTCTCATGTCCCCGGCTGGGGGAGGGGTTTGCAGTCTGGCATGGTGGTGCTGGGTTGCGTGGTGGCCTTCCCGGTGGGGGGGGGAGGGACCGTGTCCAGGTCTGGTGGGGTGGGTGGTTGCTTGTGGATGGTCCTCGGGCGGTGTGGGGCAGCCCCGTGCGGTCTCCTGGTCGTTCCTCTGGTCTGTTTCAGTACGTGGGCCGTGCGGGGTCGTTGTGGTGTGGGGCCTGGGGTCCCCTGGGGCGGGGTGTGTGGGATTGGAGTGTCGCAACCAGGGGGGTGTGGTCGCGTGGTGCTTGGGGGTGTTGGCCAACCCCTGAGTGGGCCTAGTGGTGCAGGGAGCGCTGTGTATGGGCCACGCGCGGACTGCCACGTTTCCCTACGTGCTCATTTGGATCAGGTACCCTTGAATTACCCAAGTGAAACCGTGGTTCAACCGAGTTCAACCGCGCACTTTCATTACGGCTTCCCGACGGTTGAACCCCTATCGTGGTACAGCAACAAATTGTTAAGTAGCAACCTGAAAACCGCTATTTTCCAGCCCTCCAAGAGATGCCACACCCCCTAAAAAGAATGTTTTTGAAGACCTTCTTGCCCCATTGGTGCAAAACACTGGAGACCTATTTCCCTTGGATCATATTTCACGGCGGTGATGGTGTAGGTGCCAGTGGCGGTGGCTGTATTGGTGAAACCGCACGGCTTCACCATCAACTTTTGGTTAGGCGTGGTGACATAAACCCCTGCGCCTTGTTTGGATTTCCGTTTAGGACTTTGGACCCTTTTTAGTGAACAACAATTACATGCAAGCCTACACTTGATTGTCAGAAGCTTGTTTCCTCATGGATTGCACTAAAATGTAACCGGCTTTCGAGGTGGTTCAACCGCTGGACAGACGCGCGGTTGCACCGGCTTCACCGGTTCAACCGCTGTTGCACAAAGCGCTACACAAAAAACACATCTTCACCTTGGGAAGCCAAACGTGACCAGTTCATTCTGCATCGCAACAGGCAGACGTCCCCAGGCAATGCCTGTGTACGGTACGAGCACAATGCGCTGTCCAGACCACGCCAGAGGCATGTGGGGCCTGAAAGCGTTACACATGACCCCCTTTTGAGGATCTACAATGTGTCCCCAAAAAAAATCATGCCCCCAACCGATTCCATGCAGGACAAGAAGGCCCATTTGCACAAAGTAGGGCACTGGTAAACAGTTCCCCCCCCCAACAAAATCACCCAGGGCTATTTCCCCCGTAAGGGGACTGTCATCCTTTGGATGCGTATGTACAAGCATGGGATGATCGCCCATCCCATGCACAACTGCGAGCGCAGTGTAGGTTAGTTGGGGGAGTACACTTCGGATGTGTGCGTTCACGCGCCGGACCAGGTCCGGATCTCTCCTCGGTTGCACTGCAACTTGCACACGGTGATGCCCCTGCACCATTACGGCCCCCCACAACTGCCTACGGTACCGTGCTCCATGTCGCTCCCGCCACTGCCACCCCCTCATTCCCTTTAGGCACGTGAAAAGTCAGTCGTTTGGGAGTGGCTCTTCTTTCACGTGACGCACTGGTGCACCAACCTCTGGGGCTGCCTCTTCGTTATCTTCCTGCTTACATGCAGGCATTTCCTCGTCCTTTGGCGCTCCACAAACCTCCTCAATCTCCTCTTGACCAACTGGAACTGCAGGCGAGTCCTCCCAGCTCTCCTGGTGCTCCTGCACCCCTGGACCAGCAGACTCCACCTTTTCCTCTTTGACCACCTGTTCTTCACTCTCCTTTGGCTCTGGCACCTCCGGCGGACTAGGCACAGGAATGTGCTTCTCAGTGTCCTTTGGCTCTGGAATCACGCGCGGCGTCGGCACAGGAACCCCATTGTCACTGTCCTTTTCCGCTTCAGCTTCCGGCGCGGGAGTGACCTCCTTCTCCTCGAGTGGACCTCCATTGTCTTCTTGCCCTCCTCATCGAGCTCTTCCTGTTTCTGGGCGCGGCGCTCTTTCAACACCTCCTCCGCAGCGTCGGGGTTACTGAAGCTTGTGCTGTCCTTGACTGCAATAACTGGCCACGTTGTTCCAGCTGCATTGCCGTCCTCCTCCCACTGCGGGGGAAGGAAGACCAATTCTTCCCCCTTTTTGGGCCGGGGGGTCCCCTTCGTGGCCTTCCCCGGGGTACCCACGGCCAGACGTGGTTCGCCATTAAGACCGTCCACAATGACCCATCGAATCGTCGTGTTGGCCGCCCATCGGAACCGCTGTCGCAGCTGTTTGCGCGTGTCCTCAACCGCCAGTCGTCGTTGTTGGGCTTGATTCAGGCTCTGCAAGAAGGAGAAAACAGTGAAACCGTGGTTCAGGCGGTTCAAGCGTGCGGTTGAACTACACTTCACCGGTTCAACCGTGCACACCTCCAGAGCTGATGCATGCGCCGATTCTGCCCTGATCGCTTTCTCCGCGTCGCCATCCTTCGATCCTGCAGCCAACTCAGTTGCCAGGGCCTTCACATCCTGCACCGTGTCGCCAGGGAGCTTGCTGGAGTCACTCTCGGAACTGGGGGCCGGAACTACCTTTTTCTTCTTCTTCTTTGGGATATGCTTTGCGGCTGGGACCCATTCGTGCTCTTCAAAAAGGGGGTCTGACTCGTCTGTCTCACTGCTGTCCGGGGCGATTTTCCGCTTTTTCGAGGAAGCACCGCTGCCAGTTTTTGCTTTCTTTTTCGGCTTCTTGTCCCCAGAGACTTGGGCCTTCGCGGGCGGTGCTTCAGCCTTTGCACTTGTCCCCTTCTCCTTCCGGAGCTCCTTCTGAGCGGACTGAAACAGGGACTTCTGAACCACTTTGCTGCCGGGGGTGCTCGTCTCTTCTGGTGCCGGTGGTGCTGGAAGACGTGGAGGCTTGGGGGCCTTTCCACTGCTCTTGGATGCTGCACCTGCTCCAAGTGGGCGGTCCCACACACTCTTGTAGAACCTTTCAAAGCTCTCTCCCAAAGGACTTGGTTGGGGCGCGGTGGTGACGGCTGGACTGGACTCCAGGGGCGTTGACCTCTGCCGTTCTGGCGCAGGACTGTCCTGCCCGGCATTGCTCAGTTCCCGCAAGGCCCGCTGCAAGCCACGACTCATGCAGTCGACCAGTTGAGCGGCGCCAGGGATCTGCCGATACCACACCTCCCACCACTCCACCATGGGCATGGGTGGCCATCGCCTGCGGACGACAATGCCAGGGCCACGCCGATCCACCACGAACATGTGCTCAGGCACATCACTGGCGGTCAACTGCAGAGAGAGCAAGGAGGCAGGTGAACCGCAGAAGTGGGGGAACGCGATTCAGTGTGTAGGAAGGTGACGATCAACTGTGCACGGTTGAAGACGGTGAAGGCGGTACAGCCGCACGGTTGAACCCGCTGAAACGACGGTTGAACTACTGCACACCTATTGCACCCCTTGGATCGCTTGAACCACACTTGGCTGCAGGAATGGGGATGGTGCCATTGCCGTTGGCGCCGCTGCTGCCGTAGCGGCGCTTGCCTTGGCCTTCTTGTGCTTTCCCCCACCTGAGATGGTGGCGCCCATAGCCAGCATGCTGCTCGGAGTCGCCGTCTACCGCTGGACCTCCGATTCGTCGAACCAACCTGGTGGCAATTCCACCGGCGCCTTGAAGAAGAAGCGTGGACCGTGTCCTGCACTGTGACCACCGCTCCGGCCCACGGAATCCGCGCCAAACCAGGACGCGCTCCTGGCAACACCGCACCCCGCAGTGGCCCATATCCTGAACAGGGCATCCAGACCTGGTTCATCCAGGGACATGTGGCCTCTGGGGTCGCTCAACAGGCCCACACGCAGCACCTTCCACTCCGAAAACTCCCCCGCGCTCAGGCACTTCGTCTCCCAGGGGTAGGACTGGACCTCATCCTTGTCTTCTTGGCGGTGCTTCTTCATCCAGAGCGTCATGGCACGGCGGAACACGTACTTCGGCGTCTCGTCAGCCAGCCACCGCCACTCAGGCGTCTCGGGCGCCAAGGGTGGTGTCGGGGTTGCAGGTGTTGGGGACCACCACTTCTTCCTTCAGCAGGAACTTGTCGGCCAGGTGGGGAGCTGGAGGCGCTGCCGCTGCTTGTGGCGCTGGCGCGACAGGTGGATCGGCGCCTTGTTCCGTACCCAGTGCCTGCAGGCAGTCCTGCAAGGCCTTCCACAAAGACTCGGGGTCCATGGCGCAAAGGCACCTGAGAGAAGCAGGGGTGAAACCGTGGGGAAGCCGGTTCAACCGCACGGGTGAACCTCCTGAACCACAGTTGAACCACGCACACACCTCCTAGTTGCCAACTTCCAATGGAGCATGCACTACGTGCTCATCTTCCCGTCGCCGCCGCCCGTCCCATCGAGGCCTCTCCTTGTAGAGGAAGGTGCGCTCGTGCGCATGTCGGAGCATTGCCTCATTCGTTTCCTCCTTGGTAGCCTTACGACCACCACCCCGGGAACTTGTGGTTAGAAAGTTGTCTTTAAAGACATAGTTAAGCGACTCAACAATGTCGCCACAAAACATGCCCCCCCCCAAGGTTGCAAATTACTCAATACGATGGCCCCCTCGTTGCCGAGCCGAAACAAGTAGGGTGATCGTTTATGGGGACATATAGTGTTTTGAAACCTCTTTGCAATTTGTGCACACCCTTGGACGAATGGATCATATGTCCACCAATAGATAGCGGTTAGCAATTTCCCCATGTCCTCAACGGTAGTGGTGACATGTGGTGTTAGACGCAAACTCTTTGCAATAGGCAACCAATTGGCAAACAAGTGCGATGTCTCTTCCCCATTGGGGAAGGACCGGCCTTTCAAAGAAATATTGGTCTTAGCGTCCTTTAGGAGGCTTTGAACCTTGGATCGTTGTGGTACCGTTAACATTGTGGCTCGTGTGCGCACAAACGTTGTTAAGTATTCACCACATCGTATCACAAGATGAAGAACACACATGATGACACACCCTATACGGTCATCCACTTTCAATAGTGGACTTTCGATGCAACCTCTTGCACCAACACAACTAACTGCTTGTTTCCTATACTTTAGGAATTTTGCTTCAAGTCTTGTACTTCGTCGCCATTCACACCCTACCCATCTTTCTTTCTCCCCAGACCATGTCGCAAAAGAATGAATTGAACCAATTTCATAAAATGTTGATAGACCAAGTATATGACGAAGCCCAGGGCTATCGCCTCCAATAATGACAACCGTTCGCACCCAAAACCCTCGGAGCAACATGTAGCCACGGTCAATAATTTGTTGTATTTTTTTAGTGTCTCTCCAAAGAGAAGACGCACAAGATCTGTTTCATGCTCACTTACGAGAGCAAGGTCAAGGGTCCAATTGTAGAGCAAGGTTCGTGCTTTTTGCATGTGGTTTGCAAAACCACATGCAATTTGACACCATGACCTTGCTTCGCATGGAAGCCCATCACCACGCACTGTAAGTACATAGGGGTGATCATTCCTAAATCTTGGGAAGTGCAATTCTTCTAGCACATCCCTTTGATCACCTATATATTGTATCCCATCACCCACATCCCAACGAACCCCAACTCTTCCATCCTTTATGGTCGTTTTTAGTACATGTCTCTCACTTAACGTGGACCAAGCTTTATCCGTCATTGCATACGACAGAAAGCAATGTGTCCATGGGACGGTGCTTGCACGGGTTTTCTTCCCTTTGGCATCGGCCCACAAAATAAGCTTCTTGTACCTAGGGACGGTTGAACCGAGAAATTGGGATAAAGTGCGCGGTTGAACCTGCGGTTGAATGGATTGCCGTCATGGCACCAAAAAGCGTCTAATGGTACAAACCACAAAGTATTCACATTTAAGACGCGGGCAACACGTTGCAACTCATATGTTCATGCTTTGGGCAACATTGAGCGATTTTTTTGCCGTGCAAACAATGTCATGAAGCACAATCACAATTGTTCATTTGTGATAAGGGTTCAACCGCACCGTTGAATCACGTTGAACCACTTGTAGGCATGTGTGCATTATGCCACATACCTTCGCTTCGGCATCCCAAGGTCCAGAATGAGGCGCACAGCGTCGGATCCTTTGAAAGCTTTTTTGTAGCCCTTTTTGTCTGTTTGGAAGCCCTCTGTGTGTTACCAATTTGGTCAGCAAGTTGTTTTCATAGGCGTTTTGTCGTGCCGTTTGTGCAAAAAAATGTGAACAAGTCATCCACCAGCTGTTGGTCCCCCCACCCGCTGTAGTGGTCGTTCACCACTTGCAGCGAGTGGTGGGACATTTTTTAAAAAAGGTTTGTCACGCGTCAGTTTCAGGTGGTTATGCAAATATTTTGTTCAGAAAAGCTCGCGCCGCTGGCGCACCCGCCACCGCCAGCGCTGGCGCTGGTTCAACCGCGGTTCAACCGCGGTTCAGCGATTCAATCGCGCCCCTTCCGAGTTCAACCGGGGTAAACCAGGTAAAACCACTGTGTGAAGTACCTGATCCAAATGAGCACGTAGGGTTGTGGGGTCTGCGTGTCGCTAGGTCACGGCGTCTTGGGCGTGTTGTGGCCCCGGGGCGGCGTCTGTGGGTGGGGAGTGGTGGTGTGTGGCTGGGGTGTATCGTCTCCATGGTGGGGGGGGGGGGCTATGGGCTCGGGTGTGGGGTGGGTCCGTGGTAGGCTACCGGCTGGTAGCGGGTGCCGGGGCCCCACTGTGGGTGGGACCTCCGCGGTGTCTCCTTGGTGCGTCCCGTGGTGGCCCCTGGTTGGCTACCTGAGGGGGGTTCTTGGGTAGTACCGCATCCATGGGGGCACCACTGTGTGTTGGCGTGCCGTAGTGGGTTGTGGGGGTGGGGCGTGTGTCGGTGTCGTCCGTGTGGTCGGCGGCGGTGTGTCGTGTGTTGTTCTCTGCGGCTCCTCATGGTGGTCCATTGTGGCGGTGCGCTGGGGCTGGTATTGGGCTTGACGGTTCCTGGGAGGGTGCGGGACATGCAGGGTCCGGATGATTGGGGGGGGGGGGCGCGTGTGTGTGGGTTCTTCTGTTCGCCCTCTGCTCCCTCCGCGGTTTCTTTCTCTACCTTTCCCTTGCCTCTCTCTTTGTGCATGTTCGCTTTTTATTTGGGGGGGGAGGGTGCGTGTGGTTCGGCGTTTTCGGTGCTGGGCGTGGGCGTGGGTACGTGCCCGTGCCCGTGTTGGTGTGGGTGTGGGTGTCGTGGGGGATGGGTGGCTGTTGCGCTCTGGGTTCCCTGTGTGTGTGTCGGCCCTCAGGCACCTGGTGGCTTCCGGCTTCCGGGGCGCTGGTCCACGGGGCGCCAGCGGCGGGTGGTTGGCGGCAGTGGTGGTGTGGTGCTTGCGTGGGCGGTCGCGGCTCCTGGGTAGCGCCTGGGTGGCGTGGCCGGACGCGGGCGTGCGTCTGGGTGTGTTCATGGCGTGGGTCCTTTGGGCGGTCGTCACCCCACTTCTCGGTGCGGGACGGCTAGTGCGGGCGCTTCTGGTTTATGTGGGTGAGATGGGGCGGGGTGTTGGGTATCTGTGCGCCGAAGGCGTGGTGGGTTGGGTTGGGGCACTGTGGGCGCTGCAATGAGTGGTGGAGATGCTGGTGATGCCTACGGGGGGGCGTGCTGTAGGTTCCACAACGGGTTGGTGTTGCTGATGTGGGTGCTGCAGGTGATGCGCCGGGCAGTGACGGGGTTGGTGATGCTGATGGTGACGGTGTCGTAGGCGACAGGGCAGGTGCTGGGGCAGGCCGGCGGTTCCGGTGGTCACCGTAGGCGATGCAATGGGTGGTGGCGTCGCTGGTGATGTCGGCGGTGAGGGTGCTGCAGCAGACGTTGATGGCGAGGGCGTTGCGGGTGACGTCATGGGCTATGGCGCTGTTGACGGGGGGTGTTGCAGGTGGTGTGCCGGCTGGTGGTGCCGCTGGTACTGCCTGTGCGCAGGGCGTAGCCGGGGATGCTGTGGGCGGTGGTGTTGTCGGTGGTGCCGATGGTGAGGGTGACGCAGGCGATGCACCGGGTAACGGCGGCGCCTGGCTGCTGTAGGTGATGCGTTGGGAACGGGTGGTGGGGGGCCGGAGAGGGGGCTGCCGTTCGTGCAACGGACGATGGTGGCGTTGGTGATGCCGGTGGTGAGGGTGTTGCAGGTGATGGATCGGGTGATGGTATTGTTGGTGATGTCAATGGCGGGGGGGGGGGGGTGTTGGTGAGGCTGTTGGTGCCGGCGGCGAGGGTGTTGCATGTCGTGCAATGGCCGAATGGTGAGGGTGCTGTAGGCGGCACAGTGGGTGATGGTGTCGCCGGCGATGCTGATGGCGAGGGTGATGTGGGTGATTCTGATGGTGAGGGTGTTGCCCGTGATGCAATGGGTAATGGCGTCGTTGACGATGTCCGTGGTGAGGGTGCTGCTGGCGTTGTCACGGGTGATGGCGATGTGGGCGGCGTCCATGGCAGGGGTGTTGTGGGTGATGCTACGGGTAGTGGCGCCGCTGGCGACTCTGAGGACCGTGACGGTGCGGCGATGCATTTGGGGCGTCGCTGGCGGTGTCGATGGTGGGGGTGTCGTAGGTGACGGAGAATGTGGGGGCTCATCGGGCGACTGTGAGACCCGTAATGCCGACGGTGGAATGGGCAGTGTGGGTGATGGGAGGGCTGCAGAGGGAGAGTGCTGCGGGTGACGTCGCCGGCGAGGGCGCTGCGGGTGTTGGGATCGGCGGAGGCGCTGTTGGCGGCGTCAGTGGTGCCGCTAGTGATGGAATGGGCATCGGGGACGCTGGTGTTGTTGATCGTGAGGGTGACGTACCGCTGGCGTTGCCGTTGGGGAGGGTGCTGCGGGTGGTCCCCTGGGTGGCAGAGTCAGCGGTGGTGCTGATGGTGATGGTGCTGCCGGTCGCGTCGTTTTTGAGGGTGCTGCTTCCTGTGGCGCTGGGGCTGGTGTGCGCTACTGCTCGTGTGACGGTCCGGGTGGTGGTGAGGCCAGAGGCGCCAACGTGAAGGTTGCCAGCGGTGCAGCGGGTGATCGGGGGGCTGCAGGTGGTGTAATTGGTGGTGGTGCCCTTGGTGATGTCGATGGCGAGGGTGCTGCAGGTGATGAACCCGGTGACGTTGGTGATGGCGATGGTGAGCGAGCGATGGCGATGCTAGCGTTGCCCATTGGGGGGGGTAATGTATGGGACGCAACGGGTGGTGGCCGTGGGCTATGCACCGGTTGGTGGCGGTGCTGGTGGTGTCCTTGGCGAGGATGTCGTAGGGAGGTGACTCAATAGGTGATGGTGTTGCGAGCGATGTTAGTGGTGAGGGTGCTTCGGGCCGTCGCCGTGACGGGTGCTGCTGGCGGCGTCCGCAGTGTGGGTGCCGTGCGTGATGCAGCGGGTGATGACGTCGTTGGTGATGTCGCGGGTGCTGCAGGTCTGTAGGCGATGCCACGGGTGGTGTTCCAGGTGGCGTTGCGCTGGCTGGTGTCTCTAGTGCTGCTTACGGTGAGGGCACGGCGGGTGCCATATGCTGTAATTGTGGATGGTGTCGCTGGTTGCGCCGGTGGTGATTGTAGGTGCCGCAACGGCCGTTGGGGGTGCCGCAGGTGATGTGGTGGTTGGTGGTGTCGCTGGCGATGTCGATGGTGACGGTGCTGCAGGTGATAAGGGTGGGACGGTGATGTTGGCGGTCACTGGTGTGGGTGCTGTGGGTGATGTTGAATGTGGGGGCATTGCAGGTGTGGCGCCGGGTGAATGGTGGTGTGCCTGGCGACAGCGTCTTCAGTGCTGTCGGGGGGGGGGGTGTTGTTGGTGATGCTTTGGGTGGCAGTGCCGCCGGTGAGAGGCTGGTGGAGAGGAGAGGGCGGTAGTGAGGTCGGGCGTTGTAGGTTCTTCGGTTTCATTGGGAGCGGGGACGAGGACAGTCCCATCGTAGTCTTCAGCTCCTCGAAAGACCACCCACAGTTCATCTTCATCAACCACCTTACTGTGCGCTCGTGCAGCTCCTCTATGGGTATCTGCATCGCTGTCCCATCAACTAAACTTATCACACTCCCCCACTTTGGAGCAGCAAGTAGTTTGCTCGCCCCATCGGGGACATATAGGGGACCATCGGGTAAAGGCACTCGTTGCACTGTCAGTCGGTCCAGCAGTCTTCTGCATCCGCGGCTTTCACCGACAGGTCTCCAATCTGGAGTAACCAAGACCACTTTCGCGCGATCAAGCACAACTTTCGCCAGACATTTGTAAAGGTGTGACCAGGGAGGGTTTGCCCATAGTGTGTCCCTCAACCCCCACGAGTAATGGTAGCAACTGTTCTTCATAGTACAATAGAGCCCTTCGACTGCATTTACTGTGTTTGCATACAGGTGGACTTCTGGGTTACATCTGAGCTCCAGCAAAGCATCTTGGCGTATCTTGGACACCAGTCTGTACAACTTCTTGTTCCCCATGCAGAGCTGGACCTTCGGTGTCTCAGGTAAGCCTTCCACTCGCCTTTCTAGACTCACCAGGTTTCTTTCTTCTCCCTTCTTGACCAAGAGCTTCGCTGGGTTGAACAAACAGCCAATGATAACAACTTGGTTCTGTCTCACAAAATTCATACCAATACACACGTCAAAGGCCGTCGTGTTCAGGCATACACATTTGTGCGGCAGCTTGAATGTCCCCAAGTCCACTTGAACTGTCGTCTCTCCTTCTGAATACTCATGGTTTCCATTGCCCACCTTGATAGCACAAATGTTCTTGTAATCTGGAGACTTCACCAGACGACTTGCACAGATAGAATCAGTTGCCCATGTATCAAAAATTCCTTGCCTGGTCATGCCATCAACTTTCACATCCATTCATAAAATGTGACCCTCTCGGGTTGCTGCTCGAAGCATTTCAATGACATTTTCCACTTCCGCGGCCGTCAGGCTCTTCCTCTTTCGAGCGTTTCCTTCCTCTTCAGGCCCTTCCTTCTTCTCTTCTTCTGCTTTGCCTTTTCCTTTGCCTTTTCCTCTTCCTTTCTTCGGTTCATCCTTTCCTGCTCCTGTGTCTCCAAATTTTCCACGCAACTCCTCAAGCAGCTTCTCCGGATCTTCAAACCCATTCTGCTTCAAAACGTGGATCAGCCTCTCTCGGCGTTGTTGCTTCTGCAGCTTGAAGTAGTGGTCCGAATAGTGGTTGGTCTTGCCACAGTGCTTACACTGTATACGCGCTCGGAACTCGGCACTTAGCTGCTCTGCATCAAGGATCGTGCGCTTGCCTCGTCCGCCTTTGCCTTTTCCTCTGCCTTTTCCTTTGCCTCTCGTTTCCTCAGGTTTGGCGGCAGTCCTCTCCAAGGGAAAAGCGTTGGTCGACAGCTTCTGCTTCAGTGCTGCTAAGGCTTCCAGCATAACCGATTTATCCGTATCCTTTGGCACGCCTTTCTCTGTCTTCTCTTTTTCCATCCTTCTCAGTGTAGCGGTTCTTCCTCCATGACCTCTTGACTCCTGCAAATGTTTCAGGGAAACTGAGAAGGTCCCTCTCTCTCGAAGTAGTATGCTCAGTGTGTCATAGTCGTGCAAGTATGGCAACAGGTTTGGATCTTCTGCCCACTTTGTGAACGTCTTGTCATTCACCCTGGAGGCCAGCACTAATAATTTTTGTTGATCGGATAATGCGTTTGGAGTGAATTTCTTGAATACGTTTTCCAATTCGTTCAACAAGTGCTCGATTTCGGCTGGCTTTGGGTCTGCAGGTAGCTGTCCTATCTTCGCCAACTGGCCCCTCAGGCTCAAGTCTGTTTCAATGTCTGGATAGAGTAGCTGGAGTCAATCGAAGAAGTCCTCCAACGACTTCGCTTTCTTGAGACAATTTTGTGCACGCAACTTGACGTCAGGTTTCTTGATCCCTTCTATTAGGAGCGCTGCTTTGACTTTGTCCTTGCATTGGTGCTTGCCTGTGAATAGCAAATACCTCGCGAACGTTACTGAGAATCTTTCGACGTCTTTTCCTTCGAAGGCTGGTATCTCGATTTTCATGGAACGTTCGGTCTTGTCTTCATCATCGTCATCTGACCATTCAGTCAAGCCCATGTGCTCATTGCAACTTTCTTTCAGTCGCTCGAAGGCCTTCACGCTTTGTGGTACAAATGAAGGTTCTGCCGGAGGTCTTATGAGTCCTGAAGGACCGATCAGACTCAAGGTATTTACCTTCTTCTCCAGATTTTTTATCTCGTCTGTCATCGGCTTCAGCATACCTTGTAGCGCTTGGATAAAGTCTCCTTCGCGCGTCTCCGTCTTCAAAAGCTTCTTGTCGTGCCTCCCCGTTGATAACGCAGTGTAAGCTGGATATTCGCAATTCTTTGATGTTCTGAGAAGTCAACTCCTTTCTCTTTGCGGGTTCGTTTGACTTTCGCCTTTCCTTTCCCTTTCTCGCGACGCCTCGCTCTGATCGCTTCTCTTTTCTTCCGCACGGCATCGTGGATCGATTTGAGGAAATCTTCGTACTTTTCAGTCTCTGAATGTGTCCACTCGTTCTCTTCTTCGTCTTCAGTGCGATCTTTGAAATCCTAAGCTGGACCCCAAGACGATTCACCCGTCTTGAACGCGTCGTCAAAATTGGGTTCCTCAGGTTTGTCGGGTGTGTGCATTCTTTCCTTGTGAGCTTCATCGCTCTCCTTGACGCCTGATTCTCCTTCGATGTCTTTCTCCTTCGTGACGCCTGACTTTTCTTCGTCACTCACGACACCTCCGTCATCGTGTGCATCGTCGCTGACGCGCGACGCGTCTTTCGACCTACTCCTCTGCGTCCCACTGTTCCTTGCATCCATTCATTGTCGTAATTGTGTGACCTTCTGAGTTGCACGAGTTGATAATGATTTCGCCTTCGTGCAGGTCCCAGGGCTTCGCGAACTCCCTCTGCTACCAACGTTGATTGCTGCTTTTGGGAGGCGCCTCCTGCTCTACTCACCAAAATTTGTTTCGGCAATAATTCAAGAACTCGACTTGAAGTTTTGAGGTTTGAGGTTTGATTTTGCGGGTACTAGACGCCTTTTGGCCCCGGGGGGCCACCTGGTCGGGCCAGGTGATATCCTCCCCACTGGGTACTAGTGGAAGGCCCTCCAAGATGCACCTCCTGCCTGGTGGCGGAGCCCCCCTGGTTCACAGGGCTCGGAGCCCCGTCCCTCCCCGGCTTCCCCGTTTCGCCACTCCCCGGTCAGTGCATCAATTCGCAGCCGTGGCTGCGGGCGCTTACCCACCGCGTCGCCCTTCTAATGCGTGGTCGCCCGGGACGCCGGCGCCGCCGGGTCTGTGCTACTGGCTTGTCGCCAGTGGGACCCCCTTGGGCTGGCGCGGAGGCTGCCTAGCCTAGGGGTTGGGGTGTGGCGCAGTGCGCCACTACTACTGCGTTGGCGGGTGCAGTGCCCCGTCCGTGTGTGCGCGGCGCTGGCGGCCGGTTCGGGGGGCTCGGGCCGGTACCTGGTGTTGTGTCTCTCCCGTTTCCCCCTTCCCGCCCCGCATGTCCCGCGCTGCGTGTGGCGGGCCGTACCGTCCGGGTGTCCCTTACCCTCGCTCGCTGGTACGCCATTCCACGCAGTCTGTGTGTTCCGCGAGCTCGGTCCGGTTGCCCTTCTGGTAGTCCCTGCGTGCCCTTTGCGTATGTTTGCGCTCGCGCTCCCGCGGCGTCCGCCCCCCCTCTCCTGGGTGCGGTGGCGTGCGCACCTCGCGCGGTCCCGGCACTGGGCGCTGATAGGGCCGTTCCACGTGGTCTGTGCCCCTCCGCGTGTCCTGCCCCGGTCCTTTGCTCCGTCCGGCGTGCTTAGGGGGGGGGCGGTCCGGTCCCGGTTCCCCGCTACCTGGCTTGGGGCTGTGCGCCCTCCGTGGGGCGGGTCCGTGGCGTTCCTGTGCCGGGGGGCGGGCTTGGGGGGAGAGGGGGGCCCGTGCGCCGTGCCCCCCGTTTGTACGTTTGGGGGGGGGGCAGTAGGGCGGGGGGGCGCTCTGCCTCGTTCCGTCCCTCTGCCTTCCCTGGGCAGGTAACAAAGTGGGTGTCACTGGCATCGTTCTGGTCATGGGGGGCGTGGCCCCCATACCGCTCCGGTTCGTGCTCGCCCGCCTTCTCTGGGCGCGATCTGTGCGGCGTCCTGGCGCATTGGCGCGGGCTCCCTTGTTCCCCGCGGTTCCTGTGGGAGCCGGCGGCTGGGGCGGGGGGGCGGGCCGTGCTCCAGCTCCTCTCTCGGGCGGGGGGAGGGGGGACCATCCCCTCTGCCTGGGGGGGGTGGCAGCCGGCGCCCCCGCGGCTTGCGGGCCGGTGGGGGGGGTGGGGAGGGGGGGGCGTCGCACCGCAGCCTCCCTGCCCCCTCTCTGGGGGGCGGCCCGCGGTTCGCAACCCTGGCCCCCTCTTGTCGTCGGCGCACTCTTCCCCGGCGTGCGCGTTCGGGCGGGGTCGCGGGGCCTCCCGAGTGTGGTCATTGGGGGGCGTCATGGGGGGCGCGGCCCCCATACTGTTCTGGTATGCCGCCGTGTGCCACCCCCAGGCCTGGTCCGCGCGCTGCTTTGGCGCGCTGGTGTGGGCTGGCCCGTCGGCCGCGACCCCCTTGGGAGCAGGCGGCTGGGGGCGCTGGGGCGCGCGGTGTGCAGTTTCAGCCGCATCCCCCCCCCCCCCCCCGCGTCGCGGTCCCTTCTGGGGGAGGGGGGGCGTCCCCTCGGCTCCGGAGGGGCGGAGGGTTGCTCCTGTGGCTCTCAAGGTGGGGGGGGGCCGCGGGGGGGGCGGATGGGGGGGCCGCTCCGCCGCCCCCCGCCCCCCCGCCCCGTCGGGCGTCAGCCTGCCATCCGTTGTCTCCGGCGCGCCCCCCCAGGGTATAATCGTGCTGTGGGGGTTGCCAGGCGGCCGTGGGCGTCGGGGTCGGCCCGGTCGGCCGCCAATGGGTCAGTGCGGCGGATGGGGGAGGGAGGGGGGGGGAACTTCCCCGCCCTGGTTCGCGCCCCCTCCTTCCCCAGGCCGGCCTCTGAAGGTGCCGCTCCGTTTGCGCCGTCCTGGGCGCCGCGGGTCCGCCGTCGGTCAGCAGCAGGCAGGGCGGGAGCGTGCGGGCGGTTCACCGGGGGCACTTGCCGCGGCCGGGGTGCCCCCTCACCCCGGGTGCAGCGGCCTCTTCGAGGGGGGTGCGGGGCCGCCGTCTCTTCGGTCTGCCTCCGTTCGTTCTTGGGCCTGAGGGGGAGGGGGGGGGGAGTGGGGGGGGGCCTCCGGTCCCCTGGCGCCGCCTCCTGACGGCCCAGGGGGGGCGGCCTGGCGGTCCCCGCCCCGGGGGCCAGCCGTCGGCTGGGGGGTCGCACTCTTCCCCCGCCCCCCTCTACCCAGAGCCAGACCCTGGTGCAGGCCCTCGCTGGGGTCCCTTGTCCCCCCCGCCGTCGCCGCGCGGCGCTGGCCGGCCGGGGGCGGCCGTGAGGGTTAGCGGTCAGCGGTTAGCGGGCTGCAGGGCAGTAGGTTCCCCCCCCGCGCTCGTTGTCTCCGCCCTCCCCCCCGCGGGAGGTGGCGCGCGCTCCTCTGTCACGCCGTATCGTGGGGGGGGCGTGGGTCCGGGGGCCCAGCCCCCCCCCCCACTCTCTCACATCCGCCGTCTGGGCCGTCACCTGCGCCGCCGCTTGTGTGGGGGCCGGGGCTCTGGCGGTGGCGGGTTGCACCGGCGGTAGCGCCAGTGGGTGAGGGCGCTGCGCAAGGCCCGGGGGAGCCAGTTGTTGGCGTCCGCATCCGTGATGCGGAGCACCGCCCCCCCTTTGAGGGAGGCCGGCCACGTCGGCCCCCTGCTGGGCCACGTCGCCCGGATCACTGACCTGAGGACCCTCTCGTGGTCCTCTGGGGCTGCCTACCCCCCCGGGGGTACCTCCCGGTTTCCTCCGTCACTCCGGAGGAGCACGGCATCGAAAGGCCGGTTCCTCATCCCCCTGTTGGTCCCCTGGTTGGCCCAGCTGCACCACCCGTACATCTCCACCACCAGGGGGAGGACCTCATCCCCCAGAGGGTCCAGGACCGTGCCCCTGTCCCGGTCCCAGGGCCGGGCTGCCTCTGCCCCTCGCGCCGGCTCCCCCTGCGGCCCCTGTGCCTGCGGCGCCGGCGCCGGGCGCCGCCCCCCCCCCGCCGAGGCCATCCGCGCCGGCTCCGCTCTCGGTGCGGGGGGGGCTGGCTGGTGCTGGGGTTGTGGGGGTGGGGGGGGGATGAGTTCTCCGGCGTAGGGGTCGATGTTGTAGAGGTGGGCGTGGTGGGGGTGGTGGTGGTGGGTGTGGTGCGCCGGCATCTGTTGGATGCCGGGGGGTATGCACCTCACCGGCTGCACGTCCGGCTGCGGGGGTCCGTTTCAATGTCTGGATAGAGTAGCTGGAGTCGATCGAAGAAATCTTCCAACGACTTCGCTTTCTTGAGACAATTTTGTGCACGCAACTTGACGTCAGGTTTCTTGATCCACTCTATTAGGAGCGCTGCTTTGACTTTGTCCTTGCATTGGTGCTTGCCTGTGAGTAGCAAATACCTCGCGAACGTTACTGAGAATCTTTCGACGTCTCTCCCTTCGAAGGCTGGTATCTCCATTTTCATGGAACTTTTGGTCTTGTCTTCATCATCGTCATCTGATTTTTCAGTCAAGCCCATGTGCTCATTGCAACTTTCTTTCAGTCGCTCGAAGCCCTTCACGCTTCGTGGTACAAATGAAGGTCCTGCCGGAGGTCTTATGGATACTGAAGGACCGATCAGACTCAAGGTATTTACCTTCTTCTCCAGATTTTTTATCTCGTCTGTCATCGGCTTCAGCATACCTCGTAGCGCTTGGATAAAGTCTCCTTCGCGCGTCTTCGTCTTCGAAAGCTTCTTGTCGTGCCTCCCCGTTGGTAACACGGTGTAAGCTGGATATTCGCAAGTCTTTGCTGGTTCTGAGAAGTCAACTCCTTTCTCTTTGCGGGTTCGTTTGACTTTCGCCTTTCCTTTCCCTTTCTCGCGACGCCTCGCTCTGATCGCTTCTCTTTTCTTCCGCACGGCATCGTGGATCGATTTGAGGAAGTCTTCGTACTTTTCAGTCTCTGAATGTGTCCACTCGTTCTCTTCTTCGTCTTCAGTGCGATCTTTGAAATCCTAAGCTGGACCCGAAGACGATTCACCCGTCTTGAACGCGTCGTCAAAATTGGGTTCCTCAGGTTTGTCAGGTGTGTGCATTCTTTCCTTGTGAGCTTCATCGCTCTCCTTGACGCCTGATTCTCCTTCGATGTCTTTCTTCTTCGTGACGCCTGACTTTTTTTCGTCACTCACGACACCTCCGTCATCGTGTGCATCGTCGCTGACGCGCGACGCGTCTTTCAACCTACTCCTCTGCGTCCCACTGTTCCTTGCATCCATTCATTGTCGTAATCGTGTGACCTTCTGAGTTGCAAGAGTTGATAATGATTTCGCTTTCGTGCAGGTCCCAGGGCTTCGCGACCTCCCTCTGCTACCAATGTTGATTGCTGCTTTTGGGCTGCGCCTCCTGCTCTACTCACCAAAATATGTTTCGGCAATAAATCAAGAACTCGACTTGAAGGTAGAGACAGCGAAGCAACGGATAAGGATCGTCACAACCAGAAGAATGAGATACAATAACATGTGGGACTGCAGTATAAAGACAGTGCTGTGTATTGACATTGCAATGCCTTTATCACGTGTTTGCATGCTTCGGAATCACAAAACATAGGGCAGAAAGAGGCTTAACTTGAAAACCATGCCGATTGAAAAGATACTAAAACAGACAATCAAAAATCAGATTCCCCATATCAAAAATAGGTTGAATATCACATTTTCTCTTGAAACACCTTTCTGTGCCGGAGTATAAAAAAATTGTGACTGCAGAACTCAGTAAAAACTGCCCTGACGATGTCAGAACTCAGTAGAAACTGCCATACTCTGGTCTCATGCACTCCGCCACCAAAATGACCAACAATGGGCCCCGACACCAAAATTGACTATCATACACCAATATATGCGGGACTTTATGGCAGTTTCAAATATGCACATGGTTTTTGATAATTGAGCAATATATGTGAGAAATTCAGCTTTTTCTGATCAGGCTGAGCGCCTTCATGCATGACAATAGAGCATAACTAAAATAGATGCTCACCATGCCTCCACCTGGCTTATCTTCATACCTAGAGCAATTATCATAGCCTCAAGCTCAACGATAATCAAACAGACAAGCTATTAGTCTCATCCTGGGTTAGTGGGGGTGGGCTGACCACTACTCTCAGTAAAAGATGCCTCAGGGGTTTCAGCAATACTGTGGGGTTGGACAAATCATCACATCATTAGAAACAGATCCCCCGTTCATTCAAAAGCATTAAAGCAAAAATGACTCCAATTATGGGCTAGGTACTATTTTCAACACCTGTGGTCGGCGACGTGCCCGGCTGCTTGGCTTGATTTGGGTATTGTCCCTTGGTGCCTTGGATAGCCCTTTTGCTTGGTTCTCCCTTGGCTTGCCTCATTGCGTCAACAAAGGCAACCCTATTCTGAATCCCAGCCGACCCTTGGACAGTCACCGGAGCATGGCTGCAAGAGCTCAATGAGGATCACTTGGATTTGCAAGGGGGTACTCAATGGTGGATAGACAGGAAGCTTATGGAGAAAAAAGGCGGTGCAATAAACATAACAAAGGAAGTGGTAGGGGACCCTATGTGACAGAAGGAATCACAGTGGGTCAACAAGCACGGATGGTAAGGGACGTCAGGATCAGGATACTGGAAAGGAGGAAGGGTGCTCGAGTCTCTGACCCCATAGCCACACTGACGCTCAAGCCGATTCAAGGAGTAACAACACCCCAATCTCGGTGCAGAAATGGCAAAAATAGGCAAAATTGGGTCGATTCCCATGGGTGGTCAGGCAGCTAAGGTTGGCCCTGTAACTCATGGAGCAGGAGGTGAGACCTAGGCCTCATTTCCAAGTGCAGAACTTAGAGTCAGGTCCCGACTCCCTATAGGGGCGGACATATGGGGACACCAACATACGACATGGGGGGCTAAAGTTGGGGTCCAAAATGGGACGATTCGGCATTCCCCAAAATGCGCCAGACACGAAAATATCCCCAAGGCCATTCCTCCATGATACCTTGGAGACGGATCTTAATGTGCTCCTTGGGACCCAATGACAGTCCATTTCGGGCCCACACATACTTTGTTCCCACAGATCTCTACTGACGATGGCGTGGTGGTGGCTTCAGTAGAGCCCACGATTGTAAAACTGGCAAAGCTTCCAACATTCATCCTGGGTGGGCTCCTTGTGAGCGGGCGCATGTGAGCCGTGGGCACCAATATGCACAAGCAACATACCATGACTGGTTCATTGGTCCGTGCATCCAACGTGCACCAGGGGTCTGAACATGGTGCAAGTGAGGTCAAAGTTATGCAAGATGGCCAAAAATAGCCGAAAATGCCGAAAATTTGGTGCAAATGTGGCGAGACCGATTTGGACCGGAGTATTTCCTAAATTTGGAATCAGGTCACTTGTGTCCAACATATGTTTTGGGCGTCGATCAATCCACCCCTAGATTTGGGAATTCTGGGGTTCTCAACTGCGCCCATGATTGGGGGTTGACCCGAGTCCCCCACAAGAACGCCTTGATGCGCTCGGCCCAAGTGGAGTTTTTGCCTGGGCCCAAGATATGGTGCGCACAGAGGCATGTACCTGCAGAAAACACTCCGGTCATGATGTAATTTGAGCGTATCGTGGAGAGCCAATGTTGCCACTTGACATCATGACGGCTCAAAAGTAGCAAAATTGCCGAAAAAGACATGAAAAATTGACTTGAAAACCCCACAACGACAATTGGAGATAGCCAGTGTTATGGTTTCGAGCAGCAACAGAGCAGCGAGCGCGCAAACATGCGGTCACACACTACAAACTGCAAACGCTAATATGAAACATCGAGATGCCAGCAGCTGTGAGTTGAATTGTGTATGATATTTCGATGTCTCTTTAGACAGGGTCTTTTGTCTTCGAATTGTGCCTTTGTTTTGACTCGGTGCCCTGCGTAACGATTCTGCGCCAGGTTGTCGTGTTTTGGTGAAATAAGACGATTTTTGAGGAAAACAAGACAACCCAAACGAGATCCAGGACAAGTGGTAGGTGGTTACGTGGCCGGGCCTCAATGTCGTCGAACTTGTAGGTTTCGATTCATGGCGCCGTCGTTTATTATTTTGAATTGAATTATCATCGCAACCGGAGAGAGATTCGATGACGCTGCAATGCTACGTTTTTTCCGCAACTGCCTGTTTTGACCTGATTTGCCTTTGTATGAAAAATTTTCGAACTCGTTAGAACAACTGAATGCAAAACGCATTACGCATCCGGAAAGCGAGTGGTTTCCTTGCATGTTTCACGACCTTCGCCGTTTAAAAGCCGCAGTCACCGAGCTACAAGCAAAGTGCGTGGACTTGGAGTCTAGACGCGAAGTACACCAACACAATATGTGGCTTGAGGTTTGAGGTCTGAGGCTTCGGGTACTAGACGCCTTTTGGCCCCGGGGGCAACTTAGTCGGGCCAGGTGATATGCTCACAAGCCGGGCCTAGTGGGGGGCCCTTCGGGACACACCTCCTGCCACGTGGCGCAATCCTCTAGGTTCGCGGGGCTCGGAGCCCGGTGCCTTCCTGGCTTCCCCATTTCGCCACTCCCCGGTCGGTGTGTACACGGTGTGTCCTTCAGCAACTAGTTGGAAAACTTCACCTACGGCTCAAATGGTGCTGATCACCCCAGCTGGTCCGGGGCTATTGTTTCCGGGTCGACCCTCTCCAAGTCCATGCGTCCTCCTCCCTTGCATGTAAGCATAGCACAAGAAGAAGATCACTCACATCCGCATTGAGTCCCTCAAACTCAGTGAGCATCCATCCGGATTGCAAATTCGAAGCAATCTCTTTGAGGTCTAAACAACTAAGGAAAGAAAGCATGTTCAAATGGTCATAGGAACATGTAAAACCTCGAAACCATGTCCCGGTTAGGTTAAGGTGCAATAATCATTGGAAATCACAAAGGAAGAGAAATCAAGGCAGGAGAGGGGGGAACAAGGGGAGCCCACTCTCCCACTCGGCACATCCTGGGTAGCCTGATTCAGGATCCCCAAGGAGGCAGAACCAAACACATGCAAACACAACAAGACATTGGTAAGGCCCATTGGCTGTCCAAGCCTACCCTAGTGGGGGGGTCGTCAGTCTCCACTCCTGGCACCACAGGACCCCAGAAGATGGGGTCCAGTGCCTCCACATTCAGTCTTCCCGCTCCCTGAATATCTCAACTCAACTCTCTCTGGGGCAGGAGATAGCCCCACCACACCACCGTAGGGGGGGTGGTGGTCCTGGGTGCCTATAAGACTCAGGCCCCAGACATTCTGTGGAAAAGGGGGTAAACTGGTATATCACCCATACCACCTCAGGATCCCACAACGAACGAAGGGTGGCTGGGGGTAGCCATGACCTTCACCCTGACACACGGGGAGAGGCAGGACCCAACTCCACACGCGCTCTGAGACCTAACATGGGAAGCAGGGTACAAAAACAGGCAAAACCAAAAATCAGAGGTTACCCACTTCAACACACCCTGCCGCCAGGGCAATGGAGATTCGAAGGATTCCATGTGGGGACATCCAAAGGGCATCAGTTAAAAATTATGCCCGACGGATATCCAAGTCTGTCTCCCTGATATCATGACACTCCAACAAGTCTGGTAAGCTGCCCACTTTGGTGAAGTAGCCACAAGCGAAAAAGCAAGGGAGAAAAGAATAGAAATAACTCAGACATAAGGTTACCCTAAGGTCAGGAAAAGCGCATGCACAAAGGATTCTGGGAGGAGATGATTGTCCGAAAGGACCTGACCCTACCTCCACCTCAGGTTGGCAGAAGGCAAGAAACTTCAATACCGACTTTTTGAAGTCATTTTTGGGGACCTCAAAAAGGGCTTATGCATACATTCCTGACTAGGATTTGAAGTGCAAATTGAGATGACATATGGGTTCGGTCCGATCCCATAAGGATAGACCATAACCCAAACTCCTCAAATATCAGGAATTGACACTGATGAGAGGCCATGGGTGAAATGTTGGCCCAAATCCAGAAGATGGCCGAACCTTCCCATGGCCCAGAAGTGACCTCATGAGAATTGGAACTTTCAACAGAATTAGAGAGAAAATTCAAAACAGTGGACCTATGTACCAGTAACCTTCTGACAAATGCTCAATACAACGTAGGCAGCACCATTGAGACATAGCAAAAGAGCCCAAGGTCTAACTCCTCATCGGTTCTTTACTGTTTACCCGCCAAGTGACTACATGACAGGGTGGTTTTCAGGGTCCATAATTTACATCTCTGGGACCATGTAAAATCACTATCCTATACACTCCGCAAGATTGGTTCCAATGGATTGGGTAAGTGATGGAACATACCAAATCAAGTTCAAATACCCGAAGTAGAAACAATCGGGACGTTTTGGGTCAAGGAACAAGGAGTTTTGGCCCAAAGACCCAGAAGAACCAAGTGGCTGAAGTGAACACACAAAATTTGAAACCTCAAAAACGTTTTACAGATTGCAATGGTGTGGCAAACCCAAGTGAGTTATAACAAATAAAGCATTCACGTAGAGTGGAAAGCATGCACTTTCATTGGAATCAGCGATTGGGTTTGAACTCAACATGTACATGAAGATATGAGTTCGAAGACTCAACCCATAACTGAGTAAATTTGGGCAATGTTCACATGACCAAATTTACTATACGCAAAAACTCACCAGAATGGCAGATAGAAAATTCATGGTAGCACACAGAGAAAAATTGACGGCGACTCAAAGGGATCATAAATAATGGTATTGACCATGGAGACCACGAATGTTTGAACGTTCGACCAAAAACTCAATGGTAGTAGATCTGCATGGTCGTCATAAGTGAACACATGAAATGAAGAAAGTTCAAGACAGAACCATCCAGACTCATGTAAGGCCCTATGTACAATGATTCACGCCCACACGAGGCGTATTATCAGACGTACCCATATGCCACAACATGCACAAACAACACTTAGCTTTGAAATCGACGCGAGCTTGGAGATCCAAGCTCAAAAAGTAGGCCCATGAAAGGCCGAAAATGAGTGATTTTTGGCATAAAATGAATATGCCAAAATGAGCACAAAATTTTCAAAATTTCGAACCAAAAGATAGTGAAAGCGTCGAAGCGCGACCAAAACTCGAACATATATTGTTAATACTCACCAAGAACAAACAAAATAAGCTCTTACTTATTTTCCGTCGCCACTATATCTTGGAATTACAGTGGCAACCTTTGAGCACATGAAAACAAGGTGCTCGAAATCTCAAAACCAAAATTGATACACAAACTCGGCAATGGCTCAAATGAACGTGAACCATAGCAATTAGAAGGCTGGAGACTCGTCGTTAGGACGTCAAAAAGGATTTAAGAAAACCTCAACAATGACACGCCACACAAACTCGTCAAAGTGACATCATGAACAACAAAAGAATGCACTATTCATGCATCAAAGTGGGTCCCACCATGGAGTGTGATGACCCAAAACGGCAATAACTCGTGATTGCAAAGGGAAGGGAAGGCAAACCAAAATGATTACCAATGTGGAGTTCACCCTGAAATCAATAACGTTGACCTGACCGTGAAACTCATCATGGTCTCCAAACCACAA
The DNA here is from genome assembly GCA_964036045.1 of Eutreptiella sp. 'Long Island Sound 2002'. Classification (NCBI taxonomy): domain Eukaryota; phylum Euglenozoa; class Euglenophyceae; order Eutreptiales; family Eutreptiaceae; genus Eutreptiella; species Eutreptiella sp. 'Long Island Sound 2002'. Next base: position 111,662,932 of record OZ038378.1, read on the forward strand.
CCAAAACACAATTTAATCGTAATAATTTAGTCATATCACCAAACTGGCTTGCAACTCACACAAACAAATGACATACCATTGCAGCCCTAGGAACCCGTTTTGCCCAGGTAGAGTTGCACAGGAAGATTAACGACTGCACGCAGTTGCACCAAATTGTTGCCAGTTGCACAGAATTGCACTAGAGTTGCACAGTGCAATCCCTGTGCAACTGCGCTGGCATCGTCGTTGTGCTCCTGCTGTTGCTGCCCCATTTTAAAATACACGAGAAACTTCCTAGCCATTGGCCAGATTTGCAATGGTTTTGCAAGGAAATGCTATTTCCAAGTTCATTCGAACTACTTACCGTTATTTTAGCAACGAGGACTTGATGGATGACCTGGTGGGACTATTTACCCCAACGGCAACGGGTACCGCCCTATTGGATTGCCTCAATGAACGCATGAGTAAGCAAAAATGATGCAAGAAACGTGCAAACGACGCCATTCCGCAGGTTTATACACCTACTGAGGCTGTCCGCCTCGTTTTGGAGCTGGAAATGCCAAAAAGAAAGGTAATGTTTATTGCTATGTCCCTTTTGTGCGTTATTGATGCGTTGTGCAACCGCCCTTCGTGGTGTGCAAGTGGCCACTTGCACACTTTCGAAGCCATATCATTCACACACATCGTCTAATGTGGTCATTCACTCCATTCGGCATACCTACATACTCTAACTTGCACAATTGGACACCCTATAACACTAGATTGATAAAAATAGTGTGATAATGGCGATGTTACGCTTTGTGCAAACATGTCTGCAAGTAGTGTATTGCACCGTTTGCACCCGGTTGCACTTGTGCAATCGCCAATATAAAACTTTTCCTTTCTAGGTACAAGAACCTTATTCGTTGGGTATCCAAGCTTCCCAACGATGGGAAGGAGCGCCTCCCCTCAAATTGAGAGCATGCCTTTCCATCCTTTGAGGCTTTCAAGATTACTTGGCGGGAGCTTGGGAGCAAGCAAATCCTAGTACCAAGCGATTACAATGGGAAGGTGTTGTCCGTCGGGATCTTGATGAGGTTTTGAAGTACATCTCAACTCAAGATGATATACTTGATAGAATGACGTTCCCTCCTTTGGACGGGGAACATCCATATGTTTTGATCATTAGGGGTGATGGATTCCCTTGTGGATCTCGCCCTTGGGTGCAATTGACCTTTGGGTTTGCCAGCCATGCTCAAAAAGCGCGCACCCAAGCTTATAAATGGACCATCGATGTCGCCCTCACAAGTGAGCACGACATCGATGCCCTACATGAAATTTTTTCAAGGACTTTGGAGGCAATCCAAAGTATTATAAACGCCGGATGGATCCTCATTCTTGAAAAATTGTGCCGTGCCCGAGTCATGTTAGGTGGTTACCCCCCATGCCTCCGGAAAATGCTAGGAATTTCAGCCTATTTTCGTATTGGGAGTATTTACACTTATGCAGTGCGGTGCAACTCCAAGCGAAAGTGGATGGACCGAAAGTGGCGGCGTTCACCCAAGTGTGACAAACAATTATATAAACTTTACAAGAAGGGGTTGGATTGTACCAACGTCAAAGGATGTGTGAGTGAACGCTTGTTGCATGTAGAGGAACGGTTCAAATTTGTGGTTATGTGCATATTGCACCTTGTTTTTTGGGTCGGTGAGTAGCTCACCAAATTTATTAGCAAGAAGTGTAAGGACCTTCCACCGGCCACTAGGGATCGTGTGCAAGTTTGCCTCCGTTGTGCTAAGACCAAAATTAGTCTCAAGGGCCATTCTTCTCCGGATGGGGAAGAGACATGGCTCTTGGAGGCAAATTGGCGTCAGATTGGCAAGGCCATGAAGCTTGCCAACCATGTCATTGACGTGGTAGTACGAATGGCTTCTTTACTTACGGCAATGCAAAGTTGGGAGTTCAATTCGAACGCCCTCAATTGTAAATCCATCGCGAAGAAGTTCACAAGGACAATTTGTCCTACCATTCGATCGCAATATTTGTTATGGCTACAATATGATGCTCCCGAGGTTCTGAAAAGTTTGCATCCTTGGGGTTGCGGTATGTTTAGCGGTGACATTGTCGAGTCGCTAAACTACCTCTTCAAGGACCGTTTTTCTGTGCTCTTCGGCAAGGGGAGGAGGGAAAGGCACTCCAACGGACCGTGAAACGCGCCTCGTGACACAAGTGCTAGACTGTCTGGTCCTCGCCAGGGAGATGCCTCAATGGCAACGTGCAAATGCTGATTACGTGTGTGTATGTTTATGTTGCATGTCATCTAGTCCCCGATTGGACAGAAGCGTGTTTGGAAATGTGCATGTGTGCCGTACGCCGAGCGTGTGCAAGTCTTGTGCAAGCGGTCTGCAACTTGTGCAAGTGGGTTGTTGCATTGTGCAACTAGAAAGTGCACACTCGGTTCCCATCTTTCTTTCCGTAGCGGTTGTACGTGGGCAACCATGGACCAAGAAATCCAACAACTCCAACACCTCCTACAGCTCCTACAAGGAAGCAGGAGCGAAAGCGCTGGAGCGTCAAGTAGACCCGTACAAGCAAGTGGGAGCGGGTGTCAAGTGCAAGTAGTAGTGGGGTAACAACGCCGAAGAAGCCGCAAGTTGATCAGCAATTGAGCAACCAACCAACCGAGCAACCAAGTGCGCCTGGATTACAACCCTACTTCCCGTGTAAAAGCGAGTTGTTGGTCCCCCATAGTTGTCACATGGATGCCCTGCTCGCGAATGACAGTTCGAAATGGCGGTGGCTCTGGGATGTGACCCCAAAAAAATTTGTATAGGCGATTGTTGTATTACTGGCTCAAGAGGTGCCCCCAAGTTGACCCCTCGGGAATTATCACGTATCGGTGGCAAGGCTTCGCCCTCAACGCCACGCGATGGAGTTATTTGAAAATCCTGAGGATTGGCCTCCAAGGCAATGCGCAAGCATGCATGGTGCTTAGCGAGGCCGCCTTGTATACCCTATTCATGATGTGGCAAAAGGCTGGGTTGGGAGAGGCCATTGCCGCCCAGTGGGTCAGCGGCGGCAGCCCAAAAGCCTGTGCGAGCGTCCACAGACATGGGCACGGCCCACAATTTTTTCGAACAATGTCGCAGGAATTTCGGAGGAAGTATATGCTGGTCACAACGATGCGGCGTACAGCGCGTCACCCACGTCATTATTGGAGGCCGACGCAACCATTTCGGGAGGCAATAGGTGCACAGCGAATGCCCTTGCAGCCGTGGCACACTCAAGTGGACCGCCAAAAACACCCAGTCCTCTCGGTGCGCCGTCGCCGACTTACACCCCTATTGGGGAGGTGTGCAACCGGTGTGCAACTGTGTCCCAGTGCCACGTTGCACACGCTCCATGTGACAATGCTCGTAGGAGGTGCAGGTAAGCGGCCTATGGTGCAACGAGGGTGATGTTTGGCATTGATTTGTTTGTTGGACATGCATCGGATGCCCCATTTAGGCTCCCACACATAAATTTGTTTTTTTTCGCTCTGGATTTGCCGACTGCTTGTGAACGCAACGTTGTTGTGCAACCGCAGACTTGCACACCTTGCACTTGTGCAACCGCGCTTCACAGCTCACGGCGACGGGCGTGCCGACAGCCATGTTGGTTTGCGACAAGCGTGGCCCTGGTGTGATTGTGAGTGGAGTGTGGCCACCGATCCCAATTGACGAATGGCAGCGCACCATGGATTGAAGAAGGGTGGAGGAATTTAGGAAGAAGTGGAAGAAAGATATGAAGGCCGCTCTACGAGAGCTGGATGGGAGCGTGGGAAGCCCGGATCAAGCGACGACACCGCAACAACGGGTCCCGTTGCAGAAGGCCTTGCCTCACCTGCCTTCCCCACCTGAGCTTCCATTGGAGTTGGCAACGGTTGCCTGGGCCCACATGCACACCCCAATGAGGTTGGAGGAAAAGTTCGAGAATGAGTCCATCCTCGATAGTGAATTGGGCAACCCCATTGTGGATGAGAGTGATTCGGCACCCACTACGGAACAAACCCCAATGAAGATGGAGAAGCAACAGAAGCACGCACCCCCACGGCCACCGCCCGTTCCGCAAGGAGGAAGCCAAAAAGCATCCCACGTGTCGCCAAAGATGATGTTGCTCAAAGCCTAATGCGCATTGAAGGAGCGTGTGGCCACTGACGACACCAGGAAGACCAAGAAGAAGAAAGATGGACGTGGGGCAAATTCTACCAAACAGAGGAGACTCGAGGTGGAATTGGATAGCAATACCAGGGCCCAAAATGAGGCACAGGGAGAGAAGCTCACACGAAAGAAAAAGAAAGGAGACGAAGGCAAGAGCCTACAACCGAAAGCGCCAAGGAAGAAGAAAAACGCAAAGGCAAAAGTACCGCCACAACTCCAAGCACGGCAAGAAAATGAAAGCCTGAACCAAGATCCAAAGGAAGTGGAGAGCCCAAACAAAGCAAGTGACCATGGTGCTCCACATGCAAATGAGCTGGCCGCACTCGAAAAAGCCACATCCGCTGCAGAGGTGTGACACCGTCGTGTTTAGTCGCATTCCATGTTACGAAGCTTGTGCAACCAGTGTGCAACCCTTGTGCAATTTGTGCAAGCGGTCGGTTTCGCGCGGTGGCACACACTTGCACACCGATTGCACATCTTATCTTCATAGGACACGGCGAGGCAACGGCGGAAGGAGGCGGCGCACAAGCGTGCGGAGGTGTGCAAGAAGTTTGGTCTTCCGCCCGGTTGCTGTGTACGCTGGTGCTGGTTGGAAGGGCCAAGTGGAGGCTACAGACTCGCCGTCGGTGGCAAACACCAACTTCAAAAAGGCGATGTGAAACCGAAGAAAGGCCAAGAGTTGGTCCGCCTCCCACTGCAATGGAGAGGTGATGAGGAGGTGGCGGCAAAGGTCATGTGGCGCGCATGCGTCCTCCCAGGGGAGATCTCAATTACAAACGAAGAGGACGCGGTGCAAGCACTCAAAAAGATGAAAGAGAGGCACGAGGACAGGGGGGTTGGCAAGGAGGACAATGCGAATGACAAAGTGACAGATGGCACCGAGGACAATGAAAAAGACAAGGTGACGGATACGGAGGCAAAGGGTGGTGGTGACCAACATAATGGAGATGGCATTGCCGAGTCGAGTGGGGCAGGCGACCCTTCACATGGCGAAGGCGTGATGGAGCCCAATGGTGACGTTGACGGTGACGCCGGAAAAAAAGACGAAGGGGAGTCCGCACCAAAGGCCGATGAGGAAATGGTGCGCACCGACGAAAAGGAAGGCACCAAGGAAGTGGATCAACCAATGGAAGGGAGAGAGCAGGGAGGAGAGACAAAGCCCAACGACAAGCCCAACACCCCAAGGGAGGCCAGTGTGGTCGTGGCGCAAGAGGGGAAGAGAAATGAGGCACCCAATAAGAACACGCCGAACAAAGAGGGTTTGAATGCAACGCAAAAGCTATGGAGCTCGCCACCTCCGCAATGACCAGCCAACACGCTTCTTGAGAAACTACGTCATGCAAGGAGTTGGGAGAGGATTGAGAGACATGGCACTCACTTTTCGAGGCTCCTCCTTCGGGCCTTCAAGGCATTTCCAAGCTTTCGCAAGGAGAGTGCAAAATGGAGCTCAAAAATCGAGCCTTTGGTGCGATGTATAAATCCATTTGTGGGATGACACCTCCCCCATTTGTCCTACACAAGCATTGATCTTGTGCATGGCGCGGTGAGAGCCCCCATGAACCTTCATACTCATGGCCGCGACGATTGTGCTCTCACCGGCAAAATGACCATTGGTAATGTGCATGGGGGATACCTTTTGACGATGGGTTATTTGGGAGGGTGGGAAGTCGAGGCCCGTGCATGGGCACATTGGGGGAAGCGAATGATATGATGATGCTTGGTTGATGGAAGAGCCGGCGTCCTCTTCAATGTATATCATTTGCATGGACCTACGCCTTGGCGTGGGCTACGCTATGCCATTATATGCTGCACAAGTGCATCCTGGGCACGCTTGACGCCCGCCATCCGACAAGGACTCCTTGAAATCTGGTTTCATTGGGGTGATGACATGTGATTCCAATGATGGAGGATGCGTCTTTGCTCGTGCTATGTGGTATTTGTAGGGTATTGTCCAAATGTGCTCGCATTGAATGAGTTCTTCATTTTTTGTAGTACGGCGCGCACGCGCGTGGCATGGTGGTTGCGCACCGTTGCACACGGTTGCAGAAGTGCAACCGGTTAAAATGGGTGATTGCACACACCAATGGGGGTAGACCAAATCGGTTTTAATGTGAAATGTTGTAGTGTTTGATGGCGAAAAACATCATTCTTCTTTCTCTACAACCTATTCATTACAGGTATACCGTGAAACCAAGGTCCCTTTGGTTAGGATGGCATGTCCAAGGGGATGGTTGTGCAAGGAAGCGGTTGCACAACCCCCACATTTGGCAGTTTTGGGAGGAGGTGTTATGTAGGTATGGGACACACTCATGAGGCATGTGACAGGTTTGAGTCATAATACACTAATGGAATGTTACATGGGGGATTCAGTGGCACCCAAAAACCACCAAAAAAGAGGGTGAAATGAAAGTCTGGGTTTGGTGTGCAAGGGGTCTGCAAGTGGCCTGTTTCACACTTCATCACACGGGTTGCACACTAGTGTCGCTATCTACGTGGGCAAAACGGGTTCCAAGGGAGAGGAGAGTCGTGCGGTTCCAACGCATCTCTCCACAAGAGAATTGGATGCAAAATCTGGATTTACGGATAGGCTGAAGTGACTACATGAAATGCATAAGATATGCATGCCATGCCTAATCTAACAATGGGGGGGTAAAAGAAAAAGGCACCGTAAGCTGCCGGCAACGATGCCTGAGGTATCCCTATACTTTAGATAGCTGGGTACCATGACGTTAAGGGGTTTTTGAAAATGGTGGCACCAGAGGTTGAACTTTTAATTCTGGATCATAAACCAAGTATTAACTATCACAACCATGCAGTCAGAATTAGCTCAGGTCAACAGGATAGACCTTCCGTAAAGGCAAGTTCCTGGTCTCGCAATTTGAGTTGCCAGATCCCAACTGGCAGTTCGCCTGCAAATTGGCGCGACGCCGGTTCACCACCAGGCCGCTGCCAATATCTAACTTCTGTACCTATGCAAATTCAAGGCAAATTCGCATGGGTATCAACAGGGCAATGATTTGCTTATCAGCTGATACAAAAGCGGCGGAAAAACACGCCGAGTTCCCTGATATCCCTACTGCAGGTTCAAGTGAAAAGTGCCATGAGAGGGAAGATTAAGGAATGATGAAGGCTAATGATATCCCCTATCAAATCCCATAGTGTGGGCCTATAATAGCCTACACATCGGGATGACGGGGGTCAGCACAAAGAGGAGTATGTGTCTGCATATCCGGGGATCAGGCCCCACAGGAGGGCCGGGGTCGCAGGGCATGACGGAAACCAAACACTCCCCTGTCTAGCTCGACGACACCGTCGAAGCATAAAAAAAAAAGGTGGTGCCGTCGTGACCTAGAACCAGGAAAACACAGGGATGGGATGGGTGGGTGTAAAACTTCACCTACGGCTCAAATGGTTTTACACTCCCCTCCCCAGTCCAGCAATTGCGCTGGCGACAACTACCACGGAGAAAGGATTATAGCTGTGTGGCCTCCCTCTGCCCATCATTGCTCCTGCTGGGCTGAACTATCACGTTAGCACAACAACCTAATGCAGTTCTAGACATTCAAATGAAAAACAAGCAGCACGGAAAGTCAATCAGTTAGAACTCAAGGTATGCTGTGACAGGAGGAAATGGTTCAGGCAGGCCATCTTTATCCTCTGTGCAGCTCCTATCCAGATTGAAGATTGGATGTTCCATCAAAACAATGGCTGCCCACTTTCATGAAGGAAGGGCCCACGTGCCAACAATGAGTGAACCAATGGAAACAGATGACAGTCCATTCAGTGGGCCGGGACCCATACCTGAAGTGGGTATTAGATCCCATCAACCCCAGCAATGCAGAGAAGAACAATGCACAGACTGCTACTGATCATTCAGAATCAGTCAGGATTCAGCATAGAGGTACTGCAGAGGCTATGCCAGCTCCTGCAGTGCCTGGTTCCAGTCAGACTACTTGCTCTACATATTTCAGTCAGACAACTCAGCATACCGTACTTCAGTTTCACTCAGGGATCCTACGATCATACAATTCTACGAAACCTCAAACGCCCACGCAACACGAACATGGGCCCCCCCAACAAGGGCACAGGCCAGCAGCCCACAAAAGGGCCGAATCCCCCAATGCCACCACAACTGTCCAACAACTCGACAAGCCTCTCACCTTGCGTCACATCCCAGACAATCACCAGCTACCCCGAGGGGGGAACCACGCCAGGAGCTCGGCAACGACATGGCAACTACCGACGGGCGCCATCAAATGGAAGAAAATCCTCTGGAGGATAGCAATGGTGGTATCTATGCGCCTCCTTACGCCACACCAAGTACAACCCTAGGGGCCCGTTTTGACATAAAGTGCAAAAACCAATGTTGAGCTCAACTTAGTGAAAAGCATCCTCAATTTAGCTAACCATTCAAAATTGTATGAGGTGGAAAAGAATTGTTTTGGAAATGGCACCCACTTGTTGCATTTTTGTGCTTTCCAGGACTGTAATGCCTAGCCGGGGCCCAAAATGCCTCAAAATCTACTATTCCAGATTGGAAGACCGGGCTCTTACCAAGGAACTTGTGGTTTTTTTGAGGAGTAGTCCCCGGGCCAAAAACCTACTTAAACGCGTGGTGAACCGAGTTATCCCCGCTGCTACACTGCTCCATGCCCCGCGTAGGCGGAGCCCCTTCCAAATTTCTCCTCAACGTGTGGCGGAACTGGTTTAGGACCTTCCAATTCCAAAAAAAAGGTGTGCCGTGCACCAGAGCACGCAATTTCAAAATTGCATTCAAAATTGGATTTCACCCAAAGTTCCATTCCTGTTGAGATTCTCTAACTTGCATCAAGGTTGCATTACAACTGGGTAAAATTTGTGGCTGTTCTGCTACCCCCTAATGTGGCTGATTGCAACTTTGTTGCAACTTTCCTATATGCTCTATTAGGTACCGGTGGTTTTGGTGGTTGTTGCTGTGTTGTTGTTTGCTGTGCTGTTTCTTTTGCCTGTGTGCGATGCCCTGTGCTGTTTCTTTTGGCTGCGTGCTGTGCCCTGTGTGCCGTGTTTTGTTGCGGTGCTGGGCCTGATCGCTCGTGGCCGTGTTGCCCATTGTGGCCTGGTGCGCTTGGGTTTGTTGCTGCGTTGCTCTGTCGAGCTGCCTGTGGTGCTTTGTGCCTTGTGTTGTGTTTTTTGTTGCCCGTCATGTGCTGTGCTGTGATTTGCTGTGCTGGTGTGCCTGCGTTGTGTTGCCCTGTGCCTTGTTCCTCTGCCTTTTTGGGCTGGTTGGTGCCTGGTGCTGTTGTCTTGCTTCCTTTGTGGCTGGTTTTTGTTTTTGTTCATTTCTTTAAAAACCTCTGCGAAAAAGAAAAATAAAAAAAAATTTCTTACTTCTGAAAACAAAAGTAGACACTACCCAACACAAACTCGCAGGCAGGCAGCAAGACCAATACCAAACATCTTTCTTACATGTTACCCGCCGACGTCAATGGTGTTGCTGTACTCCTCAATGGTGTTGCTGTACTCCGAAACCCACGAATACAAAGTAGCACCCAACATTGGAAAACGGAACTGCAATTTTCTGGAGGAGTTGTGCAACTTTGTTTTGGTTTTTTTTCCTATGTTGCATTCCACTTAGCACCAAAAGCCTCAAATTCACACCTCTCTCTTACCCATTACTTCAGTTTTTTGGTATTACTTCCGCGGTGCTTCGGCGTTGCTTCGTTGCTTCAGCGCTGCTTCTGCGTTGCTTCTTCGTTGCTTCGGCGTTGCCTTCGCGTTGCTTCGGCGTTGCTTCGTCGTTCGTTCGGCGTTCCTTGGGCTGCGACGTTGCTTCGGCGTCGTGCGCTGCAACTTCAGTGCAACTTGGGTGCAACTTCGGCGCAATCTTGGCTCAACAATGCGTTGGGTTCGACCAAAACCTCACGGCTGGCTGCTCCGATGCTCATTTGTGTGATCTTGGGGTTGCCTGTAGTTTGCACGACCGGGAGCTGTTAAGGGCACTCAACACGTTCCGGTTTTTCAAGCATGAACGACATAACAACACCTGTTTCGAGGTTCATTGGACTTAGTCAATCTTGCCGTTCAATTTTCATTCAACATTGCCAATTTTCATTCAACATTGCCGTCACTGAGATCCCCATTTCTGAGCGCACGCGGATGGGGAGTAAAGCGCATTGGTGTGTCTCAAAGTTATTTGCCGAGTGGGAAAGCATACGTAACTAGTAAATGGCACGGATTCTCGTTGCAAAAAAACACCCTTTCCTGGGCGTACTCCACTGGTGTTCGGTGACAGGGTTATCCACCATGACTGGGACATATGACCTATTGGTAGAGGAGCTTAGCAGGCTAAGAAGCTTACTCCGGCAGACTCACACTGCAACAGCCCATGTATGCACTGTGAATGCATTTTTTTCGGCTTTGGTGATTTTGAATTTTGGTGCTGCAATTTTCATTGACGCGTCGATCGCATCTGCAATTTATAAGGCGTAACGTGCAATTTCGCATCAATTTTGAATGTTGCCTGCAATTTTGTATCTGTACTGTGGCGACTGTGAATGGCGCGCGCGTGGCAGATCTGTCCAGCGCCACATCGCTCCCTTGTGGTACTGTAGATTCAAAAGGAGCAAATCATCCCCGAAGACGACAACGATGACGGTTCCAATATTTCCACCGAGCCGTCCCAGCCCTCCCAGCTCTCCTCTTGCTTCCCCCTTAGTGAGCAGCTTCTAGCAGGGCACCATCCCCACCCAGACACCGCCTTCATTGGTAGTGGCCGCGCCAAAGCCTTGGGCTGCCGCTGGTTGGCGGACATCACCCTTAGGGCATTGTTCCAAAGGATCTTGTATAAGTGGAAAAGGCTCAACAGGAAAACGGACATGAATGGGGCAACACTTCCACCACCGTACACATCCGAGGCGGTGACGGCCTCCAACTTGTCCACATGGCGGATGCTCAAGCCCAGCACCAAAGCATCACAATGCCAACAAGTCTATCCGCCCGGCCCAACGGAGTGGGCCTACAGTTTGAGAGCATTCGAGGGGTACAGATTAGGCAAAGTGTGCATGGCCGGTGCGCGTGGTGGTAAAGGGGGACGCGCTCCACAAGCCAAATTCTACTTCTATGACCCGGCTTTGGAGGCGCTTCCGCGGGGATGGTGGGACGGGCCAACAAACCCAGCACCGCACCACGGCGCACCACAGGAAACAGCACAACACACAGCAGCGCACCACAGCGCCAGGCACCAGCAACAGCACGCACCACACGAACGGCACAACGCGAGCACACCAGCACAGCGAAGCACAGCACCGCACAGAGCGGAGAGCACAGGGAACGCACAGCACAGCACCCCGGGACACACACAGCACAAAGCAGAGCGGCGAACAACAGCACGCACCACCGCGCCACGACAAAACACACACAGCACAGAGCACACAGCGCGGGGGAACACCGCAAAACACAGCGCCGCAGAGCACAGGGCCCCAGGGCGACGGGCAGCGCCAGAGTGCACGGCGCAACAAGCAGCGGCACCAAACGAGCGCAACACAGCACACGACAGCACAACACCCGACGACACAACGCGCAGCAGCGCGGCGCAGCGCCGCGCCCAGGGACGCACAGCACAACACGGCACACAGCACCGAGCGGCGGCGACGAAAACCGCGAGAAACAAAGGGGGGGGGGGGGGAGCAACCACCAGGGAGCACCCAACAGCCAGGCGGAAAGCACGAAAGAGGGACAAGCGCACGGAGAGCCGAGAAGCGGCAGGCCAACAAAGCAAACAACGCAAGCGCCGAGGCCCAGGGCACCCGGGGCCGGAAACCAGAGAAAGCCGGAGACAACGGGGGCGCACGTAGAAAGACGAACGAGGAGAAAAACAAAAGGGAAAAAAAAAAAAAAAACCAACACCCAGGCACCAAGCAGGAGCGACAAGAACCGCGGGACACAAAAGGGGAGGGGGGCGGGGGAGCAACCACCAACGAGCAGCCAACGGCCAAGCGGGAGACACAAACCAGGCGCGAGCGCACGGAGAGCCAGGCAGCGGGAGGGGAAAAAAGAAAAAAAAAAAAAAAAACAAAGCGACAGGGCAACAAGGAACGGCAACAGCAGCGAGAGAGAGGGGGGCAACCCCAGCCCGGAGGGGGCCAAGCAAAGCAGAAAGACAAAGCGGCCAAAGGAAAAGGTGAGGCGCACCAGAACGCGCCCGGGAGGCCGGCCCGCCCGACCCGGCCAAGCAGAGCACGCACACGACCACACACGCACACTGGAACCCAGGCTGCCCGCTCCAGAGGACGGGCGGCCGGGGGAGGGACAGCGCCTGACACCAGGCGCCCCTCATAACGGTGGAAGGCACCCCCCCCCGGGGACGCCCTTCCGCCACCCCCACAGCGAGCAACGCCGGCCCGCAAGGGCGCACGCTGTGGGGCCGGTGCTGGGTCCACACGCCCGCATCGACCGCACCCGGGACACACGGGTTGCGGAACCCGGGCTGCCCGCTCCAGAGGACGGGCGGCCGGGGGAGGGACAGCGCCTGACACCAGGCGCCCCTCACAACGGTGGAAGGCACCCCCCCCGGGGACGCCCTTCCGCCACCCCCACAGCGAGCAACGCCGGCCCGCAAGGGCGCACGCTGTGGGGCCGGTGCTGGGTCCACACGCCCGCATCGACCGCACCCGGGACACACGGGTCGCGGAACCCTGGCTGCCCGCTCCAGAGGACAGGCGGCCGGGGGACGGACAGCGCCTGACACCCGGCGCCCCTCACAACGGTGGAAGGCACCCCCCCCTTGGGGACGCCCCTCCGCCACCCCAACAGCGAGCAACGCCGGCCCGCAAGGGCGCACGCTGTGGGGCCGGTGCTGGCCCCACACGCCCGCATCGACCGCACCCAGGACACACGGGTTGCGGAACCCAGGCTGCCCGCTCCAGAGGACGGGCGGCCGGGGGAGGGACAGCGCCTGACACCAGGCGCCCCTCACAACGTTGGAAGGCACCCCCCCCCCGGGGACGCCCTTCCGCCACCCCCACAGCGAGCAACGCCGGCCCGCAAGGGCGCACGCTGTGGGGCCGGTGCTGGGTCGACACGCCCGCATCGACCGCACCCGGGACACACGGGTTGCGGAACCCGGGCTGCCCGCTCCAGAGGACGGGCGGCCGGGGGAGGGACAGCGCCTGACACCAGGCGCCCCTCACAACGGTGGAAGGCACCCCCCCCCTGGGGACGCCCTTCCGCCACCCCCACAGCGAGCAACGCCGGCCCGCAGGGGCGCACGCTGTGGGGCCGGTGCTGGGTCGACACGCCCGCATCGACCGCACCCGGGACACACGGGTTGCGGAACCCGGGCTGCCCGCTCCAGAGGACGGGCGGCCGGGGGAGGGACAGCGCCTGACACCAGGCGCCCCTCACAACGGTGGAAGGCACCCCCCCCGGGGACGCCCTTCCGCCACCCCCACAGCGAGCAACGCCGGCCCGCAAGGGCGCTCGCTGTGGGGCCGGTGCTTGGTCCACACACCCGCATCGACCGCACCCGGGACACACGGGTCGCGGAACCCTGGCTGCCCGCTCCAGAGCACGGGCGGCCGGGGGAGGGACAGCGCCTGACACCCGGCGCCCCTCACAACGGTGGAAGGCACCCCCCCCCGGGGACACCCTTCCGCCACCCCCACAGCGAGCAACGCCGGCCCGCAAGGGCGCACGCTGTGGGGCCGGTGCTGGGTCCACACGCCCGCATCGACCGCACCCGGGACACACGGGTTGCGGAACCCGGGCTGTCCGCTCCAGAGGACGGGCGGCCGGGGGAGGGACAGCGCCTGACACGAGGCGCCCCTCACAACGGTGGAAGGCACCCCCCCCGGGGACGCCCTTCCGCCACCCCCACAGCGAGCAACGCCAGCCCGCAAGGGCGCACGCTGTGGGGCCGGTGCTGGGTCCACACGCCCGCATCCACGGCACCCGGGACACACGGGTCGCGGAACCCTGGCTGCCCGCTCCGGAGGACGGGCGGTCGGGGGAGGGACAGCGCCTGACACCAGGCGCCCCTCACAACGGCGGAAGGCACCTTCCCCGGGGACGCCCCACCGCCACCCCCACAGCGAACAACGCCGGCCCGCAAGGGCGCACGCTGTGGGGCCGGTGCAGGGTCCACACGCCCGCATCGACCGCACCCGGGACACACGGGTCGCGGAACCCGGGCTGCCCGGTCCAGAGGACGGGCGGCCGGGGGAGGGACAGCGCCTGACACCAGGCGCCCCTCACAACGGTGGAAGGCACCCCCCCCGGGGACGTTCTTCCGCCACCCCCACAGCGAGCAACGCCGGCCCGCAAGGGCGCACGCTAGGGGGCCGGTGCTGGGTTCACACGCCCGCATCGACCGCACCCGGGACACACGGGTTGCGGAACCCCGGCCGCCCGCTCCAGAGGACGGGCGGTCGGGGGAGGGACAGCGCCTGACACCAGGCGCCCCTCACAACACGGTGGAAGGCACCCCACCCGGGGACGCCCTTCCGCCACCCCCACAGCGAGCAACGCCGGCCCGCAAGGGCGCACGCTGTGGGGCCGGTGCTGGGTCTACACGCCCGCATCGACCGCACCCGGGACACAGGGGTCGCGGAACCCTGGCTGCCCGCTCCAGAGGACGGGCGGCCGGGGGAGGGACAGCGCCTGACACCAGGCGCCCCTCACAACGGTGGAAGGCACCCCCCCCGGGGACGCCCTTCCGCCACCCCCACAGCGAGCAACGCCGGCCCGCAAGGGCGCACGCTGGGGGGCCGGTGCTGGGTTCACACGCCCGTATCGACCGCACCCGGGACACACGGGTCGCGGAACCCTGGCAGCCCGCTCCAGAGGACCGGCGGCCGGATGAGGGACAGCGCCTGACACCAGGCGCCCCTCACAACGGTGGAAAGCACCCCCCCCGGGGACGCCCTTCCGCCACCCCCACAGCGAGCAACGCCGGCCCGCAAGGGCTCACGCTGTGGGGCCGGTGATGGGTCCCCACGCTCGTACCGACCGCACCCGGGACACGCGGGACGCGGAACCCTGGCTGCCCGCTCCAGAGGACGGGCGGCCGAGGGAGGGACAGCGCCTGACACCAGGCGCCCCTCACAACGGTGGAAGGCACCCCCCCAGGGACGCCCTTCCGCCACACCCACAGCGAGCAACGCCGGCCCGCAAGGACGCACGCTGTGGGGCCGGTGTTGAGACCCCACGCCCGCACCGACCGCACCCGGGACACGCGGGACGCGGAACCCTGGCTGCCCGCTCCAGAGGACAGGCGGCCAGGGGCCGCCGCCCCAACAACCCCAAGCCAAGTAGGGGGGAACCGGGACCGGACCGCCCCCCCCCCAAGCACGCCAGACGGAGCACGGGACCGGGGCAGGACACGCGGAGGGGCACGGACCACGTGGAACGGCCCTACCAGCGCCCAGTGCCGGGACCACGCGAGATGCGCGCGCCACACCACCCAGCGGGGGGGGGAGCGGACACCGCGAGAGCGCGAGCGCACACACACGAAAAGGACACGCGGGGACTACCGGAAGGGCAACCGAACCGAGCGCGCGGAACGCACAGACCGCATGGAATGGCGTACCAGCGAGCGAGGGTAAGGGACACCCGGACGGGACGGCCCGCCACACGCAGCGCGGAACACGCGGGGCGGGAAGGGGGAAACAGGAGAGACACAACACCAGGTACCGGCCCGAACCCCCCCCGAACCGGCCGCGAGCGCCGCGCACACACAGACGGGACACTGCACCCGCCAAGGCAGTAGTGGCGCACAGCGCCACGCCCCAACCCCTAGGCTAGGCAGCCTCCGCGCCAGCCCAAGGGGGTCCACTGGCGACAAGCCAGTAGCACGGGCCCGGCGGCGCCGGCGCCCCGGGCGACCACGCATTAGGGGGGCGACGCAGTGGGTAAGCGCCCGCAGCCACGGCTGCGAATTGATGCACTGACCGAGGAGTGGCGAAACGGGGACGCCGGGGAAGGACGGGGCTCCGAGCTCTGTGAACCCGGGGGACTCCGCCACCAGGCAGGAGGTGCGTCTTGGAGGGCCCCCCATTAGGAGCCGGTGGGGGGATATCACCTGGCCTGACCAGGTGGCCCCCCGGGGCCGAAAGGCGTCTAGTACCCGCAAAATCAAACCTCAAACCTCAAACCTTACTTCTGAAAACAAAAGTAGACACTACCCAACACAAACTCGCAGGCAGACAGCAAGACCAATACCAAACATCTTTCTTACATGTTACCCGCCGACGTCAATGGTGTTGCTGTACTCCTCAATGGTGTTGCTGTACTCCGAAACCCACGAATACAAAGTAGCACCCAACATTGGAAAACGGAACTGCAATTTTCTGGAGGAGTTGTGCAACTTTGTTTTGGTTTTTTTTCCTATGTTGCATTCCACTTAGCACCAAAAGCCTCAAATTCACACCTCTCTCTTACCCATTACTTCAGTTTTTTGGTATTACTTCCGCGGTGCCTCGGCGTTGCTTCGTTGCTTCGGCGCTGCTTCGGCGTTGCTTCTTCTTTGCTTCGGCGTTGCCTTCGCGTTGCTTCGGCGTTGCTTCGTCGTTCGTTCGGCGTTTCTTTGGGCTGCGACGTTGCTTCGGCGTTGTGCGCTGCAACTTCGGTGCAACTTGGGTGCAACTTCGGCGCAATCTTGGCTCAACAATGCGTTGGGTTCGACCAAAACCTCACGGCCGGCTGCTCCGATGCTCATTTGTGTGATCTTGGGGTTGCCTGTAGTTTGCACGACCGGGAGCTGTTAAGGGCACTCAACACGTTCCGGTTTTTCAAGCATGAACGACATAACAACACCTGTTTCGAGGTTCATTGGACTTAGTCAATCTTGCCGCTCAATTTTCATTCAACATTGCCAATTTTCATTCAACATTGCCGTCACTGAGATCCCCATTTCTGAGCGCACGGGGATGGGGAGTAAAGCGCATTGGTGTGTCTCAAAGTTATTTGCCGAGTGGGAAAGCATACGTAACTAGTAAATGGCACGGATTCTCGTTGCAAAAAAACACCCTTTCCTGGGCGTACTCCACTGGTGTTCGGTGACAGGGTTATCCACCATGACTGGGACGTATGACCTATTGGTAGAGGAGCTTAGCAGGCTAAGAAGCTTACTCCGGCAGACTCACACTGCAACAGCCCATGTATGCACTGTGAATGCATTTTTTTCGGCTTTGGTGATTTTGAATTTTGGTGCTGCAATTTTCATTGACGCGTCGATCGCATCTGCAATTTAGAAGGCGTAACGTGCAATTTCGCATCAATTTTGAATGTTGCCTGCAATTTTGTATCTGTACTGTGGCGACTGTGAATGGCGCGCGCGTGGCAGATCTGTCCAGCGCCACATCGCTCCCTTGTGGTACTGTAGATTCAAAAGGAGCAAATCATCCCCGAAGACGACAACGATGACGGTTCCAATATTTCCACCGAGCCGTCCCAGCCCTCCCAGCTCTCCTCTTGCTTCCCCCTTAGTGAGCAGCTTCTAGCAGGGCACCATCCCCACCCAGACACCGCCTTCATTGGTAGTGGCCGCGCCAAAGCCTTGGGCTGCCGCTGGTTGGCGGACATCACCCTTAGGGCATTGTTCCAAAGGATCTTGTATAAGTGCAAAAGGCTCAACAGGAAAACGGACATGAATGGGGCAACACTTCCACCACCGTACACATCCGAGGCGGTGACGGCCTCCAACTTGTCCACATGGCGGATGCTCAAGCCCAGCACCAAAGCATCACAATGCCAACAAGTCTATCCGCCCGGCCCAACGGAGTGGGCCTACATTTTGAGAGCATTCGAGGGGTACAGATTAGGCAAAGTGTGCATGGCCGGTGCGCGTGGTGGTAAAGGGGGACGCGCTCCACAAGCCAAATTCTACTTCTATGACCCGGCTTTGGAGGCGCTTCCGCGGGGATGGTGGGACCAGGAAGTTGTCGACGCCGGGGAGTATGAAAACACGTACCCAAGCATCGAGGCGGTAGGAGTGTGTATGACCGTGGGCCGTACACTCTTCCCCGAACCAAAGCAACGCCAACCCAAGAAAGAGAAGAAGGAGAAGAAGGAGAAGAAGGAGAAGGACAAGAAGCACAAAAAAGCCAAGAAAGAAGAACCAAGGGTGAAAGAGGAGGAGATCTATCGAGAGGTTGAGGAACATGTAGTGGCCCAACCGACCCAGCAAAGGAGGCCCTTCTTTGACGAGGTAGTACCACAATTTGCCATTTTGGGTTCCTTGGGGTCACATCGCCTTACTTAGACAACGTGTAGCCAATGTTGAGTGCAACTTTGTGTAGTGCATGAGTCTGATAACAATGTTGCATGTAACTTTGTATCAACTTTGCTTCCATCTTAATGTGCAAGACGTAGTGGTGGTCACCAAAAGCGGTGTATGGGCGCTCCCAAGCCAAGCTCAAGAACCCGTGGCATGGGCCCAATGGTCCGCAACCCAAGCAAGTTCCGTGGTGGGCGCCCTCGTGCAATCCTCCCGCCTCATCGGCCTCACGTTCACCCCGCTTCAAGGCTCGACGCAACAACTTGCCCTACTCCGAAAACTTCAAACCTCTCAACTACTCCAACGACTTCCTCAACCACCTCATGCCCAAGGAATGCCTTTCCCCCAAGTCCCGCAACTTCAAGTCCACCCCCAAAGCAACCAAGTCCAACCCCAAACCAACACACACGCTCAAAACCTCCAGGCGTCAGTAGCTAACGTGGCCGGTCCCACAAAGCCCACCAAGGAGGCCGTGGCATGGATCCAAGCCCGGCATAAGGAAAAGCCAAGCCACCCCAAGAAAGAAATGGAGAAGGCCCGGTCCCATGGGGTGGACACAAGGGCCCGACGCCCCGCGGAAGAGGACGCCGGTGTGGCGGAGACGAAGAAGATGATTGCGGACATGATGGCCAAAGACAAGGCCAACGAGAAGGCAAGGCAAGAAAAGAGGGATGAAAAAGAGCGGGACAAGGAAAAAAGAAGAGCGGAGGAGCAAAAGTGCGCGAAAGAAGCCGAGAAGAAAAAAGAGCAAGAGTGCCAAGACCGAAAGCACCGCACGGAGGAATGCACCGCACACAAGGAGAAGAGCATGAAGGTATAGGCAACGATACGACGTAGTGCAACTTTCGTTCAATTT
Source organism: Eutreptiella sp. 'Long Island Sound 2002' (assembly GCA_964036045.1). NCBI lineage: Eukaryota > Euglenozoa > Euglenophyceae > Eutreptiales > Eutreptiaceae > Eutreptiella > Eutreptiella sp. 'Long Island Sound 2002'. The sequence continues at coordinate 111,682,196 of OZ038378.1, forward strand.
TGATGAATTTGCATTGTTTACGATGCATGGCACATCCACATGCCTCAACTTCGACTGAACATCGATGCAACATGGCCTGCACTCTCATCACCTCACTCTCCTCATCATAGAGCAACCCCACCCAACAAGAAGTGCCCACGCAAAAGGCACCGGCGGACGATGGTAACGAAGAGCCGTTGGATGAGATAGTTGAAATAGAAGGTGGTCAGGACGTACACCACGTGTGAGTGGTTGTGGGACACGGAACGAATCGCACATGTAAATATTTCCATGCGATTTCTGTTTTGCCTTTGGGAACGGTCTTTTTTTTTTGTTGTTTTAACACATTGCCACATGTCCTTAGGTACCCGGCCGCCGGGAGACGACGGTGCCGGAACGGCGTGAAATCGGCGACATCGAAATGGGGCTCGCAAGAGAGACTCACGGATGGCCACCCAAAAGCAAAGTCCGATGGGTCTTACGGAGGACAAGCTTGGAGTGGGGTGTGAACGGGCGCGACAAATGGGGACGGGAGGGGCCTGGGTGTGTACAACCGGTGGTTGGCGTGGTGACCGGAGAGAAGGGGAAAAAAGTATGGATTTACACACCCTCCCAATGGGAGGGATCTTGGGAGGCTTGTAAGCTAGAAATTGATCCCACTGTGTCACCACTCTACATTTCCCTTACCGCGGTGAGGGAGGAATGGCTTGGGTGGGATTGCGAATGGTGTGACTCAACACCATCCCAGAAAGACTCACACCCCTCCCCACTCCGCAGAGCGAGGTCGGTTGCCTTTGAATCTCCATAACCGGGCTCCGTTGGAGTTAAGGTTCTTATTTTCCAATTATAAACCTATCGTGTGCTCCTTTGCAGAAAACCAAAGTTGAGCCAATGTTGCATCAACGTTGCAATGCTCAGCATTGCTGAGCCAAAGTTGCACTCAAGGGTGCCAATGTTGCACCAAAGCTGAGGTTTTTTACACCAAAGTTGCACTCACTTGTCCCAATGTTGAGGCCCAGTGTTGCTGGGATGCTGTTGGGATGGGATTGCCATGGTGCTGGGTGGTATGGAACCTTTAGGACGGCTATGACGGGAGGTAGAAAAATGTGTCTTCATAGTGTCCTCAACCTATCACAGGTGGAAAGGGTAAAAAAATGTAGATTCTCAAACACCAATAAAAACCAAAATTGCACCAAAATTGCGCTTGGCAAAAATACAATTCTTTTGGGTTTTGGGTACTCAACCTTGACGTTTATGTCAAAACGGGCCCCTAGCGAACTAACGCAGGCCATGCACCTCTTTCTAACCACCCAGGGCACGGCAGCCATGGAAGGCGCAACGCTGGGCGACGACGACCAGACGCCCCAGGCGAGACCCACACAAGCTATCTGGATAAACGCAACAACTGGTACCCACATTACCGTCGACCCCAACCCGGAGTGGATGGCTATCCACTATACCCTAGACTGCGCCGAGGACGACCCCACACTGACGGAATGGCAGACAAGGTGGGCCGCTGAAGCCAACCGCCTCGACGAGGTCGCCCTCGACGACACCCTCACGCTGCAAACAATGGAGTCCGCGGGACGTACCACCCGAACACACCGGGACCCCACAAAGCACACCCTCTGGCACTACCCCACTACCATACATCAAGAGGCGCTAACCCAGATCAAAGAGGCGCTGTCTCTGACCCTCCCGGACACCCACAACGCCCACCAGCCGGGGATGTTCACAATATACTGGAACTTCCCAACAGACACCAGCATGGTGCCCCAGGTCGCTGAACCCCCAATGCCCCCTACTGTCACGGCACTCGCCAAGGCGGCCCAAGCCATGGCGCACAGGGAGAGTGCCCCGCAGGACTGGACACCGAACGTCCTCGTCCAGCAACGCGCCCACCACAACGCCAACAGAGCGCAGCAGGCTGAACGCCAAATACACCCGCCGTTGCACAACAAAGGCGGTAACCTCCAACCCCACAGCCCAGGGATGGTACAGTTCATACTGGAAGACCATGGAGACAAACAGAAGGGCACGGAAGTACAAATCACGCACAACCTGGCGCACACGCACCTCAACTACATCGTCCCTACCTCAAATGCGCTTGGCACCTACGGCGAGGCACGGAAGTCCACGTACAGACCGCAGGCCGACACCGAGGGCACGGCATACACGATGTACACCTGGGCACGATACGGGGACCTACCAGCCCCCATCTGGCACCCGGACCTGTCCTGGCACCAAGCCCTCCACGGGAGGCGAGTACCACGCCAGAGCATCAGACCCGCGGGGAACACCGCCACCGGCATCCACGGCAACCCGTCCCCTCTCAACATCAAAGACTCCGCCCTGGCGAACGCCAGAATGCCTCTCATAGACACGGGGTGCCCTGCCCCAGATGACACCACCCACCGCCAAACGTGGGGCACCATCAGAAGGGCCCTACACCACAACATTAACCGCGACCAAGCCACCTGGATCGACCAGGGCTCTGTCACCATCAAGGTGGGCGGGTGGTTGAACACCCTAAACCCCAAAAAAATTACGCAGGGTGGCGGGGCCCTACATACTATATCCCGTACCCCAGGGCATGGATGGCCCCTGCCCAGGGCTGCGGCCCGGGGACCCCCCCTGCGGCCACCCCTGCCCGCGCGCCCTGTTCCAACCATTGCCCCCCCAACCCGCCCCACTCCCAGGTGCTTACCTAAACACGGTAACAGGCGCCAAAGGAGTGTACCTCATGACAGGCGACACCACGGGCCGAGGCAGCCCTCTCAATCAGGTACACCACATGGCCCTGGGGCCACAACTACCCAGCACCGACAAACCACGGCACCCGTTGGCGTGACACGGCACACCCGACCCCAGGCCCGTGGACCCAAACGCCCCAGGCCCCGACAGGGCGCTGCTACACCTCACCATGAAAGACACGGCCCAACTCCCAGCCACCCTGGCGGGGGAAAAGTACTTCATCGTGGAGGGCCTGACGGACAATGTCATCACCCTGGCGGCCAACACCCTGGCGGCCACCACAGACGCGTGGGACGTTGCCGTTGGCCACCCCACGGCACGTAAGGACAGAGTACAGGACACAGAAGACACCCTGACTCCGGACCTTGTGAACCATCTGGTGACCCTGACCAGCCCACCGGAGCAGCACGACCGGAAAACCGAAGGTCAGAAGGTCACTGACTGGGCGGCCTTTATTGACAGGCCCCCGGATACCTCCACGGTGACACTAACGTGCCGCCAACACACATGGTGGGTGGCACAGTGGAACGCCACGAGCACAACGAACAGGGTCCACAGATTCACACCGGAAGCGAAACCGGCGACGCCACTGGCACTGGGGGACCGCTTTAACCACTCCATGCAACACACCAACCACCCCAGGACGCACTGGTTGGCCCTCAAAACGGCGATGCACTCGACAGTGGATGCCCCAGCCACGGATACCACGCTGCCCGAGACGTGGCTAACACTCACGCGCAACCTGGCAGCCTATGTGCGAAAGCACGGGACAGCACAGGCGCAGCGCTGGATGTCCTGGCCCAGGGACACGGAGCGAACTCTCAAACTCCGCACCGCCAGCCTACAAGAACAGGCAAATCAGCTTCGGGGTATGCACAGGCCACAGGAGGGACAGGGACCGGCGTACAGCATATTCCGCCGCCACGCACCGAAGCCAGCCCCCAAACCGGCACCAGAACAACCCCGGCCCAAACCGAGGCCCCGCCCAGGGGGAGCGGACGCCTCGGCCCGCTGGGCCAAACGGCCCAAACCAGAGCCCAAAACGGCCCCAGCGCCATCGCAACCTGATCGACAACCGAAGCCGAAGGCCCCAGCGTGCCCATTTTTCACGCCGGCGGAACGTGCCGCCATGCACCTGGAATGGCCAGACGGCGCAGAAGTACAGGGAGTGTACGGAGCCACGCTTGGAGGACAACCGAAACAATTTGTATGGTTCCGGGGCAAGATACAGGGCAGACTGGCCACAGCGGGCCAACATGGCAACCTACAGTTGTAAATCAAGTGGCAAGCACTCCCAAAGTGGGGCGAAAAAGTGGAGACCTCGAACCTTGAACTCTGGGACAACAGACAGTTCCCGGAGTGCCCGGTGAAGCTCCGCATGCCCCCCAACCAGGTACCACCGGACACCATCTGGAAAGGTGACGTGCCGCAGGCATGGCTGGAGGAGCCGGATATACCGGAGGAACAAAGGGTGGCCACAGCGATCAACCACAAACTGCGCCTGGGACAATGACTACTACCACGCCGCGCGAGGGACCCCCAAGGGGCCACCGAGGCGCGCGCCTGCGAAGTCACAACTGCGCTCGTCACTCTCAAGTCCCTCAACGAACCAGGCGCCCTGTACGACGCAGCCAAAGCTCCGGACCTACAAGACGTACCATAATGGCGAAATGCGACCCGGACACCGTGGTGTGGCAGGAACAGGCCCTCAAAGCCTAGGCAGTCTGCCCCAACCTAACCCCTGTCCTCACCAGGACGGGACACCCATACCGCACCACGTGGGTCAAGGGAGTGCCCATATCCCACAAAGGTGAAGTCGAAGTGCACGTCCACCACCACCTGGGGGTGAAAGGCCACCTAGCGGCATACGAACTGATAGGCCACACGCGGCAACTGAATGTCATCAAGGTACACGTCCCCTTTTGAGACGCCACGGAGACATTCCTCGAACACCTCATGGAGGCCTACCGACAACTTGCCATGATGGGGCAGACTGTCATCATAGGATACCTCCATGCAGCCCCATCAGCAGACGATCACGGAGGGCGGCAGACACCCGAGGACGCAGCGGTGCAAGTGGCCATGCAGCATCTGGGCCTGCAGGACCTCACAGCCTCTCTACGAGGCCAGCCCTCGCACAGACCACCGCAACCTTGCGCGGCAGATTCCCGCATCGGCCTCTGCTACGCGGACTCGGCACACGTCGAGATGACACGGGCGCAAAACCACGACGTACCATCCAAGATCACCGGACTTCAACCCCTGGAGATACAAATCAAGGTACTTCAAGTACCCCCGGCCTCCAGGGATGGCATGGACCACGAGGAGCAGCCACCAATCAAGCAGCCAGGAGAGCACGACACCCATAAATGGGTAGCGTACTACCGCACGGTACAACGCATCCTAGGCCAACAAGACTAGACGGACCTCGACCTCGCCATGCAACAAGCGGCCACGGCATGCGGCCTCAACGGACAACAAAGAACACAGGAAGATACCACCCCGCATCAAGACCTACCATCCCTGGTCACAACCATAGGGCACGACAAGCGAGCACTACACACGGCAGTGCACTCGCATGACCTACAAACCCAACATGACGCCCAGGAAATCGCCGCACGACTGGACACCACACGCTGGCAACTCAGAGAATGGCACATCCGCCGGGCAAAGGAACTGGCGTAACAACAACAACAACGCTACTTTGGAAACCCCCAACCCTACAAATCCCTCAAAAACATGGATAAAGTCCTGGGGGAGACGGGCCACCGAGGCATCAAGGCGGTACGCCTACAGGACAGCACAGTGACCAACGATGCCAAGGTGGTCCTGGAAGAAGTCCTCAACAGCTTCCTGCGCCAACAGAACACTGAGGATGGCGAGCTGTCAGCGTACACGGAGGAACTGATATCCCACCTGCCGCAACTTTACAACCGGACACAGCGACGAGACATGCACGGAACCCCGTTCACCGTTTGGGAACTCGATGAGGTGTTGTACAAACTACAACCAGGAAAAACCCCCGGGGGTGGACGGGGTCCCGGCAGAGCTCTACTGTAGGCTCCCGCTGAACCTGGAGAGGCACTTGGCCGCGCGCCTGTGGGATATCGCCATCGGGAAAACGGACGTGCCACCCGACTGGGCAAACCTGGTACGCCCCCTGTATAAGAAAGGCGACTGGGCGAGTCCCGACAACTGGACACCCATCGTGTGCGCCACCACGGAAGCCAAACTCATATGGATGCTCATCCTCAAACGGGTGGCCCCGGCAGTGTACCGGGCTGTACTGCCCACAGTGTGGGGGCACATACCGGGTAGGTCGCCATTGGAGGCCATATTTATTCAAGACGCCGTGGTGGACATGGACCCGATCAGCCTCATCATCACGTCCCTGGATGTCAAAGGGGCCTTCCCCAACACCCCGCACCGCCTCCTACGGGCCGTCTGGGAGCACATGGGACTCCCCTTCGAGGGCTTCCTGCAAGCGTACCTCGCCAGCCCCATGTACGCCATAAAAACCGACGTGGGCACCACCCCATGGGTCGAGCCCGCCAGTGGGGTCCCGCAAAGGGGTGCGGAAGGCCCATTCCTCTTCCTACTCGTCACCCTCCCGCTGGTGTTTTACATTCGACGCACATACCCGGACCTGGCACCATATCCCCTACGGACCACGCTCCTGGCGTTTGTGGACGACATGGCGGTGGTGACCGCCACCGCACGTCAACCCCTGCCGACCACCCCAGACCCCACCGGAGCCACCAAAGTCCTCCAGGTTATCACCACCTATCTGGAGGGCAACCAGCTGCTGGTACACAACGTCAAATCTGCCAACACGGTGCACAATACACTGCCGCCGCCCCTCCGCCCCGGGGGTTCACCCATGAACCCAGCAAACACAGCCACCTACCTGGGGGTCGAACAAGCGGCCACCGCAGGCGGGGTCACCCTACCACCAAACCTGATACAGCAGCTGAGACAGACACTGGTCATAGCACGCATTTCGGCACTGTCCACCCAGGCCCTGGCATACTTCTTACAAGCCGTGCTCAACGCAGCTATAGGATTGCAGGCCTTGCACCTAACGCACCCCCAACACATGCTGCAAGCAGCCGCTACCACATTGCGACGAGCGTGGACCATCCACGGCCACCGGCCCACATTGCTACCTGCAACGGTACGCGCGGCATCGCCACCGTACTACGGAGACAACACCGATCACCTCGTCAACAACGCGTACACAGCTCACACTGCGGCCCACCTGCATCGTCTCATGCACAATCATGAGCCGGAGGTACGAGAGGTCTTCACGCTGACGCTGCGGGAGGCCCAATACCATCGCAACACATGCCCCCAATACATACTTCACCAGCGGGGCCTCCCCGCCAAGGTGTGGACCCGTATATGGAACCCCCTACAACTCCTGGTACCCCACCACCAGCACGTCATCCAAACGAACCATCGTTGCAGGGAAACCCGCCCTCTGGCGGTCCTACACACCTATGTGGGGGGTGCACCAACGGGAAGCACCACGACTCTGGACCTGGTGGGCACCACCCTCGACCTCGTGCGGTTCACCCCAAACCAGATGCGAGCCCTCCAACGAGTGTGCACACACCACGTCCCATTCCTACAACACCCGGGATGGCCCAACAAATCACTCCTGGAGAACCACATGCACAGTGCGGCCACCCAAACCGGGCACCCCGAACCGACAGATGGGGAAGTACGTGAGGCGTACAACCTGTTTTGCAACACGCAAAAACGGCCACTGCCACCGAGCCCACCGCGAGGGAACCAGGCCCACCACCGGCCACCGGAGCCAGTGGAATATGTACCCGGTGCCAGAGTGCCAGCGGTACTCCCCCTAGCGCCAAACGGGCTCAAAGCCACATTGCGTCCGGGCGGAGCACGGGGCAACTTGTGGATGCTACCGCCACCCAGGACGCGTTCCTTCTGTCCGCCGCCACTGTCGCAAGACAAGCTGACGGGCATGCCCACCACTTGCTGGAAATGTGGGCCCCACGCGCTGGCCACCCCGTGGCCCCCCCTCCAGTTACTGGCGCGCTACCACCACATGCCAACGGCCCACGCTACCCCGGAACAACAGCAGTGGCTACACACACACTACAAACAGGCCGCGGAGAGGGACACGGCCACAGTGGCGTGGGGCCCCAGCGCCAGGGTGGAATGGAGGTTCCACTGGGAAATTTGGGACACCCAACACCTGGCCATCACCTTCCCGGTGCTGGCCAAACACCGCAGCGCCACGCCGGAGGCCCCCGCCTACCCGTTCCAACACCGATGCTCCCAAGTACAGGACTGGCAGACAGTCGAGTGGACCACATTCAAACCGCAGACAGCGTACCTGCTCCAGTATGTGTACGGCTATCTGACAAGGGGCCACAACAGGAACAACGACTATGTCCGCATGAACCCGGCGGCAACCGAGATCATCCGCGAGGGGGTGGGCGTGTATGCTACCCGGAGGCTCGGACCCGATGTCAACACGCCGTGGGCCACCAGGGAACGGGGAGCACACATCCATGCTTACCAATGAACGATGCCATGCCGCCTGCCGCACCCGGACAACCACAACACAGTCATTTTCGCGGATGCCTCCGGCACTACAAGCCCCACCCCAGCGGCCAGGAGGGCAGCTTTGGAGTTGAAAGTAGACACGACAGGCCGACTGCACCAACATCACCTCACAGGGGCTACCATCTTCGGGGCCTCCTCTCACGGGGAACTGAAGACACTGGCAATCGTCGTGGACGCCGTCAATGACACCAACAAACAACCGTGTGACCACACGCACCATGTGCGGGTAGTGGTAGACGCAGCGGTGGACTTCCAAATCGTCCGCAGGCTGGCACGACAGCCCCTGCACAAGGCGAATGACTCTAGCCTGGGCACCCAGGACCTACACCTCTGGACAGCCTTGCGGCGCCTCCCCAAGCAGGTCGTCTTACATCTCGTCAAACAAGAATCTCATCGGTATAGCCTGGGCAACGGACAGATAGACGTACACGCCCACAACCAGCTTGCCGAACATATGCCGGACAGCGAGGACTCGCCGCTACGAGACCAAATGCACACACACGTCCAACACCTGCCGCCAGTCCCACGCCCCGGGGAACCACCAGCCTGGGTGCCAGACGATCGCATCTATAACGACACGGGACGGGCATACCACTACCCACAACCTGTCCGCACCATGGCGCACATTCGGGGCAGTCAAGCCGACAACGCCCTTCTGAGCCATCTCCAACATACAATGCGCACCGCATTATACTTCCTGGCTCTTGACACATCCCTAATACCGGTACACCTGCAGACGCGACGTGCCCAACTCTGGCTGGAACAACTACCCCTCCTAGACTGGGTGGCACGCTGGTATGCCCGGCGAGGTATAGACATACCCCCGGAATACACTATATGCCCCTGCCATCTCCAACAGCCAGAAACATGGGAGCACTTCAAACACTGCCCATTAGCCCAAGGGGAAAACCACCTGGCCAGGTGGACACCAAAGACCACCATAGCGCAACACGCCGGAAGGGGCCCGGCCACGCCACTGGCAAATGAGGTTCGGCGCCTAATGCGGCAACCGGAGATCAAGGAGGCGGTACTCAGGGGAGCCGTGCCACTCCAGCTCTACAGGGTCATCGCCGACCACGCCCCAGAACCTAGAGCCACAATACGTCACATGCAGCTCACCGCCATCAAGAGGGCGGAGGCACAGTTACAGCACCGCGTCCAGGTATACGCACAGGAAGCACAAAAAACATCCCACGACCGCCGCACATATTATAACCTCTTCATCCTCTACCAACATGCACAGCCTAGCGACTAGCCACGTGCACGGGCCTGCGGCGATTGCCAGGCACCTGCCGTCGCGCTGCCTGGAGCGGGCGTGCCCCGTCCCGTGTAGAGGCCGGATCGTCCTACAAACAATACCTCTCCTCAGGATGCCTGAAGGTGAAGCTCCACATCCATCGCAGGGAAACCCATGCGGGGTCTGCATGCAGGTGAACCACGAAGACGGCAGCCCGCTTCGTGGGCATGACCTCGGCTGCGGCGGCAATGAGCAGCTGCACTGGTTCTGCAGCCCGTGCATCGCAAACTTGTGGTCGTGCCCACTCTGCCGGCGACCGCATCGACTCCGCACAGCTCTGCCGCCGCGCGAAACGCAAGATAAAGACCTCACACTCGAGACACTGCGCACTCTGCTCCGGCAAAATGTCTGGAACCATGGCGCGATGGAGGACAGACCCGACGTCGAGTGGTTGAACGTCCTGGCCGAACAGGACCCAGCGACATCACCCCCCTGCCCCCCCTGGCGCGGACCAACCTGAGCGCTGCCAGACCCGGGGGCGGACCCCACGATTTACGTCCCCGACTACGAACATTACGACGACGCGCCACGGGGCAGTCTACCCCACATTGGCAATCTGCCAGACAGTTGGGGCCCCGTCACCCCCACCAAGCACAACAACTACCGCACCATCGTCGTCACCCTCACCACCCGCCTTCCGATCGGCTTCCGCTGGCTGGTGGGGCACGCGGAACGGGCGACGGGCATCGCCCGGGGCGCCCTTTGCGGCGAGTGGGGGGAGTTCTTCCACCGCGGCGGGGCCATGACCCCGGGGGCGACTGAGAGGCTGATGGCGGCCTACCTCAAGTGGAAGGCCATCCCCCTCCCACAGAGCCTCCGGCCACTGGTATAGCGTGCCCAGCAGCCGCACGTCCCGCTGCTGCAACCGGGCACGTACGACAATACGGCAGTGGCCAGGATGATGGCCAGAGGTACCCGGCTGCACGGCTCATCCTACTGCTCCCGGAGAACCGCGACCATCACCACCCCCCCGCCCCAATCCCGCGCCACGACAGCGACTAGGGCCACTTATGTACGCGCCCGAACATCGGCCGCAACGTCCTCGATGCCCCCCAGCCCGTCCACCACCGCCCCCCCCCCACCCGTCGCCACACCACATGAACAGCGCGCCACCGATGCCACGCCGACTACTGGCGATCCGGCACCATTGAGAACCGGCACGCCACAGAGCCCCCAACAAGAGCGTGCGTCCAAACAGGCGACGCAACGATAACCGCCCCCGACAAGACCACTTCGACGCCAGGGTCCACCAGCAGCGTCCCCGCCCCCCTACCAACCCTCAATGTCAGCCCACATACAGCACATGCCCCGCTACCGCCGCCACCGCGCGTCCCAACCCAACCCCGAGGCGGAGACCGTGCGCGCATACCCGCGAGTCCACATCCGCCCGCGCCCCAACTCCCCGCGCAACCCCGCAGCACAGGACTACGAGGAATCCCCCAGGCCCGCCACCGCCACCAGTCACCACGACCCCATCACACCCACCCACGCCCAGTCCTCCGCCCAAGACCGCGGCCCCGCCCAGGGACAGTTGTGGCCGCGCCGGACCTACACGCAGCTCTGGGAGCTGCGGAAGTCGGCCCGGGCAGAGCCCTCCCTCAAGGGCCTGGTCCACCGGTCCCGCGAGCGGTCGGTGGAGAACTGCCGCCTCCAGCAGGCAGGGGGGGTGGATGCCGCAGGCGGCATGAGAAGCCATGCTGGCCGATTCGCTCCACCCCCTGGGAGTCCACCCCTCGCAACCTCCCCGCGCCCCAGAACCACCGGTATGTCCTCAGGCGCCTGCGGGAGACCCTCCAGGAGACACAGGGAGACGGCATCCGCCAGTAAGACATCACCCAAAGCCCAGCCCCGCACACACACACCGCCTCGCCACCCCACAAGCGTCGGCGCACCGACGCCGGCGGTACCCATAGCACCCCAGGAGCCCTGCGCACCACACAGCACAACGCGCCTGAACCCCCGGCCAGCGGCGCCGCCACCTGGCCCCGTTACCCAGCCAGCCACCGCCGCGGGGCGCCACGCCAGGCCCTGCCCAGAAGACACTAAACAAACCGGAAACCGAAGGACGCGAACGCACACGCCAACGGGCACCGCTACGCCCAAAGACACGGAGCCCAAGCCTGCAACTGTCACAAACGCCTAACCCAGCCAAAGCCCCAACACGAATCCAATCCGAGCCACACCCCAAAACCGCTAACCCTTGACTCCTAACCAGAACCGCCCAGGAAGCAACGTTGCCACAGCCCACACTCACAGCCCACACGGCCACCTAGCCAGCCAGCACCTAAAGCAAAGAGGCAACTAACCAAACCCACCCTGACCCATACCCGTGTACATCAGGAGGCGCGAGCCGCACCCCTGGGGCGTGGCCGCCACCAAAGCACCAACGACACACCCAGAGGTCACGACACTATTGCACCACTGCACCAGTTGCCCATGCCTGTGCCTGCAGTGTACGCGCGCCCCATTCTTTTTTAGTTTTTTAATTTTTTTATTTATTTTTCTCAAAAAAAAACGAGAAGCCAAAACCAAAAATGGGGGGGAGGAAGAGGGACACAACGACCAACGGCACACGCGCACGGCACACAGCGCGCACACCGATTAACAGGCGCCACGTGGGCCAGGACAGCGCACACGCACAAGCACCGAGGACAACAAAGGGAAGGGACACCACGGCCTGGCACAGCGGTGAACAGGAGCCAAATGGCCCAGGACACCGCACACACAAAGTAACACACCGAGCGGGCACACCGGTGAACAGGAGCGAAGTGGCACAGGACATCCCACACACAACAAAACACACCGAGCGGGTGCACCGGTGAACAGGAGCCAAGTGGCCCAGGACACCGCACACGCTACGGGACAAACCACGCCGGCACACCGGTGAACAGGAGCCAAGTGGCCCACGACACCGCACAAGCAAAGCAACGCACCGAGCGGGCGCACCGGTGAACAGGAGCCAAGTGGCCCGGGAAACCGCAGACGCAATGCAACGCACCGAGCGGGCACACTGGTGAACAGGAGCCAAGTGGCCCAGGACACCGAACACACCTAGGGCGGCCGAGGGACAGGAAAGAACCAACACCCCATGGGTCGGACACGCTGGGGCGACCCAGCCGACCCACCGGGCCAGTGGCAGGAGCAGTACTCCAAGGCCACTGGTCGGAGCCCGGCCAGGTTGCATCGGGGACCATGGCAAACGTCAACGGGAGCCATGGAAGCAACCGGTGACAGGCGAGCCGGTACACAGTCCAGGAGGGGGTCGCCTGCCAAGCAGAGCGGCCCCGCAACCCAAGCCACAAGGGTGAGGCGGTCGTACCGTAGACAAGCGGGAGCCATACCCTTGTGGTGAGAGATACTCCACACGGCTGAGCAGCCCCCAGAGCTGCCGCCCAAAAGTGGGGGCATGTGGCCCTACCCATGGACACATGTGGGGACACCCTCCCACTCGAAAACCTGGACTGGGTGGCCGCGACACTGCCTTCCCAAGCACCTGCGGGAGCGGCTGAAGAGGCACCTGACCTAGGGCAGTGGGAGGGACAGAATGTCTGCTTGGTAAGACCTTCTTCCTGCACTGTCAAAGGAGGCATCCCGAGCTCCCGAAGATACCTACCTAACTACCTTCTCATGTGCGAAGTGGAACTTGACAATTTGCACAAGGGGAAGTGGATTGAGTTGTTGGCTCTGGAAAGCTTGGTGCAGCACAACGTTGAGGTCTGTACGGACAAGGAGAATAGCAAAAAGGGAATGCCTTGCGGATGGCCATGCTCCTGAGAAGACGCTGAAAAAAGTAAGTGAATCCTCGAGGAGAAGATATTTCAGTTGGGCGAGAAGGAGCAAGAAAGAATGTTGAAAGAAAAATGGAAAACTCATTACCATGGACCCTGTTCCAGAGAAGAGGAACTACAAGCGTTCTACATGTCTGAGTTGTCGGAGGAAGAGCTTTCACCAGGCGAGGATTCTGACGAGGAAGAGGAGGATAACCACTACTACGTGGACTTGACTGGATTGATAATGGACTTGCAAGCTGCAGAACGACAAGAGTACGTCAGGTCAAACCTGAAGAGCAACGATGCCTTGGATGAAGCGTTGAAGAAGCATCCGGCAGAACTGCAAGGTCTCCTACGCAAACGGAAAGTGGTGTTCGGTCCTCTTATGTCGCCAGGGTCATGCAAGAAGCTGATACAAATGGACCTCGAAGTCACCGACGAACACAAGAACTCCACTCTGAGGTCCAGACCCATTCCGTTGAACGAGGAGGATGAAAAAGAGGTCAGAGGCAGATATACGAATGCTGCGATGCAAAGTTGATGTCCAGATATGAAGCAAAGGAGTTTCCGAAGCACTGCTCACCGCGTCTCCTCTTGGCGAAGCCTGGGTCAAGCGCTAAGAGACTGGTGGTGCACTACGCTAAGCTGAACAAGAGACTCAAAAGGCACTCAGGGAGCATACCAAACCTTGAGCAAGCCATTGAACGGGCGGCCAGAACGAAGTACAACACCAAACTCGACAAGCGTTCGGGCTTCTGGCAGATCGACGTGACGGGGAGAGCAAAGGCACTAAAGAAGGTCCCTACCAGGACCGGCCCCTGCTGTACCCCTTCCACCATTTCCTGTCACTCCTATGGTCTTGCTTCTCACCAGGTTCTGCATGATCTTGCCCTATCCTGCACAATTTCCCACAAAAATAGTAAAATGTAGCTCCTTCAAACAGATCCCTTGCAATAACCAATTCCCAAGTACAATCCAATTCCAATCAATCCACACTGAGGGCTTCCAAGGGTTTTTGAGGTCCCGCGTTGACACTCAACAACTCCTTTCAACACGCTGGTCGTCTCACGGTGCACAGGGAGACACGGGCGTTGGGCATGTACAGAGAATTGCACCAAAAGGGACGCCCTGAAATTGGCATATGAACACATATCAAGCATAATTGGGGAAAGATGGAAATATACACAATCACAGCCATAGACCCCTCATTCCCTGGACTCAGGACCTTCCCTTGACTCGCCAACATGATGCCCTGAACAGGGTCAAATAAGATGGCTAAATGCCATGTGTCAAAAGTCACTACACAAACCCCAAAAATGTGTTCCCTCCCAAGCCTCTAAATCCTAGCCCAATGCGGGAGGTGGCGTGTCATGGCCTAGAGTGGCACTCAGGACCATGCCCTACCCTGACATAACCTTGGTTGGACTTGGAGTTGATTGGGCTTGGAGGACTGCCCCTTGCAGATGACCTCATAACCTAGCAAAATCAGGCAAATCACACCATAGTGCCCAAAATTTAATTCTATACTCAAAAATGCATACGGCAAATATTCAAATGCTCCAAGCATGTGTCAAACCAGAAAGTAATACACAAGGGTGATATAGACCAACGATACATGCCCAGGAATATCCCAACATTGGCTCCCAAACCCCTCCGGATATATACATGCCATGCTTCACAAGTCAACTCACGAATTTGAGACCTAATTTTGTGAGGCCTCGTGTGCCACGCCAAAGTGATCACGTGATCCGGCATACGGTGAGGTACAACACCGAAGCATCTGCCAACATATAAGCAACATGCCATAGTTCACAAATCTCTAGGAACTTTGCTGTTAGCCGACCAGTTGAGCACATAAAATACAGAAATGAGCATAAAATGAGGTCAAAAACATGCAAATAATGCCAAATT
This sequence comes from Eutreptiella sp. 'Long Island Sound 2002', assembly GCA_964036045.1. NCBI lineage: Eukaryota > Euglenozoa > Euglenophyceae > Eutreptiales > Eutreptiaceae > Eutreptiella > Eutreptiella sp. 'Long Island Sound 2002'. The sequence continues at coordinate 111,697,505 of OZ038378.1, forward strand.
CAAAGTAATCACAATAGTATATAACTTCGCTCACCCATGGTATCAACATATGGGTCAAAACACAATTGCTTGGGACCATTTGCCAACAATCCCCCCACTTGGACCCCCACATGGACACATAGGGACACCTTCGAACCTCCTCCCGACACGCACCATGAAAATGGGAAAATTGATAGTGGCGCTTGTGGGTCGCTCCGTAAGCCCTTCCACATGCATCATATGTGCGGTAGACTTAGTCTAGCGCTATGGAGCTCACCATTGGGACATGGGCAAAACCCTTGCCACGTATGACTCCACATATCTTCCTACAAACGGAGATATATAACATGGGTGTGAGCATAGCGAAGCACATACCATCCATATGACACATACCCTTAAAAGTGGCTCCCACCATGGTATGCCATGCCCCTCCATGGACATAATTTCACGTTAAAAATACGTGGGAACCTAAGAAAAGTTTCTATGCAACACCAACACTCATGTGGTACACTCGAAAGTCGCATTAAAATATTTGGTTGCATGGTCCGAGAGTTATTTATCACTTTCTACCCTCTTGACCATTATCCCTTGCTACACCGAGCATGTGTACACATCAAAGGCGTTCCACGCTTCCTAAATTAAGTTGAGACCAAGGCGATTCTAGCCCATATCTCAAAATTGTAGGTCCTCGCCGTGATCCGGAGATATGAATTTTCAAAGTGGCCTCACGAATTAATTTCGTTTCGCCTATATCTCCAAGAAAAATGAAGGAGATAACAAAAGGAAGGTTGACTCGTGATCGGAGAAAAATGTAGGACCACTCGAAATTCATCATATCAAGTGCGGCGATCTCGAAGTCGAAAATCCGATTCTGAATGTCTGAAAAAATCACATTAATTTTTCGAGTGTATAACATTAAAATTGCGGAAGCAACGAACCCGTTACTGATGAAATCTGACCCTTCATCGGGGTTTCCGCCAAAATATCTGGAAATAACAGTTAACCAATCGGTTACCGCAAAATGGCGAGCCAACTGACAGTCGCCGATACATTGACAATCAGAACGGATAGCCGAAAAATTACGGAAACATTATGATAAAAAAAACCCTGTTGATTCCTGACATTTCGATATATAAATCTCAGCCGGCGGCGCCTCGGTATTGAATATGGCCGCAGCTGGATTGGCCAAGCCTATCACACTATCACATCAGGTTAGGTCAGGTGGATGGGAGAGTATGATATCAGCCAATGGCGGCTTGCCGGCACATAGATACACACCCCAAGTGACCCAAAGATGGCCACGGGGGTCCGAACCGGCTTCAGCCCCCTTCTCAGAGCGGTGTATTCACTCGGAAGTCATTGAAGAGAGGACGGGAGGACCCCAATGGGCTCCAAACCCCCCCCCATATCCCAACGACACATGGAGGCCTGACACACGTCGTAGGCGTCCCCCTTGCCCCAAGGGAGGGGTGAGGACACTCATAATCGGTGCGCTACGCCATATCCGGTCTACTCTTGATCCACAACATGGACCAAGGGGATCAAAGATAGAGAAACGTAGTCGGTCGACCTAAATAAGTATACCACAATGAAATATATATGTGGAGATTGAGTGAAGGGGGTATATGGCCAATCAAGTCCCAAAAGTCCCCGGATGAACGCCCTCACCCATCTCCGAAGCACAAACACAAACATAAATGCTAGGGGGATCCATTACGGTGCTACTGCAGCCACCAAATGGACCAACACGTCCTTGACATCCAAAGAGATGTTCTTCCTCCCGAGATACTCCACCCAGACCGTGGTATACCTCGGCACGAAACTGCTCGGAGGCTCCCACGAATCCCTGGATGCAGCAAATCCCTTCCAACAGACCTTGTACAGCCTCCCCCCAGGCGCCCCCGGGTCCGGCTTGTCCGTCAGGATCCTCTCGGCGGTGAAGTAGTCGTCCTCACCCTCGTCATCCGAGTCCAGATCTCCGGCTGTGAACTCGAAGGTGACGGGACGTCCGCTGGGGTCTGGTGCCCGGGGACGAAGCTGGGTATGGTCGCGGTCCAGGATCTTGTTATCCCCGACACGAACCCCATACACATCCTGCCCCACCTTCCGCACGATTACCCCAAGCACATACCAAGACGCCTGCCGATGCCTGGACAGGACATCCTTGTGGTGCCGCTCCACCCACACGGTGTTTTGGAGAGCATATTTCTGGACTTTTCCCTGCTTGAAGTACTTGGCCCTCTTCTCATAGTCGTCCTGAAGTGCTTTGCACACCTTGGCCGCCGTGTCGTCCGCCTCAGCCATCATGGCACTCGCATCCCGGGCCACTTTGCCATGGTTCAACCACGGGAGAGTGCGTGACACTCAATCCCGTAGGAACAGGATGCAATGAGGCGACAGTCCCGTGGGCCCCAGAAGGTCGTGGTACGCCTGGAGTACTCTCCACAGCAAATTATACCAATTCCAGCCCGGTTCATCAATGTGCAGCTGGCGGAACCTTTCGAACATCTGCCGGCCGGCCATCTCAGCCCGGCCGTTTGACCGGCTGTGGTACGCCACGGTCTTGGCGTGCCGAATCCCCATGTGCTTGCACATCGTCTTGAAACACGTCCCCACAAACTGACTGCCCCGATCGCTGCAGATGACAGCCGAGACATCAAAAATCGTCAGCCAATCCCTGATCATGGCATTAGCGACGGTCTTGGCCTGCAGACCCACTCCATGCTTGTCCTTCTTGTCCTTTTTCTTGGACTTCTTGCCAGGGACCGCCACGATATACCCGCTGTGCCTATCCACCGCCAGGATGACACAGTCGTAGGTCTCTCCTTCCACAGTGACCTCAGGCATGGCGAATACATCCATGGCCACGGACCGCATAGGGGCCTCTGGTATAGCCGTATACACCGGCTTGCCAGCCCTGGAGTGGTTGGGGCTCTTCGTGGCCCAACACACGGCGCAGTCGCTGCAGTACTTGTCCAGGATGGCATAGTACCCGGGTGGGAACTTGAAGCGCCACTCCAGGTCCTGCTGCATCTTGTCCCGACCAGGAAGTATGAGCTGGGCGTTATGCCAGTGGTCAATGAGCTCGTCCATTCGGTTCTCAGGGACCAATAGCTTGTCCTTGAGGAATAATTTGTCCCCATCCTCGGTCAAGCCCTCGGGCCATTCGTCGTCCGACGGGGCGCTCACGGCATTCCAGTACCTGCTCCAGTGTTCGGATGCCGCATAGTCATCCGACCAGTCTTCTGTGAGCACCGCCCTGACCAGCCCTACGGGGGCCACCATCCATTGCTCGAGGGTTTCCTCTCAAATAGCTTGGACTGGAGCGCCCCGAAAGGGGGGAGGTCTGTACGGTTTGCCATCACCACAAAGCACTTGACCCCCTCTTGCTCCATGGCCTTCTCCATCTCGATGATGCGCTTGGCCTCCTCGGTCTCCTCGGCGTCCCCATGGCTGGATATGTCCATCCACGCCTTGCCCGCGGGGTAGGCCCATCGACTGAGGCAATCTGCCACAGTGTTGTCCTTCCCCGGGACATACACGACGCTGACGTCGGACTTGGCGAACGTCTCGTGCCACCGGGCCCTCCTTGCCGCCGGTCCCGAGGGGGTGTCGATGTGCTCCTTGTGCCAGCTCTGTAAGGACTGATGGTCCGTACAAACCACCACCCGTTGCAATCCGATGTGGCCAGACCACTTGCTGAGCGCACAAATAATGGCGTACGTCTCCTTCTCCGTCGCGGTCCAGGTTCGACGTTGGCCCTTGGCCAAGATCCGACTCCAAAACGCCACGGGTACGTGCGACCCGTCGTCCCGGATCTGCTCGAGGACTGCCCCTACAGCATAGTCCGAGGCGTCCGTCCGTAGCACGAATCCCTTGTCCGGGTCCACCAGGAATAGCCCCAGCTGCCCCAGGAGTCACTCACTCAGGCGGCTGAACGCATCTTCGGCCTCAGGGGTCCACGCAAGCTTCTTCTTGCTCCCCTTCCGGCCATCGAACTTGCCCACGTGCAGCATCTTGTGCAGCAGCCCCGACAGTTTTGCATACATTGGGACATAGCCCGAATAATAGTTGCAGAACCCCATGAAGGATCGGAGTTCGCTGATGGTCTGGGGTCTTTCCCAGTGGTGCAGGGACGCCAGCTTCCCAGGCATGGGACGGCGTTGCCCGTGACCAACCACATGACCCGCGAACTCCACTTCCTTCACGAACAGCGAGGCTTTGGTGGGCTTGCACACCATGTTGTGCTTGTCCAGCTCGCTGAGCACTTTGCGCAGATCCCTCTCATGCGCTTCGATGAGCTCGTCCTCCGTCATGTCTTCCGTGCCCGACCCGATGATGATGTCATCCACAAAGGGGTCGGCACAGTCCCGGACAGGACCGAGCAGGTCCTCCATCATGCGCTGGAAAGCGGCGTTGCCATTCTTGGCGCCCATAGGCACCACTTTCCACTGCATGGGCCCCAGCGGCGTCGACATCGCTGTGCAGGGCCTGCAGTCCGGGTGTAGCGGCATCTGGTAATAGCCGTGTTTCAGGTCTAACACCGTGAAGATCCGCTTTTTTTGTTGTTTTTGGAGGATGGTGTCAATCAGAGGGAGCGAGTACGAGTCGTGCTCGGTTTGCCCGTTCAAACCTCTGTAATCAACCACCAACCTCCACTCGCCCTTCTTTTTCTTGGGCACGATGAAGGCTGGGCTGGCCCACTCACTGTCGGAGGGTTCGATCCAGCCCCGCTCAAAAAACTCGGCCAACAACTTCTTCATGGCCTCGGCCCGATCACCCTGAAGTTGGTACTCCCGATGACGATAGATCTTGGGGTTCGGCTTCAGCTTGATTCTGGCTGTGCCAAACCTCCCACTATCTGGAGGGTTCTTGTTGGCGACGCCACTGAATAGCCGTGGATAGGCATTTATCAGTCTCTCCTTCAGCCGCTTGCTTCGGTATCGATAAAACCGACCGCACTGCGGTATAGGCCTCTTCCGGGTCCGAGTCCGACTTCTCCTCGTCTGATACGCCATCTTCATCGTCGTGGGGCATGCTTCCCACCAATAATCTTCGGAAATTTGCGGCCTCGGCCGAGTTCTTGTCGCTACCGGCCCCCATTCTTGGAAAGTCCAACGTCGGCGGGTCTGACCCAACCGGACCATCATATTGGTCCGCGATGTGATCCATGACCCTCGCCACGAACTCATCCTTCTCGTACTTGCCGGTGACCAACATCTTGTCATCCCACCAATGCGTAGATGTGACCATGGCCCGCCCCTTCTTGGCTGCCACACGGTCGTGCATCCCCATCCGCATGTAGTTGACGACGTGGTCGATCTCGGCGTGGGACAGGACGTCAATGCCATCCACTGGCTGATCTGTCCACTCCTTGGGCTCAAACATGACCCGCATGGGCACCGCCTCCACCCTACGGATGAATGCTTCATCACCCGTTGGCTGGGCTTGCGCCCCATCCACCAGGAAAGCCTTGGTGCTCCACGCTTGACCCGGGGAGGGCATTGATAAGCCCCGGCGTCGATGAACAACTCCTCCTGTGGCCCGAATGACATCTCGTTCAGGGTGATGGAATCCAGCGTCGACTTGAGACCTTCCAGCGGACATGGGCTGGATCCTATGCCGGTTATGACCAGGATCCCCTTCGCCCTATCCGCGACGATCTTCTCCAACGTACGTCTGGTATTTTCCAGGGAGCCATGCCAATACATGGGCCCCCACTCCTTCAAACCCCAATGCCTGTGCCAGGCTGAGTCTCCTCGATGCCAATGCCTCCTACACTTCCTCAAAAGTGGGGCATCCCGGGAAGCGAAGACGTCCGTCTCGGGCGCTCCGGCTCCCAGCGTCTGAATCATCCTGGCATACACCTGCGGCGCCATTCCATACTCCGTGAGCTGAACTCCGCGGTCTCCTCTGGACTTGGCACCCACAGCTTGCACCGCTTGGACGATCCGATCCTCTTCCTCAGCACTCCATTGGGATGATCCGCATGCATAGTCTATGGACAGCCATGTAAGGCATTCATCATCCACCCGGACGGGCGTTGCACAATGGGAAAGGGCTCCAATGGCTTTTCCCACCATGAAATCATACCCCATGATCATATCCCAATCTGTAACGTCGGCCACATAGAAGTTCCCGGATAGAGTGCTTCTCTTCTCCACACCAGGGCGGTTCAAGCGCTCATGCTCCCAGAATTTCATACTGATAGTGGCCTCATGGGTGCCACCACCCATAATCTCTCCATTGGCCACCTTCAGGCGTACCAGTCTACGGCTGGGCTGCAGGGATTCCTCCTTGAATAACCCTCTCCGGACCAGGCTCACCTGGGCACCCGTATCCACCAAAACATCCACCACCAACTCCTCTTGACCGCACCGTGCACGCACCTTCAAGTGCAGCTGCCGCTCGTCACCATGCGGTGTATGGACGACTCTCACGGCATGCAGCTCTAGCACATCCGGGTGCATCAGGACTTCAAGGGTATGGTCACGGATGGTGTAGATCTTGGGCTTGTCCTGCCCGTCCACGGGGCTCTCTGTGGTCGCTCCTTCTTTCCTGCCACGTCCCTTGCCCACATAAACTTCCCTTGGCAGGGCGCTCCAGGGGTTGGGAGCGGCGAAACTCAGTGGTTTTGGCTCTTCTGGAGCCTTCTTCGGCACCCGATATGCCTCCGCTTTCTCTGGGATTCCACTGATTTTCGGAGGAGAGACCTCCGAGGTCCCACTCCCGTGGCGGCTCCTCTAGACATGGCCTGCCGCAGCTCCCTCCTGCTGCGATCCGCTCAGACTTTTTCCACCACGTTGCTGGGCTCTGAGTTCCTCCAACATCCTCAACATGTCCTCAGCAACCTCCTCGATTGACCTCACGCGTCGGTCTGGGCCGGGTCCTCCACCATAGCCTTTTCCTCCGCCTTTCTCTTGGCCCTTTCCTTGGCCTTTTCCACCGTCTCCGCCCTTTGCCTTTTAATCGGCAATTCGTTGCTCCTTGGGCTTCTTGTTGGGATGGGCGGCAAAGTAGGTCTTCTTGTCCTCCTCATATACCTTGCAGTGCCGGTGGTCATGTGCATGGTTGTTCCCCTTGCCGTAGCAGACCCAACAACCGGTGTGCTGTGATCTGTACTCGCGGATCGAGAGCAGCGAGTTCCTGATCCTCCGCGGTTCTCTGTGGTTCTTGGTCTTTGGGTCCAGGCGGTTCCACCTGGACCTGTCCTGCCCATTCTCCTTCATATTATGCGCTACGAACGCGAAGAAGTGGGCTTCTTCATGATCCTCTGGGGTGGTCGCGGTCCAGAGATCCTGGCCGCTTCCATTCCCTTCCTCCGCGGTGCCGACCGTGTCCCCCTTGACCTCTCGGTGGTGGCGATCTTCTCGATGGCCCCGATGTCCTTGGTCTTGTCGATCCTGCACGTGGGCCTCGTTCTTGGCGTTGAGCTTCAGCTCCACCGTGATGTACTTCACGATCTCGTCTGGGCTCATGCGGGCGAAGATGACCTGCATCCTCAGCGGCTTTCCGCGCCTGCACTCCACGCTGTTGAGGCGCATCAGCCTTTGCCCCATGGTGTCGCCGAATCCCACCACGTAGACGGCGTTTTTCAACCCCAACATTCGGCTGGGCTCGCCGAGGTTCCGCCAGAAAAACTGCATTATTCCGGCGTGGGTGTCCTCCGATGCCATGATCCGTACGGCCACGCGCTTCTTTGCTCTCTTCTTCTCCTCATCCTCCACTCGCCTCTTCCAGTGGCTGGGGAGGAGGTCCTTCAGCAGGTGTCGGCTCTCGCTGGCCTCATTCCAGTCCCCCACCAGCTTGAGGCTTCTTCGGTACTTTCGGATGTACCGATTCCATTCCCGGACCCTCAGCTCCCCGCGCTCCAGCGGCAGCGGAATGGACCACAAATTCTCCAACTTCTGGTTCGGGGCGTCCACTCGCTCCTCGTCCTCCAGCAACTGGAGGCAGGCCTGCTCTGTCTGGATCACTCCCTCGCGGATCTGATCTCTGAGCTCCTCCTTCAGGTCCTGCACCAGCCTGTGTGGGAATGTCCGACATACCCACTTGTCCCTTGGCGCTCCCTTCATCTCGCCGACGACCTCCTCGGCGAAGTCCTCCCAATCCAGGATGAAGTCATCCAGGTTGGAGGGGTTGCAATCGTAGTGGGGGATTGGGATTCCCCTGAGGTTGTCAATCCTGATGGCGTCTCCGACGTCCGCAGCCACCACTCCACGGAGAGAGATACCACCTGTGGCCGGGGGGTGTGAGTACACTCCCGGTACATCCCTCTCCTCCATGGAGTGCGGTCCAGTTGGGCCTGAACCCATGGGGTTTCGAATGCAGGAAGGATTTGCTCCACCGGCTGTCCATATCCCCGTAGTGGGGTCCTTCACCCACAGGCTTACGCCTGGATGGCCTCGACCATGTCCGTCGGCGCTTCCCATGGTTCGCCCCTGCATGGTCTGGCTCTGGATCTCCTCTTCCGCATAAACTGCATGGGCAGTCGCAGTGGTCGGTGGGTCCTGGACGGCATGGGACATCTGTACCGTCAGGCTCCTGAGGTCCGTGGTTGTGTGCCCTTCCCGCATGGACCCAGCCGGTGCCTTATGCCTCCCGAGCATTATGGATTCGCTGAACATGAAAACAAACGGCAGCGCACCCGGGTCAACACGCGGAGGCGCGTAAGGTGCCTCTGCAGGACCGCCCACGGGTTTCTCCATGGCGCTCCTGAGAATCTTAACCCGCTCCACCAGCTCTGCCGCTGCCGGCTTTGCCGGGAGCTCCGGACCCAAGGCGCGGGGTTGGGACTCCTCTAACCTTTTCAGGCGTCCCGACATGTCCTCCACCAGGTGGAGGAGGCTGTCCACCACTCGCTGCTGCTTCTGCAGGGCCATCTCCAACTTCTCCCGGTACCGGTCCTGCTCCGCTCACAGCTCCGCCATGTCTCTCTCCGCTGCCGACTGGTCGTCCAGGATCCCCGCTACGTCCTCCTCTAGACCGTCTTTGGCGTTGTCCAGGCGGCCGAGGTGCTGCACGATGGCGTCCATCCCCATCTTTGGGTACTTGCCGATGAGGAAGGATACGTGCTCGCAGTGGCACTCAACGTGCTTTCCACCTGATCCGGCGCATCCCACGGTTCCCGGCGCCTCGGACTCCTCCGCCATGGGTGTGTCGCCCATGCTATCTCGCGTTGGCTCCGTGTGCCGGGCCACAGGCGCCGTTCTGGCTCTGACAGGCCTCTCCAACGCCTCGGCGCCATGCTCCAGGCTGGGTTCTGGGGCCGTGTGCGCCCTTGTGAACGGTCTGGCCATCTCCTCTGACTCCAAAGGGTAAGCGGTCCGATAACCCTCGGAGTGCCCCTCAGAATCTGCAGCTGACCACAGCCTGACCGGGCTGGGATCTGTCTCCATCGCTCTGTCTTCCGCCGCGGGTTTTGGGGACCCGCGCTTCCGGTAACGCCAAGCTCTGCCATTGCTGCCAGTCTCCTCCAACTCCTCCGCAGCGGAGCGGAGATTGCAAGCCTTGCGGCATTGCCTTTCACACATGGAGGCCAGGTCCTCCATGTCTAGCCCATGTCCTGCAAGGGCTCTCCGTCCTGAGCATCTTCGCTCTTCTCGGGCTTCCGAGTCCGGCGTCGACTGGACGGACTCCACGATCTGCACCCGGGGCGTCCTTGGGCAGGGCTCATGAGGGCCCAAGTCCCCGGTGCGGCGGCAGGGGGCAGGTACTCCTCTGCTACCATAAAGAAGGTCCCTACCAGGACCGGCCCCTGCTGTACCACTTCCACTATTTCCTGTCACTCCTATGGTCTTGCTTCTCACCAGGTTCTGCATGATCTTGCCCTATCCTGCACATTTTGCCACAAAAATAGTAAAATGTAGCTCCTTCACACATATCCCTTGCAATAACCAATTCCCAAGTACAATCCAAATCCAATCAATCCACACTGAGGGCTTCCAAGGGTGTTTGAGGTCCCGCGTTGACACTCAACAACTCCTTTCAACACGCTGGTCGTCTCACGGTGCACACGGAGACACGGGCGTTGGGCATGTACAGAGAATTGCACCAAAAAGGAAGCCCTGAAATTGGCATATGAACACATATCAAGCATAATTGGGGAAAGATGGAAATGTAGACAATCACAGCCATAGACCCCTCATTCCCTGGACTCAGGACCTTCCCTTGACTCGCCAACATGATGCCCTGAACCAAGTCAAATAAGATGGCTAAATGCCATGTGTCAAAAGTCACTACACAAACCCCAAAGATGTGTTCCCTCCCAAGCCTCTAAATCCTAGCCCAATAGGGGAGGTGCCGTGTCATGGCCTAGAGTGGCACTCAGGACCATGCCCTACCCTGACAGAACCTTGGTTGGACTTGGGGTCGATTGGGCTTGGAGGACTGCCCCATGCAGATGACCTCATAACCTAGCAAAATCAGGCAAATCACACCATAGTGCCCAAAATTCAATTATATACTCAAAAATGCATACGGCAAATATTCAAATGCTCCAAGCATGTGTCAAACCAGAAAGTAATACACAAGGGTGATATAGACCAACGATACATGCCCAAGAATATCCCAACATTGGCTCCCAAACGCCTCCGGATATATACATGCCATGCTTCACAAGTCAACTCACGAATTTGAGACCTAATTTTGTGAGGCCTCGTGTGCCACGCCAAAGTGACCACGTGATCCGGCACATGGTGAGGTACAACACCGAAGTATATGCCAACATATAAGCAACATACCATAGTTCACGGATCTCTAGGCACTTTACTGTTAGCCGACCAGTTGAGCACATAAAATACAAAAATGAGCATAAAAAGAGGTCAAAATCATGCAAATAATGCCAAATTCAAAGTAATCACAATAGTATATAACTTCGCTCACCCATGGTATCAACATATGGTTCAAAGCACAATTGCTTGGGACCATTTGCCAACAATCCCCCCTACTTGGATCCCCACATGGAGGCATAGGGACACCTTCGAACCTCCTCCAGACACGCACCATGATAATGGGAAAATTGATAGTGGCGCTTGTGGGTCGCTCCGTAAGCCTTCCCACATGCACTATGTGTGTGGTAGACTTAGTCTAGCACTATGGAGCTCACCATTGGGACATGGGCGAAGCGCTTGCCACGTGTGACTCCAGATATCTTCCTACAAACGGAGATATATAACATGGGCGTGAGCATAGCGAAGCACATACCATCCATATGACACATACCCTTAAAAGTGGCTCCCACCATGGTATGCCATGCCCCTCCATGGACATAACTTCACGTTAGAAATACGTCGGAACCTAAGGAAAGTTTCTATGCAACACCAACACTCATGCAGTACACTGGAAAGTCGCACAGCACGGCACGGCACGGCACACCACACGAGCAACCCGCGCCCAAAGCGAACCCAGCCCACGCCACCCTGCAGGAAAGAAACACCATGTCAGACCACCAAGACGAACCGTCCAGCCAAGGCCAACCCAGCGGGTACGAAGAGGTTAGGCAGGCAGGGCAGGCCGGCGAAAAGGGAGAGAGGGACAAGGCGGGGAAGGCGACGGGAGAGGAAACAAACCCCCCCGCCCCCAACGTACACACACCCCACTGCCGCGTACCAGGCGGCAGCCGAGCGCCAACAGGGCCCGCCATGGAGCCAAACAGGCCCGCCAGAGAGAGGCTATGTCCCCGCGACTGCGCAACAGCACGCCCGGGCAAGGAGCGCGTGCCACACGCAGGCCAAGCAGGGCACACACGCAGCACCGCACGCCCGCGCGCACCACGGCACAAAACACGACACCACCACGGCAAACACCCACGCCCGACGACGAACGAGCCGCCAAGAACAAGTCCAAGCCCCGCAGTCCCCACAGCGCAACACTGGCCGTCCGGATTGACGTGTTTGCACCCGGCAGGGTACCCAACCCCTGCCGGCTACGAAACAGCCGCTGTCCGGACGGACGTGTGTGCGCCCGGCAGTGAAACCAGCCCCTGCCTGCTACGAACCAGCCGCCGTCCGGATGGACGTGTTTGCGCCCGGCAGTGAATCCAGCCCCTGCCGGCTACGAACCAGCCGCCGTCCGGATGGACGTGTGTGCGCCCAGCAGTGAACCCAGCCCCTGCCGGCTACAAAACAGCCGCCGTCCGGATGGACGTGTGTGCGCCCGGCAGTGAACCCAGCCCCTGCCGGCTACGAAACAGCCGCCGTCCGGACGGACGTGTGCGCGCCCGGCAGTGAACGCAGCCCCTGCCGGCTACGAAACCGCCGCCGTCCGGAGGGACGTGTGTGCGCCCGGCAGTGAACCCAGCCCCTGCCGGCTACGGAACAGCCGCCGTCCGGAGGGACGCGTGAGCACCCAACGGGCACGCACTGCCTGCCGGACGGGCTACCGGACCACCAGGCCCGCGCCACCCGGAGGGGTGAGTGGTCAGTTATCGGAAACCACGCGCCCAACGGTACCGCACCCAACACCACCCGCAACGACACACCATCACCACCACCATACACGCCCACCCGCCACCACACACCCAAGGCCCATCATGAGGGCCGCCCACCGACACCACGACCACCGAGCAGTCCAGCCACAACCACCACCACCACCCAGCCCACACCGGCCCGACCACACCCGCCACCAGCCGGCCACACACGTCAGAGAACCCACCACAGCCGCCCTCACCATCATCAGAGTCGCCAGCGGCGCCACTACCCGTAGCATCACCCACAACACCCCCCCCCGCCATGGACGCCGCTTACGTCACCATCACCCGTGACAACGCCTACAACACCCATCGCCATCGGCATCACCAGTGACGCCACCCCCCACAGAACTCCCCACTGTTGGCGCCACCGGCGTCCCCATCGCCCGTTGCACCACATGCAACACCCTCGCCACCGGCACCATCAGCCTCGCAAATGCCCGTCACCCGCAACACCCTCCCCCGCCGTCGTCATCACCAACAACACCAGCACCCGACCCACCAACTGCGGCACCAACACCACCATCGCCCGTTGCACCAACGGCAACCCCCCCTCCAGCCCCCCACCACCCATTCCCAGCGCGTCACCTACGGCACACACCGGCCTCACCGTCACCCGGTGCATCGCCTGCGTCACCCTCACCATCGGCACCACCGACGACACCACCACCCACAACACCCCGAGCACCACCCTACGCAAGGACAGTACCAGCGGCGCCACCAGCCAGCACACCACCTGCAACACCCACATCAACATCGCCACCACCCATGACATCACCCGGAGCGCCCCCACCATTGACGTCACCTGCAGCACCCTCACCGCCGACATCACCAGTTACGCCACCACCCACTGCACCACCTACAGCGACCACCGGAGCCGCAGGCCCCCCCCCAGCGCCTGCCCCGTCACCTATGACACCATCAGCGTCACCAACCCCGTCGCCGCCCGGCGCATCACCTGAAGCACCCACGCCAACAACACCAACCCGCTTCGACGCCTACAGCAGCCCCCCGCGTAGGGGTCACCAACATCTCCTCCACCCACTGCAACGCCCACAGTGCCCCAGCCCAACCCACCGCGCCTTCGGCGCACACATACCCGACACCCACACAAACCAGCCACGCCCACACTGCCCACCACCCCATCAGCCCACGCCATGAACAAACCCACACGCGCCCGCGCCCGGCCACGCCACCGAGGCGCTACCCAGGAGCCGCGACCACCTGCGCAAGCGCCACGTCACCACAGCCGCCAACCACCCGCCGTCAGCACCCCCCGGACCGACGCCCTGGAAACCGGAAGCCTGGGGGCCGGCGCACACACAGGGAACCCAGAGCGCGGCAGGCACACGACCCCCGTCCCCCACGACACCCAGGCCCACACCAGCACCGGCACCCGCACACACCCACACCCACGCACAGCACCAAAAACGCCGCAGCCCAGCCGCCCCCAAAAAAAAGAAAAAAAAAAGCAAAACAAGCAAGCAAAAAGAGAGGAGCAAGGGAAAGGCAGAGGAAGAGACCGCACGCAACACAACACACCGAGCGGGCACACCGGTGAACAGGAGGCAAGTGGCCCAGGACACCGCACACGCAAAGCAACACACCGAGCAGGCGCACCGGTGAACGGGAGCCAAGTGGCCCAGGCCACCGCACACGCAACACGACACACCCAGCGAGCACACCGGTGAACAGGAGCCAAGTGGCCCAGGACACCGCAGACGCAACACAGCAAACCGCGCGGGCACACCAGTGAACAGGAGCCAAGCGGCCCAGGACACTGCACACACGTAGGGCGGCCGAGGGACTGGAAAGAACCAACGACCCATGGGTCGGACGCACTGGGGCGACCCAGCCGACCCAGCGAGCCAGTAGCAGTAGCGGTACTCCAAGACCACTGGTCCGAGCCCAGCCAGGCTGCATCGGGGACCATGGCAAACGTCACCCGGAGCCATTAAAGTAACCGGTGACAGGCGAGCCGGTACACAGTCCAGGAGGGGGTCGCCTGCCAAGCAGAGTGGCCCCGCAACTCAAGCCACAAGGGTGAGGCGGTCGTACCGTAGACTAGCGGGAGCAATACCCCTTGTGGTGAGAGATACTCCACACGGCTGGGCAGCCCCCAGAGCTGCCGCCCAAAGGAGGCGGCATGTGGCCCTACCCATGGACACATGTGGGGACACCCTCCCACCTGGGACACATGGACCGGGTGGCCGCGAAAATGCCTTCCCAAGCACATGCGGGAGCGGCTCAAGAGGCACCTGACATAGGGCAGTGGGAGGGACAGGACGTCCCCTCGGTAAGACCTTCTTCCTGCAATGTCAAAGGAGGCATCCCGAGCTCCCGAAGATACCTACCTACCTACCTGGCTCCCACCATGGTATGCCATGCCCCTCCATGGACATAACTTCACGTTAAAAATACGTGGGAACCCAAGGAAAGTTTCTTTGCAACACCAACACTCATGCGGTACACTCGAAAGTCGCATTAAAATGTTCCGTTGCATGGTCTGAGAGTTATATATCAGTTTCTACCCTCTTGACCATTATCCCTTGCTACACCGGGCATGTGTACACATCAAAGGCGTTGGACGCTTCCTAAATTAAGTTGAGACCAAGGCGATTCTAGCCCATATCTCAAAATTGTAACTCCTCGCTGTGATCCGGAGATATGACCTTTCAAAGTGGCCTCACGAATCAATTTTGTTTCGTCTATATCTCCAAGAAAAATGAAGAAGATAACAAAAGGAAGGTTGATTCGTGATCGGAGAAAAATGTAGGACCACCCGAAATTCATCATATCAAGTGCGGCGATCTCGAAGTCAAAAATCCGATTCTGAATGTCTGAAGAAATCGGATTAATTTTGCGAGTGTATAACATGAAAATTGCGGAAGCAACGAACCCGTTACTGATGAAATCTGACCCTTCATCGGGGTTTCCGCCAAAATATCTGGAAATAACAGTTAACCAATCGGTTACCGCAAAATGGCGAGCCAACTGACAGTCGCCGATACATTGACAATCAGAACGGATAGCCGAAAAGTTACGGAAACATTATGATAAAAAAAACCCTGTTGATTCCTGACAGTTCGATATATAAATCTCAGCCGGCGGCGCCTCGGTATTGAATATGGCCGCTCATGGCTGGATTGGCCAAGCCTATCACACTATCACATCAGGTTAGGGCAGGTGGATGGGAGAGTATGATATCAGCCAATGGCGGCTTGCCGGCACATAGATACACACCCCAACTGACCCAAAGATGGCCACGGGGGTCCGAACCGTCTTCAGCACTCAGTGCAGTGATTGCACCAAACGGGCAAGTATTTCGATGGAACGTTATGCCGTTTGGGTTGGCAAATGCACCTGCCACGTTCCAAGAGTTGATGAACCAGATCGTCGCCATAATGAAGCGCCGTCCAAAGGTCCAGCAGCTCCTGAGAAAAGGTGCAGTGATAGAGGCCTACATAGATGACGTCTTCCTGGGATCGAATACCACTGAAGACCATAAGGCGTTGAATGATGAGTTACTCTCTGTTTGTGAGGAGTGCAGCACGCGAGTGAAAATCGAGAAGTGTGAGTTCATGAAAGAAGTCGTCGAGTATTTGGGTTTCGAGGTGGGATATCAGTGGTGGAAACCTGTGGAAGACAAAGTCGCCCCGTTGTTGAAGGCCAAGATAAGAGATCACCCTGTTCAAGGCGTGAAAGACATCAGGGCCTTCATAGGGAGCTGCAATTTCTACCGCCGACACATTCGCAACTTTACCTATTCTTCGGTCTTGTTGACGAATTTGACAAAGAAGAGCGAAAAGTGGGAGTGGACACCAGCAAACCAGGCAGAGTTTGAGCAACTGAAGTCGAAGTTGTCTTCACTATCGCTATTGGGAGTTCCTCGAGCAGACGGTGAACTTGTGTTTATTTCCGATGCATCTGATGAAGGGGGCGGAGGCAGTTTGTATCAGTGGCAACGTATCAACGAGGTGCAGTTGAACGAATACGGAGTGAACTGAAGACTGCGGGCATTGATCGAGATGCAAGTTTGAAGCATACTTATGACTGCAACGAGTTCCATTTGGTTCACCTCGGCCACTGGAATTGGAAGTGGAACTCAGCCAGATCCAATTACTCAGTTTACGAGAGGGAGTTACTGGCTGGAGTGCTGTTATTGAGTTCACAGACAAGGTTGCTGGCAGACAACCCGGTGGTATGGCTCTGTGATCAAGCTTCGACTTCAACCTTTTTGAAGGGTTTACCTCCAGACAAGCCCAGACTACGGAGATGGTGGGTTTTTCTATCTCAACTGCGGCTGCATATCCACCACATACAAGGCTGAAAGAATGAGCTCAGCGACTATCTCAGTCGCACAAACTTTGATGAGATGTGGCGAATGAAGAGCGAAGACCTTTCCAAGGAAGCCTTCCAGCGGATGGACACGCAGCTTGACTTGAGTCTTGAGAAGCACGAACTCTTGAGTGTGATCAATCCCAAGGACTATGAAGAAGAGTATAAGGACGTGTTGGACAAACTGGGGGAAGTGATGTATGCGACCATAGAGTACGTCCTCTGGAGTGTAGGAAGCAATGGGTTGCTGAGGAACGAGATCAAGACGTGTGTACCAGCTCAACACTTGACCTTCAAAGCCATGGGAGTGGAAGTGACTTTCGGGCCGCCTTATTCGCCACAGTCAAACGGGTTCTGTGAACGGAAAAACGGGTAGTACAGAGAAGAAATCAGGCTCTTGATGCATAAGGAAAAGTCCAAGAATTGGCCAAGGGTGACGGATTATGCGACGTTTGTGATGAACAACAGAGAACGCGGAAAGGCAGGGTACTCACCTCCAGATATCTTCTTCGGTCGTCGAACGTGGAGATTGGAGATGCCATTTGCGCACGCTGGAAATCTGGACGTGGAATCGTGGATTCAAGAAGAAAATCGGCTGGCGCAAACCGTGCAGGATCAATCGAGGAGGAAACGGACCATGAGGCACAAGTATTTGAACAGGAAGAGAACAGCGGCCAAGTACCTGGTGGGAGATTAAGTCTTGGTTCACCGGAACAGATTTCAAGGAAGGACAGCTGCAGAGAATGAGACCACGCTCTTTTAGGGGCCTGCAATGGGCACATACCCTGATAGGAGCCTGTGTTAGGGTGTCAGTTTAGTTCAGGACATTTTTTGTTAAATATTTTACAGAAAAACATTATTTTTCTCTGCTGACACCAGAAGATACATTGTATCCGCTGGCGCTTGCGCGTCGCGAGTTTCTGTATTTTAGCATACAGAAGTGTAGGATTTTATTGTTAAATTGTTGCTTCTGATATGGAATTTTTAGTTAGATCAAAATCTCCACTGTGTGGATGCATGTAGGTTACGGTACATTACTGTGCATAATTCTGATTGTTGTAAGGTAGCGCTGCACTGTGATCTTGTTGTTCTAGGAACAACAAGATGTCTTGCAAAATATGGGTTTCACAGTATTGGTGCATGCGGATTCAAGGGCAGTGAAGGCGGAGACAAAAGCTGGAAAGACAAAATTCAAGGTGATCTGTCGAGGTAAAGAAGTAGACAAAAAGCCCATAACAATCTTGTTGTCCGTGGGCCTCCGGAGAGATCGCCGACGACCGAAGAGACTTTGAAAAGACAGACTTCCACCACGCCACCGAAGAAGGAGTTCAAATACTTCAAGTATGTGCATGGCGTCTGAAACAGAGTTCCACTATGCCGCCGAAGAGGGAGTTCAAAAATTTCAAGTATGTGCATGCCGCCGGAGACATAGTACCACAATGACGCCGGAGAGGACACC
Source organism: Eutreptiella sp. 'Long Island Sound 2002' (assembly GCA_964036045.1). Lineage (NCBI taxonomy): Eukaryota > Euglenozoa > Euglenophyceae > Eutreptiales > Eutreptiaceae > Eutreptiella > Eutreptiella sp. 'Long Island Sound 2002'. Next base: position 111,715,750 of record OZ038378.1, read on the forward strand.
AGGCCGTGAAGCACCGCCAACGAGCGCAGGAAGGACTCCATGGACAGATGAGAGCGCACGCCAACGCAGAGGACAAGAAGCAACACCCAAAGTGTGACAGGCGCGACGCGGCGCCTGTGGGAGCAAGGGCGCCGCGCGATGAAGCCGCGACGTGGCGCCTTTGGAGGCAGCTCGCCGCGCCAAGCAGGATGGGTGCGCGGCTGGCAAGAAGGATGCGTGCACTGGTGTCAAGAAGGACGCGTGCACTGCTGCCACGAAGGATAGGTGCACTGCTGTCAAGAAGGATGCGTGCACTCCTGCCAACAAGGATAGGTGCGCTGCTGACAAGAATATTGCGTGCACTGCTACCAAGAAGGATGGGTGCGCTGCTTGCAAGAAGGATGCGTGCGCGGCTGTCAAGAAGGATGCGCGCATTGCTGACAAGGAGGATGTGACCAAAGGCGGCGTCGCAACAAGTTTTGCGTGCAAAGGCGCCCACGCAACGAGTTCTACGAATGACGCAGAACAGGAGTGCCAAGACACGAAGCAAACAAATGAAAAACTTAAGGCTTCTATGTTGTCCCTCTCCCTCTCCCTACCCCCGCTTTGTGCAGTAGCCTGCTTGTAGCCACTGAGGGCTGCTATGGCAGGCACCACAGGCTGAGGCCTGCAGTCACAGTGCTTACTCTTGGGCACTTTAAACTGACAACGAGTTCTTCTTTGCTTGTGTGGCCCTGAGAGGCCTTTGATGGTTGGGCAGTGCGCTGATGGCACTGCTAGATCTGATTCGAATCTGTAGGAATGTTAAAATTGAGTCACAGCCACGGGGGCCAAACACCCCGAGGATGCCTGTTTTTGTCATCCTATTGGTGCACTAAGGTGCACCTCTGCTGTGTTTTTTTACATCTGCCTGAAAGGGCTTACTCTTGGGCACTGAAAACTAACAAAGAGTTCGTCTTGGGTTATTGAAGCCGCTCACTCTTGGGCGGGGTATAAGAACCAATGAACTCTGCGAGTCTACTTTTTGAGCAAAACATCCATAAAAAATGCCCACTGCAGTCCAGGTGCAGAGCGGCACCGGTGAAGTGTGGCGCACACGAGCAAAAGTGCTTGAGGCAAACCCGGCGGTGTGCTTCGGGCGCACATGGGGTTTGCAGGGCAGCAGTCCCTCGCAAAAATGGTTTTCTAGTCCCATTTTTGGGCAAGAGGCTCGCCAAAAAATGGCTGCCCCAGGGAGGACACAGTGGCTAGTCCACTGTGGGACCAACATCCTGCAGAAGCCGGAATGGTCCCGTAAAAACACCCCCCTTGAGTTCGTCTCGGTGTTGGCCCGGCGCCTTGGGCTGGGCCAGGCTGGCGTGGGGAAGGGAAATCCCCCACAAAGGCTCAGAACTGAGATTGTATCAGCCCCCATCCACTCAACAGGAATGGAAGGGTGTGGGGCACGCAAACAAAATGCCAAAAAGGCTGAGCGAAACAATATACGGAGCACAACCTTGAGATTTTATTATTCTTGTTTTCATCTACTTTTATCATCCACCTAAGTTCCGGGTTTAACCTTTTTTCCAAAAAAAAGTGAGGCACTTTTCACTTCCCCCGCCACCCCACGCAGGCGTGCAACAAGTGATCCACCACCAGCAAAATGCTGCGTTGCTGGACAGTGTGGTATTTTTTATTGCAAGGCTGAAAACGCCAGTGCGGGCTTTATGGCCTCTCCGTGCCTTCAGCAGCCCCCACACAAACCCCAGCCCAACAACAAACCAGCCCACTGGCACTACACCAACAGTCCCACCCCTGCCAGTGGAGCTGCAGCAGGCATATCTTTATCCCCACACTGACTCAGCGCCAGTGTCTGCCTGCAGTGTAACGAGGGCCCCTTGCTTTTCTTTTATTCGCTATTTTTTTTGAGACATGGGGCTTGGAAACCTTAGGGTAGACACGACACAGTTTTTTTTTATATGACAGAGTAACCATTTTTATGTTTTCCAACTAGCCACAGCTCGACAGCTCTGGCTTACACAGCAACCCCCACTCCTACTCTGACCTCCATGTAGCTCCCCCTGGGCAGATAGCTTAGGAGGGGAGCGCCACGGTAAATTTTTTTTCAGGTGCTGTGGGCACCTGCCCCCACCCCTGAGAGTAGTTATTTTTGCTGTTATTTTTTTAGACTACGTCAGAGGTGGCTGGGGACTGTGTTCTGCACGCCCCCCCCCCTCTGGACATGCTAACCCATCTGCATGAATATGGATGCATGAGTCATGATATGCATGGTGCATTTCTGCATCATCTTTGCCTTTCTCTGTGCAGGTGGGGACGAGCAGTGGACCGAGCAGCAAGAGTCGGGATGCAGAGCCAGCCAGCAGCACACCAACAGTAAGATAAGTTATATATTCTGAGGAGTTGTACATTAGCAAAAAAAAATTTGCGCTGTACCCATTACACAGAAAGTAATCAGAATGTAATTCATTTTGTGTACTGTGCTCTGCTGCTTGACTGCGAGGTACCACTGCCCCCCCCCCCCCCCCCCGGCAGATCAGAAAATTCTTTTCTGAAAATTTCTGGGTATCTATTTTTTCACAGAGGTCAGTCAGGACTTCTGGCACCCCTCCCCTCACCAGCAGGATGCAGGGCAGTGCCCATGGTTTGCTTTTTCAGGCCAAATTCTGGTGGGCTCGGCCTTAGGAGGGGAGTGCAATGGGCACATGCCCTGATAGGAGCCTGTGTTAGGATGTCAGTTTAGTTCAGGACATTTTCTGTTAAATGTTTTACAGAAAAAGATTATTTTTTTCTGCTGGCGCCAGAACATACATTGTATCCGCTGGCGCTTGCGCGTCGCGAGTGTCTGTATTTTAGCAGACAGAAGTAAGGTTCGGAATCAGTTTTACCAATTAACGGATAATCGGATTAATTGGATTCATTGGGTCTAACGTGACAAACGATCGGCAAAACTGATTATTTTGAAAACTGGTATAAAGCAATTAATCGGACAAGTTATGTATGAAAAAGAAATATTTCGTTGATACACCATGAAATGTTTCTTATCAAAAACCAGAGGATTTTGGAAAATTACAGGCAATTTGGGATAAAAGTCAACGGTTTAGCATGTCTTTCACCTCTATTTTCCTGTTTACCATCCCGTAGGTAAATGTTCACGGCTTTTCGAGAAGAATTGCATTTTGTACAGACAACAATCTAAAATGACTGATTATTTTTGTGTCATACAATCGGAATAATTGGTTATTTTTATAGAAATAATTGAAAACAATCGGTTATTTTCGCATGAAACGGATTCTGAACCTTATACAGAAGTGTAGGATTTTATTGTTAAATTGTTGGTTCTGATCTGGGATTTTTAGTTAGAACAAAATGTCTTTTCATTGTGTGGATGCATGTAGGTTACGGTACATTGCTGTGCATAATTCTGATTGTTGTAAAGTAGCGCTGCGCTGTGATCTTGTTGTTCTAGGAACAACAACATGTCTTGCAAAATATGGGTTTCACAGTATTGCTGCGTGCGGATTCAAGGGCAGTGAAGGCGGAGACAAAGCGTGGAAAGACAAAATTCAAGGTGACCTGTGGAGGTAAAGAAATAGACAAGAAGCCCATAACAGGGCCGTACTTGGTC